>JAZHEH010002605.1:0-2400000 GCA_036589455.1 Ateles fusciceps
ATCCTCCCCCTCCATTCAGTCTTTTAAATCAATATTGAACCCTGATGTAAGAAAAGATAGTCTCTTGCTTCCTAGGTGCTGTTCATTTCGGAAATGTAAGCAATTTGAAATGAAGATATAAACTTTTCTCGGTTTACGACAAAATTGTGTTTAACACATGTCACATTTAAAGATGTTATACACACTCATATTTTGTAGACATAGGAATATTTATAATCTTTCTAAATTTTCCACAATCATGTTTTAACTTTCCTCTTTTGAAAAGTTCTTTCTCAGAGCAGGTTGTATGTATATAACCATCTTCATTCATAGTAGCACATTTAGTCGTATTTTAATATCTGTGGAGAGAGAAATGTGTTTGTATTGTGATGGGTACTACTGCTTTGCAATTTATAGATTTACTTGCTGAAGAACTGTAAAGTTTATAAATGGCAATTAAAACTCAGGATGAGGGTATTTTATCCACACCTTCATTAATATAAAAAGCAGTATTGTTCATTTGACTCTTTTTTTTACAGAAGCATCTAGGGTCCAGATCTTTTATAAGTAGTTACATAAAATAAAAAGAATGTCATATTCCATTGTATATTAGTACTTAAAAAATAATGAGACACAGGGCATGAAGCCATTTTCTTTCTTTTTATTTTTTTGGAGTTCTGTTAAAAAAAAAATTTGACTTCTTTATTAGAAATCAAAAGAAAATATTTTCAGTAAAATTAACTGAATAATAAAAGAAAACTGTGAAAAAATGTAAAATGGGAAAAAAGATAGGCTGGGGGCAATGGCTCATACCTGTAACCCCAACACTTTGAGAGGCTGAGGCAGACAGATTGTTTGAGCCCAGGAGTTCAGGACCAGCCTGGGCAATATGGTGAAACTCTTGTCTCTACAAAACATACAAAAAATTAGCCAAGCATGGTGGCACATACCTGTGTGCTACTTGGGAGGCTGAGGTGGGAGGTTCACCTGAGCTCAGGGAGGTCAAGGCTGCAGTGAGCCATGATCATGCTACTGCACTCCAGCCTGAGTGACAGAGTGAGATCCTGTCCCCAGCTCACCCCACCCGACAAATGCTTAGCCTTGATTTTATTACATAAAAATATTTTAGATTTTTTTCTGATTATAAAAGTGAAGCATGCTTATTTGTAGACAACTTGGTAAAGAGCCAAGAGTATAAAAAACAAAATTTTGAAAAAAAAATTGTTCTAAGGAACAGTATTAACATCTGCTATATTTTTTCTAGTCACTTCTTTGTACATTAAACATATGTATAGTTATACACATATGTACTAAAAATATCCTATATTTGAAATAGTGCTCCTTTGAAAAATGCACTATTATATATTATTCCCTTTTCCATAATATTTACATTTTTTAGTCACAGAGTATGAATTATTTCCCAATCTAAAGTCATATATATCAATACAAAATTTAGTTGCTACTAATAATGATGTAACAAACTTATTTCCTATTATTGGATTTCTCCTATATTTTTGCACTGTGATGAGGTGGACAGAAATTTGGCAAGCAACTAATCAGAACCAGAGTTAAACTGGACTTTTTAGTTGATTGTATAGAGGATGGAGGAGTCAAGCATTCATTCATTCAAATAGTTTTTGAAAACTACTCTTTTTTTAGGTACCATTCTATGGGGGGATACTTCAGTAGACAAAACATGTAAAAGTCTCTTGTTTCATAAAGCTTGAATTCCAGTGTTGCCATTTATTAAGATAGAGAAAATTCAAATAGAAAGTGTTATGTGGGTTTTAGGTGGGAGGTTGGAGTTGTGGGAAATTCTGCTTTGAACACGTTGGGTTTGAAAGTACCCCTGAGGTATCCAACCAGAGATTTACTGAAGGAGCTCAGGAAGTAAGTCTGGGCTAGAGATACTGGTTTGGGACTTGTCAGCATACAGATGGGAATTAACACCACAAGAGTAGATATTATCATCCAGAGAAAAAGGCTGACTGAGAACTACCAAGAATGTAGGAGTTAGACTCATGGAGCACCAACATTTTAAAAAGAAGTAATTGCAAATAATATGGAAAGAGAAAGAGGGAAATAGACTCCTAAAGTTATGGAGCCACGGAGCCAAGATGGGAGCAGGGTGTACTGTCAGAATTCATGTCATTTAGAAATTTCCTTGAGGAGACTGGTTGGACCTGTGGAAGATGGAGTGATTGGGCTAGATGGCTTTGTCTTGGTTTGGGTTCCTCCAGAATCCTGGGATAAGGATTCATGCACAGTGGTTTATTGATATATGGTACCATGGGGTGTGGTGGTGGTAGGGGAACAGTAAGGAAAAAAAGAGTGGAACAGAGAAAGAAAGGCAGCCAGTAAAGCGGGTGTTACTATGTCAGTGAACCCATCGAGTAACTGGAGCTTAAACCTGCAGAATTAAGTCACATTGTAGAATATGTGACTCAGAGTCACCACCACTTCCCAGTAATACCCAGGTAGGAGTTGGAGTATTTTTTTTTTCTTTTTCTTTTTTTAATTGTACTTTAGGTTCTGGGGTACATGTGCAGATCATGCAGGATTGTTGCATAGGTACATACATGGCAATGTGGTTTGCTGCCTTCATCCCCCCCGTCACCGATATCTGGCATTTCTCCCCATATTATCTCTCCCCAACCTCTGCACCCCCCACTGTCCCTCCCCTAGTCCCCTGCAACAGACTCCAGTGTGTGATGCTCCCCTTCCTGTGTCCATATGTACTCATTGTTCAACACTCGCCTATAAGTGAGAAGACGTGGTGTTTGATTTTCTGTTCTTGAGTCAGTTTGCTAAGAATGATGACTTCCAAATTCATCCATGCCCCTGCAAAGGACATGAACTCATCATTTTTTATGGCTGCACAGTATTCCAAGTTTATTACTAACAGGGATTAGAAATACAACCCTACTCTGAAGGCTACACACTTCTCTGCCATCTTTCCCCCATGGTTCTCACTTCATTTTAGCCACTTCCTTCTTGGTTTCCAGCTTCATCTATGTCTCTGCAAAGAACATGAACTCATCCTTTTCTATGGTTGCATAGTATTCCATGGTATATACGTGCCACATTTTCTTTATCCAGTCTATCATTGGTGGACATTTGGTTTGTTCCAAGTCTTTGCTATTGTAAACAGTGCCGCAGTGAACATATGTGTTCATGTGTCTTTATAATAGAACAATTTATAATCCTTTGGGTATATACCAGTAATGGGATTGCTGGGTCAAATGGAATTTCTATTTCCAGATCCTTCAGAATCACACACTGTCTTTCACAAGGAGCTGGAGTATTATACTTACTAATAATGATCCTCAGTTAGCAGTGCCCTTTGGGGAAGGAACAGAGAAAAGCCTCAGAAAGGAAGTCCTGCATTACAATAAAAGGGAGCCTGTGCTCCAGCCTGTTCTGAGACCCTCCTCTCCAAAATGCCCTGATAGCTATAACATTCTATCTCAAAGTTACAGGATTCTGTAGAAATGTATGGAGTCCTATTTGGGGAAAGGGTTTTGTTTAAAATTTGTTTTATAGATTTGAAGAGTTTGGGATTAATTAAATTCAAAGAATCTCTATTTATGTTATTCAGGAGACTCCTTTTTAGTTGGATTTCATTGAAATAAACCAGTATTGGAACTGTCTGGTTAGTCTAATCGTACAACCCAGTAGAAAGAGATAGTTCCACAATGCACAGATGGTTGAATAAGCCCTGACATGAAGGAGAGTTCGATTTTGTTCTCCTAATTTTATTCTTCTTACCTTTCTCCATAATCAACACAGGCTGGCTTCATTTCAGTGTGCAAATTTATCTTCAAATCCCAATGGCTTACCACAACAAAGGGTTATTTTTCAGTCATACTGTATGTCCATAGTAGCACCATAAACATCTCTGCTCCACATTGTCATTCAAGGACCCAGGCTGACAGAGAGTTCATCCTCTCATAGCTACACCCCATGCAGGAGGCAGCCTCTTTTGTCACTGCAGCAAGGAAAAAACTTACGAAGAATCACGTGAGTTTTCACTGTCTCGACTCAGTAATGACAAATCATGTCTGCCCACCTTAGCCAAAACGACTTACATTGCAAAACCTAGCTGCAACGGGGCTGGGGAATGTAGGGTGCAAAGAGAATATGTGATGAGCATTATTGTTTCAGCCATACCTACCAAATAGAAAATATCTCACAAGATCCTCCAGGCCAAAGGTTTTCCAACTGTGCATGCCAGGAGCTCTATCGCTCCCAGCATTCATTAGGGATTGCTGAAGGTGAAAAAGTTACTCTGCCCCCGCCACATGTTAACCAGAAAAGCTTTTCTTCATTATTTTCGCCATATTCATGTTCCTCATACAATCTTGATTAAAGAAAGGATTTTGTTGCTTAAAAAAATACATTTGGACTATGACAAATGTAGTTCAACTTTTTCATTTAGAAAATAAGAAAAATCAAATACCAGTGAAAAAAATGTTTTAAGGTCATGCAGCTGGTTAGCAGAAAATGTTGTATCAGAACATTGCTAGGACATCATCATCTACCATGACGTTATGCCTCTATGATCTCCTCAGTGTTGGGAAAACCTGTTTCTAAAAAGTTTGTCAAGAGTATCTGCAAAAACTTAAGCCCAAAGTGATTTGAAAAAAGAAAAAAAAAATGAAAGAAGAAAACAATTGAGAGAGAGGCACATCGTGGGAGGGAAGAGCTTTGGCAAAGTGAAAAATGGGGTGAAGAAGGAGTCAGAGAGAAGTGTAGGAGGTATGAAGAGGCTGTGAGCCCAAATGAGAGAGCCACGCTGTCTAGACTCCAGATGTGAGTACATGGCTTCAGTGAGTTCAACGCTGGACTCTGTAAACACTTTCCCCCAGATGTCATGGCTGAGCTACAAATCCTTGGATGGGTGACAGAACTGGCTGTTGTTCTGTTCAGTGTGTGACTGGTCGTGCTGCAGGCTGCTCTGAGATTACAACACCAGATAACGAGACTGCCTTATCATCAGTCTTGGAAGACCTTGAAGAAGTGAGGCACAGCACTGAGTCCTCTTGAGTGCCTCCAGAGACAAGTCAGTAGAGCCCAGATTCTCAGGTATAGCCACCCACCCAAATGAAGATTAACCTGACCCCAAAAAGGCAAAATGCTAGAAGCTGAGCAAATAAAATAGAAATAGGCTACTGTTTGCTAGCTGCAGAATTTCAGATAAATTGCCTTATCTTTTTGGGACCCTGTTTCCTCTGAGGGATTTAATCAAATGATCTCTAAGTTCCATTTGAACACTGATACTATATAATCCTATAAAATGATGCCATGAAGAAAGGATAAACAAGAAAGTCATGTCTCTTCCAAGCTTTTATGATAGAACATAAAAAATAAAACATTTTGCTTTGTTAAACAAGCTTGGTAAATACTTGGATTTGTTGTCTACAAGTCAGCAGCCTCTGGAACATGGCAATGAGTTGAATGCATGAGAGCTAAGATGAAAGAGCTCTGAGGATACAGAAGAGTTCTAGAAAAAAGGAAACTATCAAAGGGCTAGCGATAGGCAATAATTCGGAAATAAACAGAATTTATGTTTCTTACTTAGTCTCCCATTCTCCCATTCATTCATTAAACCAGTACTTAGCGTGGGCTGTATGCTACGGCCTAGGGATTTAATGGCAAGGAAAATAGCTCAGTCTTCATTCTCACAAGACTCACAGTGTAACAGTGAATGTAGACAATTAAACAAAGCTAAAAGGAGTGTGACAAGGACAATCATGGGGATGAGATGTAGGGGATGGGGGATGCAGAAGGTTTGAAAGACCAAGATCCTGGAAGAAGTGCATTTTAAGTTGAGTCCCATCAGAAAGGTGAGAAAGGGTAAATCAAAGAGCTAGAGAAGAAAACCTCTAGGCAACCCCTTGAGATACATTGAGGAAACTGAAACTGGTGCATATGGCTCTGCCACTTATGCCTGTGTCACCAGGAGCATGCTGTTTTACTTCTCTGAGCCTCAGCTTTCTTACCTGGAAAAATGGAACAATCATAGGTTGCACAGAGAATTGTTGTTAACATTAAATGAGGTGGTACCTACTACAGAGCCTACCACGTAGGACATACCCAAGAAATGATAGCAAATTATCATATTATGGTTTGGGGTTTAGAAAGAACAATACAAATGTCAACATGTTGCCCAAGTTTTTAGCTTTTGCACTTGGTTAAATGGTGTTGCCGTTTACTCATTTAAGGAATATAGGAAGAAAAGGCAGATGAGGAAGAGAAGAAAGTCAGTGAGATAATAAATTCAATTCTGAATGTATTGAGTTGAAGGCAAATGTGCAAGCAGCAGTTGGAGTGTGCCATAAGTGGCTTAATATATACATCCAGAGTAAAGGAGAGAGATCTGGGTGGAAGATGTCAACACATATATGTCAAGCTGACTGTAAGGGGCACAAAAATAGCGCCTTCCATGTCTCCTTCAGTGTCATATTTTGTCCTTCTGAAAAACTTTTTTTCTTTAATCCACACTTCTATCATACCCATAGCTGTCAACCAGTAAATTATTAGCTGAATTGGAAACATTAAGAAAACTAAATATTTTAAGACCCTAAGAAACAGCACCAATAAACAAGTTTTTGAAACCTGACAGTCAAATGAAGTTGAACTATTGAGCCAACTAGGCTAAGCTACACAGATAACCACAGGCTCCTAAGGCTTATGTGTGTGTGTGTGTATGCCTTAGGACATGCACATATATATATATGTATATGTATGTGTATGCATACATATATATGTATAGCACCTTCCATGTATATGTGTATGCATATATACATATATATGTATGTATGCATGTCCTAAGGCATACACACACACACATATATATGCATGTCCTAAGGCGTACACACACACACACACACACACACACACATATGCGCAAAAGGTGGTAGATTAATAGAAGCCATCAGACCAGATCTGCTGAAGTAAAGACTAGATTTTTCCTGACATTTCTTCCTATCCAATAAATCAAATTAGCTACAAAACATCATCAGTGCAGCAGATCTGCCTGCCTCTTCTGTTTTTCATTTCATATTAATTTCAGATAAAATAATGCCTTTCTAAGCATTTTCCAGATCAAAAACACACACATGAGAAAATTGGCATTTTTAATAGGAAGAAAACAACTTTATTTAACATAAAACTTATTGAAAAATTTAAAGGCTGCCAACTGGACAGGAATTAAGGTGAGGTGTCTGAAAACTCACTCTGCTCATCAACAGGAAGGAACAGCAGGAGGTCTGGCGGCTGTTCCCTAGACATATTCCATGTGAAGTTCTTGTTTTGTAAGGCTATAGACTGTCCCAGATAGTATCTTCTTCCTTCCCATCAAGTCTAAAGCTACCAGGCCTTGTTTCTAGAATTATATTCTCATCCTACCAGGGCTTCTTTTCTGCTATTTTCTATGCTCTTAGACTTCCTGAAATCCCAAATTCTGGTTTACAGTTTACCTCCATGTAACCATTGAGCTCTCTGTCATAGGTGCTGGGAAGGTAGTGGCAAAAGAAAGCTCAGGCTTAAGAGCAAAAAAAAAAAAAATATATATATATATATATATACACACACACATATTTATATATATGTATATATATACACACACATACAAACACACATGTGTATATATATGTATACACACACATATATACATACATATACATATATGTATATACATATTTTTTCTTTTTTTTCAAATGTAAATGGGAGAGATGAGAGAGCCTCTGAACAATATTTAATTAACGTGCTAAAATGTAACCCAGCACTCTATCTAGGACAACTCTCCCACTGCTCATTATGTAACCCTTATATTGAAGCTGCTGCTGCCATTTCTGCTTTAAAAAATAGGAAAGTTTGTGTTAGAAAGTGGAAAGTGTGTGGCATCCCTCTCCTCACTCTCTCTCTTGCTCCTACTTTGGCCATGGGATGTACCTGCTCCCACTTTGCCTTCCACCATGAGTAAAAGCTACCTGAAGCCTCCCCCAGAAGTTGAGTAGACATGGGCACCATGCTTGTACAGCCTACAGAACTATGAGCCAGTTAAACCTCTTTGCTTTATAAATTACCCAGGCTTATGTATTTCTTTATAGCAATGCAAGAACAGCCCAATTCACTGGTTCTGTCTTTAATGCCAGTTTGAAATAAGGCAAATTATTATCAGTACATTAAAATTTAATTCTCCCCCTCTAAAAAAAATGCTGAGCCAGATGTTTCTATATTCTGGCATCATTTTATTCATATCTCTGTTTTAGAAATTCTCTACTTTAATTGTCTTATGTTAAGGCTACTGTAACAAAATACCAGTATAATGGTCCAATCCAGAGTGAATGAGGCCAACACAGAAAATCTATATGAAAAAGTGACAGCAGAAACAAATAGAAAAATTAGAACTTGTGATCATAGACTATCTAAAAGAGATAAGAAAATGATGGTTAAAGAGAAAATACAATGGTAAAAAAAGTGGATTTCTAAACTAAGTAGAACTACTAGTCATTGAAATAAAAATCAATGGGTAGTACAAAGGGCAGAAAAAAACATAATTACAGAGAGAATTAGTGAAATGGATGATAGACATGAGGAAATTACACAGAATACTATAGCTAACAATAATGATAATAATAAACAGAAAAGCATGCTCAAAAGACACAGATGATAGAATAAGAATGACTAAAATACAAAGAATAGGTTTTCCAGAAAAAGTAGTCAGAAAAAAAATGGGGCAAATTCATTATTCAAAACATTGATAGTTGAGATTTTTTTCAACATTGAAAAACATCATGAGTTCTCAAAGAAGCACACTGAGAAAGGCTAAAAAACAATTCTGCATTTAGACAATAATAAAACTAAAGAAACCAAAATTTTAAGAAATTTTAAAAGCAGTCAGAGAAATGTGGCAGACCCCTTATAATAAACACAAAATTTCAACAAGGAAGTCAAAAGGCAGAATGAGATTTATCAAAAAACTGAGGAAAATAACTATAAACTTAAATTTCAACACCAGCCAAACTATTATAAAAAGTAAAACAAAAAATTTGGGAAATAAATTGAGATAATTTATCATTAACAAACCTTTGTTATAAAAACCACAGATATATAAATATCAGTTGGAGAAAAGTTCAAATGAAAGGAAGCAATGAAATCAAGAACCTAAACTGTTCAAGGAAACTGAGAGAAAAACTAAGGAAGCACTGGTTCTAAATAGTCATAATAATTAATATAAATAATCTTGATTTGGTACAAATAAAACTCAAAATAGTAATTATGAAATGGAAAATGAATAGTTTAAAGCATGCTAATGTAATTGTTTTTGTAGGAATATTAGAGATAAATTATTTAACCACTGTTAAAAAATGCTATAAGAAAATTGAAATAGAATAAACATGTATAATTTCATCTCAGTACAAAAAGAGTGAAAGGAGGGAAGGAAAGAAATACAGTTTAGGTAATCCAATAAAATGCAAAGGAGTAAAGCAAAGGAAAATATTTAAACATTCCAAATATACAGTAGTCTCAATAATATTAAATAGATTTAAATTGGTTGTTGTTTTGGCCAGTGACTAAAATATAGAATAAAATCCAGCTATATGCTGTCTATGAGACACTTAGGATATAAGTAAACAAATGGTTTGAAAGTTAAAGGATAAAAAATACATCTGAGAAAATATTGTCAAAAATAAAGCTTGTTTACCCAGCTTAACAGCAGATAAAAGTCTCTAGAAAAAAAATCACATTAAGGAAAAGAGAATCATTACATAATGATAGAAAAAAAATTTGTAAGATTTTTGTGGCAAATGTAAGTTATTTAGGCACATAGCAGTCTACCTTTACATAAATCAAAAATTAATAGAATTGTAATGAGAAGCTAATGAATGAAAGTGAAAACTTTTGACTCAAATTCACAAAAAACAAATCAACAAGCAAATAAAACTTGAAATTTCTAAAAAAAATTAAAAAGGCTGAGCATAGTGGCTCATGCCTGTAACCCAAACACTTTGGAAGGCTGAGGTAGGAGGATCACTTGAGGCCAGGAGTTTGAGACCAGCCCAGGCAACATAAAAAACATCTTCTCTACAAAAAAATTAAAAAAAAACTTAGCCTCATAATGGTGCATACTGTAGTCCCAGATACTGGAGAGGCTGAGGTGGGATGATTGCTTGAGCCCAGGAATTCGACGCTGCAGTGAGCTATGATTGTGCCACTACACTCCAGCCTGCGTGACAAAGCTCTTCTAACAAATTTTTTTTTTTTAAAAAAGGATAAAAGTAAGAATGTACAAGATATGAACAACAGAGTAATAAGCTAGATTAAGTGGACATATATTGAACTCCATAATCACCAATACTATACAATCTTATCCACCATACCTTGAGCAATTTTCAATTAATCATGTACTAGGTCACAAAAGATTCAACAAATAACAAAAAATTATATAAAAGAGACTGTGTTTTTGGATTATGCCAAAAAATTGGTATTAAACTATTTAAGATAGCCATAAGGTTACATATTTGTACATTTATAAATTTTATTTGTAAATAATTCTTGGGTCAAAGAAGATATAATAGAACTTGCACAGTATCTAGAATGGAATGTGAAATATCACATAGCAAAACTTTGTAATGCTGCTAATATAATATTGGCATGTACATGTACGGCTCACCTGTATAGATTTATGTAAATGAGTTCCAGTGCCTTCTGGCTTTATGATGGTGCCACAGCAGGGGGATCGGGTGGAGTTAGGAAGATGATGTTGGTGGGTTTATTCTCCTGGCATCCACTCCAAGTGGTTGCCTCCGGATGGCTACGTCCTGCTAAGTTTATTCTGAGTTCTAGTAACTGCACCCTTCCCTCATCTCTGGGCCTGGAGGTGAACTACCCAGCTGTGACCAGCCCTGAGTTACTGTGCTATCTCTGGTAGTTCCCATATACTCACATCTTTGTAAGCTGTTATCTTATAAATAAACCCTCTTCAAATTACACTGTTTTGAGAGTGCCGTCTGTTTTCTGTTGAGACCTAATTTACAAGACCTGTGCTGTCTTGGAGAAAAGGGTAAAAATGGTGTCACTTTTCTGGTCTCAATACAATCCAGACGTTGGCATGGTTGGGATGTGACAGAGGTGCAATTGCTTCCTTTCTTTCCCAGGACACACTTACAGTTTCTTTAAAGACTCCCTGTCCCAGAGGTTTCTCACCACAACCTTGGCCATGATCAATCAAGGCATCCCTCCTTCAGGTCACCATTTGACTACCTTTGACTCCCCCCTCAGACTCTGTGCTTCTGACAGATGGACAACTCCTCTGCCCTTCAGAGGAGAGAGAAGGAAGAGAAGGAAACATACTCAGATGGATGAAGAGGGGCATTTCAATGGGGTGTGAAAGATTTTATTTTTATATTTTTTAAAAGATCTTTATCAAGATTATAAAATATTAGCATTAATAGTAACATGCATTGAATTTGGTTGGAGAGCATAGGGATGTCATTTTATTTTAAGTATATTTGCAAATATTTACTACTTAGGAAAATGATAATTTTTGAAAAGAGGTAAGTGACAAGGTATATGAGTCTTTCAAACAGGATCTGGAACACAAGTATTGAGCATCTTTCTGTGGCATCCTATCCCCACTCCATCCCACATGTCCACTGCTTCCACCTTGCAGATTTCAGAGTGCAGGATTTCTGACCTTTGCATCCCAAGGATCCCTTACCAGTTTGCCAAGTGGGTTCTTTCCAAGTGTTTTCGGTTGGAATCCGGGTGGGAATGGGAGGAGAGGAAGGTAGGAAAGGATTATAGAATTTTTATAAAAGTCTGAGCCACAGATTTAGGCACTCTTTAATCTCATAGTCCTCCAGCTGCTGCTGTCTCTTTTCTCTGATTTCTTTTTCTCTTAATCTGGTAGTCTTAACAGCAGCCATTGCTCCTCCATAAGGAACTTCAACTCCTCTTCATTTCCTTATCTCACCCAAACCACACCCTATTTCTCTTTAATTTAGGAAATCCAGGAGCAGCAGGAGGTATAAGTGCTGCCTTCAGGCTCCAATAACAGAACATAGAAAGAGTACTAGGAATGTTTGAAGGTTGAATAAAAGGCTACCACCCGGTTGAGACAAGATAGCCTTGTAAAAGGTATATAATTTGCTCCAAGATTCTTCCGCATTAGAAACAGTCATAGACTTGAATCATACCTTTAAACTTGGCATCTAATTCTGGGCTGTACCATCAACAGACTCCAAGGTTTTCCTTCACCCATCAGTCAGGATCGGTTTGTTTGTATGTATTTGCATCAGATTATATGATATATAGAAGAGTAGAATGTTCAAGTCAAGTATTTCAATTTAGAGATAAAGAAATTGAAGTCTCTCCATTTGTAGAGGCAGGTCAGGGTTTAAGACTTGGGTTTCTCTCTGACTGCAGGTTTAGTGCTTTTTCTAATTATTGAGTAAGATATATAAATAACTTTAAAAGGATGTCATGATTTTTATCCTTCGAAAGCGTAATAACCCTTTAACTCTTGGAAATGAGGAATCATTGATCCAAGTTACACAAATATTTTCACTTGTTAGATTATTAATTTATCAAAAATTTCTGAGAACCTGTTATCTTCAGACACTGGAGTCCACAGGGGTCATATAGCTCTTCGAAGGAGCCATGGTGTATCTGCCCATGACAGATGAATTTATATAATGGAAGTGGTTATTTTAGAGATTGCCTACAGGTTTAATTATTTATTTTTATGAGCACATTATAATATTCTACCTCCCTCTTGGAGGATAGTGTTGGTTCAACGTCTCGGTGCTCTGCTGCTATCTGGGACACCTTCTAGTTGATATTCGTAGTAAATCTTTGAAGAGTTGGCCTGGGCTTCTAAAGTCCTTCCTTTAAAGTAGTCAGATACTTCTTTACATACAGGTTGGGGATTCCTTGAAAATCAATTATGTATATCACCCTTTCTGGTAACACCATAATTACCAAGAGCATCATAAGAAAGATGATGCCTGACTGCAATGCACTGGCCATTACAGAGAGAAGTAATGTTTTCAAACAGTCACCATTCCTTCCTACCCATGCACTGAAGTAGAAAAAAAAACAACCAATATCCATCCCTAGCAGATGCTCCCGGACAAATCTTGGGCTAATGATGGCCAAATGTATGTGTAAACACAAGAGCAGAAAGGAGATTCAGAAACTAAAGAAGGAGGAAGATGCTGAATAAGAAACTTGGGTATTTCTTTTGCTTCTGGTAGGAACACTTACCTATCACTACCACTGTTACACTTACCTATTTTGCCTTCAGAGCTCTACCATATAAAGTGCCTTCCATTTGCATAATACTCATACTTTTCAAGGCACTTGCCAGTGTATGATTACCATTTGGTTCTCTAGAAATCCCATAACATTGGCAAAGAAATTAAGGCTTGTCAACTGCATGCGTATCTCAAAAACAGGACCAAAAGCCTAATCCAAAAGCTTCTGAAACAACACTGGTAGAAGCTTAGAAAGTTTGAAAGTGAAGTGGAAAGGGAAGACCAGAGTTGTTCCACTCTTGATATAACACTCTTCTTGTAGAGCCATAATAACCCAGTTTTGGTCTAGACTATGGTGTGAGGCAGATCTAAAGGAATAGGTGCAGATGATTTTGAAAAGTAATTTTGAAGATTTAAGAAAATCGTTGCAATACTAATGGCTGCTTAAGGTAGTCCTGATAAATAATAAAATTCTGTCCTGATAATGACTCAAAAAAAAATCCACATGCATTGCTTCCATTGATTAACTAATTGGAAGCTGCTTTTAGCAGAAATGTATCTCTCATTCATCTGATAAATGCAAATTCAAATGCCTTGTATTCAGATTAATAAATTCAAATTCATTGCATTTATCAGATGAATGAGAGATACATTTCAGGCATTGGAGCTCCTACCAGACTTACCAAGGCAAAGTGTGTTTAACTTTTTTCTTTACTAAGCATTCCATCTCTATATCCTAAGAAAACACCCATAGCCACTGGCTGATAGCGATTTGCACAGAGCCCACCTTACTAGGACTTCTGATCATTAGATCTACAGTCTTTGATGATTTGGCCCGAAGGTCTCTCAAGCTTTTCTTGACTTTACACCCTCAATGTTAAGCCATATTCCAGAACATGCTGACCACTCATTATTATTAATCTTTTTAAATCTCTCTTATCTAAATTGGCCTCACATCCCATCCCCCGGCTGTGGTGATTGATACCCTATGAGTTAATGATGACACAGCCAGCTATTTCCTGCTTAGACTATGGATGCTAAGCTAATCTTCCTCCTGGGAATTTTTGGTGATGACTTCTGCAAAAAAGGGAAAGGGGATTAATAAAATGTATCGCACGTCACTGTTAAACCATGCTCTTGATTAGGTATTTTTCACATTTAATCCTATCAGTAGCTGCTTGGGTTGCCTGTTAATACACCATTTTGCATATGAGGAAACTAAGGCTCACACTGGTTAGTAACTTCTCTGTTGCATGGCTAATAGTATCAGGTAAAACAGGACTCACAAGCAGTTTGCTAATTCGAACATGGATTAATCATAAAATAATTATTTCACACCCTTATGTAGCTAGTGCTTTAAGTTTTGGCTGAAGTATAATAACAAGAAGGTACAGTTCTCCCCACATCTTCAAGTTATGCTGAACACTTAATAACATTTACAGGAACTAATTGGTCCCAGAAGCCTCACCAACAACTCCTCCCTTTCATTTCACTACTGACTTCAATCTCCTTTCCCAGAGTCTCTGGGTTCGGTGCCCTCTGACCCACTTTGCCTTGTATTCAGATTAGTATGAGCAGTACATTGAGGCTTCATTTTAGTTACAATAATCTTTGCCTGCATTGATAAGTTTATACTATTGCCTGTGAATGGAATTTTCCTTAGATTTCTGCAATAACATAAGGTAGCCTACACATCACCTTTTTGGGTTCTCTCAAGACTTTTAAGTACTTTTAAATGTAAGAAATATTGGCTTAAATCTCTAACCAGCATAAAATGGGACACCCCAGCTTTGCAGCTACTATCACTGAGAATTATTTGGAGAAGTTACATTTCTCCTAATTAGCTAGTTTTGTATTCTGCTTCTGTTCTTGGTCTCCACAACTGACTTATTCAATGCATTCTTCCCTTTCAACTCTCTGTCTTGTCACTGGAAAAAACCATGATGGTTTCAATTCTCAGAGTACCACTGGCCTAAAGATAAGTGTGCAGCAGATATTCCTGAAGACCTAAGGCCACACAATGTTGCCACACTGCAGAACAATCAAAAAAGCTACTTGTTCTTTAAAATCCTTTGCCAGTCTTACATCCTGGCTTCTAGGGAATGTTCATTATTGTCCTCACCTTCTTGGCTTCAACCATGACCTCTTCTCCATTCCCCCCTATGAGTTCCTGCCTTCACCTTTCTATTTTCTTAAGTTTATTCTTCCAAAACCAAAACGTCCCCACTTTCATTAACAAAGGGAACACTGTGCTCTAATCTTACGGAACCTAGACTTTCTTTACAAGTATGCACGATATTGTTTGTCAGATGACACTGAAAACTAAGACAAGACTGTAACAAATAAGTAGATACCATGTGAATATAAAATAAACCATGTTGACCAAAAAAAAAAAACTATACATAATAAATAAATGGTGCTATATAGAATAAAGAGAATTCTCATGTATAACATACAGGGGTTAACATTTTTAACAAATATTAGAGTTTGATTAAAATTCTATTTTGACTAAAATTACACCAATACTTTTTGTTTATTCCTGAAAAGCTGTGATATATTTCAGCATCACAAAGTCTTTCTGCTTTATGTATGTTGAACTTTGCCATTAGATGAGTACAAAAAACATGATATCTAATAAATACCTTTAGATGCTAAAGACATGAAAACAGAAAGTAACTGATAAATATGTTAGTTAAATATGTATGAAAGTGTCAACCAATGACAATCAGTATACAAATGAATTCAGATGGTCCTCTGTTTACAGTGGAATCACATTACAATAAACCCATCATAACCCAAAAATATTGGAGGTTAAGATACATTTAATCCCCCCGATGAACCCATCTTAAATTTGAAAAATTGAAGTCAAACGATCATAAGTCAGGGATCATTTGTAGTTGCATCTCGAGATAGACAAAACACAGGAGCACAAACATTATCTTCACAGTGACAGCTAAGTCCATGGTACATTGACTCTGGGCTTTAGTGCAGGAACCAGCTTCAGAACTGATGAGGAGGAGAGACTGACTGACTGCATAATGAATTCTCAGAGAAGTACGTAGCAAAGATTTTTCCCCGCATTGTACAACGAAGCCACCTGTAGGCTTTAGCAGACTTTTAATCTATTTGATGTTTCTTCTGAGAACTAAAGCTCTGATACCACATTTGAAATTTATCAGGGCCAAGCCTTGCATGGATGTTTTCCCCTTCCAAATGAAGCCCCTGCCCAGTTATTATTTCTCTTTCCACATTTATTTGTATTATATTGAATTGCTTCAAATCATTTCAAAATGTTTTTAATGCAATATGCTTGAGAAAAAATAGTTCTGAATTCATATGTAATCCCCATGGCATGTTCTTAACATTGACTGTAAAATTTCAAAGCACCTAATTTATTTGATTCATTGATTTTTCAATGTTTTAAACGATATCAAGCCCAACAGCATATAATTTTTTTCTTACCAAATGGAATGTAAAATGAAAAAAAGATAATTGCTTTTTTTGTATTCCATCTTTTTGTCTTCATGAAGTTTTTTTTCCTCCCCCACAGCTCTGAGGTGAATGAAAAACCATCCTTTTCTTTACACAGTGATAACAACTCACCCTACTATTCCTCAGTAAGGTTCATATGAAGGCCCAGCTCAGAGATCTCATGGTGTATCACTTCCACCAGAATGCTGCCTTGCTCTGGTATAACCAGACCATGATACCAGCAAAAGTGGCACAGCCTGGAGACTAAGGCTTACTTGGACCTTTCCTTCAAGGTTTACTTGAAGGTAGGAGTAGCACCTACCTTCAAGGTTGTTTTCTGGTTGGAAGATGCAGTTCCTTTCTCTTAGTTTGCAGACCCAAGCACAAGGCAAAGAGATTAGGTTTTATTTTTCCAAGGAAACAGGTGGATATACCCTGTAACTTAGATAAATGCCTATATATAAGGGCCTTGAAAAAGCAACTCCTTTTTTATCTTCTTTCCTCCCATTTCTGTCGGTTTTCAACTTGGTTAACAGCATGGGGCTGGCCAAAAGAATTGCATTTCTTTATCTTTCTGACCACTGCAGTTCCTCTTTGTAATCCCAGTAGTAGGTTATCAAGGGGTTATAAAGAGGGTAGGAGACCAAAGGACAGGAAAGAGTATTGCCAAAAACACCCTTCACCAACAGTAGCATATCCACAACCTACTGCTTACGATGCACAAAACCCTCCTTTCCAGAGCTCTGGAATCTGTAACCTAAGAAGGAAGTTGGACAAAATTAGATTTAATTTTAGGAACACTTTCTAAAGATGATGATAAACTCTGCTTACATCTTTGAGACCTGGAAAGTACTTCAACCAATTATTTGTAGTTTTTATTGTATTAGTCTGTTTGAGGGAGAAGGATGATTGGTGTAAGCAAAATAATTATTCCTCTGAATGTATTTCAGACTTCAAATCTGATTATAAGTGCCCTCTTAAATTTGACTTGTCATATATGCAAAACAAACCAAAATGTGAATTTTTTATTCTAAGAATAATAAGTTGGCTGGTTTTCATTTCTCTAAATCCAATAAAAAAGCACACTAGTGTGAAATTACGGGAAATGATCCTGTTGTTTTTGCCACAGGCCTTTGTAGGGCTCTACAAGGAAAATAAATCAACTACCAACTATAGACTGAGTACCTACACTGTGCAATATGAGACCACTAATCTTAAGGGCTCTCTCATTTTCTGCAAGATTAACCTTCAAGCTCCAGCACTTCCATAGGAGCTTTATGCAGATTAATCAGTGAACTCTAGTTAAGTGACAAGACAGTATTAATGTAGCCTTCCCCCAAGTATATTGCATCACAACTATGGGAAAACACAGCTGCAAGAATGGGTTTGGCTGTGTTAGGTTTGACCCAACACTGAAAGCTAGAAGTACTTTGTCAGTAGTCATGTCAAAACAATAAAAGTAGAGTATATCTGAGAAAGCATCTGGGTGACGTGCTTGTGGTGTAGTGAACTGAACATAAGGTGAGGACATCCTCTTGGAGGGGAAGAGCACTGCTTATAGTGTGCTCACTATTTCCAATGTTTATAAGTATCAGTACAATTAAGCATATTTTTCAGAGTGCCTCTCTAAGTTTCATTGGAAATCATTTTCTAATAATCTCTCTCGCTCCAGTTTTATGAACAAAAGTGAACAAATAGAGTCGTTAGGGAAACTTGTAGTATTGGGTTTAAAGACTTGTTGAAGAAAGGTATTAATACTTTATCATTGGAGTTGATGATTTGCACCTGAAACAACTGCACAGCTCACTTACTTTCCCTTTGTGTTTAAAGAGTCAGGCACCCCCCAGACTGGAGAGCAGGATCCAGTGTAATTGTGATGTCTAAGAAGTAAGAATGTGGGAATCTATTTATTTAGACAAACTTCCCTTATATAGACTTAGGATGAAAAGATGATCCAAAGCCATAAATGTCAAGGAGTAAAAATCAAGGAAAATATTTAGGAACTTGGGGAAAAAGCACCATGCAAAAGAGCTTGTCTCCCTTAATCAGCACCCTTACCCACAAGCACTGCACTGGTAAGTCAACTCAAACCTCAGCTTTCTCACCAATACTCCCAAACCCGAGAGATGTGCTTTTGAAAAGATACCCTTATCTGTGACTTCCTCCTCCCAGGAAGTAGTGACAGCAGCTGTAAGGGAAAAACAAATAAAAGTGGGAAGGAGTCAAGGGATTGACTCTTTAAGAGGATGTCAAAGGTCAGGGCCTTATGTCAATCCATGTGAGCTATCTCAACCCTGTGGATATCCCTCTGTGGGAATGGGTGCACCTCTCAATTAGATGCAGTGAACCTTGCTATTGAACATTTACACTATCCTTATAAGTAACCAAGTATTCTAAGACAGATTGCAGATTAACTCAGATTTCTTCACATAATGTAATTCCATATGCATGTTTTGTACTATTTTAAAAATTTTAATTTGTGTTAAAGACACAAATTTAATAAATCCAAAATCAAAAGAAAGAGTGATTACAGGCCTAAGAAAACAAAATGAGGAAAAGTATAATATCATTAGAGAATAATATATAATAACAGCAGACATAATTGATAATCACAAAGAGAAAATGGCTTGAGATAAACCCAGTGAAAGCTCATGAAAAATATAGAGATTAAAGCAACGGAGAAAAACTAATAGAAATGGAAGACAGATAAGAATGATCCTACATATAGGCCCAGCACAATGGCTCACACCTGTAATCCCCAACACTTTGGGAGGCTGAGGCAGGCAGATCACTTGAGGCCAGGAGTTCGAGACCAGACTGGGCATCATGGCGAATCCCCATCTCTACTAAAAATGCAAATATTAGCCAGGGGTGGTGGTTCATGCCTATAATCTCAGCTACTTTGGAGGCTGAGACATCAGAATCACTTGAGCCCTGGAGGCAGAGGTTGCAGTAAACCAAGATTATGCCATTGCACTTCAGCCTAGGCAGTAGAGCAAGACTCTGTCTAGAAAAAAAAAAAAAAAAAAAGGAAAATGAAAGAAAGAATGAGCTTACATATAGATATTGGGCAGTCATAAATTTAAAAATTTAGCAAATTAAGATAAAGCATTTAAAAGTATTAGAAAAATTCATCAAAATGAAAAAATACATTTGCAGATTAACAGAGCACATGATATATCAAGCATACTATTGACCAAGACACATCTTGGTATGTGAAACAGGAAAAACAAAGAATACCCTAGAAATCCTAACACAAAAATTAAGTAGCTTCCAAGAGAGAAGAAAAGAGTTATCTCTTCAGCCACAGTGAATGACGGAAGTCAGAGGTTTATGGACAAATCTCTAGATGAAGAAAATTGTGACAGAGAAAAAGAGTTCCACAATGATGTAATTCTACTGTGAAGGCGATAGACAAATACTTTAAAATGTTAAGGAAACCATGGATTACAACTGCACAACCCATTTTTGATGTGCTGATTGGGAGTTTGAAAAAATAAAAAACGAAAATCAAACAAATTGTAAAATTAAGAATACAAGAATATAACAGACATAACTTGAGGGTTGCATTCATGGAATAATCTTAAGTATAGAATTAACACTAAAGAGTCCAGTTTATCATTATGAAATAGAATGTAAACAGAAGAAACTTTGACAGCATAAAACAAATAATTAACAAAACCAGGAAGCAAGAAGAGAGGAAGATGGGGAGAATAGTGCACATGTTAATATCCTGAACTTTATAGCAGGGGGTCAGTCTGTACAGTGTCAAATGAAAACAGGTTGATTAAAAACAATACTGACTCCAGTCTCTCACAATTTTTCATAAATTTTTCTAAACTTTAAAATTATTTAAAAAATAAATAAAATAAAATTATTATTACTATTTTTTAAGTGACTTTAAACAACCTCAGTTTATTCCCCTACAGTTATGGAGGTCAGACATCTAAAATGAGTGAAATGAGTCTTAGTGGGCTAAATCAAGATGTGGCAGGGCTGGTTCCTTCTGGAAGTTTCAGAGGAGAATCTATTTCCTTGCTATTTTCCGTTTCTAGAAGCCACCTGCACTCCCTGGTTCACAGCACCCCATCACATCACTGTGCCTTCTCCTGCTTCTGTTGTCACATTGCTTCTTCCTCCTTTGATCTCCTTGCCTCTCTCTTTTTTTTTAAATTGCATTTTAGGTTTTGGGGTACATGTGAAGAACATGCAAGATTGTTGCATAGGTACACACATAGCAGTGTGATTTGCTGCCTTCCTCCCCCATCACCTATATCTGGCATTTCTCCCCATGCTCTCTCTCCCCCAACTCCCCAACCCCCGCTGTCCCTCACCTGTTTCCCCCTGAAAGACCCCAGTGTGTGACGCTCCCATCCCTGTGCCCATGTGTTCTCATTGTTCATCACCCGCTTATGAGTGAGAACATGTGGTGTTTGATTTTCTGTTCTTGTGTTAATTTGCTGAGAATGATGGTTTCCAGGTTCATCCATGTCCCTACAAAGGACACGAACTCATTGTTTTTGATGGCTGCATAATATTCCATGGTGTATATGTGCCACATTTTCCCTGTCCAGTCTATCATCGATGGGCATTTGGGTTGGTTCCAGGTATTTGCTATTATAAACTGTGCTGCAATGAACATTCATGTGCATGTGTCCTTATAGTAGAACGATTTATAATCCTTTGGAGATATACCCAGTAATGGGATTGCTGGGTCAAATGGAATTTCTGTTTCTAGGTCCTTGAGGAATCACCACACTGTCTTCCACAATGGTTGAACTAATTTACACTCCCACCAACAGTGTAAAAGTGTTCCTATTTCTCCACATCCTCTCCAGCATCTGTTGTTTCCAGATTTTTTAATGATCGCCATTCTAACTGGCGTGAGATGGTATCTCAATGTAGTTTTGATTTGCATTTCTCTAATGACCAGTGATGATGAGCATTTTTTCATATGTTTGTTGGCCTCATGTATGTCTTCTTTTGTAAAGTGTCTGTTCATATCCTTCGCCCACTTTTGAATGGGCTTGTTTGTTTTTTTCTTGTAAATTTGTTTTAGTTCTTTGTAGATTCTGGATATCAGCCCTTTGTTAGATGAGTAAAGTGCAAAAAATTTTTACCATTCTGTTGGTTGCCAGTTCACTCCAATGACTGTTTCTTTTGCTGTGCAGAAGCTATGGAGTTTGATTAGGTCCCATTTGTCTATTTTGGCTTTCGTTGCCAATACTTTTGGTGTTTTGGTCATGAAGTCCTTGCCTACGCCTATGTCCTGAATGGTTTTGTCTAGATTTTTCTTCTAGGGTTCTTATGGTGTTAGGTCTTATGTTTAAGTCTTTAATCCATCTGTAGTTAATTTTAGTGTAAGGTGTAGGAAGGGGTCCAGTTTCTGCTTTCTGCACATGGCTAGCCAGTTTTCCCAACACCATTTATTAAACAGGAAATCCTTTCCCCCATTCTTGTTTATGTCAGGTTTGTCAAAGATCGGATGGTTGTAGATGTGTTGTGTTGCCTCCAAGACCTCTGTTTGTTTCATTGGTCTAGACTCTCTGTTTTGGTACCAGTACTATGTTGTTTTGATTACTGTAGCCTTGTAGTATAGTTTGAAGTCTGGTAGTGTGATGCCCTCCCACTTTGTTCTTTTTACTTAGAATTGACTTGACTATGTGGGCTCTCTTTAGGTTCCATATGAAGTTTGAGGTGGTTTTTTTCCAGTTCTGTGAAGAAGGTCATTGGTAGCTTGATGGGGATAGCGTTGAATCTGTAATTACTTTGGGCAATATGGCCATTTTCACGATATTGATTCTTCCTAACCATGATCATGGAACCGTTTCTCCATCTGTTTGTGTCCTCTCTTATTTTGTTGAGCAGTGGTTTGTAGTTCTCCTTGAAGAGGTCCTTTACATTCCTTGTTAGTTGTATTCCTTCTTTGTATCAATTGTGAATGGCAGTTCGTTCTTGATTTGGCTCTGTTTAAGTCTGTTATTGGTATATAGGAATGCTTGTGATTTTTGCACATTGATTTTGTATCCTGAGACTTTGCTGAAGTTCCTTATCAGTTTCAGGAGATTTTGGGCTGAGACGATGGGGTCTTCTAGATACACAATCATGTCATCTGCAAATAAAGACAATTTGATTTCCTCCTTTCCTATTTGAATACCCTTTATTTCTTTTTTCTTGCCTGATTGCTCTGTCTAGAACTTCCAGTACTATATTGAATAGGAGTGGTGAGAGAGGGGCATCCTTGTCTAGTGCCAGATTTCAAAGGGAATGCTTCCAGTTTTTGCCCATTCAGTATGATATTGTCTGTTGGTTTGTCGTAAATAGCTTTTATTGTTTTGAGATACATTCTGTCAATACCTAGTTTATTGAGGGGTTTTTAGCATAAAAGCCTGTTGAATTTTGTCAAAGGCCTTCTCTGCATCAATTGAGATAATCATGTGGTTTTTGTCTTTGGTTCTGTTTATGTGGTGAATTGTGTTTATAGACTTGCGTATGTTGAACTAGCCTTGCATCCCTGGGATGAATCCTACTTGATCATGGTGAATAAGCTTTTTGATGTGCTGTTGCAATCGGTTTGCCAGTATTTTATTGAAGATTTTTGCGTCTATGTTCATCATGGATATTGGCCTAAAGTTTTCTTTTCTTGCTTGAGTCTCTGCCCGGTTTTGGTATCAGGATGATGATGTTCTCATAAAATGATTTAGGAAGGATTCCCTCTTTTTGTATTGTTTGGAATAGTTTCAGAAGGAATGGTACCAGCTCCTCTTTGTATGTCTGGTAGAATTCGGCTGTGAACCCATCTGGACCTGGGCTTTTTTGGGTGGTAGGCTCTTAATTGCTACCTCAACTTCAGACCTTGTTATTGGTCTCTTCAGGGTTTCAACTTCTTCCTGGTTTAGGCTTGGGAGGATGCAAGTGTCCAGGAATATATCCATTTTCTTCCAGGTTTACTAGTTTATGTGCATAGAGTTGTTTTGTAATAATCTCTGATGATGGTTTGAATTTCTGTGGAATCTGTGGTGATATCCCCTTTATCGTTTTTTATTGCATCTATTTGATTATTCTCTCTTTTCTTTTTTATTAATCTGGCTAGTGGTCTCTCTATTTTGTTGATCTTTTGAAAAACAAGCTCCTGGATTTATTGATTTTTTTTGAAGGGTTTTTTGTGTCTCTATCTCCTTTCAGTTCTGCTCTGATCTTAGTTATTTCTTGTCTTCTGCTAGGTTTTGAGATTTTTGATCTTGCTCCTCTAGCTCTTTCAGTTTTGACGATAGGGGTGTCAATTTTTAGATCTCTCTTTGCTTCTCATGTTGGCATTTATTGCTATATATTTTCCTCTAGAGACTGCTTTAATTGTGTCCCAGAGATTCTGGTATGTTTGTCTTCATTCTCGTTGGTTTCGAAGAACATCTTTTATTTCTGCCTTCATTTCATTGTTTATCCAGTCAACATTTCAGGAGCCAGTTGTTTCAGTTTCCATGAAACTGCGGTTCTGAGTTAGTTTCTGAATTCTGAGTTCTAACTTGATTGCACTGTGGTCTGAGAGACTGTTTGTTATGATTTCTGTTCTTTTGTGTTTGCTGAGGAGTGATTTACTTCCAATTGTGTGGTCAATTTTAGAGTAGGTGCGATGTGGTGCTGAGAAGAATGTATATTCTGTGGATTTGGGGTGGAGAGTTCTGTAAATGTCTATTAGGTTTGCTTAGTCCAGGTCTAAGTTCAAGTCCTGGATATCCTTGTTAATTTTCTGTCTCGTTGATCTGTCTAATATTGACAATGGGGTGTTCAAGTCTCCCACTATTATTGTGTGGGGAGTCTAAGTCTCTTTGTAAGTCATTAAGAACTTGCCTTATGTATCTGGGTACTCCTGTATTGGGGTGTGTATATATTTAGGATCGTTAGCTCTTCTTTGTTGCATTGATCCTTTTACCATTATGTAATGTTCTTCTTTGTCTCTTTTTGATCTTTGTTGGTTTAAAGTCTATTTTTATCAGAGAAGAGAATTGCAACTCCTGCTTTTTTTTTTTGCTCTCCATTTGCTTGGTAAATCTTCCTCCATCCCTTTTATTTTTGAGCCTATGTGTATCCTTGCATGTGAGATGGGTTTCCTGGATACAGCACACCGATGGGTTTTGACTTTTTATCCAATTTGCCAGTCTGTGTCTTTTAATTGGGGCATTTAGCCCATTTTACATTTAGGGTTAATATTTCTTATGTGTGAATTTGATCCTGCCATTTTGATGCTAGCTGGCTGTTTTGCCCATTAGTTGATGCAGTTTCTTCATTGTGTTGATGCTCTTTACCATTTGGTATGTTTTTGGAGTGGCTGGTACTGGTTGTTCCTTTCTATGTTTAGTGCTTCTTTCAGGATCTCCTGTAAAGCAGGCCTGGTGGTGATGAAATCTCTGAGTACTTGCTTGTTTGCAAAGGATTTTATTTTTCCTTCACTTATGAAGCTTAGTTTGGCTGGATATGAAATTTCTGGGTTGAAAGTTCTTTTCTTTAAGGATGTTGAATATTAGCCCCCACTCTCTTCTGGCTTGTAGGGTTTTTGCTGAGAGATCTGCTGTGAGTCTGATGGGCTTCCCTTTGTGGGTAACCCGACCCTTTCTCTCTGGCTTCCCTTAGCATTTTCTCCTTCATTTCAACCTGGTGAATCTGACAATTATGTGCCTTGGGGGTTGCTCTTCTTGAGGAATATCTTTGTGGTGTTCTCTGTATTTCCTGGACTTGAATGTTGGCCTGCCTTGCTAGGTTGGGGAAGTTTTCCTGGCTAATATCCTGAAGGGTATTTTCCAGCTTGGATTCATTCTCTGTGTCACATTCAGGTACACCTATCAAACGTAGATTAGGTCTTTTCACATAGTCCCATATTTCTTGGAGACTTTGTTCATTCCTTTTTACCCTTTTTTCTCTACTCTTTCCTTCTCATTTTATTTCATTGAGTTGATCTTAGACCTCTGATATCCTTTCTTCTGCTTGGTCAATTCAGCTGTTGAAACTTGTGTATGCTTCGTGAAGTTCTCATGTTGTGATTTTCAGCTCCATCAATTCACTTATATTCCTCTCTAAGTTGTTTATTCTCCCTAGCATTTCCTCAAATCTTTTTTCAAGGTTCTTAGTTTCTTTGCATTGGGTTAGAACATGTTCTTTTAGCTCACAGAAGTTTCTTACTACCCACCTTCTGAAGCCTGATTCTGTCAGTTCATCACACTCATTCTCCATCCAGCCTTGTTCCCTTGCTGGTGAAGAGTTGTGATCCCTTGTAGGAGGAGAGGCGTTCTGATTTCGGGGTGTTTTCATCCTTTTTGCACTGGTTTCTTCCCATCTTTGTGGATTTATCCACCTGTCGTCTTTGTAGTTGTTGAGTTTCAGATTGTGTCTCTGAGTAGACGTCCAGTTTGTTGATGATGAAGTTATTTCTTTCTGTTACTTAGTTTTCCTTCGAACAGTCTGACCCCTCTGCTGTAGGACTGCTGAGGTCCACTCCAGGCCCTGCTTGCCTGGGGGGATCACCTGCAGCAGCTGCAGAACAGTAAGGGTTGCTGCCAGTTTCTTCTTCTGCTGTCTTTGTCCCAGAAGGATACCCGCCAGATGGCAGTCTGAGCTCTCTTTTATGAGTTGACTCTTTGGATATACGGGGGGTCAGGGAGCTGCTTGAGGAGACAGTCTGTCCTTTATAGGAGCTCAAGTGCTGAGCTGTGAGCTCTGTTGTTCATTCAGAGCTGCTGGGCAGGTACATTTAAGTCTGCTGCAGCAGAATTCATAACCCCCCCCCCACCTTTTTTTTTAATTTCCCAGGTGCTCTTTCCTGGGGGATTTAGGGCTTTACTTATGAGTTTCTGTTGTGCTGCTGCCTTTTTTTCAGGGCCGCCCTGCCCAGCGAGGAGGCAGCCTAGTCACTGTCTGCCTGCAGAGGCTTTGCTGAGCTGCTGTGGGCTCCGCCCAGCTGCCGTGAGAACTTCCCTGCAGTCCTGCTTATATGGGTGTAGTCAGAACTGCCTTGGCAATGGCAGTCCACCTTTATAATGGTGGACTCTCTCTCTAATGGTGGGCTGCCTTGGCAATGGCGGGCTGCCTCAGCAATGGCAAACTACCTCCGTAGTGGTGTACTGCCTCAGTAATGGTGGATGTCCCCTCCCCCCACAGAGCTGGACCGTCCCAGGTTCAGCTGTTATTGCTGTGAAACTCTCAATCCACAGTGTTTCCAATTGCTGTTTTTCTGTGGGGGTGGGACCAGCCAAGCCTGATCACTGGGCTCCCTGCCTCAGAGCCTTTTTTTTGTGTATTTTTTTTTTTGTTAGTTGAATGGTTGACTGTCTCCCAGGTGTTCCAGTTGCCTGTTGAAAAGGCGACGGGATCTGTGTGATTTCCTGTGCAGTGACCCACTGCACCAGAACAGCCACACTGAGATTCGTGGTGCTCTTTTTGCCCAGGAATCTCCTGGCCTGGCTCCCTGTTTCAGTCCCCTTTTTAATCAGATAAATGGGTGACTCTGCCTTCCTGGAGCTCCAATCACCAGGTAAAACAGTGCTCGGACCCGTGTATTTTGTATGGAGAACCGTTGCGCCGGGGGCGCCAGCAAAACAGCCGAGCTGGCCAAACCAGCTGTGCTGGCGACCCATGGGGCTCCTCCGCCTGGGAATCTCCTGGTCTATGAGCAATAAAAATCCATCTGGAAATGCGGCGTCCACTCACCCTCCATGCTTTCACTGGTAGCTGCAATCCTGAGCTGTTCCTAATCAGCCATCTTGGATCACTCCTCCTAAAATTATTTTTTAAGAAATGCTAAATCAATTAGGATCTAGGATACTGAATTTCAGCATTCTTTTAAATTCACATCTATTTATCTTTTTTCCATAATTAAATCCTAATAAAATTAAACATGCTAAACTTACTATATAATATTTTATTTTTCTATTTAATTTTATTTTAAGTTCAGGGGTACCTGTGTAGTTTTGCTATATAGGTAAATTATGTCATAGAGGGTTGTTGTAAAGATTATTTCATCACCCAGGTATTAAGTCTAATATCCATCAGTTATTTTTCCTGAATCTCTCCACTCCTCCCACCCTCTATCCTCATGAAGGCCCCAGTATGTGTTGTTCCCCTCTATGTGTCCATGTGTTCTCATCTTTTAGCTCCTGCTTACAAGTGAAAACATGTGGTATTTGGTTTTCTTTCCCTGTGTTAGTTTGCTAAGGATAATGGCCTTCACCTCCATCCATATATCTGCAAAGCACATGATCTTGTACTTTTTATGGCAGCATAGTATTACATGAAGTATATGTACTGTATTTTTCTTTTATTGAGTTTACCATTGATAGGCATTTAGAGTGATTCCATGTCTTTGCTATTGTGAATAGTGCTGCAAGAAAGATATGTGTGCTTGTGTCTTTATAATAGAATAATTTATATTCCTTTTGGTACAAACCTGGTAATGGGATGTGGAGTTGAATGGTATTTCTGTTTTTAGGTCTCTGAGGAACTGCCACACTGTATTCTACAATGACTGAACTCAGTTACTCTCTTACCAACAGTGAATAAATGTTTTTATCTTACAGTCTTGCCACATTTGTTATTTTTTGACTTTTTAGATAACAGTGATTCTGACTGGTGTCACAGGTATCTCCTTGTGGTTTTGATGATTTGCATTTCTCTAATGATCAGTGATGTTGAGCTTTTTTTCATGATTGCTGACCCCATATATGTCTTCTTTGAAAAGTATCTGTTCATTTCCTTTGCCTACTTTTTAATGGGATTTTTTTTTCTTGTAAATCTGTTTAAGTTCCTTAAGATACTGGATATTAGACCTTTTTTCAGATGTATAATTTCCAAATTTTTCTCTCATTCTGCAGTTTGTTCATTCTGTTGACAGTTTCCTTTGCTGTACAGCAGCTCTTTTAATTTGATCTCATTTGTTAATTTTTGTTTTTGCTGCAGTTGCTATTGGTGTCTTCATCATTAAATCTTTGCCTATTTCTGTGTTCAGAATGGTATTGTCTAATTTGTTTTCCAAGGTTTTTATAACTTCGAGTTTTACATTTAAGTTTTGAATCCACCTTGAGTTAATTTTTGTATGTGGTGTAAAGAAAGGAGTTTGGTTACAGTCTTCTGCATATGGCTAGCCAGTTATCCTGACACCATTTATTGAATAGAGAATTTTTCCCTCATTGCTTGTTTTTGTCAGGTTTGTTGACGATCAGATAGTTGTAGATGTGCAGCATTATTTCTGTGTTCTCTAGTCTGTTCCATTGGTCTATGTGTCTGCTTTTACATCAGTACCATGCTGTTTTGGTTACTGTAGCCGTGTAATATAATTTGAAGCTGAGTAGCATGATGCTTTGTTCTTCTTTGCTTAGAATTGCCCTGGATATTTGAGCTTTTTTTGGACCTATGTCAATTTTGAAACTGTTTTTTCTAGTTTTCCCTAGTTATCTGTATTCCTTCGTATTTTGGGGAGAACAATTGTGACTGGGATTGTGTTCCTGAGTTGGCTCATGACTGGACTGTTGTTGGTGTATAGGAATGCCAGTGAGTTTTGCACATTGATTTTGCATACTGAGACTTTGCTAAGTTGTTTATCAGCTTAAAGAACTTTGGGGTTGATACTATGGGAGTTTTCTACATGTAGTACCACATGATCTGCAAAGGAGAATACTTTGATTTCCTTTCTTCCTATGTGGATGCCTTTATTTCTTTCTGTTGCCTGATTTCCCTGGCCAGGACTTCCAACACTAGGTTGAATAGGAGTGGTGAGAGAGGGTATCCTTGTCTTGTATGAGTTTTCAAAGGGAATGCTTCCAGCTTTTGCCCATTCTGCATGATATTGGCTGTGGGTTTGCCATAGATGACTCTTATTATTTTGAGGTAAGTTCCTTTAATACCTAGTTTATGGAGAAATTTAAGGGGTGTTGAATTTTATTGGAAGCCTTTTCTGCATCTGTTGAAATAATCATGTGGTGTCTTTAATTCTGTTTACATGATGAATCACATTTATTGAGGTGCATATGTTGAATCAACCTTATAATTCAGGGATAAAACCTACTTAATCATAGTCGATAGCTTTTTAATGTGCTACTGAATTTGGCCTGTGAATATTTTGCTGAGAATTTTTGCATTGATGTTCCTCAAGGATATCAACCTGGAGTTTTCTTTTTTGTTGTGTCTCTGCCAGGTTTTGCTATCAGAATGATGCTGGCCTCATAGAATGAGTTAGGGAGGAGTTCTTCCTCCTCAGGTTTTTGGAATAGTTTCAGCAGGAATTGTAACAACTCTTACTTTGTACATCTGGTAGAATTTGGCTATGAATCCATCTGGTCCAGGGCATTTTTTCTTGGCAGGGTATCTACTACTGACTCAATTTCAGAGCTCATTATTGGTATCTTCAGGGATTAAATTTCCTCCTGGTTCAGTTTTGGGAGGGTTTGTGTGTCCAGGAATTCATCAGTTTCTTCTAGATTTTCTAGTTTATGTACATAGAGGTGTTTATAATATTATATGATCATTGTTTTGTATTTCTGTGGGGTCAGTGATAATAATATCCTCTTTATTATTTCTGATTGTGTTTATTTGAAAATCTTTTTATTTTTCTTTCTTTTTCAGGTCTATTTTTTCAAGATAGACCACTACCTAGTGGTGTGTCTCTTTTTAGTAAAATTTTTAAAAAGAACAGCTCCTGCTTTTGTTGATCTCTTGAATGGTTTTTGATTCTCAGTCCTTCTGTTCAGCAATAATTTTTGTTATTTCTCATCTTTTGCTAGCTTTGGGAATCTGTTTGCTCTTGGTTATATAGTTCTTTTCAGTTGTGATGTTAGGTTGTTAACTTGAGCTCTTTCTAACTTTTTATGTGGACATTTAGTGCTTTAAATTTCCCTCTTAACACTGACTTACTGTCTCCCAGAGATTCTCACATGCTGTATCTTTGTTGCCCTTAGTTTCAAAGAACTTCTTAATTTCTACCTTAATTTTTGTTATTTACCCAAAAGTAATTTCAGGAGCAGCTTGTTTGATTTCTGTATTAGTCCATTTTTCTTGCTGCTCATAAAGACATATCCAAGACTGGGTAATTTATAAAGAAAAAAGAGGTTTAATGGACTCACAGTTCCATGTTGGGGAAGGCCTTACAATCGTGGCAGAAGGCAAAAGGTACATCTTACATGGTGGCAGGCAAAAGAGAATGAGAGCCAAGTGAAAGGGTAAAACCATCAGATCTCATGAGACTTATTCACTATGAGAACAATATGTGGGAAACCACTCCCCATGATTCAATTATCTCCCCCACCAAGTCCCTCCCATAACACCTGGAAATTATGGGAGCTACAATTCAAGATGAGATTTGGATGGGAACACAGCCAAATCATATCATTCCACCCTTGGCCCCCTCCCAAATCTCATGTACTCACATTGCAAAACTAATCATGCCTTCCCAATGGTTCTCCAAAGTCTTAACTCATTTCAGCATTAATTAAAAGTCCACAGTCCAAAGTCTAATCTAAGACAAGGCAAGTCCCTTCCACCCATGAGCCTGTAAAATCAAAAGCAAGTTAGTTTACTTCCTAAATACAATCAGGATACAGGCACTGGATAAATACACTTATTTCAAATAAGAGAAATTGGCCAAAATGAAGGTGCTAAAGACCCCATGCAAGTTCAAAATCTAATGGAGTAATCAAATGTTAAAGCTCCAAAGTGATCTCCTTTGACTGTGTATCTCACATATAGGTCACATTGATGCAAGAGATGGGGGTCTCATGATCTTGGGCAGCTCCACCTCTGCAGTTTTGCAGGGTACAGCCTCCCTCCTGGCTGCTTTCACAGACTGCTGTTGAGTGTCTGTGGCTCTTCCAGGCACATGGTTCAAGCTGTTGGTGGATCTACCATTCTGGGGGCTAGAGGACAGTAGCCCTCTTCTCACAGCTCCACTAGAGAGTGCCCCAGTGGGGGACTCTGTGTGGGGGCTTCAACTTCACATTTCCCTTCTGAACTGTCCTAGGAGATGTTATCTATAAGGACCCCACCCCTGTAGCAAACTTCCGCCTGGATGTCCAGGTGTTTTTATACATCCTGTAAAATCTAGGTTGAGGTTCACAAACCTCAATACTTGACGTCTGTGCACTCACAGGCTCAATACCCTTGGAAGCTGCCAAGGCTTGAGGCTTGCACCCTCTGAAGCCATGGCCCACTTTTCCCTCCTATGCCTCCCAGGCCAGTGATGCGAAAGGCTGCTGTGAAGTCCTCTGACATGCCCTGGAGACATTTTTCCCCATTGTCTCAGCAATTAACATTTGGCTTCCTCATTGCTTATGCAAATTTCTGCAGCCAGTTTGAATTTCTCCCCCAGAATATGGGGGGTTTTCTTTTTCTGTCACATATCAGGCTGCACATTTTTCAAACTTTTTATGATTGCCTTCCTCTTGCACATTTGGCTACTTAGAAGTTTTCATCTACCAGATACCCTAAATCATTCTCTCTCAAGTTAAAAGTTCCACAGATCTCTAGGGCAGTGGCAAAATGCCACCAGTCTCTTTGTATAGCAAGAGTGACCTTTATTCCAGTTCCAAACAAGTTCGTCATCCTTATCTGAGACCACCTCAGCCTAGACCTTGTTGTCAATATCACTGTCAGCATTTTGGTCAAAGCTATTCAACACATCCAGGGAGTTCCAAACTTTTCCACACTTTTCTATTCTTCTGAGTCCTCCAAACTGTTGCCATATTTGCCTGTTACCCAGTTCCAAAGTTGCTTCCACATTTTTGGGTAACTTTGCAGCAGTGCCCATTCTACTGGTGCCAATTTACTGTATTAGTGTTTTCACACTGCTGATAAAGGTATACCTGAGACTGAGTAATTTTTAAAGAAAAAAGAGGTTTAATGAACTCACAGTTCCACGTGGCTGGGGGAGGGCTTACAATCATAGCAGAAGGTAAAAGGCATGTATTACATGGTGGCAGGCCAAGTGAAAGGGAAAACCCCTTATAAAACCATCAGATCTCATGAAACTTATTCACTACCATGAAAACAGTTTGGAGAAAACTGCCGCCATGATTCAGTTATTTCCCACCAGGTCCCTTCCACAACATGTGGGAATTATGCGAGCTGCAAATCAAGATGAGATTTGCATGGGGACAAAGCCAAACCATATTGATTTCCATGTAATCATATGGCTTGGAGAGCATTTATTAGTCTTGATTTCTAATTTCATTGCACTGTTGTCTGAGAGATTGTTATGATGTCAGTTCTTTTGCATTTACTAAGGAGTGTTTTATTTATAATTATGTGACCAATTTTAGAGTATATGTCATGTGGTGATGAGAAGAATGTACATTCTGTTGTTTCTGGGTGTAGAGTTTAGTAGATGTCTATCAAGTCCATTTGATCCAGTACTGTGTTCAGGTCCTGAACCTTTGTGAATTTTCTGTCTTAATGATCTGTCTAATATTTTTCAGTGGGGGTGTTAAAGTCTCCTATTAGTATTATGGAGCAGTCTAAATCTCTGTGAAGGTCTTCAATAACTTGCTTTATTGCTTTATGAATCTGAGTGCTCCTTTGTCGGGTGCATATATATTTAGGATAGCTAGGCCTTTTTTGATTGAACCCTTACCATTATATAATGCCTTCTTTGTCTTTTTTTATCTTTGTTGGTTTAAAGTCTGTTTGTGTCTGAAACTAGAATTGTAACCCCTGCTTTTTTCTGTTTTACATTTATTTGGTAGATTTTCCTCCATCCCTTTATTTTTGAACCTATGTGTGTCATTGCATGTGAGATGCATCTCTTGAAGACAGCATATGAATGGGTCTTGGTTCTTTTATCTAACTTGCCACTCTGTCTCTTTATTGGGGCATGTACTCTATTTACATTCAAGGTTAGTATTGACGTGTGTGCATTTGATCCTGTCATTATATTAGCTCGATATTTTTCACACTTGTTTAGTGGTTGCTTTATAGTATCACTGGTATGTGTACTTTGGTGTGTTTTTGTAGTGGCCAGTAATGAATGCTCTTTCCTTTTCATATTTAGTGCTTCCTTCAGGAGCTTTTGTAAGGCAGGTCTGGTAGTAGCAAATTCCTTCAGCATTTGCTTGTCTGAAAAGAATCTTTATTTCTCCTTCACTTATGAAGCTTAGTTTGGCTGGATATGAAATTCTGGATTGTAAATTATTTTCTTTAAGAAGGTTGAATATTAGCCACCAATCTCTGGCTTGTAGGATTTCTACCTGGAGAGCTCCACTGTTAGTCTGATGGGCTTCCCATTGTAGATGACTTGACCTTTCTCTGAAGCTGCCCTTAACATTTTTTTATTTTACTTCAGCCTTGGAGAATCTGATGATTATGTGTCTTGGGCATAATCTTCTCATGCGTTATCTCACTGGGTTTCTCTGCATTTCGTGAATTTGAATGTTAGCCTCTCTAGCTAGGTTGGAGAAGTTCTCATGGGTGATATCCTAAATATGTTTTCCAAGTTGGTTCCATTCTCCCCAACTCTTTCAGGGATATCAGAGAGTTGTAGATTTGGTCTCTTTACAAAAGCCTATATTTCTAAGAAGTTTAATTTGTTCTTTTTTATTGTTTCCTTGTTCTTGTCTGGCTGTCTTATTTCAGAAAGGCAGTCTTCAAGCTCTGAGATTCTTTCCTCCACTTGATCTATTCTGCTATTAATACTTGTAAATGCATTTTGAAATTCTTGTAGTATGTCTTTCAGCTCTATCAAGTCAGTTATGTTCTTTTCTATACTGTCTTTTTTGCCTGTCAGCTCATGCATTGTTTTATCATGATTTTTAGCTTGCTTGGATTGATTTTTAGCTGGCTTGGATTGAGTACTTCTATAGCTTCAATTGCTCCTCACTATATTCTGAATTCTATTTCAGCCATCTAAACCTGGTTTAGAACCCTTGCTGGAGAGGTGTTGTGGTCATTTAGAGGAAAGAGGCCACTCCAGCTTTTTGAGTTGTCAGGGTTCTGGCACTGATTCTTTTCTTATGTTTATGAGCTTATCTGCCTTCAGTCTTGGAGGTGTTAATCTTTGGATTTTTTTTTTCTTTTATCTGTTGGATGACCTTTAGGATTTGATTATGGTATAGAGTGGATTCAGCCAAATGGCTTCATTTTCTGGGGGCCAGCACTCAGCTACCAACTTCTGGACTGCGTGCTCTAACTCTGAGGGACTTGTATTTGGCCATGACTTTGTTCTCTGGCTCCCTGAAGTCCTCCAGCTCCTTAGAAATCCACTGTACTGGGGGGGCCAAGGTGCTTTTGGACCACTGGTGACTACACCTCCCATAGGTGGTGTCAGCAAAAAGCATTTTGTAGTGTGGTGACAGGGGAATTCATTCTCGTAACATTAGCTGCAGTAGAGTGCTAGTGGGTGCCAGAGTACCTGCCTCCTTGCAGGCATTCACCACTGTGGTGGAGGCCACTCAGCTAGGTGGAGGTTGAGGAAGCTCCTCCCACTGACTATATGGTTATGCTGGTGGTGGTGTTGGTTTGCAGGTAGGATACTGGTGAGTGCAGGTGTGGGTGCTTTTTCTGTGTCCCGCAAGCAGGAGTTGTTGCTCAGGGTGGTGGAGGATCTGCTGTTCACTGCACAATGTTAGCGCAAGGGCAGGGCACTGGCTGGGGTGGGGGCTGCCTGGCTCTGTGCCTGTCAAGGCTTTGTCCGCAATGGCAGTTGGCAGGGGAGAGGTGGGGTAGACTTCACTCTCACTTGCTGGTGAGGGCAAACAATGCAAAACCCGCCCACAGACACACTCCAGCAAAGCAATGTGGGAAGTTTCCTTGGTCCCAGGGGGAAGCTGCAGTATGGAGAGGGGGCATTTGGGCTGGTGCGTGGTTGCAGGGTCTGCCCCACTGGAGCTCTCCGCTAGTCAAGCATGGTCTACCAGAGTGGAAGCTATGATTAGGTACCCAGAGTATCCAAAACTGCTCTGGAGGCATGCATAGCCAGGCTGGAGCCTTGGGAGAGTCCAGCAGATCAAAGGGTGCTTAGGTTGACTGGCCCCCACTCTGCTGGGGCAAGAATGAAGAGTTCAGGTCAACAGATTCCCTAGGTCTAAAGTCTCCTGTGGGACCAAGTAGAGCCTAGGGAGATGACCATCTGTGGCCATTCTCTGCTATAGATGCTCCCTCACCCAATCTCTGGGCTTCACATCAGCTGGCTTGCTGCCCCTATCACTTTTCTAAGCAGCTCTCCATGCCAACTAGAGTATTCGTGGTGGTTAAGGGGTCTCTTTTGCCAGGGTTACAGAGGTCTGTTGCAAGAGCAGGTTGCTCCTTGCCAGTTCAACTCACCTATTCCCCAGGAGCCATTGAGGGCCAGGAACAAGGCCCTGTGTGCAATAGCCGAATTCAGGTTTGCCAGCTTTCTCCCTCATCAACCCAGCTTCTGTATCTTCCCTCCATCCACTCTCAGTGCCTTCCCTCTCTATAGTGACTATATAGTATTTTAAATAGCACAGTAGTACATTGATATTTTGTTTTCTTTGTTTCATTGGGTATAACTTACATACAGTAAAATTTGCTTTGTAGGTAAATAAAATTCTATGGGTTTGTCAAATAAATAATGTCATTTAATCATGACCATATTAAAGATATAAAATATTTCCATCCTGCCAGAAATCTTTCTAAGGCCTCTTTGTAGTCAATCCTCACTCTAACCTGATCCCGCCGGACAACCACTGAGTTTCGGTCCTTCTAGCTTTGTCTTTTATTGGATGTCATATAAACAAAATTATATTATGCATTTGAGTCTATTTCCTTACTTAGCACAGTGCTTTTGATATTCACTGGAGTTGCTGCATGCATGTTTGTTTCTTCTTGTTACAAAATACTATTCCGTTGTATGGACATGCCAGAATTTGTTTACCTATCGACTTACCATCTAGAGAGACATTTGGGTTGCTTCCAGTTTTTGTAGCTATGAAGAAAGTTGCTGTGAACATTCACACATTGGTTTATGTGTAAACATCTATTTCTATTTCTCTTGGATAAACACCTTTAAATGGGTTTTCTGGTCATATAATAAATGTGTATTGATTAATTAAATGAGAAACTGCTGAACTGTTTCTCAAGGTGTTTGTACAATTTTTTACAACATATGAAAATTCCAGTTGCTCTGTATCCTTGCCAACACTTGGTATTGTCATTTTTCAAAAATAACGTTTTTCAAAAATATGGCTGGGCATGGAGGCTCGTGTCTGTAATCCCAGCACTTTGGAAGACTAAGGTGGGTGGATCCCTTGGGCTCATAAGATTGAGACTAGGCTGGGCAATATGGCAAAACCCTGTCCATATGGAAATTCAAAAAATGTATCCATGAGTGGTGGCACATGCCTGTAGTCCCAGCTACTCAGGAACCTGAGGTGGGAACATCACCTGAGCCCAGGAGGTCAAGTCTGCAGTGGGCTGTGATTGTGCCACTGGACTCTTGCCTAGGTGACAAAGTAAAACCTCATCTAAAAAAAAAAAAAAAGGAAATTATTCTCTTGGTGCTTGCCCACCAACAATGGATTGGATAAAGAAAATGTGGAACATATATACTATAGAATGCTATACAGCTATAAAATATAATGAAATTATGCCATTTTCCAAGTAACATGGATTCAGGTAGAGGCCATTATCCTAAGCAAATGAACACAGGAAGAAAAACCAAATGTCACATGTTCTCACTTATAAGTGGGAGCTAAACATAGGGTACACATGGACATAAAGATGAAAACAGTAAACACCGGTGACTACATGTGTGGGGGGTGGTGGAGAGAGAGAGAGGACAGTGGCTAAAAACTTACCTATTGGGTACTGTGTTCACTATGTGGGTGATGAGACCATTTGTGCCCCAAACCAGTGTCATGCAATATACTCATGTAACAAGCCAGCTCCTTTATCTGATGAATTGAAAATTCAAATTATTTTTAAAAGAAATGTAAAAAAAAAAAAAATCATGCCAGTAGGTGTCAAGTTACCGTTCTTTGGTTGTCTATTTGCATATCTATGTACCTGGAATAATGCCTAAAATTCTGTTTTGTTTTGGCTTAATGGTGGGGATACAGGGCGGTTTGGAAATTTATAGCTTTTTCCTGAATTGCTTAAATTTTTTTTTTTTTATAATGAGTAAATATTATTTATTAGAAACCAAGTGAGTTTTAGAAAAACCTAAATACTATCTTAATAGCTGTTCAACACTCTATGAATATTCTAAAAACCATTTAACCATTTCTCTATTTAGGAATATTTTAGATTGTTTACAGCTTTTTATAAGCTAAGAAAAACTGTTCATTTTCTTGTGTATAAATCTTTGTTAGAGAAAACAGGGAAAGTTTGAACTTTTGATACAGTTTCAAGATGCTTAGCAAAATATACTACCGTATACTCCCAAGAAAAATATCTAGGATTGCCTGTATTCCTCATACTCTTCATTTGTACTACATATTTGCATTTATAAAGTCTCTGTTAATTTGCTTAAAAATGGATAGTCAAGTGACCTTTCATTGGCAAATATTTTCTATATACTAAAGTCTGCATTTCAATCTATTTGTTTGCTTTAATACATCTACAACTTTTTTTAACTTTTATTTTAGGTTCGGGGTATGTGTGCAGGTTTATTGTGTAAGTAAACTGGATGTCATGGGAGTTTGGTGTACAGATTATTTTGTAACCCAGGTAATAAGCATTGTAGCAAGTAGGTAGTCTTCCAATTCTTACCCTCCTCCAATACTCCACCCTCAAGTAAGCCCCAGTGTCTGTTGTTCTCTTCTTTGTGTCCACGCATACTTAATGTTTTGCTCCTACTCATAAATGAGAACATGTGATATTTAGTTTTCTGCTCCTGTGTTAGTTCACTTAGGATAATAGCCTCCACCTGCATCAATGTTTCTGCAAAGGACATGATCTTGTTCCTTTTCATGGCTGTGTAGTATTCCATGGAGTATATGTACCACGTTTTCTTCAACCAGACTACTGTTAATGGGAATTTAGGTTGATTCCACATCCTCACTATTTTACATAGTGCTGTGATGAACATAGGCATGCGTGTGTTGTTATGGTAGAATAATTTATATTTCTTTAGGTATATACCAATAACGTGATTGCTGGTTGAATGCTAATTGGTTTGAGTTCTTTAAGAAATCACCAAACTGCTTTCCACAATGGCTGACCTAATTTACACTCCCACCAACAGTGTATAAGCAGTCCCTTTTCTTTGCAACTTCACCAGAAACTGTGATTTTTTGACTTTTTAATTAATAGCTATTCTGACTGGTGTGAGATGGTATCTCATTGTAGCTTCGATTTGTGTTTCTCAAATGATGAGTGATATTGAGACTTTTTTCACATGTTTGTTGGCTGCACGTATGTCTTCTTTTGAAAACTATCTGTTCACGTTGTTTGCCCACTTTTTAATGGGGTCGATTTTGCTTGTTGATTTGTTAAAGTTCCTTATACATTGTGGATATTAGACCTCTCTTTGTTGGATACATAGTTTGCAAATATTTTCTCCCATTCTGTAGGTTGTGTGTTCACTATGTTGATAGTTTCTTTTGCTGTGTAGAAGCTCTTTAGCTGAGCTGGGGAAGTTTTCATGGATGATATTCTCAAATATGTTTTCCAAGTTGTTTGGTTTCTCTCCCTTTCTATCAAGAACACCAGAGAGGCATAGATTAGGTATCTGTATGTAATCTCATATATCTCTGATTCTTCTTTATTTATTAATTTTTTAAATCTGACTGAGTTTTTTCTAAGAACCAGTCTACTAGCTCTGAGGTTCTTTCCTCAGCTTGGTCGATTCTGCTGTTAATACTTAACAATAGTACTCTGAAATTCCTGAATTGAGTTTTTTCACTCAATCTAACAGGTTTGGTTCTTTCCTAAAATGACCATTTTTTCCTTTATCATTTGATCTTCTTAAGAGATCAAAAATGATGTCTTAAATCATTTTTATTGTCTTCCTTAAATTCCTTGGATTGGGTTTCAACTTTCTCCTGGATGGCAACGATCTTTGGTCCCATCCATATTGTCAACTCTATTTCTGTCATTTCAGTCTGGTTAAGAATCATTGCTGGTTAACTAGTACAGTTATTTGGAGATAAGAAGACACTCTGGCTTTTTGAGTTGCCAGAGTTCTTGTGCTGGTTCTTTCTTATCTGTGTGAGCTGATATTCCTTCAATCTTTGAAGCTGCTCTCCTCTAGATGGATTTTTTTTTTTTTTTTTGCTTTTATCATCTTTGATTATCTTGGAGGTTTGATTGTGGCCTAAGGTAGGTTCAGTTGACTGGGTTCATTTCTGGAAGATTTTAGGGCTCCAGGGCTCAGGCCAGCACCCCTAATGTGTGTGCTCCAACTCTGGGGGAGCAGGTAGTGGGCCCCAGCTTTGGTCTGTAGCTCCTGGAGGTTTGAAACATACTGCACTGGAGGGCTTTGGTGTTGCCATTCTGCTGGCCAAAGCACTTCTTTGGGGCAGTGGGATGCAGGATCCATGCCTGCTGATGTTTGCCAGCAGCTGTGGCAGCACAGTGGGGTGCATGCACATTGGTTGGGGTGGTGATATGGCTTAGATTTTCATCCCCACCCAAATCTCATGTTCAGTTGTAATCCCCTGTGTTGGAGGAGGGGCCTGGTGGAAGGTGATTGGATCGTGGGGGCCAACATCCCTTTCTATTCTGGTGATGCTGAATGAATTCTCATAAAATCGGGTTGTTTAAAAATGAGCAGCAACCTCCCCCTTCTCTCTCTTCCTCCTTCTCCAGCCATGTAAGACCTCCTTCCCCTTTGCCTTCCACCATGATTCTAAGTTTCCTGAGACCTTTCCAGCCATGCTTCCTATATAGCCTGCAGAACTGTGAGTCAATTAAATTTCTTTTATTTATAAATACCCAGTCTCAGGTAGTTCTTTACAGCAATGCCCAGACAGACTGATACAGGTGGGATGCTGGTGGAGATGGGGCTGCAGCTTTCCTGCATGTATGGATGCTGGCAGTGGAGCACCGGTTGGGGTACAGTTGTCAGTGACCATGCTTGCACTTGCCCTGGCAGTGGTAGGGTGCTGTCCCACATCTGCCAGCTCTGTGTGTGCATTCACACTGCCAGCAGTGGCAGCATGGGAGTGGGTAGGGTTACCAGCATTCCTGTGTTTGCATCACTGGTGGTGGCAGCATTGAGGGAGCAGGGCCACTGGTGTCCTTGCACATGACTGTAGCGGTAGCAGTGGTGGCACGGAAGTTGGGAAGAGTTTCTGGTGTCCATGAACATTCATGCTGGTGGTGGTGTTGGCACAGGTGTGGGGGCATGGCTGCTGGCATCTGTGTGCATATTTGCACCGGTGGTGAGGTGGGTCTACTGGCATCCATGAACACGTTAGTGTTGGTGGCGGTGGTGTGACTGTGTCACTGTTGTCTATGCACTTGCTCATGCCAGCAATGGCGGCATGGCTAAATGGCCGTGTGTTTGGGGGTTGGTAGGACAGTGAGTTGTGGTCACACCAGCAGTAGTGTTGAATTGTGTCCATTCACACACACCAGCAGGAGATGAAATGTGAGGCTGATCTGTGTGCACGCACCAGCAAAGCCATGGCGGGGAGGCGGAGTTGTGGGCGAGTGCGTGCAGCGTGGGGAGAGTCTGCACTGAGGGTGGGGTTGTGAACTTGTTGGGGTGCTGCTCTGCTGGAGCTCGCTGATGGTCAGGCGCCACCTGCTGGTGAAAGAGCTATGATGAGGGTCCGCAGGCAGCACCCTGGTTGGGCATCGGATGATGCCAGGGGGTGTCACCAGTCTGGGGCCCTCTCTCCATCCACTCTCAATGCCTTCCCTCCAAAGATCCACTCAGAGTGTGCCTGATGTGCACTGAGAGTCTTCCTGATGTTCTGGTCTTTCAGCTCCTTCTGACTGCAACTAATTGGCCATATGGTAACATGGTGATCATGACATAATCAGAATGTCCACAAGTGAGGGTCTAGCTACCTGTAACCAGCCCCAACCAGTCAGCCACCGCGGCAGTACCTGGAGGGGGAAAGCACGTTGCCTGGGTCGGGGGGTACTTGTTAAATTCATCACTGCCGCCCAGTGATATCCACTTGTAAGTATATGAAGTCACATATACTTGTCTTTTCTTTGCAATGCATTTCAGCTTAAAAATGTATTACACACTTGGTGATTCGATAGTCATTATATTCATACTTTGTATGGTTTGGTATTTTATCATTTAACTCATTAATCTCAATAGAATTGATCTCAGGTACAGCTCCAATAAGAAAGGTTTATCCAAAATAGCTAACCAATAATTTTTCCCTGTCCAACATAGTATATCATTATTAACATACACTAAATCCTTTAAGTATAGTCAGATTTGTGTCAGTGAAATAATGATATATGTAAGTATAATTAAGGCTTTTCAAACATTAACCATATGTCAGGCACTGTTATAAGCCCTTCACATGCATTATTTAATTCAGTGTTTACAGTAGTGCTAAGAAGCAAACATTTATTTTATCCGCTTTTTGCAGAGGAGGAAACAGGCTTAGTGAGCTTTGAATAACTTTCACATGCAGTATATCTAGTAAGTAGTGGAGCCAGGATTCAAACTGGGGTTTTCTTTTTTTATCATTAATAATCTTTATTTTTTTTAAACAATTTTAGATTTACAGAAACATCTGAAGATAGTACAAGGAGTTCCCGTATACACTGCACTTAATTTCCCCTGTTAAGGGTCTTACTTAGTATGATATATTTCTTACAATTAACGAACAAATATTAATACATTATTATTGACTAAGGTTCATACTTTCTTCATATTTCCTTGCTTTTAACATCATGTCGTTTTCCTATTCCAGGATGCCATCCAGGGTACCACATTTCAGTCAATTGTCATGCCTTTGTAGGGTCCTCGTGGCTATGATGGTTTCTCAGACTTTCCGTGCTTTTGACGACCTTGACAGTTTTGCTTAGTACTGGCCAGGCATATTATAGGATGCATCTCAATAAGGATTTGTTTAATGTTGTTCTGATGATCATCCTAGGGTTATGGGATTTGGGGGAGGAAAATCAGAGCAGTACAATGCCATTTTTATCATATATCAAGGGTGTGCACTAACAATATGATTTATGATGGTTGATGTCAACCTTGATCACCTGAGTGAAGCAGTGTTTGTCCGGTTTCTCCACCTACAAGTTACTCCCCTCTTTCTTTTCTATATGCCCTTTGAAAGGAAGTCACTATTTGTAGTCCATACTTAAGACCTGGGAGTCATTCTGCCCTTTATTCTGAGTACAGTATCTATTAACACATAATTTATTTGGAATTCTTCTATATGAGAGATTTGTCTATTCATCCCCGTTTGTTTATGCATTCAATAATTTATTTACATCAATATGGACTGATAAATAACTATATTCTGGTTTATAATCTAATACTACTTTGTTTATTGTGATGCTCAAATTATTCCAACTTTGGCCATTGGGAGCTCTTTAAGTTGGCTCCTGTGTTCCTTGGATATATCCTATCAATACATGTATTGTTTTTTATTTACTTATTTTTGACACTTCTTTACTCTGGTACTGTAATATACTTTAGACTTCTTTTCTCAGACTCAGTGATTTCTGTAGGGAGACCTGGTTCCTTTTATTGGAACCTGGTCCCATCCATTCTTAGACTCAGTGATTTCTGTAAGGAGACCTGGTTCCTTTTATTGGAAAAGAGTATTCAAAGCTAAGATTTAGGCCAGGCACAGTGGCTCACGCCTGCAATACCAGCACTTTGAAAGGCCAAGGCAGGCAGATCACTTTGAGCTCAGGAGTTCGAGACCAGCCTGGGCAACATGTTGAAACCCCATCTCTCCTAAAAATATAAAAATTGGCTGGGCTTGATGGTGCATGCCTGTAATCCAAGCCGCCTGGGAGGCTGAAACTGGAGTATTACTTAAACCTGGGAAGTGGAGGTTGCAGTTAGCCGAGATTGCACCACTGTACTCCAGCTTGGGCAACAGAGCAACACTATCTCAAAAAAAAAAAAAAAAACGAAAAGAAAGAAACTAAGATTTAGGCACTACTACTGTGGTGTCATTTATTTTGGGCTTGCTCAGCTGAAAGAGCAAAAATATACATGTGTATGTATGTGTATACTAAATTGCATATATATACATATCTATATTTTAAAGCAATCATTCATATATATTTTAAGTTCAATACGATTTTTTACTTATGTCTTGAACTCTAATCTATTACCACATAGATGATTCTAGCCTATTCCCTTCACTTACCTGTATCTTCCCGCTCTAACTGTGAGAAACCAGGCTTCCACCATTTGCCATTTATTTATGTAATTGTTCAATTCCAGCATATACATATATATAGCAATATCAGAATTGTTAACTTGTACACCAGTGGAAAGCAACGTTATCAATTAGAGTACAGTACTTATGTTCAGTTCCTTTTTTCTTAAGTCTTACAAACTCCATTCATTTCCAATTACTTAGGGTAGCACCTTTTCTCCCACTCCTTTCAATGAGGCTGTTTTATACATTTGTAACATAGTTATATTCTGTTGTCATAGTCTTCATTCACTTCTGGGATCCCGTGATCTCCTAAATGATATTTTTTTTCATTTGCCTGTATTAAGGTTCAGTCTTTGTGTTGCAAAGTTCTATAAGGTTTTTGACATATGCATAATGCCAAACACCCACCATCACAGTGTCCTTAAAGATAGTTTTACTGTCCTGAAAATTGTTTGTATTCTACCTATTCTGTCTCTCTTACCTTTTCCCCAAACAATGACAACCACTGACGTTTTTAATGTTTCCATAGTTTTGCCTTTTCCATAATGTCCTATAGTTAAGATCAGCTTTTTTCACTAAAAAAAAAATTGTATTTAATGTTCCCCATGTCATAGCTTGATAGTTCATTTCTTTTTAAGTTATTGGGTAAATTCCTATGGTTTGGATGTAGCACAGTTTATTTGCCTGTTTGCCTACTGGAGTGCATCTTGGTTGCTTCCAAATTTGACGATTATGAATAAAACTGCTATAAACATTTGTGTGCAAACTTTATGTGGACAGCTTTCAGCTCATTTAGGCAAATACCAAAGAGCTCCATTGTTGAATCTTATGGCAAGACAGTGTTTAGTTGTGTAAGACTGATAAACTATTTTCCAAAGTATCTGTACAATTTTGCATCCCCACTAGCAATGAATGAGAGTTCCCATTGCTCCATATCCTTGTCAGCATTTGGTACTGTTAGTGTTTTGGACTTAACATTTTTATGGTTATGTACTGGTATCTTCTTGTTGCTTTAATCTGCAAATCCCTGATGATATATAATGTTGAGCATCTATCATATGCTTATTTTCATCTGTATATCTTTTTTAATAAGATGTCTGTTCAGATCTTTGAGTTGTTAGTTTTCTTATTATTCACTCAAGTGTTCTTTGTATATTCTGGATACAAGTTCTGTGTGAGGTAGGTACTTTACATATATTTTCTCATTGTCTGTGGCTTGCCACTTCATTTTTTTTAGTGTCTTTCACAGAAAAGTTTTTAATTTTAATAAAACCAAACATCAATTTTTTTCTTATGAATCATGTTCTTTGTGTTATATTTAAAAGCTCATCACTGAATCCAAAGTAACCTACGTTTTCTGTGTCATATTCTAGAAATGTTATAGTTTTGTATTATATAAATAGGTCTATCATCCATTTTAAGGCATTTTTGTAAAAAATGTAACGTCTGTTTCTAAATTCTGTTGCAATTGCATATGGCTCTCCAATTGTTGCAGTGGCATTTATTGAAAATACTATCTTTTTTTCTTTGATTTGCCTTTGTCCTTCTGTCAAAGATCAGTTAACTATATTTGAAGGTATTTCTTATGGAGAACATTCTAGGTGCATTTCTAAAAGATTACTTTTCTCATTCCCTGTACAAGACATGAGGGAATTTTTCATGAGTCTTTAATCCTTGAGAACCTGATGGGATTCCTGGAGGTAAAAGTGTTATGGCCCTCCTAAGGTGAGGTGCCTAAGGAATTTCTTACCCTTAGGCTAACCCACGCGCTGCCTCTAGTGATTCGTTAACATTACCATTTAAGTGTTTCCACCAGTTCATGCTGCAGTGGCTTTTGCCCAAGGTTAGCTTATCTGGAATGTGATACCTCATATTCACCTGTCTGTAGATTTTATAGGGTGGCAGTTTACCCTGGGATCTCAATTATAAATTAAAGAAATCTCATTGATTTTAAGAGTGCTCACCTTTTGTCTTGTAAGGATGAGAGTGATGACTTCCAAGCTGCTTAGGTAAAGGAGCTGAAAGAAGAAATGTCTAAGTCTTGTTTTTTTAAAAATTAACGTTCATGGCCTAAACAACAATGTTATACTTCTCTCTGTACCCTCCATTGGTCTTTGTGCTCTGTTGATTAAATTGTCACGGTGTTCAAATGCATACTAGTACCTAATATGATTATCCCCCTCCTTATGTCTTCTTTAGTGATGCTTTTTCTAATCTATTTGAAACTTTATTTTTCAGAAAGCCTTTAAGTCTTTCAAAGACCTAACGTTAAATACATTTAAGTTTTATTTGGAATAACCTTTAAACTGTAGATTTAATACAGATGAATTGGTATTTTTATAATATTCACTCTTCTCTTACAGTAATATATGACTCATCATTATGGCTTCTTAATATCTCTTACAAATTTTATAGTTTTTCTTTTTTATAAAGTCCTTATATGTATGCTATCATGTTGAATTTATTAATTGTGTTACATATTCAGAAGCTCTATTCTCATATTTCAGGTACTCAGGTTGATCAAGTTTGAAAGTGGTATATTAAATTCCCTCATTAAAGCTTTGAAATCCTCTAGTTAAGATTCTAAATTTCTTACTATATTGTTAAACTTCTGTGTAGATTTTTAATAAAATCAGTTTTACTCTGCCATGAGATTAGGATTTTAAAAAATCAAGTAGCTGTTTTAAATTTTTAATCTATAATTTGCTTTAATGTTTCATTTATTATATTTGATGAACTTCTATTATTTTGTATAAATTTTTGCCCTATCATGTTGAGAACATTAACAGATAAATTACAGAATAATTTTTAATAATTTTATGAGGTATACTTTTCAGGATAATATTACCTTTCTCTTATGATGAGTGTTCTCCTTTGTCTTAAATTTTTGACTCATCTATTTGCTCATCTAACAAAAAATATGCTTAGATTCAATTCTGTTTTAGTCTCTGGAATATATGCTCAAGATATAAAGTACTTTGAGACCTTGGCCCAGCAGTCATGAAACACAGACTATTATAGTGAAGACAAAGAATGAAATAAATAATTCCAAGGTGATGAACACTGTCATTGAGGTAGATGACAAATTGGCTATTAAATCTTAATTATGTGATGTCTCTAAACCTCTACTTCCTTGAGTGTTTAAATGGGATAAGAACAACGTCTATCTCCCAGGAATATTGTGAGAAAAAAAATGAGGTCAAGCTTTTAAATAGACAATTAGGTTGGTTGGTATAAAGCATTTGTTTAAACAGTGTAGCTATTATTTTTGTCACGAACAGCTCACCATGAACTCCTTGTCTAAAATTTTGTCATCACTCATATTCTGTCCCAGTGACCTGCATTATTTCTTTAGAGCACTTATTTCTATGTGACATTCTCTTATTTGTTTGCTGATTTCTTATATACTTCCTCATAACGATGTACATTCAAACAGAGACTGTTTTTATTGTCACTGCTTGCTTTTGCCCAGAGTCTGGTAAAAAGATGTTCAATCAACGATTAGGACATAATTTAAATATTTATTTTTCCAAAAGCTTTATCTTCTCAATTTATGGTAATTATGAAAAAGACAGAAACTATAAAACTATATTAAAAATATAAAATATCTGGAGTCTCATCATTCAGATGCTGTTTTGTGCATTTCAGTGAATTTTCTTCCTGGATTTTCTTTTTTTTAAATTTTTCTTTATTTTTTAATTATTAAGTTCTGGGTTACATGTGCAGAACATGCACTTTTGTTACATAGTTATACACATACCATGGTGGTTTGCTGCATGCAACACCCCGTCATCTACATTAGGTATTTCTTCTAATGCTATCCCTCCCTTACCCACCCCCACACTCCGACAGGCCCTGGTGTGTAATGTCCCCCTCCCTGCATCCATGTGTTCTCATTGTTCAGCACCCACTTATGAGTGAGAACATGTGGTGTTAATTTTCTGTTCCTGTGTCAGTTTGCTGTGAATGATGGTTTCCAGCTTTATCAGTGTCCCTACAAAAGACATGAACTTATTCTTATTTATGGCTGCATAGTATTCTGCAGTGTATATGTGCCACATTTTCTTTATCCAGTCTATCATTGATGGGCATGTGGGCTGGTTCCAAGTCTTTGCTATTGTGAACAGTGCTGCAATAAACATACATGTGCATGTGTCTTTATAATAAAATGATTTATAATCCTTTGAGTATATACCCAGTAATGGGATTGCTGGGTCAAATAGTATTTCTAGTTCTATATCCTTGAGGAGTCACCACACTGTCTTCCACAATGGTTGAAATAATTTACACTCCCACCAACAGTGTAAAAGCATTCCTATTTCTCCACATTCTCTCCAGCATCTGACTTTTTAATGATCACCATTTTAACTGTGTGAGATTGTATCTCAATGTAGTTTTGATTTGCATTTATCTAATGACCAGTGATGATGCGCTTTTTTCATATGTTTGTTGGCTGCATGAATGTCTTCTTTTCAGAAGTGTCTGTTCATACCCTTTGCCCACATTTTAATAGGGTTGCTTGTTTTTTTTTTTTTCTGGTAAATTATTTGTAGATTCTGGATATTACCCTTTTGTCAGATGGGTAGATGGCAAAAATGTTTTCCCATTCTGCTGGTTGCTGGTTTACTCTAATGATAGTTTCTATTGCTGTGCAGAAGCTTTTTAATTTAATTAGATCCCAATTGTGTTTTTTGGCTTTTGTTGCTATTGCTTTTGGTGTTTTAGTTATGAAGTTCTTGCCCATGCCTATATCCTGAATGGTATTGCATAGGTTTTCTTACAGGGTTTTTATGGTGCCAGGTCTTATGTTTAAATCTTTAATCCATCTGGAGTTAATTTTTGTATAAGGTATAAGGAAGGGATCCAGTTTCAGCTTTCTGCATATGGCTAGCCAGTTTTCCCAAAGCCATTTATTAAATAGAGAATCCTTTCCCCATTGCTTGTTTTTGTCAGGTTTGTCAAAGATCAGATGGTTGTGGATGCGTGGTGTTATTTCTGAGGCCTCTGTTCTGTTCCATTTGCTCTACATCTCTGTTTTGGTACCAGTACCATGCTGTTTTGATTACTGTAACCTTGTAGTATAGTTTGAAGGCAGGTAGCATGATGTCTCCAGCTTTTTTCTTTTTTTTTTTTTTTTTTTTTTTTTGCTTAGGATTTTCTTGGCTATATGGGCTCTTTTTTGGTTTCATTCTACTCAAAGAGGTCCTTCACATCCTTTGCTAGTTGTATTCCTAGGTATTTTATTCTCTTTGTAGCAATTGTGAATGGGAGTACACTCATTATTTGGCTCTCTGTTTGTCTATCATTGGTGTATAGGAATGCTTGTGACTTTTGCACATTGATTTAGTATCCTGAGACTTTGCAGAAGTTGCTTATTAAGGAGATTTTGGGATGAGATGATGGGGTCTTCTACATATACCATCATGTCTTCTGCAAATAGAGACAATTCAACTTCCTCCTTTCCTAATTGAATACCCTTTATTTCTTTTTCTTGCCTGATTACCGTGGCCAGAACTTCCAATACTATATTGAATAGGAGTGGTGAGAGAGGGCATCCTTGTCTTGTGCCAGTTTTCAAAGGGAATGCTTCCAGTTTTTGCCCGTTCAGTATGATATTGGCAGTGGGTTTGTCATAAATAGCTCTTATTGAGATATGTTCCATCAATACCTAGTTTATTGAGAATTTTTAGCATAAAGGGCTGTTGAATTTTGTTGAAAGCCTTCTCTGCATCTATTGAAATAATCATGTGGTTTTTGTCTTTGGTTCTGTTTATATGATGGATTACATTGATTGATTTGTGTATGTTGAACTAGCCTTGAATCTCAAGGATGAAGCCGACTTGGTCATGATTGATAAGCTTTTTGATGTGCTGTTGGATTCCATTGGCAATATTTTATTGAGGCTTTTCACATCAATGTTCATCATGGATATTGGTCTGAAATTTTCTTGTTTAGTTGTGTCGTTACCAGGTTTTGGTATCAGGATGATGTTGGCCTCATAATATCAGTTAGGGGGGATTCTCTCTTTCTGTTGTTTGGAATATTTTCAGAAGGAATGGCAGCAGTTTTTCTTTGTACCTCTGGTACAATTTGGCTGTAAACCCCTCTGGTCCTGGACTGTTTTTGGTTGGTAGGCTATTAATTGCTGCCTCAATTTCAGACCTTGTTGTTGGTCTGTTTAGGGATTTGACTTCTTCCTGGTTTAGTCTTGAGAGTGTGTAAGTGTCCAAGAATTTATTTCTTCTAGATTTTCTGATTTATTTGCATAGAGGTGTTTATAATATTTTCTGATGGTAGTTTGTATTTCTGTTGGATTGGTGGTGATATCCCCTTTATCACTTTTTATTGGTCTTTTCAAAAAAGTAGCTTGGATTCTTAGATTTTTTAAGGGTTTTTCGTGTCTCTCTCTCCATCACTTATGCTCTTAATTATTTCTTGTCTTCTTCTAGCTTTTGAATTTGTTTGTTCTTGCTCCTCTAGTTCTTTTAATTGTGATGTTAGGGTGTTGATTTTAGATCTTTCCTCATTTCTCTTGTGGGCATTTACTGCTATAAATTTCTCTATATATATTGCTTTAAATGTGTCCCAGAAATTATGGCACATTGTGTCTCCATTCTCATCGGTTTCAAAGAACAGGTTTATTGCTGCCTTTATTTCATTATTTATCCAGTAGCCATTCAGGAGCACATTGTTCAGTTTCCGTGTAGGTGTGCAGTTTTTAGTGGGTTTATTAATCCTGTTCTAATTTGATTGCACTGTGGTCTGAGAGACTGTTATGATTTCCATTCTTTTGCATTTGTTGAGTATTTTACTTCCAATTATGTGGTAAATTTTAGAATAAGTGTGATGTGGTGCTGACAAGAATGTATATTCTGTGGATTTGGGGTGGAGAGTTCTGTAGATGTCTATTAGGTCCGCTTAGTCCATATTTGAGTTCAAGTCCTGGATATCCGTGCTAATTTTCTGTCTCGTTGATCTGTCTAATATTGACAGAGGGGTATTACAGTCTCCCACTATTATTGTGTGGGAGTTTAAGTCTCTTTGTAGGTCTTTAAGAACTTGCTTTATGAATCTGGGTGCTCCTGTGTTGGGTGCATATATATTTAGAATAGTCAGCTCTTCTTGGTGCATTGATCTCTTTACCATTATATAATGCCCTTCTTTGTCTCTTTTGATCTTTGATGGTTTAAAGTCTGATAAAACAGAGACTAGGATTGCAACCTTTTTTTTTTCTTTCCATTTGCTTGGTAAATCTTCCTCCATCCCTTTATTTTGAGCTTGTGTGTGTCTTTGCACATGAGATGGGTCTCTTGAATACAGCACACTGGTGGCTTTTGACTCTTTATCCAATTTTCCAGTCTGTGTCTTTTTTTTTTTTTTTTTTTTTTTGAGACGGAGTTTCGCTCTTGTTGCCCAGGCTGGAGTCCATGGCCATCTCTGCTCACCGCAACCTCCGCCTCCTGGGTTCAAGCAATTCTCCTGCCTCCTCAGCCTCCCCAGTAGCTGGGACTACAGGTGCACGCCACCATGCCCAGCTAATTTTTGTACTTTTAGTAGAGACAGGGTTTCACCATGTTGACCAGGATTGTCTCAATCTCTTGACCTCATGATCCACCCACCTCAGCCTCCCAAAGTGGTGGGATTATAGGCATGAGCCACCGTGCCCGGCCCAGTCTGTGTCTTTTAATTGGGGCATTTAACCCATTTACATTCAAGGTCAACATTGTTATGTGTCATTTTGATCTTGCCATTTTTATGCTTGCTGGATATTTTGCCTATTAGTTGATACGGTTTTTTCATAGCATTGATGATCTTTATAATTTGGTATGTTTTTGCAATAGCTGGTACCAGTTGTTCCTTTCCATGTTTAGGGCTTCCTTCAGGAGCTCTTGAAAGGCAGGCCTGGTGGTGACAGAATCTCTCAGCAGTTGCTAGTCCATAAAGGATTTTATTCTTGATCATTTATGAAGCTTAGTTTGGCTGGATATGAAATTCTGGGTTGAAAATTCTTTAAAAATGTTGAATATTGGCCTCCACTCTCTTCTGACTTGTAGGGTTTCTGCCAAGAGATCCACTGTGAGTCTGATGGGTTTCCCTTTGTAGGTAACCCAATCTTTCTGGCTGCCATCAGCATTTTTTCCTTCTTTTTCAACCCTAGTGAATCTGACAATTATGTGTCTTGGGTTGCTCTTCTCAAGGAGTATCTCTGTGGTGTTCTCTATATTTCCTGAATTTGAATGTTGGCCTGTCTTGCTAGGTTGGGGGAAGTTCTCCTGGGTAATATCCTGAAGAGTATTTTCCAATTTGGTTTCATTCTTCCCTTCACTTTCAGGTACACTAATCAAACGTAGATTTCTTTTCATGTAATCCCATATTTCCTGGAAGCTTTTTTGATTTCTCTTTACTCTTTTTTCCCAAATCTTGTGTTCTGGTTTTATTTCATTGAGTTTATCTTCAATCTCTGATAGCCTTTCTTTCACTTGATTGATTTGACTATTGGAACTTATGTATGCTTCACAAACTTCTCATATGTTTTTCAGCTTGATGACGTCATTTATGTTCTTCTCTATACTGGTTACTCTAACTAGCATTTCATCTAATTTTATTTTAAGTTTCTTAGCTTCCTTGCATTGAATTAGAACATGCTCCTTTAGCTCAGAGAAGTTTGTTATTATGGACCTTCTGAAGCCTGCTTCTGTCTATTCATTGAACTCATTCTCCATCCAGTTTTGTTCCTTTGCTGGTGAGGAGTTGTGATCCCTTGGAGGAGAAGAGGCATTCTGGTTTTTTAGAATTTTTAGCCTATTTGGGCTGGTTTCTTCCCATCTTTGTGGATTTATCTACCTTTGGTCTTTGAAGAAGGTGACCTTTGGGATGGGTCTCTGAATGGACGTCCTTTCTGTTAATGATGACTATTTCTTTCTGTTCATTAGCTTTCCTTCTAACAGTCAGTTCCGTCTGCTGCAGGTCTGCTGCGGTTTGCTGGAGGTCCACTCCAGACCCTTTTACCTGGGAATCACCAGCAGGGGCTGCAGAAGAGCAAAGATTGCTGCCTGTTCCTTCCTCTGGTAGCTTCATCCCAAAAGGGTACCCCCAGATGCCAGCCAGAGCTCTCCTGTATGTGGTGTTTGTTGGTCCCTACTGGGAGGTGTCTCCCAGTCAGGAAACCTGGGGGTCAGGCGGCCACTTGAGGCCACTCTTTGAGGAGGCAGTCTGTCCCTTATCAGAGCTCAAGTGCTGTGCTGGGAGATCTGTTGCTCCCCTCCAGAGCTGCGAGGCAGGGAAGTTTAAGTCTGCTAAAGCTGTACCCACAGCAGCCCCTTTTCCCAGGTCCTCTGTCCCATGAAGGTGGGGCTTTATTTATAAGTCCCTGACAGGCTGCTGCCTTCTTCTTAGAGATGCCCTGCCCAGTGAGGAGGGAGTCTAGTGACACAGTCTGTTTGCAGAAGCATTGCCGAGCTGCTTTGCACTCCACTCAGTTTGAACTTTCCAGTGACTTTGTTTACACTGTTAAAACTGCCTACTCAAGCCTCAGCAATGGCAGACACCCCCTCCCCCCCAGTGAGCTAGAAAGTCCCTGGTTAATCTGAGACTGCTCTGCTGGCTGCAAGAATTTAAGCCAGTGGATCTTAGCTTGCTTGTCTTCATGGGGGTGGGACCTGACAAGCCAGACCATTTGGCTCTCTAGCTTCAGCCCCCTTTCCAGGGGAGTTAATGGTTCTCTCTCACTGGCATTCCAGGCATCACTGGGATATGAAGGAAGAAAAAAACTGTTGTGGCTAGCTTTGTGTCTTACCAAATGGCTGCCTGGTTTTGTGCTGGAAATCTAGGGCCCTTATGTTATAGGCACTGGAGGGAATCTCCTGGCCTGTGGGTCGTGTAGACTGTTGGAAAAGCACAGTATCTGGGCTGGAGTGCAGGGGACAGTCCTTAATGGCTTCCCTTGGCTAGGAGAGGGAGTTCCCCTGTCCCTTTCCACTTCCCAGGTGAGGCGACACCCCACCCTGCTTTGCTCACCCTCCTTGGGCTGCACCCACTATCCAACCAGTCCCAGTGATATGAACCAGGTACCTCAGTTGAAAATGTGGAGAACACCCACCTTCTGCATCGATCTTGCTGGGAGCTGTGCAGCAGAGCTGTTCCTATTTGGCCATCTTGCCAGCAAACTCTTTCCGGATTTTTAATGTAGATACCAATTAGTGTATATTGCATGTATAATCCTGTATCCTGCTTTTCTTTTAACTTCACAGTCTATGCTTTTTTCTTATGTTTCAAAAATCTTTATATGGATAATTTAATATTTGCTTATTTAGCAAAACCCTAATTATTGCATATTAAGTATTACAATATTTCTTGCAGTAACCTTCAAGTATAAGAACCACATTAAGTATTTTATATCTATATATAAATATATTTTCATCTATTCAATAAACACAAATTAGATTTTTATTATATGTTGGAAATAGAAAAGAAAATAAGAAAACATTGTCCTTGCCTTGATGGAGCTTCCACTCTAGTGGAGAAGACACATAGTTTATAACCAATCTCGCAATTATTTATATCATAACTGTGAGGTTTTATAAAGGAGATGTATATGGTTTTATGCATTTTTGTCAAATATAAAGAAGGAGAATATCAGAGAAAATAAGACCAAATGATGACATTTAAAGTGAGATCTGAATGTTGAATAGGAATTAGCCAAGAAAAGAGAATGAAGAAAGGAAAAGGAATCCAAAGAAGAAATATTGAAACCCCACAGAACAAAAAAATGAATGAAGGCCGTAATGTGGAAATGAGCAATGGATAAGGAAGAACAAACAGTACACGTTGGGGAGCAAAGGAAAGTGAGTGTGTGACTTGTGTACCTGTGTTAATTTGATGTATTCTACATACCTCTAACAGTACCAGGTATAGGTACTGAGAAACAGGTAGTAAGGTAGAGACTATGTATTTACCAAATGTGAAGCTTGCATTGAGTTGTTTTGTTGGTAATGATCATGAGCAATGATTCATCCTGTATCCCTTTGTTGATGAGTGGTAGAGCATGTATGCACAAGGCTGATCCCCACAATAAGCAGAACCAATTCACCGTGTATTAATCCATAGGTTTGGCCTTAGGGTTTCCAGGTTCTAATGGACTGAACAAACCTATCTCATGATGTTGATAATACTGATTGTCTTTCTTAAGAGCAGTTATTATTCAAACTGGTATCGTTTCTTTCTCTATTTGTTTTCAGTGGATTTCAAAGACATGCAACACATAGCCTCAAAGTTTTGTTTAAAGTTCTGAGAAAGACAGAATGTGAATTGTGTCCTCCCCAAAACTGCAGTGGTGCTAGTAAATAAAAATTGAATTTTACAGTTTAACATTCTAATGAACATTTACAACTTAGAGAAATAAAGAACAGTAGGGAAAATACTGAGAGGAAAGAATCATGTAGCATTTGTATTTGATATGTAACCACTGGCAAAGTCCTCTAGAAAATCTTACCTAAAAAGAAACATTAATTAAATTCATCTTTCCATGTATGCCTTATGGGAATTATCAACATCAAAGCCATATGAAAAAATAGCAGGCTCTAATTATTCCATGAATCTCATGCTTTTTAAAAAATACAAATATTGATTTGAAAGTAAGTTATAGCACTAGGTAGAATTTTCCTTTAATTATATGAGTTAAAGATTTTCTAAATAAATCATATATTCATCAAGCATTTATTAGGAATCTTACATACAGAAAGCTCTACACAGGTGCTAAAAGAAGTACAAAGATATATAAAACAGTCTATTTTCAAGAACTATGCAACATCTGCAGTAGGATGTGTGATTATAAAAAAAAAAATGGTGATATCTTTCAGTTTAATAAAATCCCAGGCAAGATAAAAATAATACAGTTTGAGTGTTCATGAGCCTGGTACCATAACCAATTTTAATCCATGTTATTATATTATATGATTTAAACAAGAGACAATTCTTTATACCCCAGAATACATGGCTTATCATGTCACCACAGTGACTCACTCTACCTGACATTAAATCCCTCCAACAGAGTCCCTGATAAGTGAAACAATAAGAACAGGGGGTTGAGTCAAGAAACCCAAGTTAGAACTTATTTATATATGGTACATTGGGTTGAAAAGATGACATTTCAGCTGCCTTTCAAGTTTCCTGATATGACTACTGTTAATATTGCTTAATATTTTCAATTAGTTGGTTCTGCAAGTGTGTCTGCATCATTATCTTAAGTAAGAAGTAGAATTTTAAAGGTGCTGTGAAGAATGTCTGTTTTTCAGGATTGGATAACACTGTTACTATTTTTTAATTTTTTTAATTTGAGAGAGACACATAAAATTAAGGTTTTAACTGATAATTCTCTTCAATTTTTATGCTTGTACATGTAAAGACAATATGTACTACCTACACTACGAGATGTCATTATCCCTTTATGCAACTGACAAAATTATACATATACATATATTTATAGCAACAACATGCAAATAAATTTTTTTTAAATTATACTTTAGGTTCTGGGGTACATATGCTGATCATGCAGGATTGTTGCATAGGTACATACATGGCAATGTGGTTTGCCTCCATCCCCCCTGTCACCTACATCTGGCATTTCTCCCCCATGTTATTCCTCCCCCAACCTCCCCCACCCCCCCCAGGCTGTTCCTCCCTTGGCCCCCCAACAGACCCCAGTATGTGATGCTCCCCTTCCTGTGTCATCATTCTTCAATACCCACCTATGAGTGAGAACATGCAGTGTTTGATTTTCTGTTCTTGTGTCAGTTTGCTGAGAATGATGGTTTTCCAGATTCATCCATGTCCCTACAAAGGACACAAACTCATCGTTTTTTATGGCTGCATAGTACTCCATGGTGTATATGTGCCACATTTTCCTTGTCCAGTCTATCGTCGATGGGCATTTGGGTTGGTTCCAGGTCTTTACTATTGTAAACAGTGCCACTATGAACATACGTATAATCTTTATAATAGAATGATTTATAATCCTTTGGGTATATACCCGGTAATGAAATTGCTGGGTCAAATGGAATTTCTATTTCTAGGTCCTTGAGCAAGTGCCACACTGTCTTCCACAATGGTTGAGCTACTTTACACTCCCACTAACAGGATAAAAGTGTTCCTATTTCTCCACATCCTCTCCAGCATCTGTTGTCTCCAGATTTTTTAATGATCGACATTCTAACTGGCATAAGGTGGTATCTCAACGTGGTTTTGATTTGCATTTTTCTAATAATCAGTGATGATAAGCATTTTTTCATATGTTTGTTGGTCTCATACATGTCTTCTTTTGAAAAGTGTCTGTTCATATCCTTCTCCCACTTTTGAATGGGTTGTTTTTTTCTTGTAAATCTGTTTTAGTTCTTTGTAGATTCTGGATATGAGCCCTTTGTCAGATGGGTAGATTGCAAAAATTTTTTTCTGTTGGTTGCTGGTTCACCCTAATGATTGTTTCTTTTGCTGTACAGAAGCTCTGGAGTTTAATTAGATCCCATTTGTCTATTTTGGCTTTTGTTGCCAATGCTTTTGGTATTTTAGTCATGAAGTCCTTGCTTATCCTTATGTCCTCAATAGTTTTGCCTAGGTTTTTTTCTAGGGTTTTTATGGTGTTAGGTCTTATGTTTAAGTCTTTAATCCATCTGGAGTTAATTTTAGTGTAAAGTGTCAGGAAGTGGTCCATTTTTTGCTTTCTATACACTGCTAGCCAGTTTTCCCAACACCATTTATTAAACAGGTAATCCTTTCCCCATTGCTTGTTTCTGTCAGGTTTGTCAAAGATCAGATGGTTGTAGATATGTGGCATTGCCTCCAGGGCCTCTGTTCTGTTCCATTGGTCTGTATCTCTGTTTTGGTACCAGTACCATGCTGTTTTGATTACTGTAACCTTGTAGTATAGTTTGAAATCAGGTAGCGTGATGCCTCCAGCTTTGTTCTTTTTGCTTAGGATTGACTTGGCTATGTGGGCTCTCTTTTGGATCCATATGAAGTTTAAGGTGGTTTTTTCCAGTTCTGTGAAGAAGGTCATTGGTAGCTTGATGGGGGATAGTGTTGAATCTATAAATTACTTTGGGCAATATGGCCATTTTCATGATATTGATTCTTCCTAACCATGAGCATGGAATGTTTTTCCATCTGTTTGTGTCCTCTCTTATTTCCTTGAGCAGTGGTTTGTAGCTCTCCTTGAAGAGGTCCTTTACATCCTTTGTTAACTGTATTCCTAGGTATTTTATTCTCTTTATAGCAATTGTGAATGCGAGTTTGCTCATGATTTGGCTTTCAGTCTGTTATTGGTGTATAGAAATGCTTGTGATTTCTGGACATTGATCTTGTATCTTGAGACTTTGCTGAAGTTGCCTATCAGTTGAAGGAGATTTTGGGCAGAGATGATAGGGTCTTCTAAATATACAATCATGTCGTCTGCAAATAGAGACAATTTGACTTCCTCTTTTCCTAATTGAATATCTTTTTTTTTTCCCTTGCCCAATTGCTCTGGCTAGAACTTCCAATACTATATTGAATAGGAGTGGTGACAGAGGGTATCCTGGTCTAGAGCCGGATTTCAAAGGGAATGCTTCCAGTTTTTGCCCATTCAGTATGATATTGCCTGTAGGTTTATCGTAAATAGCTTTTATTATTTTTGAGATATGTTTCTTTGATACCTAGTTTATTTAGAGTTTTTAGTATAAAGGGCTGTTGAATTTTGTCAAAAGCCTTCTCTGTATCAATTGACATAATTATGTGGTTTTTGTCTTTGGTTCTATTTATGTGGTAGATTACATTTATAGACTTGTGTATATTGAACCAGCCTTGCATCCCTGGGATGAAGCGTACTTGATCATGATGGATAAGCCTTTTGATATGCTGTTGTAATTGGTTTGCCAGTATTTTATTGAAGATTTTTGCGCCTATGTTCATCATGGATGTTGGCCTGAAGTTTTCTTTTTTTGTTGAGTCTCTGCCGGGTTTTGGTATCAGGATGATGTTGGTCTCATAAAATGATTTGGGAAGGATTCCCTCTTTTTGTATTGTTTGGAATAGTTTCAGAAGGAATGGTACCAGTTCTTCTTTGTATATCTGGTAGAATTCAGCTGTGAACCTGTCTGGACCTGGACCTTTTTTGGTTGGTAGGCTATTAATTGCTGCCTCAACTTCAGCCCTTGTTGCTGGTCTGTTCAAGGTTTCAACTTCTTCCTGGTTTAGGCTTGGGAGGGTGCAAGTGTCCAGGAATTTATCCATTTCTTCCAGGTGTACTGGTTTATGTGCATAGAGTTGTTTGTAGTAATCTCTGATTGTAGTTTGTATTTCTGTGGAGTCAGTGGTGATATCCCCTTTTTTTGTTTTTTATTGCATCTATTTAATTGTTCTCCCTTTTTTATTAATCTGGCCAGTGGTCTACTTTGTTGATCTTTTCAAAAAAACTGGCTCCTGGATTTACTGATTTTTTTGAAGGATTTTTTTTGTTGCTATCTCCTTCAGTTCTGCTCTGATCTTAGTTATTTCTTGTCTTCTGCTAGCTTTTGAGATTTTTGATCATGCTCCTCTAGCTCTTTCAATTTTGATGATAGGGTGTCAATTTTAGATCTTTCCTCACTTCTCTGGTGGGTGTTTATTGTTAGAAATTTCCCTCTAGGCACTGCTTTAAATGTGTCCCAGAGATTCTGGTATGTTGTGTCTTCATTCTCATTGGTTTCAAAAAACATCTTTATTTCTGCCTTCATTTCATTGTTTATCTAGTCAACATTCAGGAGTCAGTTGTTCATTTTCCATGAGGTTGTGCAGTTCTGAGTTAATTTCTTAATTCTGAGTTCTAATTTGATTGCAGTGTGGTCTGAGAGACTGTTATGACTTCCATTCTTTTGCATTTGCTGAGGAGTGATTTACTTCCAATTATGTGGTCAGTATTAGAGTAGGTACCATGTGGTGCTGAGAAAAATGTATATTCTGTGGATTTGGGGTGGAGACTTTTTTAGATGTCTATTAGGTCCACTTGGTCCGGATCTGAGTTCAAGTCCTGGATATCCTTGTTAATTTTCTGTCTCATTTATCTAATATTGACAGTTGAGGGTTAAAGTTTCCCACTACTATTGTATGGGAGTCTAAGTCTCTTTGTAGGTCGTTAAGAACTTGCTTTATTTACCTGGGTACTCCTGTATTGGGTGCGTATATATTTAAGATCGTTAGTTCTTCATGATGCATTGATCCCTTTACTGTTACGTAATGCCCTTCTTTGTCTGCTTTGATCTTTGTTGGTTTAAAGTCCATTTTATCAGAGACTAGGATTGCAACTCCTTTTTTTTTGCTCTCCATTTGCTTCATAAATCTTCATCCCTTTATCTTTAGCCTATGTGTGTCCTTGCACGTGAGATGGGTTTTCTGAATACAGCACACCAATGCGTTTTGACTTTTTATCCAATTTGCCAGTCTGTGTCTTTTGAATGGGGCATTTAGTTCATTTACATTTAAGGTTAATATTGTTAAGTGTGAATCTGATCCTGCAATATTGATGTTAGCTGGATGTTCTGCCCATTAGTTGATACATTTTCTTCATTGTGTCGATGGTCTTTACCATTTGGTATGTTTGGAGTGGCTGGTACTGGTTGTTCCTTTCTATGTTTAGTGCTTCTTTCAGGAGCTCTTGTAAGGCAGGCCTGGTGGTGAGGAAATCTCTCAGTAATTGCTTGTCCATAAAGGATTTTCTTTCTCCTTCACTTATGAAGCTTAGTTTGGCTGGATATGAAATTCTAGGTTGAAAGTTCTTTTCTTTAAGGATGTAGAATATTGGCCCCCATGCTATTCTGGCCTGTAGGGTTTCTGTGGGAGAGATCCGCTGTGATTCTGATGGACTTCCCTTTGTGGGTAACCCAACCTTTCTCTCTGGCTGCCCTTAGCATTTTTTCCTTCATTTCAACCTTGGTGAATCTGATGATTATGTGCCTTGGGGTTGCTCTTCTAGAAGAATATCTTTGTGGTGTTCTCTGTATTTCATGGACTTGAATATTGGCCTGCCTTGCTAGGTTGGGGAAGTTCTCCTGGATAATATCCTGAAGAGTGTTTTCCAGCTTGGATTCATTCTCTCTGTCACATTCAGGTACACCTATCAAACATAGATTAGGTCTTTTCACATAATCCCATATTTCTTGGAGGCTTTGTTCATTTCTTTTCACTCTTTTTTCTCTAATCTTGCCTTCTCATTTTATTTCATTGAGTTGATCTTCAGTCTCTTGATATCCTTTCTTCTGCTTTGTCGATTCAGTTATTGAAACTTGTGTATGCTTTTTGAAGTTCTCATGTTGTGTTTTTCAGCTCCATCAAGTCATTTATATTCTTCTCTAAGCTGTTTATTCTAGTTAGCATCTCGTCTAACCTTTTTTCTAGGTTCTTAGTTTCTTTGCATTGGGTTAGCACCTGTTCTTTTAGCTCTGAGAAGTTTGTTATTACCCACCTTCTGAAGCCTGTTTCTGTCAATTCATCAGATTCATTCTCCATCCATCTTTGATCCCTAGCTGGTTAGCAGTTGTGATTCCTTGGAGGAGAAGAGGCATTCTGGTTTTGGGTGATTTCATCCTTTTTGCGCTGGTTTCTTCCCATCTTAGTGGCTTTATCTACCTGTGGTCTTTATAGTTGGTGACTTTCAGATGGGTTGTCTGAGTGGATGTCCTTTTTGTTGATGTTGAAGCTATTTCTTTCTGCTTCTTAGTTTTCCTTCTAACGGGCCCCTGTGCTGCAGGACTGCTGGAGGTCCACTCAAGAACCTGCTTGCCTGGGGATTACCTGTGGGGGCTGCAGAACAGCAAGGGTTGTCACCAGTTTCTTCCTCTGCTATCCTCATCCCAGAAGGGTAACCACCAGATGTCAGCCTGAGCTCTCCTTTATGAGGTGTCTCATTGGGTATAGAGGGGTCAGGGAGTTGCTTGAGAAGATAGTCTGTCTCTTATAGCTCAAGTGCTGTGCTGGGAGCTCTGTTGTTCCATGCAGAGCTGCTGGGCAGGGACCTTTAAGTCTGCTGCAGCTGTACTCATAACCACCTCTTTTCCCAGGTGCTCTGTCCTAGAAAGGTCGGCTTTATTTTTAAGTTCCTGTCATGCTGCTGCCTTTTTTCATAGATTCCCTGCCCCGCACAGAGTAGTCTAGTCACAGTCAGCCGGGAGAGGTGTTGCTGAGCTGACGCAGGCACTGCCCAGTTGCTGTGTGAACTGCCTTGGTAGTAGGGGATGCCCTTCCCCCCCACTGAGCTGGACCGTCCTGGGGCCAGCTGTGCTTGCTGTGAAACTCTCAATCCAGAGTGTTTCAGATTGCTTGTTTTGTGGCACTGGTACCCATCAAGCCAGATCACCTGGCTCCCTGTCTCATCCCCCCTCCCTTTCAGTTGAATGGGCGGCTCTGTCTCCCAGGCATTCCAGGCGCCAGTTGAAACAGCCACCCAGACTTGTGTGAATTTGTGTGTGGCAATCTGGCACTGGCTGAAACTGCCACACTGAAAACCCGTGGTACTTTTCGGCCCAGGAATCTCCTGGTCTGTGGGAAGTGAAAACTTGTTTGGAAATGTGGTGAGCACTCACCCTCTCTGCTGTTCTCGCTGGGAACTGCACTCTGGATCTGTTCCTATTTGGCCATCTTGGATCCTCCCCCTTCCAAATGCATATTTCTAATGACACTTATGCATTAGTCCCCTTTTACCCAAGATTTTGCTTTCTGTGGTTTCAGTTACTCACAGTCAACTGTGGTCAAAAAATAAAAGGAAAATTCCAGAAATAATTCATAGGTTTTAAATTGCACATTGTTCTAAGGAGCATGACAAAATCTCATGCTATGTGTTCTGTCCCACCTGGAATTTGAATCATCCCTTTGTCCAGTATATCCAGAAATGCTCCCTATCTGTTACTCACCTAGGAGCCATCTTAGTTACCAGGGCAGTGTCGTGAAATCACAGTGCTTATGTTCAAGTAACCCTTATTTGACTTAATAATGACATCTAAACACAAGAGTAGTGGTGCTGGCATATTGTTCTACCTGTTCTATTTTATTATTAGTTTTTGTTCATTCTTATTTTACCTAATTTATAAATTAATCTTTATCATAGGTAAGTATGTAGGGGAAAAACATAGTGTATATAGGGTTTGGTCCTATCTGTTATTTCAGGCATCCACTATGGGTCTTGGAAAGTGTCCCCAGTGAATAAGGGGGGTTGCATATATACCATGAATCTCTATCATTGAGATACAAGTCTTTCTTTTGTGCTGTGATTTTTTTAATAAACTCTCATACATGTATATTTTTGATCAAAAGTTTATATCATGACAGATGGTCTATCCACTATGATACATTCAATAATCTGAGATTTGCATTGGTACAGTAGATTATTTAATATTAAGTTCATTAGAGATAACATCTCATCACTGTGGTCTCCCCAAGGACTTGGAACAGATTGATATGGATACAAAGTAGCACCTTATAGTCCAGAAGTCCATAATCGGATTGCCAGGACTGCAGAGATGTTGGCAGGACAGCAGAATTTCACTTAATAGGCCACTCAAATAAGTTATCATCATGGGTTTCACATTTATCTGGAAGAACTGACCTTAAACAGCAGTAAGGCAGTTTAAGAATATCTGCCTTTTGGCAAATTGTATAAAGCCTTTTTACCAGGATATTTGGAGACGACAAGAGAGGCAACAAACAGGATGGTTACAGTTCTGAACTTAATTTGAATTATTATTATAGTAAAATGAAATTTATCAAATGAACACCAAATAGCATTGGGGTAAGAGAGAAGCAAAGCTTTCATCAGTAAAATCTGGGACAGCTGCAGCACCTCACAAGAGTATCCCCTGTGAATTGTAAGGCTTTTGTAACATGTGACCTTGTACTATTTATAAAAACGAGGATATTCCTTCAAGAGCCAAGATCTAAGGAATAAAACACAATTGATGTTTCATAGAGTTTGGAGAGAGTATAATGAACCTCTGAAGTTAGAAAAGGATATCAATTCTGACCTTTACAGCTCTGGAATGGGATCTGGCAACGGATGACATGAATGTTTTCCAAAAAGTTAACCTCAGCCTTTCTTCCACATCAGTATTATTCATTAATTCTGGGGATTTGTCTTTGGATTGCATTTTTTTCTCCTCTTATTTATTGTATGCTAGAAGTCTGTGAGATGGGTCATGATGACATATTGAAAGAAAAAAAATAGCATCTATTTAATTGGCCTCTACTATTTATTTGCCCAGCACTGCACAAGTAGCGTCTCATTATTCTCTCACTGCCCATGTCTGCCTGATGTTAGGCTGATAGAGGTCAAGAAACCGAGACATAGAGATGTAAGTAATTCATGGAGCTAGGATGTAGTCTCCAGTTATCTGATTCCAAAACTTGTGATATTTGTCACTGCACTGTAGTAATTTGGCATTAGGAGACAATCTGTGACCTTAAGACTTCCTTTTTTTTTTTGTCCTTTTAATTAGAGAATTAAATAGATGTCAGAACATTTTGCTATTGCTATTCAACTTAAAAAGTGGTGGGTCATATGCAACAAAACTCCAGGTACAGTGTAGGGTAAAGAAGTCACACACTGTAGGTCCTCAAGTGTCTGTGGTCTAATAGTGTAAGACACTACTGATGCTTGCAAGAGTTGCATAACGAAAATAATAAGTAGCACAGAGCTCATTCTAAGTGGCACACACCCCCATGAACACTCTATATGTATTAACTCTAATGAGCACTCTGAGATAGGTACTGTTATAATTTCTTTTTTCCTGATGAGGAGATTCAACAACAAGGTAAGAAAGTCTCTAAAAGTAGAAGCTGGACTAAACCCCAGCAGGCTTCCCCAGAGTCTCGGGTCTTCATACTCTCTTGCTTTAGATTAATGATTTGGCTTGACTTTCTATTCTAAAGGCAATGTTGCTAGCTTTCCTTAAAAGTCAACAGTACTATCCCTATGTGAGTACTTCGAACGTGTCTGAGGGGAACGTGAATAAGTCAGATAAGAAGCCGCTTTCTTGTCTCCTTAAAACATCAGCATAGGATGTGACCAGAAATCAGAGCAGGGTGTGACATCTCCAATGCTGGTAGGAAAAGACAATTGCTTAGGAGCATTCGCCACACTTACCATTTCCCGACCAGGGTATTCTGTAGGGATTCAGTATATATTTCTTTGTGTCTGACATTTGACCTAACAGGTTTTATCACCAATCCTACCACTAGTCCTAATTTCTTGTTTTGAAAATAAATGCTACTGCATTGTGTTTAATTGTTTTGGTATGGTGACACAATTACATTGTTCAAAGATAATAACAATTGAAAAGTACAGAAATATATTCAGCAAAATGTCTCACTCCTGCCTCTGATCCCCATTTACCAGTTCACAGCCCACATCACCTGACCCCAGGAAAGTCCTGCTAATTATGTATCCTTCACTTACTAATGCTATGGAAGCAAATGTGAACATATATTATTTCTCACCATTTTTGAACCAAACTTAGCATATTATATACATTGTTCTTCTTTCTCCTTTTTAAAAGATAGTTTACTTGGAATCTTTCCAAACTAGCACATGATTTTTTTGAGTGTCACTTCATAGTGTTCCACTGTTTAAATGATCCTAATTTATCTAATCTTTATTAATCTCTTAATGGACATTTGAGTTGCTTCCAATATTTCACTATTACAAATCCTGGCATGCGGGATAACCTTGAATATATTTCATTTAACACGTGCCAGTATATCTGCAGGATTAATTCCCAAATTGTAAATGGGTCAAAAGTTATATAAGTTCATAATTTTGATAGATAATATGAAATTGACTATTACAGGTCTTCCTAAGGTTTTTTACATCATAAAACTTATAGGAAATGCAACCATCAAATAACCCATGGGATAAACTAGAAGTGATTGTGAACTCTATAAAAGATGACTTATGGCCAAAGGCAGCAAGCATAGGAGCTGTAATTGATCAGGATCCATCTAGCTGCTAGAGGGCTGTGGTGATCAGTATCTGCCAGGACAGTGGTGAGAAAGCTCCCTGGCAGTGCATGCTTCCATCAGCACTGTGGGAGAATGCCTATATCCCTCAGTGTCAGCAAGGGAGCCTTCTAAATTGTGTAATCTGAATTAATCTCACAGATGAAGAATGGTACATTTATGTGGTTTTATTGTTTTAAAACTGAGCCTAATCATTTTTTATATGTTTCAGCTGTCTATTTAATCTATTTCTCATTTTTTCTATATAATTATCTTTTACTGTTAAACTGGAAAAGCTATTTATATATTAGGAAAAAGTATTCCTGTGTCTGTGATAGAAATTGCAATTCTTCTCTGCCCCCATGGATATTCGTCTCTTTACTCATTATGTTTGTGTTGTGCTGGTTTTGTTTTTCATTTTTTTTTCATTCTTTTATTATACTTTAAGTTCTGGGGTACATGTGCAGAATGCGCATGTTTGTTACATAGGTATACTCATGCCATGATGCTTTGCTGCATCCATCAACTCCGTCATCTACATTAGGTATTTCTCCTAATGCTATCCCTTTCCATATCCCCTCCATGCCCTGCTATCCCTCCCCTCCCCTGAAGACCCCAGTGTGTGATGTTCCCCTCCCTATGTCCATGTGTTCTCATTGTTCAGCTCCCACTTATGAGTGAGAACATGTGGTGTTTGGGTTTCTGTTTGTGTCAGTTTGCTAAGAATGATGGTTTCCAGCTTCATCCATGTCCCTGGAAAAGACATGAACTCATCCTTATGTATGGCTGCATAGTATTCCACACTGCATATGTGCCACATTTTCCTTATCCAGTCTATCACTGATGGGCATTTGGGTTGGTTCCAAGTATCTGCTATTGGGAACAGTGCCACAGTAAATAAACGTGTGCATGTGTCTTTATAAGAGAATGATTTATAATCCTTTGGGTATATATGCAGTAATGGGATTGCTAGGTCAAATGATATTTCTATTTCTAGATCCTTGAGGAATCTATTTCTAGAACCACAGTAGTTGAACTAATTTACACTCCCACCAACAGTGTAAAAGCGTTCCTATTTCTCCAAATCTTCCCCAGCATCTATTATCTGCTGATATTTTTAATGATCACCATTCTAACTGGCCTGAGATATCTCATTGTAATTTTGATTTGCATTTCTCTAATGACTAGTCATGATGAGCTTTTTAAAAAATGTTTGTTGGCTGCATAAGTGTCTTCTTTTGAGAAGTATCTGTTCATATCCTTTGCCCACTTTTAGAGGGGGTTGTTTATTTTTGTAAGTTTTTTTAACTTCTTCGCAGATTCTGGATATTAGCCCTTTGTCAGATGAGTAGCTTGCAAAAATGTTTTCCCATTCTGTTGGTTGCCGGTTCACTCTAATGATAGTTTCTCTTCCTGTGCAGAAGCTGTTAAATTTAATTAGATCCCATTTGTCTATTTTGGCTTTTGTTGCCATAGCTTTTGGTGTTTTAGTCATGAAGTCCTTGCCTATGCCTGTGTTCTGAATTATACTGTATAGGTTTTCTTTTAGGGTTTTTATGGTGTTAGGTCTTATGTTTAAATCTTTAATCCATCTGAAGTTAATTTTTGTATAAGGTGTAAGGAAGGGATCCAGTTTCAGCTTTCTGTATATGGCTTACCAGTTTTCCCAACACCATTTCTTAAATAGAGAATTCTTTCTTCATTGCTTGTTTTTGTCAGGGTTGTCAAAGATTGAATGGGGGGTAGATATGTGGCATTATTTCTGAGAACTCTGTTCTGTTCCATTGATCTGTTTTGATTACTATAACTTTGTAGTATAGTGTGAAGTCAGGTAACATGATGCCTCCACATTTTTTTTCTCCTTAGGATTGTGTTGGCTCTGTGGGCTCTTTTTTGATTCCATATAATTTAAAGTGCTTCTTTCCAATTATGTGAAGAAAGTCAATGGTAGCTGGATGGGGATAGCATTGAATCTACCAATTACTTTGGGCAGTATGGCCATTTTCACAATATTGATTCTTCATAAACATGAGCATGGAATATTTTTCCATCTGTTTGTGTCCCCTTATTTCCTTGAGCAGTGGTTTGTAGTTCTCTTTGAACAGGTCCTTCACATCCCTTGTTAGTTATATTCCTAGGTATTTTATTCCCTTTGTAGCGATTGTGAATGGGAGTTCACTCATGATTCATCTCTGTTTGTGTGTTATTGGTGTATAGGAATGCTTGCACATTGATTTTGTATCCTGAGACACTGCTGAAGTTGCTTATCAGCTTAAGGAGATTTTGAGCTGACAGGATGGGGTCTTCTAAATAAACAATCATGTCGTCTGCAAATAGAGACAATTTGACTTCCTCTCTTCCTAACTGAATACGCTTTATTTATTTTTCTTTTCATTTTTTGCCTGTTTGTTCTGGCTAGAACTTCCAATACTGTGTTGAATAGGAGTGGTGAGAGAGGGAACCCTTGTCTAGTGCCAGTTTTCAAAGGGAATGCTTCCAGTTTTTACCTATTCAGTATGATATTGGCTGTGGATTTGTCATAAGTACTTTTTATTATGACAAAATAAAATGATGCATTCCATCGATACATAGTTTATTGAGAGTTTTTAGCATAAAGGGCTGTTGAATTTTGTCAAAGGCATCTCTGCATCTGTTGAGATAATCGTGTGGTTTTTGTCTTTGGTTCTGTATCAGTTGAGATAATTGTTTGGTTTTTGTCTTTGGTTCTGTTTATGTCATGGATTACATTTATAGATTTGCATATGATGAACCAGCCTTGCATTCCAGGGATGAAGCCAACTTGATCATGATGGATAAGATTTTTGATGTGCTGTTGGATTCAGTTTGGCAGTATTTTTTTGAGGCTTTTTGCATCAATGTTCATCAGGGATATTGTCCTGAAATTTTCTTTATTAATTGTGACTCTGCCAGGTTTTGGTATCAGGATGATTCCCTCTTTTTGTATTGTTTGGAATAGTTTTTGAAGAATGGTGCCAGCTCCTCTTCGAGCTCTGGTAGAATTCGGCTGTGATCCCATCTGGTCCTGGACTTTTTACAGTTGTTAGGCTATTAATTGCTGCGTCAATTTCAGACTTTGTTATTGGACTATTAAGGGATTCAACTTCTTCCTGGTTTACTCTTGGGATGGTGTGTCTAGGAATTTATCTATTTCTTCTCAATTCACTGGTTTATTGGCATAGAGGTGTTTGTAGTAATATCTGATGGTAGTCTGTATTTCTGTGGGATTGGTGGTGATATCCCCTTTATCATTTTTTTACTGTATCTATTTTATTCTTCTCTCTTTTCTTTATTAGTCTGGCCAGCAGTCTATTGATTTTGCTGATCTTTAAAAAAAACAGCTTCTGGGTTCATTGACTTTTTTTTGAAGGGTTTTGTTTGTGTCTCTATCTCCTACAGTTCTGCTCTTAGTTATGTTTTGTCTTCTGCTAGGTTTGGAATTTGTTTGATCTTCCTCCTGTAGTTCTTTTATTCATGATGTTAGGGTGTCAATTTGAAATATTTTCTCATTTCTCTTGTGGGCATTTAGTGCTATAAATTTTTCTCTAGATGCTGCTTTAAATGTGTAACAGAGATTCTGGGACATTGTGCCTTGGTTCTCATTGGTTTCAAAGAACATCTTTATTTCTACCTTCATTTCATTATTTATCCAGTAGTCATTCAGGAGCAGGTTGTGCAGTTTTGAGTGAGCTTCTTCTTTATCCTGAGTTCTAATTTGATTGCAATGTGGTTGGAGAGACTGTTATGATTTCTGTTCTTTTGCATTTGCTGAGGAGTGATTTACTTCCAATTATGTGGTCAATTTAAGAGTAGGTATGATGTGGTGCTGAGAAGAATGTATATTCTGTGGATTTGGGGTGCAGAGTTCTGCAAATGTCTATTAAGTTTGCTTGGTCCATATCTGAGTTCAAGTCCTGGATATCCTTGTTAATTTTCTGTCTCATTGATCTGTCTAATATGGACAATGGGGTGTTAAAGTCTCCCACTATTATTGTGAGAGAATCTAAGTCTCTTTGTTGGTCATTAAGAATTTGCTTTATGTATCTGTGTGATACTGTATTGGGTGCATATATATTTAGGATAGTTAGCTTTTCTTGTTGCACTGATCCTTTTACCATTATGTAATGCCCTCCTTTGTCTCTTTGATCTTTGGTGGTTTAAAGTCTGTTTTATCAGACATTACAAATACAACCCCTGCTTTTTTTTTTGCTTTCCATTTGCTTGGAAAATCTTCCTCCATTTCTTTATTTTGAGCCTATGTGTGTCTCAGCATGTGAGATGGGTCTCCTGAATACAGCACACTGATGCAGCTTGACTCTTTAAATTTGCCAGTCTGTGTCTTTTGATTGAGGCATTTAGTGCATTTACATTTAAGGTTAATATTGTTATGCATGAATATGATCCTGCCATTTTGATGCTAGCTGGTTGTTTTGGCTATCAGTTGGTGCAGTTTCTTCATAGTGTTGATGGTCTTTACAATTTGGTATGTTTTTGCAGTGGCTGGAACTGGTTATTCCTTTCCATGTTTAGTGCTTCCTACAGGCAGGCCTGGTGGTGACAAAATCTCTCAGCAGTTTCTTGTCTGTAAAGGATTTTATTTCTCCTTCACTTATGAAGCTTAGTTTGGATGGATATGAAATTCTGGGTTAAACAAACATTCTTTTCTTAAGGATGTCGAATATTGGCCTCCACTCTCTTCTGGCTTATAGGGTTTCTGGCAAAAGATCCACTGTGAGTCTGATGGGCTTCCATTCTCCCTGGTTGCCTTAGCATTTTTTTCCTTCATTTCAACTGTGGTGAATCTGACAATTATGTGCCTTGGGGTTGCTCTTCTTGAGGAGTATCTTTGGTGGTCTCTGTATTATCCTGGATTTGAATGTTGTCCTGCCTTGCTAGGTTGGGGAAGTTCTCCTGGATAAAATCCTGGAGAGTGTTTTCCAACTTGGTTTCATTATCCTTTCAGGTACACCGATCAAAAGTAGATTTGGACGTTTCACATAATCCCGTATTTCTTGGAGGCTCTGTTCATTTCTTTTCACTGTTTTTTCTCTAATATCGCCTTCTCATTTTATTTCATTGAGTTGATTTTAAATCTCTGATATCCTTTCTTCCACTTGATTGATTCAGCTACTGAAACTTGAATATGCTTCACAAAGTTCTCGTGCTTTGTCTTTGGGCTCCATCCAGTTGTTGTTCTCTCTATGCTGGTTATCTAGTTAGCATTTCGTCTAATCTTTTTTCAAGGTTCTTAGCTTCCTTGCATTGGGTTAGAACATGCTCCTTTAGCTCGGAATAGTTTATTACCCACCTTCTGCAGCCTGCTTCTGTCAATTTTGTTCTCCATCAAGTTTTGTTCCCTTGCTGGTGAGGTGGTGTGATCCTCTGGAGGAGAGGAGGCTTTCTGGTCTTTGGAGATTTCAGCCTATTTGCACCGGTTTCTTCCCATCTTTGTGGATTTATCTACCTTTGGTCTTTGAAGATGGTGACCTTTGGATGGGGTCCCTGATTGTTAGAAGGAAAACTAACAGAAAAGACGTCCAGTCACCCCTTCTGCTGCAGGTCTGCTGGAGTTTGCCCTTCCAGACCCTTCTTGCCTGGGAATTACCCGTGGGGGCTGCAGTACAGCAGAGATTGCTACCTGTTCCTTCCTCTGGTAGCTTCATCTCAGAAGGCTACCTGCCATATGCCAGCCAGCGCTCTCCTGTATCAGGCGTCTCCCAGTCAGGATGCATGGGTGGGGGTCAGGGAGCCACTTGAGGAGACAGTCTGTTTTTATCAGACCTTGAGCACTGTGCTAGGGAATACATTGCTTCCTTCAGAGATGCTGGGTAGGGATCCCCACAACCACCCCCTTTTCCCAGAAAAGCTCAGCAAGGCCTCTGCAGGAAGACTGTCAAGTAGACTCCCTTCTTGCTGGGAAGAGCATCTCTGAAAACAGTCAGCAGCCTGTCAGACTTATAAATAAAGCCCCTGACTTCCTGGACAGAGCACCTGGAAAAGGTGTAGTTGTGGGTACCACTTTAGCAGACTTAAACGTCCCTGCCCAGCAGGTGTGAAGGAAGCAACAAATCTCCCAGCACAGCACTTGAGCTCTGATAATGGACAGACTGGCTCCTACAGGGGCTCCCTGAGTCCTGTGTATTCTGACTGGGGGATATCTCAAGGATGACAGTGCTGGCTGCCATCTGGCAGGTACCCTTCTGGGACGAAGCTACCAGACGACAGAACAGGCAGCAATCTTTGCTGTTCTGTAGCCACTATGGATGATTCCCGGGCAAGCAGGGTCTATAGTGGACCTGCAGCAGAGGGGCATGTTAGAAGGAAAACTGATAAACAGAAATAAATAGTGTCAACATCAACAGAAAGTACATCCACTCATAGACCCCATCCAAAGGTAGATAAATCCACAAAGATGGGAAGAAACCAGTACAAAAAGGCTGAAATCACAAAAACCAGAAATGCCACTTATCCTCCAAATGATCACAACTCCTAACCAGCAAGGGAACAAAACTGGATGGAGAATGAGTTTGATGATAAATAGAAGCGACAGAAGCAGGCTTCAGAAGGTGGGTAATAACAAACTTCTCCAAGCTAAAGGAGCATGTTCTAACCCAATGCAAGGAAACTAAGAACCTTGACAAAAGATTAGATGAAATGCTAACTAGAAAAACCAGCATAGAGAAGAACATCAACAACAACTGGATGGAGCTGAAAAACACAGCCCAAGATCTTTATGAAGTATACTCAAGTTTCAATAGACAAATCAGTCAAGTGGAAGAAAGGGTATCAGAGATTTCAGATCTACTCAATGAAAGTGAGAAGACAAGATTAAATAAGAATGAAAAGAAATGAAGAAAGCATCCAAGAAATATGGGAGTATCTGAAAAGACCAAATCTATTTTTGATCGGTGTACCCGAAGTGACAGGAGAATGAAACCAAGTTGGAAAACACTCTTTGGGATATTATCCAGGAGAACTTCCCCAACCTAGCAAGGCAGGACAACATTCAAATTTGGGAAATACAGAGAACCACACAAACATACTCCTTGAGAAGAGCAACCCCAAGGCACAAAATTGTCAGATTCACTACAGTTAAAATGAAGGAAAAAATGCTAAGGGCACCCAGAGAGAAAGGTCGTTTACCCACAAATGGAAGTCCATCAGACTCACAGTGGATCTCTTGGCAGAAACCCTACAAGTCAGAAGAGAGTGGAGGCCAATATTCAACATCCTTAAGAAAAGAATTTTCAACCCAGAATTTCATATCCAGCCAAACTAAGCTTCACAAGTGAAGGAGAAATAAAATCCTTTACAGACAAGCAACTGCTGAGAGATTTCATCACCATTAGGCCTGCCCTACAAGAGCTCCTGAAGGAAGCACTAAACGTGGAAAGGAATAACCAGTTCCAGCCACTGCAAAAACATACCAAATTGTAAAGACCATCAACACTATGAAGAAACTGCACCAACTGATGGGCAAAACAACCAGCTAGCATCAAAATGGCAGGATCAAATTCACACATAACAATATTAATCTTAAATGTAAATGGGCTAAATGCCACAATCAGAAGACAAAGACCGGCCAATTGGATAAACAGTCAAGCTGCATCAGTGTGCTGTATTCAGGAGACCCATCTCACATGCTGAGACACACATAGTCTCAGAATAAAGTGATGGAGGAAGATTTACCAGCAAATAGGAAAAAAAAAAAAAAAAAAAAAAAAAGCAGGGACTTTAAACCAACAAAAATCAAAAGAGACAAAGAAGGGCATTGCATAATGGTAAAGGATCAATACAACAAGAAGAACTAATTATCCTAAATATATGTGCACCCAATACAGGAGCACTCAGACACATGAAGCAAGTTCTTAGCAAGTTCTTAAGACCTACAAGGAGACTTAGACTCCTACACAATAATAATGGGAGATTTTAACACTCCACTGTCAAACTAGAGAGATCAACGAGACAGAAAATTAACAAGGATAACCAAGACTTGAACTCAGATCTGGACCAAGTGGACCTAATAGACATCTACAGAACTCTCCACCCCACATCCACAGAATACATATGCTTATCAGCACCACATCGCACTTATTCTGTCAGCAAATGCAAAAGAATAGAAATCATAATTAACAGTCTCTCAGACCACAGTGCAATCAAATTAGAATTCAGGATTAAGAAACTCACTCAAAACCAAATAACTGCATGGAAACTAAACAACCTACTCCTGAGTAACTACTGGATAAATAATGAAAGCAGAAATGAAAATGTTGTTTGAAAACAATGAGAATGAAGGCACAATGTACCAAAATCTCTGGGATACCATTAAAGCAGTGTCTAGAGGGAAATTTATAGCACTAAATGCCCACATGAGAAGCAATGAAAGATCTAAAATTGACACCCTAACATCACAATTAAAAGAAGTACAAGAACAAGATCAAACAAATCCAGAAGCTAGCAGAAGACAAGAAATAACAGGATAAATTCAGGAGCTGGTTTTTTGAAAAGATCAACAAAACAGACCACTAGCCAGACTAATAAAGAAGAAAAGAGAAAAGAATTAAATAGATGCAATAAAAAATGATAAAGGGGATATCACCACCAATCCCACAGAAATACAAACTACCATCAGCGATTACTACAAACACCTCTATGCAAATAAACCAGTAAATCTAGAGGAAATGAATAAATTCCTGGACACTTACACCCTCCCAAGACTAAACCAAGAAGAAGTTTAATCCCTGAATAGATCAATAACAAGGCCTGAAATTGAGGCAGCAATTAATAGCCTAACAACTCTAAAAACTCCAGGACCAGAGGGTTCACAGGTAAATTCTACCAGAGGTCGAAAGAGGAGCTGGTACCATTCCTTCTCCAAACAATACAAAAACAGGGAATCCTACCTAACTCATTTTATGATCAACATCATCCTGATACCAAAACATGGCAGTCACAACTAAAGAAGAAAATTTCAGGACAATATCCCTGATGAAGACTGATGCAACAAATCTTCAATAAAATACTGGCAAACCAAATCCAACAGCACATCAAAAAGCTTATCCATCACGATTAAGGCAGCTTCATCCCTGGGATGCAAGGCTGGCTCAACATCTCAACATATGGAAATCTGTAAACATAATCTGTCACATAAACAAAACCACAGACAAAAACCACATGATTATCTCAATAGATGCAGAGAAGGCCTTCGACAAAATTCAACAGCCCTTTATGCTAAAAACTGTCAGTAAACTAAGTATCACTATAATGTATCTCAAAATAGTAAGAGCTATTCATGACAAACCCACAGCCCATATCATACTGAACAGGCAAAAACTGGAAGCATTCCCTTTGAAAACTGGCACAAGACAAGGATGACCTGTCTTTCCACTCCTATTCAACACAATACTGGAAGTTCTGGCCATGACAATCAGGCAAGAACAAGAAATAAAGGATATTCAATTACGAAAAGAGGAAGTCAAATTTTCTGTATTTGCAGATGACATGATTGTATATTTAGAAGACCCATCATCTCAGCTCAAATTCTCCTTAAGCTGATTAGCAACTTCAGCAAAATCTCAGGATACAAAGTCAATGTGCAAAAATCACAAGCATTCCTATACACCAATGACAGTCAAACAGAGAGCCAAATCATGAGTGAACTCCCTTTCACAGTTGCTACAAAGAGAATAAAATATCTAGGAATACTAGCACAGGTTGTGAAGGACCTCTTTGAGAACTACAAACCACTGCTCAAAGAAATAAGAGAGAACACAAACAGATGGAAAAACATTCCATGTTCATGTTTATGAAGAATCACTAGCATGAAAATGGTCATACTGACGAAAATAATTTATAGATTCAATGCTATCCCCATCAAGCTACCATTGACTTTCTTCACATAATTGGAAAAAAAAAAAAACACCTTAAACTTAGTATGAAACCAAAATAAAGTCCAAACAGCCAAGACAATCCTAAGGAAAAAAACAAAAAACAAAAAACAAAGTTGGAGGCATCATGCTACCTGACTTCAAACTATACTACAAGGCTACAGTAATCAAAACACCATGGGAGTGGTACGAAAACAGAGATATAGACCAGTGGAACAGAACAGAGGCCTCAGAAATAATGCCATGCATCTACAACCATCTGGTCTTTGACAAACCTGACAAAAGCAATGGGAAAAGGATTCCCTGTTTAATAAATGGTGTTGGGGAGAACTGGCTAGCCATATGCAGAAAGCTAGAACTTGATCCCTTCCTTACACCTTATACAAAAATTAACTCCAGATAGATTAAATATTTAAACATAAGATCTAACATCATAAAAACCCTGTAAGAAAATCTAGGCAATATCATTCAGGACATTGGCATGAGCAAGAACTTCATGACTAAAACACCAAAAGCTATGGCAACAAAAGCCAAAATAGACAAATCAGATCTAATTAAACTTAACAGCATCTGCACAGCATAAGAAACTATCATTAGAGTACACCAGCAACCAACAGCATGGGAAAAAATTTTTGCAATCTACCCATCTGACAAAGGGCTAATATCCAGAATCTACAAAGAACTTAAACTAATTTACAAGAGAAAAACATCCCCATCAAAAAGTGGGTGAAGGATATGAAGAGACGTTTCAAAAAAAGACATTTATGCAGCCAAGAAACATATGAAAAGAAGCTCATCATCACTGGTCATCAGAGAAATGCAAATCAAAACCACACTGAGATACCATTTCACACCAGTTACAATGGCAATCATTAAAAACTCAGGAGACAATACATGCTGGAAAGGACGTGGAGAAATAGGAACTCTTTTACACTGTTGGTGGGAGAATAAAATATTTCAACCATTGTGGAAGACAGTGTGGTGACTCCTCAAGGATCTAGAAATAGAAATACCATTAGACCCAGCATTCCCATTACTGGGTATATACCCAAAGGATTACAAATCATTCTATTATAAAGACACATGCACACATATGTCCATTGCGGCACTTTTCACAATAGCAAAGACTTGGAACCAACCCAAATGCCCATCAATGATAGACTGGATAAAGAAAACGTGGCACATATACACCATAAAACACTACGCAGCCATAAAAAAGGATGAGTTCACATCCTTTGCAGGGACATGGATGAAGCTGGAAACCGTCATTCTCAGCCAACTGACACAAGAACAGAAAACCAAACTCCTTGTTGTCACTCATAAGCGGGTGTTGAACAATGAGAACACATGGACACAGGGAGGGAAACATCATACACTGGGGCCTGTTGAGGGGTGGGGGACTAGGGGAGGGATAGAATTAGGAGAAATACCTAATGATACCTAATGTAAATGATGGGGTGATGGGTGCAGCAAGGCACCATCGCATGTGTATACATAAGTAACAAACCTGCATGTTCTGCACATGTACCCCAGAACTTAGAGTTTAATAAATAAATCAGCACAAATGTAGAGACTGTAGAAACCATAGGGATTTGAATACAGGGAAAATTTAATGTTGACAAGAACAATGACTGAAACGATTGTACAGGAACAGAGATTTTAATATTTTATTAAAGGCTTGAACAATATTTACTTGTGCTCTTCCCTATAATTTTTGCTCTAAGAAATTTGAAAAGTTATTTCTTTTTTTTTTTTTTTTATTGCATTTTAGGTTTGGGGGTTCAGGGGAAAAGTTATTTCTTGCTTTAAATTCTGCCTCAACGGTTGCTTTCCATCTACCTCAGGATATCTCAAACTGAGAAGAAAAAGAGTTGAAACAAGTTGATAAGGAAGATGAAGCTTTTACAATTAAAAAAAAAAAATACATATTTTCTCTGTGTAGTCTCCAGAGTGTATGCCAACTTTCCAGAATGAAGCCAGGCTCCCAGAGGCATTCTGGACCCAGGGCTCTTGGCACAAAGTTTCCAAAAGACAGAGGATCCCTTTGAGCCACATCCTGGAACCTGAAACCAAGCCAAAACAGCTCTGAGGGGGAGACAGAACGGTGAAGCAGCTTCAGAACATTTTGGGTCATATATTTCCTGCTAGCCTCTTTGCTTTATAACCTTTTAAACATTATTTTTTCTTCCTGAATGTTTTAGTCTGTTATTGTTAGTCATTTCAAAGAGGCTCCTATTAAGGCTTTTGTGAAGCTAGGCTCTCATTCCTCTCCATGGCCTCCTGCTCAGTACTCTGCCTCTGCTCTCTCTAGCACTGTTTACTTATAAGCTTGGCTTTGGCAGTCAGTTAAGTTTATTTTACATTTTACTGAAGTGTGAGGGGAAATACTGATAGAAAAACTAAACAAAATTCCTCACAAAATACTATCACCAAAATGAGCAAAGTACCTGAAAGAGTCAAACATCCGGGTGCCCAGAACTCAAAGCCTGATTTTTCTTCCCTATAAGGCACCCTCAGCCTCTCTTCCTGCTCTGACAGGTGATAAAATCACCTGAAAATTAATCAGTAGTGGAGAGGGGCCTGTATTCATTGTCAACCCACACTGCAAGTCTGGGTCTCTGCTTCCCTGCGTTTTTTGTCTGTATTGCCATAACCTTATCAGAATAGGGTACACAAACTCCTTTGTTGCTGCTTTAAAGAAATGGAAATGCTATATCTTCTATTAAGTTAAAGGGAAATTTTTCCTACTCCTGACCCAGCTATCAATGATTATTTTAAAATAACATCAAATAATTTCTCCCTTAGTGTAGTCATGTGTCTCACCATAAGATAGATGTTTTCAAAGAAAAATTACGGTGGCCATTTACAAAACGAAAGGTATATAAAATATTAGTGAAAATTTAAGTTTATATATTTCATGGCAATTCTGTTAGAGTTGACATTAAGCAGACATGAATGTGGAGATATATAAAGATACACACACACGTGTCTTTCTTTAAATATGTCAATGGCTGAATAATATACATCCTTAAAATCTTTTTGGAGTAACGTGGCAATTTAACATAAATGAAAAATATAATTTATAAGAGCAAATATGGTCATCTAAAAAGATTATTCCCAAAGGATATAAAAAAAGGAGCTGAATATTATCTGTTAAACAGAGGAGGAAGAGCAAGAACTTGGAAATATTGGTGAAAATAAAAATACAGATAGACTAAGGAACCCCACATAAGAAAATGGAACAACTCATGACACAGATGTTCTACAAACTATATGCCAAGTCTATTTCCAGCTTTCTGCATCCCTGACTACAACTTAATGTCTTTATGTGAATTTTACTGTGTCTCTTTTACAACAAAATTATCATGGGTTACTGATAACACATTGTATTACTGGCCTAGGCCTTCCACATTCAGAGGTAGTTCAGATGTCTACTGGAATAAAGATACCACTGCTGAAATTCATTTCCCTGAGAAATACAATAGTATTAAAGTAGATATGTAATGGTGAGGTGTAAAACATTCCTAAAATCTTAGTGTCTTATAACAACAAAAGTGTTTTCTTACTCTAGCTACATGTTCATTTTGAACTGACTGTGGAGTCTATCTTATATCTCTTTACTCCAGGTCCCAAGCTGGGAACCCTATCTGTAACTGGAGTATAGCTAGATCCTCTGATGGCAGAAAGTAGATAGTGTGCAGAATATCAAACTGTCTTCTAGCACTTGTACTCAAATTTCATTTTCCATAAACAAAATAACACACTCAACTTCGAGATAGAAAAATGCAGTCTCACAATGTAACTGGCGTGAGGAGAGCTACATTATCATTGAGCAGCCCTAATGCCTATTTGAAATGAACACTTTGATAACATTTCCATTGTATTTCTATGTTACTAATAACAAAGAAATTTAAACTATTAAATTTTATTGAAATGAACACTTTGATAACATTTCCATTGTATTTCTATGTTACTAATAACAAAGAAATTTAAACTATTAAATTTTATCATTCATTAAATTTTAACTATTTAATTTGATCGCCCAAAGTTAAAAATAAAACCTTATCGGATATATTTTATATGAAAGGCGGTAACTATCAATAAGAAGATAGAAAACATATCCTGAAAAGATATGGAGTAGTAAGAGGAATTTAGTCAACACATTTCTCCCCTGTCTTCCCTATGGAATAAAAGCCTTAATCTGCAGAGAGAAGGGGGAGGGCAACAACTATCACTGCCTACTGCAAATGTGGGAAGAGAATAGGAAAATAATCTCTATCTTTCAGGAAGAAGCAGGAATGCAAGTTGGGCTCAGGACTATATGGTCAGTGGTCAAGATGTAGGTATGTGATAATGACCTAACACTGAAGCTTCGTCAAAATACAGAATACCCCCTCTATGACAGGCTAACCAGCATGTAGAATGAAATAACTTTCAAGATACAGATGCTCTCTATATATATGGCATTAAGGAATGACTAAAAGCTGATAGTTGAGTAGATACTGAAAAAAAAGAAGGTAAAAACCTTCAGACAAAATAGCCCCCACTCTAAACACAAAGCATCACTAGAACAATATGTGGTGCACTGAGGATAACCATTGCAACAACAAAGTAAAACACAGCTCAGCCTCTAATTAGATTAACCCTAACCTGTCAACAATAAAATCCTAGCAAAAGAAAACTATGACCATTTCCAGGAATAAATGCTGTATGCTTTTATTGGAGTACACAAAATTTCAAGTCTTCAGTAAAAAGTACAAGGCATAAGAGAAGAAAGAAAAAAGCCCAGCACATTTGTAAGGAACAGAGCAATCCTTAAAAGCAGACTGAGAAATGACATAGAGGTTGGAACTATCTGGCAAGGAGTTTCAATTAACTGTGATTCAGATGTTAAAAGCTCTAATTGAAAAGGTAAATAACATGCAATATCAATTGGGTAATTTCAGCAGAGAGAAACTGTCAGAAAATATTAATTAGAAGCATTAGAAATGAAAAATACAGTAATGGAGTAACAAACACCCTTAACAGGTTCATAGTAGAATTGACATAGTCAAGGTATGTTAGTTTGTTAAGGCTGCCAGAAAAAAGTAGCACGGACTGAGTGACTTACAAAACAGCTATTTATTTTCTCACAATTATGTAGTTAGAAGTCTGATATTAAAGTGTTGGTAGAGTTGGTTTCTTTTGAGTTTCTTGGGGCCAGGGATCAGGGGCACACAATACAGCTCATAACATAAGAAAAGATTTAGCAAACTTGCGGATAAGCTCATAAAAATTTAAAAAAGTGAAACTGTAAAAGAAACTTCAAAAGGAAAGCTCATTCAAGATCATATGTAATTTTATATTACATAAAATCTATGTAAGTGGAATCTCAGAAAAACAGAGCAAAGAAAAACATGTAAAGAAATAATGATGAAGAATTTTTAAAAATTATGTATCAAACCTCAGACATAAGAAACTAGGAAATCCCTAGCAGGAAAAATACCAAACCAAGCACACATTTACACCATGCAACACCTAAGACTATAATATTCCAACTGATTTTTCTCAGGGCAAAAAAATCTTGAAGTAAGTCAGAGAAAAAGACATTATTTTGACAAGCTTGAGGATAAGAATTAAACCAGTTTTTAGTAGAAACCATACAAACTAGAAAACAAGGAAGTAAAATATTCAAACATCTGAAAGAAAAAGAGTGTTCTCAATCGATAATTCTGCATTTGGTTAAAAAAAATCTTTAAATTCTTAAGAAAATAAGAATGTTTTTCAGGTTAATAAAAATAAACTGGGAACTTGACAGAAGACTTAAGAAATAATGGATGAAGTTCTTTGGGTAGAGAAATACAGCAACTGAAAGAAACTTGCATCTACACAAACAAAAGAGGACTGCTGGAGGAGATAGCATGAAAGTGTCTTCTTATTTTTAATTACTCTAAAAGACAACTGACTGTTCAAACCATAGATAGCAGGAATATGTACTATGTCCACAGCACATAGAAAAGCACAGTGTGGCAATAATAGCACAATAAATGCAAAGGGAAAAGTGGGAACATACTGTTATAAAGCTCTTACAGTACACATAAAGAGATAATCTTATTTAAATGTAGACATTGATTAAATATGCATGTTTCAAACTCTTTAAGACCACCACTAAACAGTCCTTAAAAGGTGTAAATAATATGTCAATAAAGGAAATAAATCATTAAAAGTACCAAAATGACAGAAGAGGAAGAATAAACAAAATTGAAGGAACAAATAAAAAATGGTTAGAAAGTATATTTTAATTCATTCATATCAATTGATATCACCAGAAGAAACAGAAATTGTCAGATTTAATAAATGATCAAGACCCATTTATATGTTGTCTATAAGAAATTTACATAAAATATAGAACTGTACATAATTTAAAAGGATAGAAAAAGATATACCTACAAACATTAACCAAAACAAAAGACTAACTAGTCATATTAGTAACAGACAAAATAGACTTCAGATTAAGCAGTATTATCAGAGATAAAGATATATAGATAGATATATAGATATAGATATCTGAACTGACTCTTGTCATTTATATATATATAACATATATAATATATATATCACATATATTATATATCATATATATCATATCATATATATCATATATATATCATCATATATATAATATATATTATATATATATATATAATGACAGAGTCAGTTCTCCAAGGAGATACAAGAATGTTAATCTTATCCTAGATGGATAACAACAGAGTTTCAAAATAGATAAATAAATCCACAATTATGGTTGAATACTTACATTCCTTTCTCAGTAATCCATGATACAAATAGACAAAAATCAGTAAGAATATACAAAATCTAAAAACATGATCAAACATCTTCACATAACTGGAATTTACAGAAAGTTTGTAGAAATCTAACAAAAAATAGAATAGACATAGAATATTCAAATGATAAACAATAAATTTTTAAGCCTTAACAATGTAAAATAGTAGAAATCATATATTCTCAGACCATAATGGAACTAAACTAGAAATCAATAAAGTAAAAATAATAAGAAATTGCCAAATATTTGGATTTTTTTGAAACAAATCTTCAGAATAACCTATGGGTCAAAGAGGAAATGTCAAGTGAGATTTTAAAATACTTTGAACTGACAGAAAAAAAAAACCACCTAAAAATACAATCTATCAAAAGTTTTATGATGCTGTTATTGCAGTACACAGTTGTGGAATTATATTATTCAATATCTTTATTGAAAAGAAAAAAATGTGTCAGTTTAGTAACTTAAGCTTTCATGGTAAGAATCTAAAGAAAGGCAAACTACATTCAAAATAAACAAAAAGAAAGGACAAATTAAAAAATATACATGCAGATGTCAATGAATTGAAAAAAGAACAATAGAGAAAATAAAACTAAAAGATACTTCTTTCAAGAAAAATTAAAATTTATAATGCTGTAGCCAGAATGACCAAAAATAAAAAGGAAAATCATAAATTATTTATATTAAGAATGAAAATGAGACATCATTGGAGAGCCTACAGACATTAAAAGGCTCTAAAGGGAACATTTTGAACAACTCAATGCACATGAATTTAACATCTTAAATAACATTAACAAATATTTTAAAGATATGACATTATAAAAGTTAAGAAGGAATAACTTAAATAGCTCAGTATCTATTAAAAATTTTTTTTACTTTAACGCTTTTTAAGAAAAATAACTCTAAGGTCAGATGGTTTCACTTGAGTGTCCTACCAGATACCTAAGGAAGGAATAGTATAAAGTCTATTTAGTGTTGTCTAGATAAAAGAATACAAAGTAATTTCTAGAAAGGCAGCATGAAGAATCTCCACAATTCTTCACAATTATAAATCATAATTATTGAAAATTACAAAAAGCAGTTATTTAAAATTTCTGGAATTTGTCCCAGGGGATACAGCAAATTAAGTGGATTTATTCCAGAGGATCCATCAAATCTAACTTTTGGTAAGAAAAGAGAGCATCTATGGAATTTGATCCATGACTTTCTTCTGCTGACCACCAACTCAGTAAGATGGAAGCTCTTCTCTAGGAAGATGCAGTGAAGAAGATGGAGCTCTTTCTCCCCAGAGATCCAGTTCAGGGCTACAGTTATCCCTGGGTAAGGCAAGCCACAAAAATTCCTTATTTATTCCCCAACTTTGTGTTGCAGGAGCTGTATTCCAGACAAGTAAGATTATTACAGCTAAGATGTCTGAGGTTCCCTTTATTCAGCTGGATCCCACTTGTAGAACTATCTCAGGAGCAGTAGGCTGAGAGTTCTGGACCTCAATCACCCTTGCCTCACAGTATTTATAGGATAGAAGTTTCATGCCAGGACAGTCAAGCTGAGAGAACAGTGGCTATCATACTTGCCCAACATCCAATCTGTACAACAGTAGTATCACTCTGAGAAAGAGATCACTGTTCTCATGCCCAGGTCTAGAGCACTGGCACAGTGAGAAAAGCAGCCCAAAAGAATGGACATTTCTACAGCTCTCCCAGTGGGGCTGACTTTATTTAGAACACAGTACAGGAGGTTCAAGCTTTTGAATGTTGTATCAATGAATATTTTGCCCATCAGCAATTCAGAGGAGGCTGGTATTCCATGATAAGAGTAAGCAAAATTGTAGATAAGCTAGAATTTTAACCCATAAAAGGAAAGAAAGCACCAATTAGCCCTCCTGGGGTAAGAATGTCTTGCTCTCTGCTGGCAAGATGGCTGAATAGGAACAGCTCTGGTCTGCAGCTCCTCATAAGACAAACCCAAAATGTGGGTGATTTCTGCATTTCCAACTGAGACCAGGAGATTCTCTCATGCACCTACACCACCAGGGCCCTGAGTTTCAAGCATAAAATTAGGTGGTTGTTTGGGCAGACACCGAGCTAGCTGCAGGAGTTTTTATTTGTACCCCAGTGGTGCCTGGAACTCCAGCAAGACAGAACGCCTCATGGCCCTGGAAAGGAGACAAAAGCCAGGGAGCCAAGTGGTCTCACTCAGAGGGTTCTACTCCCATGAAGCCCAGCAAGCTAAGATCCACTGGCTTGAAATTCATGCTGATAGCACAGCGTCTGAAGTCAATATGGGACACTTGAGCTTGGTGAGGGGGAGGGGCTTCTGTCATTACTGAGGCTTGAGTAGGCAGTTTTCCCCTTGCAGTGTTAACAAAGCCACCAGGAAGTTTGGACTGTGCAGAGCTCACTGGAGCACAGCAAAGGGGCTGTGGCCAGACTGCCTCTCTAGATTCCTTCTCACTGGCCAGGGCACCTCTGAAAGAAAGGCAGCAGCCCAAGTCAGGGGCTTATAGATGAAACTCCCATCTCCCTGGGACAGAGCACATGGTGGGAGGGGCGGCTGTGGGTTTAGCTTCGGCAAACTTAAACAGGATCTCCCAGCACAGCACTGCAGCTCTGCCAAGAAACAGACTGCCTCCTCAAGTCAGTCCCTGACCCCTGTGCCTCCTCATTGGAAGACACCTCCCAACAGGGGTCAACAGACACCTCATACAGGAGAGCTCCAGCTGGCATCAGGTAGGTAATTCTCTGAAATAAAGCTTCCAGAGGAAGGAACAAGCAGCAATCTTTGCTGTTCAGCAGCCTCCACTGGTGACAGCCGGGCCAACAGGTCTGGAGTGGACTTCCAGCAAAGTCTAGCAGACCTGAAGAAGAGGGGCTTGTTAGAAGGAAAAGTAACAAACAGAAAGCAATAACATCAACAAAAAGGATGCCCACATAAAAACCCCATCTAAATGCCATCAGCATCAAAGATGAAAGGTAGTTAAATCCACAAAGATGAGGAAAAACCAGTGCAAAAATGCTGAAAATTCCAAAAACCAGAATGCCTCTTCTATCCAGCAAGGGCACAAAACTGGATGGAGAATGACTTAGACGTATTGAGACAGTAGTCTTCAGAAGGTGAATAATAACAAACTCCTCTGAGCTAAAGGAGCATGTTCTAACTCAATGCAAGGAAGCTAAGAACCTTGCTAAAAGGTTACAGGAAATGTTAACTAGAATAACCAGTTTAGAGAAAAACACAAATGATCTGATGGAGCTGAAAAACGCAGCACAAGAATTTCATGAAGCATACACAAGTATCAACAGCCAAATTAATCAAGTAAAAGAAAGAATATCAGACACTGAAGACCAGCTTAATAAAATAAAGTGTGAAGACAAGATTAGAGAAAAAAGAATATAAAGGAATGAACAGGACTTCCACCAAGATGGCTGAATAGGAAAACCTCCTGACTGCAGGTCCCAGCAAGAGCAATCCAGAAAGCGAGTGATCTCTGCGTGTCCAACCAAGGTACCAGGTTCATCTCATTGGGACTGGTTAGACAATGGGTACAGCTCAAGGAGGGCAAGCTGAAGCAGGGTGGGGGTGTTACCTCACCTGGCCAGAGAACTCCCTCTCCTAGCCAAGGGAAGCCATTAGGGACATATCCCAACACTCTGGCACGCTGACTCAGATACTGTTCTTTTCCCATGGTCATCATAACCTGCAGACCAGGAGATTCCCTACTGTACCTACAATACAAGTGCCCTGGGTTTCCAGGAAAAAACTGGACAGCTGTTTTAGATGCAGCAGTTGTTTTTTTTTTTCCTCATACCAGAGTGGCACCTGGAAATGCAGAGATCACTCGGCTTCTGAATTGCTCTTGCTCGGAACTGCAGACTGGAGGTTTTCCTATTTAGCCATCTTGGTGGAAGTCCTGTTTATTACCCTCAAAAAGGGGGATAAGCCAGGGAGCCAAGTGATCTGGCTCAGCAGGTCTCACCCCCATGAAGACCAGCAAGCTAAGATCCATTGGCTTGAAATTCTTGCAGCTAGCACAGCAGTCTGAGCTCAACCTGGGATTTTCAAACTCGGTGTAGGGGAGAGATGCCCACCATTGCTGAGACTTCTAACTCAGTTTTAACCTCTCCTGTGTAAACAAAGTCTCCACAAAGTTTACACGGTAACTGGGTGGAGCCCACAGCAGCTCAGCAAGGCCTCTGCAGGCAGACTGTCAACTAGACTCACTTCTGCCTGGGCAGGGCATCTCTGAAATAAGGCAGCAGCCCATCAGGTATTTATAAATATAGTTCCCACCTTCCTGGGACACAGCAACTGGGAATAGGGGCAGTTGTGGGTACTGCTTCAGCAAACTTAAACATCCCTGCCTGGCAGCTATGAAGGGAGCAATAGATCTCCCAGCACAGCACTTGAGCTCTGATAAGGGACAGACTGCCTCCTCAAGGGGCTCCCTGACCCCACTGTATCCTCAGTGGGAGAGACTTCATATAGGAGAGCTCTGGCTGACATCTTACAGGTACCCTTCTGGGACAAAGCTACCAGAGGAAGGAACAGACAGCAATCTTTGCTGTTATGCAGCGCCCACAGGTGTTTCTCAGGCAAGAAGGGTCAGGAGTGGACCTCCAGCAGACCTGAAACAGAGGAGCCTGACTGTGAAAAGGAAAACTAACAAAGAGAAATAAACAACTTCAACATCAACAAAAGGACGTCCACTTAGAGAACCCATCTATAAGTCACCAACTTCAAAGACCAAAAGTAGATAAATCAATGAAGATGGGAAGAAACCAGTGAAAACAGGCTGAAATCACCAAAAACCAGAATGCCTCTTCTCCTTCAAGGCATCACAACTCCTCACCAGCAAAAGAACAAAATTAGATGGAGAATGAGTTTGATTAACTGACAGAAGCAGGCTTCAGAAGGTGGGTAATAACAAACTATTCTGTGCTAAAGGAGCATGTTCTAAATCAATGCAAGGAAACTAAGAACCTTGAAAAAAGATTAGATGAAACGCTAATGAGAATAACCAGCTTAGAGAAGAATATAAACCACTTGATGGAATTGAAACACACAGCATGTGAAATTCATGAAGCTTACACAAGTTTCAATAGCCAAATTGAGCAAGTGGAAGAAAGGATATCACAGACTGAAGATCAACTCAATGAAATAAAATGAGAAGGCAAGATTAGAGAAAAATAGTGAAAAGAAATGAATAAAGCCTCCAAGAAATATGGCACTATGTGAAAAGACAAAATCTACTTTTGATCAGTGTACCTGAAAGTGACGGGAGAATGAAAACCAAGCTGGAAAACACTCTTTGGGATATTATCCAGGACAACTTCCTCAACCTAGCAAGGCAGGCAAACATTCAAATCTAGAAAATACATAGACCACCACAAAGATATTCCTCAAGAAGAGCAACCACAAGGCACAAAATCATCAGATTCACCAGGATTGAAATGAAGGAAAAAATGGTAGGAGAAACCAGAGAAAAGTCAGCCGTTACCCACAAAGGGAAGCCTATCACACTCACAGTGGACCTCTTGGCAGAAACTCTACAAGTCAGAAGAGAGTGGGGGCCAATATTCAACATCCTTAAGAAAATAATTTTAACCCAGAATTTCATTTCCAGCCAAACTAAACTTCATAAGCAAAGGAGAAATAAAATCCTTTATGGAGAAGCAATTGCTGAGGTTTTGTCACCACAAGGCCTGCCTTTCAAGAGCTCCTGAAGGAAGCACTAAACATAGAAAGGAACAACCCATACCACCCACTGCAAAAACATATCAAATTGTAATGACCATTGACACTATGAAGAAACTGCATCAACTAATAGACAAAACAACCAGCTAGCATCAAAATGGCAGGATCAAATTCACATATAACAATATTAACCTTAAATGTAAATGGGCTAAATGCAGCAATGAAAAGACACAGACTGGCAAATTGGATAAATAGTCAAGACCCATCAGTGTGCTGCATTCAGGAGACCTATGATGTGCAAAGACACAAATAGACTCAAAATAAAGGGATGGAGGAAGATTTACCAAGCAAATGGAGAACAACAACAACAACCAAAAAAAAAAAAAAAAAAAAAAAAACCCAGGGGTTGCAAGCCTACTCTCAGGTAAAACAAAGATCAAAAAAGATGAAGATGGGCATTACATTATGGTAAAGGGATCAATGCAACAAGAAGAGCTAACTATCCTAAATATGTATGCAGTAAATACAGGAGCACCTGTATACATAAAGGAAGTTTTTAATGACCTACAAAGAGACTTAGACTCCCACACAATAATGGGAGATGTTGACACACCACTGTGATAGATCAACAAGACAGAAAATTAACAAGGATATCCAGGACTTGAACTCAAATCTGGACCAAGTGGACCTAACAGACATCTATAGAACTCTCCACCCCAAATCCACAGAATATACAGTCTTCTCAGCACCACATAACACTTACTCTAAAATTGGCCACATAATTGGAAGTAAAACACTCCTCAGCAAATGCCAAAGAATGCAAATCATTACAAACAGTCTCTCAGACCACAGTGCAATCAAATTAGAACTCAGGATTAAGAAACACACTCTAAACTGCACACCTAAATGGAACTAAACAACCTGCTCCTGAATGACTACTGGATAAATAATGAAACGAAGGCAGAAATAAAGATGTTCTTTGAAACCAATGAGAATGAAGACACAACATACCAGAATCTCTGGAACACAATTAAAGCAGTGTCTAGAGGGACATTTATAGTACTAAATGCCCAGAAGAGAAGCGAGGAAAGATCTAAAATTGACACCCTAACAACATCATGATTAAAAGAACTAGAGGAGCAAGATCAAACAGATTCAAAGCTAGCAGAAGACAAGAAATAACTAAGATCACAGCAGAAGTGAAGGAGATAGAGATATAAAAACCCATAAAAAGAAATCAATAAATCCAGGAGCTGGCTTTTTGAAAAGATCAACAAAATAGATAGACCACTAGCCAGATTAATAAAAAAGAAAAGAAAGAAGAATCAAATAGATGCAATAAAAATAAAAGGGATATCACCATCGATCCACAGAAATACAAACTCCCATCAGAGATTACTATAAACACCTCTATGCAAATAAACCAGTAAATCTATAAGAAATGGATAAATTTTGGGAAACTTACATCCTCCCAAGAGTAAACCAGGAAGAAGCTGAATCCCTGAATAGACCAATAAAATGGTCTGAAATTAAGACAGCAGTTAATACCCTAGCAACCAAAAAAAGTCCAGGACCAGATGGTTTCAAACCGAATTTTACCAAACACATAAAGAGGGGGCTGGTACCAGTCTTTCTGAAACTATTCCAAACAATACAAAAGAGGGAATTCTCCCTAACTCATTTTAAGAGACCACAATCATCCTGATACCAAAACCTGGCAGAGACATAATTTAAAAAGAAAATTTCAGGCCAATATCTTATGATGAACATTGATGTGAAAATCCTCAATAAAATACTGGGAAACTGAATCCAACAGCACATCAAAAACCTTATCCATCACGATCAAGTTGGATTCATCCTTGGGATGCAAGGCTGGTTAAACATATGCAAATCTATAAATGTAATTCATCACATAAATAGAACCAAAGACAAAAAACACATGATTATCTCAATAGATGCAGAGAAGGCCTTTGACAAATTTCAACAGCCCTTTATGCTAAAAATGCTCAATAAATTAGGTATCAATGAAACATATCTCAAAATAGAGCTATTTATGACAAATCCCCAGCCGATATCATACTGAACAGGCAAAACCAGAAGCGTTCCCTTTGAAAACTGACACAAGACAAGGATGCCCTCTCTCACAGCTCCTATTCAACATAGTATTGGAAGTTCTGGCCAGGACAATCAGGCAAGAAAAAAAAAACGTTATTCATTAAGAAAAGAGGAAGTCAAATTTTCTCTATTTGCAGATGACATGATTGTATATTTAGAAGACCCTATCATCTGAGCCCAAAATCCCTTTAAGCTGATAAGCAACTTCAGCAAAGTCTGAGGATACAAAATCAATGTGCAAAAATCACAAGCATTCCTATACACCAAACAGTCAAACAGAGAGCCAAATCACGAGGGAAATCCCTTTCACAATTGCTACAAAGATAATAAAATACCTAGGAATACAACTAACAAGGGATGTGAAGGACCTCTTCAAGGAGAACAACAAATCACAGCTCAAGGAAGTAAGAGAGGGTACAAACAGATGGAAAAAAAATTCTATACTCATGGTTAGAAAGAATCACTATTGTGAAAATGGCCATAGTGCCCAAAATAATTTATAGATTCAATGTTATCCCCATCAAGCTATCATTGATTTTCTTCACAGAATTGGAAAAATACACCTTAAACTTTATATGGAACCAAAAAAGAGCCTGTATAGCCAAGATAATCCTAAGCAAAACAAAACAAAAACAAACACCTACTGACTTCAAACTATACTACAAGGATACAGTAATCAAAACAGTATGGTATTGGTACCAAAACAGAGATATAGACAAATGGAACAGAACAGAGGCCTCAGAAATAATGCCATACATCTATAACTATCTGATCTTTGACAAACCTAACAAAAACAAGCAATGGGGAAAGGATTCCTTATTTAATAAATGGTGTTGGGAAAACTGGCTAGTCATATACAGAAAGCCGAAACTAGATCCTTTCATTACACCTTATACAAAATTAACTCTAGATGGATTAAATATTTAAACATAAGACCTAACACCATAACGAACTCTAGAAGAAAACCTATGCAATACCATTCAGGACATAGGCATGGGCAAGGACTTCATGACTGAAACACCAAAAGCAATGGCAACAAAAGCCAAAATAGACAAATGGGATCTAATTAAACTTAAGAGCTTCTGCACAGCAATAGAAATTATCAATAGAGTATACCAGCAACAAACAGAATGGGAAAAAATTTTTGCTATCTACCCATCTGACAAAAGGCTAATATCCAGAATCTACTTAAGAACTTAAACTAATTTACTAGAAGAAAACAATCCCATCAGAAAGTGGGCAAAGGATATGAACAGACACTTCTCAAAAGAAGAAATTTATGCAGTCAACAAACACATGAAAAAAAAGCTCATCATCACTGGTCATTAGAGAAATGCAAATCAAAACCACAGTGAGATAGCACCTCACGCAACTTAGAATGGGAATCATTAAAAAGTCAGGAGACAACAGATGCTGGAGAGGATATGGAGAAAAAGGAACACTTTTACACTGTTGGTGGGAGTGTAAATTAATTCAACCATTGTGGAAGACAGTGTGGTGATTCCTCAAGGATCTAGAAACAGAAATACTATTTGATCCAGCAATCCCATTACTGGGTATATACCCAAAGGATTATAAATCATTCTATTATAAAGATGCATGCACACATATGTTCACTGCAGCACTGTTCAAAAACAGCAAATACTTGGAACCAACCCAAATGCCCATCAATGATAGACTGGATAAAGAAAATGTGGCACATATATACCTTGGAATACTATGCAGCCATAAATAAGGATGAATTGATGTCTTTTGCAGGGACATGGATGAAGCTGGAAACCATCATTCTCAGCAAACTAACAGAAGAACAGAAAAGCAAACACTGCATGTTCTCACTCATAAATGGGTATTGAACAACAAGAACACACCGACACAGGGAGGGGAACAACACACACCAGGGCCTCATGGGTAGGGGGTTAGGGGAGGAACAGCAGTGGGTGAGGGGATTGGGGAGGTATAGCATTAGGAGAAACACCTAATGTAGATGATGGGGTGATGGATGCAGCAACCCATCACCATGGTATGTATATACCTATGTAACCTGCAGAATCTGCACATGTACCCCAGAACTTAAAGTATAATACATAATTTTTAAAAAATCAGGATACAACAGATGCTGGAGAGGATGCAGAAAAATGGGAATGCTTTTACACTGTTGGTGGGATGGTAAACTAGTTCAACCACTGTGGAAGACAGTGTGGCAATTCCTAAAGGATTTAGAAATAGAAATACCATTTGACCCAGCAATCCCATTACTTGGTATATACGCAAAGGATTAAAAATCAGTCTATCATAAAGACATATGCACATGTATGTTTTTGTGGCACTGTTCATAATAGCAAAAACTAGGAATTGACACAAATGCCCATCAATAATAGACTGGATAAAGAAAATGTGGCACATACACACCATGGAAGACTATGGAGCCATAAAAAAGGATGAGTTCATTTCTTTTGAAGGAGCATGGATAAAGCTGGAAATTATCATTCTTAGCAAACTGACACAAGAATAGAACACCAAACACTGTATGTTCTCACTTATAAGTGGGTGTTGAACAATGACAACACATGAACACAGGGAGAGGAACACCACACACTGGGGCCTGTCAGGGGGTGGAGGGCTAGGGGGAGGTGTAGTAGGGGATGGGAAGATTGGGGAGGGATTTCATTAGCAGAAATACCTAATGTAGATGATGGGGTGAAGGATGCAGGAAAACACCATGGCACGTGTATGCCTTTAAAACAAACCTGCATGTTCTGCAAATGTACCCAGAACTTAAAGTATAATAAATAAACTTAAAAAAAAAAGGAATGAAGAAAGCCTCCAACAAATAAGGGATTATGTGAAAAGACCAAATCTACACATTTGATTGATGTACCTGAAAGTGACAGGGAGAATGTAACCAAGTTGGAAAACACACTTCAGGATATTATCCAGAAGAATTTCACCAACCTAGCAACACAGGCCAATATTCAAATTCAGGAAATACAGAGAACACTTCTAAGATATTCCTCGAGAAGAGCCACACCAAGACACATAATCATCAGATTCTCCAAAGTTGAAATGAAGGAAAAAATGTTAAGGGCAGCCAGAGAGAAAGGTCAGGTGACCTACAAAGGGAATCCCATCAGACTAACAGTGAATGTCTTTGAAAAAAACCCTACAAGCCAGCAGAGAGTGGGGGCCAATATTCAACATTCTTAAAGAAAAGAGTTTTCAACCTGATTTCATAAGCTAATGAGCTAAGCTTCATAAGGGAAGGAGAAATAAAATGCTTTACAGACAAGCAAATGCTGAGGAATTTTGTCACCACCAGGCCTGTCTTACAAGAACTCCTGAAGAAAGCACTAAATATGGAAAGGAAGAACTGGAAGCAGCCACTGAAAAAACATAACAAAATATAAAGACCAATGACAGTATGTAAAAAAACCTACATCAACTAATGTGCAAAATTACTAGCTAGCATCATGATGATGGGATCAATTTCACACCAAACAATATTAACCTTAAATGTAAATGGGCTAAATGCCCCAACTAAAAGACACAGACTGGCAAATTAAATAGAGTCAAGATCCATTGGTGTGCTGTATTAAGGAGACTCATCTCACATGCAAAGACACATATAGGCTCAAAATAAAGGGATGGAGGAATATTTACCAAGCAAAAGGAAAGAAAAAAAAAAAGCAAGGGTTGCAATCCTAGTCTCTGATGAAGTAGACTTTAAATCAACAAAGACTTAAAAAGACAAGGAAGGACATTACATAATGGTAAAGGGATCAATGAATCAATGCAACAAGAAGAGTTAACTATCCTAAATATATATATACCTAATACAGGAGCACCCAGATTTATAAAGCAAGTTCTTAGAGATCTACAAAGAGACTTAGACTCCCACAAAATAATAGTGGGAGATTTCAACACCCCCGCTATCAATATTAGACAGATCTCCGAGAGAGAAAATTAACAAGTATATTCAGGACTTGAACTCAGCTCTGCACCAAGAGTACCTAATAGACATATAAAGGACTCTCACCTTAAATCAACAGAATATACACTCCTCTCAGCACCACACAGCACTTACTCTAAAATTGACCACATAGTTAGAATTGAAAAACTCCACAGCAAATGCAAAAAAACAGGAATCATAACAAATAGTCCTCAGACCACAGGGCAATTGAATGAATTAGAATTTAGGATTAAAAAACTCACTCCAAACTACACAACTATATGGAAACTTAACAACCTGCTCCTGAATGACTACTGACTAAATAACAAAATTAAGGCATAAATAAATAATTTTTTGGAAACCAATGAGAACAAAGACATAATGTACCAGAATATCTGGGACACAGCTAAAGCAGTGTTAAGAGGGAAATTTATAACACTAAATGCCCACATCAGAAAGCAGGAAAGATCTAAAATTGACATCAAAACATCACAATTAAAACAACTAGAGAAGCAAGAGCAAATAAATTTAAAAGCTAACAGAAGACAGGAAATAACTAAGATCAGAGCAAAACTGAAGGAGATAGAGACATGAAAAACCCTTTGAAAAAAATCAATGAATCCAAGAGCTGGTTTTTTAAACAGATTAACAAAATAGATGGGTTACTAGCCAGACTAATAAAGAAGGAAAGAGAGAAGAATTAAACAGACACAATAAAAAATGATAAAGGGGATATCACCACTGATCCCACAGAAATACAAACTACCATCAGAGAATACTATAAACTCCTCCATGCAAATAAACTAGAAAATCTAGAAGAAATTTATAAACTCCTGGACATATACACCCCCCCAAGACTAAACCAGGAAGAAGTCAAATCCCTAAACAGAGCAATAACAAGCTCTGAAACTGAGGCAGTACTTAATAGCCTACCAAACAAACAAACAAAAAAAGCCCAGGACCAGATGGAATTACAACCAAATTCTATCAGAGGTACAAACAGGAGCTGGTACCATTCCTTCTGAAACTATTCCAGACAACACAAAATGAGGTAATCCTCCCTAACTCATTTTATGAAGCCAGCAAAATCCTGATACCCAAACCTGGCAGAGACACAACAAAAAGAAAATTTCAGACCAATATCCTTTATGAATATTGATGCAAAAATCCTCATTAAAATACTGGCAAACCGAATCCAGCAGCACATCAAAAAGCTTATCCTCTATGATCAAGGTGGCCTCATTGCTTGGATGCAAGGCTGGATCAACATACACAGAACAACAAATGTAATCCATTACATAAGCAGAATCAATGATAAAAACCACATGATTATCCCAATAGATGCAAAAAACACCTCTGATACAATTCAACACTGCTTCATAATAAAAACAGTCAATAAACTAGATATTAATGGAACGTATCTCACAATTATAAGAGCTGTTTATGACAAACCCATAGCCAATATCATACTGAATGTGAAAAACCTGGAAGCATTCCCTTAGAAAACTGGCACAAAATAAGGATGCCCTCTCTCACCACGCCTATTCAACATAATATTGGAAGTTCTGGTCAGGGCAATCAGGCAAGAGAAAGAAAGAAAGGTATTCAAATACAGAGAGAGGAAGTCAAATTGTCACTGTTTGCAGATGACATGATTGTATATTTAGAAAACCCCATCATCCCAGCCCTAAAACCCCTTAAGCTGATAAGCAACTTCAGCAGTCTCAGGATACAAACTCAATGTGCAGAAATCACAAGCATTCCTACACACCAATAACAGAGAGTGGAATCATGAGTGAACTGCCATTCACAACTACAACAAAGAAAATAAAATACCTAGGAATATGACTTACAAGGGATGAGCAGGACCTCTTCAAGGAAAACTACAAACCACTACTCAGAGAAAAAAGAGAGGACACAAACAAATGGAAAACATTCCATGCTCATGGATAGGAAGAATCAATATCATGAAAATGGCCATAATACCCAAAGTAATTTTTAGATTCAATGCTATTCCCATCAAACTACCACTGACTTTCTTCACAAAAGGAGAAAAAACTAAATTTCATATGGAACCAAAAAAGAGTCTATATAGCCAAGACAATCCTAAGCAAAAAGAACAAAGATGGAGGCATCACCCTACCTGACTTCAAGTTATACTACAAGGATATAGTAACCAAAACAGCATGTAGGCACCAAAACAGATAAATAAACCAATGGAACAGTACAGAGGCCTCAGAAATAACACCACCATCTACAACAATCTTATTTTTGACAAATCTGACAAAAGCAATGGGGAAAGGATTCCCTATTTAATAAGTGGTGCTGAGGAAACTGGCTAGCCATATACAGAAAACTGACACTGGACCCCTTCCTTACACCTTATACAAAAATTAACTCCAGATGTATTAAACACTTAAATGTAAAACCTAAAACCATAAAAACCTTAGAAGAAAACCTAGGCAATACCATTCAGGATATAGGCATGGGCAAAGACTTCATAACAAAAACACCAAAAGCAATGGCAATAAAAATCAAAATTGACAAATGGGATCTAATTAAACTAAAGAGCTTCCGCACAGCAAAAGAAACTATCATGAGAGTGAACTGGCAACCTAAAGATGGGAGAAAATTTTTGCAATCATATCCATCTGACAAAGGGCTAATATCCAGAATCTACAAAAAAACTTAAACAAATTTACAAGAAAAAAACAAGCAACCCCATCAAAAAGTGGGTGAATGATATGAAAAGACACTTCTCAAAGGAAGACATTTATGCAGCTAGGAAACATATGAAAAAAAAGCTCATCATCACTGGTCATTAGAAAAATGCAAATCAAAACCACATTGAGATAGCATTTCACCTCAGTTAGAATGATGATCATTAAAAAGTCAGAAAACAACAGAGGCTGGAGAGGATGTGGAGAAATAGGAATGTCTTTACATTGTTGGTGGGAGGGTAAATTAGTTAAACCACTATGGAAGACAGTGTGGCAATTTCTCAAGGATCTGGAACTAGAAATACAATTTTACCCAGCAATCCCATTACTGAGTATATACCCAAAGGACTATAAATCATTCTATTATAAAGACACATGACATGTATATTTTTATGGCACTGTTCATAATAGCAAAGACTCGGATCTGACCCAAATGCCCCTCAATGACAGACTGGATAAAGAAAATGTGGCACATATACACCATAAAATACTAGGCAATCATAAAAAAGGATGAGTTCATTTATTCTGTAGGGAGATGGGTGAAGCCATTATTCTCAGCAAATTAAAACAGGAACAGAAAACCAAACACCACATGTTCTCACTCAGAAATGGGAGTTGAACAATGGGAACATATGGACACAGGGAGGAGAAAATCACACACCAGAGCCTGTCAGGGCTGGGGAGAAACAGGAGCTAGAGTATTAGAACAAATAACTAATGCACGTGGGGCTTAAAACCTAGATAACGGATTGAGGGGTGCAGCAAACCACCATGGCACATGTGTACCTATGTAACAAACCTGCACATTCTGCACATGTATCCCAGAACTTAAAGTATAATAATAAGAGAAGAACGAGAAGTCTTAATGATTGGCATCAAAGACTATCCCAACAAACCTTCTTAATTTAGTCAGACTGTAGGGCAACTTATGCCTTTGGCCATTGTTGAAAACAATGGCACAATTATTGGAGGCTAACAGCTGAGTATGACACCAATATAGGCAGACCAGTTAGAAGCTCAACAGAAATAAGAAAAGACAGTTAAAGCAAAACTAACTAAAACCACTTTTATCCATGGAAGTTGGTGGTGGATAGGTTGACTGTGCACATACCCAAAGCTGTGACCTCTGAGATGCAACATCAGAGGATGTACACTATAGAATGATTGATTTCTCTGAAATACTAAGTCACTAAATAAGTAAAAATAACAAAAACTACAAACCCCTGGTTGGGAGAAAATAGTATCAAGAGTTGCAACAATAAATTATGTACATGTCCATAGTAAAAACTAAAAAGCTCACAAGATATGAAAACACATAGAAGACAACAACATATAGATGGAGGAGAAAGTAGGCAGCAGAAACTTACTTTGAAATGGCCCAGATGTCATATTTGCCCCACAAAGACTTCAAACTAGCTAAAATGAATGTATTTTAAGAACAAATAGAAACCATGCTTAAAGAAACAAAAAAGGTCTGATGACAATGCCTCATAACATAGATAGTATCAATAAAGATATAGAAATTATAGAAAGGAACCAAATACATATTGTAGAGTTGACTAATACAATAACTAAAATTAAAAACTCACTAAGGGGACTCAACATAAAATTTGAGCTAGCAGAGTCAATGTATTTGAAGATAGATCAATAGAGATTAAGTAATCTGAAGAGCAGAGAGGTAAAAGAATTTACAAAATGAACAGAGCCTCAAAGAAAGATAATATATCATTAAACACACCAACATATGTGTAATGGAAATAGGAGAAGGTAAGAAAGAAAAAAAAATTTGGAAAGAAATAAATCTTCAGAAATTTGATAGAAAACCTAAATCCACAAATCTAAAAATTTAGTCAATTGTAAGTATGACCAATGCAGAGATCTACCTCCAGAGCCATCATAGTAAAAATTCTAAAATACAAAGACAGAGAAAATTTTAAAAGCAGTAGGAGAATATTACTCATCAAGCAAAAGGAAATGCAATGAAATTAACAGCAGACTTTTGAAAAGAAGCTGTAGAGGCCAGGAGGAAAACACCCACAAATTCTAAAAAGAAAAAAAAAAACCCACCAACGAAGAAATTTATATCCAGCAACACCATATTTTTTAAATGGAGGAGGTAAAATTAAGACATCACTAGATAAACAAAAAAGGAAAGAATTTGTTGTCTGCAGAAACATCTTAAAGGAAATACCACAGAAAGTTATTCAGGATGAAAGTAACTGATACAAAATCTACATACAAAATAAATAGTATCAATAAAGGTAATTACTTAATTATTGAAAACAGTATAATTGCATATTTTTTTCTAATTAAATTATTTAAATGGGAATTATATAAAACAATAATTATACAGTTATCTTTGTGGACCTATAACATGTATATAATATTTATGACATATATTATATACATGTTATAGGTCCACAAAGATAACTGTATAAAATATATAACAATAAAAACACAAAGGACCAGGTGGGCACAAATTTGTACTGCAGCAAAGAGAAGACATTAAATGTTATAACCACAAAATGAAGTTAAGGAAAGCAGAAAAAGTAAGTAAATAGTAATTATAACAAGATCAATAAATACCTTTTGTTTTCTCAGCTTATTTAAATGACATAAAATCATATAAAGTAATAATTATAATGTATGATTGTATTTTGTAACCAAAGTAAACATAATATATACAATAATATAATTATAATAATGTATGATTGTATTATATAACCAAAGTAAGCATAATATATACAACAATAATAGCAGGAAAAAGAGAGGAGAAAATATAGCTATATAGGAGGAGCATCACTGAGGAAGGCCAGATATTGGGCTTACTAAATATTTTGTTACCTATTTTAAATATGTTAAAAGAACTAAAAGAAACAATGCCCAAGGAACTAAAAGTATGAGAAACAAAAATAAAACAAACACAAACTCTAGATTTAAAAATGCAATAACTGAAACAAAAAACACACTATAGGATAGAGGGGCACATAGCATGTTTTAGTTGGCAAACTTGAAGATAGGATGAAAAAATCAGCAAACTTGAAGACAGGTCAACTGAGACTATCCAGAAACAGAAAAGGATGGAGAAACAAGAGAGCCTCAGAGACCTGTGGCATATCAAGTATATCAACAGATGCATAATGAAAATTCTCAAAGAAAAGGTGAAAAGGGAATAAAATTAATATTTGAAGAAATAATGGTCAAAACCCCTAGTTTCAGTGAAAAACATTAATATTTACATCCAAGAAGCACAACACACTCTAGGTAGGATTAATTTTAACAGATTTACACTTAGCTGTATCATAATCAAATTATTAAAAGACAATCAAGTCTTGAAAGAGCAAGAAAAGCAATGTGTCACAAGTGATGGGCAATATAACAGCTGATTTCTCATTCAAAGACTACAGAGGCTAAAAGGAAGTGGGAAAATGTATACAAAGCACTGAACAATAAAGACTGTCAACGAACAATTCTAAATCTAACAAAACTATCATTCAAAAATTAGGAAGAAATTAAAACATTCCCACATAAACAAAAACTAGATTTATCACTAACCAACCTACCCTATATGCAAAATAAAGTCCTCTATCCGAAATAAAAGAATATGATATGTTAAATCTACACAAAGATATAAAGAACACTGATAAAGACAAATACATAGGAAAATATAAAAACAGTTAAATGTGCTTTTGTTTGAGATCTTTTTTTCTTTTATGTGAGTTAAAATACAACTGTGTAAAGCAGTAACTATATGCTGATGGGCATACAATGTATAAAGACATTATTTGTGTTACAATAATAGCACAAATCTTGCAGGTAAGAAGAGAATATACCTACATAATAGCAAAATTTTTATATGCTACTGAAATTAAGTTAGTAGTAATATAAACTAGATTGTTATATGTTGAGATGTTAATTGTAACATCTAGGGAAACTACTAAGAGAATAACATGAAGAACATAGAAAAGGAAATAAGAGATTTAAGATGGCATTTTTGAAAAAAAAATTATTTCACAAAAGAATTAACTAATAGAGAGATAGAGGAATAAAAATAGCATGGGACCAGTAGAAAACAAGACAATTTTAAAAATGGTAGAGATGAATCCTATCTTATCAATCATTACATTGAATATGAGTGAATTGAACACTTAAAAGGCAGAGATATGCAAAAATAATTTTTAAGAAAAAACCATGACCTAACTAGAACCATGATCTAACTATATGCTATGTACTTGAGACAAACATTAGATTCAAAGACACACACAGGTTGAAATTAAAAAGGTAAAAAGTGGTATACTATGTCAACAGTAAACAAAAGAGAGCTGATATACTAATATCGGACAAAATAGATTTTAAGATAATAATTCTCACTAGAGACAAAGAAAGACATTCTTTTATAACAAAAGGCTCAATCCATCAAGAAGATATAGCAATAAATCTGTATCCACTTAACAACATAACACCAAGAACTCAAAGCAAAAACTAATGGAACTGAAGGAAGAAACAGACCATTAAACATTAATATTTGGATACTTCAATATTTCACTTTCAGTAATATACATTTAATCTACATATTTCTCTCTGAGCACTGCTTTAACTGAATTCCACATATATTAGTTTGTTGCATTATACATCCATTCATCTCAGAGTATTTTTAAATACTGATATTTAGTAGTGTGTTGTTTAATCTCCAAATATTTGTGAATTTCCTACATTTCCTTCTCTTACTGATTTCTAATTTCATTCTATTGTACTTGGAGAACATGTATTATATGATTTCTGCACTTTAAAATTCATTGAGACTTGTTTTATGTCTTTGTATCTGATATATACAAAGCCATATATAGTCTATTCTGGAGAATATTCCATGTGACCTTAAGTAGACTGTATATTTTTTATTGTTTGGAGTGTTCTACAGACATCTGTAGGGCTATTAAGGCCATAGTTTTGTTAAAGTGTTTTTTTATGAAATAAAGAAGTTCATAGAGATAAACTTCCAAACAATGATTCAAAAAGAAACAAAACCTGATTAGACCTAAAACAGGTAAACAGATATAACTTGTAATCAACAAATTTCCCACATAGAAAAGTCCAGGACCTGAAGGTTTTGTTGCTGAATTTTACGAAACTTCAAAAAAGAATGCCAATGCCATAGACCCACGACCCAGAGCAGCTAGGAGTCGGTGAATAGTAGCTCCTCAAGTCTGCCATAAAAAATGGCCTCCAATAAAACTGCATTGCAAAAAATGGGGAAAAAACAGAATGAAAAGAGTAAAAAAGTTGAGGAGGCAGAACCTGGAGAATCTGTGGTAGAAGAAGTACTAGACTGATGTGTAGTGAATAGAAAGTGGAGTATTTCCTGAAGTCGAAGAGATTTACAGATGCTGACAATACTTAGGAACCCAAAGAAAATTTAGATTGTCCAGAGTTGATTGAAGCATTTAATTCTCAAATAGCTGGCAAAGAAAAAAGACAGTACAAAAAGAAAATCTTTAACAGTGAATCTGACAACAGCAAATTAAAGAAGAAAAGAGATGCTGCTGACAAACCAAGAGGATTTGCTAGAGGCCTTGATCCTGAAAGAATAATTGGTGCCACAGACAGCAGTGGAGAATGGATGTTTCTCATAAAATGGAAAGATTCAGATGAGGCGGACCTGCTGCCGGTGAAAGAGCCAAATAGGAAGTGTCCTCCTAAAATTGTAATTGCTTTTTATGAAGAGAGACTAACTTGGCAATCTTGTCCAGAAGATGAAACTCAGTAATTATTTACATAGTTTATATATATATATAATGTGTGTGTGTGTGTATATATATATATATAATTTGGGTCTTGGTTTTTGATTTACTAGTGTGACGAAATACCTACATCCTAATGAAAATCAAGTTTGACATGTTCATTTTGAAAGTAGTCTTGGAAGAGTTGATGGAGTTTTACTTTTGCATCCATAGCACTGGTTACTTTGAACAAATAAATAAAAGCTTTCTATAGTTGCTTCCTTGAAAAAAAAAAAAAAAAAAAGAATGCCAAATCTGTCTCCAAAGCTTCCAAAAAAATTGAAGAGGATAAAACATTTTTAATTCATTCCTTGATGCCAATATTATCTTGATATCAAAACCAAACAAAACATTCTAGGGGAATAGACCTGCAGACCAAAATTCTTTATGAATATAGACACAGAATTCAACACAATGTTGACCAGCCAAATCCAGCAACATATAAAAGACTGAAAAATTGCCCCAAATTGAAGGAAACTAAAAAGACACAATGACTAAACATAATGGGGAATTATGGATTGGATCTTGGAACAGAAAAATAATTTTATTTAAAAACTGGTAATGTGTGAATAAAGTCTCCAGTTAACAGCATAGTACCAATGTTAGTATCATTTTGATAATTTTACGGTGCTTGTGTAGGATGCTATCATTAGGGAAAGCTAGGAAAACTAGGGAAAGGTTGATAGGAACTTTACCACCTATAGTATGTTTAAAATTATTTCAAAATAAAAAATTATTAAAGAAAACCTCTCTCAAATGCAAATGTTCATCAGAAGTAGAAGAGATAAATAAATTATTGCAGTTATATTTTGATAAAATAGAGAAAGTAAAAAGATAGGAAATGGATACCAGGTTAGTTTCTGAGATGCTGTACATGTTCTATTTCTTCTCTTGCATTGTGGTTGCAGTTTCAGGTTATTCACTTTGTGAGAGTTCATCAAGATGTAATTCAACTGCACTGTTACATTTCAGACACAGCACTGGCTTTTAAATTCAAATGGTTCTATTAAAATCAAGATTCATGGGTCAGGTTTAAATCTAAGACCAATGTGGGTGGGTTCACCAAGATGGCCGAGAGGAGGTAACACCAGAATGCAGCTCCCCGCAAATGAGACGTAGAGGGCTAGAGGACTTCACAATTCCAAGCGAGGTGCTGGGTTCGCTTTGGTGGGACTGGTAGGGTACTCAAAATAGCCCAAGGAAGGAACCACAGGGTAAGAGCCATCAAGGGAGGGTGAACAGAGACAGGGTGATGTGCCTCCCCACCTGGAATGTGCAGCTGGCTCGGAGGGTTGGGGACTTCACTGCTTTGGTGCTCCGATTTGGATCCTGTGCTTACCTCATCACTCCTGCAACCTAAGGTCCATGAGTGCCCTGCCAGACTGAGGGGCGCCCGTGGGTTGTTGATGCAAATCTGAGCAATGACTTCCGCCAGGTACCACAAGTTGCAGGCACAGACCTGAGCTACAGCTCCCCCGCTGGGTGCTGCAAGTTGTCGGTGGGAGTCTGGACTAACACCAGGTGGACGGACCATCCCACAGAAAGAGGCAGAATTGAAGGCAGGGAAACAGGCCATAAGGCTTGGCAGGCCCCACTCCCCAAAACTCAGACTGAAGCCAACACGCTGGAAAGCTTGGCAGCAAATACATCAGTTTGACCCCAACCGCGAAGATGGAGCTTGGGGAAGGAGAGACGCCACTGGGAAGGCAGGGCTAATCTAACCTGCAAACAAACTCCAGGGAAGAACCACCCACCCAGCAGCCTGACTGAATCGTAGGCAGGCCAGCAGCGACTCTACAGGCCAAAAAAGATACACAGTTCCAACTGCAACAGAAAGGACGTCCACTCAGAGATTCCTCCTGAAAGAACCAACTTCAGAGATCACAGTGAAATAAATCCATGAAGATGGGAAGAAACTAGTGCAAAAAGGATGAAACCATCAAAGACCAGAACACCTCTTCTCCCCCCAAGGATCACAACTCACCATCAAAGGTACAAAACAAGACAGAGAATGAGTTTGATGAATTGACAGAAGCAGGCTTCAGAAGGTGGGTAATAACAAACTTCTCTGAGTTAAAAGACCACGTTCTAACCCAATGCAAAGAAACTAAGAACGTTGAAAAAAGGTTAGACAAAATGCTAACTAGAATAATCAGCTTAGAGAAGAACATAAACGACTTGATGGAGCTGAAAAACACAGCACAAGAACTATGCAAGACATACACAAGTTTCAACAGCCAAATCGACCAGGCAGAAGAAAGGATATCAGAGATAGAAGATCAAATCAATGAAATAAAACGACAATGCAACATGAGAGAAAAAAGTGAAAAGAAATGAACAAAGCCTCCAAGAACTATGGGATTATGTGAAAAGACCTAATCTATGCTTGATTGACATACCTGAATGTGATGGGGAGAATGAATCCAAGTTGGAAAACAGTCCTCAGGATATTATCCCAGAGAACTTCCCCAACCTAACAAGGTGGGCCAACATTAAAATCCAGGAAATACAGAGAACACTACAAAGATATTCATCAAGAAGAGCAAACCCAAGGCACATAATCATCAGATTCACCAGGGTTGAAATGAAGCCAAAAATCCTAAGGGCAGCCAGAGAGAAAGGTCAAGACACCCACAAAGGAAAGACCATCAAATTCACAGTGGATCTCTTGGCAGAAACCCCACAAGCTAGAAGGGAGTGGGGGCCAATATTCAACATTCTTAAAGAAAAGAACTTTCAATCCAGAATTTCATATCCAGCCAAACTAAGCTTTGTAAGTGAAGGAGAAATAAAATACTTTACAGACAAGCAATTGCTGAAAGATTCTGTTGCTACAAGACCTGCCTTACAAGTGCTACTGAAGGAAGTACTAAACATGGAAAGAAACAACCAGTACCAGCCACTGCAAAAATGTACCAAATGGTAAAGAACAATGACACAATGAAGAAACCGTGTCAATTAACGGACAAACAACCAGCCAGTTACAAAATGGCAGGATCAAATTCAAATATAACTGTAAGGCCGGTTGCCTCGCCGGGAGCTCGGACACGCCCATTCCTCCCAGCGTCTGGGAATTACGTGGCCACTCCTCGATCAACATGTAACTCCTCCACATGGCCTCCCCCAACACCCACCCCTGAAGCAAACTCCGCACCTGACACCTAGCCCGCCACTGAAAACCCCCACCCAAAAATTTTCGAAAAGCCCCGACAAACCTTGCCCAATAACACTTCCTGCCCAATAGCACTTTCTTGCCCGATAACACTTTCTTGCCTAATAACACTCCCTTGCCCGATAAGCACTTTGCCCCGTCAAGGTCATTTTTCCCCCAAGGCTGCCCGCTCACCAAAAATCCCGCCTACCCACTAGTAGCAGCTTGCCTCCTCCATGTCCTGTGTTCCAATATCCCATCAAGTGCCTTATGCTTTGTCTCCTCAGTTCCCAATTAAACACCCTCACTCCCTATAAAACCCCTTGCCCTAAAAAGTTAGGCACAACTTCTCTGGCCCCCTCCCAGACCATAGAACCTCGCCCGGTAGCTGAATAAATTGGTTTTTCATTTTCTTATACTGGTCTCAGGTTCCTCATTTTAAACTGGGCAATAACCCTTACAATAACAATATTAACATTGAATGTAAATGGCCTAAATGCCCCAATCAAAAGACACAGACTGGCAAATTTGATAAAAAGTCAAGACCCATTGGTATACTGTATTCAGGAGATCCATCTCACGTGCAAAGAATCACACAGATTCAAAATAAAGGGATGGAAGAAGATTTACCAAGCAAATGGACAGAGAAAAAAGCAGGGGTAGCAATCCTAGTCTCTGACAAAATGGACCTTAAACCAACAAAGATCAAAAGGGACAAGGGCATTACATAATGGCAAAGGATCAATGCAACAAGAAGAGCTAACTATCCTAAATATATATGCACCCAATGCAGGAGCACCCAGATACATAAAGCAAGTTCTTAATGACCTACAAAGAGACTTAGACTCCCACACAATAATAGTGGGAGACGTTAACACTCCACTGACAATATTGGACAGATCAACGAGACAGAAAGTCAACAAAGATATCCAGGACTTGAACTCAAATATGGACCAACTGGACCTAATAGACATCTGCAGAACTCTACACCCTAAATCCACAGAATACACATTCTTCTCAGCACCACATCACACTTACTCTAAAATTGACCACATAATTGGAAGTAAATCACTCCTCAGCAAAGGCAAAAAACGGAAATCCTAACAACCAGTCTCTAAGACCATAGTGCAATCCAATTAGAACTCAGGATTAAGAAAAGCCCTGAAAACCACACAATCTCATGGAGACTGAACAATTTGCTCCTGAATGACAAATGGATAAACAATGAAATGAAGGCAGAAATAAAAATATTCTTTGAAACCAATGAAAATGAAGACACAATGTACCAGATCCTATGGGACACATTTAAAGCAGTGTCTAGAGGAAAATTTATAGCAATAAATGCCCACATGAAAAACAAGGAAAGATCTAAAATCAACACCCTATTGTCAAATGGAAAGAACTAGAGGAGCTAAATCAAAAAAAAAACCTCAAAAACAAGCCGAAGACAAGACATAACTAAGATCAAAGCAAAACTGAAGGAGATAAGAATAGAAATAAAGGATGTGATTGTGGAATGGAGATGTAGTTTTATTTGGCTCATTAATTCTGTAAGTCCATAAAACAGGTAATATAAATAGAAATACCATTTGACCCAGCAATCCCATTACGGGTATCTATGCAAAGGATTATAAATCATTCTATTATAAAGACACATGCACACGTATGTCCATTGCAGCACTTTTTACAATAGCAAAGACTTGGAACCAACCCAAATGCCCATCAATGATAGACTGGATAAAGAAAATGTGGCACATATACACCATGGAATACTATGCAGCCATAAAAGATGATGAATTCATGTCCTTTTCAGGGACATGGATGAAGCTGGAAATCATCATTCTCAGCAAACTGACACAAGAACAGAAAACCAAACACCACATGTTCTCACTCATAAGTGGGTGTTTAACAATGAGAACACATGGATACAGGGAGGAGAACATCACACACTGGGGCCTGTTGGAAGTTTGTGGGGGATAGGGGAGGTATAGTAGAGGGTTGGGGCATTGGGGAGGGATAACATTAGGAAAAATACATAAAGTAGTGGATGTGAGGATGAATGCAGCAAACCACCATGGCATGTGTATACCTATGTAACAATCTTGCAAGATCTGCACATGTGCCCCAGAACTTAAAGTATTATTTAAAGAAAAAAGAAAAATAAATAAATAATAGCATCTTCTAAACAGAAAACCTGGAAGCTAGCCCTTATAGCTGAAATGTCATTTGTATGGCTTATCAGAGAATAAAGTGAAGATTCCTCTCAAAAAAAAAAAAAAAAAAAGGTAATATAAAAAGCTTCCATGATTCTATTTATATGTACATTAGAAGGAACTTCCAGCTGTTACTGTAATTCCTTAACATATTGTTTCAACAGTACCAATTTAATGCCAATATACTCTAGACGAAGTTTTACATTGTTGAGCTATCACTGATCTCTTGGAACCTGAACTCACTTTCCTCTTGAGGCTCTGAATTTGACATTGCATTTGACCTTTTATGTAGTAATTGACAAATGCTAGGGTAATGATGAATTAGAATTTACCCCCCAGGTCCAAGCATTCTGAGTAATTCTTGATTGTCCATCTCGAGTCAAATGGTAGGCATTTCCTATCACCTATTTCCATTCAACAAGAGCACTACATTCATTTAGCTAAACTGATTCCAAAGAGTAGAATTGAATTGATCGCAACTAATTTCAAAATGCTTTTTATTATTATTATTATTATTTTTCTGAGACAGAGTCTTGCTTTGTTGCCTAGGCTGGAGTGCTGTGGTGCGATCTCAGCTCAGTGCAACCTCTGCCTCCTCCCAGGCTTAAGCGATTCTCCTGCCTCAGCCTTCCAAGTAGCTGAGATTATAATGCCTGCCACCATGCCAGGCTAATTTTTGTATTTTTAGTAGAGATGGGGTTTTACCATGTTGCCCAGGCTGGTCTTGAACTCCTGACCTCAGGTGATATGCCTGCCTCTGCCTCCCAAAGTGCTGAGATTACAGGCATGAGCTATCGTGCCCAGCCATCAAAATGCTTTTTATTTCTGCATATGTTGAATACTTTTTGCAATAAAAAGTTTTGAAGGTAAAATTACAAATCTTGACATTAAAAAGGCAAAAATGTAAAGGAGCCAAAATTGTAAATCGAGTATTTGAAAAATTAAGATTGGAAGCTATTTTGTATTATATTCACAAAAACCTTTATACTTTTCCTGTGTATACTTAAAAAACAAACAACTAGATCAGGATAGCCACATGAGGAACACTTTTTATTATCAGTCAATATTTTTAGATAGAACCTGGTCCTAAGCTTAAAAGTGGGCTTGATTCTGCAGTAAATCTTTTACAACTGCCTTGACACACAGAAACCTTTTTGAAAATAGATACTCCCGGAAGTCTTTTGTTTGCATGGTCACACACTGATACTTAGATGTTCCAGTAATCTAATATGGCCACAGTAGTCTTGATGACCAAAGTCACTTTTTTCCATCTTTAGAAAACTACATGGGAACAAACAGATCAAGCAGATCTGAAGCTATCGTATGTGTGAATGAACACTCTCGCTTCATTCCAGAATGCTGTACATCTATTTTGGACTGTATATTGTGTTTGTGTATTTATGCTTTGATTCATAGTAACTTCTGATGTTATGGAATTTATTTGCACTGAACACAAACTGTAAATAAAAAGAAGTGGCTGAAAATAAAACAGGTTTTATGTAATGATTTTATGTAATGGTTACAATAATAATCAGAAAATGATTGTAAAGTTATTTATGTTTCATTTATTCAATGAAATTTTTAAAAAAAACTATTTTCTGTATCATTAGGTCCTAGAATCTTTGTAGATATTGGTTGTTGGTTTATTTTGATTTTTGTAATTTAGGGAAAAAGATCAGTTTTATAAATTTTTTTTCAAGAAAATCATGAAATGATCAAAATATAAATAAAGTAGCTTAAAGGTATACAAAATATTACCTTGTATTTTTTCTCTCTATTGATTTCTAATTTTGAGTATTTGCATTATATTATCTTTAGACTTCCCAATGGGTTTTCTATTTTATTAAAATTTTCAAAGAACTAGCTCTTGGAATATATTTGCTAAATCATTATCAGCTTTTGTTTTTGATATGTTTTTCTTATTTTTCTTTGAGTCACTTTGTTGTACATACTCAGTTTCTATGATTGAATATTTTATTTACATGTTTACATTCATTCTAGTATAATGTTAGCACTCGAGGATCTGAAGTGGTGTGTAAAAAGATCCTTGGCCACTTGTTACAGTGACATTTTAAATTACATTATGATTACATCTAAAATACTCTAGAATTGAAAATATTATTACCTTATGGCTTTTTATTAATTATGAAATTTCAAGCAATACAGAAATATGAAATTAAAAAATAAACTTTCTACTGTACCTTACCTCAAACCAGCCTTCTTTCCAATGTTATCAACTGCCAACAGTCTCTTTATTGTTTTAAATAGTTTTTACTTACATAAATATGCATTACATTTTTTAAAGGCTGTAAATGTTCATTCTTATGCTCCTATCATTGCCTGCATGTACAAATATTTCTTTATAACAGATTTCAGGGAGTGGGTTTCCTGGGTCAAGGGGTATGTACAGGTTTAATTTTGATAAGTAGTCTCAAATTGCTCTCCACAAAAGGCTGTATTAGTTCACACAACAATAGGATGTATCCATGTCCACTTTCCTACATCCTGGCCAACCTTGATATATAACCAGCATTTTAATTTATAATTTGATCTCCATGGTTTTTAGCAGATAAGTTTTAATTTCTAAAAAGCTTGCTTTTATGTTTTATGTTGTTGGTAGTGTTTGTTTAGCCTTTTACTATTGTTTAAAATTTTTCTTGTAGCAATTCAATACAATAATGTGAATAGTTAAAATATTTTTCCAAATGTATTGAGATTTCCTTTGCAGCCTCTATTGGTAAAATATGCCATGAGTGCCTAAAATGTGAAGCATTTTCTCTAAAAAATGCAAACTTTAAAGTGTGTTCAATATTAATGTATTATTATCGTATTGTTTGGGTTATATATGTCTGTATTTTGTATCCAGGTACTATTCTTTCAAAACAAAAAAGTTGTTTAAAAATTTAATTACTATGCAAATGTATCATAGCTTTCATTCAGTTAAAATCTCTGTATATACCTGAAGTTAAATTATAGAATCCTAGTCTGACTAAGAAAAAATCAACATAGTTATAGTTCACATATAAATGATACTGTATATATTTATAAGCAAATAACAAGTCCAGGCTTCTGGCTTCCTCCCTTCAACCCAGATTTGGAGATGCCAATGGCAACTAACACTATTAGTGAAAATCCGAGGGAGTGAGAGAGTGAATGAGTCGCAGTATGAAACAGTTTCCAACAGGAGAGTTCCAGGACCGGTGTGCATTTGTGGCCTGGCCTAGGGAGAGTTTTCTAGTAGTGCCCTTTTCTTTAATTGCTTGTACCTTTGCTCCACTGGGCAGCCAATAGCAATAAACATTTCAATGATCCAGAACATTTTTCTGCATTCCCTGAACTAAGCAATAACCTTAAAATGTGTCTCATCTTGGATTAAAACACAACTTGGATCAGAAGCACTGGAGAATTTTCTCAGCAGCCAAGAGATGCCTGGGAATCTCTTGGCTAAGATGCCAAGACAATCTTACTAAGAGCTAATAGAAGGAGGTAAAGAGGCCTGGATTACAAGAGAGAGGCTCCCTATTCTGAAGCTCTCTTCCCTCCAGTCTCACTGGAGTGAGTGCAAGGTTAAAGCCCAGGCTTTCATCAATTCCCATAAAGTTGACAAAACTAGTCAATACAGCTAATGATGGCAGAGGATAAAATTTCAGTTACTGTGAATTCAATAGTTTTGAGGACTTAAAAGTAAAATAACAAATTGAAGAAGGTCTACAAAATGAGACAGACCTAATGAAAAAGAAAGAAGAGTTTAAAATACTCATAGATGGAAGAGAATATCTGGAACATGAAGTAGGAAAAAGCAGCTATGAAGAAAAATCAATTGGAGACATTTGGGATAAGAGATACAGTTGCCGAATAATTTCAATGGATAGACACATTTGGTTAGCAAGGGCTTAGGTCAAAGAATATTCCTAAAAGCCATCAAAAAAGGATAAATGAGAAAGGAAAGGTAACAAACCTGGAAGAAGACAGGAAACATTCAACATCTACCCAAAAGGAACCCCAGAAAAAAAATGCAAACACAGAGGGGGAATAATCTGAGAATATAATGGCAATTTTACAAATAGTAAGTGTTGTCATAATATTTTGGAATAACATGACTCAGAGAGTGTCACATAGGGTAGAAAAGTACTCTAGATGCATTTTAGTAAAATTTAAGAACACCGTAGGCAAAGAAAAACCACAATAGTTTCTAGAGAGAAAAATCAGATTCTCTTAAAGGAGTAAATATTGCATTGGCATTAAGTAGCTTAACAGCAACACTGACTTGAGAAAACAACTGAACTTTTTTTGGAAGGGCCAAAGAAATTAAATTTTAATAAAGAATTTCATATACACCTAAATTTGCACTTAAGATAAAAGAGGATTAAAGATATTCTCGGATTAAAGGATCTCAAATAGTATTACAACATGATCCACTTTAAAATAATTTTTAGATGTTGTACCTCAGGAAGAAGAAAAACAAATGCAGAAGGCAATAAGATATACAGGAAAAGCAGATGGATGAACTTGTCAAAATATGTAAAAATTTGTAAAAATCTAATTCATATAATCTGGTATTAAAACTCTAGAAAATACTTACTTGACTGGAAACTGGAGGCAGTATTCTTGGCACCAATGAAAGATGAGAACATGCCAACTAAATGGTTTGCTGGCCCAGGGTAATATATAGGTGTAACTTAGCTTTAGTGTTGCTAAATAATAAATAAGCATGCATTTGAGTGTTAATAAAACAGTGGTGACCACCAGGAGAATAAAAATAGAATGCAGAACTTTAAGACAAGTAAAGGAAAAATTCCTCTACCCACTGGAAAAGAGTGAATGTATAGTAAGAAAGCATAAGAAATAGAAAACAAAGTAAAATGGTAGGAATAAATCCTAGGGTAGCAATAATCACAGCAACAACAGAATAAACTATTTACACCCCACTATATTCTAGAAATGAATCAGGGTGACTTTCAAGGAAATATTTTATCAGGAAGACAAACTAAGTCCAAAACACAAGAGAAAGGAAAGCTATGATAGTAAGATTCAGTCACAGGTAAGGTATATACACCTAATACTGGCTTCAGATAATGCCTCGAATACCGAAAGATTGACAATGCATACCTATTAGAGCAAGTTGATTAATTCAAATACATGATATTGCTACTTTCTTTTGAGAAGTCACCTCCTAGAACCTCGTCTAATTGGTCAGTGACTCCAGCCTCATCTGTCACTCTCCTGTCAGCCACTCAGAATTATACAGTATTAACTTTACATTCTAACACCAAAATATTAGTCAGGATAGTTACCTAATTAAGAACATCTTCCGTCTGTTCCCTTTAAACTAATTAAAATCTGCCCCTCTGAAATACCAATATTGTTTTACAGCTTTTGTCATAATGACATTTTCCTTTAAAGACTTACATGTTCTTGCACAGCACCAAAGAAAATAATTTCCAGTTTCTAAAAGATCATTTCATATTTTCCTTAATCATTTACGCATGAGACAGTATCACAGCAAAACCTCATTCAATACATGTATTTTAACAAGTTAGACCACAATAGAAATTTAACATCTGTATTCACACTCTAATTGTATGACTTCAAATAATTCCTCAAATACCGAAAGACTTGATAATGCATACCTATTATACATTATCAATAAGTTCAAACCAAGCCATTTTCTGAACTTATTATTCCCTCATTAATAGAGAGAGGTTAGGATAAATGATCTTTGAAATAGCCCCCAGTTTTCATAGTTTGTTTCCCTTCTATACTGACTTTGTTATAATTCATAGAATAATTTACTTTTACATACATTACTTTTTGTTTCTATTAAGTCATATTTATTGTAGAAACAAAGAGCTAAGGTGTGAAGAAAAACCCCATAAGTCTGATCATCTTTGTCTATTAACATTGTTTTATTTATATTGCACTTTGCTTATTGTTTTATATCAGTGAAATAATATTTACATGAAATCTTATGTCATATTTCTATTCCTTAATATTAAAAAGTTAAAATATAGATGTAGCTAAATTTGCAACCATATTTATACACCTATAAATGTTCCAATGCATATTGTTCTCTATACCCATGTGTGTTGGGAAAATTTTCTGAATATAATTTGTATGTCAATGATACAAAACACATTCTATTTAGGTAACATTTCTTGAGGGCTTACTGATGTATCAGATGTTGTTTTAAGTGCTTCACAGAGATTAACTCATTTATCCTCACATCTATCTGTTAAGCAAGGTCCTATTATCATCCATCCTCTCTAGAGGCAGAATTTGAGGCATATAGGAGAGGTTAAAATACTTTCTGCATGGTTAGATAGTAAACAGCAGAGTTAGAGTTAAAATCCAGGTTCCAAAGATGGAAACATCACAGGAGCACCTATGAACAAATATACTCATATCTGTAAGACTGAGTTTTATTACCAGTTTTTTTCAAGGTAATGCATGGAACATGCTATCAGTTTGCTATTAAAACAGTAGTGTGGCACCTTTACGGCATAAAAAGAATTGGACTACTTCAGTGTCTACAGGACTTCTTTAGGTGAAAGGGCACACGTCAGAGTCTAAGGGTCTTCTTTAGATAAAAGGTCACACATGGAGCACTTCCTTTTAGAAGCAGTTTAGAAGCAGATGCTTGCATGTGTAATCTTACTAAGAGCTAATAGAAAGGCCAGGACCAAACCTGTTTGTTTATGGGTTGTGCACACCCATCTAGACATAAGTTATCTAAAGCTACAGAAGGAGTCCAAAATTCATATGCCTACAACCCTCTGTGTGATGGGTAAGAAAACATATAAGGATTACAAGAAACACTTTAGATCTCTATGTACACATTAGTTCTGTAGCAGATACAAATTTGCAAAAGCTGTAGTTGATTATGTTTTTGGCTTTCTTTGTTAATATGTTTTTAATAATCTGAAATCACAAGTTATTTACATATAAACTAGTTTCCTAAAGAACTGACCATTAACTGCTGTGGAAAGTATCCCTCTCTTCCTCCTTAATTCCCCTGTGCATGAGCAACACAGCCAGTGGATAAGGCATGGGAAGCACTCAAGTTCACCATGGACCCAGTAGCACCAAAAGCAGCAGCTCAGGCTCCCTTAAGCCAAACTCCCTAGTATCATTTTTATAAGTAGGTTTAGTATTTAATTAGTCAAGTTTTCATCCACATTGCCTATTTTTCTACTGCACTCTGCCAAAAACACTCTTTGGCAGATGGTAAAATAATGAAATCGTTGGCTCTAAAATCCAAAATCTTGGAGATAATTAGAAGACTTGATACAGGTAACATTTATTAGTCATGAAGAGCTTGACAGCATGGAGAATTTTTCAACCCACATAATTTCTAAAGGGAGAAAAAAAATCTTTTTAAAAAAATACTGATCAAATTCTGTTTCTGTGATAAGAAAGGAGAAATACACTTTATAAGGCCTAGCTGGACAGCTTCTTCATTTAAGCACAGCCTATGCAGAGAAGGAGGGAAAGTCTTTACAAAGCCTACTCCATTACTGAGCCACAAAGGCAAAAATGAACAATGTTTGAAAATTTCTCTCTGTTCTAGTTAAATCAATTGGAACTTCACCAGTTAGAAATGAATACCAAGAATAATCTTGGAAATCATTTAAAGTAGCTATACATGAACAAAAATGTCTTCAAATTAACAACGTTCCTCCTTTCTTAGCGTAAGGAACATTCTTGGGCTGGAAAGGAACCCTGTACAGGGGTATTTACTGGTTACAGCAGCTTACAGTTTGAAGATGTCACCATTTTAGCTATTTTGAAGCAAGAAGGCAGGAAGGCAAGCAGAAAGAAAAGCTTATGTTTTTCTGTTTTCTAGTTGAAACATGATGATCTTTAAAAGAGAGAATTTCAAAAAAATGGCTGGCTCTATACATGTTGTCAAAGATTGGGATTAATTCTTCTCGATTATGAAAATGGAATGATAAACTCGCAATGAATAAAATACAGTTATAAGGACTAGGAAAAAAAATTATTTTTCAAAGATTTGTTAACCAGACACTTCTGGAAACAGGGACAGTTAAACTCTAAAACCAGGCATTATTGTAGATATCTGATACAATTTTAAAATAACAGTAACAGATAGTTTTCAATAAACATGACCCAGGAGGTGGTGAGAAACAATTCATCAGAAGCATAAATCATGAAAGAATATGATCATCATCATAGCTGATGTTTATTGGGCAGGTCATATGTGCAGACACTCTTCAAAGTGTTTTATGCACACAAACTCATTGATTACCTATAACGTTTCAGTAAGGTAGTTATCAAGGCTTTGGTAGATTAAATTGCTTGTCTAAGGTTGCAGAACTGTTAACAATATAACTGGAAACTGAACTCAGGAAACATGATTTCAGAATCCATGGTCTTAACCTCTATGCAATATGACCTTATCCTAATACAAGGATGATAAAATAAATTTAAAAGTTATCCCTAGGCTGTTGGCACAATCTTTTATATAGTAGTGGGACCATTATGAAGGTATATGTGTTCTGTAATAATGGAAGGATATGTCTCGTTCAAAGGAAATTGATCTTAGAGCAAGATGTAACAATTTTTCCTGTAAAAAAGTTATACGTGATGTGACCAAAGGAAGAAAGAAGGGAAGGAAAGGAATAAAATAGTTATGGTCATAACATAGAAGAAACACACAAACATGCTACAGAACACTTTTGAATACAAGAAAAAATAGTGATTTTATTGTAAGAATATTGTAGGCTTTCATATAATATTCCAGAAATCTCAGATGATATCCATGGTTAACATTTTGGTACTTTGTATGTGTATGTCTATAAGTGAATATACATATATGAATTCAATAAATATTTACTGAGTTCCTGCTGTCAGATACTGTTGGGGTCGCTGTGTTTAGAATGAAGAACAAGCCTGCTCTCACACTTATGGGAGAAATAGAAAACTGTAAAAATATTGTTACTAATAACATATGTTATAAAGAAAAATATAGCATGATGAAAGAAGATATCAAGGAGCTATTTTATTTGAATGCTGAGGAAAGGTCTTACTGAACTCAAACAAAGATGGGGGAGAAGGCTGAGAAAGAGTAAGATAGAGACAAGCAGGAGGAGGAGGTAGAGGGGGAGGGGGAGGCCAGTGACGATCTGGAAAGAAAATTCCAAGCAAAGGCAGCAGCAGGTTAAAAAAACCTGGTGAAAGAACATATTCTCGTTGTTTAAGAATAACAAGCAAGTCAGTGGAGCTGGAGAGGTTTCAGCAAGAGGTGAGGAAATTATCAAAAAAATGAAATCAAAGAAACAGGCCAAACCTTGTCATGATTATCACTGTGGGCTTCTTGCTAAAGGATGTGGGATCCTTTTGTAAGGTTCTGAGCAGGAGAGTGACATGATTTGATTTCTACCTTAAAAATCTCATCCAGATCACTATGCAAAAAAGCAAAACCAGGAAAACCAGTTAGGAGGCTACTGGAATATTTCAGAAAGGAGATGATGGTATGAAGTCTGATATGCCAACTGGACTACTATGTGAAAAATATCTTGTAGACTGTTGGGAAAGCTGGTCAAAACTCAAAGGAGAGGCAGGACAGAAGATATACATTTGTGATGCCTCAATATATAAATAATATTTAAATCATGAGTCCCATAGAAATGAACATAGGTTAAAAAAGTAAAGAAAGAAAGAAGTGTGAGGACTGATACCTGGAAAATTCCAATACTTACAGTTAGACAACAGAAGAGGAATACATCAAGGGAGACTGAGAAGTGGTAGCTTATGAATAATCCAGAGGCCACAGTTCCTGCAAGTCATGTGAAGAAGGTGTTTTATGAACAAGGGAATTATCAATGTATTTGATTATAGGTAGACAGAGATAGAATTATGAGTATGTTTGAGCTTTTTAAAACTGGAAATACATTGAATAGCATTTATTCATATTTTAAGCATTTTTAAAATTTTAATTTCTGTGTAACAGTCAGATCAGAAGCCATTTTAAGAGACTATAAGATGATAAGATACAGGTTTAGAAAAATGCTTTGGTGGTAACCTACCATAGATTCCCTAAGTAAAAGTCATTAGATAAGCCTCTGTTATGCTCTTATGAATGTAATAATCAGTATGAACCATAACATAAGAGAGGAGGGAATGAGTGGGTCCTCTCAGAATCAGTGTCTTTGGAAGTAACAGATTTTGTAATTACTCAAAATCAAACAATTTAAGTAAATTATCAATGATTCTGGGGGACTTGGAGAGCCAGGCTGACTAAGGCTGAGAGGAAAGAGGAGGGAAGAATAGTGAATCCCATCTTTTTTCGAAGCCTTGGATTGGTAGATGCTGATGTTTTCCTACAGGAGGCTTCTACTTGTTGAGCTAGCCATAAAAAGGTGAAGAGTGAGGAGGAAAGCTATATGCCTACTGAGTTCACCCCCATGTGTCAAGCCTGTCCAAAATGTGCAACCATAACTTCCATTATATCTCATTGGCCAGAACTTAGTCATGTGGCCATTGCAAAGTCCATTGAACTGACTCCAACATGGACCCTACCATACTCAAGACATAGTGACCCCTGTGACCTGCACATACACATCCAGATGGCTCCAGAGCCAGAAAGTCTGGAGTAACAGGAAAACCACAGAGGAAGAAGAATGGCTTGCTCCTGCAGTGCCTAATTAACCAACCTTGCAACATTCTGCTACTGTTCTGGCCTCAACCACTTTCCGGCCTCAACTGATAACCCAACCTTGTGACACTGGACCTTGTGACACCCCCCTTCCCCCGGCAACACTTCCCCTGGCTTGCAAAAGACCACGCTGAACTGTAACTTTGCACTACCTACCTCAAACCTATAAACCAACTTCTACCCCACTGCCCTCCTCTGACTCTCTTTACAACTCAGCCCACCCACACCCGGGTGAATAAACAACCTGGTTGCTCACACAAAGCCTGTTTAGGTGGTCTCTTCATTCAGAGCGTGCCTAAGAGCTGTCACTATCTGAATGGTAAAGAATTTAGTTTTTGTTTATTTATTTGTTTGTCTTTAAGCTGAGAATACTGTTGCTCTGTAGCAAAATTAGTATTCTATAGTAGGGAAAGACAGGACAGTAACTAATGTGTGAATAGACAGAAGTCTATACATAGGAGCCTCAAGATATGCTTATGCTTCTTTTTTCAGTCCTTATTTCTCATATTTCTTTCTCCAACTATAATACAATTTTATATTTGTATTTAACTTATTGTGCTTTATTCTCTAGGTCTTTACTCATATTAAATTCACTCTGCCGAGAACACTCTTTTCTTTTCCTTACACATGGCTTAATTCTTCCGATTTTTCCACTCTCAGCTTGAATGTTACTTCCTCAAATCTGCATTGCCTTTGTGGTCCTCATTAGCATTAGCATTTTGAATATTATTATTATTAGCTTTGCTAAACACTGAGGACAGGTAGCCTTAGTCTATTAACCATTGGCTAGCAATTTCTCATTGAATACTTCACTTAGTCTATGCTATCAAGAAAGAGGAAGGCAGAGCCCAATGCAGGTGGCTAAATTCCAGCTCATGTTTTCCTCTTTTGAGGTTCCTATTTGGAAGGCATAGGGTCCATCCTTTACCTAATTATGGACCATTGTTTCTTCTCCATTTGTTTTGGTTTCTCTTAGAAAGGCAACCATTACACATAGATTGAATCTTCATTCTCTGGCCAATGCTAATGAGAAAGCTGCTTAGGTTCCTCCTTGATCATGTTGTGCAGCTGCTCTGAGCCTTGTCATTGTTTGATTCTGAAAATGCAATCACTTGAATTCTTCTCAGATCTTAGTTACAAGGTAGGAAACAAACTGACTACTCTACTCATACTAAAAGAATTCAGGAGGTCTTTGTGTAGAATTTGATTTATAATCCTGATAAAATAAAGTAATATTCCAGAGTTACTAGTGCCATTGCTCAGGTCTTGCTGCTCACCAATGTGAAATTATCATAGTTTTCCAGGACTTCAGCAAGGTGGCTGACTAGAGATACCTGGAGTTTGTTGCCCCAACAAGAAAGAACCAAGACAGTGAATAAACAGCTAAGATTTGACTGAAGGGAGTACTGAAGGGAGAACACTGGAGTGCACTGGAGGGGTAGAGACACACCAATGATGGCTGCAAGTCCAGAAGGGCAGCGTGGAGACACGGTGCCTCTTCTGACCCCCTGGCCTAGATCAAATCTGCTAGGAGTCAGGAAGGATTTTTTGTGTGTGGTAAAAAAACAAAAAAACAAAAAACAAAAAACGCCAGCCCCCATTGCCACCGCAAACATTTATAGTCCTTACTACAAAAGAATCCCATAGTCCTCACAAGCCCTGAATCCACTCTGGAGAGCTTCCAGGAATTTGTGCAGATGCACTGCCCCAGACTAGGAGAATAAGGTGTGCACTCCGCACTCCCCACCTACCTGCTGGGAGCCAAGCTGCTGCAGCATGACGGCACCTTGAGAAGAGAGCCACCTCTGGAGTTCACCCAGCACCCTCTCCAGCACTGGGACTCCATTGTATCAAGCCCACATGGGTGGCTGAATGCCACAACCCCACCTGCAAGGAGCCTAGGGTAAGGATCACCTATGATTTTGCTTCAGTACAGCAGGGATATCAACCCCTGCTTCTACATTTTCAGGCAGAGAAACCACCTGTCAGTCCTCCACAGATTAAACCTACCCTGGAGCTGATCAAACTGCTGCACAACCTCACAGGGAGAGGCCCCAAGCCTCTGAGCAGCTGATACACCCCCAGGGTGGTGGAGTGGCTTCCCACACATGCTCGGGACTAAGAAACAGTCCCACATCACTCCCTTTATCCCTGCAAACATGCCTTTAGCTGGCCCAATGGTCCTGTGACCCCAGTAAGGACCAGAGAAATAGTCCCACAGGGCATCCCTGGAAGGCATTCCCTCACACTGGCCAGGAGCTGTTAGCTCATGGGCCAAACCTGAGAAATAGCCTCATGGGCCACCTTTGGTGGGCATGTGCCAAACCAACTAAGCAGCCTTCCACCCACATCCTGGTCAGGAGAAACAAGCCCTGCAGGTTGCCTCTGGCAGACACAACCCCAGGCCAGCTGAGTAGCTGTGTGCCTATATCCCAGGCCTGAGAAACAGCCCTGTAGGCCACCCCAGCAGAAGCACCCTCACACCAGCTATGCAGCCAATGGCAGACATGCCCCCAGGTCAGCTGAGCAGCTGTATACCTGCATATCAAGCCTGAGAATTAGTCCCACAGGTTACCCTTGATGGGTATGCCCCTAAACCAGTTGAGCAGCCTTGCACCCACATTCCAATCTAAGAAACAGCATCAAGGGCCTACTACCCCACCCAGCAGACACATCCCCAAGCCAGCAGCCTTCAGCCTACATCCCATGCCTAAGAAACAGCCCTGTGGACTACCCCAGCAGACATGCACACAGGCTAGCCAAGAAGTTGTAAGACTGAAAACTTGTCAAATCTTGGAGAGAGATGGACATCTGGGTCCAGGAAGCTCAAAGAATCCCACATAGATTCAACCCAAACAGATCCTCTTCCAGACACATTATAGTCAAATTGTTGAAAGTCAAAGGCAAAGAAAGAATTCTAAAAGCTGCAAGAGAAAAATGTCAAGTCACATATAAGGAAACCCCCATTCGACTAGCAATGAATTTTTCAGAAGAAACCTTACAGGCCTGGAGAAAATAGGACATTTTGACAATACTGAAAGAAAAATATGCCATCCAAGAATAGTATACACAGCCAAGATAACCTTAAGAAATTAAGGAGAAATGAAATCTTTCACAGACAGGCTATAACGAAGGGACTTCATCACCACTATATCAGCCTTACAGGAAATCCTCAAGAAAGGGTTATAACTGGAAGTGAAAAGACGATAATGACCAACATAAGAATATGTGAAACTATAAAACTTACTGGTAGAGATGATAATAAAGGAGAAAGAGAAAGAAATCAAACCTTACAGAATACCCCACTACAAAAATAAACAGTAAGAGAGAAAGTAAGGAAGAAAGAATATACAAAACAACCAGAAACCAATTTTTAAAATGACAGGTGTAAGTCCTGACCTGTCAATTATAATCATGAATGTAAACAGATTAAATTCCCCATTTAAAAGATATAGACTGGCTGAATGGATGAAAAAGCAAGACCCAACAATATGCTGCCTATGAGAAACTCATCTTACCTGCAAAGACATATATAGACTGAAAGTGAAGAGATCGAAAAGGATATTCTATACAAAAGAAAGCCAAAAGCAAGCAAGAGTAGCTAAAGTTATATCAGACAAAACAGACTTGAAGTCAAACATACAAAAAGAAAAATAATGTGTAATAACAAAGTGATCAATTCAGCAAGAGAAAATAACAATTAAAAATATATATGCACTCAACAGTGAAGCACCCAGATATATAAAGCAAATATCATTAGATCTAAAGGGAGAGATAGACTCCAATACAACAATAGTTGGAGACTTCAACACTGCACTCTCCGCATTGGACAGATCATCTAGACTGAAAATTAATAAAGAACATCCGATTTAAACTGTACCATAGAACAAAAGGACCTAACAGTCATTTGCAAAACATTTAACCCAACAGCTGCAGAATATACATTCTTTCCATAAGCACAAGTAGCATTCTCCAAGACAGACCATCTGTTAGGACATAAAACAAGTCTCAAAAATGTTTTAAAAATAGAAATTATATCAAGTATCTTATCTGACCACAATGGATAAAAAACCTAGACATTGATAATAAGAGAAACATTGAAAAACACTGCACCAAAGGAACTAGAAAAGCAAAAATAAACCAAACTCAAAATTATGAGAAAGAAATAATAAAGATCAGAGCAGAAATAAACAAAATAGACACACATATAAACACAAAATATACAAAAATATATATATCCACAAAAGATCAATGAAACAAGAAGTTGATTTTTTGAAAAGATAAATCTACAAACCATTAGCTAGAGAGACTAAGAAAAAAGAGAGAAGACCCAAATAAGTAAAATTGGAAATAAAAAAGGAGGTGTCACAACAGATACCACAGAAATACAAAGGACCATTAGAGATTACTATGAAAAACTAACTATACATCAATAAATTTAAAAACTTAGAGAAAATGGATACATTCCTGGATACATATAACCTATCAAGATTGAGACAAGAAGTAGTAGAAAATGGAACAGACCAATAACAAGTAATAATGTTGGGTCAGTGATAAAAAGCCCTCCAACTAAGAAAAGCCAAAGACTGATGGATTCACCACTGAATTCTACCAAATCATTAAAGAACAATTAATGCCAATTCTTCTCAAACTATACCAAAAAATTGAAGCAGAGTGAATTCTTCCTAATTCATTCTATGAGGCCAGCATAACCCTGATGCCAAAACTGGAAAAAAACGCAAGAGAGAAAAGTACAGGCCAATATCCCTGATGAACATAGATGCAAAAATCCTCCACAAAACAGTATCAAACAGAAACCAACAACACATCAAATAGGTAATAAACCAAAATCAAGTGGAACTTACCAGGAATACAAGGATGGCTCAATATATACAAATCAGTGAACATCATACATCACATCAATAGAATGAAGAATAGAAAACATATAATCATTTAAATAGATGCAGAAAAATGATTTTGATAAAATTTAACATCACTTCATTTTTTGGGTTTTTTGTTTGTTTGTTTTGTTTTTTATGAGACAGAATCTCCCTCTCTTGCCAGGCTGGAGTGCAGTAGCACAATCTTGACTCACTGCAAACTCCGCCTCCCAGGTTCAAACGATTTTCCTGCCTCAGCCTTGTGAGTAGCTGGGACTACAGATGTGTGCCACCACACCCAACTAATTTTTGTATTTTTAGTAGAGTCAGGGCTTTACCATGTTGGCTAGAATGATCTCAATCTCTTGACCTCGTAATCTGCCCACCTCAGCCTCCCAAAGTGCTGAGATTACAGGCATGAGCCACAGCACCTAGCTGATTTTTAAAAATCTCAATAAATTAGGTATAGAAAAAAGTACCCTAACATAAGAAAATGCCACATATGACAAAACACACAGCTAATATCATACTGACCAGGAAAAAGCTGAAAGATTTTCCTCTAAGAACTAGAATAAGGCAAGGATGTCTATTCTCACAACTCTTATTAAAAGTCCTAGCCAGAGCAATTAGGCAAGAGAAAGAAATAAAAGTCATTTAGATTAGAAAAGAGGAAGTCAAATTGTCACTGTTTGTAGATAACATTATCTTATATATTGAAAAATCTTGAGGACCCTACCAAATAACTCTTAGAATTGATAAATCAATTCAGTAAAGTTGCAGGATACAAAACCAATATACAAGAATCAGTACTGTATTTATACATAAACAATAAACAAGCTGATGTAGAAATTTAGAGGCAAACTCATTTATAATTGCTACAGAAAAATAAAATACCTAGGAATTAATTTAACTAAAGGGCATAAGACTTTCACAAAAAAAAAAATTACAAAACACAGCTGAAATATATTGAAGAGAACACAAACAAATGAAAATACATCCTATGCACATGAACTGGAAGAATATTTTAACAATATTACTCATACTAACATGCTACTCAAAGTGATCTACAGATTCAATGCAATTTCTATCAAAATACTAATAACATTCTTTACTTAAACAGAAGAAAAATTGTAAAATGCACATGGAACGACAAAAGATCCCATGTAGACAAAGCAATCCTGAGATAAAGGAATAAAGCTAGAGGCATCAACAGACTTGAAAATATGTAACACAGTTGTAGTAAGTAAAACAGCATGGTACGGTCATTAAAACAGAGACATAGACCAATGCAACAGAATAGATAACTCAGAAATTAATTCACACATCTACAGCAAACTGATTTTTGACAAAAGTGCCAAGAACACTCATTATAAAAAGGATAGTCTCTTCAATAAATGATGCTGGAAATACTGACTATCCATATGCAGAAACATGAAATGAGAACCCCACCACTCACTCGATACAAAAATCAACTCAAAATGGATCAAGGACCTAAATGTGATACCTGAACCTCTAAAAACCACTAAAAGAAAACAGGAAAAATGCTTCAGGGCATTGTTCTTAGTAAATATTTTGTGAATGAGAACTCAAAAGCACAGCCAACAGAAGCAAAAATAAACAAATGGAGATATATCACACTAAAAAGCTTCCACACAGCAACAGCAACAACCAATAGAGTGAAAAGACAAATTACAAAATAGGATAAAATATTTGAAAACTATTAATTTCACAGAGAATCAATATTCCAGACATACAAAGAATTCAGACATCTCAATGGCATAAAATGAACAATCTGATTACAAAAGGAGAAAATGATCTAAACAGATACTTCTCAAAGGAGATATACCAATGGCTAACAAATATGAAAAAATGCTCAGTATCACCAATAATCAGTGAAACACAAATCAAAACCACAATAGGATATCAGCTCACCCCAGTTAGGATGGCTATCATCAAAAAGACAAAAAATAACAAACGCTAACAAGAATGTTGGGAAAGGAGAACTCTTATACACTGTTGATGGGAATGTAAACCAGTATAGCCACTATGGTAGACAGTATGAAGAGTCCTCAAAAAACTGTAAGTAGAATTACCACATGATTCAGCAACCCCACTACTGAACATTTATCTAAAGGAAAAAAAAATCAATACATTGAAGAGACATCTGCACTCCCATGTTTACTGCAGCACTTTTCATAGTAGCCAAGACAGGAAATCAACCTAGGTATTCAACAACAGATCATAAAGAAAAGAGGGGATATATACACAATGGAATGTTATTAGGCCATAAAAAGAAGGAGGAAATCCTTTATTTCACTTAGTACTCTCCCGTTCCATACATGGTGTCATTTGTGACAGCACGGATGGAACGGGAGGGTACTAAATGAAATAAACCAGGAAGAGAAAGTTAAATGCAAAGTTCTCACTCATGTGAAAGCTAAAAATAATTGATCTCATAAAAGTAAAAAGTACAACAGAGGATACTTAAGGATAGTAAAGGTAGGGATAAGGGAGGAATAGGAAGAGATTTGTTAAAGGATACAAAATTACAGCTAAACTGGAGGAATAAATTCTAGCCTTTTATACCACTGTAGGATGACTATAGTTAACAATAATATGTTATATAGTTTCAAATAGCTAGAAGGAGTCTACTGAATGTTCCCAACAGAAAAAAAGTGTATAAATGTTTGAGATGATAGATATGCTAATTACCATGATCTGATCACTATGTATGAAATCATCACTATGTATCCCATAAATATGTACAATTAGTGTGTACCAATTAAAAAATTAAATTTTAAAAATTTATCCAGTTGATTGTTGCTAAGCTCTTGAAAAACATCACAGACAGGCCTGTAATGGGTTCATATGCCTAGAAGCAGAGTCACTTAGCAGGGGTAAGTTGATTAAGAACAGGCTAGCCTGACCTTTATTTTGTTTTATTTAATACTAGGAACAAAGAAAGCTGAAACAGTTCATGCATTAAGTTTGATAAGCTCTGAGCAATAAAAGTAAGGCCTACTTAGACAATACTGAGGTAAGTAAAAATAGCTTACAACAGTGATGATTTCTGAGAAGAATTAAGTGGTGATTTCTGATTCTTGGCTCAGTGGGGGAGAAGTGATCAGTTATTTGTCTGCTATAGGAAGTGATCCTCATTGTGCCCTGGGACCTGCCACAGTGCACACAGCAGCATTGTGGGTAGTGGTGCCTACCACAATTCTGATTGGGTCAGGAGGTAGGTCACCAACTTACATTTATCCACATAATTCTTTTTCTGGAAAATTTAGAAGAAAAAGTAAAAAGATAAATCACCCACCAAGTGTTTGGACATGTGACATTGAAATCAGAAGACTGAAGTGGCCATGTTTCCTGGAATCGGGCCAGTGTTGAAGAGAACATCAGTCTACCCAAATATAGATGAAGCCACCACGGAGAGGTGAGGTCCTGCAGGTATCTAACAGTTCAGTTCTAATCTGTTCCAGGCGTCCTTCTGTACTCCTGTCCTTGGGTTCTATAAGACTTTCCACTATCATTTCATTAAGAAGGCTATCTGAAACTGGCTTCAGTCACTTGGGACCAGAAGAGGATGCTTTTATTTGTCTTCATTTAAATACAGCCTAGGATTTTTACTTTTATATTCACAATTTTTTTTGCATGTACATTTGAAATATGTTGTAACTAATAAATTCCACTTTATGGGAAAATAGACATTTACTATAATATAAATTTACTTTGATTCACCTCTTCTCTCCACTTTCTTATTTAATTTTCTTGAGACAAGGTCTCACTCTATTACCCAGGCTGGAGTATAGTGGTACGATCTCAGCTTACTGCAACCTTCACCTCCTGAGCTCAAGTGATCCTCCAGCCTCAGCCTTCTAAGTAGTTGAGACCACAGACATGCACCACCATGCTGGCTAAGTTTTCTACTTTTAGTAGAGACAGGGTTTCATCATGTTGCCCAGTCTGATCTCAAACTCCTAGGCTCAAGTTATCTGCTTGCCTCAGCCTTCCAAAGTTCTGGTCGTACCACCAGGCCGTCTCTCCACTTTTCTAATAATGGTCAATATAACCTACATGTAACAACCAAGAATGCTGACACTATTGAATTAATTGGTTTCTTAATACTTAAATATTCTCCACAGAAAAACTTGTTTTAAAAACACTTAAATTTGTCATTCAAGTTGTCAGAATTTGGATACATTTGTATGTGTTTACTGCTCTTTCACCTTTCTTATATTTTAACTTATACTTCATGGCATCAATAGCTAGACTATGCTTTGGTAAAGTGTTTCAAGAATTTTACATTGTTGTATGTAATCTGAATTTTTCCTTTGTCTTTTTCTTTTTTTCTTTTTTTTTTTTTTTTTTGAGATGGAGTCTCGCTCTGTAGCCCAGGCTGGAGGGCAGTGGCACAATCTCGGCTCGCTGCAACCTCTGCCTCCCAAAGTGCTGGGGTTACAGGCAGGAGCCACCACACCCAGTCCTGAATCTTTCAATGGCTTGAAACAATATAAGAATGATGCCATAAGAGTGTAGTGTTTGTTTGCTATCAGTGCCTATCCCTATTCCTCAGACTGTGTAATTCTAACAACAGATACCTTCTAATGCCAGATTTTATATCTCTGTGCTCAAATAATTTTTTCCAATACAAAGCTATTCTTCCTTGCCTGTGCAGTAGCCAAAAAGTACCAAAGAATTAACAGTTTGACAGAGAGGCTCTCAAGCAATGACAAATGATTGACATGAGATGGCATAACTACTCCAGCTTCTCCACCTTTCAAATGGAACAATTCTGAAACGTGGTTTTTTAAAAAAAAAATGCTTACAGTTAAAACTCACATAACATAGAATTAACTATTTAAATTTACAATACAGTGGCATTCAGTCCATTCACAGTGGTGTATGACCAACACCTCTATCTAGGTCCAAAATATTTTCATCACCAGGAAAGGACACACTATACCAGAAAGCAGTCACTCCCCCATTCCCTCTTTTATACAGCTCTTGGCAACAAGTAATTTGCTTTCTATTACTATGCATTTACTTAGTCTGAGTATTTCTTATAAATGAAATAATATAATTTATGACCTTTTGTGTCAGGTTTCTTTCACTAAGCATAATTTTTTTTTTTTTTTTTTTTTTTTTGAGACAGAGTCTTGCTCTATCACCAGACTGGAGTGCAGTGGCATGATCTTGGCTCACTGCAACCTCCACCTCCCAGGTTCAAGCAATTCTCCTGCCTCAAGTCTCTGGAGTAGCTGGGACTACAGGCACGTACAACCATGCCAAGCTAATCTGTGTATTTTTAGTAGAGAAAGGTTTCACCATGTTGGCCAGGATGCTCTTAATCTCTTAACCTTGTGACCCACCCGCCTTGGCCTCCCAAAGTGCTGGGATTACCAGGTGTGAGCCACTGCACCCAGCCAGCATCATGTTTTTGAGGTTCATCTGTATTGTAGCATATATCAGTACATTTTTTATGGCAGAGTAATATTCCATTGTATGGTTATACCATTCTTGTTTATCCATTGATTAGTTGATGGAGATTTGGACTGTTTCCACCTTTCAGCACGATGATGAACATCTGTGGATAATGATGGTGATAGTCATTTAGGATACAGTATTATATTATGTTCACTTATTTTTGATTATTTGGGACCTAGTTGTAGAATTGCTAGGTCACATGGAAATCCTATATTTAAGTTTATGAATAATTTCCAAACTGTTTGCCATAACAGCTGCACCATTTTACATTCCTACCAGCAAAATATGAGAGAGCCACATCTTTCACATCTTTGCCAACACTTACTACTTTCTGCTTTTTTAAAAACAGTCTAGCCATCCTTGTAAGTGTAAATTGGTATCTCATTGTGGTTTTCATTTAAATTTCCCTAATAGTTAATGATGTTGAGCATCTTTTTAATGTGGTTAATGACCATTGTATATCTTCTTTGAAGAAAGGTCTATTCAAGTCTCTTGCCCATTTTAAATTGGATTGTCTTTTTGTTACTTACAAGAGTTATTTACATATTCTGAGTTCTAGACATTTATCAGATATTTCTCTAATTCTGTAGGTTGTTTTTATGTTAAGAGTGTCCTTTGATGCACAAAACTTTTAATTTGTATTAAGTCCAATTTATGTATTTTTTCTTTTGTTTCTTGTGTTTTTGTTATACCTTAAGAATCTACTGCCAAATATAAGGTCATGAAGGTTTTGAATCATGTGTTCTTATACTGTTTCTCAATGTTTCCAAATTAGATTAACTCCAGTGGTAGCTGCCTTAACATTTAACATTTTAGTGGCTACATTCCTTGTCTCTCTGGTCCACTTCTCACTCACCTCCTGATTTTCTCCATACCTCCAAAATAAAGAACTTGCACTGAGGGGCACTGGCTCAAGATCTGATCCTAGAAGCAGCTGAACTAAGACAACCAGGATTGGGGCTTGACATCTTTTTCTCAAAACCCCACTGAAATTTCATCATTTTCTTCTGGCATTCTGCACTGTAAAGAAAAATGATGCAATCTTTTCTCTATGCAGGTATTATAAGGCTCCTTTAAAAATCCATTTACCAAAAAATGAAGCTGTATATTCATATTAAGTGGGATTTCTCTTTATTATTTTCTTCTAGATTGAGGCACTACCTTTTTCTTCTCTACTTTGATATGCCAAAAAGCAAGATTACAACAAATTTAGTTTAAAGACCTAACTGGTTTTTATTTGCAATTCTAGAATTGAGCAACATCTCAATCTATAAAACAGAACAGGTATTCTAATGTAGGTAATCTCAGAAGACATTGACTTTATAGAAAAAGGCTGAAGAAAGCAGAAATAAGGAATGAAAAACAGATTTGGTCATTTCAAAGTTACTTTCCTTATAGAGTTAAAACAAAGGGAACTTTCTTATCATGACAGCTCAGGTAAACTGGGTCCTTCTGACTGGTTATTGTGACTCTCCTGATTTTCTGGAAATCTGGCCCATTTCAGAGTTCAGTTTAAGTGGCAACTAGCATTAAGAATTCAATTCTTGTGTGTCCTTTGTAGGGACATGGATGAATCTGGAAACTGTCATTCTCAGCAAACTGACACAAGAACAGAAAATCAAACACTGCACATTCTCACTCATAGGCGGGTGTTGAACAATGAGAACACATGGACACAGGGGAAGGGAGCGTCACACACTGGGGTCTGTTGTGGGGGAACAGAGGAGGGGACAGCAGGGGATAAGGAGATTGGGGAGGGATAACATGGGGGAGAAATGCCAGATATAGGTGACAGGGGGATGGAGGCAGCAAACCACACTGCCATGTATGTACCTATGCAACAATCCTGCATGTTCTGCACATATAACCCAGAACCTAAAGTGCAATAAAATACATTTATCTATCTATCTATCTATATACACACACACACATACATACATATAAAAGAATTCAATTCTGGTTTGGTCTGCAATAAAATACATACATATATATATATATATATAAGAATTCAATTCTGGTTTGGTCTGGTATACTGGTGGGCGTCATACAGAAGCTTAGTCCAAAATAATGGCCCCTTATGAATTTATTTGAAATGTATTTTGTCCTTAAAAGGTTTTCTTATATGTTGTTGACCATTGCTTTTAAAGTTTAAAAAAAATATTTTATAGAGAAAGAATTATAAATAAACTGAATCTTTAAGTTTTGCCCCAGTATAATTCTTGTCTTCATTTTCTGCCACAGTGATTCTACTCTGAACTGCTTCTAATATGAATTTTAAGCCTAGCATAGTTTTGGTTTGACTACATTTATTTCTCTTCTGTTAGACATTTCTTGTATTTCACTGTTTCTTTCATGTAATCATAATTTATCATATTTTGTTTAAAACATAAAAGAAATTAATTCTAAAAACTTCTATTTTGCAGAGCAAAACCTCTGTAGGTATACTCTGCTTAATTATTAGAACTACAGTTTTCTTTGTTTCAGAATTGATATACAGGTCCTATACTGTCATTTTTTTTTATTGCATTTTAGGTTTGGGGGTACATGTGAAGAACATGGAAGATTGTTGCATAGGTACACACATGGCAGTGTGATTTGCTGCCTTCCTCCCCATCACCTATATCTGGTATTTCTCCCCATGCTATCCCTCCCCAACTCCCCCCCCCCCCCCACTATCCCTCCCCTTTTTCCCCCGACAGACCCCAGTGTGTGATACTCCCCCTCCCTGTGTCCATGTGTTCACATTGTTCAACACCCGCCTATGAATGAGAACATGCGGTGTTTGATTTTCTGTTTTATTTTCACTCTTCTTTAAGCAAAAGTAGCTTCCTTCAGATCAACAGAATGCAAACAAGCAACTGCTGCTCTACTCTGAACTCTATGAGGTTCCCCTTCTCAAACCCGAAGCTCAAGGGCAAACTAGTTTTTACAGGTCCAAGTAAAATTTATAGTCTTTAGCTTTAACTTATAGTTTTTAGACTGCTATCCCAGGGTGAGGTAAGAGCTGCTCTGGCTCTCCTTGCCTGCTTTCTAACAGTGAGGAGGTGTTTTTATCCTAAGTGATATGAAAGCCCACAGGCTTTTCCTACCTCTTGCCCTCCCTCTTGCTTAGTGCTGGAATCGCAAGATAGAGAACATCACTATTATTCCCCCACTCTCTACCATGTTATACATCAAAGGACTTGCAGTTTTAATCTGTAACATGTCTGGAAAAAAAAAAAAGTTGTTATGTTTGAGTATGGGGGAGGAATCAAAGGGAGAGCGAGGGAGGTTGGTGGGATCCGAGAGCTGGGAAGGGTCTGACAAAGTTTCCTTTCCAGAAGTTTGCACATGAGTTGATTTCTTATTCTGATCCATGTGGATTGTGACAGGGAATTATTTCCTTCCAGAAAAACCTCTGTAGAGGGTTGGCAGTCCTTACCTTTCGTTTGTCTCATTTTTGTGCATTTTTATGCTTCTATCAATAGGAAGTTGGAAAGGGTCACATCCCAAAATTGAAAAGCAAAGCCAAAAGACTGCAAATGAAACTATGAGGTTGTGTGTTGTGTTTTGGAAGAAAGTGGGAGGTGAATAAGGTGTAAGGACTTAAACAGAGTGCACTTTGTTCACTGCTGCCTTCTTCAGATTTGAAGATCACGGATGGAGTTTGATAATGTGGTGCCCTAGCTCAAGAGAAGAAGACAATAAAATAATGAAGGAGGAACCTAAGAGCAGCTAAGCATGCCGAAAGTAGGAATATATTTCTAGCTCATTTCTTCCCCACTCATAACTATTGAAAAGCAGCTGGCTGTTTCTTTAATTTAATCCTTTGTCTATCTTAGAGTTGACAAAGCAGGTTCTATTTAAAGGAGCCTTTTACATTTTCAAAGGAGAAAAAATGGGGTGGGGGTGGCATATTATATGAGGAAACTTTAAAAACTCTTCACAAAATATATATGTTTCAGGAGAAAAGTATCAGGGGAGAACCAAATGAGTTTGATGTTTCCTTGTTTCTCCAGTCTCTTGACCTGAGTTCTAATCTTGAATCACTACCACATGGCTTTGGCAGGTCACGTCATTTATTTGGACCCCAGGTACTCTTCTGATCTTCTGGAATTCTTCCTGGGGCTTTAAATGTGTACATCTTCCACTCTGAATTTCCTCTTGTGACCTGCCAAATTCACAAATAACACGGGAGAGGCTGTCACACTGCATTTAGTTCTGCAGGATCACCAGCATGTGGGTGGATTCAAATCTATGATCTTACTATTTCATTTAACCCAGATGCTACATTTCTTCTGCTTTCTCAGCTTCAGTGAGGTAGAGACTTGGACGGAGACGAACTGGCTTCATCCCAATCTGGAGAAAAAAGATATTACCTGGCAAAAACAAATATCTGGAGGAACAGACACAGTTTGACTGTCCTTTCTATTGAAAGCACATGTCTAGGTTTAGCTGGTAACCTCTTCAGCCTTAAAGCTATACTGAATTCATAATCAGAGCACTGGAAGAGACAGTAAGAATTCACCTCTTGTGCTCCTTTGACTGTTACAGAAAAATTGTATTTTCCCAGATAAATTGGTAAACCATCCAACCACCTTTGATTAGCCATTATAATGCAAGCAACCTTTGACATAGATGACCCATATCAGCAAATAACCCTTTAGTTCAATATATTAGACCTTGAGACGTATTATGTTATTCTTTCCTCATCACCTTATACTTCTGTTCAGGAAAAGAGAAAATTTGCATATTTTATCCAAAGATGACTACTTTTTCATATTTTAATATTATGTTAAATTAAAATGCATTTTACAATTGACGTTTTGTCATAATTTTTATTAGCTGAACCTGAGAGGTAATGTTATTAAAATATTAAAAATTATTACATCTTAAAGTTGATAGTGTCTTAGATAATATTAAATACAGAAGTTGTAATTTCTTGGAAAGTTTTTGTCTTGATAGTAATGGTATTAAGGAGGCAACAGAAAGTAAACTTAGGAAGTAAACTTGTAAATTAGAAATTAAATTACCATTTAAATTAAATGGTATGTGTTTGCCCTGTCTTGCCTTTGGTCAGCTTTTTGAGTGCAGAATTCAACTGTATATTTTACTTTTTCAATATAGTACCTTATTTATTGTAAGTACTTTTATCTACATTATCATAACACAAGTAGTCACTCATTTTGAGAAGACAAAATCACTGTAAAGAAAAGAGAAGAAATACCATTAAATTTCCAACTTACTATCTGTATTGACCAAATTTATATAACAGCAATCTTTTGCATTACCCTATACAGGAATTTTTCTATGATAAACCAAAATATTAAATTAGGAAAATTCATTAAGTATATGTGTAATCAAGAATCTCTTATGCCAGTGATTTTCAAACTTGATTGCACATGAAAATCGCTATGAAGATTTTAGAAAATACCTGTGAAATCTGGACTCCATCACACACTAAATTAAAGCAGAGATTCTGGGAGTAGGGTCTTGGCATTTTTAAAATATGCTTCTCCAACAACAGAGAAAACGAACACCTGTATGTGAACAAATTGGATAACCTAGATGAAACAGACAAATTCCTGGAAACACACAACCTACCAACACCAAATCCTGAAGAAATAGAGAATCTGAATACCCCTATAACTAGCATAGGAAACTGAAGCAGTAATAAAAATCCTTCCAGCAAAGAAAACCCCAGGACAAGGTGGCTTCATTGGTGAGTTCTTTCAACCATGTAAAGAAGAATTAACATAAATCCTGATCATGTTTTTCTTCAAAAACATTGAAGAGAACATTTCCTAATTTATTCTAAGAGGCCAACATTACACTGTTACCAATGCCAGACAGACACTATAAGAAAACTACAGACCAGTATCTTTGATGAGCAATGAAATAAAAATCCTCAACAAAATACTAGTAAACATAATTCAACTGCATATTAAAAGGATTGTACACCATGATCAAGAGAGATTTAATCCTGAAATATAAGAGTGGTTCAATATTTGAAAATTAATCAATACAACACATCACATCAACAGAATGAAAGGAAAAAAAAACATGACCATCTCAATTAATACAAAAAAAAAGGCCTCTGACAAAATTCAAAACCCTTTCCTAATAATACGCTCAATATTAAGAATGGAAAGAATCTATCTAAACATAGTAAAGTTCCTACCTGAGAAACACAGCTAACATTATGCTCCATCATGAAAGACTGAAATCCTTTTCTTTAAGATGAAGAACAAGCAAGCCTGCTTTCACCATTTCTCTTTAACACAGTAGTGGCTGTCCTAGCCAGAGCAATTAGCCAAGAAAAAAATGGCATTTAAATTGGATAGAAACAACACAATTATATCAGTCACAGGCAACATAATCTTATATATAGGAAACCCTAAAGATTACAAATAGATGCACACAATAGTTAGAACTAAAAAATGAATTCAGCAATTTCAGAATCCAAAATGAATACTCAAAAATCAGTGGCATTTCTGTACCATAACAATATATAGCCCAAAAAGGAAATTAAGAAAATAATTTTACTGGAGAGATCCAAGATGGCTGATTAGTAGCAGCTCAGGATTGTAGCTCCCACTGAAAGCGCAGAGAGTGAGTGGACGCCACATTTTCAGATGAATTTTTATTGCCCACAGACCAGGAGATTCCCAGCGGAGGAGCCCCACGGGTCGCCAGCATGACTCTTTTGGTCAGCGCAGCCATTTTGCAGGCGCCCTGGCACGGTGGTTCACAGTCTGGAGTATACGGGACTGAGTGCCCTTTTGGTTGGCATTTGGAGCTCGGGGAAGACAGAGTCTCCCATTCAGCTGATTGAAAAGCGGACTGAAGCAGGGAACCAGACAGGGAGATTCTCGGGCAGAAAAGCACCACGAATCTTAACGCCACTGTTTCAGCCCGGCGTGGTGGGTTGCTGCAGGGGAAGGCTGGTCCCCCCCACCCCCCGACAAAAGGAAAACAGCAATTGGAACTTTTGAGGATTGAGAGTTTCACAGCAAGTACAGCTGAACCTGGGAAGGTCCAGCTCTGTGGGGGAGGGGCATCCACCGAAGGAAAACTAAGAAACAGAAAAACTTTACCACCAACAAGCTGGACGTCCACTCAGAGACCTAATCTGAAAGTCAGCAATTACACAGACGACAGGTGGATAAATCCAAAAAGATGGGAAGAAACCAGCGCAGAAAGGCTGAAAACACCCGAACTCAGAATGCCTTTCCTCCTACAGAGGATTGCAGTTCCTCATCACCAATTGAACAAGGCCTGATCAAGAATGAATGTGAGGAATCAACAGAATCAGGCTTCAGAAGGTGGATAATGAGAAACTTCTGTGAGCTAAAAGAACATGTTCTAGCCCAATACAAGGAAACTAAGAACCTTGAAAAAAGGTTCGACGAAATCTTAATGAGAATGGACAATTTAGAGAGGAGTATAAGTGAATTAATGAAGCTGAAAAACACAATACGAGAACTTAGTGAAGTATGCACAAGTTTTAACAGTCGAATTGATCAAGCAGAAGAAAGGATTTCAGAGGTCAAAGACCAACTTAATGAAATAAAACGAGAACACAAGATTAGAGAAAAAAGGGTAAAAAGGAATGAGCAAAGTCTCCAAGAAATATGGGACTATGTGAAAAGTCCTAATCTACGTTTGATAGGTGTACCTGAATGTGATGAAGAGAATGATCCAAGCTGGAAAATATTCTTCAGGATATTATCCAGGAAAACTTTCCCAACCTAGCAAGGCAGGACAATACTCAACTCCAGGTAATACAGAGACCACCACAAAGATATTCCTCAAAAAGAGCAACCCCAAGGCACGTAATCATTAGATTCACCAGGGTTGAAATGAAGGAGAAAATACTACGGGCAGCCAGAGAGAAAGGTCAGGTTACCCACAAGGGGAAGCCTATCAGACTCACAGCAGATCTCTCAGCAGAAACCCTACAAGCCAGAAGAGAGTGGGGGCCAATATTCAACATCCTTAAAGAAAAGAACTTTCAACCCAGAATTTCATATCCAGCCAAACTAAGTTTCATAAGTGAAGGAAAAATAAAATTTTTTACAAACAAGCAAGTACTCAGAGATTTCATTACCAGCAGGCCTGCTTTACAAGAGCTTCTGAAAGAAGCACTATATACAGAAAGGAACAACCAGTATCAGCCATTCCAAAAAACCCATTGGTAAGCTGCATCCAGACCCATCTCACATGTAAGGATATACAGAGACTCAAAACAAAGGGATGGAGGAAGATTTGCCAACCAAATGAAGAGCAAAAAAAAAAAAAAAAGCATGAGTTGCAATTCTCATCTCTGATAAAATAGACTTTAAAGTAATAGAAACCAAAAGAGATATGGACATTGTATAATGGTAGAGGGATCAATGTAATGGGAAGAGCTAACGATCCTAAGTCTATGCGCACCCAATATAGGAGCACCCAGATACATAGGGCAACTTCTCGGTGACTTACAAAGAGACTTGGACTCCCACACAATAATAGTGGGAGACTTTAACACTACACTGTCAATATTGGACAGATCAATGAGACAGAAGCTTAACGATACCCGGGACTTGAACTTAGACCTCGAACAAGTAAACTTAACAAACATTTACAGAACTCTCTACTCCAAATCCACAAAACATACATTTTCTTCAGTAACACATCACATCTATTCTAAAAGTGACCACATAGTTGGGAGTAAATCACTCCCCCGGCAATTGCATAGCATTTCATAGGTTTAAATGAAATATTGGTTGGCTGTTTGTTATTTTCCTCCCTTATTCCTTCCCTGTCTCCATTGTATAACACAATTATTAGTATGAAAGAGCTTTTCAATACCCATTTTTAGACTGCATTCTAGCCTGGGCAATAGAGCAAGATTCCTGTCTCTCTCTCCCTCTTTCTTCTCTTCCCCTTTCTTTCATTCTCTTTTTTCCTTCTCTCTTTCTCTCTTTTCTTCTTTCTTTTTTCTTTCAAAAAAAAAAAAAGAAATGGGCATGAATGAAAGGTTCTCTCTCTTAAAAGCTAAACAAGGAGCAGATGTTTTAAAATCAATAAAAAAATAATTTTACTTATAATAACATCAAAAATAATAAAACACTTAGGAATAAACTTAACCAAAGAGATGAAAGACTTTTACACTGAAAATTACAAAATGTTGCTGAAGGAAATTGAAGAAACAAGTAGAAAGATATTCCATGTTCATGAATCTGAAAAATTAGTATTTTTAAGATATCAGTAACACCCAAGGCAATAAAGAAAATGTGGTACATATATACTATGGAATACTATGCAGCCATAAAAAAGAATAAAATCATACTCTTTGCAACAACATGGGTGGAGCTGGAGGCCATTATCCTAAGCAAATTAACACAGAAAAACAGATTACCAAATACTGCATGTTCTCACTTATAAGTGAGAGCTAAACATTGAGTACACATGGAGACAAAGAAGTAAACTATAGACACCAGGGCCTACTTGAGAGTGGAGGATGGGAAGATGGGAAGGATTGAAAACGACCTATCAGGTATTATCCTGGTTACTCTGTGACAAAATTGTCAGTACACCAAACCCCCATGACATGCAATTTACCCATGTAACAAACCTGCATGTTTACCACTTGAACCTAAAATAAAAGTTGGAAAGGAAAAACAATATCCAAAGCAATCTATAGATTCAATTCAATCCATATCAAAATCCCACAATCCCAAAATTCTGTTTCATACAGAAATAAAAATAAGCCATTTTAAAATTTACATGGAATTTCAAGGGACCTCACATAACCAAAACCATCTTGAAATTATACCTCCTGATTTCAAAACTCACTAAATACCTATACTAATCAAAACAGTGCAGTACTGGCATAAAAACAGACATATAAATCAACAGAATAGAATAGAGCCCAGAAACAAACTCTCACAACATGTGGTCAAATGATTTCAACAAGGGCACCAAAACTATTCTAAAGTAAAAAAGTCGTATCAGTGGATGGTGCTGGGTAAACTGGATATCCATATTACAAAGAGTGAAACTGGATCCTTAACACCATATACAAAAATAAACTCAAAATTAATCAAAGACCCTAATGTACAAACTAAAACTACATGACTCTGAGAAGAAAACACAAGGAAAAAGCTTCATGACATTGGATTTGGCAATTATTTATTAAATATAAAACCAAAACCACTAGCAACAACAACAAAAGAAAAAACAGATAAATTGGACTTTGTTAAAATGAACAACTTGTGTGTTTCAAAGGACACTAACAGGGTGGCAGGGTGCAATGACTCATGCCTATAATCTTCAGCACTTTGGGAAGCCAAAGAAGGCAGATTGCTTGAGCTCAAGAGTTCAAGACCAACCTGGGCAACATGGCAAGACCCCATCTCTACCAATAAAAATTTAGCCAGACATAGTGGGATGTGCTGTGATTATGCCACTGCACTCCAGCCCAGGTGATGCAGTGATACCCTGACTCAAAAAGTATATGTGTCAACAACAGCATGAAAATGCAACCTCAAGAATGGAAGCAAACACTTGCAAATCATGTATATGATGAAGGGCTGATATTCAAAATATATGTTTTTAAAAAAACTTCTACTCAGCAGCGACAGCAAAAAAAAGCCAATCTGATTAAAAATTGAGCAAAGGACTTGAATGGATATTTCTCCAAAGAATATATTCAATTGCCAATAAGCATATGAAGATGGTCCACATCACTAATCACTAGGGAAACAGAAATCAAAACCATAATGAGATAACACTTCACAATCATAGGATGGCTTTTTAATTTAAAAAATGGAAAATAATAGGTGTTAGTGAAGATGTGGAAAAATTAAAACATTTATTGCTGGTGGGAATAAAAAATGGTGCAGCTGTTACGGAAAATGATATGATGGTTCCTTAAAAAGTTAAATGTAGATCCAGCAATTCCATTTCTGGGCATATATACAAAACAATTGAAAGCAGTAACTTAAACAGATATTTGTATGCCCATGTTCATAGCAACAGTATTCACAATAACCAAAAGATGGAAACAACTCAAGTGTGCGCTGACAAATAAACAAAATGTAGAATATACATACAATGGAATATGATTTAGCCTTTAAAAAAAGAAATTAAGGAAAATTTGACATATGTTCTAAGATAAATGAACCTTAAGGACATTATGCTAAGTGAATAGCCCAATATAAAAGACTAATACGAGGTCGTTCCACCTATATGAGATACCTAGAGTAGTCAGATTCATACAGACAGAAAGTAGAATGCTGGTGATGGGCCGGCGGAGGGGAAAATATGGAGTCGTCTAATGAGTACAGAGTTTCCATTTGGGAAAATGAAAAAGTTCTGGAGATGAATGGTGGAGATGGTAACAGAGAATGTGAATATACTTATGCCAGTGAATTATGCACCTGAAAATAGTTAAAATGGCAAATATTATGTTACATATATTTGCCATAATTAAACATTAAATTCAAAAAACCCAAACCTCCCAGGTGTTTTCATACAGCCAAGTTTGAGAACCATGAAGCTGTACCAAATGATTGTCTCAAGAAAGCCTTGACAATTTGAGAGCTGAGTTCTTCCAGATGGAAACACAGTTTTGCTCCACGCGGTTCCCTGCTGCTAACACAGAGCTTGTCACAAATTATAACAATCCTATCTGCTTTTTAGTAGTGGCCCCAATTATGTGTCAGAAATCATGCAAGGCCAGTTCTCAAAGATTAGATTGCATCAGAATTACCTGGATGGCTTGATAAAACTTGACCCGAAGAGTTAGGTATAGGTATTGTATTTCTAATAATTCCCTAATGGTGTTGGGCTGGGGACCACAGGTTGAGCACTACTTTGGCAGCACTTTTCATATTATCACAACATGTATGACAATCTATGGGGCAGGTATCATAGGGAGGCTATATTAAATGATTTATGATATTTAACATATTTAATTTAACATATTAAATGATTTATGCAGCATCACAAGCCAGGAAGTATCAGAGATGGGATTAAATCCCAGGACACTCTGACTCCCCCCTCCCCCTCCAACCATTGCCATCTCACTGTGCTCTGTAAACATGTCATTAAATGGATAAATATCTTGAGTAGGTTCTTAGCAGACTTCAATGGAAAACTAAAATTTGCTTAAAAATGTATTTTCTAAAAATCTTGAAGTCAGTGCAGGAGACAGTCTTTTACAGACTTACTCAGTAGGAGTCCATGGTGGAATCTGCAAATGTCATCACTTGCCCATATTCAATCACATGCCATTTGAATCTAGTAGTGAATTTCATCTGTTAGCAACTTAGCCAGCAGTACCCTACCTCTGTCAAATTCTTTTCAGGCATGCTCCCTCTTTGGTGTTAGAAATGTCTTCTCTCTGTTTCTATATATTTTTCTAACTTATTAAACTTACCACTATTCCCAAGCAGAACATTTTCCAGGCTCACAGGTTGGTTTTTGTCTCATTCCCCCTCTTTAATTCCTATTTCTATTCACAAATAGATTTAAACTTCTTTTCTGCCCAAACAGTTCAAACATTATGTTATAAAAAATACTGCGCAAGAGGATTTTCCCCTTAGTAATATCTACAGAAAGGGGGAAAAGATCAAAGAAAAAGATAAAAAGAAAACACATGTAAAGAAAAAATAGGGAATAGCAAATAAGTTGGAATTCCCAACTAGTTGATATTCTTTGTTCAAACGTGTTTAATAATAGCAACAGCTACCATTGATTGGGTGCATATTAGGTGCCAAACTCTGTGCCGAGTAAATAGCTTAAAAATACTGTCTGTTTTAGTCCTGCCAAGAAAAACATCTGGGATGGCTATTTTTATTACCATTTTATAGATGTGGAAATAGGCATAAAGTTAGGTAACTTGTCAGATGTAGATAGCTGGTGTGCCTGGGTCTAAAAGTTGAGGCTTTCACCCACTATAATCCTTTCTGCAAAAATGAAGGGATAGTAGTTCACTAAGGTGATCTCACCACTTGTATTAGTTCATTCTCATGCTGCTAACAAAGACATATCCGAGACTGAGTAATTTATAAAGGAACGAGTTTTAAATGACTCACAGTTCAGCACAGCTGGGAAGGCCTCAGTCACGACAAAAGAGGGAGCAAACACTTCCTTCTTCACAAGGTGGCAGGGGAAGCAAACACGTCTTTCTTCACATGGTGGCCGGAAGCAGAACTGCTGAGCCAAAGTGGAAAAAGCTCCTTACAAAACCATCAGATCTTGTGAGAACGTACTATCACGAGAACAGTGTGGGGAAACCACGCCCATAAATCAGTTATCTCCACCTGGCCCCTCACATAACACGTGGGGATTAAGGGAACTACAATTCAAGATGAGATCTGGGTGGGGACACAGCCAAACCATATCACCAATCAAGGAGAACATGTTGGGATTGTTTTCTACTTTGCGAAGCTAATTTCAAAGTAGAATCCCTGGTACGAATGGCTTGGTCATCTGAGCACTAAAGCCTGCTTTGTGTATAACTAAGAACATCTAAGGAGGTGAGTCATGCATGGCTTTAGAGAATGGTCTTCAGAGGCTACGTCAGTCTGGATGCTAATTCTACCACAATATCTGTATATTATTGGACAAAATACTGAATCTCTCTGTGCCTCACTTTCCTTAGTGGTACCATGAGATAATAATTGTACCTAACTCATAAAAATATTGTGAAGATTAGCATGAACATCAGGTACAGCTCTTAGAATAGTGCCCAGAATACTGAATGCTTAATACACATAGCTATTATTAGCGTTATTATCAAATTTTAAATAGTGGCCTTGTTTTATAATTATCATCTATTTTATGGCAAGATTTGGAGTGTTTTTTATCAATTTCTAGATTGTGTTTTTCCATCTACCCTCATGGTATAAGATGATACTGCTAAAGCTTTCATCAGGTGGCAAGACAGATCAGTGCCTTTTCCCATTCGTTTTTCTGTGAGTAAGTACATCATAATTCTCCCCGGAGGCTATAGCTGTGAAAGAACAACTCAGATGAACCATACCACCAAAATTTGTCCTGCAATTTCATGCAAAGTGACTTCACACAAGAAAAAATGTTTTCCTAAAATATGTGTATAGGCTATTGTAATATCTGTGGTTGCAAAATGAAAGCTATTCCTTCCTTTAGCTACACCCTTCAATATTTGCTCAGGTGCAATTTGATTTCCACATGAACTGATTCGGAAAACTTACCAGAGTTACAGAGAAGTTGTCATTCCAGCCTCTAGTAACTTCTCAAACAAAATCACATTCCCAAAAAATGGTTTCATAAAATACCTCTAATAAATCTCTTTGTGTATTTGTGCCTGATTATAAACCCCATCGGTAATCTGCCTTTAAGCATGAGCACATTTTTAATCAAGCAGTAAAGTATTCTGAATATAAAGTTCATCGGAGCTGGAGCTGCAGTGAACTGTTTTGTCCCCCCTGGTGAAGGATCTTGGCTGGAGAGTTTATTGCAGTTGCCCCAAAGTTCTGTTCCCTGTGCGCCTGACTGCTCTTCCCAAGTGGCAGAGAAGAGCAAACTTAAAGGAGATCATGTTGATTTTCTCAACTAGGACCCTTAATTCCAGATGGATAGCTTTTTTCTTAACAAAAGAAGAGTTTACAAAGTCTGTCCTTCAAAGACATCTTTATTCAACAATCATATGAGCAATAAAATAACAAGTAATAAGACGGAGCTCAGTTAACACCAGAAGTAGATTTTATATTTACAACATATGAGAAGTAGGCAAATTATGCAAATGAGCATGGAAAGCATGCAGTTTCAGCTCAGGGGCACTGTAGTTGGATTCCTATGGGGTGTGTGATCATTGGTAACTCACCTACAAGAGCAGTGGCTTCTGAACTTGAAGCACTCCACTGGTAATTTTATGTCTGTTTGCTGATTTATGTGTTAAATAAATTATATGTATTCCTTTCAACTGTAGTTGGAAATGTTTCACTATTTTTATTTCAAGCCTGCATATATAATAACACAAAGGGGAATAAAAGAGTAAAGTAACCTAAATATGCCCCTTCACTTGCTTTAAACTGAGGTGTGGTTAATAAATGAAGCAAAACATTTTTAAAGTAAATACCATTTTCAAGTGCACATTATTTTATTTCAAAAATATGAGATGCATCTGCATCTCTGTATGTGTATTACATATATTTTTATTATTTTAATCTATGCTGTTGACTTAAAAATAAATATTTAGACAGAATTTACAGTTAGCAGGTCAATGAGGCATTTAAAGTAGTCTACAAGTTCAAAAGCCGATAAAGTTTAGGACTCTGCAAATCCGGCTGGTATTCCAAGTATAGTCATGTGTCATCAGTGACCTAGAATTGATGGTGATGTTACTTTGAGGGAATGTACAAATGATGAGCCTGGAGAGATAAATTAAGAAACAGAAAACAAGCTAGAATAGTCTGGATGCAATGCATTACTTCATTATCAGATTATGATTGAATGTGTTGGTCCAAATGCTTGGTACAGTAGGTCCTCACTTAATGACATTAATAGATTTTGGGAAACTGTGATTTAAAGTAAAATTATATATAATAAAAACAACTCTCACCACAGGCTAACAGATGTAAACAAGAGTTAAGTTCCTATGGTGTTTTTCTGGTCATGCAAACATTACTAAACTTCTATATAAAAACCCAAACACTTCTAATATTAAACATTGAAATAAATGTGGGTTACACATTCATTTAAGAAAAAGTGAACACAAACAAACAAGATAATTATTTACCCGCTGATTCCAGCTCAGGCTTGTGGGTGACCAGAGCCTATCCTGACAACTCAGGGAAGACCTCCATCCCATCACAGGGCATATTCGCACATTGCCACACTCACACTGCGACCATGTAGACACACCAATTAACCTAATGTGCATAGCTTTGGGATGTGGGAGGAAACCAGAGTACTTTTGCAGAAATAAGAAGAGCGTGCAAACTCCACACACACAGTGGTCTTGGCCAGGAATCAATTTTTTCTCATCAGCATTATCAGGAAATGATGTTGAATGAAACTATGTTAACCCAGGACCTGCTGTATTATGCTGATTCTTACAGGAAAAATACAGATGAAAATAGTTTTTGATCTGATGCTTTAATTAATATCTAAGTCAAAATAAGAGTAGCTACCACTAATAACTACGATTCATGACTTGTCTCAGTCATGAGGATCTTTTTGCTAGCCTGATTTTTCCATTGCGATCTTTTGCAAATGCTGTAACCAAGATTATTCAACTCTTGTCCTGCAAGACTCCTTAGAACCAGTGTTCTTCATGATTGGCTCATCCCAGCTCCCTCTCTTTCATAAAGACCAGTACGTTCCATTTTCTTTCTACATTCCTCTACTATATTTTCAAATATTTTTAGGCAGTCTAAAATGAGTGGTGTCTCTTCCATTCTCTGTGAATTTTGCTATGTCCATTGCACAGACAAAAATTGTTCCATAAATGCCCTCCCCAACTCTCTCCCCCAAAAAACAGCCAACTACAATCAGATTTCTTAAAACTGCAATCAGATTTCTTAAAACATGAAGGCAGAGATTTTCACTACTGTTTGCTTGTGACCTGGCCTAGTAAAGAAAGGCTGTATGTAAGTTAAAAACAAGTTTGAAATAAACTGAATTGAGACACTTTTGTTTGTACAGGTGGAAGGGATCTTAGTGCTCAGTTAGTCCCACACCTTCATTTAATAAAAGAGACACCTGAGGCCCAGGAAGATGGTGTCTTATCTCTGTGCAGCCACAGCAGACCCAGAGCCAAGTCCTGGACTCCCAGGCAAGGCTCTTGCCACTGCCTCCACTCAGACTCTCTGAGCCTGCCAAGTGATGGATAGTCTTGTGCTGAATCACTAGGAATGAATTCTCAAGCCCATGTTCTTATCCATGTTTAATCACAAAATGATGGTGACTTCGAGTAAATCGCTAAAATTCTCTATGTCTCACTGTTTCCATTTGTATAATGTGTGGCCCTTCATTTGCATCAGTTCATTCAGAGGGAGAAGATACAGGGGTGTATATACATATTAAATGACATACAGCAATCTGCTCAAAGCAAGTAGTACTTTTGAAGGCATCATTTAGAAACTGAGTTTTCTCAACCAGCAATAGTATAATCAAGAGAGAAAATAAATTACCTTCAGTCTTGAAAGCAACAAGAAGACTCTCTCTCTATCCTCCAAGAGCATCATTTAATTACCTACAGTGATACCAACTCAGTGGACCACCTATCCCAATTAAGTGGCAGTACGTGCTAATTATCGTTAGACTTAATTGGTTTCCCAATTCAGCAACTTTCCTAATCAAATATGCCCCAGTTAAGCAACGCTTATTGAACCACCTGAATCTTGCTTAGAAGAAAACAAAAGAAAATTTCCCATCTCGAGTTCAGCAAATAAAACCCAGTCTCACCAAGTCACACTAGCCAGTTTCTAATTAATTTTGCAAAGCATACGCCGAGGTTGGGTCCAGGAACTGTAACTTCTTCCAGTTAGAAACACTTTATTAAAATGAAGTCAGATTAAGCAAGACATTTCAAACAATGTTTATGGTTTGTCAAAAACGATGTCAACAATAATGAAATAAATGTATAAAAATTAATATTTAATATATCCCCCCTTTGTTTCTTACACACATTTTTATGACCACAATGATTATTTCATCCTTTTAGATTTTCCACCCCAAGATATACTGTGTTTGGTAATAATACACCCCGAAGGGTAGGTAAGCATAAAGAAAGAAATTATGTTCTTGGGTTCAACTTTCCCAGAGAAATTTATGGGCATATTTGTTTCCTAGCTTAAATTACACTAGTAAAACATGAATGTAAAATTCGCTACTTGAGAACCACTCAGGACAAGGGAGACCTTGATTCAATGAGCTACACAATCTGCATAGATCTTGACAGATCAGGGATGAGTATAAACTGGAAGAAGATATTCCTTCTTCTGGAAAGCTGAACATTTGGGGTGGCATATAATATAGACACACATGCTCTGGTATTAGAAGTTGTGTCTCTGGAGTAATTATTCCAGGTATGCTCAATGACAACTACATTCCCCTCATTTGAATAGGTTAATGGGACTCCAGAAAACAGATGGGCAGTTCTGAGCTCTTCTTTGAGTAAACCTAGAATTCTTACCTTAAACCCTTCCGGCCAGAATGACAGAGAGGGTGGCGTAAAAGAAAAAAAAAAAGTGACTCCAAAATTCCCACTTTCCTCAGGTCACCCTGCAAAATGATGAGAGAAGAGCAAAGGTGGGGAGATCTGGTAGAATCAGGTTATGTCCTGGGGTCAGCTTTCACATTTCTTTCCAGGGCAGGAAACTCTTCATATGTATCTAGGAAAGAGCCCTGTGGTTGCAGTGGCCTTGGTGAAAGTGGAGGTAGGAGACACCCACTGCACAACATGTGTGGTACCAGCAGTCGTATCACCGGAAGGATGCGTTGGTGTACTGCCCAGTGGCCTTAGCAAGCCTTGCTCTTGGTACGCATACTTACCGGGTAGTTGAGGATTGCAGATAAGCAGTGGAAATAGTGAAAGAGCAGTGGCATACTGAGTGGGAGAGGGGGGTGACAAGATGACAGCACACAAACTGGGAGTGGGGGAGGGGGGTGGAAAAGCCACTTGGGATGGATTCTTGGCCTCTCCTTAACAAGTGTTGTCCCATCTCCTGTGGCCACAAAAAGGTCTATCAAGGAATTCAAGGTTAATCAACAAGAAGACTTTAACCTTGTGGAGTTGGCCACAGACTGCAAGATACAGAAGCAAGGAAAGGATTCTTCAGAAACTGTCATTTCTTTGACCATTGTAATGATATTGCATCAAAGGGGGTTCTTATGCCACTAACAGAGAATAATAACAGAAACAATATTGTTAGAGTTGATCTCAGTTTTCTCTGGACTCACTTAAAATACTTCAGTTTTGGGCTCACGTTTCCAAAAAGGAAACAACATGTATAACTTAAAGTGATTTACCTCTTTTTCAATCATCTAGCACACATTATGTAAGAGTTGGTGGAGGCTGTTAACGACAGTAAAGCCAGTTATTGGCAACATCAAAACAGAGGAAACCACCTACATTTCTAAGATGCTATTTAATTAAAATCAATGTTCCCTGCAATATGTGAAATCACCTCAAACACAATTTCTATATTCTACTCATAATTGAATTAAGCTGTTTTGGCCTGAAGCAGAACTGTGAAGCAGAATTATTGAAGGTAGAGCTGGAAGAGAACTCAGATATCACTTATTCCCAGACACTCATTTTACATCTAAGGAAATAACACTTTAATCACTAAATGACTTAGCCAGAGAATAACCAAGTTTCCCAATTATTATGTAGTACTATTTTTGTCATCCATGTTGGAAACCTCCTATGTACTTTCACTATGGTTTCTGGTCTCTTCCTTCTTAGGAAGCGATCTGATACTAAGTATACACCTCTGTGTTTTCTGAAGGCCTTTCTTCCAAATCTGATAGAGTCAAACAGCAATATATCTTGATATGCTGATGTCTTCTATCTGTCAATAGAAACTTCTTTGAGAAAAGAAAGAAAAGCTCATTTCTGGACATGGCCAGGTAGGCAGGGGAAGACCAGAGGAATCATGGCTATTCCAAGTGCTGGGGAATCATTGCAATCCTTGTCAGTGAATAAGTGATTCAGGTTCAACTGTAAGATGAGTGAAAAAAAATAAAGAAAGATCTAAGTAACTAGCAATACTAGTTATAGTTATTTATGTGGACTGCTAAACTGTTGACCTGAATTGTCATGGAACAACACATATTAAGTATGTGTCAGATTAACTTTGTTGTAAATTGCATTTCATTCATTCATTGTCATTGGCAATTATTCAATACTTGCTCTACACCAGATTACTCTTTTTTTTCTTTCTTTTCCCATTAAGCTCCAAGTTTCCCTTTTTAGTATTTCCCTGTCTTCTTCCTTATCTCTGGTGATAACCTTATCCCTGTTATAACTGACTTCACTGGTTGCCTGCCAATAGCTACTCACTATCTTTGCTAAAGAAACCAAATTTTGTCCGGATATATCCACATTTTTTTTCCCCTACAGCCATATTATTGAGGAAAGGACAGCCCCAACCCCAATAAATTTTGGTTTGTCTAAATTGTGGTCACTTCATTTTCTTTTCAGTGATCTGTTTAGGAAGGACTCGGCTGTGGCTGATGAGATACGAAGGTGAGGCTACTGAGAAAGCTGCACACAAAGATTTCTTAGCTCTTACAATGTGTCCAAAGGAAAATGTGTGGAGTATTTTTTTTCACCATATCTTGACTTTACATTAAAATATAAGAATGTGATGCCAGAAGCTGTAGCAGCCATCTTGTGGCCATGAGGAAAATTAGCATATTTCAAGATAGCAGATAAATGCAGCAATGCAAGAGATGGGAAAAAATTGGATCCTTTTTTTTTTTTTTTTTTTGAGATGGAGTTTCACTCTCTTGCCCAGACTGGAGTGCAGTGGCACGGACTCAGCTCACTGCAACCTGTGCCTCCCAGGTTCAAGCAATTCTCTGCCTCAGCCTCCCAAGTAGCTGAGATTACATGCATGTGCCACCATGCACAGATAATTCTTGTGTATTTTAGTAGAGATGGGGCTTCACCATCTTGGCCAGGCTGGTCTTGAACTCCTGACCTCATGGTCCACCCACCTTGGCCTCCCAAAGTGCTGGGATTACAGGCATGAGCCACCATACCCGGCTGGATCCTCTATATTTTTGAATAACGAAATTGCCCAGCACTGAGCCACCCTACCCAGGATTAGGTGTTAGATAATAAAATAGTCTTACTATTTAAGCCTTTTGTTTAGATTTCGTTTTACTTGTTGCTGGGTGAATTTTATAATAGAGCAGTGGTCTGGTGAAGTGAAAAGATTTTGAAGTGAGACAAACTAGTGTTTAAGGGCTTGACCTACCACTCGATATCTGTTATTTATTCATCAAATATAAAAAATGCCTAATATAACACATAGGATTCATTCAAAAAAGTTTGTTCATAATTAAACAGTGGTTGTGGGTAATAGCAAAAATTAACAAGGTAAAAGGATATTTAGAAGAAACATCAGGGATGATATCAAAAGCCATAAAGCATGCGACTCTGAGCTAGATTTTTTTTTAAGTCCAGAATTTATCTTCTCAGAGCATTAAGTCAGAACTAATAAACTTCTAAAAGCTCTGACTAGGTCTAGTTTTGAAACACAGACAAGTATTAACTGAAAGATTTTATTGAGCATCTTTTAACACATTGTCATGCCCTTTAGGTTATGCAAGAATGAGTAAGACATCTAGGCAAAAGTGAAGTTTGAGAAAATTTCAAAAAAAGAGCATTTTATCTATCTATCTATCCTTTAACTAAAGTACATATAAATCATGCATTCTTAATTCTGTGGTAGATTTGCACATTCAGGATACAATCTGATTGAAAGTGACTACAAGGCAAATAGTTGGTCCAGGAATAGTGGAGGAAGAAGGCCGCTTATAACAGTGAATTAAACAGGGTAAATATCTTAAAGGAATAATTCAGGGGTGTCCAATCTTCTGACTTCCTTGGGTGACACAGGAGGAAGAAGAATTGTCTTGGGCCACACATAAAATACACTAACAATGGCTGTTGAGCTAAGAAAAAAATATCACAAAGCAATCTCATAATGTTTTAAGAAAGTTTATAAATTTGTATGTTGGACCGCATTCAAAGCTACCCTGGGCTGCATGCAGCCCACAGGCCACGGGTTGGACAAGCTTGGAATAATTGATAGGTCATATAGCTTATCCAAAAATGAAAGAGTAGAAAAGAAATGGAGTAGGAAAACAAATTCATTAGTTCAACGAATACTGAATGGTCACTACATGCTAGGCAGTGTGACGGGTGCTTGGAACATGTATCTTTTCTCAGAGCTTTCAGTCAAGTTTAACATTGGACAACTCATATATACCACCCACACATGTCTGATATTAACTTCCAAGGTAAAGAATTAAAAATGAAAATATTAATTATATTTCAGAATTGCTTACAATATTTATATTGGTCATATCCCAAGAGGAATTTTATAGTTGGATGTATTTTGTCTTACTTTTAATGAAAAATGTATTGTTACTGGAGAATCTCTACTAGCAGTTGCTGAAAAAGAACCTGGTTCTGGGATATTTCAGAGAGCTCCGGCTGAGTGACATTCTCTGCTGATTTACAAAGTGGCATCAGATCATCTTTCCCACACCTGGAGCAGCTCAGCCAACAGCAGCTTGCAGGTGTCACTCAAGTCTGGCTAAAGGCTGGCTCCAGTGAGTCTAGCCAGGACCTGGCTTAGCTATTCCCTGTCCTGGAGGGGCCTATCCCCCGTGAGCATGGGCGTGAATACATGTATGTGGGTGTCTGGGAGTATGTACATTCCCCCCCTGTAACTCTCCATCCATCCATTTTGGTGTCTAAATAGTATCAAGCACTTAAAATAACATTAAGACACGTTCCAGCTTGCCCTGCCAGTCAAAGGAAAAGAAAAAAAAAAATTGAAACCCTGCATTTCAGAACCCCAGGGGCTTTCTGATTTGTTAGGTTTATCGGTTTAGAGGATTAAAAAGGCAGAAATATTAGGAAGAAAAAGAAAGAGCCAGCATATTCATTGAAGCAAATCTAATGAGCTGCTGGGCCACAGGAATTAAAAAAAAAAAAAAGGTTCTACTACCTGAGCAAATCTTATTTATTATTCTTGCTTTACAATTAAAAATTTTAAAAACTAATAATAATTTCCTAGACATTTTTCTTTTTCTTGCTATGCTAGTCACATTTCCCAAATCCTTTATCAACGCTGCTCTGCATATGAATGGGCTGTAATTGAACTGTCACATTCATGAAGGTCAGTAACCTTTCATTAGGAAGAATGTGCCTTTCTTGATATATTGTAAAGTCCCCGGAGGATTTGAAAGCATATTCAAAAAAAAAAAAAAAAAAAAATTCTGTCTACTATACCTAGAAGAACAAAATGCAGATTTTTCTCTGTTATTTTGTGCATGAGGCAAGAGAGTAATTCCTTGTGTTTTTGTTTAACATGTTTTTGTGTGCGGTTTTTTGTTGTTGTTATTGTTTGGGTTTTGAGGATTTTTTTTTTTTGAGCCAAGGGAGGGGAATTCTCTCCATAGCCCACCAACCTTGGCTTTTTGTGTTTTGTTTTTTGTCAGCAACACTATGCAAAATTGTCTAATGGAAGCTTTTCCTGAGTCTTTAAGCAAAATGAAAAACTTAAATTTCCTTGCTTAAAAAGAAAAAAAAAAGCACTATTCTATCTGCTGTTTTAAAAAGTAGACATTATGAATGTAACTCTTTCCCCTTATAGTACACTTCAGTACTTGCTATGGAAAACACCAAAGTCATTATGTGCATATAAAGACCCACCTGAGTGACGCATATTCTGCTAACGGCCACCCCTATGATTTAGGCAATAATTAACACGGACAAGCACTCCGTATCCCCCACTTTGGTGTTCAAGATGGCTGACCTCAGAGCAATCCAGGCCCTGGCGGGGATGTCTGCTTGTGCTTCTGCGTAATTTGACTTGAGACCCCTCTGGAAATTTTCAACCAAAGCTTTAGGCTCACTCAACCAGCATTAACTCCAAGCTCCCCCTTTAGTTCAACCCATCTTTCATCCCAAGCTACAAGTTATGTGCACCTTTAAATGTGTGCTTATATTTTAAGTGGGAAATATCTGCCAATTTTGGAAACAGTTTCTTTATTCAATTTTATCAACTTTAAATTGGATTCAGAAGATTGTTCTGGCATTACTGATACGGAAATGCACATAAACTACTTAACAGGAAATCTGAAAGACATTAGTGCAAAGACTGAAATAAAAAGACATGAGCAACACCCAATGTACTATGGTTTCTGACATACTGATATGCTCTATGTTTATTTGACATACTTAGGGCTTCAATTCCTTAAGAACTTTCTCACTGACCAAACATGTGGACAAGCATCGATGGAAAATACATAATCTGTACATGGAAAACTTAAATTTCTTATAAAAGAAACAGAAAACAGAAGGATTTTAGCAGAGAAATTCTTTTCACAAAGAATGTTGTCATCTGTAGTTCTATGTGGTCGCAAGGTGGGAATAGCAAAAGAACTTTCTAGCAGAAAAACTAGAAATTCCCTACAGTATTAGGCAGTTCCAACTAAGAAAACAAAACTTACACCAGATAATTCAACAGAAAAAAGGTAATAGTGGGAAATGTTTTTGAAGACATGAAAAGGTGAGTAACAACTACAGAAACTGACGACCACTATTAGGGTTGTAGGGACAGTGAGAAGAGGTGGTGTTACTGGAGCCTCAATGATGACTGCAGCTGCCAATGCCTGTGCATTGGAATGTTGCAGCCAAGATGCACATGTACACTTATGAAACATGATTTCAAGGAAATCAAACTAATGATTCCACCAAGTCCATTAGAATTTGCCTCCAAACAGTTCAGCTGGTAGACGCTGGAACTGTGGTAAGCCTGCCTGGCAATCTGAAGAAAGGAACCAGCTAGTGGGAGCTGAAGCCACTGATGAGACACAGCAGGCACACTGCTAGGCAGAAAGAAATAGGAAAATCATCTAATGACTCCTTCCCTCTTGCGCTTCGATGTCCCACTAGAGCCTCCCCTTGTTACCTGGAAGCAAGCTGGTAAGAAAGCCTGGAAAAAGTTGATGTAGGTTCAACCCCTGGTGGAACAGGGATAAGGGCATGGAATGCATTTCAGAGCTGAGAAGAATGGTCTGCAGTACCATTCGCTTATTTTTAAACATTCTCACAATGGGTAGTCTAGGGCAAACACTATTGTAGGGTCCTACGCATAGGATATATAGGCAGGAAAATAACAGCATTAAATCATGGCATTAAAATAGACAATAAGTGCTTTAATTCATCTTAATAGCCCATCAAAACAACTCCTGAGCGATTTCTCAAGAAGAAAAACAAAAGGAATTTCCATAAAGAAAATCCATTTTGCCAGCGAAATGGCCAAACCTAATCATTTTCAATGCTTTTATTACGTGGAACTTACCAAAAAGTATAGTCCCTGCTGTGACTCTCAGCAGGGCAAGATCACTATTTAGTTCCCAATTTCCTGGGATGGGTTTGATGATACTTGTTGGGTTAGTTGGTTCTCATTGCAGCCACCCATACCTGTGTGTTCAGATGCTGAGAACCACAATTGTGCTTAAAACATGATTTCAAAGAAATAAAACTACTTTTTAAAATAAAATTACTTTTAAAAAGTATGCCAGACTTTACCCCAAAGTTGTTTTTCTTCTTTAATCCCTTTGACTGATTTAAATATTTTAAAATATCAAACTAAAAAGCTTTCCAATACTGCAGATAAAAATAGAATATTCTTGGATGTACATAAGATTTTATTTTGGATTATTATTACTATTGTTTTTGTTGTTGTTTTTTGAGATAGAACCTAACTCTGTTGCCCAAGCTGGAGTGCAGTGGCACAATGTCAGCTCATTGCAACCTTCACCTCCCAGGTTCAAGGGATTCTCGTGCCTCAGCCTCCTGAGATGCTGGGATTACAGGCATGCACCATCATGCCCAGGTAATTTTTGTATTTTTAGCAGAGATAGGGTTTTGCCATGTTGGCCAGGCTGGTGTTAAACTCCTGACCTCAGGTGATCTGCCCACCTTGGCCTCCCAAAGTGCTGGGATTACAGACGTGAGCCACTGCACCCTGATCTTATTTTGGATTATTATGCAACTTTTTTAAAAAAAGAAATGATAATTCAGGGAATTCAGAGTTGTTTATTTGTTTTTGTTTTTGGTTGGAACTTCTAATCTTCCAATTATGCTGGGTTACTTTTTCTTGTGCAGTTGAGAGAGTTTATATGACAAACTAAAAGGGAAAGAGCTTCTGGTAACTAAGCCTTTGATGTAAGCTCAGAATTGCTAAGCCCTTAGAGAAGACTGAGTTACTCAGTCTTCACATCCACATGATTTCTTGGGTCAATGCTGTCCTTGCTCTGACAGTGGTTTTCAAATTATAATTCAACAAGTTCCCCAAAAATATAAAGTAATGTTTGAAGGGAAAAGAGAAATGTAAGGCAGAGGTGTGGGTGGAGGGAGGGGGGCGTTGTGCCCTCCACTCCTACCTCAATCATAGGAGCTTCACTAATGAGGGTGCAGACATGGTGGTTGACTTCCTAAGCCATTCCATCCCATGCTTTACTAATCTCTCATCCTGCATGATGAGGAGTTGATTTCAGTCCTTAAGCCAATAACGTAAACTCATTGTTCCTTTTGCTGATTGGTTCAGGAGCTCAGGCAGAAGCCAATCAGAAGATGCCATGCTCCTGTAGACATTTGAACCTGGTTGACCCATTGAGATCTCAAGAATGGAAATTAGTTCTGTTAAGAGAGAATTCTTTCTCTCACCACACGTGAACAAGGAAGAGTTGCAGCCCTGCATGCCCCTGAAGCCATATGATGACTACTGGGGGGAATCATTCTTGGGATAAAATTACACTGGCATTGTTAGTATATAGAGAGAGAGACTGGTCCCTTGCAGAATTTATCAAACAGTTGACTTAGTCAACCCTGAAGCTCACCCTACATTTGGAAGTCTTCTTATATAATACTTTCCCTTTTGTATAAGCCTGTTTCAGTTGGATTTTCAGTTACCGGCAGTAAGAACTATCATAATTGATACAATATCCCACCTATTAAAAAGAATAAAAAAGACTGCCCTAGGGAACGTCTAAAAACCTCACATTTCAGGTAGGCATTTTAACTGGTATTTGTCACTTTTCCAATTCTGAAGAAGTATCCTCAGCCTTAAAATAGATTTTAATTGGTGAATGTTCATATTTAGAAGTCCCTCCTTTGTTTCAAAGGGCCTTCTTGCTCTGTAAGTGCAAGGCTGTACAAATGGGCTTGAACACAAATCTGTGTGGCTGAATAAGGTTTCTGTTATTTTTTTTTTTCATGTTTACATCCTCTAATTCCCCTTCCTCCATTCTGACAGTTCCAACCTTTCTCTTTAGCCCACACTGTGATCACTGCCCTCATTCTGTCCCTGGGCTGCTCAGCATTTTGGTCTAGGTCCTAATTGGGTCTGTCCACTCTAAATATATATTCTGCTATGTGGTCTTCCCTGCACCCTAATTCTCAGTTGAAATGTAGTTCCTCTGAGTTGTTCTTCTTAAGTGAGCTTGGGAGAATCACTGATAAATTTGTTCATGCTGAGTTCTTTATGACCATTAATGGCAATGGAAACCTTAAGTAGGAACCAACACACCTTGTACACAACAGAACATCTATGTTTGCTTGGTCAACAGAAAGGTTAGGGAAATGAATATATGAACCTATCTATACAGTACTTATAATTGATCATAGAACTCTCTAAATCAAATTACAACACCCACAAATAAATCTACAATAGAATCTCAGACACAGTAAACACTCCTTGGACTGGTTCTGAGAAGAGGCACCTTTCTCAGCGTTACTGGAATCACAGCATTTATTTAACCATGTACTTAATACGCAAAGCCAACCCCAGTGGCAGAGGTATTCATAATCAAAAAAGCCTGACTGCTGGAGACAGGTGTTGGGGAAGGCCCCCCTTCCCTTAAAGCTAGCGTGAACACCATCCAACATTCAAAGAGCTGCTCACGAGTCTCTGCTGTGGCCTGGCAGCCAGTCACTCCAACCCTCTTTCCATTCTGTGCTGCCTCATGTTTACACAGCAAAAATGAAACTGTTGCCAGTGTTAATACAGCATAATTTATAAGCTGAGAAGAGAACCCAGCATGCATTCCCTTTTCAAGCGAAACAGACTGTTACTTTCAGAACCAACTGAAGGGTGGAGTCATTTCTTGGGAACCAAGGCAACTGCTGATTCCCTAGATCCTTTCCGCCTCACATGATCTGCCTCTCATGAAGCTGGCAGGACCAACTCACAGAAAAGACGGGTAATGAAAAGCCTCTTCCCTGAATTACAGAAGGCAGATTCATCTGATGAGGCCATTTTATTAGACTCCAAAAAGTCCCTTAAACATCCATTACAGAACAGGGACTCAGGGGACCTGAGGTCAGGGGCCTCGTTTATTAGAGAAGGACTATAACACAGAACGACTTTCTCATGCATTAGGGATGATTTGAGAGATACTGCAAAGTGAGGTGCTATCTCCAAAACTGAACAGAGGGGACAATTTCCACTGGGTTTGGTAAAAGATGCCTGTATCCCTATCATACCCATCCTCCTTCCTTCTAACACAATAACTGAGATTGTTTAACTACAGGCGAGTGCACACACACACATACACACACACTCTCTCTCTTTCAAACTCTAGGACCAATCTTGTCTCAAAAAGAGCAAAAGGTGAGGTGTTGTAGGGCAGTTGCTGACCAATGTTAAATTTTCTAAAATTGAGTTCTTACCTTTTTTTCTAGGTCTTACAGTGATTTTTATCCAGTCTCCTAATTACTGAATTTATGATACTTCTTTTAGGAATCTGCCCTCCCAGATATTCCCTCAGGGCCTAACTATTGACTTCTCTAAGAGCTTGGGTTTGAATTGGACCTTGTACAATGATACCTTCTTGCTACACTTTGATGTTTCAGACTTAGGTTTAAGCTCACCTTCCTACCTGCCTGCTCTTGTCATCATTTGCTGCCATGTTTAAACCCTCAGCCTCTGCCTAGCTCCATGCTATCTATCCGAATGACAACTAAACCCCAGTTATAATAGAGTATTGAGCCCTAGATCCCCCTTGGGACATGATCTCAGGATCATAATAGGTCAATTCAGCTGATTATCCTCTCATCCCCCACCATTAGTGATAATGAGCCATGGTCCTCAAAGTAATGTTAAGGAGAGGATGCTCAGGAACAAACTGGAAGGTGGCTGCTGCCTGGGAAGAGTATGATAATGACTCTCACATCACATTCCACATTCATGGCTCCAACCTGCACATCCCTCCTTCTGTTGAACTTGGCCTTAGTCTCTAAGATCCAACCTGGCACTAGAAAAGCATGTAACTGGGACCCCTATAGCAGCTACTTAGTATGTTTTGAGTTCCTCAGTGTCTAAGTGACTGCCTCACACAATACTTTCCTTCTTTATTCCCATTGCTAAACCACACTGTCCTTAGATTGTGATGCATTATCTCCTACAGTTCTATTGCAATTAAAAATTTATGAAGATATAAGCACCAATCCATTGCTAGACTATCAGAACCTTATTGGAAATCAGTCATTCAATAATTATTTACTGCTACCGTTTTCGAGTGTAAGAAGTGGAATATCTAGATGAGAAAAAATGAGACCAGGACAGATACATTTTTATTGTGGAAGAAAGATAAATCATGAAGAAATAAATTTGGCTTTGGGTTTTCTGTGGGTGGGGAGTGGAAGACACATGCTTACATAGACTAATGGGCTATGGGTGTGTCTCTGGGATTCACTCCGCGGTAGCACTGCCAGACACCAAACAATCCAGAACCGGTAATGGTCAATGTAGAGACTGGACTCCCAGCTCTTTGGGGCAATTGACCTTCCCCACTATTTCCTATATTTCCCAAATACCCAGCTCATCCTAACCCACTTTCTACTAGGAAATATGTCAACCAAACCAACATAAATATAAAGACATTCTGTTCCATGTGATTTGAAATTAATCCTAGAAGCCTATAAAATGTAGTTAAGTCAAAGAAAACAGTATGGAAAACAATTTTGATTTCCCAGGGAACTTCAAATGGAATTAAGGTAAGTATTCTCTTTCTATGAGCTTTCTAAGAGGCATACGGACAGAGACACTGACAATGTAAGGTCAAAGCACATAAAATAAAATAAAATTAAGTTTAGCCTAAAGCTGTCTCCTTACATATTTCAAATTTGGCATAAAGGTTTCTTCATACACAGTGAACTGTAACCTAACTGGATCCATAAACAGACTGTAATCCATTCTTGTGCTAATTAGCAAGTTTTGGCCAAAGGTGGCCAACTTTTCAAACCCTGTTCAAGTAAGGCCAAGCTGGAAGCAACCTCGCTGTTTCTGTGTCTGACTTCTGTTTTCCGTATATCACTTTCCTTTTTCTGTCCCTAAATTTTCACTGACCATGGAGTCTGAACCTGGATCACAGGCTGCCCAATTCACAAATCATCCTTTTCTCAATTAAACTCGTTTAAACTTAATTTCCCTAAGGATTTTTTTTAAACAAATTCATGGCTTATTTAAGCAAATCTTGTTAAAATTAATAATTTTTTTAAACCCAGAAAGATGTCCAAGTAGATGATCTTTGTAAATAACTCAGTTCATACTCTCTCTTGATCTCATCCTCTCATTGGTCCAGCACTGTTCCTGCGTCTGCCCTTCTGCAAGAAAGGGCATCCTGATGGTTCATGGGAAGATGATCTCTTGCGCTTGCCTCTGGCCACCTGGTTTTCTTCGCCTGCACTGTTTGATGTTGCCTCTCTGACCTCGGTGTTCCACAGACTGGCCATGTATTGTCTGCTTTTAAAGCCACTGAGTTCAGGTGGCATGGGGGACAGAGTCCACAGGTGCTTGTCTAAAACACTGGCTACCACATATAGGAGTCCTTTAGGGTAACACTTCACATGTGGTAGAGGAATTTTTAAATAATAGGATTTTTTTTTTTTGCTTTGTTTTAATATTTCATCTGACAAGACCCAGCAAGACCTTTCTGATCAACTAAGTAAAACCAAATTTGAACAAAACATATTTTTTCTTTCTGGTTCCCCAAAAGCTAACCAATATAAATGGGACAGATAAAATTTTTAAATGTCTGACTGTTTCTTAAAAGTATTACAGGCTTAATTATCTTATTAGTTGATTAATTAAACTGTGAAGATGAAGGATCAAGATGGCATTGCCCATTACATTAGAGAAGGTAAGTCTCTGCTCCAACTGATATGTACATTTTTCCTTCCATTCATTCTCTTTCTAGATAGTTTCTTAAAGTTTACTTGACTCTATGAAGGCCTAAGTGAGTGTTTTAATAGAATGATATTTCTGGTCAGGTGCGGTGGCTCACATCTGTAATTACAGCACTTTGGGAGGCCAAGGCGGACAGATCATGAGGTCAGGAGATTGAGACCAACCTGGCCAACATGGTGAAACCCTGTCTCTACCAAAAATACAAAAATGAGCTGGGGGTGGTTGCATGCGGCAGTAGTCCCAGCTACTCGGGAGGCTGAGGCAGGAGAATCGCTTGAACCCGGGAGATGGAAGTTGTAGTGAGCTGAGATCACGCCATTGCACTCCAGCCTGGCAAGAGAGCAAGTACTCCATCTCAAAAAAAAAAAAAAAAAAAAAAAAGTTTACTTGGACTTTATGAAGGCCTAAGTGAGCATTTTAACAGAATGATATTTCTAAACCTTAAAAATTATAACATATTGAATAGGCAGAACACAAGATTTTTAGACAAGTAAAACTCCTCCACATGACACTGCCATGGTAGATACATGTCACTGTAAACTGGTGCATACATTCATACAGAGAATGTTCAACACCAAGAGTAATACCTAATGTAAACTATGGGCTTCAGGTAATCATGATATGTCAATGTAGGTTTCTCAGTTGTAACAAATGTACGTCTCTAATAAGAATGCTGATAACAGGGGAGGCCATGCATGTGTGGGGGTGGGGTATAAGGGAAATCTCTACATTTTTCTCTCAATTTTGCTGGGAACCTAAAACTCCTCTAAAAATAAGGTCTATTAAAAATTGTAAATGTAATATTATATACAAAAATAGTACATTTTTCTATGATAACAGGATTCTACTACATTCAGACAGCTAACTAGCTTTAGCTATCCGGAATAAATAATTGGGAACCATGTTGCATTCTCATTGTTTTTCGAGTTTGGGCATATTAACATAATGATAAATATTTTCTACCAAAGTACCCTCAAGTAGATTGTGTGGCCCTGGGATGTCTTCAATAAATCAGGGACACTTTCACCATCTGAGTATCTTTTTGTTTGTTTTTTGAGACCGAGTTTCACAGTTTCACTCTTGTTGCCCAGTGCAATGGTGCCATCTTGGCTCACTTGCAACCTCCACTTCCCAGGTTCAAGGGATTCTCCTGCCTTAGCCTCCAGAGTAGCTGGGACTACAGGCATGTGCCACTACGACTGGCTAATTTTTGTATTTTTAGTAGAGACGGGGTTTCACCACATTGGCCAGGCTTGTCTTGAACTCCTGACCTCAGGTGATCCACCCATCTCAGCCTCCCAACGTGCTGGGATTACAAGCATGAGCCACCGTGCCCAGTTCACCATCTGAGTATCTTATACCTTAGATGTCCCTGTGCTCAGTTCCTTCACATATAAATGAGAAATATTCTGACTTTTGGTGTTTTGCAAGGTTTAACTAGTGGATATTAATAAATATATTATACTCACACAAGAATGAGCCAATTATATGTAGTGGCAGGGACAGAAGGCAACCCTGCCCTTCTTTTGGGAATAGTTCAAAAGGCAGAAGTGTAATGCTTCTCTAATGTATGACTAATTTATTCAAACTAGTTAATGTCTTATTCTTGCTCTTTCCAAATTCCTCAGGAGATTTTGGGTGTCAAACAGTTGGAATATTTTAGACATTCTCAACTTCCTAGTTCTCTGTCTATAACAACAATGAACATTTTAATAGAATGCTCATTTAGCAAATATTTAATAAGCATTAATAGAACGGTCATTTAATAAACATTTATTGGTCCATGCTAACATCAGATTCAGAAAAAAACATAATCTTTTTCCTTACCATTTGAAAAATTAAACCAAATATTTCCCAGATCTCCATCCCAATACCACTGATGGCATCAAAGACAAAAAGGGCCTGGGAGTCTAAGGGAGAGGAAAGAGAAATGACAACTAAATGTTAAGCTTAATCCCTGATAGTGTCTGCTAATGGAAAAGAAAAGAAGAAAGCTCTATGGCCTTTATAGGGACAACTGGGGAAAACTGAGTGTTGATGTTGTTTTGTTTAGTTTTTGTTTGTTTGTTTTTTGTTTTTTGAAACAGAGTTTCACTCTTGTCGCCCATGCTGGAATGCAATGGCACCATCTTGGCTCACTGTAACCTCCACCTCCCGTGTTCAAGCAATTCTCCTGCCTCAGCCTCCCGAGTAGCTGGGATTATAGGCGCCCACCACCATGCCCGGCTAATTTTTGTATTTTTAGTAGAGATGGGGTTTTGCCAGGTTGGTCAGGCTAGTCTCAAACTTCTGACCTTAGGTGATCTGCCGACCTCGGCCTCCCAAAGTGCTGGGATTAAAGGCATGAGCCACCGCACCCAGCTAATTGTTTATTAGATAATGACGTTGTATCTATTTTGAATGTCCTGGGTTATGATAACTGTATTTTGGTGTTGTATAAGAATGTCTTTGTTCTTAGTTAGATGCTGAAGTTTTAATAGATGAAGTGTCATCATGTAGACAACCAACTTTGAAATGGTTCAAGAAAAAAATGTAAACATAGATGATAAATAGATAATAGGTGATGGACATAGAACAAAGGTGTTAAATTGTTAGAGTTGATATTCCAGGTGAGAGAATGACACATGGTTGTTCTTCATACTTTTTTGGGACAATCTCCTCATAGGTTTACACTTTTCAAAATAAAAAACTAAATGAAATTAAAAATAAGCCAGGGGAGCAGAGATATATGTAAGGTACAAATGACAAAATATTAGTCATGTGTTGATGACTGATTATGCTGGCTGAGGGGTTTATAGGAAGTTCATCAAACTGGTCTTTCTATTGTTGTACATTTTAGAAGTTTCTTCCATAAGGATGATATTGTTTTGCTCTGTGTCCCCACCCCGAATCTCATTTACAATTGTAAGTCCCAATGTCAGGGGGAGGGACCTGGTAGGAGGAGATTGGATTACGGGGGCAGATTTCCCCCTTGCTGTTCTCATGATAGTGAGTGAGTTCTCACCAGATCAGATGGTTCACAAGTATATGGCACTTCCCCTTTTGCTCTCTCTCTCTCCTGCTGCCATGTGAGAACATACTTGCTTCCCCTTTGCCCTTCCGCCACGATTGTAAGTTTCCCAAGGCCTTCCAGCCATGCTTCCTGTACAGCCTGCAGAACTGTGAGTCAATTAAACCTCTTTTCATTATAAATTGACCTGTCTCAGGTAGTTCTTTATAGCCATGTGAGAATGGACTAAAACAAGTGTTTTTTATTTTTTATTTTTCAATAGAGTGAGAATCATCCCTTTTTATCCTATCTCTTAGTTTTCTTCCATGCTCTTTTTGAATGAAAGTCTCTCTCCACTTTAAATAGCCAGAAAACCAACCAGAATTATACCTCTGTTTTTCTGACAGGGCAGTGGACTATAGAATGGGATGAGAAACTTGTGTTAACAGCAACTAAATTACTGGCCCAGTGATTCCCTTTTTTCTCCCTTTATTAATGTCTACAAGAAACCAGTATTTCCAGTGCATTGGCCTCATTTGATGTTAGGCACTGGAAGAAAAAGATAGAATAGCATAATTGAAAAGAAAACCTCTGTGGAATCAACCCAGACACCCACTGATGGACGAGTGGATCAAAAACATGCATATACATGCAATGGAATATTGTCCAGTCTTAAAATGGAAGGAAATTCCAGCACATGCTACATACAATGTAGATGAACCTTGAGGACATTATGCACAGTAAAATAAACCAGTCACAGAAAGATAGTTACTGTATGATCCCTCCTAAATGAGGTACTAGAGGAGTCCAATTCATAGAAGCAAAGAGTAGAAGGGTAGTTGCCAGGGGCTAGGATGGGGGTTGGGGGTTCAGTGGGTATTATTTAGTGAAACAGAGTTTCAGCTTAGGATGATAAAAAGTGTTCTGAAAATGGATGGTGGTAATGGTTACTCAAAATGCGAATGTACATAATAGGGTCTAAACTAGGCCAGGTGTAATGACTCACGCCTGTAATCCCAGCACTTTGGGAGGCCGAGGTGGGCGGATTACAAGGTCAGGAGTTCAAGACCAGCCTGGCCAACATGGTGAAACTCCATCTCTACTAAAAACAAAAAAAATTAGCCAGGCGTGGTGGCGGACGCCTGTAATCCCAGCTACTAGGGAGGCTGAGGCAGAAGAATTGCTTGAACTTGGGAGGTAGAGGTTGCAGTGATCCAAGATCATGCCATTGCAATCCAGCCTGGGCAACAAGAGCAAGACTCCATCTCAAAAAAAAAAAAAAAAAAAAAAAAAAAAGTCTAAACTGTATACCTAAAAATGGATAACATGGCACATTTTATGTGATACATATTTTATCAAAATCAAAAGAAGAAAGGAAGAAAAAGAAGGCTCTGTCCTTGCAGATCTTCGAAGTGTTGAAGCATCCTTGCTTCAATACTTACAATGTCCAGGGGGCAAAAATGTGTTAAGTGAAATAAGCCAGGCACAGAAAGACAAATGTCACATGTTCTCACTCATATGTGGAGGCCTAAAAAGTTGGTATCATGGGGCTAGCTCTGGAAGGGTGTGGGGAGGTCTGGGGTGAGATGAAGAGAGGTTGGTTAATGGGCATAAATGTACTGTTAGACAGAACGAATAATATTTGATAGTTGACAACTTAATGTTTTCAGTTAGCAACAAGAGAGGATTTGAAATGTTCCCACCACACAGAAATGATAAATACTCACAGTAATAGATACCCCAAATACCCTGACTTGATCATTACACATTGAATTCATGTAACAAAATATCACTCCATAAATACATACAAATATTATGTATCAATTTCAAAAATGAAAAAAAGAAAGCCAAATGTAAGAAAAGAACAAAAAAAAAGTTGTGTTTCCCAGGGCTGTGTAAATTGCAACTACTGGTAGGAACTCCCACATTAAAAGGGAACTCAGATCAGGGTGGCTTGAGGAGGCAGCCTCCCAGAAGGGATGGCTTTTTGAGCTGCCTTGTGGGGAGACCCTGCTGTGTAGCCCCAGTTCACTAGCAGTTGACTAGCAGTGAAGGGAGAGCGGAAGATTTCCTGGTAGTGCCTCTTGTAATACCTTGTTAGTGCTTGTAATCAACATGGCTAGGATGAAAGAATTCTGGCTTCAGAACAGAAACATTGTGCTTTAAATTAAATCAGTTCCCTGCTGGGAGCCACTTACTCTCCTTCTTCACCACAGCCAGGGAAACAATTCAGAGGTTTCTCTGCATGGTTAGCAGCATGAGTGACCTTCAGTCTTTCCACTTAAAATCGATTCAAGATGATCACGCTGCCTTAAACAAAAGTCTCCATCTCACTCTTCCCATCTCTCCTGCTCTTCCCAGTATCTCTGTCTCTGTCTCTCACAGAGAACCTCATGTTTATTTGTCTTATGCGTGTGTGCACAGGAGGGGCTAGACCCACCCCCAAATGCATCACCCTTCCACCTGGCTCAGAGCTGACAGTGAGATTTTTCATCTCCTCACTCTCCTCTGTCTTCCCTAAGAAGGGCAAGCCAGATGGCCATTCCCCAGCCTCCCAGCGTGAGTTTGACTGACAGGAGCCTTTGATAAACCTCGGAAGAATGAAGTCATCTCCGGGTCACCGCGGTTGCCTGGCCTTTAACACCCCACACAGACCACCATTATCTGTTGAATAAGAGACAAAGGAAATTAGCCCTGCTTCCCTATCATCCCGATTATTTCCAGGCTGATTTAAACAAGGAAGCAATGAGATGCCCTTCACTTTTCTCCAAAAGGTACAAATGTCAGCTGTTAAAAAATGCAAACAAGAGGCTTTCCTATGTTAATGGCAGGTTTCTTTGTTACAGCTGAGAAGTGGAAAGTACATTTTATTCAGTGCCTTTGAGGAAAGACTTAACAGGCTTCTAAACAACTTCCTTAACTACACATACCTCAGGGCCACTGAGGAGTGCGCCTTCGGGATTTTAGTTGGAAAAAGAAAGGAGGAAGTGGGGCTTCATTCCCAACCTTTAACATCAAAGAACCTGGAGAGGCAAAGTGACAAGACTGCTTACCCATTTAACGCTTTTTTTTTTTTTTTTTTTTTGAGACACAGTTTTGCCCTTACTGCCCAGGCTGGAGTGCAATGGCATGACCTCGGCTCACTGCAACCTCCTCCTGGATTCAGGGGATTCTCCTGCTTCATCCTCTCAAGTAGTTGGGATACAGGCATGTGTGCCACCACGCCCAGCTAATTTTGTATTTTTACTAGAGACGGGTTTCTCTATGTTGGTCAGGCTGGTCTCAAACTCCTGACCTCAGGTGATCCGCCCACCTCAGCCTCCTAAAGTGCTGGGATTATAGGCATGACTCACCACGCCCAGCCTTAACCCTAAAATTAAAAGGAAAAAAAAGAAAAAGATTTCTTTCCTCTTTCCCAATACAATATTCTTCCACAAGCTGAATGTTTAAGTGCCAACAGAGCAAAAAATGAGGCAAGAGTACCACAGGCCACCCTAGAATTGTCATTTAAGGGGATTGTGGTTGACTGTCTCCTGTCATTGCGTTGCAAGAGGCAGCTGTGTGTGTGTGTGCATGCGCGCACACACGCACATGTGTATGCACACATGTATGCACATGTGGGCACTTGTGTATACTACATTATAGCAGAAAGGCTCATTATTGGGAAGAAATGTGTTCACGACAATTCCATAGTTCCTGAATATTAGGCACTGGGATAAATAAATTCTCTTAGATGACAGCCCACACTTTTTCTAAGAAGGCAATGCTCACGTTATCATTTAGGCCATAATACTTTAAAGCTATGCGTGCTGCAGAAGAGCCAGAAGATTTCAATGAAAGAGAAATCACGACAATGCCGTGAATGACTGACTCAATCAGTAGACACTTGTTGGGCATCAGGGCAAGATATTGCACTAGGTCCCTCAAGGGATACTAATTTGAAGGCATAATCCCCACAAAAGGTTTACAGCCTAGTAAGGAAACAGGAGTGAGATTGGACCTCATTTCTAAAGTAGAAACTACAAAAGTGAAAAGGTGAGAGAAGGCCCTCCCAGAAAGAAACAAAAGCCTGGAGAAGAAAGAGAACTAAGTTGTGAGCAGTGTCATGGGAATGAGAAGGACTTTTATGAATTGGGTTGAATTGCTGAGGGGTTGGATTTTCCAGATGAGGAATTTACACTTCCTTTTTATATTAGTCTGCTCTGACTATCATAACAAAACACAACAGCTCTTGGGTTAAGCAATAGAAATTTATTTCTCACAGTTCTGGAGGCTGTAAGTTCAAGGTGAACGTGTCAGCAGGCTTGGTTTCTCCTGTGGCCTCTCTCCTGGGCTTTGGATGGCCACTTTCTCTCTGTATCCTCACAGTACATCTCTATACATACATATTCCTAGTCTTTCTTTTTCTTCTTCTAAAGACACCAGTCTTATTAAATTAGGGCCTCACCATAATGACATCATTTAGTCTTAATTACCTCATTAAAGGTCATATCTCCAGATATAGTCACATTGGGGATTACAGATACAACATAAATTTGGGTTGGGACACAATTCAGGCTTTAATACCTCATCAGGCAACAGGAATGCAGGGACTGATGGGAGAGGGGAGACCCTCGGGATGAGAAGGTGTTTTAGGAGCCTAAGTGAATTAGTGCAGAGAGGGGCAAACTAAGAGACAAATTGCAAGGAAGACAAATAGGCAACAGGTAAAACGGAAAGGACCTGAACTTGATGTTGGCAGTAAATGGAACAGGATGCAAAATAAAAGTGTTAAGAGAAAATCAATAGGACTTGATGACTGTTGAGATATGGCAAGCAAGAGAGAAGAAAGATGACTTCAGGTTATTAATTCTGAGAGCCTGGGGGAGTGGCTGGAAGATGAAATGGTGAGGAGGAGGCACTGATACTGAAAGATGGAGTGGAAAGGTTATGAGGTCTGCAACTTAAGCTCAGACACACTATGTAAGAAACACAAGGTTTGTCATCTTCCACGTGTGGGACCTTAAAATTGCAAAGCAGGGAGATGCTATAAAAATCTTTAGTATTGTGGGCTCCAGGGTTGTCCTAACAAAGTGCCACAGAGTGTGTGGCTTAAACATCAGTAATTGATTTCCTCACAGTTCCAGAGGCTGAAAATCTAAGATCAAAGTGTCGGTCAGGCTGGTTTCTTCTGAGGCCTCTCTCTTCGGCTTGTAGATGGCCGTCTTCTCTCTGCGTCCTTACTACGCTGTAAACCTTTTGTGGGGACTATGCCTTCGAATTAGTATCCCTTGAGGGGCCTAGTGCAGTATCTTGCCCTGATACCCAACAAGTGTCTACTGATTGAGTCAGTCATTCACGGCATTGTCGTGATTTCTCTTTCATTGAAATCTTCTGGCTCTTTTGCAGCACGCATAGCTTTAAAGTATTATGGCCTAAATGGTAACAATGTGAGCATTGCCTTCTTAGAACAAGTGTGGGCTGTCATCTAAAGAGGATTTATTTATCTCAGTGCCTAATATTCAGCAACTATGGAACTGTCGTGAACACATTTCTTCCCAATAAGGAGCCCTCCTGCGTCTCAATGTCCACTTGTCTCAGTGTCCACTTGTGTCAACTTTGGGTGACAGCAGCAACCTCACTGAGTGGTTCATGTTTTATGGATGAAAGGATATCTCCTCATTCAACTGAGATAAAATTCAAAATTGCCATGACAGATTGCAGAAGAAGCTTAAGAACAATATATCATTCAACGTGTAGTGAGGTCCTTTTAGGCAGAAGAGTTCAAAATCAATCAGACAGAGAACAATGGAATCAACATGAGAGTCACACTGAACCACGAGATGAGCATGGAGGCTGTAATGTAGCTTAGAAACAAGGCTGATCTTGGGCACAGACAACAAAAACGCAACACTTGAGAACCGTAAAATAATTATTTAAACTGGAAGGTAAGATGCATTCTTTTAAAAAATGCAAAGGAATAAAAGAGATGGCTAAGGAAGGGAATCATCTCATACAAACTGTTGAAAGGTTATTGTTTGGGGTATAGTAATCAATTCTCCATCTCTACTGAAGGTGGGAGAAGAAACAAAATGGGCTCAAAGCAAAGTAGAAGAGAAATGAATGCTGAGGAAGAACTTCTGACAAAGTGGTTAACATATCCTCTGGGCTGAATTATGTCCTCCCTCAATGCTGACATGTTGAAGTCCTAACCCCCAGTACCTCAGAATGTTACTGTATCTGGAGACTGAGTGGTTAATTGGGTGATTATCTTAAAAGGAGATCATGAAGATTCACCTTAATGTAATCTGACTGGTGTCCCTTTAAGAAGAGGAGATGAGGCTAGGCACGCTAGCTCACGCCTGTAATCTCAGCACTTTGGGAGGCCAAGGCAGGTGGATCACAAGATCAGGAGTTCAAGACTAGTCTGGCCAACATAGTGAAACCCCGTCTCTACTAAAAATACAAAAAAATTAGCCCAGCATGGTGGCTCCTGCCTATAACCCCAGCTACTTGGGAGGCTGAGGCAGGAGAATCATGTGAACCTGGGAGGCAAAGTTTGCAGTGAGCTGAGATCGTGCCATTGCACTCCAGCCCGGATGACAGTGCAAGACTCCATCTGAAAAAAAAAAAAAAAAATACAAAAGAAGAGGAGATGAGGACAAAAACATGCACAGAGAGAAGACCAAGTGAGGACACAGAGAGAAGACGACCATCTACAAGCCAAAGAGGGAGGCCTCAGAGGAAACCAGCCTGACTGACAGTTTGATCTCAGATTTTCAGCCTCCAGAACTGTGAGGAAATCAATTAGTGATGTTTAAACCACACACTCTGTGGCACTTTGTTAGGACAACCCTGGAGCCCACAGTGCTAAAGATTCTTGTAGCATCTCCCTGCTTCACAATTTTTGAGAACAGACTAATCAGATTTTGGGGAGAGATCTCATTAATCTCCAATTAACATTTTTATTCCTTGATGACAGCTCCTATCATTGCTGGTCCAGAAGATTCCCGTGTTCGGAGACTCAGTGTGGTTTTCAAATAGTTTGAGTTACGCTCAGCACCACAGAAGCAAATGCCCCCACCTTTGCCATGATTGGTTTTATGGAATCACAGTACAGCAAAACACAAAGTGGCCTTCGAGAACAGTGTCTAAATTCATTATGTAGCTTAATTGGGCCAATTTGAATACTTCTGTAGCAATCCTTGGGTCCCTTGGGATGCAGCACAATTCTTAAAGTGGTGATTATTTCATGTTTTCACACTTGGAACTTGAATTCTTTGTAATTAATTATGCAAAAAATATAAGAGAAGTTTGTGGAAGTAAAGCATCTTGGTATTGAGTAAAAATTAAAAAACCTTTAATTCAAAACATGAATCCTTCTATACATGTCACTCAGTGGCTAATTAAATGCCTTTAATTGTCAGCAACTCATCTTCATAAGGCTGCCCCTGTGGTTGCATGAGGGTGGAACTCTGTATTTCTGTTCCTTTGCTTGGTGGAAAGCAGCTTATAGTAGTTATTCTTTTAGTCTGCCTGGCATGCCTCCCTATCCTACCCCTCACCTTGTGCATGATCCCCAGCCCAGGGAAGTAAAGTCCTTTGCAAGTGTTTTTCAGGCTTAGCTGACAGTAAAGACTCTTCTTTTCTCTCTGGTTGCTAAGCTTGATGAATGACAGTCCAGAGAAACAGAGCAGTAAGAGAATACCAAGTTTGTTACAAAAGTAAGTCGGGGTGGTGGGGTGGGGGGAGAGAGAGAGAGAGAGAGAGAGAGAGAGAGAGAGAAACACCCTGGTCCTGTTTTCACTATGGCTAGCCCTTTTTCTGACTTTCCCACCATTTGGTTATGTGAGCCAGTAAGTCCATCTTGTTTGCTTATGATACTTCCAATTACATTGTCACCACATAAAAATATGAAACTTGGCTGAGAAATAAGTATAATTCATCCTCTCTGAGTGTTTGGAAGCCATCATTAGAGAGATCATATTTTTATTGTCAAACTAGGGCACTTTTGAGAGTGAAATACAATACAAATTGTAATTATGCTGGGACAACAGCCATAAACTTAGACCGTTCCAGTAAACTTATTATTAGTCTTTCTACCTCTACTCTTTCTAGTTCACACATCCCTGATTTTTTGACACTTTCTTCCAAGTCATAGTTAGGAATCCTTCACTAGGCTGACTGCTATTCTGTGGACACTTGGCAGTTTGCCAGGTCTCTCTTACAATGTGGTAGCTAGAATTGAATCCAATACTCAAGATGTAGTTAACCAGGGCAGCAGATTACTTGGTTTGGAGCATATATTCCCATTAATCCCACTGATGCAGCCTCAGATTGAATCTCCCTTTTGTTCTCACTCTTCCTCTTTAACAGCACTTTTTACTGTGGTTAGTACCTGGTTGATATTTAAGGACCAATGAATAAATGGCTCATTTTGAGATGGAAGTCAACTATAATCCAGTTAACTTTTGTGGATGGAACTTCACATCTCTCTGTCTTAAATATTATCTTGTTAGTGTGAGTTTATATCTCACAATGTCATTGTTTCTCCCAGTCTCTGCCCTTTATTAAATTTAATAAGCATATCATCTCATTATTACTGATATTGATATTATATTATTATTGATGTTGATATTAGCCAATCCTTAGTGCTTCTTATATGCCAGTCCTTATTCTAAGCATTTTAACTCAATATTCACAATAAAACTAAGAGATGAATATTATGACTACTCTCATTTTGCAGATAAAGAAATTGAGATACAAAAAGGTTAAGTAGATTGCCTAAGGTCACAGAGATAATAAATGGCTAAGTCAGGTTTCAGTACAGACACTCTTGCTCCAGAATCTGTCTTCTTAACCACCTTTCTATTCCTGTCTAATTAATTGATTATTAAGATGTGGAACAGGACAAGGTCAAGGAGAAAGGCTGTGGCATCCCACCATTAATACACAGCACTCAAAGAGTTTGTTTTGTTTCATTATCTACTACTGTACATAACTGTATGATAATAAGCATAAGAAAAAGGCAGTGTTGTATGTCTTGCTGAAGCCAAGATACACTCTTCCATCTAAATGTTTTAAACGCTTACAAAACATCATTTTATTAATCCAATCTAGAATTTCCTCTTGCGCTAATGTCAAATTAATAGTTGTTCTTTGTATTCTTTCTACCTTTCTTCCTTCTCCTTCACTTTCCTTCTTTCTCTTCCCTGTTCTTCTCCTTTTTTCTCTTCTTCTTTCCTCCCTCTTTCCCTTCCTGCCTGCCTGCCTGTCTGCCTGCCTTGTCCTCTTTCCTTCTTTCTCTTCACTCTTCTTTTTCTTCCTTTCTCTCTCCTACCTTCTTTTCTTTCTTCCTTTTTCTTCCCACTTCTGCCTTCGTTCCTTTCATCCTTCCCCCTGCCCTCCTTTTTATTCTTTCTTCTCTGTCTCTCAGAAGAGTTGCATTTGCCTGACTGCCTGACTCTCCTCTATTCTCCCATGCTCCGTGATATATTTATTTATTTTTTTATTGTACTTTAGGTTCTGGGGTACATGTGCTGATCATGCAGGATTGTTGCATAGGTATATACATGGCAATGTGGTTTGCTGCCTCCATCCCCCCCATCACCTACATCTAGCATTTCTCCCCATGTTATCCCTCCCCACCCTCCCCACCTCCCTGCTGTCCCTCCCTTGCCCACCCTCAACAGACCCCAGTGTGTGATGCTCCCCCTCCCTGTGTCCATGTGTTCTCATAGCACTTGCCCTGGAACTCCTCTCTAAACCCAAGCTTCTGATTTCTTTGGCTAAAAATTTGAATTTACTTAGAGATGTTAGGTATCCTGTGGCTTTTTCACCTAGGAAATTATAGCTATTAGCAGAATCTGCAAATTTGTATAACTGGTTCAACATAGGCTTGCCAGATCAACCAATGACTTGAACTAATTTTGAAAATCTTTCCTCCTTCTGTGAACACAATTTCACTTTGAGAAATTTTAATCTCAACCTAGCCATTGTAAGAACAAATCAAAACACAAGGCAATGATACCGACCACCATGACTGGCACATAGAAAATGTACTGCCAACCTACCCCATACCCCAAGTGATTACTAGGCCCATGGTTTCAAAAGTAACAAGACAATTATTTGATTAATTCCAAATGCAGAAAGTGAAAAATGAAGTGCACAAAAACTGGAGAAATACCTGCTGCTGTGCTCATCCTAGATACAAGTTGTTTTGGAGACAGAGAAACACAAGGTCATAAAGGGAGAAGTAGTCGTGGAAATTAGTCTAATTACACAAACACAGGGCCTAAAACCAATTTAGAAAATCTTGAAGGAATTAAAGAAAGTCCAGATATAAATAAATATGAAAAACAGCACTCCTGACCGATCTGGCTATTGGATGCACAACTGCCTGCCACTAGATAGGGCAGAGCCAGCAACAAATACTGCCAGCCAGGAGATGAGTTTTTTCATGTCTCCGCAAGGCTGAATAGAAGGAATTTAATTTGCCTGCTTGGCTCTCATGCAATGCCAGGTAACCTTAGAATAAAGAGGGCTTTGAGGGAGAAAGCCAGACTTCCCCAACACATTGCCGCTATCATATCCTCCTCTTGTCAGATGCCTACAGACACAGCGACCGCCTCGTCCCAGACTGCTCATTGCTATCACTCAGATCCATGAGGCTGTGTCTCCCACAGAGAAGGATGGGAGATACAAAGGCTCCAACTGCTCTCACTGTGAAAACTCCACAGTGAAATTCCATCAGACAGAAGCCAGCTCTCTGCTGAGTGAATTGGGTCTTTTATCAGTCAGATTTGTATACATTATAAAAACAGCCAAAGAAGGGAGTTACTGTACACTTTGTGTATTTTTAGTTCCCTAGGATTAGTTGCTATTGGGCTGAACATTTGGGGAAGAGAAGAAAAAATAAAAATGCAACTTCAGTCCTCTGTGTATCTCGGTGGCTTCTTGAGGGCTCCAAGTTTTTCTGGACTTGCCTGTTTGCTTTTCTGATATACCATGGTGCGTTCTTCAGCACAAAGGGTGTATTATCTATTTCATGTTCCAAATTTTACCTCTACTTCATTTGTTTTTCAAATAATTTGCTAATGAGGGCCACTGTGTGTGTGTGTGCATATGCATGCACATGTATGTGAATACATGCATGCACAAAAATTTTCATTCACCTGATTTTATCTTTGAGCCTAACTCATCCTACTCACCCAAAGCAGCACAATAAAAACATTTCTGTTGGCGGAATCAACGGGGAAACCTTTGCAATCCTCTTACTTTCTTCATTGACTTCCGTTTTTGCAGAAGCAGTTCCTTGTGCTAAAGTGAAAACAAAAACAAAAAAAAAGACCAAATAAGCAGGCTATGTGGACATAGAGATAGCATTACTGTCATTAGATTTACAATGAAAAAAACCTGACGTTGTCGACTTGGTCTTCTACAGAGTTTTGTAAATAGAAACAATTCTTCTACCGTTTTATTCACTGGCATAATTTTTCAATCAGTCTTATTTCTTCCCCCTCAACTTCCTTTCAATTATCTAAGGTTTTAGTTATTCAACAAATATTTATCGAGCACCTATTATGTGGCAGGCATGTACTTAGTGCTGAGAATGGGATAGGACAAGCATGGCCCTTGCCCTCCTAGACCTACAAGATATTCCATTAAAAATATGATACAAGGATTATTCCCATAAAATCCCTCAAGTTACATTTTAGACACTATAATTAGGTATAAGTGCAGGGAAGATGTCACATCTCTAGGGACAGAAGAAGAGGTAAGGATGAAAATTAACCAAAGAAAACAATCTGTTCAGCAAGGTTTGTAGACATACTGTCTGTATTTTTGTTGAAGGCTGTAACAGAAGATGGGGTCCTTGCTTTCTTCTTCCATCCCTAAGAGATAAATTGGTAAGTCTGATTTCCAAAATTCAGGCTGGTTTCCATTTCCTCCTAATCTACTTTGTACACGCCCTTCTAGTTTTTTCACTGATGCTACTGAACCTAATGAATAAAACTTCATCAGGTTCTACTTCTTTGGGGTACAATTTGAGTGTACTAAGGTAAATTGCCTGTCTCTTTACATCAAAGTTGCTTCTGGTCCTGGCTCAGAAAGGCCCCCAGGCTTGGTTTAAACATCTGCTGTTGCTGTCTTAAAATTCTTGACACTTTCAAACAAGTTGTCCCACTTTGTATTCATAAAGCCTTAAAAACATTGTGTAACCAGTCCTGTCCTTAGAATTAATGGGCAAATGGTAGAAAATTTTGGACCTGGGGAGTGGAGAGACTGCTTGGATGGTAATTTTAAGCTCTTATCCTCCACCTATGATAGATACCCAAATTTTGGAGGTTATGTTACTGGATGATTAATCATAAATGCTCAAGAAATAGTCGGGGTGGTGGCTCACGCCTGTAATCCCAGTACTTTGGGAGGCGGGTGGATCACCTGAGGTTGGGAGTTGGAGACCAGGCTGGCCAACATGGCAAAACACTGTCCCTACTGAAAAAAAAAAAAAAAAAAAGCCGGGCATGGTGGTGGGCACCTGTAATCCCAGCTGGTTGGGAGGCTGAGGCAGGAGAATTGCTTAAACCCAGGAGGCGGAGGTTGCAGTGAGCCGTGATTGTGCCAATGCACTCCAGCCTGGGTGACAGAGCGACACTCTGTCTCAAAAATAAACAAACAAAATAATTCAAGTGATTACTGCCATGATATGTATTTGACGAAAATTTACTGAGCCAATTTCTTACAGATGGACCAAATGAAGTTTGGTTTCACTGACCTATCACGTACGAGCTCTTTGACAGCCATCGTGTTGTTAAAGGAGAAATGAAAAAAAGCCTATACATGATTGTTAAATCATATCTAACAATTCTTATGTAGAAGACAATATATTGAATATGGAACTTGGACTCATGAGAACTGGATCAAGATGAAGATTTTCTGTCTTAACTCATACATGACCTTGTTTGAGCTACTTACGTATTTGGGGGCTTTTACATTTTTTCTATCTAGAAAATAGGGAGAATAATACTATGTTCCTGGGTCATTGTAAGGATTAAATTAAATAGTGTAGGTTAAAGGGCCTATCAGAGTCTGTGCCATACAATAAACACTCAATAAATCATTGTGCTGGTTTGATGTAATTATAACTCTTTACTTAGGAATAGAATTTCTCTGCATGCATCCATTAAGAATAATGTAGTGAGTTATTATTAATTATTAGAGTTTAAGAGATGATAATTTCTCAAAAAAGATTATCATTATATTTATTTTTACCTCTCTTCTTTTCATCTCAACACTACCCAACAGTACTACCAGTGGCACAGGATTCTTTTCATTAAATAGGATTTATACCCTATACATTTACAGGGAATCTTTAATAAGGTCCAGTCAGATTCCAGGAATTTTGTTTATGTGGTGTGTATATGTGCACAGCTATGCACAATTAATCACAGTTTTCCAAGTAGAATCAAGTTAACTTACCTCCAAGAGTTACCCCACTACCGCCCCACCAAATTACTACTGTCACTCTTTCTAGAACCCAACCAGTAAAGAAATTAGGGTTTCATGTAGAGATATGCCTGTGTAGATTATTTCTACATCAGAAAACAAATAACCATTGTTTGCTTTAACCAATGCCCTTTTAGTCAACCCACAAAATAGACTTTGTACATTTTTAATTTATAAAGCAAAATTCACATCAACTAAATTGGATTTGGCATTATTTTAAGAGGAAACACTGTCATTACATTCAGTTCTCTAATAATCTTCTTCTTGGCTTGGAAAGATGAAGATGAGGTTATCATGCAGGTTCATGGAAAGAAAAACGATGGTCTCGGGGGAAAGGGGAGTTTAGACATCTCCAAGGTAATGGTCAGGGGTGGTGTTCAAGAGCTTCTCTATCCAGTGCTGCCAAGAGTACATTTCATTCTAACCATAGAGCATGGCAGCTATTCAAGAAGTAAATTCCATGAATTGTGAAAGTTCTTTACATATTTATTATAAGATACTTGCAATTGTTTCTTGACACACTTGAGTGTTAAATATTTGGGTATACATTTTACATATGTAACCCAAAATAACTCAGTGAAATAGCCTCATTTTACAGAAGGTGAAACTGAGGTTTAGTGAATTTGAGAAATGCTCCAGATTATACTTAGACCTGGAAAAATCAGGACTAAAACCAAGCATGTCGAGCACCAAAGGTGGTACTTTTACCCAAAATGACACTCTGTCTCCTATTCTGCCACCTACCCTCCAGCTCTAGACCTCCTCCTCATTTACAATGGAGAAATTTCCATGTCCATGTTTCTACACTGGTGCTCTTGCTGTCATTGTTACCATCTTTGTTGCAAATGCAATCATTCCTCGATAATACCATGTTTAAAAGAGCCATTGAATAAGTATGATTTTAATTACCCAATGTATCAGCAAAGGGCAGAGGTGGTAAAATGTAACTTTCTTCATTTACAACTGAGAACATAGAGAAGTGAGTTTGCCTGCAAGGCTTACCATGGAAGAGAAAAGAGTACTTAGACAGAAACCAGTTACTTAAGTATTAGATCTGCAAGCACAGTGTTCAGATCAGAGGTTTCCTAAACATCCTGACCTTACAGCTATCCTCATGCAGTAGTTTATCACCAAAAAATACATTAATACACATGCGTGCAAATGGAAATTATACCTCCTACTAATTATCTTTTTAGAAATGAGACTGGGCTTTAGTTTAGACAATAAGTACATTCAAGATACAAACATCTTTTAAATATATAGCATAATTTTGCTATTTAAATTAATGATCTGGGAGGAAAAAGTCAATAATCATGGTACTAGCTATTAAAAATAAATCTGTATTTTTCACATTCTACTATTCTAAATAAACCATTTGTAGTAGGGTTGGCAAACATGCTCATACTCAATTTCATTCTGTGCAAGCATGGCACATGTGAGGGACTCATGGTTTGTTTGTTGATGCTGGCTGAGTTAAAGCTTCCATTGCTATCTGAACATGTGAAAGTTTTCAAACCTGCTAATGTGGAGTTTGCACCTCACAGAAGGGAAAAACATTTTAACAAGCTTTATTGCATCTGTTGAGAGAAAATGAAATGAAGTTTGCAGTGATATTTGCTTTCTTACAGAGCCGGTGAGAAAGCTGTGGAAAGATAAACATAGAAGAAAAAAAAAGAGAGAGAGAGAACTCACTCAAATTATGCTTTTCTTTCTCATTTCTTGTTTTTCTGACTCCCACGTACTTTTCTCTATAATTTTCTGCCCAGGCTGAAAAGTATAAAATCCTTTTACATCTCTATATGCCGATTTCCACAGCTTCTGCTTCTTGCTAGCAAGTAAAATGTGGTCCAGCCAGAAGACTGCATGCTGGTTGCTATGCCCTGCATACCAGAAAATCCCAAGGAAAGGGGCAGAATTCTATTCAAATGGCCACTAAAAGCACTATACTGGAGAAAGAGAGGGGCTGTATCTTACGGTTTTTTAAACTGGGCATCTTTGAATCAAAATAATTTCCCAACCGTTTTACTAGCTTATTATCTCCTGCCTACTTCCAAAAATATATATATAAAATTTGCTTTCTGGATTCAACATGTAGGTCACTTCATTTATGCTTCTGCTCGAATATCACCACCTCAGAATGGCCTTTGCAAAACATGTTATCTAAAATATCACCCCACACCCTTGACACCTTCTATCCCATTTTCTCTTGCTTTATTTTTCTTGGTAACAATAATCACGACCTGACACTTTACATCTTTGGTTCATTTATTTATTGTTGCTCTCTCCTTCCAGCATGTACGCACCATGAGAATAGATTGACCACTGTACCCCAAATGCACTGAACAGGACCCCACATCTGATAAAGACTCAATATATATTTGTAGAATCAATTAAATACCTGTGAAAACAAGCTGAACCATATGGAGCTGGCAGCAGTATACTGACATGCTATTTTCTGATGTCATTTGTTCTCACCTAATTCCGCCTGAAGAAAACCTTTTCAGGGAGGCAATCTTTAGTCCAAGTTTCTTCCACTTTTTCTTCTGTTCTCTGTGTAGTCAGCCCAAAGGATATTTGAGTTCAATTTGCAGAGAAATGCCATAGATAGAAATGATAATGTCCCTTCAACTTAAAAGGGCCGAGCATGTTTTGAAAGTGTTTTATGAACTGGAAACCTTTCTATGAGATATTCCACTGTAGCCCCATAAAACCTTACACCCAGCTGGAATTTCATCCTGTTAAATTTGGCAGGGTTTCCTTCCTCAAGTAATGAGTTCAATTCATGTTTTCATTTAAGTTCATACCCAGATACAAATCAGTGTCGCTGCCACAGGCAATGATTCGCAGAATTCCCAGGCGCCAGGGCTGAGGGATGGCGGGTTCAGAAGAATGAATGCCAAATTCTCTTTTTCACTGGGGGCTGTGTAGCATTTACTGTCATAAGCCCGCCTCATGCCAGGTCCCATGGAGGCAGTTGGCTAAGTGGGCTTCCGGCTTCTATCTCAACGCAAGCTCCTCTCCTAAAGCCTCTCTGGATTTCCTGTGGTAATCCCTCTTTGTGTCCCTCTGAGAAAGAAACAATAATCGTTCAGGTTTTTTCTTTTTCTTTCTTTTTCCAAGAAGAGAGTTCAAGAGCACAAGTGGTTTTAGTTAGGGATTCAATAAACACTTTGGCAAGAATGAGGGTAAGCTGTGTAGAAAAGACCTAGCGGTTCTTCCAGTTGTATTAATAGTTTAAGAGGGATATTTTCCCATGAGGAAAATAGGGCATGTTCATACTATGAGAGACCGCCTCTGTCCTTTGCTGATACATCAGGTAATTAAAATCTTATACTTACTCAATGGCTCTTTTAAACATGGTATTATCAAGGAATGATTGCTTTTGCAACAAAGATGATACCAATGACAGCAAGAGCACCAGCAAGGAAGTTCCTCTCCGCCTATCGGGGGAGTCCATCCTGATTTGCAATGACGCTATGACTTCTTGCAAGCAAACACCTGGATACTGGGCAGGTAGTGCTGAGCTTCAGGACAATGCTAGCATATAAGTCTTCATTAAGAACACTGCAGCTAGTGCCTCCCTTCCCCAAGCCAAGTTCTCAGACTTCAAAGAGATCACACCTCTTTGGAGGAGAAAAGCAGTGGAGCACAAGGTCTGAAAATAGCAGGAGGAGAGCAGTTTAAGGAAAGTAAAAAGAAAAAAGAGATAAACTGAAAAGTAAAGTGTTTGTCTTCTTTATATGCAAGAGATCTAGCTACTCCTCTCTCTCTCTCTCTCTCTCTCTCTGTCTCTCTACACACACACACACACACACACACACACTCATATTTTACTAGCCCTTTATCCAGCTGCAAATCTGTGACTCTGAGCTTCCATAACCAGAGGATTGAAGCCTTTGTACTAAGAACCTCAAACCTCAGTATAAATAGTCCCACTGCTTTTCTTCAGGCCAGGTGAGGCAGACAACTGAGCCCACGCCGAGCTGATCCTGACAGACCCCTCTGAGAGATCTGTCTGTGGAACTCCCTTGGTAGACAGATAGCTATGCTATGCTGTGAGACTTATTTTCTTTGTGTACAAATTGGCATAATATTTAGATACCTAGTGATGCTTTACAAGGCCTTCTCTATTTGAAAAAAAAAAAAAAAAAGATAGTTATTTGGCCGGGCACGGTGGTTCACACCTGTAATCCCAGCACTTTGGGAGGCTGAGGTGGGTGGATCATGAGGTCAAGAGATCGAGAACATCCTGGCCAACATGGTAAAACCCAGTCTCTACTAAAAATACGAAAAAACTAGCTGGGCTTGGTGATGTGCACCTGTAATCCCAGCTACTTGAGAGGCTGAGCAGGAGAATCCCTTGAACGTGGGAGGCAGAGGTTGCAGTAAGCCAAGATTGTGCCACTGCACTCCAGCCTGGCAACAGAGTGAGACTCCCTTTCAAAAAAGAAAAAAAGAAAAGAAAAAAGTAGTTATTTTTCTATTCTCCCTTTAGAGGCTTCTTCTAAACCCTAATTTGGTTTCACTACTTAGAGTTCATTATGCTATAATTTGGCATAAGATTGCCTGTCTTCCAAATTGTCCCATAACAAGCTGAAATATAGGTATTCATTTAATATGATAGCTTTTATATCAATGTGATCTATTCATTAATCAATTAATATGTTAATTCATCAATTATTTGTTGAACATCTAATTCCAGGTATTGCCATAGAAGCTGGACACTGTGAGAAGGCATAATTAATACAAGTTCTTTGATGTGTATTAAAAATATGAGGCTCAAATGGGAAACAATCAGTCATTAATACACACCGTACCTCATGCAGGAGATGTCAATGTATAAAAGCTATTTCAGATCCTAAGGCATTTGGTCCAAGGCATATTCTCTACATTACAAGCAGATTCTATATTGCTTATTCAAATAATTCTTGCCATTTTGAATGGTTATATTTTAAGTTGTCATATCTCAACCCAACATGCAGGAAGTGGCCTTGCTTTTAAAAACTGTGTTTAATCAGGAGCTTTCATCTGGTGTGACATCAGTGTGCCTGTTGCAAGAAACTGTTTTAAGTCCGAGAGCAAAAGCCATTGTCTCCATTATCTGTGTCACGACTACAGAGGAGCTGGATTTCACCGTGGGATGCTGAAAGGTAGAAGTTCACAACCCGAGGCTTTAGTTCTGAAGGATAGGTTCAGATAGCTGCAGAATTGGAAAAATAATTAATCACCCTATAAAGAGCCACTACAGAGACCAGAATGTTCTTCTGAAACCAACGGGAAGCAGGGCCTGCCGGACTGTTTAAGATATGCAGCCAGTGATTTCTTTAAAGAAGATGAGAGGAGAGAGGGAAGGTTAGGACGGAACCAGCAAGAGCCGCGAGAGGAAGCGGCAGAAGAGAAAACGGCTGAAGCCAAGTTGTCAGCAGAGAAGGAGTGTGATGCTCTTACGGAGCTGGAAGAGGTCAATAAATCACCATCCTTATCTTGCAAACAGAGCCTGTGACTTCAAAAATTAGCTCATTTATTCTGCACAATTAAATTTATTGAAGTGTGACAGAAAAAGTTTAGCAGGCAGTGAAGCAGAAAGCCAGCAAGAGCCGAGGCGAGCATCTGAGTGAATGACACAATTAGTTGATTTTCATTTTATTTATCAATATAATTATTGAATTGTATTTATCCTTTTTCACAGATTTCTACAATTATTACTGCTCCGGCCTCTAGGGAAAGAATTAGTTCAAATTTTCAGTCTAAGTTAATGTGATTATGGAGCTGCTAATAAAAGGAAAGTTCTTTAAAGTGCTATACAATCTTGTATTCAATGTCACTCCCATCATCGGGCTTAGAAACCCAGTCCCTTTTCATGTGAATGTGGTAAATTGAATTTAAATTTGTATATGTATGGAATTCCCCCAGGTGGGAACTGATCTGGGGCCGGCCAGTGCCCTCCTTTCTGGGACTGTAAAGGATTTGTCTTGTATTTAAAATTGGTGACCAGAACATTTTTTATTTTTTTTTGGTTTTGAATATGATGAAAAAAGAAACCCTCAAGAATTTCCTAACCTTTATGAAGTTTGGAAAAGAAAGAAGGGTAGGTAAAGGTGATGGAACTGCTTGCTTTTTTGTTTTATCTGGGCTTTATCAGGACCCGGCATTCCACTGTATCCTTCTGAAAGCATGTCAAAAAGATGAAACAAATAAAAGTTGTTAAGACGGTATTCATGTTCCAGAGGACAAATGGAATGTGGCCTGCCACACAATTTCTGGGAACCTAGTTTATCCCCATGAAGCAGCAGTGTAGGAACATACCAGCTGTATGGATCTGAATCATCTTCCCCCAATACATCAAGACAATGGGTGCCGAAGCATACTGTTCCCGCACGGTTGCAAAATAATCCATTTCCTAGAGAGGGGGAGCTCAAGCTCATTCATCATCCCCAAGCCTTTCAGTTAAATATTTCCTTGGTCTGAGAGATGGCCAGTTTCTGTGTTAAGGTGGAGTGAAGACAACTCAAGTTCAACTTCTAATAAACTCAAGGGAGTATATTAAGTTCCAAAGAAATCTGTTGAGCAGTGACTTTCAAGCTCAGAATCTGTAAGGATCATGGAGTACATGTTAAAATAATTCCTAGGTCCTACCTCCAGAGAGGAGTTTGGCTTACATTTTACAATGATTATTCCATTGGCTGTGGCTTGGGAACCAATCTCAAGAAATAGTGAAAGTGCTAGAGTAAATCATAAACTTGAATGGTGGCAGCTCTTCCGAAGATAAACAGTACTGCAACCCATAAAACTTGGAGAACTGCTGACTCACAGGTGAAGAAGAGAACACTAAATTCTGACCCTAGTATTTCTCCTAACATGCAAACTAAACCAAGATTTATCACTGCTACGCATTTGGCATGATAATTTATCTAGTTATTATTCATATGGGATAGTATTCATAGAAAGAGCTAGTATTTATAGTATTTATTGTTACTGTTATGAGCTAGTATTTATTGTTACTGTTATAACCCAAAATAATTCTTTTCTTTTTTAAAGTTTTATTTTAGGTTCAGAGGTACATATGAAGGTTTGTTACCTAGGTAAACTTATGTCACAGGGGTTTGTTGTACAGATTATTTCAACAATCAGATATTAAGCCAGGTACCCAACAGCTATCTTTTCTGCCCCTCTTCTTTCTCCCACCCCCCACCCTCAAGTAGATCCCAGTGTCTGCTGTTCCCTTCTTTGTGTTCATGAGTTCTCATCATTTAGTTCTCACTTGTAAGTAAGAACATGTGGCATTTGGTTTTCTGTTTTATTTCTCTTTTTCTTCATCTTTCCCATTTTATCTGTCAGTAAGACCTGTCTGTTCTGCATCCAAAATATGTCTCAAATCTAGTTTAAGTCAAATCTAGTTTACGTCTAATTTAAGTCTGCTACGTCTCACCCTGCAAGTTCAATGTGGCTGAAGCAGAATGGGTAAGAGAGGACTGGTTGTTCATATCAGTGATCTAGCCAAGGGCCAGATCACACAGGGCCCTGTAGACCCCAACTTTAGACTCCATTCTAAACGTGATGGGAAACCACTAGAGTATTGAGATGTTTAAGCATCAGGATGTGATTCATCCTTTTAAAAGGCTCATTCTGACAGCTAAATGGAGTATAGGCTGTTAAAAGTATATGAAAATGAATTCAATAAGAGATTAAATTCTGAAGTCACAGGACACGATTTTAGAAAGATACTCTAGTCCATTGTTAATTGCCAAATAAACAGATCTCCAAGGGGGGATGGGGGAAGCCTCTTCTTTTATGATCCATTCCTTTGCAATTCATAAACTACCTTTGACATAACTGCACCCAATCTAAGTGATACTATAACTCAATTTTTTGGATACACACTTTGAATTAGATTTCAAATGGTTACAAAGACTTAGCTATCATTCTTCTCCCTGTCCTTTTTGAGAGAGGCTAGCAATGAACTGCATGGTTATACAAGATAAAGAAAACACATAATTTGTCAGAAGATATACACAGAGCATATAAATGTCTATCATTCACAAACTTCTATCATTCTGGGCTATCAGGACAGAAATTTCTATCAGTGTCAGAATTCTCACTTCCTACCTACCTATTCTTTTTAAAATGGAGGTGGGGTGGGAGGTAAAGTGTGGAAAGGAATATAAAGTATTCATGAGTCATTGGACAAAGATCTGACTTGCCTCTGTGATGACTGGACTTCAACATAAAGAGCACAGAAGGCTAGGTGCAGTGGCTCATGCCTATAATCCCAGCACTTTGAGAGGTTGAGGTGGGTGGATCACTTGAGGTTGGGAGTTTGGGACCAGCCTGGCCAACATGGTGAAACCCAGTCTCTACTAAAAATATAAAAATCAGCCAGGCATGATGGCATGCACCTGTAATCCCAGCTACTTGGGAAGGTGAGGCAGGAGAATTGCTTGAACCCAGGAGGTGGAGGTTGCAGTGAGCCGAGGAGCGCCACTGCACTCCAGCCTGGGCGACAAAATGAGACTCCGTCTCAAACAAACAAAACAAAAACACCCAAAAAAAACCACAGGAGCTAAAACTATGCTCAAGTGGAATAAATGTACTTCCTGTAAAGTAAAATAGAGAGAGCCAAATATTTCACTTTCAGTTAAAAGAGTGGAATGAGATATGAAGTTTACAAGTTGATTTTCTAGCGCCTAAGATGTACCCGTGACCAAGGGCTAAATGTCAAATTTACAAGTGTGCACAAATTTCAAACACAGCTTTCAAGCTGTTTGTGAACAAGCTAAATGAACTCCAGCAGCTCTGTCTGAATATAATGTTTCCCTGAAATTTCTGTTTCTTTGGCAGACTCTTTAGACCTTGATATCATTTTCAGCTGAGTTCCCATTCACACTCTCTTAATAATACCCAGCACCAAATGAACATATTAAAATTTTCAAGAAATTCCCATTTTCTTTTGAGTTAGGATTCCCAGAAATCTCTCCCATGGATTTTAATGCATATGCTGTAAATTAACCAGCTTTTGCATTTCATTCAGACAATTGTTTTTATGACACATCCTAGGTGAGGCGCTGATAACTTTCCCCAAAGAGTGCATTATACCTATGTATATTGAGACACAAATATTGTTCATCTTTTCAGAGTCCCTCAACTTATCTCTTTCTTTCTCTTTCTCTATGTCATCTTATCAGTGAGAAAGCCGCATGTCAGGTCACCTTTCCATTACTGGATTTTAATAAAACACTACACTGTGGGATACAGGATCTGCTTCTGGAGAAATGGCGGATGCATCAGGTGACAGAGCCCAGAGGATAGGGAATTAGCTCCTCATGGAGTGACACTTGGCCAATTAGAAGTGAGAGATGTGAGACAGCTAGACAAACACGTTTCCCATTCTTTCTCTCTCTGTGGGTTACTCTGGAGTGAGGTTCTACATATAAACTTTCTGCAAAATCCTCATGTACAGAATAAACAATTCTGTTGAGTGACCTGCTATGGCTTATTATAAAGTAGTAGCCACGGTGATAGGACATTGCATTCTCTTCTTACTTTGCTTCCTGTATCTTCTGCTCTCTCCTTCATTGTCATGGTCTTGTGTCCCCAAGTAAAATGTTAGCATTGATCCCTTGTCTTAGGATCTGCTTTCTAAAAGACCCAGTAAGACAGCTCTTTCTGTAGATGTGGAGGAAGGAGGCAAATCAACCTGTTTAACACAGTCATTAAGACCCACAGACGTGAGTAAGGATCAGAATTATCTGTGATTCTTTTAAAAATACATCTCTGTCGCCTAGGCTGGAGTGCAGCGGCACAATCTTGGCTCACTGGAACCTCTGCCTCCCAGGTTCAAGTGATTCTCCTGCCTCAGCCTCCCAAGTAGCTGGGATTACAAACAAGTGCCACCACCCTGGCTAACTTTTGTATTTTCAGTAGAGATGGGGTTTCACTAAGTTGGCCAGGCTGGTCTTGAACTCCTGACCTCAGGTGATCCGCCCGCCTCAGCCTCCCAAAGTGCTGGGATCACAGGCATGAACCACCACACTCAGCCAAAACTACAACCCTTTCACCAACCCCCTGCCTGAGCCAACCTAAGACCTACTGAGGTTCCAATGGTAGACTAGCCACAGATTTAGAAATCTCCTCCAATAATTTTGATGTACTGACAGGTTGCCTACAGTCTAGGGAACTAATACTACTCTGATCTTTCATAAGACAGTGAGTTGGGATCCAAGAATAGGAGACTATTACATCATTTCCTCTACTAGAACCAGTTAGCTAGACAGGCTTTACAAGTTTAGATTGAAATGCAAATATAACAAACAACACAAACCCTTACCAGGGTAATGTGTCATGTCAAAATGTAATAAAACTTATAAAAATTGATTAATCTCATTTGCCTCTCTAACTCAAGAAACCCAAGGAAGTGGCTTGATCTGTAAGATCAGGCAGTTAATAAGCCACAAAGGACGAGACCCCGCCTCCATATTTTTCAGGCCAGTTTCCTTCTCCACTTCTGACCGTGAGGACGAGGCCGGGACAAGAAATTATTTACCAGGAAAGATTTTTTTCTTGTTGCTGGAGTTGTCAGCCCTTTATTTATTTATTTAATAACTTTTATGTTAGGTTTTGGGTAAATTTACAGGTATGTTACATAAGTAAATTGTGTATCATAGGGGTCTGGCATACAGATTATTTCCTCACCCCAGATGACGGTAAGCATAGTACCTGAGAGGCAGTTTTTTGATCCTCACTCTTCTCTCTCCCTTCACCCTCAAGTAGGCCCCAGTGTCTGTTCCCCCTCTTTGTGTTTATGTGTACTCAGTGGTTAGCTCCCGTTTATAGGTGACAAATGCAGTATGTGGTTCTCTGTTCTCATACCCCAAAAGTCTGAGTGTAAGAAGAGGACCAAAAAAGAAGGCCAGAAATAAGAAAACTGGTAGCAAAATGGAAAGCAAGGCCTCTCCAAAGCTATGCTTTCCTAACTTCATCTTGGGCTTGGAATTGGCTTAGATTCCCCTCCTTGACTGAGTCACTGACAGCCACATCCTTGGACTTAATCTGATCTCTGATGCATACATTGTAGACCTCTGAGAAGGGAAAAAAGACAATTAAATATGATAAACATTTATTTTGGCTCTGCCTATCTCACTATGTAGGAAACCAAGAAGAAGAAACTTGGGGAACTTTCACGTGTCTTTCTTCTTTTGTGGGCTAGAGAACAAAAATTGGAACTTTGACGTGATACTTCCCACTAATAACAAAATAAGGTATTAGATTCATTCACCTTGGATACTAAGATGACATGTTTTCACAGTTTATCATTTTAACAACATTCTATTAGGGTACATAGCTATTTAACTGAAAGTATTAAAAAGAAGTGAGTTAATGACAATCCAATAAATAGATTACTAGAAAGCAAAACAGAATTACTATTTATGCCATGATTGCATGAGCATTATGCCATAGTTACTGTTCTAAGCATTTTATGTGCTTTTAAACATTAATCACTACCACACCCTTATAAATAAGGTATTATTATTCTGATTTTACAGATAAATGGAAAAGGTAGAGTTGGGAAGGTGGGTAGTTAAGAGGTTAAGGAGTTGAATTTGCAATTCAGATCCAATTCCAAAGCCCATTTTCTTTCATCTATACTGTACATACCATGGGGTTACCATAAATATTAGATAAACTTTAACAACTTCAGGTACATATCAAATGATATCATTAAGTAAAATCCTTAATTTAGAGATTTGGGAAGACATTCTTTTTTTTTTGCAGACTATCACATAGATAGTAGATTTGCTCCTCATATGGAAACAAAAATGTTTTGAAACATATTCAATCTTCTTGAAGTTATTTTAAATCTCTTTTCTCTGGGTAACTGTAGTGTCAAACCATAAATGGCTATGACCCTTGTCCAACTAAAATTAGCTTTGTTTTAGTCTTGTTACAAGAAGCTGTTGGATGTGAATTAGACTAAGAAAGTTGGATACATTTCACCTAAAAATGAAATAGCATAGAAAAGAATTTTTTTTTCCTTCAATAAGCTGTGCAACAGATATAACATATTCACCAATGCCAGAGCACGTAAATCACAGAGTAGTTATTGGAATCGAGTTCTGAAGCACATGTCCCATTATTAATGAGTCCTTTTTGGGTGAAGGGCTTTCTCCAGCCTCAGTCCTACTCTCTCCTCCGGAGCGTTAATTTCAGTAACTATCACCTTTTGTTAGAAGTTCTCCCCCTGATATTAAAATGTTCTGGCTTTCTTATCAGTGGATTATCCCCTAATATTTTTTTATCCAAAGTAACTTTACCAAAATATATAAAAACAAATTAAGTGTTATATATATTTTGTTTAATCTTTACTACTGATAATATAACAACTAAAATTTACTGAGGCCAGATGCAGTGGCTTATGCCTGTAATCTCAGCACTTTGGGAGTCCAAGGCAGGTGGATCACCTGAGGTCAGTAGTTCAAGACCAGCCTGGCCAACATGGTGAAACCCCATTTCTACTAAAACATACAAAAATCAGCTGAGTATGGTGGCTTATGCCTGTAATCCCAGCTACTCGGGGGGAGGCTGAGGCAGGGAGAATTGCTTGAACCTGGGAGGTGGAAGTTGCAGTGAGCCAAGATCATGCCACTGCACTCCAACCTTAATGACAGAGCAAGACTCCAACTCAAAAAAATAATAATAATAAAATAAAAATAAAATTTATTGAGCACTTAGGTGTAAACAGGCACATTTCATACATTTTCTTTTTCACATTGCTAAACGCTCTGTGCTGTAGGCATCATGATTTCCCCCCCTCTCTTTTCTCTCTTGCTTCTTCTTTCTCTCTTCTCTTTCTCTTAAAACTGTCCAAACTGAGACTCACCAAACAGAACTATTTGCACAGGATCACATATGCACACACGGGAGTCACGCCTGTTCAACTTCCAAACCCAGCTCCTGTGCCTATAAGGATTGCATCTGCAGGGTGCGGAGCCAGCATGTGTAAGGCTGTGGGTCAAAGAAAATAGATCCCCTAGGCTGCTTGAAGGGTGGTAGTGATAGTGGTGGTAATTCTCTATTTGCTATCCAAAAATAACTGATATTATTAGATTAGTGCAAATGTGATTGCATTTTCACCATTGAAAGTAGTTGCAAAAACCGCAATTACTTTTGCACCAATCTAAATACTTCAATTTTCTGTAAAATTTAGGTTAATACTGAGTCTGGTCCTCACTTTTTCTCAAAAAACAAAACAAAAACATAAAACAACAAAAACTTTACATTTTCTTTTTCTGTTTTTTTTTTTGGCAACCTACCAAATTGACTACATGATTTCAAAGGCTTAGTCAGCTCTATTTTGCTCCTCAGCAGGCTCTTTTTAAAAGAACACATACTTCTCTCTTTTTTTTTTTCTTTTTTAAACAGGTCTTGAATTCCTGGGCTCAAATGATCCTAAAAGAAGACATACTTCTAATAAGTATGAATTAATTCTTTGTGACAAATATTATATTCTGTTTTGTCTTATTCTCGAGAACATTTGAAAGGCATTTCCATGAGCCTAAGCCCTCTGTATTTTATAGTCTTTGGTATATGCAACTTTTTGTTACATTGCCCATGTTGTACCCAATAAAGAAAAGTTAAAGACCTTTCAGAATTTTGGAACCACTTTAGTGTGAGGGGGTGAGGAGATGCTATTACCCTCTCCCTATTTGACTCAAACTCCCGTCTGACACCCTGGGCTGAATTTAAATGACATAGCCTAGCCCTTCTGCTTCTGTAAGAGATGACAGCCCTGTCTCCACGAGCATCTGTTAGCTGTTAGAACTCCGTGTTCACTTGGTAGATACTTTAGGATGCTTCTGATATTCACTCAAAGCCCCAGGTGACTGTAAAACTCAGAAGAGATGCAGTAAAGAATTGGGAATGAGAACTAATAAATACTAAAGTATCACTTCACCCAATTTCTGGCCAGGCAGAAAGGAGGAAAAGGAGGGGAAGGATGGGAGGAAGAGGAGGGAGGAAGGAAGAAAAGAAGGGAGGGAGGAAGTGAAGAAGAGAGAGAGAGGAAAGGGGGAGGAAGAAAGAAAAGAAAGAAAAGAAAAGAGAGAGAGAAAGAAAAAGAAAAAAATGTTTTGGTTAGATGTTTTTGTCACTAGATCTACACACACAAAGCCAAGTAGAAAGCTGAAATTAATTAGGTGAGTAAACTAGATGATAAGGCTTTGTGATAGATCCAGAGAACCCTGTGATGTCACAGACCATCACATCAGTCTTACTGATAATACAGTTGTTTTGGCCTAAAAAGCAGTTGAAGGAGGAGTGGTAGAAGTTGGAGACGTGTCTGGAGGAGGCCAGATGCAAATGAAGTGGAAGGAGGGAGCAGAAGAAGAAACCAAGAGGAGAAAAAGCAGGGCTGAGTAAGGCCTGTGAGGAAAGAAACAATATTCATGCTGAGAAAATAATTTCTTATTCTTCTTCCTCTTTTTTTTTTTTTTTTTTTAAGATGGAGAGTCTTGCTCTGTCTCCCAGGCTGTAGTGCAGCAGTGGCACCATCTCACTTACTGCAACCGCCTCCTGGGTTCAAGCGATTCTTCTGCCTCAGCCTCCCAGGTAGCTGGGATCACAGGCGTGCACCACCATGCCTGGCAAATTTTTGTTTTTTTGGTAGAGATAGGGTTTCAACATGTTGGCCAGGCTAGTCTCCAACTCCTGACCTCAAGTGATCTGCCAACCTCGGCCTCCCAAAGTGCTGGGATTACAGGCGTGAGCCACTGCCACCCGCCAGAAAGAAAATAATTTCTTATAAGCTTCTTAGTTTTTTAAATATTCTATGAAGCCACAGTAGTTATTTCCTTATTATTGTTGACATAGGACTTCATAATTTATTAACTCTTTAAGACTATAATCTGGGTCTCATCTATCTATCTCTTGAAATCTCTCTCCAAAATATATAACTTAGTCATTTATTTAATAACCAAAGTATTATTATGATCTAATGATACTACTGGGTATCCTAAAATATTAAACAACATAAATTTCTGTGTAGCATTAATAAGGAAAATACCTCATCAAGTTCATAAATTTATAGTAATAATTTCAAAATCATATATATGGATATTGATTTAAAAATATTTCAAAAAAGAAAACAAGGCTTTCCAACTTGTAATAATAGTCACTTGCACTCCTTTCATTCTTGTCTTCTGTCTCATTCCTAGCTAACAAAATTTGATTCTCTAAATAAAATAATAGTAGATATGAACATCAGAACATCAGGACAGGCTATTTTCCTCACATCTGTATTCCACACAGAAAACCCTAGAGGCTGAAATGAAAGGTCTTTTGGAAACTCCATCCTTAGTAGCTCGAAATTTTACACCATTATATTTTCTTAGAAATCTAAATATAACTTTCCCAAACACAATTTTCTCTATGCTTCTTTAAATTAGATAAGAAAATATTGTTGTTCATCATCCCAGAATAACAAATCAATTGTTCTAAACATGAAAAATAAAGTAATCTAAATGGATATACTTGTTTCTTTTTTGATAATATAAGATTCGCTTATAAAGTTACAAATTAAGCTACTTAACGTTATTGAAAATTTCATCATGTGAAAATTCTGTTTTTGCATGTTTTCTTGGACGTTTTACAAGAAACAGAGTGAAATAGATACCAAATCTAACAGATCAGCTAATGAAAGGCAAACAAATTGAGAAGTTGACATCTCTGTACTACTATTAGTGTAAAAATACATGACAAAATCAAAATTCTTCCCATGGCCTACTGACTATGAAAATCTGATTTTCTTCCCCCCAGTAGGTGTTTAAACAACTAGTTTTAACTCAAATATACAGTTTTGTAGTTTGGCTGTTTTGTACTTGCCATAAATTTGTCCACCTCTTTGTAACTACTGATAGATGCTCTTGACTTGAATTGTGTGATGTATGATTTGAAACAAAAATAATGTCCTACATGTGTATATACATTTCTGTTTACAAAACACTTTCACAGACATTACCAGTTCTCACATCAAACCTATGAGCTAAATTACTGTGCCTGTATTACAAAAAGAAAACTAATGGTTAGAGTCACAAAATGACTTTCCCAAGGACACAAAGCTATTCAGTAGTAGAACGAGATGGCAACCCTCCTTATCTGTGTCTCAGCCCTGTCAGCATCCTTTTCCTCTATACAGTTGGATCCTTCCAAGAATATAGCACATGAACATAGGTACTGATTCCTACCTTCAAGATCCCAAATGGGTCACAGAACTGTTCAGTCAAAACCAAGTAATCTATTCCTTTTTCTTTCAGTTATCTCTTCTGCACCTGCCTTAGTTTTTAAGATAGATAATAATACCCAATCTTAGGAAATAATTCACAGCTCTTCAAGCAAATTGGCCTATTAAAAGTGTGAGTTTATATGCACGACTGTAAAGGCACAGTAATTAGATTGGTACCTTACACTCTTCAAGCAACAATGAATTAAAATGGCTGTGTCACTTCTAAAACTTCCAACCTTAAAACAGGGATTATCTTTTGCTTCAAAGTCACCTTCAGGTAATTTTCTCTAAACAGACAAATAAGTAAGAAGTTGAATTTTAGTTTCTGGATGATTCTTTGCAGTTTTCCTTGAAATGTCAATTTAAAACTTTTTTTTCATTTGTAACATACCCAAATAGAAAAACACATTAAAATTGGCATGAGACCACTAGACATTCAGAATTTACTTAAACTTACTGGAATGTACTGAACAAATTTTTTTAACATTATTTCCTAGATATGACAAAATCCTTTGCCTTAGAAAAGTCTAATAAAGATGTGTACTTTTACTTTTTGCTAGACAATGCAAAATCCTAACATTTTAATTCCATTTATCACCACCTCTTCTCATATGCTGTTATTCTTATATATTTTAATTCTATGTATTTTAAAATTCCACAGACATTATAATTATTGTCTTATATTTAATATAAATTTAGACATAGGTGCATATTTATCCTTTTTTCTTGTTCTTCCTTCCTTTATGCAGCTCTGAATATCTTCTAAGATTATTTGTTGTCTTCCTAAAAAGTGCCTTTTATAATTTTCATTAAGTGTCTTTTGGGGGAAAAGGTCTTACCATTCCATTAGTAAAGCCTTACCTAGACTATAGCCATGTCCTCCTTACCTCTTTCACTTACAAAAGATATATTCAGGATTGTTCTAATTATTTTAAAGTTATAATTTCATTGTATTCTTGCTTCTGCATTTTTTTTGGTGAAGACAACTGTTAGTATAATTTCAATTTTATACTAACTTTAATGAAGGTAATATCATTTTTCTCTGTCCAGTTTTAGCATTTCTTCTATGATTTTTGGCTTTGAGCAACTCTGCTGTGATGTCCTAAGTATAATGTTCTTTATATTTATAGTCCTTGAGTTTATAGACCTTTTAAAATATTGGGCTTCATATCTTTTATTAGTTTTGGAAAACTCCCAACCATTGTCTCCTGTAATATTGCTTCCACCACATTATCTTTCTCTTCTCCTTTCAGTATTGCAACTACATGTATCTCAGTCCTTTTCACTATTTTCTTCTCTTACACGCCAATTTTATTCTTTTTTACTTCAATTTGAAATTTTTTTGTCATGTTTTCCAGGATAATATTTCTCTCTTCTTCAATCTATCTACATTAAATTAAATATATTATTGTTTTTGAAGTTTTTGAATTTCCATTCAGTTCTTTTTTCTTTTCTTTTCTTTTTTTGTTTTCTTTTTTTTTGAAACGGAGTATCGCTTTGTCACCAGGCTGGAGTGCAATGGTGTGATCTCGGCTCACTGCGACCTCTGCCTCTCGGGTTCAACGGATTCTCCTGCCTCAGCCTCCTGAGTAGCTGGTATTACAGACTTACACCACCTCGCCCAGCTAATTTTTGTATTTTTAGGAGAGACAGGGTTTCACCATGCTGGCCAGGATGGTCTCAATCTTCTGACCTCGTGAATCACCCGCCTCAGCCTCCCAAAGTGCGGGGATTACACGTGTGAGCCACTATGCCCAGTCCTCTTTTTTCTATTTAAATATGTTTTAGTTTCACGCAAAAATATTAATCTGGATTTTGAACATAGCAAGCATAGATATCATTAAATTCTTGCCTACAAGTCCATTTTCCAGATACCCTCTAGGTATTTTTCCATTTTTTTTTTGTTTGTTTGTTTCTCTTGATTCTCAGCCTTCAGTCCTGTGTCCTTGTTCTCCTGTTTTTTGGTTTTGTTGTTGTTTTAGGGATGGGGTCTCACTTTGTCACCCAGGCTGGATGGAGTGCAGTGGCATGATCATGGCTCACTGCAGCCTCTAGCTCCTGGGCTCAAGCAGTCCTCCTGCCTCAGTTTCCTGAGTAGCTGGGACTACAAGTGTAAGCCACAGACCCTGGTTATTTTCAGTTGAGTGCAGGATATTGCATTTTTTTTATAAAACATAGAGATAATTTGAAATCTAGAATGATACCTTTCTTAATGGGAACTTATGTTGGCTGTTGGCAGGCAGTCAGGAATACTTGCAATGCTAAATGATCTTAATCTAATCATGAATTGAAACATTTTGCAGCTGGGTTTCAATCCCTGCAAGAGCCTGTTTGTTATTTTTCACCTTATTGTAGCCCTTTGGGATTTCAACCAAGAGTCATCAAGTTTACTACAACACCAAGCTTTTCTTGCTGGGCTGGAGACTTCTATATTCCCTGATCCGTAAATCTGTCAAAAATTCAGTTGATCTTCTTAGACTCTCAGCCACTAATTTTTGGAATATATGATGGCCTTAGGAGAAAAGAAAGTCTCAAAGGAAGCTTTTCTCTCCTCTGGCTTTCATTCTTCTTCTTGTTTTTGGTTTCCATAATTCCTCACTACCTTTTTAGCTTTCTAATGCATCGGTAAAATGTACTTCTATACTGTGTCCAGATTTTTCAGTTGATCTTAGCAGACAGTTGGTCAGAATTTCCTAATCCACAATAACTAGGAGAGAAGTTCTGCAACGTTTCAAGAGGAAAACAAATACAATGGTGTGTCTATGGTACATAGGAGCTTTACATTTGCAGCCAAAAAGCAATTTAGAAATTATCATTTAATTCAACTCCCTTGTTTTATAGATTAGTAAAATAATGATAGCTTGTTGAGCCAGAAAGATTGGAGAAACCCTATCCCTCTGCATGTCCCTGTTTGAATGTGAGACCTTACACACATATGGAGGAGGCCTGAGGAGCCTCAACAGGAAGAAAATTTGGAGGAGAACAGTGCCTTAGCTTTACATGTGTTATCTAACCCATACACAGATCCAATGGTAAAAGTGGAAACTCACCAGGTGTGGTGGCTCACGCCTGTAATCCCAGTACTTTGGAAGGCTGAGATAGGGGGATCACTTGAGGCCAGGAGTTTAAGACCAGCCTGGCCAACATGGTGAAATCCCATCTCTAAAAAAATAAAAAATTAGCTGGACGTGATGGCATGCACCTGTAATCCCAGCTACACCAGAGGCTGAGGCAGGAGAATCACTTGAACCCGGGAAGTGGAGGTTGCAGTGAGCTGAGATTGTGCCACTGCCCTCCAGCCTCGGTGACAGAGCAAGACTCCATCGCAAAAACAAAACAAACAAACAAACAAACAAAAAACACAAAAAACATAAAATGGAAACTTTACTAACAGAACTTGTTTAAGCGCGAGCTCTTACCAATTATTACCTGGTGATGATACTATATAGATTCAAAGGTGACCACTAAAATGCTAGACTTAAAAATGAAAACAAAGATTCAATAAACAACAAACTGAGCAGAGACATTAGTGGCTATACTTTACGGAGAGACAGGTTTCACAGAATTATTCTAAGCAAGTCACAAAGCAACTAAACAAGGAAGCAAGCAAGCAAAAAATAATAACAAAGACAACCACCAGGAGAGAGGATTTGGAATTTAGCATTTCAACAATGCAGTATCCAAAATGTCCAGGTTTCAACAAGAGATTATAAGTCATAAAAGAACTAGAAAATGTGACTCATACAGACAGGAGGAGGTGTTTGTTAGAAACTACCTTTGTGAGGTCCCAAGTTGGACTTAGAAGAAAAAGCAACTTTCATAACTACATTTACAAAATATTTAGAAAACCATGTTGAAAGAATTAAAGAAAAACATGATGACAGTTACCTAGCAAATAGAGAATATAAGTGAATCAGTAAAAATTACTTTTTAAATAGAAGAAAATGAAAATGTGGAGATCAAAAGGTACATTAAATGAAATAAAAATTCACTGGAGGTATTCAACAACAGATTTGAGCTAGCAGGAGAAATAATCAGAAATGTACAAGATAGAGCAATAAAAATTATCTAATCTGAAGGACAAAATAAAAAAACAAACAAAAATGAATAGAGCTGTTGAGATATATAGGAAACCACCAAACAAAACATACATGAAACGGAAGTTTCAGAAGGAGAAAAAAGAGAAAACAAAAAATATTACTGAAGGAAGTTCTTCAGGATGAAAGAAAATGACACTAGACAGTGACTCAAATTCACATGAACAAATAAAGACCATCAGTAAAGTTAACTACATACTAAAAAGTACGTTTTTCTTTCAACTGATTTAAAAGCATACATAATACATTTTCTTAAAAAGATCACATGCTAGGCAATAAACAAGTTTTAATAACCTAAAAAAGCAGAGGTCATGTGCTAACCTACACTGTGTTAGCCAGACAGACTCCATTTTGCTGAGAGCCAGACAGACTCCATCTTGATCTCCATCTCACCCCCTCCTGCCATTTCTCCCTTAAGTGCATACCTGGGTCTTGCTACTGGGCTGGGTCATGCTGTACTTAGAACTATAGAAACATATAACCTTTGTAACCATATCCTGCTTTGCAAGCCTACTTGCTATTGTGAATGTCCCCCCCTCCCTTGATTGATTATATGACAAGAACCGAATACCCCCCCTTGGTAACTGACAATCATGGGAACGACTTGTGAATACCCTTCTTGGAAATCAACAATCATGAGAACCTCCTGCCTCCTAGTTACCAGCCTCCTTATCTAACTTGCTTGTTCTGCTTCTGTAAATTCTGCTTCAGCTAGGCTTCCCCGTCCCCTACCTTAAGCAAGATATAAAAAGGAATTCAGCCCCTTCCCTAGGGCTGAGAAAATTTTGAGCATTAGCTGTCTGTCGGTCACTAGCTAATTAATAAAGGACTCGTGATTCAAACTCAGAGCATGGCGCTGTTCCATCTATCTTGCCTGGGTATAACAGTCAGACCAAGTATGTTTCCTAACTACAAGAGAATTAAATTAGAAGGAAAACCTGAAAGAAATTTGGGAAATCCATAAACATTAAAAATTTAAACGATACACTTCTTACTAACTCATGGGTTCAAGAAGAAATGACACAGAAAATTAGAATATTTTATACTGAAAGAAAACAAAACAATATATCAAAATTCATGGGCTGCAGCAAAAGCAGTGCTTAGGAAGAGAGCTGTTTGTATCTTTAACCTGATAGTAGAACAGAATAAACATACCATATTAATAACTTAACATTCCACCTTAAGAAAATAAAAAAAGAAAAGCAAACTAAGCACAAATACACCAGGAGAAAAGAAAAACAAGAAAGAAAGAAGCAGAAATTCATGAAATGGAAAACAGAAAGCACTAAAGAAAAATTAATGCAACCATGAGTTAGTCCTTTAAAAACTCAACAAAATTGACTAGCTAAGGGGGGAAAAAAAGGAGAGAAAAGATATAAATTACCAAAATCAGGAATTAAAGAGGGGACATCACACAATCTCTACAGACACTAAAAGAAAGGGAATACTATGAAGAAACTTGTGCCAACAAATTAGGTAACTAAGATGAAATGGTCAAACTCCTAGAAAGACACAAATTACTAAGACTGCCAAAAGAAGATACAGAAAATTGAACAGATTTATAACAAGTAAAACTATTGGATTCATAACTAGAAGATTTTCAATAAAGAAACAACTAGGCCCAGAGGCTCCCCTGGTAAAATCTCTGTATTACTTTAAAGAAAAAGTAATGCCAATACTTCACAAACTATTCAAGGTAATAAAAAGAAAAGGGAATTGTTTCCAACTCATACTGTGAAGCCAGTATTACCCCTGTTATATAAGCTAATCAAAGATATCACAATGAAAGAAAAACATATTGATATAAAAACCCTCAACAAAATTTTAGCAACTAAAATTTTAGCAACTGAAATCCAGCAATTAAGTAAAAAGGATTACATAGCATAATCAAGTAACTGTATTTCAGGAGCACATAATTGCTTTAACATCCAAAAATCAGTTAATGTAATATATCATGTTAATAGGTTAAAGGACAGAAATACACAACCATCTCAATCAAGTCAGAAAAAGCTTTTGACAAAACTCACTCTTTTATGATTTAAAACTCTCAACAAAGTAGAAATAGGAATGAACTTCTTAAGCCTGATAAAAGATCTCTACAGAAAACCTACAGCTAACATCCTGCTAAATAGTATACTTTCCCCTTAAGACTGGAAACAACCCAATGGTGTCTGCTCTTACCACTTCTATTCAACGTATTCATGGAAGTTCTGGCCAATGCATTTAGGCAATAGAAATAAATGGCATCTAAATTGGAAACGAATAAGTTAAACTTTTCTTATTTTGTAGATGATATTATCCTATATGAAGAAAATTTTCTGGAATCTATAAAACACTACTAGAACTAATAAATTAACAAGTTTGCAGAATACAAAATCAATATACAAAAATCAGCTGTATTTCCATAACCTAGCACTTAGTCTGACAAAATTACAAAAGCAATCCCAATCATAATAGAATCAAAATAATAAACTAATTAGAAATAAGTTTAACAAAATTAATCCAAGACTTAAATACCAAAAACTATAAACACATCTGAAAAAAACATGAAAGGCTCTAACAAACGGAGAAAGATTCCTTGTTTATGGATTGTAAAAATCAATATTGCTGAGATATCAATTCTCTTCAAATTAATATATAGGTTTAATGCAGTACCTGAAAAAACCCTAGCAAGAATGATTGCAAATGAGAAGTCTTAAAATCTACATGGAAATGCAAATGAACCAGAGTAGCCAAAATAGTTTTGGAAAAAACCAAAGTTGGAGAACTTATACTTTCTGATTTTAAAATTTACTATGAAGCTACAATAATCTAGCACAACGGATGGTTTCTAACTTATAATGGTTTGACTTACAATTTTCTTTTTTTTTTTACTTCACAATGGAATGATAATATGCATTCAGCAGAAATCATACCTTGAATGTTGAAGTTAGATTTTTTTCCCAGACTAGTGATATGCAGTATAATATTCTCTTGCAATGCTGGGCAGTGATGACGGCCCATAGATCCCAGTCAGGCATGCAATGACAAGAGTAGACAACCAATACTCTACAGTGAACTATGTGGTCAGCATTTTGGGGGCATCATGTTTTGTGTTTTTGCATCCCATCATGTCGACAAAATGCTCATTTTTGACTTAACGACATTTTCAACTTATGATGGGTTTATTACTATGTAATTCCATAACAAGTTGAGAAACAACTGTATAAATCAGTGAAACAAAATTGGTAGTCCAAAAGAAACCCTTACATTTACGGTCAATCAATTTCTAACCAAGTTACCAAGGTTATTGAATGGGAGAAATGATGGGCTTTTTAATAAATGGTTCAGGGTCGGTTAGGCAACAACATGCACAAAGATGAATTTAGACTCTTCTTACATCCTACAAAAAAGTTAAATTCAAATGGATTACAGACCTAAACCTAAGAATTAATATTAATACTATAAGTTTTCTAAAAAACAATCAAGGAGAAAATCTTCATGATCCTGGGTTAGGCAGCACATTCTTAGGTATGATACCTAAAAAGAACAATCCATAAAATAAAATATTGACAAATTTGATTTCATCAAAATTTAAAACTTTTGCACTGCAGAAGACATTGTTAAGAAATGAGAACACAAGCCATACAGTAAAAAATTATTTGTAAATGAGATATCAGATGAATAACTTGTATCCAAAATATATAAAGAGCATTTACAATGTAATAAGACAAAAAACTCAATTAAAACAGGTAAAAGGCCTTCTTCCCAGCCCCACCTCCCCTCTGCCCCCAATGTTGCTGGACCTGTAGGTCTGTGTTGAGCCACAGTTATGAGTTTCTGTTTCTCAGGAAGGGGTTTGTTAAAGTTGTCAAGAGTAAGGCTTAGTTTAAGAGATACCAAGTGAAACGTAGAAGACAGTGATGGGTAAAACTGATTACAGTGCTCAGAAATGCTTGGTGATATAGGATAAAAATAAGTACAGCATGCCTAAATATAGTATGATAGTTTGTATAACAAACAGAGATATCATTTGTCAGATTGCTTATGCCCATATAAGAGAGAATATGATAATGTATGCAGCTTATGCATATGAACTGCCAAAATACGGTGTGAAGGTTGGCCTGACAAATTATGCTATAGCATATTGTACTGGCCTGCTGGTGGCCTGCAGACTTGTCAATAGGTTTGGCATGGACAAGATCTAAGAAGTCCAAGTGGTGATGACTGGAGATGAATACAATGTAAAAACCATTGATGGTCAACCAGGTGCCTTTACCTGCTATTTGGATGCAGGCCTTCCTGGAACTAACGATAAACTTTTTGGGGTTCCGAAAAGAACTGTGGATAGTTTGTCAATTCCTCACAATACTAAACAATTTCCTGGTTATGATTCTGAAAGCAAGAAATTTAATGCAGAAGTACATCGAAAGCACATCATGGATCAGAATGCTGCAGATTATATGCGTTACCTAATAGAAAAAGATGAAGACGCTTACAAGAAACATTTCTCTTGATACATAAAGAACAGCGTAACTCCAGACTTAAAGGAGATGTACAAGAAAGCTCATGCTGCTGTATAAGAGAATCCAGTCTATGAGAAGAAGCCCAAGAAAGAAGTTTTAAAAAAGAAGTGGAACCATCTGAAAATATCCCTTGCCCAGAAGAAATATTAGGTAGCTCAAAAATAGACAAGTGTCTTCAGAGCTTAGGAGTAGGCTACCTAGGGCTCAACTGAACAATTTTCTGTGAGAATTTTTCAGAAAAAAGACAATAAACTTATTGACTAAACAAACAAAAACAAAGAAATAAAAAAACAAGCAAAACATCTGAATAGAGATTTCACTAAAAAGGATGAATACTAATAAGCACATGAAAAGATGCTCAGTGTCATTAATCATTAGTACAATGAAAATCCAAGACAAATGAGATATAATTTCATACCCACTAGTTAACCATAATCCAAAATACAGACAGTGACAAGGGTTAACTAGAATGTGCAGCAAATGGAATGTTCATACATGACTAGCAGGAATTTAAAATGGTACAGCCACTTTGGAAACAGTTTAGCAGCTTCTTAAAAAGCAACACATAAATTTACCAAGTGACTTTGCAATTCTATTCCTAGATGTCAGCCCAAGTTAAAGCACATGCCCATACAAACATTTACATGTGAATAATGCTATCCATAATAACCAAAATGTGGAAACAGTACAAATGCCCAACAACTGCTGAATGGATAAACAAAATGTGGTATATCCCTGCAAAGGAATACTACTCAGTAATGAAAAGGAAAGAATGACTGATACATGCAACAACATGGCATAATCTTGAAAACATCATACCAAAAGAAAAAATGGTGGCCATAAAAGGATCCTTTTATATGAAATGTCCAGGAGAAGCAAATCTATAGAGACAGAGCAGATTAGTGGTTACCTAGGGCTAAGGTAGGAGAAGGGACTGACTACACACACATGCAGAGGCTCTTTTTGGGTGATAAATATGTTCTAAAATTCATTTTGGTGATGGGCATAAAACTCTGTAACTTTACTAAAAATTATTAAATTATACACTAGGATGGGTATATTTTATAGTATGTAAATTATACCTCAATAAAGCTACTGTTGTGGCCATTCTGCAGACATAAAACAAGCACCATCCAAAATTCAGTTTCGATGTTGCGACAGATGATGCCACATATACACCAAGAGGGTATGAAAATGTTTAGAAGGCACATAATGAGACTTTCTGGGGACAGCAGGGCAGGCTTTCCAAGTTGGTCAAATAATGGCTTCAACAGTGAAAAGAGGGAGACCAGCTTGGGGTTTTTATTGCGGTTAGGTGGCAGGACTTGAGTGAGGATTCTCTTCGTGGTTTTTAATAAATCTATATACACCAAAAAAAAAAAAAAAAAAAAAAAAAAAACACAACATTCCCACAAAAAAAAAAAAAAAACAAACCCCAAAAACAAAAAAAAAAAAAAAAAAAAAAAAAAAAAAACGCAGCTTCTTCCCATAGGGAGTTTATAATTTATAGCATAAGAAATTATCTAGTGAAGAAAGAAAGATATTAACATGATAAGGAAGTTGTCTATGTTGCCTTATTCAAACTTAGCTTATTTTGTTTTATATGTGCACTGGGGAGTAGAAGCTATTTTCATACAGTCACCTGTCTGCTTCTGGGGATATCAAGTGACCATTTAGAGTGCTGCCCCAGGCAGCATGAGATTCTAGTTTTCTACTGTTATCTGGCTCAGCGAGCAGCTGATGCAGGCCAAAAAGAAATGAAACGATGATTTCTGCAGACAACGTAACTGATCTCTCCCTTTAAATGCTAAAGGGACAAAGGTCATTGAGGATAATTCTGTCTGTATCACCTCTCCAAATCTAAATAGCCATGGAATTCAGACATCCACAGTACGAAGAATTTTTAGTTAGTCTCTGCAAATTTATTCAAAACTATTTTATGGGCCAGACGCAGTGGCTCACACCCGTAATCCCAGCACTTTGGGAGGCCGAGGCAGGTGGATCTCCTGAGATCAGGAGTTTGAGACCAGCCTGGCCAACATGTTGAAACCCCGTCTCTACCAAAAATACAAAAAGTTAGCCAGGCATAATGGCAGATGCCTGTAATCTCAGCTACTTGGGAGGCTGAAGCAGGAGAATCCCTTGAACCTGGGAGGCGGAGGTTGCAGTGAGCCAAGACTGCACCACTGCACTCCAGCCTGGGCAACAAGAGTGAAACTCTGTCTCAAAAGAGGAGGAAAAAAACTGCTTTTTTTTTATGTTAGGCACTTTATGTGTATTATCCAATTTAATCCTCACATTAATCATTACCCCCATTTTACAGCTAAGGAAACTGAGGCATAAGAGGATAAGTGCCGTAGCAAATTAACATGGGAACAGAAAACCAAATAACATGTGTTCTCACTTCTAAGTGGGAATTGAATAATAAGAACACATGGACACATTGTGGGGAACAATACAGACTGGAGCCTGTTGGAGGGTTGCGCGTGGGAAGAAGGAGAGGATCAGGAAGCATAGCTAATGGATGCTGGCCTTAATAGCTGGGTGACTGGATGATCTGTGCAGCAAACCACCATGGCACACGTTTACCTTTGTAACAAACCTGCACATCCTGCACATGTACCCCTGAACTTAAAAATTAGAAATAAAAAGAAAAATAAGTGATTTTTATCAGGTATCAATAGCTCATGAGGAACAAAGTAAGAATCAAACCTAGGTTTATTTTGGCTTCAAAACTTATACTCTTGCTATGCTATTTATTTGCTTTATATTATTTAATGGTATATGTTTGAGAAGTTCCACTTAACACTTCTTCCCATTTATCTAGACAAGGAGAAACTGCAATCACATGGCAGCTGCTCAGTTAACGCTCTTAGGGCATCACTGTGTGTGGCTAAGATCCAGCATGATACGGTGGACAAGCATGGGCCAGGCACGGTGGCTCATGCCTGTAATCCCAGCACTTTGGGAGGCCAAGGAGGGAGATCACAAGGTCAGGAGATGAAGACCATCCTGGACAGCATGGTGAAACCCTGTCTCTACTTAAAAAAATACAAAAATTAGCCAGGCGTGGTGGTGTGCACCTATAGTCCCAGCTACTCGGGGAGGCTGAGGCAGAAGAATCACTTGAACCTGGGAGGCGGAGTTTGCAGTGACCTGAGTTCGCACCACTGCACTCCAGCTTGGTAATGAGTGAGACTCCATCTCAAAAATAAATAAATGAATGAATGATAGATAAGCATGGTAAAGCGCACAGGACAGATAGATACGCGTAGGGAGCATCTGAACCACGTACCTTTAAAGTTATTCTTCGTGAACTCTAACACTTTCATTTTATTGGAAAAAAAGTATCAAGGTTAGTAGGTGTCAAGGAAAATTTTTCTTGGACCCTTTCTCTTAGTTGCTACCCAACCTCTGACAGTCATGTTTATTATTTAATCTTCAAAGAAAAACAATATATTCAAGTATTTTAGATAGTCAATAGTGAAGTTCAGATACTACAATCATTCTATATTAAGAGAAATAAAGAAGTCCATGGTTTGTTTGAAACTTGTGCCATATAATATATTCTAGATAATGATGACTTACAGGAGTATTTATGAATACATAAGCATTTTGAAATTCAAACAAACCCTATGGGTTAATCTTTGTCTGAAATAGAAAATGACCCAGACAAGCACACCAGCATCACACACAAGGAGAGCACATATCTATCCTTCATAAATTTCCTCTCAGGACTAATTAAAATGCCTCTTATAAAGATTTAAACTCATATCTTGCTATGATAGATTCTCCAAAGACAGACAGCAGGTGGGGAGTTTAGAAACAACATTTCAGGAGGTGAGGGGGCAGGGTTTTAACCAGGGTATATGCTTCTCACAGCTTCCGCATCCTTCTATGAGAAATGACTGAGTTGGACTTGATCTCTTAAGTTTGTTCTTGGCTCCAAAATGCCACAGTGCTATGAAAATAGGTACCAATTATCTGTGCCAAATGTATACTCCTCTAGAGTAGGATTAGAAAACATAGCATCTTCTAAATCTGATGTTTCCATTACAGAACTATTTATCCCAGTCAAAATGGATCAGTAACAGGGTTTATAAAGGCCTAGATGATCAAATGGTTAATCATGCTTAAGCAGAGGGAAGATAACACAACTTTGAACATTCTTTCTTTTCTTCTTATTTTAAAAATTGGCTTCTATATGCCCTCAATCTTCACGAGTAAGGAAGAGACACTCCATAGAGATATTGCTAGGAGGCTAAATGAACCACACAGCATGTTGAAGCATGTTCATCAGCAGATGCTGCATCCTCTGCCCTTCAACAACTCACCTTTCTTCACTGAATGCTACAAACTCTTAGCCCTCAACTCTGTGAAACTCATCTCCATGTGCTGTAACCAAGGCAGTCTTTGCGCAAAAAAAAAAGACATCCCTCTTATGCAGGTAAATCCACAAAGCCAAAGATGGCATGCGTATCTCTTTATTTCTATACAAAAGAACCCCAAGTTTCCACTTTCACTTCATTCTACACCTTTTCTATATTTGGAATCAATGAGTGACAGCAAAAGGGGCACAGACGGGACTTTTTGAATATGTATGTTAGTCTGTTTTCATGCTGCTGATAAAGACATACCTGAGACTGGAAAATTTACAAAAGAAAGAAGTTTATTGGACTTACAGTTCCACATGGCTGGGGAGGCCTCATAATCACGGTGGAACACAAAGAGGAGCAAGTCACATCTTATGGGGAAGGCATCAGGCAGAGAAAAGAGTTTGTGCAGGGGGAACTCCTCTTTTAAAAACCATCAGATCTCATGAGACTTATCCACTATTGTGAGAACAGCATGAGGAAGTCCTGCCCCCATGATTCAATTACTTCTCACTGAGTCCTCCCATGACACATGGGAATTGTGGGAGTTACAATTCGAGATGAGATTTGGGTGGGGACATAGCCAACCCGTATCAGTATCCAAAGGCAATAACAAAACAAAATGGAAAACTACATTAGCAATTTACATGTACGTAACTTTTATATATATATATTTTTTTCTTCAAGAAAAGGCTTCTTTGTCATTTTAATTTCAGAACAGCAATAAAGACTATAAGACCCAAGATTTTAAGCACTTTCCTGCTGAGCTTATGACTTAATTTATTTTTTTAATTTGTTATAACCACACGAAAACATACATTCTTTGGAGACCTCAGTAGCCTGAGTGCTGCATGTATTATTTGCTATAAGAGATGGATGAGGTAGCAGAGGCAGTTTCTAATGGAATCCCTTGGTTTTCACCTCCCCCTCCACATCCTTCCCTACAAATTTAGTTGCCAATTCAGCGTTATGAATTTACTAAGTGTTCCTGGTATGTTTTATGGGGGAGAGAGAAAGAAGGCATAAACTGTAGGCTAAAAAATAAACAAAAACCAAAAATCTCCTTTCTACACTTCCCTTGCAACTTTTAGCTTGAATGCAATAGAGGACTCTCTCCTCTTCCATAAGACATGCATGTTCACATTTAGCTTTAAGCCCTCAATGTTCCTAGAGGGTTCCAAAACGCTCGATGTTGCAAGGATGTTTCAATCTGTGGTTTTAAATATTTCAGGGGACTAAGTCATGTCCCAAGTCTCGACAGAATACTCATGCCACTAGATTATGAGATTATCATTATTACCCTTTCTTGATAGTATTGCCTTCTAGTCTAGGATTTTTAGTATTTGGATATTTTTTGTTTAAATCTTACTATCCGAAAGAATAGTAAAAGGCAGTCAAAGCTTAGATAAAAGACATAAAAGTCATCTGTGTTACATATGAGTGCTTGAACGAGAAGTTAAAGATCTGTCTGCTAGAGGTAATGAACTAACGCCCTCCCTGTATCCATTCTCCAGAGAATACCCCTGAGGGTAAGCACCAGAAAATGCCATGGATTCCCCCATCCTGCCAGTAGCACTGCTAGCTCTGTAGCATAAATGAGGGTCAGGTGATTGGAGCCAAGAGGATTTTGACAAAAGCAGCATTTCTCACAGCTGCAGAAGGGCTGCCACAAAAGAAAATTTAGGAATTCAAAACTTTCTCTGACTCTCACTGCAAATTTAGATGGCTACTGTGGTATAACAGTAGAAATGTAAATTGAGACCTAAAAATGTTTCTTGGATGGAAAAATGTTTACTACACGATATTTAGTGAAATAAGAAAAATGCAGAACTAAATGGTATGAACTCACATTTGCAAAGGAACAGAAATGAAGATAAAACAAAACATCAGAGAGACAGTGAGTTGAGAAAGAGAATGGAAGTAATTAGACAAATATGTTAATAATAGATGGTAAGATGATCTATGATTATTTAAATTTTTAATACATTTTTGTGTTTATTATAAAACACAAAATGGATATTCTAAACATATATTTAGTGGGGGGGAAAGCTGTTAAGAAGCTGAATTACAGCCTTAACTGGTTTAACACATAATGATCACATCTTTCACATTTGTGCCATCTTGTCATGAATTATTTCAATTTTCCTCCTCCATGAAAATTTTCATCTTGCCTGTTGGAGGCTGAAAAATGAAGGCACTAATAATTCAAATGATCTTTCAATTGCCTTCTAATTATAACAGAGTTTAGACTGATGAAAATTTTGAAATGTTTATTTTGAACAAGGTATCAGGGCTGAAAATAAAAGTTTCTGGAACAGTAAAGGACTGAATGTGTCATTATGAGAAATAAGTTAGGAAAGAGTATAAGGTGGTGAAAAAATTGAAAAGAAATCACTGTTTGCAAGAAAATAAGCAGGGTAAGTTGTGTGATCATATTTCTCACATTAGAGGTGAGATCTCTCACACAACAATTTGTCCCTCTTGGAACATAACCACAACTTTTATTTTCCTTCTTCTTACCATGGGGAAACCCAAAATATGTACTCCATGATTAACAACTATAACTACTATTTATTGGTTGCAAGCCATGTGCCAGATTTATCAGGAAACTTGTGATACAATATTTTACACATACTGTTGTATATAATTCTAAGAAAATATCCCATCTTTATAATAACAAAATTGTGGCTTAGAGGTTGAGCCACTTGTCCAATGACACACCCATAAAAAGTGCGCAGCCCACAATTGAACCCATGTCTGTCGGACTCTGAGCCTATGCTTTTTCCAACATTCTACAAAATCCTACGACAGTTAATGGGAATGCAAGATACTATCTAAAAAGCTGGTAGGGCTAAGAGAAAGCTAGGATTTCGCTTAGGCAGATAACTTTATCTTCGGTTAGGAAGTCACTTCAATTTAATATTTGGTTATGAAGGTTGAATTAGTTGGAATAAGACAATAGCAATTAAGTGATTTAAGGCATATACAAATGTATTTCTCACTTACATAATGATCCAGGGTGTCCCAGTTCAGGGCATGGCTGTCCTCCACTTGACTATTCATAAGCCCAGTCAGAGGTCATCTCTGCCATCCTCAAGATGTGATTTCCAATGTAACCACTCCAACCCTTGGGAAGGAGAAAAGAACACAGAGGAGCACACACATAAGTATGTACAGGTCAAGCTTGGAAGAGGCACCTGTCAATTGCACCAGCATTTTGCTAATGGGAACGGAGTACCCTGGCAATACCTCCAGAAAGAGGACTCAAGCTGAAGAGGCAAAGCAGAGCAGAGATTCAGAAGGCTGTAGAAATAGGAAATTGTAGTTAGAGCCAAAAGGAAAATCCCTAATCAGTCTTGGAGAAATTTGGGCAGGCTGAGTTTCCCAGAGTATGGGCTTTGGGGCATCCAGCCATTTTATTGAAATATTCACTGAGGGTAGTCCCAGAATGCTGGAGAATTTGAGGGTAGTCCCAGAATGCTGGAGAATTCTGGTTACAAATAGCATGGATAGCTGTGATAGAGAGAAGAGTGATCACTGGACTTAGAAAGCAGAAATTCAGGCATCTTAATCCAGACTTTGCTACTACCTAGTTGTTTGATTTGGGGTAACTCTTTCCATCACCCTGAGCCTCAACTTTCTACATCACTAAACAAAAAAAAATATTAATTACTCCACAGGGTTGTTGACTAATGAAATGAGATAAAGTATGTGAAATGCATTGGGACTTGTAAAATGCTATACAAATGGAAGGTAAAACAGCACCACTGACCTAGAAAATGCATTGAATATGACCCCTTCACATGTGTATAAGATACATTCATTGTTAATAGTGGGGGAGAAGAGGAAGGGTTAAAAACACTATGAGGGTGAAAATACATTCACAAAGAAGCTATTTGGCTTTGGAGGAAGATTTGAGTACAAAAAACCCCCCAAAAACCATATGTCAGTCATACATTAGTCATGTATTTCAAATGAATTTTGCCAAAAATTTGATCACTCTGTTTGTTAATATTTGATATTTTTACCCAGGGAAAAGACCAAGACATTTAGAAATGTAGTGAACAAGAGAAATTGAGCATATTTTTAGATTTAAAATCTAGTCAGCAATTGATTTTGCTTGCGTGTGTGTGTGCATGCGTGCATGTATGTGTGCGTTTAAACGATGCTTTCTAACAGCTGTGATTGTTGTGATTTCCTAGATTTTACTTGCCTTTTGCTCTGTAGAGTTAATTAAATGCCAGAGAAATGTATTTGCTGTCTCAAGTTCCACACACTTGTGATGATTTTGTCATTGACTTTGGCCCAAACAGGACACCTTTAAAAACACAGCAACACTTATCTGCTCTTGGGAAAAGCTAATACGTCATTAACATGTCAATATTGCTATTTCCCCCCTTAATATCCCTGGCTCACTTAGTTATCATATATATGAAAAAAAAAAAACCTTGGAACTAGGGAATTAATTTCTATATAGTTTTAGAATATATCTCCCAGTAAAGGGTATACAGTGCTTTCTTGTACATTTTCTTACAACTTCCTGTGATCTGTAATTGTTTCAAAAATAAATACTTTTCCCTACATATATATATTAAAATAAGTATAAATATATATAATTATATATTATATATAATTTTTATATATTATAAATTACAAAATATATTTAATAATTTATATATTTAATATATGTTATATATTATTTAATATATATTAAATAATAAAATTATATATATATAATTTTTGTGTTGTTTGGAGAGAGTCTCACTCTGTCGCCCAGGCTGGAGTGCAGTGGCACAATCTCAGCTCACTGCAACCTCTGCCTCCCAGGTTCAAGCAATCCTCCTGCCTCAGCCTCCAGAGTAGCTGGGATTACAGGTGTATGTACCAACATGCCCAGCTAATTTTTGTATCTTTAATAAAGACGGTGTTTTGCCATGTTGGCCATGCTGGTCTCAAACGCCTGACCTCAGGTGATCTGCCCACCTCGGCCTCCCAAATTGTTGCATTACAGGTGTGACTGGCCTCTCTACATATTTCTAATACATATTTCTAATACAAATTTCCATTCAGATGCTATCTAAGTTATAGGACAAAAAGGATATTCCAAAAGAGAGGTTTCTTAGTAGAAGGCATCCTTTGATTCAGAAGAAGCCACCATGAAAAAAAATGCAGTCCTTACAGCTAGGTTCTTTCTTTGACTAAACCCCCTAAGGAAAAAAAAGGGCACTCTGTAGGATTATAAAAATCTGTTGGGTGGGCCTTCTCAAGGCACTGTCATCCAGCCAAAGCACTGGTATTTGGCATGTATTTTAATACTTCAAAAAATATTTACTGAACATTTTTAATGTGAGAGCTACTGTGCTAGACTTGTAGAGAAAAGGAAGACACCATTAAAAAGGCTCAGTCACTGAAGTCATCATCTTTAATCTCTTCCTCATTCTCCACATGCAAACAGCCTCTAAATTCTATAGATTCTATCTTTTTCATAACTGCCACATCATTCTGTTATTCCCATTCCCACTGCTACTTTCTGAAGTCACAGGACCAGCTCTCCCCACAATATGTCTTAGACTTATCTCTCTCCAATTTTTCTTTTCTTTTCTTTTTTTTTAAATAATATATTTATTTTACTTTAGGTGCATACTATATCTGGCACTTCCCCCCATGTTATCCCTCCCCACCCCCACCCCCCCACTGTCTCTCCCTGCCCCCCAACTGTCCCTGTGTGTGATGCTCACATCACCATCAGCATTATTTTTTCAAATTGAAATATTATGTTGCTCTTGAAATCCTTTATTGACTCACCATTATCTAAGCTGGCTATTTTCAATTCCCATTTTGTGCAGTGATAAACTTCTTTAAGGCAAAGGAACCTCAACATATTAAACAGCTGAAATCAATTGGTATTGTATAATAATTTATCTGATGAGTCCAAACTAGTTTATTACAAGCCCAGTCTATGAGAACATTGAGATATTCACATTATCACCAAAATTTGAAAACAGACTTGTGTATAAAATTGTAATCTTGTATCAGCCTCAATATCCAATTTTATTTCCGACTTTGGTTTAAAATTTAGAGTTGTTAAAAATAAAATCAACCCTAATTGACATTGATAAATACTTGATAATAGGAACAGGTTTTTAAATAGATACTTTTGCAAACTCATGGTTTTTTTTTTTTGTTTTTTTGTTTTTTTTTAATTAAATAGAATGACAGAAGCTTCATTTTGAGGGTTGTGCACAAGGATGGGAATTTGGCCACACAAGTTAATTGTGTCGGTCATCTTTCGTGTATTTCAATATGGTTTCTTACATATTCGTGAAGGGTTCCTCCTTCTATTGCAGTTATTAAAACAATTTTAAAATATAACAATATAAAATTCAAATCAACAACCATAAAGCAGAATCAGACATGTTCATGGTTAACTTCTTAGCATATTAATATGGCCTATGAGACCCTCTATTGTCTTGTTCTTACATATTTTCTCCAATTTTGTCTTCCCATCTTTGTCCCCAGGCTCTGGCCCCTATCAACTATTTCTGGCTCTTTAAAAATGCCATGATTGTCAGCCTTTGGTTTCCTGTCTCTCACATTTTCCTCTGCCTACAATGTCCTTAGAGTTTTCCCTTCTATGAAATCTCACTTCTTTCCAGAAGGTTTGGCCACTCTCCTTATGCCCCATCTACTCTAGTGAAATGAATCTGCATTATACTCTTTATTGCATTTATCTGTTTTTACTTGTAACCTTCATCCCCAGACTTGATGGAAGGACCATGTGTTGTTCATGTTTGTGGTAAATTTACATTGTGTCCAGTTAGCTTAGTAGGACATGCAATTCCCAGAATCCCCTGCATGGCTTTTCATTGGGGTTGGCATAAGAGAGGATTGTGCAAGATTCAGAGGCATACATGTATCAGCAGTCATTCATCCCTGGCGGTCAGTAAGGCACCAACGGCTGCAGCAGCTCACAAGCATCATTGCTGACTCTGGTTCATGCTTTGGTGAGAGACCAGCTGAACCGACAGCTTCTCTAGGCCCTGGCAGATTCCATTCCAGAGCTTCTCCAAGTACAGGACCAGCCACGTTTGCAGTTTCATGGCAAAGGACAGTAGCTTCTTCTGCAGATCATGTATGTCATTGATTTTATGAGTTCCAGGTTGCCTTCACAAGTTCTGTTTGTCCTTACTCCCCCAGCTTCAGATCGAACTTTCTTCCCAACTGCTGACCTGCCATGATTTCAGGTCCACCAGACATAGAGGTAACAGACTTCTGTGAACTTCTTCATGAGTGCCTACAATTGAGTAAGGTCTAATTCCTAGAATAAATTACTTACTCAGTATCACGCATAGTGTTTGTACCTCACAGACCAAGCCCTATCTTACACAAGGTTACACTCCAGAACGTAATTCAATATTTGATCCTCAGCAGGTATTCATTCAATAAATACTCTTCACCCTCATTAACAATTATTGTTAACTTTGGTGGCAAAAGTAGGGAAGATGTAAGCCAGAGAAGAACTTAACAGGAACCTTAATGTTTGGCTTTATAGATACCAGAATGATAAGTCATCTTGGATATGACTATGTAAAAGATGAGTTGAGAAGAGATAAATACGTGTAAAACAATGTCTGCACATTTTTTTTTTTCTGGGGGAGAGATTGGGTCCATTGCTTGTCAACAGATTCTGCAAGAACCAGTGTTATAGGTGTAGCCCCTATTATATAGATGTGAAAATTATAGCTGGGAGATCCCCACAACACAACAGAGTAATAACAGAACTCAGGCCAGAACCAGGTCTTCTGATCTTAACTTTTATTTTCCTTGAACTGTAGCATGGAAAATGACACTAAAACACAATTTTAGTAATAAAAATGCTGTAGCAGAGGAGAGACAATAAAAGATACTATAAATACTTCTGAGTGCTCAGCAGCCTCAACCTCACTAATATTCTTACGGGAACCCACTGACAATTGGCGGTCATCTGCCTATCTTACAGCAGGCAGGCGAACACAAAGAGTTTACAGCACGGATGATGATCAAAAGGCTAGTCTGGATGTGTTCAGAAGCTTCCAAAGTTCCATTTCTGATTTAGAAATGGTCTTCAAATGGTGTGGTTTCCTAAACTATTTTTCCAACTCATCTTTCCCTCAATAAATGCATGTTTTATTATTTCTGTGGTGACTTGACCCTACTCTTCTCCCTATTCTGAAGTCCTCTTCACTGCTGTTACCATATATATGGAGTATTAGCGCCCTTATACATATGACAAAAAGAAATATAAGTTTTAAATTTTCTTCCTTTAGTTTCAACAAAAAAAACAAACAAAAAAAGAATAAGAAGAGAAACCAAAAAGGAAGTAGAGACAAATGATAGCAGAGTTTTCTTGGTTACATTATCCAGAAGCAGGTTCTGTGATAGAGACTGTCTGCAGAATTTTTACTGGGGAGTTCTTGCAAGACAAGTACCCAGGAAAGTGAAAGAAGAAGAATTGGACAGAGAAAAAGTTAGAACTATGACGCAGCTACAAGAAAAGTCTCAGCTAATCCCATGGGGAACTCTGAAGCTGGCATGCCCCATCAGCATTATCCTGAATTGAGGTAAAGAGACTGAGATCTTTTATACTCCTACAACAACTAGTCATTGGAGGCAGGCATAATCTTAAGAATGGCAATTCCCATCAGCCAAGGGCATTTCCCAGTCATGGACTCCACCGTGATCTATCAGATGCTAACACTCCTGGCAGCTGGAGAAATGAGCACCTCAATCCTAGAAGGGGGTTGGGTAGCTCACCACAGCATTTACTCTGAACCACTACTTGTGCTGCTCAGATCAACTTGCTTTGTATAATAAGTTTATTCCATCCAGAAACAGCTCCTTCAACGTTCTGAATGGCCTTGCATCTTGGGGAAAGTTTTAAGAGGACTGTGAGTGAGCTGAACTACAGCCCTTCCTGCCGCTGTTTGTCCACTACTTTCTAATCATTCAGTATGGTCCTCTTCTTCTGACCCTAGATGTCCACCCTCCCCTAGCACCACTGCTTCTCAAGATGGCTTACCTGATGGAGTGGCACAGAGCCTCATTCCTGAGAAGCGTGTCCCTGGTTGTCATGCTTTCCAAGGTCATGACTGCTGATTATTATTTTAACATCAAAGCTCAGCCAAGAAATATCTTTGGATTACCTACAGGCCCAGCGTATTCTTAACTACCTCAGTTTTATAACAGTAACCCCGTATCTTCTGAGGATTTGCCAGCATGTGACACTTCTTCCTGATTGCTAGTCTCTTGATGTGAAGACCCTGGGCCAACCAGGAAATAGTCATAGCTTAAAATTTAATAGGACTCCTGGAGAACATGATCCCCCCTCTGAAACCCCACCTATCTAAATCTGTAGATCCCAGAGATGTGCAATGAGGAATAAAAATTCACAAGCGAGTCCTGGGGAGTGATCACAAACAGATACCTTCTTGCTTCCATGCCCTTGGTTCCTGGGCCCATGTATTCTGCTTATTGAACACAAAGCATCATTTAAGGGCTACTGATTTAGGGAGACTGTTGTGTCTTAAGGAATAGCACTCCATCTTTGCAGGGTGTCACCTCCCAATTAGCACCTCACCTCTTCCTTCACAAAGCTGTTTTGTTACTCTATCATGCCTGCAACTCCAGGATGGTGTAGAATATGGTAAGACCAGGAGGTGCCATGGCCATGTGCCCACACCATTTTTCTTTTTCTTTAACGTGGGGTGAATGGTTTGAATTAGATGTTATGTAGTACCTGTGTTGGTAAATCCAATACTCTTTAAGTCTACTGATGTTGTGCTGGCTGAAGACCTGAAATCAAAAAAGGCAAATCCATAACTGAAGCATATGTCAATTGCAGTCAAGATTAATGACTGCCTCTTCCAAGGTAGAGGAGGTCCAAAAGTAATCAGCTTAACCCAAATTGCTTCTTGGTCTCCTCAATATATTGCTCAACACTGGTTTCTTTTGCTAATAGGTCAAATATCTGGCAGCAGAAGGTGTTTAATCTGTTTCAGTGAGTGGGAGCCCATACTATTGCACTCTTGCAAACCCAACATCACTGTTAATATGATTCCTTGGTACACAAGCCCATTCCCCCAGCACTTGGGAACAAATGAAGATATAATGGATACCATCAACTTTCATACATTAGGTCTTTAAGGTTATTCTATCTCTGCTCCAACATTTATCACCTTGGTTGGGTGAGAGTCATTCTCAGAGTCTTCCACTTGGTCTTCCCCTCTACAGTCACTCTGACCCCGCAGATCAAGGAACTAATGTGCAAGTTCTGCCAACTACCAAATATCTCTATTCCAATTAACACATAAGGCCTGGAGAAACTGACCGCTAGGTAGGTATAGCACTCCATCTTTGCAGTGTATCACCGGGATAACTATAAGTCAGATCTATGTCAGGATTCCACTTATTACTTGACCCTCATATACCCTGACTCTAATAGGGAGGCCATGATGACACTTCAGATCCCTGAGTATTGCCATCAGCCTGAACTTTGTATGGAGCAATCCTTGGAATGTGTGAGTATTCTTTTTTCTTCAGTGTATGGTTACCCAAGTAAATGGCTATAGGGCTCTTCAGGGGAAGACCTGGCAGGATCGTTCCTGTATTTAATTCTCATAGCTTTACAGCATTCTTCACCCTGGGAATCCAAACTCTCCCTCAGTCAATGGGTTCAGAGTCTAAAACCTAGCTCAGGTCTGGAAATGAGGCAAATGACTTATTATGAAGGAAGTTTCCCTCAGCCTCCGGTCTCCTGTCATTGATTTCTTTTCATAGACTAAACTGTACTCTTGTTGGCAGGTCATTTATCCTTTCCCTGGGGTGCTGCCTTCTACACCCAATCTCCACAGTTTTCTGTGGTTCAGGCCCCCTGGCTGCCATGCCAAACCTGCCATTCATTAAGAAGATGGACCAATCTTTTTTGCTGATGGTTAAGTGCTACCATTTGACTTTATTATTTTGGCATCCTATCTGCCCCATTGCTTCCTGGGAACCCCTTTCTGTACCATTTCCTACTATCAACCCTGGCCTATAGGAACTAGTCAAAAATTCTGTACCCCTCTCATCGGCACATGTCTTATCACTTTGGTGAATGTTGTCTCCTGTGAACCTTCTGCAAAGCATAGCTGGCTGATGGATTTGCAGATTGTGTGTAGAATATCTACTCTTGCATGTCTGCCGCTCTGAATCTTTTAATTTCTTATTTCATCATCTGCCAAGGTAGCTCTGGGATCCCACTTTATTAAGTGTGGGTTATTGCTATCTCCAGGTTCTACAAGCCATCCTACCAGCATATTAGCACCATTTCTTGGAACTTCACCAGGGTGTTAATTCTGTGTCAGAGGAAAGTGCTGTTATAGTAATAAAAACTCTCCCTTATTCATTTTTTTGTTCTAATCCTGTGATTTAGCACCCTCAGGATTCAGTTCCATGGTACTCTCTAGTTCTTGCTGGTATATGCTAACAACGTCCAGTGGTTCTTTCAGGGTATGCGTATTTTTTTCCTTGCCAAGCCCAGAACTTCCCAGGATGTTACAGAATGACTTAATTCTAATTTACTGCCTAGTGGCCAGAAGAGATGGGGAGGGATAGATTCTAACATGATCATTGCTGTCCTGCAAGGCAGTGGTGTCCTCACTGTCTTCAAGAAAAAAGTATTTAATAGGAAGAGCAGGCCATTTCTGCTGGCCCCAAGACTTCATGGTTATCTGAGATTTTTAATATTTTTGAGTGCCCTGATTTAGGTATTTGGGGGTCTACTCTGTCCCAACAAGGGCTCTGACCTTGAGAAAGCAGCTTTTCCACCGTTGATATTTTAACCTTTTCTAGAACTTTGTTATCCTTATAATTAAGTCTTGAGCTGATCTTTGATTTATTCTGCTCTCTGGCTGTAGGAGATGTCTCTGTATGTGCTACCAAAGAGACCCTCTGACTTTTACTCTTGGCCTTTAGCTGGTGATTAATCACTCTCAACCTTCCATTGTCTTTCTCCAATGCAAAAATTGTGCCCAGCAACAACCATTTGAGTCCTTTGTCTTTATAATTACCTCATGTCATCAAATGCCTGAAATATTGTAATCTGCCTATGCATTCCCTTCCATCCATATTGCATCCCAATGTAAAATTGTGAAGTTTTCACAACTGCACAACTACCACATGGCAGGGGCTGTGAGCACTCTACCTGTCACCACTGATGTGGCTTCACTACCAGCTAATTCATACATAAAGTATACTTGATCTTAGCCAGAAGACCAAGAAACAGTTGTTGCACACATAATCTAGCTCCAAAAATCCCACGTTAGAATCTGCTTCCTCAGACCACTTCTGGCACCAATTCTCTTAGGTTAGGTTCCTTGAAATATAGACAATGAGATGGACATTTTCATTACAGAAATATAACAAGAAAATTTGGCAGCCATGGAGGTGTGCCACACAGATTTACCCACAAGACACCCTGCTACAAGGAAAGAGTTTGAGAGCCTCCCGATGCTACAATTTAAGATTTTTTGCAACATTTACACTGTGATCACAATTTCCTTGGGCTTCTCCAGGCCAGTGACTAGCCACAGCAGAGATACTAAAGCCATTTCTGCCTGAGTCAGGACTCCTCTGATAATCACTGTTCTGATACACTTCATCAGCCTGATCAAGACTTTCTCAGAGCTATGCCAAAGGCAGTCTGAAGTTTTTCCTACCCAATCCTACTTCCTTCCCTCTTTCCTTTCACAGATGTTAGACCTGTAGCCCAGTTGGGAGGCTCTCTTGATGACTCCTGCTTCCTCTGCTTTTCATTTTTCATAAGTATTTTCCCCAATATGTACATATTTGCATGTCTAATTTCAGTTTGACACGTACTCTTTGGAGAACCCTAACTGACACAGGAGTGCTCTCAGGAAGAACTCCTATCAGGGATTCATAAAAAGGAAGAATGTAAAGGGAGACGTTAAACTCTAGTGCACTGGCAAGAAAGGGATGGTCTGTTTTTATGGGGAGCTCTGGACCTGAGATGGCCCTTCAGTTTTCCCAAATTGAGGCAAGAGGATCAACCATTTGTACCTTGCATCCATGAGTCATTGAATAAAGGCTCCTACAAGGAAGCAACACAACATTGGATGAGTCAACTCCTTTTAGCTGAGGACAAGTCCCAGGGAAAGCCTCAGCTGTGAACAACTGCAGCAAACACTGCTGTCAGCTAAGGGAGTAAGTGCTCTTGCTCCCCAAGGGGAGAATGTAGCTGCACACAGCATCTACTTCAAAGAGGAAACTTCAGACTATTGTTATAATTAAAGAACCATGGTAATAAACTGTCCCCTTTATAAAGGGAGAACATCACCTTTGATAACACTCTATATATATTGAGCGGAGTACACTTCTGTTACTAGGGCAAAAGCCAACGGAAGAGGATCCCACAAGCAGAGCAACTGGGAGACAGAGATCTACCACCTATCAATGGAGTGTGCTTTGTATGAGTTAGATGCATTTCTTCCTGGTGTTCTTTGTGCCACAATGAGATGACATTTCTTCCTCTTCTTTTTATGAAGAGAACAGGGAGAGATACGGTCAATTTAGGCCAGGGTAAAGGGAGTTCCTACCTTTATTGATGCATACAAAGCATTTTCTCACAGCAAATAAAAATAGCACTACCTACTCTTTAGTAGTCTACTAAGAAACAGGAATGTTTCTTGCAGCATGGCACTTGCCATTAAGTTATTGAATCCCAAATAATCATATGAAATAGGTATCTCCATTAAATGGTTGACCCAACGGATTATGAGAACATTGATAGTTTTTCCCAATGTTACAAAGCCAAGAATCAACAGACTTGTGATCAGACCCAGTTTTCCTTGGCTCCAAGAATAATTTTCTTTACACTCTCCAGTGCTTTCAAATTCACTTGGAAACTGGAGTTCCAAATGCAAATGCTTTTATTCTCTATCACACCCTTCACTTTGATGGAAAGACAAAAGCCAAAGCCTCAGAGTCCCTAGACCGTAATGATCAAGTCCACTGATAATTATGATTAAGCAATAATTGCACAGGTGTTTGTTACAGCAGTAACAGAATTCACCTGAAGACTGGGAACTTGTTCTGTGACACATGTGCTCTCTGCCAGCATGCATTCACTCAACAGCATTTGTTCAATAGTATCTGTATTCTTCCACCTGTGTTCCCCCTTATCTGGCAATTCTCAACATATAGGCTGCTGTGTACATGTGCACACACACACACACACACACACACACACAAAGATTCTTCTACTCTTCAATTACTAGGATGCAGCAGGCTGTTAGGGGTTTTCATTCTTTTTCCATATTCAACTTCTTGATGTGTTGTTGTACTATTCTTTCCTCATGAGCTAACGAGGCTGTCTCTGAGGAGGGGGCTCAGGGGCAACCAATTAGAGAGAGCATGTGAGGGTGATCAGAATAGTGCAGCCTGCTGGGAGGCTGTTATTTACAGACTTAAAGGCAATGCAATCATTGCTAAAGGCTTGAGTTTCAACAAGAGCTGTAACATTTCAGCCATATTTCCAGTCATCTGAATTTGATGGGTTGTTTTTTGTGCTTTACATTTTTTAATTTTTTCCTGTTTTATGAGTAACTATTGTTTACATTTAAAAATACCTAATCATAATGGTAATCTCTATGCAATAAAATATGGATGAAGGTAACCTGCTCATAAACTGCAATGCTGTGAAAAGAATCTAACAACCATTTGAATATATATGTAAATTGCTGATGGTTGTGAATAGAATTTCAACATATAAATGAAGAAAATGGAAGAAAATTGTGCCACTCTCTGTGTGTAAAAGCCAGACATAAGGCCACGTTACAGTGGTAAATTCAGGTGCTCCCAAATGAGCATATGTAAAATGTAAGCTTATAATAACACAGCTAAGTCTCCATAGAGTATTTGCCATCCTCAAATGTATACAGCCAGACCACCGCAGAAGAACAGAGTGGGAAGGAGCCTCTTAACATCACTTTGATTCCTCAGTTTGTTCACAGTAAGAAATCAATCCTGACTTTTAAAAATTTACTTGAGTCTTGAAAGAATAGTTGATCTGTTTTTTGAAGGAATAAAAAAGGATAGGGATAAAATGAAGGGGGATGGTGATGAGAAAAGATCATTCTGTCTCTTTGCCACCCCACCATCTCAATAAATGATGGCCACATTCAGCAAGACCACTCCCAATTTCTCCCAGCCAGAATTCCTAAGTGTCCTGGCTAACTGATGCTGGGATTGCATCTGTAACAATTTTCATCAATTATTAAGGGGCACACAGACAGGTTTTGACACAATCCAGTGTTAAATGGAAACACAAACAGAAGGATGGTGTGTCTAACCAACATAAACAGATGTCAAGGAGTGCAAAATTATGCCTTTTTGTAAAGTCAGTATGTCTGTGTGTTTGCGCTAACATATGCCTAGAACACGTGTATTTTGAAAGGTAAGCACTAGGAGTAATGAGGAAAGAAACAACAAAGCTTCTCTTGGAAAGAAAAAGGAAAGGAAAGGAAATTACTGTTGCAGTTTCATTATGTTGAAAATATTTTAATATTACATTTCGCATCCATTGTGGGGTGAGAGACAGCAAACAGGTTGTTGTGACTACTTAACTGGGACATCTGGGAACACGGGGATGTGGGCTGAGTTGGTGACCTCGGTCACAGAGATCCACTCTCTGGAATGTGAGATCAACTTTCCCTGATACAAAAATGAGCTGATCTCCACAAGTATTCTTCAAGGGCAGAACAGAAATGGAGAAACAGATGAAATTGAGAAAGCAAGTTTAGACAGGAAAAGACAGAATTCAGCTAGGAGTTCTTGAAGGGGGCCGATGTAGAGTTAATGGTGCTGGATACTACCTTAAAAAGGTGGATGAGGATGCCAAGCTTCCCACGAAAAGGCAGAATCAGACTTAACAATAGGTGAGAGAAACATTCTTTAGGTAGTCTCAACAAGGGAGGGCTCAGGGAATGAATGTCTTAGTGGGTGCTCTCTGTCAGGTACTGTGCTAGGTACTTCATAAATGTCATTTTATCTAATCCTTATAACAATTCTATGAGGTAAGGAAAATATTTCACATTTTGCCAAGCAAAAATTTAGAGTAACAGAGGATAAATGTTTTTCTGAGGATCACACCACACAGCTAGTATTTAAGCCAAGCTCTGTCTGCCTGACTTCTAGGAACTGGGACCCACGGGAGCTTCAGGAGCAGTAAACACAACTGTACCAAGGCAGTGGATGACCTGGGGGAGTTTTGGGGGTTCATTATAGAATGTCTTAATTAGTGAAAGAAATTGGGAAACAGGTTCTTGAAGGTATTGGAAATTCTCCAGAACTTGCAGTAGTATCAATTTCAATCTAACGCAGACAGTCTGAGGAGCTTGTTCTTATTGAAGAAGATTCGACGGGGGAGACCCCAAAGACCAAGAGGCTTCTACGGGTCTTCAGCAGCCATGGAAGTGGACCACTCAGAGCTCCCTTGAAGAAAGAACCTGTGGTGAGGAGTACACAACCTGGCTGACAACGTCCAGGGCTGCTCCTTCAGGATCTGCTGCAGTGATTATGCAGAGGCAATGTTCTCCCATCGAAGGGTGAGCTGGTAAGAGGGTAAGCACAGCAAGCTTAACCCACAGGAAATTGTGGTGGTGGTTAATAGAGCATAGCATCACTAGGGGTAAAACAGGCAAGCAGTCATCGAGGGTGTTGTTCAAATCTGTAGGAAAGAATCAGGTAGCAGAAGGCAAAAGGACATTTATCCCAATAAAACATCTGAGCTTTTGCCACTGATTTGGTGAATGTATTCCTTTCAGGAAGAGGAGAAGGAAGAGCATGTATTCACATGAAACAGGTAATTATATTTTTTTACAGTTTTACACCCAAATCCATGTTCATTTTCCTACACGCTATTTTAACATAGTCCAAAACTTCTGGAGTGTGTAGACATCTAGCAGAATACCACAACGATGCATTACATCCATCAAATCATGCTGATAGGGAAGCAAGGTACAACTGGCTAACGTACTGCTTGCATTAGTAGCAGTCATGCACTCCACAAAGACAGAAATAAACCCTACAACAATTTAAGAACTTGTCTCTTCAGTGACCTTTTTAGAAGTCCAGGAGTCAGAAGTACACTGAGATAACCCTTCCAAAGTAATAATTAATTTGCTGCATCTTATACTCCCTACCATTAAGAAAAAAAGCACGATACCTGAACGAAAGGTTGTTTGAATTTTGGAGGGAACACATTCTACACTTAGGATGCTTGTCCAGCCTATATGCCAGGTAACAAGGAAGTCTGCCAGATTTGAGAGTTATGTAAAGCAGAAAGAGTTCTGGATCAGGTTTAAGATGCGGTTCAAGGAGCTCTGCCTCTTGGGCCATATTATTCCACAGACCTGTTGTGTTGGTGGTCTCACTGGTGGAATAAGATGCAGTGTGGAGCTTATGGAAAACCAAAGTGACAGGAATCACAAGCTCTGGACCCTGGGTTTTTGGAGCAAGGTGCCATCTGCAGCAGAAAATTCAATGCCTTTTGAGAAACAGCTCCTGGCATATTACCAGACCCAGGCACAGAAAGAACCTTTACCACTAAGCACCAAGTGAACATGTATCTGGAACTTCCCATTAGGGGGTAGCTTCATCAACCCACCAAGTCATAAAGGTAAACTACTCAGAAACAGTCCATTGCCCAGGACCAAAAGCATAAGTTAACTGCAAGAATAGACAGCACAGACTCTCACTTCAATTACTACTAATGCTCCTCTCCCTACTCACACCTGTGTCTGTATGGGAGTCCTCATAGGATGAGCTGTAAGAAAAGGAAACAGCCTCAGTTTGTTTTACGAATGGATTAGCCTGGTATATTTGTGTAAGCTAGAAATAGATGGTGACTTCATAATAGCAACTTCCAGATGTGGCCTTCAAAGCAGTGGAAAGCGAAGCTCTTTCCAGCTAATAGAGCTGCAAGTGGTATACCTGCCCCTCCATTTTGCACAGAAGTGGCCCAGGGCAAAAAATACGTACAGACTTCAGGGCAGTGATCAACAGCCTGGCCATTTGGTCAGGACCCTGGCAGAAAAAGGTCTGTAAGATTACAGACCAGGAGGTCCAGGGTAGGGGTATGTGAATGGATACATGGGAGTGGGCATAAATTGTGAAGATGTTTTGTTGCATGTTACTTTCCACCAGAAAGCATGTACCACAGAAGAAGTACTGAGGAACCAAGTAGGCAAAATAACTCAGTTCACACTAGCCAGCCTCTGTTAGTGGATACCCTGGAACCAACACAATGGGCATGTGATCAAGTGGCCATGTAGGTAGAGACAGGTTATATGCTTGAGTCTATTAGACTTTTTCAGGCCAACCCAGCTACAATTGCCTCTGCTAGCAGCAGAGGCCAATGCTGAGTTGCTGGTACAACACAAGTTGAAGAGACCAACTGGCCGCTTTGTGATACATTAACTACATTATCACATACCATCTCAGGGCTAGACAGCTATACTAAGCATAATTTCACCCTTCATACCAGCAGAGCTTCAGCCAACACCACTATCAGAGGCTTTTGGAATGTCTGATTCACACGCATGAGATCCCACACAGCACAGCATAAGATCAGAGGACCCTGACCATAGCGACGGAAGCGTGAGTATGGGCCATGACAATGGGATCCACTGATTGTATTACAAACCATAACATCTAAGAGCAAATAACCTGTTGGGCATTAGAACAGCTTGCTTGAGGCATGGTTGATACACCAGCTCAGAGCCAATACTCTGCAGGAATAAGGTGTTATCTTCTGGGATAAATATATACACTAAGTAAGATACCTCCATATAGTACTCTTCCTATTAAAAAGAAAAAAAAAGGATGCAAGGCTTTTCAAACCAAGGAATGGAGTGGCTCCACTCCACAATGACCTACTGGAGGCACTTTGTGCTTCTCATCCTTGCTACTCTGAGTTCCTAAGGGATAAATATTCTGGTCCCCTAAGAGGGTGTACTCTTGTCAGGGGACAAGATTCCAGTTGAACTACCAGGTTCAGATGCTGCCTGGGAATGCTGACATTCTTGTATACAGGGACCAGCAAGAAGAAGAGTAGTCATCTTGGCAGAGGTAGGAGGAGATCAAGCTGCTGTTGTATAACAGAGGCAAAGGGAAGAACATGTAGCAACCAGGCTACTCTCTACTTGGACGTTCTCAATACCCCTTTGCCAAGCTGTAACCTGATGGACATACGCAGGAGCCCTGACCTGAGATGGGTATAAGAACCCATAAGGGTCTTAGACACGCTAGGAATGAAGGTTTAGATCATACCACCAGCTAAGCTATTGTGTGGAAGTGACAGCTGAGGATGAAGGGTGTTTGGAATGAAGAGTGGGTAGCAGAGTGGGGAAACGATGGGTGGCAGTTGCATTTTGAGACCACTGGCAGCTGCAAGGGCTGGAGTTTGTCCTACTGTCTTCCCTTTTCTCAATTTTCTTTTATGAGAAGATGAAAGAAAAGGGGCTCACAGGAGCCAGGGAGCTGCTGCTACGTGGATTTGTGGGGAGGTAGAGCAGAGGGGCTCATGGGATAGGCTGTCTTGCCATAGAAGTGAACTGCCCATGGGAGGCCGAGGTGGGTGGATCACGAGGTCAAGAGGTCGAGACCATCCTGGTCAACATGGTGAAACCCCGTCTCTACTAAAAATACAAAAATTAGCTGGGCATGGTGGCACGCGCCTGTAGTCCCAGCTACTCGGGAGGCTGAGGTAGGAGAATTGCTTGAATCCAGGAGGCGGAGGTTGTGGTGAGCCGAGATCGCACCATTGCACTCCAGCCTGGGTAACAAGAGCGAAACTCTGTCTCAAAAAAAAAAAAAAAAAAAAAAAAGTGAACTGCCCATAGCTCCCTTGAAGAGAACAAACCTGTTAGGAGGAGTGTAATGAATAGACAGGGCTGCCATAGCTTTCGCACTGAGGTCGAGCTCTCTCTGGGCAACTTCTAGCCAATGACTAAGGATGATGGTGGCGGGGCAATCAGTGCCAGAGGCAGGCCATTTCTGCCCAGCACAGGACTCTTTTTCAATCTTTGCTCTAGGGATTCCCATCAGCCTGGTTGAGACTTTTTTGGAGCAGTGCTACAACCAGAGGCTCTTTCTCTTTCTATCCATCCTCTCTTCCTTCCCTCTCTACTTTCACAGATGGCAGACCTGCATCACAATTTGAAGCTCACCCTCTATCTTCTGTTCCCTCCTCCCTTCAACCTTTACAGACATTTCTTTCAATAAATCTTTTCTAATTCTCTTTGCACCCTTTTCTCAAAAGACGCAAAGTGACATAAGAACCATGGAAAAAGGAGTCAGAGACTAGCTTGTGAGAGCTATATTCTTGCATTTCAATAAGGGCTATATGCTTACATTTCAATAAGAATCAAGGAACCAATTCACAGTTCCCGTTTTAAGATTTCTGAGACCTTTACCACTGTCTCACTGCTTGTTTCTTGTTTGCTGCTGTTTGGTTTTGCTGTGTTTACTTACAGTAAAAATTCCCCAAAATAGAAAGGAGTAGCAGTGCCAATTTTAAAGAGAGAAGAAGTTAGAAACTGTGTTCTGTTTTTCTGCTACCCTGAGCAGAAAAGAATCCAGCAGAGAAAAGCTGCTGGTGGCAGGGAAAGTGATAGCAGGATACTAAGCCACAGATGAGGGGGAAAAACTAAACATCTATGTTACACCAACTTGGGCCAGGTTGCAAACTTTCCCACTAAGATGCATTTAAAGCATTTAAGTGTCCAAGTTGGTCTTTAGTTTTTCTTTAAGCAAAGTGATTTGGATTACAAGGTCCTTGGTTTTGTATTTTTGGAAGTTTTTGAATAAAACATGATCTACTTTAGTAAAGCTACTAAGGACAGAGATTCGGAGGCATGGGAAAAGAATAAGAAACAGAGCTGCGTTCATAGCTGACCAGGCACATAAAAGGACATTTTCCTAAGGTGATAACCCAATTTCAGAAATAACGTTTACTGTGATGAGAAGTAACTGAGATTAGTGGGAAAAGTGGTGCTAAGGCAACTAAGGAGAGAGGAAATAGAATAGAGAATATTGGCAAAGATCGTGAAAGGGTATAAATATGAAAGTTCAACTGTAAGAGAAAAATCACTACCAATTAATAATAGTTGTGGTGGTAGCAGTAGACACCCTGGCATCAAGTAATGAAATATGACATTCCCAGTAATTCTTATAGGAAACTTGAGAAACATCTAAAATTAAGTCACTTAGACATTATTTCTGAAGGTGGCTAACCTCATTCATTTTATTTGAGCCCACCTGAGATTAGCTGAGCCCTATCTAGACAAGCAGAACCACCAAACCAACCCACAGACTTGTGAGAAATATTGAGCGGATTTATTAAGCCATTAAAGTTTGATGTTTGTTATACATCAATTGTTAACATACCCATACAGCAGCATTATAAAAATTTTAGATTATATTTTCTGTTAATATTTGTTTTATTTTGCATAATATTTTATAATTATTTTCACCTTTTACCATTTCCAAGCCTACCAAAGAAACCAAAATAATTAGCATCATATGTATCTTCTTCTCACCTTTTTCGATATTCTTAGACTCCCATATACACTGATATACATGTATCGGCTCTTTACTAAGGGTTTTGTTTAAGAGATCATACTGTATATTTTTCTCTGTCTTCCTTTGCTCATCTAACAGTACATGGTGGAGATAATTCCAAGTCAATGAATCTAGATATAGCTCATTCTATTTAAGAGCGCCACATTTCATTATATAAATATACCACAGTTTATTCAACCATTCTTCTAATCACAAGTATTCCAATTTTTACAATTTCTTGTCACTACAATGCTGTCATAAACATTCTTCTTCTACTTTCCAAAAATTCTTAGTTCTACGCTTACTCTAAACCTTTTCTAAACTTCTAATATTCTCATATACCAGAGCTTTTATTATTATCATCTAATATTCTAATATTCTTATATACCAGTGCTTTTATTATTATCACCTAATATTCTAATGTTCTTATATACTGGTGCTTTTATTATCATCACCTAAGATTCTAATATTCTTATATACCAGTGCTTTTATTATCACCTAATATTCTAATATTCTTATATACTGGTGCTTTCATTTCTATAATGTGATGAAGACCCGGAGGAGATAGCTAGGTCAATACGTATGTGCATTGTTTCAAGTAGATATATCCAGAATAATAGTCTGTAACCAGGAAGAAATTCACATTTCTACCAGCAACATGGGTTATGCCCTTCCCTCCACAACTCATCCCTGCCACTGATTCCTCCTTTCTAGGTCTTGCCAACAATCTTTGGTTTGGCATGACCATACATGGATGCTGATCCTGGCTCCCATGAGCACCAGCATGAGGGAGAAAGTTCCTTCTTCCCACACTCTTCTTTGTTGTTCCTGACACGAAGGTGGAACTCTGTGGCCACACTGATGGTTGGGTTACAGCCTGGGCTGCTGTCACCTCCCTTGTGTGATATCCACACAGCCCAGTTTCCCTCTTCTCTAGCACACTCAGCAGTCCTCTCCCTGAAGATGAGAAATATCTCTCACTTCCACTCTCCTGGCAGCTGCTGGAGCTCTCAGTGTCTTAACAGAGACTTGAGGAATTCTTCATTTTTTCTTTTTATTTTCTCTGGCTTTCTTTTTATTTTCCAGAGCCTTCTCTGCTTAAAGCTCCAGAACAGATCTGCAGGGCAAAGGGTGGGGAGCCAAGCATGGGGTAAGCACTATCCGTAAGCACTGTGTACTTAAAATATTCCTTCATTTCACTCACTGCACATTGGCCATGTTCTTGGAAAAAGTTTCCTAGATTTTTCTGTTCCTTGAGGCTCCATCGGCTTAGACCACCACTGACCTTCCAGAGATGTCTGTGTTTGTAGTATATATAGTCTTGGATCTACTATATTATAGCCACTAAAGAACATTACTACATATGGGTGTCAAAGAAATAGCTTTTCTTCATTATCTGTTCTTATCTTTCAAGAATTTTCAGTATTGACTAATGGTCCTCACACTCACATTATTTGATCCTCACATATCGATACACAGTCAATAGCAAAAAACATAAAAGAAATCTTGAGAAAACTAAAGGAAAACAAGATAATCCTGGAATGACTTGAAAATCTTTGCTTCTATTTTCAAATGTAATTTCTTTTCTCTGAGAAACAAGGTGGAAAGAATGAAGAAGATGGAATTTCTGAGCAGCATCTGTAGGGATATGCATGTAAACACAGGCTACAACATGTTCTCTGTTCTCTATGCCATTGGAAGTGGGAAGAGAAAAAATGTGTATAACCACGGCCAAAATAAGCCTTCTTCCTTTCAATCTGTCTTTGACCCTGAATTATTTATTATTCTCAGAAGCACAATAGAGATCAATGTGATTGACATTATAAGAACCAAAGATTTTACTTCCATGGAAATTTACTTTTCAAAAAGTCACTGTGGATAGGTTAACCCAGCTGGCAACGCAGATATGATTTTCCTTCTCTCTACATTGTTCTTTTTTGACTAGGCAGGCAGTTGAATGGCTCTGTAAGCAAGAGACCACTGAGATATAAAACAAGGTGATGACTCACCTTGAACAGGATGGAATTGACTTGCTATCAATTTGTAAAGATGTAAGTGCCAGAAACACAGTTGGAATTTTGATGGGTAATAATTATTAAATCTGAATAATTAAGCATATCTATTCTTAGGGATTATTTGACCTAATAATTATTACCCAGAAAAAATACGTGTGTCTTTGAAATCCACATTTTCTCAGCAACGATGAGCCTGTCAATTCCATCCCAATAGCCAGTTTTTGTTACTGTCTAATGTTAATATAAGGAAAGTCACTGGAAATCACAGTTTATAACAGTATACACTTACATATACTGTTTAGTGAAGTATAAACTATCAAAAGACTTTACTATTTATGGACAGAACACCTATCACTCTGATTTATTTAAAAACAAATATAGTGTGGCCAGATAGCATTTCACACTTCTCACTCTAGCAAGTTCACTGAAAGAAAGGAAAAGGACAAGGGAAGGATCAACATTTGTTGGCCACATATAGATGCTGATTATTTTACATTCCTCATTCCATTTAATACTCACACTACTTTAATATTAGTTTTTGGTTATAAGGAAAGTGAAGATTTGAGAAATAAAGTCCCTTGCCTTGTTCACAGAACTGGTCAAGTCTGAAGGTGGGATTTGAACCCAGATCAGCTTGGCTATTCCTCATGCTTCACAACATAAGATACATGTTCCACAAAGCACAAATCAATCAAATTTAAAAAAGCAAACTATTTGACTTATAACTTCGAGCTGTATGTCGAGTGCAATTCAAAAGTCACATGGATTTGTACAACTGATGTTTCAATGCTACTTCTCGCGTATGGCAACTACTTAAATTTGTGTTCTCCAATTCTCGGGAGTAAAAACTTTTTCTTTGAATTGGCACAAGGCAAATTTCAAAGGAAAGGCAAGAACACCAAGCTGGGGCAGAAACAGACAAGTTACCCGGCAGAGGCAGAAGCCCAGGGATTACCAGTAGCTGGCATGGTGATGTGGCAACAGAGGCAGCGGCATTCATTTTACTCAATTCATCTTATTCAGCTATCAAACCAGGTGGCCAGAGGAACAATGAGGGCATGGACTTATATTCAGGATGCTGCCAAATGTTTTTCTCAAGAAAATATGATTCAAATACGTTATATCACTGGCGTATTTACAAGGTCAAGGAACACCCATAGTCCTTTAATACTTCCTTCCTGATGTGTCAGAAAGGAAGTATTAAATCTGGGTTTAAGAGCGGGACTGACTGTGTGAGCCCCATAAAGTGTGTTTTGTTCTGTGAGGCATCGTGAATTTTGTTAGGAATCAGCCCACAATAAAGAACATGTTAATTTGACCTCCAAAAGTCTCTGGGAACGATATACATTTGTAAGTAGTACAAGTAAACCACAGAGATTTTGTTTAGGGTAACCAGACAGAAACATGAGACAGAAAAGGAAAAGTTCTATATTTCAATGTCTTTATTTTCAATATGGGCCGATGGGTGCAGATCATTGCTTTTAAAATCACCCACCATGAAACCAATTCAGTGGCACTGACAAATGTTATTTTAAAATGAAATAAAACCGAAAAATAGCACAGTATATTGCCTACGGTAAAGGTAAGAACAGTTTCATTAAAGTTTCCTTCAGTTACATACATACAGACACATATATGTCTGTGTGTACTGGGACACAATATATAGAAGGAGATAGAGACACGAAAAACTCTTCAAAAAATCAACAAATCCAGGAGCTGGTTTTTTGAAAAGGTCAACAAAATAGACAGACCACTAGCCAGATTAATAAAAAAGAAAAGAGAAAATAATCAAATAAATGCAATAAAAAACGATAAAGGGGATATCACCACAGATTCCACAGAAATTCAAACCATCATCAGAGATTATTACAAACAACTCTATGCACATAAACTAGTAAACCTGGAAGAAATGGATAAATTCCTGGACACATGCATCCTCCCAAGCCTAAACAAGGAAGAAGTCGAAACCCTGAATAGACCAATAACAAGGTCTGAAGTTGAGGCAGCAATTAAGAGCCTACCACCCAAAAAAGCCCAGGTCCAGATGGGTTCACAGCCGAATTCTACCAGACATACAAAGAGGAGCTGGTACCATTCCTTCTGAAACTATTCCAAACAATCCAAAGAGAGGGAATCCTTCCTAAATCATTTTATGAGACCAACATCATCCTGATACCAAAACCTGGCAGAGACTCAGCAAGAAAAGAAAACTTCAGGCCAATATCCATGATGAACATAGATGCAAAAATCTTCAATAAAATACTGGCAAACCAATTGCAACAGCACATCAAAAAGCTTATCCACCATGATCAAGTAGGCTTCATCCCGGGGATGCAAGGCTGGTTCAACATACGCAAATCTATAAACATAATCCACCACATAAACAGAACCAAAGACAAAAACCACATGACTATCTCAATTGATGCAGAGAAGGCCTTTGACAAAATTCAACAGCCCTTTATGCTAAAAACTCTCAATAAACTAGGTATTGATGGAACGTATCTCAAAATGATAAAAGCTATTTACGACAAACCAACAGCCAATATCATACTGAATGGGCAAAAACTAGAAGCATTCCCTTTGAAATCTGGCACTAGACAAGGATGTCCTCTCTCACCACTCTTATTCAATATAGTACTGGAAGTTCTAGCCAGGGCAATCAGGCAAGAAAAAGAAATAAAGGGTATTCAAATAGGAAAGGAGGAAGTCAAATTGTCTTTATTTGCAGACGATATGGTTGTATATCTAGAAGACCCCATCGTCTCAGCCCAAAATCTCCTGAAACTGATAAGCAACTTCAGCAAAGTCTCAGGATATAAAATCAATGTGCAAAAATCACAAGCATTCCTATACACCAATAACAGACTTCAAGACAGCCAAATCAAGAACCAACTGCCATTCACAATCGCTACAAAGAGAATAAAATACCTAGGAATACAACTAACAAGGAACGTAAAGGACCTCTTCAAGGAGAACTACAAACCACTGCTCAATGAAATAAGAGAGGACACAAACAGATGGAGAAATATTCCATGTTCATGGCTAGGAAGAATCAATATTGTCAAAATGGCCATACTGCCCAAAGTAATTTACAGATTCAATGCTATCCCTATCAAGCTACCAATGACCTTCTTTGAAGAACTGGAAAAAACCACCTTAAACTTCACATGGAACCAAAAGAGAGCCCGCATAGCCAAGTCAATTCTAAGCAAAAAGAACAAAGCTGGAGGCATCACACTCCCGGACTTCAAATTATACTACAAAGCTACAGTAATCAAAACAGCATGGTACTGGTACCAAAACAGAGATATAGACCAATGGAACAGGACAGAGACCTCCAACGCAACACAACACATCTACAACCACCTGATCTTTGACAAACCTGACAAAAACAAACAATGTGGAAGCGAGTCCCTGTTTAATAAATGGTGTTGGGAAAACTGGCTAGTCATGTGCAGAAAGCAGAAGCTGGACCCCTTCCTGACACCTTACACTAAAATTAACTCCAGATGGATTAAAGACTTAAACATAAGACCTAACACCATAAAAACCCTAGAAGAAAATCTAGGTAAAACCATTCAGGACATAGGCGTAGGCAAGGACTTCATGACCAAAACACCAAAAGCAGTGGCAACAAAAGCCAAAATAGACAAATGGGACCTAATCAAACTCCATAGCTTCTGCACAGCAAAAGAAACAGTCATTAGAGTGAATCGGCAACCAACAGAATGGGAAAAAATTTTTGCAGTCTACCCATCTGACAAAGGGCTGATAACCAGAATCTACAAAGAACTGAAACACATTTACAAGAAAAAAACAAACAAGCCCATTCAAAAGTGGGCGAAGGATATGAACAGACACTTTACAAAAGAAGACATACGTGAAGCCAACAAACATATGAAAAAATGCTCATCATCACTGGTCATTAGAGAAATGCAAATCAAAACTACATTGAGATACCATCTCACGCCAGTTAGAATGGCGATCATTAAAAAATCTGGAGACAACAGATGCTGGAGAGGATGTGGAGAAATAGGAACGCTTTTACACTGTTGGTGGGAGTGTAAATTAGTTCAACCATTGTGGAAGATGGTGTGGCAATTCCTCAAGGACCTAGAAATAGAAATTCCATTTGATCCAGCAATCCCATTACTGGGTATATATCCAAAAGACTATAAATCGTTCTACTATAAGGACACATGCACACGAATGTTCATTGCAGCACAGTTTATAATAGCAAAGACCTGGAACCAACCCAAATGCCCATCGATGATAGACTGGACAGGGAAAATGTGGCACATATACACCATGGAATATTATGCAGCCATCAAAAACGATGAGTTCGTGTCCTTTGTAGGGACATGGATGAACCTGGAAACCATCATTCTCAGCAAACTGACACAAGAACAGAAAATCAAACACCGCATGTTCTCACTCATAGGCGGGTGTTGAACAATGGGAACACATGGACACAGGGAGGGGGAGTATCACACACTGGGGTCTGTCGGGGGAAAAAGGGGAGGGATAGTGGGGGGGTGGGGGAGTTGGGGAGGGATAGTAGGGGAGAAATGCCAGATATAGGTGATGCGGAGGAAGGCAGCAAATCACACTGCCATGTGTGTACCTATGCAACAATCTTCCATGTTCTTCACATGTACCCCCAAACCTAAAATGCAATAAAAAAAAAAAAAAAAGAATTTCTTAATGTGTGTCACAAATAAATTTGAAAGCCACTGGTCTAGGTGACATCTAAAGTGGCTTCCAGCTCTAAGGCCACAGGATTCTGCTTTCATGCAAGTTGGAGGCATCCAGCACAACTTTCTGCAGCCTCCAAGTTTCCTGTAGGTTGCTTAGAGTTGACTAGAAATGCTCTCAGAGGGGCTGACGTGTTATAGCTACAGTCTGCCAAATCCAGGCCAGCTCCATTTTCATCTCCAGTACACAGTGTGTTAAGCAGCAAGGTGTGCATTCATTAAGAGCAATACAGCCTCTGGAAAGCAAAAATAGCTTGAAACCTGTGGTCTGGGGATACGCCCAAGAAATCTAGAGCCTGTAATACCCCCCAACAGACAGGGACGAGATGCTAAAATGTCCCCATATGGGCCAAATACATTATATATATTCTGTATTACATGGTATCTATATTAGTTTATTTCATTTTCACAACCCTTTTAGGCTATTATGTCTCTCCTCCCTCTTTTAATAGTTGAATAAAAAGAAGTTTATAAAAATAAATAAGTGACATGCTCAAGGCCATTGATTTGAATCCTGCTAGGTCTGAACCAGACCTGCCTGATTTTAAAGGTATGTACTCTCCACAGCCCTGCTGTATCTCCACCAACACATATTCTTTATCCCCATTGCTGAGAGAAAAGTGTTGCCAAATGTTTTAGGAAAAGCAACATGAATTTTCTTTGGGATTACTAAAAGAATCCCAAGTTGGATTGAACCTAATATTACAGTTGGAAACAAAAAGTTGTTTTTTAAAAGCAAAAATTAGGGGGTGAAAGAAGAATAGGTAAGAATGTAGAGGGATATTGTAGACCTTATAGACTGATAAGGTCTCCAATACCAGACAGTTCCTTTTAGAATGACTCTCTGAAAAACAAAGGAAAAAAAAAAAGGAGAATGCTGAATTCAGCTTTCACAAAGTCATGAACAGCTGGAGTGTTTCTGCATGATTTATCCCAATGTAACAAGTTTGGAATTTTTAAGTTTTGGGAAGGAGAGATGAAATGAAGATCATGTTAGTTTTGGGTTATCTTTTAATAGTTACCCTTTGATGCCTAGCCGTCTTCGAATTGGAAATCCAGATCATATGTTCATTGCACAGCAAAGATCTGAGAATCATCCCCTGGGCTGGGAACACTAAGCTTCCTACCTCAGGACTACTTTACACATTGAAACCAGCCTGTTTTGTGTGGAGGCATTTCTTGGCTTTCTTGCTACAGTTTAGGACTCTCCACCGACATTTTCAGCATTACGATGAGGACAACAGGTTACAGGAGACATTTCTTCAAACATTGAGTTTCTGATTTATTCAAATTTCTGTTTTGGGCTCCCGGAAAAATACCTTGGAGACAGGACAGATGTGCCAGTGAACTAGGAACATCTGGAGAGTTTCACTGAGTGGGTCAGGATACACTCCAGAGGTACAGTGACCTCCCCTTATTTGTGGTGACAGGAGCCTCTACTTCAAGATTGCCAGGGGCCCCAGAAACCTCCAGTTTACATTGCTAGACAAACGATGAATAGTACTGTTATAGTCAGTGCCACATTTTAAAGACCTTGTTTGGACAGTAAATTGGCTTGAAATAAAACATGAAGAATCTGGCTGTTATTTCAATGCCCAGGTGAGATGGTTTCAAAGCCTGGGGGAAGGGGCAAAGGGGATGTGAATCTCCAATCAAGAAACTAAATAGCAGCTGTTCCCATAGGCAAGAAGTACAAATGACTCCGCTACTGAAACAGGCTTACAACAGATCCAAACTAATCTTGCTGAAACTGTGCTCTAAATGCTTAATGTTAACAAGCATTTACTAAGACAGTTGCATTATTTTCTCTCCTCAGAATTTCAGAGCCTAGCAAACCCCTCCTGCCCTTCTATTTGTTTGTCATTCCATTACAGTATCCGGTTTTTGTTTTTGTTTTTGTTTTCACTTCTACAGAGAAAAAGGCCACTCCCAAGAATATGCACAAGGATAGAATCATTAGGAAACAACAACAACAACAAATTGTTCCTTCTCATTGAGGACACTGGCTATAGATTCTACCCAATTATTATTCCTCCTAACTATTTAGTACACATCAGGAGGGTACCTTGATCCTCAGGAGTACACAGGCACACCAAACACTTGAATATATTCTCTTAATATGCAGGAGGCGAGAATGAACTTTAAAAGTCCAATTCAAGGTCTCAGTTGACCATAATTCTTTTTTTTTTTGACAGTGAACTTTTAATTCAAATAGTGCCCATTTTCCTAAAGGTTTCAGACTATTGCCCAACTCAGTGTTGAAAAATGCTTTTTCCAGCTTCCAACTTCTACTTGATTTAAATATTGCCCAAGTTGGTCACTCTCAGGAGCTGATAAAGCGCTAGGCACAGGCTGTGACAAGTACTTGATTTTAAAATATAAATACGTGCCAGTCATCTGCCCATAGAATATCAGAGAAGTATTGAGGAGTTGTTCTTATTTCTCTTTATCCTGCCACTGTAACTTAAAAAAAATTTTTTTATGGAAACTTCATAGTGAGGAAATAGCAGCTGCAAGCACAGGAAACCAGAAGTGTGAAGGTTTTGCTGGGCACAGTGAAGTTTTCAGTGGTCTAACTAAGGGAGTAAGGGCAGTCAGGGGGCCCAGAACTGCAGAGGTAGGATAGATGTTATGTGGGAAATATACCCACTCTCTTTTAACTGACATTCCTTAGACTTATGCCAGTATTCCTTACTCTTAACCTGTTGCTCTTTTGTTCTTTTCCTCTTCTACCCACAAGCAAACAAACAAGTTACAAAGATAACTTAATTCCAGGCTGTTGATTGATAAATGTGGAGTAACTGTTAGAAAGCATCACAGTATAATGCTAAGAGGAAGAGGCTAAGTTCAGATACTTGAGCTGCCATGGATTGAAAGGATCAATATTATGAAAATGACTATACTGCCCAAAGCAATCCATATATTCAGTGTAATTCCTATTGAAATACCAATGTCATTTTTTACAGAATCAGAAAAACAAATCCTAAAATTCAAATAGAACCCAAATAGAGCCCAAATAGCCAAAGCAATCCTAAGCAAAAAGCGCAAAACCAGAGGCAACACATTACCTGACTTTGAACTATACTTCAAGGCTACAGTAATCAAAACAGCATGGTACTGATATAAAAGCAGATACATAGACTAATGGAACAGAATGTAAAAATCCAGAAATAAAGCCAAATACATAAAAGCAACTGATCTTCAACAAAGCAGACAAAAAGATACACTGTAGAAAGGACTCTCTATTCAATAAATGGTGCTGGGAAAATTAGATAGGCACATGCAGAAGAATGACACTGGGTCCCTATTTCATATACAAAAATCAACTCAAGGTGGATTAAAGACTTAAATGTAAGACCTGAAACCATAAATATTATAGAAGAATAACTAAGAAAACTCTTCTGGACATTGGTTTAGGCAAATAATTTATGACTAAGACCTAAGAAGCAAATGCAACAAAACAAAAATAAATTAACGAGACTTAATTAAACTAAAAAGTTTCTGCACCACAAAAGAAATAATCAACAGAGTAAACAGCCTACAGAATGGGACAAAAATATTTGCAAACTATACATCCAACAAAGGACTAATATTCAGAATCTACAAGGAACTAAAACAAATTAACCAAAAATTATCCCATTAAAAAACAGGCAAATGACAGAACAAACATTTATCAAAAAAAGATACACAAATGCCCAACAAACATATGAAAAAATACTCAACAACACTGAGCATCAGGGAAATTCAAACTAAAGTCACAATGAGACACCATCTCACACCAGTCAAAATAATCAGAATGGCCATTACTAAAATGTCAAAAACTGGCTGGGCACAATGGCTCACACCTGTAATCCCAGCATTTTGGGAAACCAAGGCAGTTAGATCACCTGAGGGCAGGAGTTTGAGACCAGCCTAGCCAATATGGCAAAATCCCATCTCTACTAAAAATACAAAAATTAGCTGGGCGTAGTGGCATGCGCCTGTAATCCCAGCTACTCGGGAGACTGAGGCAGGAGAACTGCTTGAACCCAGGAAGTGGAGGTTGCAGTGAGCCGAGATCACACCATTTCACTCCAGCCTGGTCAACAAGAGCAAAACCCCTTCTAAAAAGAAATAAAAATAAAAAACTGATAGATATTGGTGCAGATGTGGTGAAAAGAGAATGCTTATACACTGTTGCTGCAAATGTAAATTAGTACAACCTTTATGGAAAACAGTATGGATATTTCTAAAGGAACTAAAAGTAGATCTACCGTGTGATCCAGTAATGCCACTACTGCGTAGCCATCCAAAACAAAAGAAGTCACTGTACCAAAAATAGACCTGCACTCTGTTTTTACTGCAGCACAATTCACAATTGCAACATAAGTGCCCATCAACTGATGTGAGAATTTCACACCACAGAATACTACTCAGCCATAAAAAAGAAGAAAATAATGTCTTTTGCAGCATCTTGGAAGGAACTTGAAGCCACTATCCTAACATGTAACCAAATAGTGCATGTTCTCACTTATAGGTAGAAGCTAAGCTATGGTTACATAGGGGCATATAGAATGCTATAATGGACACTGGAGACTCAGAAGAGAGTGAGAGTGGAGTGAGGAATGAAAAATTACCTATTGGGTACAATATACACTATTCAGGTGAGGACTACACTAAAAGCCCAGACTTCATCATGTAACCAAAACCCAGTTGTACTCCTAAATCTATTGAAAAATTTTTTTTTTTTAAATAAAGATACCTATGCTGGCATCCTGGCTGTGTGGCTGGTAACTGTGATATATGAACTCCCAAATGACTAGAGAAATGATTTTTCATTCAAAATGCCCTTTCTCCGCACCAGTTTGGCACTATACCTATATGTAAGGTTGTTCCTGTTGACAGATGTGAAGACAATAAAATGGTGTGAGTGATCAAAAACCAAAAATGTTATGATTTTTATCTCTTAGTTTCAAGGTAAGTATAAGTATAATGTAAACACGGACTGCTTCTCTCATGGGTTTCTCCTATTGAATGAGTCTCTTTCATTCATTCCGTGAGGTTTGCTTCATCTCTTTTGATTTAATTTTGTGCCTACGGAGCTCTCCTCTACTTTTCCCAAACTCTTTAAGCATGTCTCCCTATCTGTGGTTTCTGAATCAAGAATGATCTGATGGCTATATTCACAAACACTATGGTTTTTCTGAAAGGTTTGATTACAAGCCTTCAACCAAGTTCCCCTTTTCCTTGACTTTTTTCCCAGAGATATGATGCTCTGGGAGTTAAGACTAGAGGAAGAAAAAGTTACAAGACTATGTCTATATAACATAAAGCCAGTGACTAATAAATTGTTCATTAAATACATACTCTGGCCAGTGAAGATGTCTATCAGAAAAGTTGTTTGGCAAATTATATGAAAATAAAAACATCATGTGTGTGAATGTTTCATTTCTCTTATTAGGTGTCATAGTGTAGAATCAGAAATATAGCGGTTACAAATATATGAAAGAAATATGAGTTAAAAGAAATGTATCAGTTATTAGGTTGGTGACAAAATGATTACGGTTTTGCCATTATATTTAATGGCCAAAACTGCAATTACTAACCAACCTAAATATTTCTTGGGATCTGGAAAAATGAATTTTCAGTATACATTCTACAGATTCCATGAACAGGAGAAGTTCATATACATATTTCTTGATTAGATTTCATTAAAGAAGCAAAATAAACATCACACACACACACACACACACACACACACACACACACACACACCCCTAAAGCAACCTCCTCTTTTACAATGAAAGTTAGGTTTCCAGATTTATTTTTATTGTTTTACCTATGATTTCGCTGTTTGTTCCTTTGCGCCTTTCTTCAAAAAGTCAAAGTGACAAAATTCCAGAGTCCAGCTATAACCTCTAGGACTTAGTTTTAATTCAGCTCCATCTTCCTTCCTGACATACTCCCTCAATGAAAGGTAAACATCAGCTTTATTTTTTTGTTAGTCCACTCTCAATTAAAATATTTAGGGACTCGTAATCCATATAGCATATTGTGCAGGATGTATGTATGTCCTCTCCCTTCCCTTTTTTCCTCACTTGTACCATTTTTCTTCCCATTAACTGTTCACTTTGTCTGCACATGAAGGAAGGAACCATAAATGCTGTTAAGTGTTCAGGTAAAAGAGTCAACAGTATTCTGATAATTTAAAAGAAGTGTCTCAAATGAGGTAGGTAGGGGATTGTCTGTGGCTTTCTGCAGGCTCGTAATTGAGAACTGTCTTTCACCATCGCAACTAGCCAAATGAAGACATAAGAATTGACTCCCTGAGCTACACCATCTAATTTAATTCTAGGGATGCTCCAAGAAAGGTCACTGTGTAAAGAGATAAACCAAGGTCTCCCACCTTCCCCTTTTTTCTTCGCTCTCCTCTAATAAAAGAGTAGCTATTCCATGTAAAATTTTTAAAGTAAATTTGAATGCTCTGCCTCTACTAATGAGCACCCAGAATGATAAAATACAGACGTTACTCACACAATATGAACACTGCTGAAACTACAAACACATCATTTTCTATTGCAAGCAGAGCAAGAAATAGCTATTTTTATGGATCTGCAGAGTGATTTGACTGTGTACAAAAGAAGCAAGTGAAAATCATACCACAGTGAAAATTGTATTACACACATGAGGAAGATAACTTAACAGTCTGTGCACAACTAATGGTTAGATATGAAATGAAGTCCATTTGAGGCCTTAACTGGAAAAATATACTCTAGAACTTTTGGTTGGAAATGTATTTTTAAGGAACAAACATTTTGTTGTTGATGTCACGGTGGTGGTTTTTTGTTTTGGCTTTCTCTGTTAGTTTAAGGCAATTGTTATTAGGGCTTTGTCAAGAAAAATACTTGAATAACTATTAAGTGGTGATTGCTCACCCAGGAATTACAATTCGTTATATACTTTCTTGATATGGCTTACATTCATTATGGTATTTGAAAAAAAGAGAGAACCAATGGAATTGTTATTAGGATGAAATGAAATACTCAACATCATAAATAAGTAAATACTTAAATGAGAGGCACATATCAGGCGCTCTATATATGTTGGCTGTCGGGGATAACACACTTACAAAGCCTGATGTTTCTTACCACATAAAGAATTCCAGCTTTTGCTTCTGCATCTTTCCTCATTCAAGCAGTTTGGAATGAGTGATTGGCCCAGCCCCACCCCTTAACTTTCTCTGTAGAAAATACAAAGTTCAGTCTGCAAACAAACAAAACGCCTACTAGTTAGAGAAGAATAATTTCTGAGGATGTTTTTAACAAAGAAAAATACACTTGCCTCTTTTCTGCTTGACTTATCAGAGTTTTAACCATATTTGACAAAAAAAGAAGGGAGGGAGGGATAGGTAAAAATAGGAAAGTGACTCCCAGGCCATTTGCATGAGCAACGTCATGAGCGAAAATAACCAACCTATCCACTAAAGTAACATAAACTTAAATTCAGATACTGTAATTTCCCCTATTTCAGTTTCCCCAATTTGCTTATGGTAATAAAATTTTATTAAGTAATATTGGAGAAAAACACATTTAACTTATACCGAGAAGTATCACTTTCCATTTAGGGGTGCTTGGATTGTAATGATAACAGGAAAAATATCTGGGATCTTTCTACTGTGCCTGCATATTTTTATGGACAAAATTTATTCGACAGAAAGTAACCATTTCACTACTTCAGGAGACTACCTTCAATTTTAGATATGTATGTACACAGGTATATATGTGTAAGATATATATATATATATATATATACACACACACATCTATATAGACACAATTGTTCATATATACATGTAGATACATACATGTATACATACAAACATATATGCAGAGAGAAAGTTTTGTCAACAATGTAGTTTAGTATTCCTTAAAAAAATGTTAATATTTATCACAGATCTTAAATGTTCAATTGGTGTTTTTGACAATCATATGCCTGTATACAAACATCATCCAAAACAAAATATAGAATATTTCCATCACTGGACAAAGTAATCTGGGGTTCCTTTTAAGTCAACCCCCATTCTCCAGAGGCAACCACTTTCCAAGTTCCATCTCTATAGTTTTGCCTGTCCTTGGAATTTTAACAAATGGGATAATACAGTATGTTTTCTTTTGTGTCTGGCTTTTTTCACTCATCATAAGGTTTTTGAAAGCATTTCATGTTGTTGAGCTTATCATAATTTGTTCCTTCTTATGGGTATACTATATGAATAATCCACAAATTATTTAGCCATGTCCCTGATAAAGAACATTTGTTTTGTTTTTGTTTTTTGGCTATTATGAATAAGACTATTATCAACACCTTGTAAAAGATGTTGTACGGTCATATGTTTTTCATTTTCTTGGGTAAATACCTAGGAGTACAATTACTGGGTTAAGGGTAAGCACGTGTCTAACTTTATAAGAAATTACCAAACTTTTTCAGCATGATTGGACCACTCCTATCAGCAATGTGTTAGAGTTCCATGTGCTCCACATCCTTGAGAAAAGTTGGTATTGCCTGTCTGTTTCTCTTTTAGCCAATCTAATGGGTGTTCAGTAGTTCCTCATGATAGATTTAATATGATTTTTCCTGTGATTAATGATGTTCAGGATATATTATATTTGTTGGCCTCTTTTGAGAAGTGTGTGTTCAAGTCTTCTGACTATTTTATAGTGGCTTGTTTGCTTTTTATTGTTGTTTTGTAGGAGTTACTTTCATACTTTGGATTAAATTATTTTATGAGATATACATGCTACAAGTGTGTCTGGCTTGCATGTCTATGTTTAATGAAAGATGTGACAAGAATATTTTAATTTGGATAAATTCTAATGTATCAATTTGTGTTTCCTTTCACCTTATCTGAGAAATATTTGCCTAAGTTACAAAAATAGTCTCATATATTTTCTGCTAAAAGTTAGATTACTAAAAATTAGTTTCTGTATATATGTGAGTCTATTACTAGACTCTTTATTTTGTTACAATGATTCATTTTTCTTCTTGACACCAACACCACACTCCCTTGATTACTGTGACAATATCAGTTTTGAAATCATGTAATGCTGACTTTCCAACTTTGTTCTTTTTCAGAGGTGTTTTGGCTACTCTACGTACCGTGCATTTTATACAAATTTCAGAACAAACCTGTCAATATCAATTTGTGCCAAAAAAAACCTCTGAGTTTTTAATAGGGTTGTACATAAACCATACATCAGTTTAAGGAGAATTGACAGCTTCAACATTTTGAAACTTCTGACAGATGAATAAGCTACAACTTTCCTACATATTTTGGTCTTTTAAAATTTTTCTCAGGAATGTTTTGTAGTTTTTACCGTACAAATTTGCAAATATTATGACAAATCTCTTCTTTCAATGCTATTGTAAATGATATAGTAACTGTCTCATACATTTTAAATTACTGTAACTAATTTACTTTTAATAATTGTAAAAGTAATTATTTCAATTCATCAGACTTATGCTTCTTGAATTAATGCTTTCAATTTGTCTTTTTTATGTCTTTTTGGTCTTTTTTGAGTAACTTTCTATGTGGACTATGAGCTTAATTTTAAATTTTTGAGGATATTTTTTGTATTAATTATTTTTATAGTTTTTAATGTTCTTTTCAAATTGTTTTGAAATAACTTTTTCTCTGAGTATTAAAAACAAAAAATAAACATTATGTAACACACTACTACATAGGAGGAGAATTTAGCACCCTTTTAGGTCCCATACTCCAATTTTATAGTGTTTAGATGTATTATCTAAATTTTTATACACAGTATGAATACATACTATTTCAATACTTTTTAAGTTTATAATACTTATAAGACATGCATAAAAATTATTTAGAATTATCTTTACACTTAACTGGCTTAAATGATTAATTCTTTGATATCATGATTTGTTCATTTTATGTTTTCTCTTTTAAGTTATTTCCCAGGTAACTAAAGTGGCATATTTTATGATCTTGTTCTTATAGCAAAAAAAGACATTCCATCTGTTTTGAATACCCTCACAAGAAAAACTTGGTTTTTAAAGTATTTAATAAAAACTTTTCTTCTGAAAATCCTGTAGATTCTCTAAAGAAGTTCTAATAGCCTTATAATTACTCTTAAAATAAATGTTGTAGATATCTAAAATCAGTCATGTTTTAATTTCTTTTAGGTTATCAATTTATTTTTTCATTAGGATACATACAAAATTTTTCTGCTTGATTTCTGTATTTCAGAATTTTGTCCTAATGGATTTTTGTCTGGTTACCTTTTAATTAATTTTGCTTGCGGTGTAAGGAGACCTTTAGATTAGGAGATAATTATCACTTTTTCTCAAAATGTTTTCTTTGGTTCTATTATTGATTATTGAACCAATTATTTTTGTATTACATAATATTAATATTCTAAAGGTATGTTATTTTTACTCAATGTTGATCGCCTTTTTTCCAACTGTCTGTCCTATTGTCTAAATTCTTGGAGGGCTTCTTCAGTTTGTCCCCAGGATCAAAAAATTCAGTCTTCCTGAGTATTCATTTGACTCCTTGCTCTCTTTGACAAAGATTTTATTTCTGCTATTATATTTATTGTGTTCTTACAATCTTTTCTTTCAAAATCTCTCTCATCTCCCTTTCCATCATAATACCTCTGTGCCTTGTTCTTTGAAATTCCTCTCACATATTTCTCAGTGGTGTGATTATACATTCTACTGAGACTATCCAGGGGTTTTCTAAAGCTTTATTCTGCCTTCTCTAGCAGAGATCATATCTGAAAATACTGTCATTGTTTTGAATCTTTGTAATAACGTGTCTTTTTTTATTTCCAATGCTTTTTATCAGTTGTCTCAATCAATTCAGGCTGCTATTACAAAAATATTATACAAAAATATAATAGACTAGGTGGCTTAAACAACAAATGTTTATTTCTCATAATTCTGGAGGGTGAGAAGTCCAACATTAGGCACTGATAGATTCAGTTTCTGGTGAGGGTCCACTCTGGTTCATAGATGATCATCTTTCCACTGTGTCCTCACACAGCAGAGGGGACAAGAGTGTTCTCTGGGGTATTTTTCATAAGAGGAACAACCCCATTCATAGGGGCTCCACCCTCATCATCTATTCACCACCCAGACGCCCCAAATTTTAACACCATCGCCTTAGAGCTTATAAATTCAAAATAGGATTTCTAAAAAAACTTTTATTGTAAGTTCCAAGGTATATATGCAGGATGTGCAGGTTTGTTACATAGGTAAACAAGTGCCATTGTGGTTTGCTGCACAGATCATCCTGTCACCTAGGTATTAAGCCCAGCATTCATTAGCTATTCTTCCTGATGCTCTCCTTCCCCTTACCTACCCCTTACCCATAGGCCCCAGTGTGTGTTGTTCCCTTCTATGTGTTCATGTGTTGTCAGCATTCAGCTCCCATTTATAAATGAGAACATGCGGTATTTGGTTTTCTGTTCCTGCATTAGTTTGCTGAGGATACTGGCTTCCAACTCTATCCATGTTCCTGCAAAGGACATAATCTTGTTCCTTTTTATGGCTGCATAGTATTCCATGGTGTATATATGCCACATTTTCTTTATCCAGTCTATCATTGAAGGATATTTAGATTGATTCAATGTCTTCATTATTGTGAACAGTGCTGCAGTGAACATATGCATGCATGTATCTTTATAACAGAATGATTTATATTCTTGTGGGTATATATCCAGTAATGGGATTGCTGGGTCAAATGGCATTTCAGCCTCTCGGTCTTTGAGGAATCACCACACTGTCTTGCACAATGGTCGAACTTATTTACACTCCCACCAACAGTGTAAAAGTGTTCCTTCTTCTCCACAACCTCACCAGCATCTGTTGGTTTTTGCCTTCTTAGAAATGGCCATTATGACTGGCATGAGATGGTAACTCATTGTGGTTTTGATTTGCATTTCTCTAATGATCAGTGATTCAACAACATACAAAGTTTTACAGTGACACAAATATTCAGTCTATGATACCAGACTTGATGGATTTCATATTCCTACTTCATCTATCCTATAATCAGAAGATTTCTAGCTACAAATGAAATTTTTGAATAGAAATGGTTTGTATCTTTCTCTTGTCCCCATTCAATGTCATCTTGAGTATTGAAGAATCCTTTTATCAATTTTAACCTGGAAGACAAAATTGTGATTATTTTTCCTAGTAAAATTTCTATAATCATATATGCAGTTAACTCTTGTTATTCTGCCTAATTATCTGGAGTTAATTGTGTCTCTGCTATTTCTTTCACACTCCAAACCTACTGAATACACAGCAAGAAAACAAAAGTGACCAATTTTCTGCTCTCAATGCTCTTTTTGTTCTACATCTTAATCAGCCATGGTCTGCTTCCTGGAACCACACATATCAGGACACAATACACTACAACTAATCCTGTTTCGCATTTACACCAGTTGATACTCCACCTCCTGTTGTTCTCTGGGGGTTTCAGTTTCTAAATGAATATACAAGAGGAGGTGCCAGTGAGGTAGAAGAACAAGAGTGAGTACGATGGTTGCCTCAAGTGCACATTCGTGAAGCAAACAATTAAACTTCAATGGTACAAATGCAAAACCTCAAAACCTTTCTGCTATTGTATTTATTGTGTTCTTGTCATCTTCTTTTTAAAAATGTCACTCATTCCCTTTTCCATCATAATACCATATCAGTGGTGGAATTAGTGGTTCACCTTTTCAGGTTGGCAGTTTTTCCTGGTTTCTGGAATGTGTTCATCACATTCTCTGTTAAGCTCCACATTAATCTTAGATAATGAAATTTGCTCCTAGATTTTGCAAAAATGGACTGGTAGTTTTTGCTTTCATTTTTGTTGTCCGTTTTTGTTGTTGTTGCTGTTTTTCCTTTGTCATCATACGGATTTGAGGAAAAATCAGAACTACTATGTTAGAGACAGATTATCTGACCACATTTTAAACAGGAAGGCCATCAGAATCTTTCTTCATTGCCATTGAAAGCCTTCATTCATTTATTTCACATTAATCTGTCAGCAACCACATACATAACATTTGACTTTCTGACCTTCCCTTACTCGTATTGTCAGTATAAAGCAAAATTAATCACTGTTTCTGAATAAGTCAGCCTCTGATTTTTCACTACTCAGCACATTGCTGCAGAAGTCTTACAGAGAAAACACCCTCTAAAACCATTTCATCAGTGTCAGAGAAAGAGAGAAGACTCTTTTTACAGCACAGGCACACCTTTGAAATACTACAGGTTCAGTTCCTGACCACTGAAATAAGCTAATATAACAATAAAGCAAGTCACATGAATATTTTGGCTTCTCCATGCATATAAAAATTAGGTTTACACTGTACCATCTAAGACTAGTCAGACTAGCTATTATTAAAAAGTTGAAAATACAACAGATACTGGTAAGGCTGTGGAGAAGAGAATGCTTATACACTGTTGGCAGGAATGTAAGTTAATCCAGCTACTGTGGAAAGCAGTTTGAACATTTCTCAAAGAACTTAAAAGAAAAACTAGCATTTGACCCAGAAATTCCATTACTCAGTGTATGCCCAAAGGAAAATAAAAAATTCTACCAAAAAGACACAAAAAGTCACATGTTCATCACAGCACTATCCACAATAACAAAGACATGGCATCAACCCAGGTGCCCATCAACGGTGGATTGGATAAGAAAATGTGGCACATGTACACCATGGAATACTATACAGCCATGAAAAAGAATCAGATATGTCCATTGTAGCAATATGGATGCAGCCAGAAGCCATTATCCTAAGCAAATTAACACAGAAATAGAAAATCAAATACAGCATGCTCTCACTTATCAGTAGGAACTAAACACTGGGTACATACAGACATAAAGATGGGACCATTAGACACTTGAAACTACAAGGAGAATGGGGACAAGGGATGGAAACCTACCTAGTGAGTACTATGCTTACTACTGGGGTCATGGGATCATTTATACCCCAAACATCACTGTCATGCAATACACCCATATGACAAACCCGCACATGTACCTCCTGAATCTAAAATCAACACTGAAATTATAAAAATCAAAACAACAACAAACTAGCTGACTCTTTGATTCACAGGCTACAGAATGAAAATTATGTTAGCAGCATGAAACGTTAATCTCCTTATACATCTCCAACAGAGACCTTAGGTGACCAAGTGCATTGTCAATGAGCAATAATATTTTGAAAAAAATCTTTTCTTGGAGAAGCAGGTCTTAAGAGTGGGCCTAAAACACTCAGTAAACCATACTATAAACAGATATGCTGTCATCCAGGCTTAGTAGTTCCATTTATAGAGCACAGGCAGAGTACCGTTAGCATTATTTTTAAGGGCCATAGGATTTTTCGAATGGCAAATGAGCAATGGCTTCAACTTAATTCACCACCTGCATTAGTCCCTAACCAGAGAGTCAGCCTGTCCTTTGAATCTTTGAAGCCAGGCATGGACTCTCTTCTCTAGCTATGAAAGTCCTAGATGGCATCTCCTTTGAATAGAAGAATGTTTCATATACATTGAAAATGTATTGTTTAATGTATCCCCCTCCTTCATCAATTATCTTAGATCTGCTGGATAACTTGCTGCAACTTCTCCACCAGCACTTTCTGCTTCACCCTGCACTTTTATGTATTGGGGATGGCTTCTTTCCTTAAATACCATGAATCAACCTCTGCTAGCTCCAACCTTTCTTCTGCAGTTTTTCCACCTCTCTCAGCCTTCACAGAACTGAAGACAGTTAGAGCCTGTGAATTAGGCTTTGGGGTAAGAAAATGTTGAGGCTGGGTATGGTGGCTCACACTTGTAATCCCAGCACTTTGGGAGCCCGAGCCGGGTGGATCACGAAGTCAAATTTTGAGACCAGACTAGCCAACACAGTGAAACCCCATCTCTATTAAAAATACAACAAATTAGCTGGGCATGGTGGTAGATGCCTGTAATCCCAGGTACTTGGGAGACTGAGGCAAGAGAATCGCTTGAACCCAGGAGGCCGAGGTTACAGTGAACTGAGATCATGCCACTGCACCCTAGCCTAGGTGACATAGTGAGACTCCATCTCAAAACAAAAAAAAAAAAAGAAAAGAAAAAAGAAAGAAAATGTTGTAGCAGCTGGGCGCAGTGACTCACACCTGTAATCCCAGCACGTTGGGAGGCCGAAGCGGAGAATCATGAGGTCAGGAGTTTGAGCTGGCCAACATGGTAAAACCCCATCTCTACTAAAAATACAAAAAATTAGCTGGACATGGTGGCGGGCACCTGTAATCCCAGCTACTCGGGAGGCTGAGGCAGGAGAATCTCTTGAACTCCTGAGGCAGAGGTTGCACTGAGCTGAGACTGCACCACTACACTCCAGCCTGGACAACAGTTCAAGATTCTGCCTCAAAAAAAAAAAGAAAGAAAGAAAGAAAAAAGAAAATGCTGTGGTTAGTCTGATCTTCAATTCAGACCACTAGAGTTTTCTTCACATCAGCAATATGTTTATTTTGCTCTCCTGTCATTCATGTGTTCACTTGAAAAGTACTTTTAAGTTATTTCAAGAACTTTTCCTTTGCATTCCCAACCTGGCTGTTTGGCACAAGGGAGTTAGCTTTGGCCAATCTCAGCTTTTGACATGACGTCCTCACTAAGCGTAATCATTTATAGATTTTGTTTAAAGTGAGAGATGGGTGAGTTTCTTTCACTTGCACACCCAGAGGCTATTGTAGTGTTGTTAACTGGTCTAATTTTAATACTGTGTCTCAGGACTAGGGAGGCCCCAGGAGAGGGAGTGAGATAGGAGAGTGTCCGGTTAGTGGAGCAGTCAGAACACACTCATTTATCCATTAAGTTCACGGTCATATATGGGTATGATTTGTGACACCCCACGACAATTACAATAGCACCAGCAAAGATAACTGACCACAGATCATCAAAAAAATTATAATAATGAAAAAATCTGAAATACAACCAGAATTGTCATAATGTGACACAGAGACAAGAACTGAGTACACACTGTGGGAAAATTGGCACCAACAGACTTGCTTGAAGCAGACTTTCCACAAACCTTCAATTTGTAAAAAACACAGTATCTGCAAAGAGCAATAAAGTAAAATGCAATAAAATGAGGTATTCCTATATTTGAGTGTAACGAAACAGTTTATATTCTCCCTACTTTCCTCTCATTATTTTCACAGCCATTAATCATATTTCCACGTTACCAGGAGAGGCCTCTTGCCATCTTAGTGAGATATGGAAGGAACTAGTGTGGCTGACTCAAAAGGACACTGACTCAGTATTCTAAAACTTTAAGCTAATTCTGGGTGTGTTACTAACAAGGTTTGTGACCTAGGTCGAATCACTGAATCCCACTGGCTCTCATGTTTTTTATCTATAAAATCATTTTCCCTTTCAACTCTCCTTCTATAATGAAAGAAAAATATTACACAATGTTCATGGAGTGAAAGCCATTAACAAGGTACATCAGATCACCCAGTTATGCCACACGTTTCCAAACCTCATAGTTTATATAACCCCAACTTTCAGATCAACTCTTTCTTCATGTGGCAGAGTTTCTTTGAGCTCAGAGGCTCAGTATTAAATTAGTCTAATATCTCTTTCCATTATAACACTACAGTGCAATTCTAGTTATTAGATTCTTGACTTTTTGGACCAATCATTGCTTTGATTCATTTTCCTGTCCTAACTTCATGCACCTGTGACCTGAGCATTGCCTGGTGCCCCACATTTGGCTTAACACTCTGCTTTTGGTGTCTTGAAATTCTTAAGAATTTAATATCTGAACCTGTATCTTGGGAGTGAGGTCCTTTGGGACTACGGAACACGTATGTGTCTTAAGCAGTTTGGGCTGTAATAACAAATTCTCACAGATTGGATGGTTTGAATACAAACATTTCTCATAGTTCTGGAAGTTCAGGATCAGGACGCCAGCAGGGTCTGGTTCTTGTGAGGGCTCTATTACAGGTTGCAGACAGTCAACTTTTCCTTGTATCTTTACATGGCAGAAAGAGAGTAAGCTAGTTTTCTGGGCTGTTCTTACAAGAGCACTAATCCCATTCCCAAAAGCCCCATGCTTCAGACCTAATTATCTCTCAAAGGCCCCACCTCTAAATACAAACACATTGGGATTAGGGTTTTATCATATGAATATATTAATTTGGGGATAACACCAACATTTAGTCCATTGCACATATGAACAGAAGAGATATGCACAATATGCATGTCCACCGTCCTTTGCAGCCCCACTTTCACATAGTATTCAGAATGCCCAACTGGCCCAGAATTCTGGTGAGCCCATGATGCATGGGAGTTCAGCGAGACCCAGAGTGTATAAGGTAAACATGGTACATCTGCAACTGGGTAAGGCAGGATAGGGAGGTAGGGATCCCTGACTCCAAGAGCGTCTTTCTATTCTAAACAGATCTTGCTTCCAACACCGAAAGAAGACAGGGACATGCTAAGAAACACAAATGAATAAGGAACCCCATCATGATCTTTCTTACATGTGATTTTCTTGTGTTAACCAATCATTTATGTTGAAAAGGGATAACATTCAAGGAAAGGCAACACACATTCCTCTCTTCTTTCTCTTTAATCCTTCTTTACTCATTGGTAAACTCAAGGTACAGAGTTTCGGTAAAATATGGGCACATCACGAAGTCAAAAGTTGTTTCGCTTTTCCAGTGTCTGGTAAGAAGACAATACATATGCACACATGAGCCTGTTCATAATGAAGACCCTTGGACCCCACCTTTAACCTGCAAAATTGAAATCTGCATTTTAACAGGCCTGCAGAGTGATTTAAAAGGACTTTAATTTTTGATAAGCATCAGCCTCAATTTAAAATGATTTTTAAATGGTGGGACAGAGAGAAAGAAAGAGGACAGAACGGAAGAATGAGAGGAAGGGAGAGGAAGAAGTGAGTAAAAGCAAAGCATGGCTATAACTCTTTCATTTCATCTATGCTTAGTCTGAAGCTGGGACTTTGTTCCACTGTTTCCTTTACTCACTTTTCTTCTTTTTGTTTTGTTTTTTCCAAGTCTTTTTTGTTGCTGTTGTTACTATACTGAAGAGCTGCATGAGACAGAGAGCTTGGCAGTCTTCCCACAATCCTCAGCATGTGGGAATACCAAGTAATAAAGTGTTCGCCCTGCCAACTGGTGGCTCCATGTAAATGTCTCTGTTAACAACCAACACTGCTGCTAGCAGCCATCCGAGCAAAGCGGCAAATCTGTTGCTCTCTCCGGTGTGGAGACTACTACTGAAAAAGTCACCTAATTACTTGATTAAGATATATCAATCCTGGAAACTGTTGATCTAGAACACTGAGTCTCTGACATTTAGTTCATTCTTGATTAAACAGAATAGTTTCCACCTGACTCTTTGTCTTATCTCCTAGTACTGTGTGCCATGCGGAGAATTCTAACAGAAGAACCTTTTTTATGGGGGGAGAGAGAAAAAAGCCTCCGTTTGCGGTCAGATCCTTTCAGCTGTTTCAGTACAGACCTTCAAGAAGCCCCTGTGTTAATAATGGGAAAGACAGATGACCTGGAAGGACTAAAACTCTTATTTTAAAAAACCCTGAGAATTTTGTCCCATACCTAGGCTACAACCCAGTCCTCTCCCCCCATTTAAATGCATCGTGGAGGAGGATTTCTTCCTGCACAATCTCACACCAAAATTTATTTCCATTACTTTCTCCCCATAAAATGCAGTTTACCTGATTCAGCCATTATCCACCTGGGGCAGGAGTGAATGCAATTTAGTGGCAAGCTGCTTCTTTTGGTCATGATGCCACACCATCACTTGAAGAGCATCAGGTGGGGTCTACCTTCAGGAATCACCAGCACCAATAATTGAATAACAAAAAAGTTCTTCCAAAGATTGAATTTTCTTTGAAAGCTAAAGTGAGAGGAATGAAGACCAGGATAATATCCCCAAGAAGCCATATTGTGTGTTAGTTATTTCAAAGAAGCGGTTACTATTTGCAACTGAAATAAATGGGCCTCATTTTACTCCTAGAAACACCTGCCTTAAACTAAAAAGAATGAAAAGTTGCTGTTATTATCATCTTCTGGTTGATATTCAAGTAGGGCTGTTTACCATAATTCCATAGTTTCTTCCTCATATGACTGCCTGGCTACTGTCACATAAACAAAAAACCCACAGAAGATTGTTTAGAATGATCCCAGCTTTCTATTTCCGAAACATAATGAACCAGGTAGCAAGTCAGTATCATCTGGGACTGCACATACATCCAGAAAAGTAACTCTGTTTGGCCCACTGCCAAAACATCACAGCCAATCCATCCATGTGATCTCAGGCTTTAAAGAGAAGTGAGTTTGTTTATTGGGTGTTATCTTAAAACTAGAATCCGGTAGAGAAAATGAGCCTTTGGTGCCTCCCTTTTTAGCACCAAAAGGACACAAATTTGTTTCAGCTGGCACAAAGAGAGATTTATAAGCTAGAATAATTTCCATTTTACCAACGAATAGGTGGAGTTTTCAGAGTCAAGTCATTGCTCTCCTATCCCATATGGAAATGATGTAAGAGCAAGGTGTAGTGTATCTTGACCCCGGTAGTATTAGGGTTCTTTAGATGGACAGAATGAATAGAATATTATATGTGAGAGATTATTAAGTATTAACTTACACCAACACAAGTTCCCACAAGAGGTTGTCTGCAAGCTGAGAAGCAAGAAGAGCCAGTCCGAGTCCCACAACTGAGGAACTTGTAGGACTTTCGAGGGCAGGAAGTTTGAGGGCAGGAACTTCCGATGTTCAACGTTTGAGGGCAGGAAGCATCTAGCACGGGAGAAAGAGATAGGCTGGGAGGCTACGCCCATCTCACCTCCTCACGTTTTTCTGCCTGCTTTACATTTGCTCGTGGCTGATTAGATGGTGTCCACCTGATTAAGGGTGTGTCTGCCTTCCCCAGCCCACTGACTCAAATGTTCATTTCCTTTGGAACACTCTGACAGACACACCCAGGACTAATAATGCATCCTTCAATCCAATCAAGTTGACAGTGTTAACCATCAAAGTCCACCCTTTGTCAAGTTGAAACCATACACATCTCCTGAGATCATACATAAACTTCAAATAAAGACAATCAAAAGGTCATAATTATGCCTAATACAACTATCCTTCATATAACTGGGAACTCACCAATCCCCAAACCAAATACCATTACATAAAGTTCACAATACTTAAACGATGATATGAAGTCAATAAATCTTATCTCACATGATAAAGGAAAAGGAAATAAAATGAAGGCATTTTCTTAGTACAAGTGTATATATGCACTAACATGTTTTTAACAAAAGGAGGAGGAAATACTCATGACAATTACAGCCCTCATTTCTGCAGCTGGTCATGAGGTTGCAGCTGGTATTGATGACTACCTTTTTCTACTACCCATTCTGTATTCCCTTTGCCTTCAGCAAGCACCTCAGCAGGTTGTGGCTTTTTTTCCTGGTGGAGTGACCCAACTTTCATTGCTGAAGGGTCTGAGTCATCTGTAGTCCTGCCTGGATTGGGCTGCTGTAGTTTCCCATTGACCTTAATCACAGGGCATGGTAATACTAGAGATGCCCTAATGGATCTCCTGCATTCCATGTGTACTCTTCCCTGCCTCCATTGTGGGGTAGCAGACTGATTTCGTCTTGATAGTATGGGTCAGTCACCCCAACCAACACTGTAACTCCATTCTTAGCCTGATGACTTAAAGGTAGGAGGAGCCCAAACTGTCCAGGTGGCATCTTCACTTCCAGTTTAATGGAATCGTTGTTGTGTCTCCTGGTGGCAGCGTTCTTCCTTCTGGAACTAAGACCTCTAGGCCAGCAGAATGTAATATTATGGGAACAGGAAGCAAAAATTTTGCAAGTGGATCACTAAGGTGATGGTGAGTTGTGCCACTTCCACTTCCGCCCTTTGATTCTTGGACCCATGAATCCTGGCTATGGGAGAAACAGTGCCATATACTGGACCCTGATTCAGAGCATACACGGCCTTCTGGAGAACTTTGCCCCAGCCCTGAAAAGTACTGTCACCTAGTTGGCACTGTAATTGGGACTTCAAATGGCCATTCCATTGTTCTGTGAATTCAGCTGCTTCAGGATGAAAGGGAACATGGTAAGACCAATGAATTCCATGAGCATGAGCCCACTGCCACACTTCTTTAGCAGTAAAGTGAGTGCCTTTGTCAGAGGTAATGCTCTGTGGAATACCATGACAGTGGATAAGGCATTCCTTGAGTCCATGGATGGTAGTCTTGTCAGAAGCACTGCATGCAGGATAGGCAAACCCATATCCATAGTGTCTACTCCAGTAAGGACAAATCTCTGTCCTTTCCTTGATGGAAGCGGTCCAAAATAATCAACCTGCCGCCAGGTAGCTGGCAGATGATCCAGAGGAATAGTGCCATATCGAGGGCTCAATGTTGGTTTCTGCTGACTGGCAAATTGGGCACTCAGCAGTGGCCACAGCAAGGTCAGTCTTGGTGAGTGGAAGTCCATGTTGCTGAGCCCATGTGTAATCTCCATCCCTGCCACCATGGCCACTGTGTTCACAGGCCCATTGGGCAATGACAGGGGTGGCTGGGGGAAAGAGGCTGAGTGGCATCCACAAAATGGGTCATCATATTCACTTGATGATTAAACTCCTCCTCCACTGAGGGGGACCCACTGGTGAGCACTCACATAGGAAACAAAAATATTCAGTTTTTGACCACTCAGAGAGGTCCATCCACATATCTCTTTCCCAAATTTCTTTGTCACCAAGTTTCCAATCATGTTTCTTCCAAGTTCCTGACCATCCAGCCAAACCACTGGCTACAGACCATCAAGTCAGTATATAATCGCACATTGGGCCATTTCTCCTTCCACGCAAAGTGCACAACCAAGTGCCCTGCTCAATGTTCTGCCACTGGGAAGATTTTCCCTTCACTGCTGTCCTTCAGGGGTGTCCTAGAAAGGGGCTGTGGTGCTGCAGCTGTCCGCTTTCAGGTGGTGCCTACATATCATGCAGAACCATCTGTGATCCAGGCCCTAGTCTTCTCTTCCTCTGTCAACTGATCATAGGGAACTCCCCTTGAGGCCATTGGTGCAGGCTGGGGGAGAGAGGGCAGGGTGGCAGGAGTGGAGACCATGGGCATTTGAGCCACTTTCTCATGTAACTTGTACTTTCAGGACCTGCACAAGCCCGATCACGTATATACCATTTTCATTTGATGATGGAATGCTGCTGTGCATGACTCACTTCATGGCTAGATGGGTCAGAAAGTACCCAGTTCATGACAGGTAGTTCAGGTCACATGGTGACTTGATGACCCATAGTCAAATGCTCAGTTTCCACTAAAGCCCATTAGCAGGCGAAGAGCTGCCTCTCAAAAAGACAGTAGTTATCTGCAGAAGATGGCAGGGCCTTGCTCCAAAATCCTAGAAGCCTCTTCTGTGATTCACCCATGGGGGCCTGCCAAAGGCTCCAAACTGCATTTCTATCTGCCACTGACACCTTAGGCACCGTTGGATGTGCTGGGTCATATGGCCCAAGTGGCAGAGCAGCTTGCACAGCAGCCTGGGCCTGTTGCAGAGCCTTCTCCTGTTCTGGACCCTACTCAAAACTGGCAGCCTTTCAGGTCAGTGGATAAACGGGCCAGAGTAACACACCCAAATGAGGAATGTGCTGCCTCCAAAATCCAAATAGGCCCACTAGGCATTATGCCTTTTTCATGGTTGTAGCAGGGGCCAAATGCAGCAATGTATCCTTCACCTTAGAAGGGATATCTCAACAGGCCCTACACCACTGGACCCCTAGAAAGTTTACTGAGGTAGAAGGTCCCTGAACTTTAGTCAGTTTTATTTCCCCATCCTCTGGCGCACAAACATCTCACCAATAAGTTTAGGGAGTTCGCTACTTCTTGCTCACTAGAACCAATCAGCATAATGTCATCAATGTAATGGACCAGTGTGGTATCTTGCAAAAGCAAAAACCTATCAAGTTCTCTCCAAATAAAATTATGACACATGGCTAGAGAGTTGATATACGTCTGAGGTAGGACAGTAAAGGTATATTGCTGGCCTTGCCAGCTGAAGGCAAATTGCTTCAGGTAGGCTTTATAGGAGCATATAAAAAGGCATTTGTCAAGTAAATGGCTGCATACCAAGTACCAGGAGATGTGTTAATTTGCTCAAGCAGTGAAACCACACCTAGTACAGCAGCTGCAATTGGAGTCACCACTTAACCAAGCTTATGATAATACACTGTCATTCTCCAAGAACCATCTGTCTTCTGCACAGGCCAAATGGGAGAGCTGAAAAGATGTGGTGGAAATCACCACCTCTGTATCCTTCAAGTCCTTGATGGGGACTCTAATCTCCATATCACTTCCAGGGATGCAATATTATTTTTGATTTACGATTTTTCTAGCTAGAGGCAGCTCTAATGACTTCCATTTGGCCTTTCCCACCATAATAGCCCTCATCCTACCAGTCGTGGAACCAATGTGGGGGTTCTGCCAGCTGCTAAGTATGTCTATGCCAATTATGCATTCTGGCACTAGGGAAATGACCACAAGATGAGTCTGGGGACCCACTGGACCCACTGTAAGTTGGACATGAACTGAAACTCCATTAATTACCTGACCTTTATAAGCCCCTACTTTTAACTGGAGGACCACAGTGATGTTTCAGGTCCCCTGAAATCAATGTCAACTCAGACCCTATGTCCAGTAGTCCCAAAAATATCTGATCATTTCCCTTTCCCCAGTGCACAGTTATCCTGGTAAAAGGCCAGGATCTCCTTGGGGAAGAACGGGAGAAAGATTCACTGCATAAATTATCAATAATGTGGTGGGGTCCTTCCTCAAGGGACCTGGCCTCCCCTTCACTCAAGGGGTTCTGGGTCTGTAAACTGGCTCAAGTCTGGAAATCAATTGAGGGGCAGTAGTTCTCTTTTTTTTTGTAATTCAAATTAGTCTTTTGTCCATTCAATCTAGAAGTTTTCTGCTTGTATAAATTAAGTAGGAATGTAGTTGGCTTCCTATCAATTTCACTTCTAGGAACACCATGGTTAATTAGCCAGTGCCAGAGCTCTACAAGAGTCAGACTATTCTGACTGCTGATTTGCTTCTGCTGTCCATTACGGTAGCTATGTCCACCTTGCCTTTGAGGATTGAGTGCCACCACTTCGCCCCTGCCACCTTGGGATCCAATTATTCCCATTATATTTAAATTTTGTAGTTGAGTGACTGTGGTTCCCACTGTTAGAGCTGACATACAGAGAAGAGCAAGGGCTCTTCAAAATGCAGGTACACATTGAGAAACTTTTGACAAGCTTTCTCTGTTACATTTTTTAGTGATGTGTACTCCTTTCTAATAGAGGTTTACTTACAGTAAAAGGAGAAGATGCACAAAATGGAATGCATCTGAACCCCTTAGGGGAGAAGAAATATGGGCCTTGGTATAATCTGCAGCCAATGTGAGTATTATTGCACAGAAGCAAGAGTAATGGAAGCTTTTGGCAAAGCCAGAACACCTGGCAACTCTCTATTCTTTTTAATAGTTTCTTACCTTCCTTATGTCTATCCTCTTAATGCTCTGACCACATTTTTAAGTCTCATATGTTAGACGTTTTTCCTCAAACCACATATATGTCGTTCCCCAGGGTTCTCTCTTCCAGTCTCTTCTCTATATTTGCTCTCCTTACATAATTTAATTTATACCTATGACTAATATTTAAACTCACAATTTTCAAGTGTAGAGCATCAATTCCATTCTCTTTCTAGGCCTGACCTCCTATTCATCTTCAATCTTATGACCTTTAGACAGTTCATTCATACCAAGTCTAAAAGTAAACTCAAAATCCCATTGTCCTTAAAATGTTACCTTTCCCTGTGTTTTATTGCAGTACAATTAACAGGATCCAAGCACAATTAACAGGATCTACATCTAGTCCACAAACTGAACTAGAAACTTAAGATCATTCTATTTATTTTACTAGACTATAAGCCACATGATTATAAAAGAACTTTGCTTCACTAGTCCCCATATACACAACAGGTGGCAAATCACCAGGTATATGGCAGGTGCTCATATTTACATTATTTACCTTATAAATATGTAAATCCTTGACTCATTCTTTTCTCCTATTACTCATCTGGTCACTAAATTTTGTAGCTCTGTTCTAGAGGCATTTCTGGAATTCATCCTTTCTTTTTTCCATTTCTATCATCCCTGCCATGGGCTTCTCACTTCTCTGTATCTTGTTCTTCTCATGGTCATGCATCCTCCACACCACCGCAAAAGTTATCTTTCCAAAACAAAATTCTAATCAGGTTGCTCTCTCAAGGGAAAATTCTTTTTGATCTTTCAAACTCTTCAACAAGGGCTTCAGTCCAAATGTTTAGCTTCTCACCATCTGGCATTTCTCTAATATACACCTTATGGTCTACCCAATTGGACTTGTTTTCATTCTGAAACACAGTACATATTCTTCTCCTTCCCATCAATTTGTTCATACTCTTCTTTTGTCTGAAATGCTCTTCCACTCTTCTTGTCTCCTGGCAAGGCAAATCAACATTATCTCTTCTGCGAAATTTTCTTTCCCATAGATTCTTCCTATCTTGTTTGCCCATTGCCATTTGCACAGAATTCTCTCAAGAACTTTTCATATTATTTTTATTTCATGTTGATTTTGTCTGCCACATCATAAGATTCTTAAAGAAGGAACCACGCTGAATTCATTTTTTCTGCTCCCACTCACCATCCAGCAAGTGTAGCATATAGTGGCCATTTAGTACATATTTTAAAGTGAGTCATTGTGTGGCATATTGAGGAGAAACTGTCTGTATTGAGTATGAAGTGAAAGCATGGCAGCATGGTTGCACCAAAATTCTGGAAGACTTTAATATACCATACAAAACTAGTGATTAAAGCATTATTACTATTAAAGATTTAAATATAAAACTACTACAGTAAAACACTGGAGAAATCTCTAGGACATTGTCCTGGGAAACAATATCATGAGTAATATCCCACAAGTGCAGGCAACCAAATCAAATATGGACAAATGGGATCACAACAAGTTAAAAGCTTTTGCACAGCAAATAATACAAAAATGAACAAAGACAACCCAAAGAATGGAAGAAAATATTTGCAAACTACTCAGTTGGCAAGGGATTAATAACCAGAACATATAAAGAGCTCAAACAACTCTCTGGGAAAGAATCTAAAAATCTGAATGGGCAAAAGATTTGAACAGACACTCTCAAAAACAAAACATACAAATGGAAAACAGGCACATGAAAATGCGCTCAATATCACTGATCACCAGAGAAATATAAATCAAAACGACAATGTCATATCATCTTACCCCAGTTAAAATGGCTTATATCCAAAAGACAGGCAATAACAAATGCTGGCAAGGACGTGGTGGAAAGGGAACCCTTGTACATTGTTTACTGGGAGTATAAATTAGTACAGCCACTATAGAGAATAGTTTGGAGGTTCCTCAAAAAACTAAAAATTGAGCTACCATAAGATTCAGCAGTCCTACTGCTGCATATATCCAAAAGAAAGAAAATCAGTGTGTCAAAGAGGTATCCTCACTCCTGTGTTTGTTGCAGCATTGTTTATAACAGCTAAGATTTGGAAGCAATCTATGTGTCCATCAGCAGCTGAATGGTTAAACAAAATGTGATAGATACACACAATACAGTACTACCCAGCCATCAAAAAAGAATGAAATTCTGTCATTTGCAACAACATGGATGGAACTGGAGATCCTTATGTTAAGTGAAATAAGCCAGGCACAGACAAACATCATATTTTCTCACTTATTTCTGGGATCTAAAAATCAAAGCAATTGAACCCATGAACATAGGCAGTAGAAAGATGGTTACCAGAGAGTGGGAAAGGCAGCAGGGGCCTGCAGAGAAGGTGGGGGATGATTAATGGGTATAAAAAGAAAATAGAAAGAATAAATAAATACCTACTATTTGATAGTACAACAGGGTGACCATAGTCAATAACTTAATCGTACACTTTAAAATAACTTACAGAGTGTAACTGGATTTTTTGTAACTCAAAGACAGATGCTTGAGGGCATGGAGACCCCATTTTCTATATTGCAATTATTTCATATTGCATATGTGATCAAAACATCTCAGGTACCTCATAGATACATACATGTACTATGTACCCACAAAAATGTAGTAAAAATTTTTTTAAACCATTATTACTATTAAAACTCAAGTTATGCAATGGAATAGGGCAAAGGGCTGAGAGAAGAGACAGAGAGCAGTTAGCAGTCTGTTTTTATGTGTGTAAGAATCATGTGGACAATTTTCACTTTACTGACCTTGAATCATAAGCCTCCAAGAAGTGCACCCACACACGGTTTCCTGATGAGGTCAGCATGAGCCCCCACTCCAGTACTTGCTGCAGTTGTTTATCTGAGCAGGAGCAAGTGACAACTGGTACAGGTTCAACCTGCAGTGAGTGAAATGAAAAATGGTTTGGCACAGACATCAAAACTACGTTAACATCATCAAGCGTTGAGGTGCGGCGGTGGGGGGTGGGGCAAGCTTTACGCTACTTTACTTTCTGAAAATTATCTTTCCTCTATTTACAATACATTATCATTCCCTGAATAGGTGCTAATAGATGTGTGAGAGTCTATGTCATTATAAACACATATCTGTATTTCATTTATTCCATCAGCAAAATAAACTGATTAAATATGGTTCTATATCTAATAGAATTAACATTAGTTTTCAAAAACTACAAGAAATATGTTCTGCTTGAAATAATACTATGTTGTTTAAAGATCTCTGAACTGAGTCTATATATATAGATAACAAAAGACCACAGTTTTATTTTTGAATTTTATTTTAACTACATTTCACTTTACATTTAGCTCCTCATGATATCCTAAATCTAACACAGCAAGTACTATGTTACATATCAATTACAAATCAATATGTAAATGTTTCCTTGTTTGTTTTATTAAGTACTTAATAAAGATTTCTATTATTTGATCTGAAATTTGCCTAAGAAAAGACTATTGCACTTGGTAGATATATAGCAAAATGTTTCTATTCAAATTAATGATTAATATAAAGAGGACTGGCGTCCTTAGTTGGGGATCTAGGGCCACATATGAGTGGGAACCTTGTGGCCCACTGCTAAGCCATAGAGTCCTGCCATGCTGGGGTTGAAGGGGAAAAGATTCTTAGAAATCCCATCAGGGCCAACTTTCTCAGCATCCACAGATATGTATCTTGCCAAAGAAGATAATCCCCCTTCCTCCCCACTGCTATTGGTTTGATGTTATTAAATCCTTCAATTTGAGACAGAAATTCTCCTCTCACTATTGGAGGCAGGTATAAAACTCAAATGAGACAGTAATAATAAGAGTATACTGATTTAACCACATAAGTGGGAATTAATAAACAAAATCAGAACTTTTATAAAGTCTTTTTAACTTACTTTCTGAAGAGTAACATCTTCAGGGAAAGTAAGCATAGGAAATAAATCTAAAAGGATGACAGAAAGGAAATTTCCAACTTGATGGGGGAAGAGCACAATGAAAAAAGACTTAAACGAATGAAAATAAATTTGTATTTATTGAAATCACTTGCTCACAGCTGATCAAAAATAATAAAAACCAATAATAGTTATAATAATTGAGTGTTATTATATGCAAAATAATAAGCTAACTATTTTTATAGGGTTATCTGATTTAATCTTCTAACAGAATCCTGGGAGGCAAGTAGTATTATCTTTATTTCACAAATAAACAAAGGTTGTAGGTGTTCATTAACTTGCCCAAGGTCATATAGTTTAAAAAGTTGTTCAACTAAAATGGAATCTTAGGTCTATCTGCCTCTAAATCCCATGCTCTTTCTTGTAAAACACAGGTTATATTTATGCAGTGCTTTCCACACAGGAAGTTCTTATATGTGGGTGCTCCTACTCCAATTCCCATTTCAAAGTGAAACAAAATTTAGTAACAGTTGTGGAAAGGTTGGATTCAAGACAGAAACTGTGTTCAGTCTTAAAGATACTAAAGAAAGTAACATTTCATAAACCTGAATTTTGATACTTGAGAATACCAGCTTGTGGTCATGATAGGGTACTTTATTTGAATTCAATGGATAGGTCAACCTGGGAATCTGGTTTGTAATCTGCTGCAACTCCAATGACCAGTTGACTTCAGCAAAGGAAATCAATGATCCTAACCAAATCTCATGTGGTTTAGAGGAGCTGACCAAATACATTCCCTCAACTACAGGAACTATCCAGTTATATTTTGCATTTGATATTAACCATGTTAAACTGCCACTAATGAAGGCCAATTGAACACTTATTACTATTTGTATTATTATCGAAAAGCAAGCTAGACAGTGACTCCCTCAAGAAACAGTTATTGAGCTTCTACTGCTGACCAGGCACTGGTACAGGTGCTGGAGAGTCCACAGGAGCCATGACGAACAAGGTAATTGCTTACACAGGACTTTTGCTCTAAGAAGAAAGAGTGACTCATTAAAAAGAAAGAAAATTATAGAGAAAATATCAGAATTAAACAGGGTGATGTGAAGGGATGTGGGGCTGGTACATCCTTTGCATGTTCAAATATGGCCTTTTAATTAAATGACTTTTAATACACATCAAATGAAAAGATTATCAAACATTCAAGATGGTTTTTTTTTAAGTCCTAAATACATCCTTAAAGTTTATTAGCAAAACAACCACTTATTCTGGGTAATAAATATTCAAGCCAGTCTGGCTATAACAAAGAAAGACATAACAGGTAGGTAGTTACTCCTTGAAATAGCCTATGGAATACAGTTGCCTGTCAAAATGATTCAGAAATTCCAGATTTGTTTTTTTATTCTCCTAAGATCATTGATTAATTGTACATTCATGAGTTTTAAAGAAATAAACAATACTAATTGGGCTTTATGGGGGACCTTATAAAATTGTGCAAGAGTCAGAGAAACTGATGAAAGGAAAAGATTAATACCCATGTAGTGCCAGGAGGGTGACTAACGCGATTACTTCCTTATGAGGCTCTAGCTCTCAAACTCTCGATTCCAATTTTAACAGAACAAAGCAGATTTGAAGCTCATGCACTAACTTTTTGCCCAAAAATATTTGAAAATTAATTTTACTGCTATTAGAAACTTTATTCCAGAGATAAGAAGAGTTTTTCTATCCAGAATTAGATAATTATCATACTTGTGAACAAACTGGCTTTAGCCACAGTGAATAATACATGTAAGCACAAACACCAAAAATGTTACCAGAGAGTACCTTTTATTTAATACGGAAATTCTAGTCAATCGAAAGTATAAAAGCATAAGGAATTTATTCATTATGGTCATTTCCTCATATAGCATCATGGTTATGAGTGATCCTTTTTATAATATTTATCACACATTTTTAATTTGGATTCAATATATCTGCATTGGATTTTTTTTCTTTCTAAACATAAATCTCCATATACACTTATGTAATATGACGATTCATTCTTTAATTAATTGTAACATTCTCAATGTGGCCTCATCATGGTTTTTCATAAATATAGCAGAATTACAACAACTTCACTCCACCAAAATAAGTGTTTCATTTTGTATTGAAGATGTATTCAACCATGTCTTTCAGCTGTTCCAAGAAAAGTCACCTGTCAACCTTCAATACAGTCAGAAGGATTCCAGGAGCAAAATGAAGAAAACTGAAAGCAGAAAACTGTTTCACTTATAAGACTAAGAGAATTTAAAAGACACTTTTAAATGAATAAAGTAAGCATTTTTAAATCCCTGTTACCTATAGTCATATAACTAACCACCCTAAAACTTAAACTTACTATCTCTCTCATTTCTGTGAATTAGCTGAGCACAGCTGAGTGGTTCTTCCTTGGGGTCTCTGAGGCAGCTGCAGTCTTACTCAGACTGAGTGGCCACAGTGGCTCACCCTCATGGCTGGCAGATGACGCTGACTCTTGGCTGGGAGCTTAGGTAGCTTGTCCACGTTACTTGGGCTTCTCACATCATGGCAGCTTGTTCCAAAGGCAAGTGATCCAATACACTAAAACAAGAAATGTACTAGTTTTCCATTACCATGTGACAAATTACCACAAACTTGGTGGCACAAAACAATGCCCATTTATTATCTCACAGTTTCTGTAGGTCAGAGGCCTGGGCATGGTTAGCTGGGTCTTCTGCTCAGGATCTCACAAGGCTTAATCAAGGTGTCAACCACAGTTACAATCTCAGCAGAGGTTTCAGATCCTTTTCCAAGCTCACTTGGGTTGTTGGCAGAATTCATTTCTGGCAGTTCCAAAACTCAAGACAATTGCCTTCTTTGAGATCAACAGAGGAACGTTCTGAGCTCAGGAAAGGCCTAATCTTTTTATTTGTTTGTTTAAAGAAAAAGAACAGCTTTAGTGAGATATAACTCACATACCATATAGTTAACTCATTTAAGGTATAAAATTCAATAGTTTTTAGCATATTGACAGAATTGTGCAACCATAGTTGCTTTCTAATTTTAGGATGCTTTTGTCAACCCAGAAACAAATCTTGTACCCATTAGCAGTTACTTTCAATTCCACCCCCAACCCCAGCCCCAGGCACCACTAATCAATTTTATCTCTATAAATTTTTTCCTATTCAGTTATATTACATTAGTGGAATCATTCACATTCACAAAAAACTTAGTGACTGATTCACAATCTCAACCACTAAGTCTTTTGTGATTTAGCAAATGTTCTTAAGATATAACGTATCTTGTACTTGTACATTATTCCCTTTTATAGCTGAGTAATATTTTCATGGATTTTATGGATATACCACCTTGTATCTATCTATCAATGTTGATAGACATTTAGATTGTTTTTATTTGGGGATTATTGTGAATAATGCTACTATAAATATTCATGCAGAAGCTTTTGTGGGCACATATGCTTGTATGTTATTTGGTTTTACACCTAGGAGTGAAATTGCTAGATCATATGATAACTCTATGTTGAACAATTTGAGGAACTGCTAAATTATTTTCCAAAGCAGCCACACCATTTTACATTCTCACCAGCAACATATGAAGATTCCTATTACTCCTCATCCTTTTCAACACTCATTATTTTCTGTCTTTTTAAAAAATTATTATAACCATCCTAGTGGGTGTGCATATCTCATTGTGGCTTTGATGTGCACTCCCTAATGACTAATGATGTGCAGGCATCTTTTTATGTGCTTATCGGCCACTTGTGTACCTTCTTTGGGAAAATGTCTATTCAAATCCTTTAATCATTTTTCAAAATTGAGTTATTTTTATTTTTATTCCTGTGTTTCAAGAGTTTATATATATATGTGTGTGTGTGTGTGTGTGTGTGTGTGTGCATATATTTATGACCTATCCATTGAATTCATATATATATATATATACATATATATATATATATTATACATATTTTTTTTTAATTCAATGGATAGGTCAACCTGGGAATTTGGTTTTTAATCTGCTGCAACTCCAATGACCAGTTGACTTCAGCAAAGGAAATCAATGATCCTAACCAAATCTCATGTGGTTTAGAGGAGCTGACCAAATATATATGTGTGTGTGTGTGTGTGTGTGTGTGTGTGTGTATGTGTGTGTGTGTGTGTGTATATATATATATATACATATACATATGTAAAACACATTTCTTACTAGGTATATGATTTGTAAATATTTTCCCGATTTCATGGGTTGACTTTTCACTTTCTTGATTACATCCTTAGAATTATTACAATTTTAAGTACAATTTATATTTTTTTGTCATTTGCTACTTTGCTTTTGATGTGTATCTAAGAAATTGTTGCCTGCCCGAAGTTCGTCATGTATACCTATGTTTTCCAAGAGTTTTATGCTTTTAACTCTTGCAGTTAGGTCTAAAATCCACTTTGTGTTCATCTTTGTGCATGGTGTGAGGAAGGGGATCCAACTTCATTCTTTGGATATCCAGTTGTTCCAGCGCTATTTGTTGCAAATACCTAGCCCTCTTTAAAATGATCACCTGACTAGTTCTAACCTAACCAGGTTAATTCAATTAATTCAAAGCCAGCTTACTAGGGATCTTAATTACATCCAGAAATGCTTTCATCACTGCCATATGAGGTAACATAATTCCTGAAGTGACATTTGTCATAGTCACAGGTGTCACTCTAAATCAAGAGAAGTTTACAGAATGAGGCATGCATTCTATGAGGTAAAATTTTGCAGGACAACTTAGAGTTCCCCCTACCATGGATAACTACCAGTGTCTTCAGGCCTGGACTTGAAAACTGACAGAATATCATTGCCATCATATTCTAACCATTAAGCAGTCATAGGGCCCACCAAAATGCAAAGGAGGGGTGATAGGTCCATCTTTTCATAAAAGGAGTTCCTAAAAACATGTGCCACAACCTGTGGTCATAAAAAGAGGTTCTACAGATGATTGCTTACTTACTTATTTATTGGATACCGTGTCTTGATCTATCACCCAGGCTGCACAATCTCAGTTCACTGAAACCTCCATCTCCTGGGTTCAAGCGATTTTCCTGCCTCAGCCTCTGTGTAGCTGGGACTGCAGGTGTGCAACACTACACCTGGCTAATTTTTTTTTGCATTTTTAGTAAAAATGGGGCTTTCCCCCTGTTGGCCAGGCTTGTCTGAAACTCCTGACCTCAAGTCATCTGCCCATCTTGGCCTCTCTCAAAGTGCTAGTATTACAGGCATGAGCCACCATGCCCAACATAGACATGTATGTTTATTAAAATATTTTAATTCTCGTTTTCTTTCTATTTTAAGATTCTTAAATGCTCTGAAAATAAAGAAGACAATTTATTGTAAAGAAAAGTCTGAAACAGAATACAATAACTACTTACATTTTTATAATGAAAAGGAATTAGAAACCCAATTCTTACAGGAATCTGGCCTGTTCTGTTGATGAATCACCTTGGCTGTTTCACAGAGTTCATTTCTTCTTTGTGAGCAACAGGTAACCTATGAGTGACCTTAGAAAGATGATTCACCTCATATATAGAAGCCGAAGTAAGAGCTCCAAAATGATTTGATTAGAACTGAAAGAGAAGGCCTCATACCCCAACAAATTACTGTTTACTCCCCCACTCCAGCTTCCTTTTAACAATGTAGAATAAAAACACCAAACAGCATTGACTAATCTATGTCAATTTTTGTTAAAATGTACAAGAAATGAAGACCTATACCAATATGCAAAATTCACAGATATAAGCAGCCTGTAGTGGTTAACACGTTGCACAAAGCTTGTCCTCATGCACAAAGATGGCCAAAGTGGTTTTTTAAAAAATTATTTTAAATAAAGTACTTCATTCCTGCACAAGTGAATAGGCCTATTTTTGATATGTAAGAAACATACTCTGGAAATATATGAAAACCAACTCTTCCTCTCTCTGTCTCTCTCTCTCTGTCTCCCTCTCCCTCTCTCTCCCAACCACCCCTGCTCCCGGCTCTCTCTCTGTATCTTTTTTTCCTCTCTCTCCGAGAAGAAAACTGAAATGTAAATCTGAGGAGGCTGACAGAATACTATATGAAGGAGAAATCAGGATATTACAATAAATGTAGACTTTCTTGGACAAAAATGTACAATTACTGTATTAGCCTAAGCTGGAATAATTATAATTGTCTTTTTTTCATGATCACATGGCAGAAAAAAATAAACAACACAAAACAAAACCAAAAAGTAGGACTCAAAATAAAATATCTAGCTTGGTCCCAGAACAGTTTTCAAAACTTATCCTGATTAGTAGGCTAACAAAAAATACTCATGTCTGAGCTTGTATCTTCATTTTCTCAATGGTGATAATCATACCTGACCTACCTATCTCAAATAAGTATATTATAAGAATCCAGTAAAATATGTTTGTTCTTTTTTATAATTTTATTTTAAATTTGGGGGTACATATGCAAGTTTGTTATATAGGCAAAATTGTGTCATGGAGGTTCATTGTACAGACTATTTTGTCACCAAGGTATTAAGCCTAGTAACCATCAGTTATTTTTCCTGATCTTCTCTCTCTTCCCACTCTTATCCTCTGATCACCCCCAGTGTGTGTTATACCCTTCTATGTTTCCACGTGTTCTCATTTAGCACCCACACACGAGTGAGAACATGGATCTATGTACACTGCTTTGGGCAGTATAGCCATTTTAATAACGTTGATTCTTCCTATCTATGAACATGGAATCTTTTTCCATTTGTGTCATCTCTGATTTCTTTGAACAATGTTTTTTAGTTCTCTTTGTATAGATCTTTTGCCTCTCTGGTTAGCTGTATTCCTAGCTTTGTGTGTGTGTGTATGTGTGGCAATTGTACCTGGAATTGTGTTCCTGAGTTTGCTCTCAGCTTGACAGTTGTTAGTGTATAGGAATGTCAGTGAGTTTTGCACACTGATTTTGTATCCTGAGACTTTGCTGAAGTTGTTTATTGGGTTACGAGTTTTTGGGCTGACACTACAGGGTTTTCTAGTTATAGGATCATGTCATCTGCAAACAGGGATAGTTTGACTTCCTCTCTTCCTATTTAGATGTCTTTTATTTTTTTCTTTTATGATTTCCCTGGCCAGGACTTCCAATACTGTGTTAGGTAAGAGTGGTGAGAGAGACCATCTTTGTCTTGGGCTGGTTTTCAAGAGTAATGCTTCCAGCTTTTGCCATTCGGTATGATGTTAGCTGCAGCTTTGTCATAGAAGGCTTTTATTATTTTGCTGTGTGTTTCTTCAATACCTAGTTTTTTTGAGTTTTTAACATGAAGGGGTGTTGAATTTTATCAAAAGCTTTTTCTGTGTCTATTAAGATAATCATATGGTTTGTCTTTAGTTTTGTTCATGTGATGAATCACATTTATTGATGTGCATATGTTGAACCAACCTTGCATCCCAGGGATAAAACCTACTTGATCATGGTGAATAAGCTTTGTGATGTGCTGCTGGGTTCAGTTTACAGTATTATGTTGAGGATTTTTCATTGATATTCATTGATAATAATGTCCTAAAGTTTTCTTATTTTGTTGTGCCTCTGCCAGGTTTTGGTATCAGGATGATGCTGGCCTCATAGAATGAGTTAGGGAGGAGTCCCTCCTCTTCAATTTTTTGGAATCATTTCGACAGAATGGTACCACCTCTTCTTTGTACATCTGGTAGAATTCAGCTGTGAATCTGTCTGGTCCTGGGCTTTTATGGTTGGTAAGATATTTATTACTGACTCAATCTCAAAGCTCTTTATTAGTCTCTTCAGGGAATCCATTTCAGTCTTGAGAGGGTCTATGTGTCCAGGAACTCATCTATTTCTTCTCAATTTTCTAGTTTATGTGTGTAGAGGTGTTCACAATGTTCTGATAGTTGTTTGTATTTCTTTGGGGTTTTGATAATATTCCTTTTGTTGTTTCTGATTGCATTCATTTTAATCTCCTCTCTTTTCTTCTTTATTAGTCTAGCTAGTGATCTATCTATTTAATTAACTTTTTCAAAAAAAGCTTCTGCATTCATTGATCTTTTCATTGAGACACGATTTTTTGTGTCTCAATCTCCTTTGGTTATTTCTTTTTCTTTTTTTTTTTCCTCTTTTTTTTTTTTTTGAGATGGAGTTTTGCTCTTGTCACCCAGGCTGGAGTGCAATGGTATGATCTCAGCTCACTGCAACCTCTGCCTCCCAGGTTCAAGCAATTCTCTTGCCTCAGATTCCTGGGTAGCTGGGACTATAAGCACCCACCACCACACTCAGCTAACTTTTGTATTTTTAGTAGAGATGGGGTTTCACCATGTTGGCCTCCCAAAGTGCTGGGATTACAGGCATGAGACACCTCACCTGGCCTGGCTATTTCTTGTCTTCCGCTAGATTTGGGATTTTTTTGCTCTTGGTTCTCTAGTTCCTTCAGTTGTGCATTAGCTGTTAACTTGAGATCTTTCTAACTTTTTGTGTGGCCTTTTAGTGCTATACATTTTCCTCTTAACGCTGACATAGCAGTCGCCTAGAGATTCTAGTATGTTGTATCTTTGTGCTTATTAGTTTAAAAGAATTTCTTGATTTCTGCCTCAATTTCATTATTTGCCCAAAAGTCATTTAGGAGCCGGTTATTCAGTTTCCATGGAATTGTATCAGTTTGAGTGAACTTTTTAGTCTTGATTTCTAATTTGATTGTTCTGTGGTCTGAGACATTGTTTGTCATGATTTCAGTTCTTTTCATTTGCTGAGGAGTATTTTACTTCTGATTATGTGAAAGCTATTACAGTATGTGTCATGTGAATGTGAAGAAGATATATTCTGTTGTTTGGGGCTGGAGAATTCTGAATATGTCTATCAGGTCCATTTGATCAGTAGGGCATTAAAGTCTCCCACTATTAATGTGTGGGAGTCTAAGTCTCTTTGAACTCTAAGAACTTTATGAATCTGGGTGCTTCTGTATTGGGTGCATATATATTTAGGAAAGTTAGAGCTTCTTGTTGAATTGAACCCTTTACCATTACGTAATAAAGCCCTTCTTTGTCTTTTTAAATTTTTGTTGGTTTACAGTCTGTTTTTTTCTGAAACTAAGATTGCAACCATTGCTTATTTCTGTCTTCCATTTGCTTGGTAGATTTTCTCCATCCCTTTATTTTGAGTATATGAGCGTCATTGCAGGTGAGATGGGTTTCTTGAAGATAGCATATCACTGGGTCTTGGTTCTCTACCCAGGTTGCCAATCTGTGTCTTTTAATTGGGACATTTAGCTTATTCACATTCAAGGTTACTATTGATATGTGGGGGATTTAATCTTGTCATCATGATGTTAGCTGGTTATTTTGCAGACTTGTTTATGTGGTTCCCTTATAGCGTCACTGGTCTGTATACTTCAGTATGCTTTTTTAGTGGCTGGTAACTCTTTCTCTGTATGTCTTTTAGCATGCTTTAAGCTGCTTTGAGAACACCAAACTTAAATTAGTTTAAACAGCCAACTAATTTCCTGTCACATGATTTCCAGAGGTAGATCTAACTTTAGAGTTAACGGCTTCAGTAACTCTGTGACATTATTAGGAGCATACGTTCTTGCCAACTCTTCTTTCTGTTGTCAAGAGATTTGGCATAATCCACACCAAATCTCTTATTCCCCTAGTAACTATAAAATGGCTACAAGTAACCATAGGGCCTCCCTGCCTCCTTCTTTATATCCACAGAGAAAATAGAATTTCTTCCCTCCAGGCATTACACCCATTCCTGGACCAGTAACACCAATCAGTGAACTATGTGATGCTTGACTTATACATGGATTCCTGAAAGGCTCTGGCTTTGATTCATTGGGATACACTCCTGGAGCTGGGAAAGGAAAAATTTCCTGTGAGTTGCAAGAGCCATGTGATGAATATAAATACATATGAGCAATATTGGAGATCTGTGAAGGGGAAATATCAGGGAGGAAATGGAAGTCGTGTCAGCTATATAGCATTCAATATAGACTGGGAAGTCACCAGGAAATAGCACATTTTTATAAATATACAATAAGATATTGTTTAGTTGTATTTCCTTCAAAGGCACCAGTTCATCTTCCCCTACAACTTCTCCTAAACAACTTGATGGGGGAGGATCTGGCTTTCATGGTGACTATAACTTAATCTACCCTATATAACGTAGATTTTGAAGGTGCATTTTTATACATTATGACATTAAACCTATAATACAAGCAAGAAAAGTCCAAGACATCAGTATAAAACATGGCGTTGAGAAAATTTTGATGAGTTAGAAATATTTTCATAAGTAAAGAACAGCAAGTTTTAAAAAATGTGTACACACACACACACAAAAATGAAACATCCTTACCTTATGCTATATACAAAAAACTCAAAATTGATCAAAAACCTAAATGTAACAGCTGAAACTATATCACTCTAAGAAGAAAAAAAGGGGGGAAGCTCCATGACATTGAATTCGGTAATGATTTTTTAGCTAGGACAGCAAACCATTGAAAATAAAAGAAAAAAATAGATAAATTGTACTTCATCAACATTTAGAACTTTTGTGTAACAAAGGATACTTATCAGCCGAGTGAAAGGCAACCGATGGAATGGAATAAAATATTTGCAAATTATATATCAAATAAGGGTCTAATATACAAGATATATAAAGAACTCCTACAACTCGACAAGAAAAAAAAAATTTGATTTTTACAATGGACAAAGAATTGACCCAGCAATCCCATTACTGGGCATATACCCAAAGAACTATAAATCATTCTACTATAAAGACACACGAACATGTATGTTCATTGCAGCCCTGTGTACGATAGCAAAGACCTGGAACCAACCCAAATGCCCATCAATGTTAGACTGGACAAAGAAAATGTGGTACATAATACACCATGGAATACTATGCAGCCATAAAAAATGATGAGTTTGTGTCCTTTGTAGGGACTTGGATGAATCTGGAAACCAACATTCTCAGCAAACTGACACAAGAACAGAAAGCCAAACACCATATGTTCTCTCTCATAGGTGGGTGTTGAACTATGAGAACACGTGGACTCAGGGAGAGGAGCATCACACACTGGGGGCAGTTGCGGGGGTATGGGAGAGACAGTCGGGGGTGGGGAGGGAGGGGAGGGTGGGAAGGGATAACATGGGGAGAAATGCCAAATATAGTATGCACCTAAAGTTAAATAAATAAATTTTTTTAAAAAAAGAATTGAATAGACATCTCTCCAAAAATAAATATACAAATGTCCAATGAGCACATAAAATGATGCTCCACATCACTAATAATTGGACAAACACAGATCAAAACTATGAGATACCACTCCATATCTATTAGGATAGCTACTAAAAAACAAACCAGCAAAAGAAAATAACCAGACTTGGTGAGGATTTGAAGAATTTAGAAACGTTGTGCACTGTTGGGAATGTAAAATGGTGCAGTTGATATGGAAAACAGTATGGTGATGCCTAAAATAATGAAAAATAGAATTAATATTGATCCAATAATTTCATTTCTGAGAATATACCTAAAAGAATTCAAAGTAAGGTGTCAAAGCTATTTGTATACTCATGTGCACAGCAGCATTATTCACAATAGCTAAAATGCAAGTGTCCACTGACAGATTAATGAATAAATGAAATGTAGTAGATATATACAATGGAATATTATTTAACCTTTAAAGGGTAGGAGATGTGACACATGCTACAGCATGGATGAAACTTGAACACCTTATACTAAGTGAAACAATTTCATCACAAAAAGATAATTACTGTATGATTCCACATATATGAGATACCTAGTATACTTAAATTCATAGAGACCAAAAATAGAATGGTGGTTGCCAAAGGACTTATTGTTTGGTGTATATACAATTTCAATCTGGGAAGGGGTGAAAGGTTCTTATGATGAATGGTTGTGATAGGCTGCAACAATGTGTGTGCATTTAATACTACTGAACTGAATACTTACAAATGGATAAGATGATAAATTTTATGGTATGTGTATTTTCCCACTTTTAAAAACAGTGTACAAAAAAGTTTACAATTTTATTATTTTATTCCTAAACTGCTCCCAAAATGTATTACTTATGTAACAAGAAAAACACTGATTTAACACAAATAGGTTATCTCCCTACCTTTTAAGGTCTTAAGAAGATTGAATTCCTATTCCATATCTGGTGGAAGTTGAAAATTCTCTCCAAGGTTTTTACTAATTCTTAGTTGTGAAGTCTGCCTCTGATTCTTCATTCCTAATTTCATTGAATTATTTTATGTTACAGAAAATTTTATACACCCTCAAGAAAGCCATTTTCCTCTACATTATGTTTATATAGACTCTTTATATAGACTTTCTTTAATTTCACAAAAGCAAAATGAACCATTAAAACCCCTCATAGACACATGTATTTAAAGAGTTAACTGAAGATATGAAGAGATGGGATGCAGGGCTCATTTATATCTACAGCCCAGAACATTTCAAGTTGAATATCAATCACTTAACTCTTACAAGTCATTTCAGTCTCTCTACTCTGGTCACTTCAAACTTTTAACATCCCAACCTCACACCACATTGGCCCATTATAGCTTCTTTCTTTCATTTTTAAATCATTTTTCCTCACATATGCTCTCTTGTATGGAGTCTCCTTTTTCTCAAAGCTCAAAATTCTTCTCTTTCATATAATTAGTTCAGACCTCTCAAGCCCCTTACCCCCAAATTCAGCTCTAAAACCTCCATGGGATCAGCAGAATAAAGGACCCTTTGTTTAAGTTATTCTCCTTCTTAGAAGGTAGCTGTAGTCATAATAGGCATTTTCCCCTTCATTTCAAACAGAGGGTGGAGCCCCAATCTCCTTTCTACACTCTCCCATCTTTCCTCTCACCTACCCTGCTATGAGCTGCATTCACCTCCTTGAAGACAGTAAGCTGTCATTCTTCTCTGCTGGCATAGTTTGTCTGAACCTAATCAGGCCTAAGGCCTGCATATACAATTTTGCAGACCACCATCTGCAGGGGCATACAAGCGGTCCATCTGCCAAGTCTTTCTAACAAGTGCTAGAACTAGTTGTTGTCATAACCCACTACAATGAACTCTATCGGGAATTGCAAGAGATTATTTTTCTTCTTGTCTCTTAAAAAGGAACTCTTTGGTGCTCTCTCAGGCCTTGAAAATTGAGTGGAAATAAGAGAAGACATATTTTACATATAGCTAAAAAAACACAATGTAAAGAAAGATTCATTCATCTTAGGTACATAGGTTCTTTGAGTGCTTATTAGCTAATGCATACCACAAAAAAGAAATCCATATTATTTTGAAAGTGTAAAGGAATTTACTTGTAAAAGATTTCAAACCAGTCATTTATTATTTTTTGAAGTCCTTTCCATTTATTCCTTAGTCTACAAATTAAGTACCTAATCTATGTCCTTTTACCCATTAACATAACTCTCCAAAGATGTTCACATAATGTTGTACACTTGAGAACAAGGTAGGAGGAATGTAAAGGTAAGTCACAGAAATTACCTGAATGGTAAATAAAAGGGATTCTATAATTTTTTAACTTTAGAAATCAAAGAAAGAGCTCCCAGGCCAAATATGGCCAATGGATAGTTGTGAATAAGTCGCTAATAAGAAACTGTTAAGCTATCAAACCAGAAAAGAGATGAGAAATTTAAGAATGGTGGAGACATGATCTAGGTGTATGTAACTGTTTTGTGTGGCAGCCAGATGAATAGAAACATTTTTCCTAATGTTGTCAATAATAGTCTGAAGACTATCTACAGTTATTCAACAAAGTGGACTTCAATCTATGAAGTGACGAAAGCAACATGATCAGGTGAGGTACCAGGAAACCAGGTCACTGACTCAGTAGGAGACTTCAGGTCATAGTTGCTTAGTCCCATCCATCCATTCTTTCTTGTGTTCATTCAAAAAGTATTTCTTGAAATATTTATTGCTATGTGCTAATAAAATAAGTTCTGAGTTGCAAGAATTGATTAGAAATGGTTGATGGCCTCAGATAGCTCCCAGTCTAGAGGGAAAGATAAATAATAATGACATTTTTTCTATAAATAAATGTCTTTAGTTTTAGAGTGACACCATCTACCAAGCATTGTTGTGGCAGAAAGGAGACCACATTATTGCTTCACATTCCTTACTGCTGTGGGAAATGTCAGGCTGTTATGTCTGACAGGCACTATAGCCACAATGTGAGAACCCAGGAACTTTTCAAGTCTATAAAAGTGTTTTCACCCTGAAAAAAACAAAGCCAAAAAAAACAAAAAATCTATTGGCTGTCAAATTTAAAAATAAAATTGCAACAGGAAAAATCATCAGTTTTCTTGCTCTAAAGTCACAAAGTTACTTATTTTTCAATGACAACTCAAAAGACATGGTAAAACATAAACTATGTTTCAAGTTCCTTGTTTATTTTAATATATTTGAAAGAATATGGGCTGGGCTTACAAAAGTAACAGTGCTGAGGACTCACAAAGGTCTCTGAATAGTCAGTCACTATGTAGCCAGACATGGGTTCAATCCTGACTCAGCACACATTGGTTGGGGCCTTGAGAAACTACCTTGGATGTCTTAAGCTATAGTTTAGTATTCTATAACATGAGCATGATCATATCCAACTTAAAGTATTTTAATGAGTAACAAATAATGTTTTATATGGAAGTTGCCTAGCATAATGCCTGGCACACATTGGTTGCCCAATAACTGTTATTTTAATTTTCTTCCATGTATAGTAGGCACTACTGTTGATATATTTCCTTTTTTTCCATAAAGTGACATTTTTGTATTTTGTTATTTCAAATTATGTGTTTAGACATCATTGAGATTCTAATGTGATCTCAGTCATGTAACCTGCCTTTTTCTGAAGTTTTATTTTTAACTGACAAACAATCATTTATAGAATACAATGTGTTGTTTCAATACATGTATACCCTGTGGAATAATCAAATCAGGCTAATTAACAAAGCCAGCACCTCAAATATATATATCATTTCTTTGCAGTGAGAGCATTTAAAGTTTAGCTCTTTTGAAATATACAATGCTTTATTATCAACCAGTCACCATGCTGGGCAACAGACCCCTGAACTTGCTCCTCCTGTCAAACTGAAACTTTGTGCCTGCTGACCAGCGCCTCCCCCTTTGCCTGCCTATACTCCTCAACCAGCGTCAGGTGGCAGGAATGGAATCAATCACAGCATATTAACTTTAACAAAAAATGTATCTGGTCCTGCTAAAGTATGCTTCACTCTGTGCATATCTGATTGTTGTTCTCCTCCCAAACACTGGGCTTGGAGGAAATTGTTAGGAAAACAATGATATATCCAAAGATGTCTTGACTTCTCGAGGTGAAATTTGTAATATTAAGAAGAGGGATTTACCTGGCTGATGCCTATGATGATGTTTACTCAAGAGACACTTTATGGTCTCCTCAGAGAATTTTTCACCCCACTCCCAAGCTTCTCTCATTCTTTCTTTTTTTTTTTCTTTCACTGAGCCTCTGTGAAAAATAACACATTTTGCTGTTTAAAAAAAGTGATTTATCTCAATTACTGACATGCTTATTTGTATGACTTCTTTTTAAAATTATGAAGCTTTGAATGGTTCTTGGAGAGTTTATTGTTATTTTATATTTGATATCTAAAATCTGGAACAAGTCCCATACCTCAAGATATGGAAAAATCTGCATTAGGAACAGATGAGAGAAATTTTCACAACTCAGCCTGCATTTCTCTGACTTCTCCAGAGGTCATCATTTTTGTTTCAGCACTGTTTTCTTGCCTCTATATCCCAAAGGCAATATTTTATCCTTTCTTAAAGGTTTTACGTGCTTTCTTGTTAACTGGTCATCTAGTTAGGTGATCACATTGACTTTATTGATATTAGTGTGGTATGCCACCAGTAAAAATGTTATTACAGATAATTAATTAATTCCCTTCCAAACTCACCCACCTGGTCTCTGCCCCTTAAAAGTATGATTTACTTTTAGCATTTTGAGTTTTGGTTGACCCATCACACCTTTGCTGTCACTGAGCCTACTCAAGAGCAGGAACAATGAATCTTCTGAATCTCCCACTTTACCCAGAAATATCACATTGTGCCATCTATGGAGGCAAATGTATTTGGCTCCTAAAGGACAAACTTTGGTCATAACAAATTATTTATCGATAGAAATATCATTAAAAGTGTGTATGTTTTCAGTTGCAGTGAAGTCCATGAAGAATTCAAGCCATGTTAGTGGGCATTGCTTCCCGATGCATGCTGCGTAGGGTCAAAGCATCTCTAAGTCTTAGTTATAAAAGACTCATTTTATAGGAAAGGAGATTAAAGTTTAGGAGAGTTAGTGAGCTTTCCAAGGTGGCCACTGATTTGATCAGAAACAGGAATAGAATTTATGTCTTCTAGGATGCTAGCCTAGTGATCTTTCCTTCACACTAAAATGCTCTTGCACTGTGAGCCTCTGCTCATAACCTTTAAAACAATCCCAGGTGGTTTCTGGGAAAGAAGCGAAAACTATTACTAAAAACTGTGCCCACAATCAAGTGTCTCGGGCCTAACTAACATGTCAGGGGCATAAGTTGGCATCTTGTATCTTCTGTCTTTCTTAAGTTCCACTTCTTAAATTTTTATACTAAGAGCAACACAAGGGCCAGATACTGTGTGATACTGTTGTTTCTCAGAGAAAAGTGTATGTTTTCACATATGAAGAGTAATTCTACAGTGGTTTTTTTGTAGAAAAAATTCATTATGGTTTTTAAACCACTCCCAGTTTGTGAATTTTTTAGCTGAAAAAAAAAAGCAACTACGGTACCCTTTTGGAGAAATATGGAGTCACAGGATGAAAACTCAGAAAAATTAAAGCATAGACAGCTGCCTCTGTGTAGCACTTAACAGTTACTGAAAAATCTTTTTTAAACACATTCTCTGGTTTGTTTTTTTGTTTTGTTGGGTTGCTTTTTTTTTTTTTTTTTTTTGAGAAACAGTTTCACCCTGTCACCCAGGTTGGAGTACAGCTATATGACCCTAGTTCACTGCAGTCGACCTCCCAGGCTCAAGGGATCCTCCCACCTCCCACTCCCAAGTAGTTGGGACTGCAAGTGTGCGCCACCACACTCAGCCAAGGTTTAAAGTGTTTTGGAGATGGGATCTCACTATGTTGCCCAGGCTGGTCTCAAACTCCTGACCTCATACAAACTTCTCAGCTCAGCCTTACAAAACGCTGGGATTACAGGTATGCACCACCACACCCAGCCTTGCATTACCTTTCTTAATCCTACCAAGAACCATAGAAGATGGAGACATAGAAATCATCATCTCCATTTTGCATATTAGAAACTGAAGCTCAATAAAGTTACATAATCTGGTCAAAGTTACTCGAGTAGCAGTAAGTAGACTGATTGTTTTAATCTTGTACCCCAGCAGTAAAAATCTGAATACTCCTTTCCACACACATATCTCTTTATAAATTGCACAAACATGACACTCTATTAATATGTTGAATATGCTACAAAACTTACAAAATGGGAATTTTAAAGGGTGAGATAAACATAAAATAACCATTTTTTTGCACCAATGAAATAAAATTTTGTTCACACACAAAAAGTAGTACTAATGACATTTTTAGTACAAAAAGTATGATTCAATATACTCTTTTTGTAGAATTGTATTTAATACTTGTGATCTAGCAATACGAAATTCTGGTTCTAAGTTCAGTTCGTTTGGATACTTGATTTTATGGCCAGATAAATGGAAAAGCCACTCAACATTAACATGTAAATATACATAGAAGAAGTGCATTGTTGATCATACTGATTAAATTGTGGAAATTATTTTCAAGTTCATCCACTAATTACGCAATGTTTTCTCTTAAAATTCTGTTAAAAATGTCCCTCTTATCTGACCTCTGCTAATTATTCTTGCCAACTAATCAGAAGATATTAAGGTACTACAATTTTGTGTTATTAACAAATAAGCTCAGACTTCCAGTTTTAGCTCTGGCAGATAAAGAGCTTGGAAGTCATTGCTCTCATTTTCTCAACAAGATAAAGTTGAACCAACTGAAAAATCAATGACTTTTCTTGTCCCCATGAGGTAGCAGGGCAAACCACAACCCAGAAATCTCAGCTGAGATCTGCTTATCTGGACAAGAACTGCTGGAGCCTTAAACTAGTAAAAACACATAAATAGTAATTTTGAAGACTTACAGGAGATGAGACACGTACTAGCTTACGACTGAAAAAAATCCAGTCTTAGGAGGGCCTCGTCACTTTGTCACTTTTACATTTAGAAACTCCAGGAAGCCTTCACGGAGAAGAGACAAAAAAAATTCCCCTCCTGGTTCTTGTAGGGACAATCATAGTGAAACACCCCCAGAGCATTCTCCATGACAAAAGCCTACTCTCCAGTTGGTGGAGAAAATACTTGACCAGAGTTTTATCCCGCCTGGAAAAGGAAATTTCTCTGACTTCCTGTCTCAGCTTAGAAGGGAACAAAACTATGAAACTTTTGCAAAGGTCAAATCCCCAGAACTCCGGCCTGCTGAAAACAGAGATTTTATTATTAGATTACAGAACACTTCCCTTCCCCTACCTTACTACCACACCAGCAGGACTCCAGTAGAGTAACAGACTTACAGCTGAAAGAGCACATTGCTATGTATGTGCTCCTGCTTGTTTAAGCGTTCAGTAGTTCCTGTCCAGTATGATCCCAGCTGAGATTTCTGATCTTAGTCCAGATTCAATGTCTGCGTCCATTCATGCTGCTGTAACAAAATACTATAGACTGAGTGGCTTAAACACCAAACATGTATTTCTCAGTTCTGGAAAGTGTAAAGTCCAAGATCAAGGAGCCAGCAGATTTGCTGTCTGGTGAGGACGCAATTCCTAATTCATGGATGGTATGTTTTTGCTGTGCCTTCACTAGGAAGAAGGGGCAAATCAGCTCCCCTTGGGCCTCTTTTATAAGGGCACTAGTCCTAATCATAAGGGTCCTACCCTCCTGACCTAGCCATCTTTCAAAGGCCCCCTCTTCCTAATACCATCATATTGGGGGTTAGGATTTCTACATATGAATTTTGTGGGAACACAAACATTCAGGCCACAGCACACAAACTCTATGTGAGGAGTATTTCTTAGGGAGGCCTGAGGCAGTAAAAACATAGACACTAGAGGAATGTGAGACCACTACCACCTATAGTTATAGCAAATGTTCAACTGGGCCTAACTCCTAGCCAGATGGAAGTGGCTATGTCACCTGAGGTATATACCCTGGGGTTCGTCATCACGGGCCAGGAAAATTTAGGACATGGACACACAGAAGGAGTTTAGGAGTGGAGGTTTAATAGGCAGAAGAGAAAAGAAAGAGAAACAGCTCTCTCCATAGAGAGAGGGGTCTCCAAGCAGAAAGGACTGGCTGGCAGTTAATGGGCCAGATTTTATAGTCAGGTTTGAGGAGGTGGTGTCTGAATTACATAGGTCTCACAGATTAGTCCAGTTGGGTATGACATTTATATATATACCGCTAGGGGAAGGCTGGTAGCCCCACCCTAATCTTATTATGTAAATGAGATTTCCAGTTGATCGGTGCCATCTTGTCTGCTCCTTACTGGCTGGCAGAGAAGAGAAGATGGAGCCGCCATCTTGAACATGTCTAGACCCTAGTTCCTGCCGGTATTCAACCCAGCAAGTTTCCAACTTACTTGTCTATGTCTGCAGCCTGACTTTACAGTCGCACTCTCTGTTGGAAAATGATCTGGAGATGCTTTTCATTAAAAAGAAAAGCTTTTCCCAGGACTTCTGTACCCCCACTATCTGCCTAAGTGATTTCTTCATAACTCCCATATCAAGATTAATACAAATCTTCATACTAAAGGCCTGATTACCTCAGTTCCTATTACTTTATGTCATTCCTTGTTTTCAACAACAAAACCAAGTAGAAGATATGTTAAAAAGCAAATTTAAAAAAAAACTCTCAGATATAGACATAGATTTTGGAATTATCAGGCAGAGAATTTTAAAATGCTACAATTAATATGTAAGAGCTGTAGTAAAAAAGGTAAACAACATTCAAGAACAGATGAGTAATGTGGGCAGAAAGATGAAAATTCTAAGAAAAATCAAATATATTCAAACCCACAAAGAAGAATCTGTTCTAATATTTAAAAAAATTTTTTTTAAAAACCCACAATCAAATAAGTAATGGCACCACCCTCAGCCTCTCTCTCACATATCAACCTAATGAATGAACCAGTATCAATCTGTCTGTTAAATGTATATGCACCCCACTCTGGCAACAACTGCACTATAACCTAATAGCCAAGTCCCAATCTACACTGGGCAATTGATCTATGAAAGAAGAGCTCATTTATGTTGTAACTCAACTATGTCCTCCAATTATTGCATTTTTTATATAGAGAAGAATAATACTTTCCACTTAACCTGCCAGATGCCCTGAATTAATATCAAGAATCAAAAACTAGTCACAGTAAACCAATATTTAAAAGGAGATAAATCAGCTTCATTGAGAGTCAATTCAGCCCAGGTGTGGTGGCTCACGCTTGTAATCCCAGCACTTTGGGAGGCCAAGGCAGGCAGATTATTTGAGGTCAGGAGTTCAAGACCAGCCTGGCCAACATGGTAAAACCCCATCTCTACGAAAAATACAAAAAGCAGCCGAATCCGGTGGCGTGACCCTGTAATCCTAGCTACTCGGGAGGCTGAGGCAGGAGAATCGCATGAACCTGGGAGGTGGAGGTTGCAGTGAGCTGAGATCATGTCAATGGACTCTAGCCTGGGTGACAGAGTAGACTAATCTCAATAAAATAATAAAATAGTAAAAAAGAGTCAATTCACTGTTCATTTAATTTGGAAATAGAGTAGTTGTCCAGTTAACATTTATCAATTGTTTTAACTGATGCTAGTAGGAATTAAGGAGTCTTGGGTTTGACACTTTGTCTAGTTAATTATGACAGAACTGTAGTGTTCATCCAATATTCACCTTCCCCCTTCACTTCCCAGCCCTCTTTAAATAAGGCAGAGCCACATGACTAGCTCTGGCCAATGGGCTGTGAGCAGAAGTGACAGGGAGGTATGAGCCCCTCATGTAGGTTCTCTTCCTTATGGCGGAGCCTCTGTCAGCAGTATCCTTAAGCTTCCATGAGTAGGAAAGCCTCATCCCACCTCCTTTCATACATGCAACTACACTGGAAATGTAGCATAAGCAAGAAAAACATTTGCTTGATAAAGTCATCAAGATTTCCAAGTTTCATTTATTATCTTAGCATAACTTGGCCAATCCTGAATGATAGAGTAATCCTGAGGCAATTATGGTTCCTGTTTTCCTTTTCTGTAATAAGAAGGAAACTACAAATGCACTCTATCTGCTCCATGAGTTGTCAGGCAGAATGAGTTATAGGTTAATTAGTGGGAAAAGCCCTTATACATGGATTGGAAAATGCACCCTAGCACTATGTAGGGGAACACTGTAGTTCCTAGAGGTGCTATCTTTCGGAAAAAAGGGATACATTTTTAGTGTAAGGACAGAGATAGCCTCAATATTGGACTAGGTCCTTCTAAACAGAATAATAAATTCTAATCTCATTTGATTTACACAAAGTGTCTTTGCAAATAAAGGCCTTTTATTTGGAATTTATTTATTCTCCCTTCCTCCATGTGTACATCCATGCACATTTGCTGCTTCACGACCTGTATAACTAACTATAAATGAGCAATTAAATGAATAAACTTAATACATAATTATAAATATCTATTTCTTAAAACAATAAAACAATTTTGTCATATCAGAGACTCTGGAATGTGCTGTTTTCCAATTATGGATGTGTTGGCCTTTTGCAGAAAAAGAAAACTATGTGGAAAGAGATGAGAAAGTCAGAGTAGAATGGACTCGGGCAGAATCTGCCTAGACATTTCTTCAGCTCTAAAGCTGTGAATATTACATACAATGTTCATGAATAATTAAAAACTAAAAGCAGAAAAGTTATTGTTGAGTGACATTTTAAATGACCCACAAGTTAGTTCTTTCCGTAAGTTAAAAGATAAAAAATACAATAGTGGAAGCAATGTTTTGTGTTATCACTATGATTCATTAATTTAAAAATAGCCAATGTTCCAAAAAGAAGGCATGTCAATTTCATTTTTTTCTCTGTGCACAGCCTAATGATTTATAAAAACAAAAGTGAGTATGTGGTCTATACAATGTGTTAGAGATATTAATAATCTAACTGTTAGAAGTGATATAAATATTCTCAATTCTCCTACTTTGAAAGACATTACAACACAGCATGTTGAAATCTAACTAAATGATACTATTGAAATACTGTGTTGTATGTTTTACATCTGAACCATTGTATCTAACACTGAGAGGTCTTTTTAAACAACATTCTGGGTTTTTTGTTTATTTTAAGAATTTTATAAGTCACTTACTTCTCAATAATTTAACCTTTCAATTTTATACTGGGTTTTAAAGATTTATAGTAAGATAAGCACTTTATAATCAATTAACTGGCTAAGTACCAAAAAAAAAAAAGGAAAGAAGAGAAACTTGAAATTTATAAATCTTCTGCACCTAACTCTAAACATTAAATGTTTACCCTAAGCATCAGTCCTGATCACAAAGGAAACATTTTTAGCATATATTTTATATTTGACTTATTCTAAGACATGGTTTCAAGTGCCTTCTATGAGTCAAGCACAGCATTTCACATTAAAGGACATAGTTTCTGATAGCAAGGAACTCACAGGCTAGTGAGAAAGACATGAAAACAGATAACTACAATGAATGCACTGCAAGAAAAGATCCTTTAGGGAAGCTGTAGAAACCCATGGGAAGAGGACTAACCCAGGCTGGAATGGGCACAACTATGAAAATGTGAGTAGGATTTAGCTAAGAGAAAGACAAGGAGGACACTCTTGAGAGAGGAAAAAGCTTAAGCAACAATGCCAAAGAAAGTGTGTATCTTTGAGAAACTTCAAACTGCGTTGAACACTGGCTATATGACTGAATCACAGGCAGTGTCGCCCAATGGAACTTTCTTCATCGAAGGGAATGTTTGTATCATCTTCTGTCCAATGCAGTAGGTGACTGTAAAGCCACTAGACACAGATGGCTGTAAAGTACTTTAAATGTGGTGAGTGTGACTAAGGAATAGAAATTTAAATTTTATTCCATTTTAATTTATTTTAAATTACATTGAAGCAGCCACCTATGGCCAGTGGTTATCCTACCAGCAGCACAACTCTAGATTATCAGTTGTTGAAACATGAGGCAGAACTAAGGCTCACACTTCGAAGAGTTTTGTAAGCCAGGTTAAGTAGTTCGGATTTCAGCACAAATGTAAAGAGAAGTTATTGGTGAAGAATGTTAAGCGAGGAGGGATGTGATCGAATTCCTTTAGAAATATCACTCTGACAGCTGTGTTTAAGACGCAGAGGAGGCTCAAGGCTTGAGGCAAAGACAGCAGATAAGCTTATGGTTAGAGTAACACAAATGAAAAATGAGAACCCCATTAAAGACAAGGGTGGGGAGTCTGAGGAGGAGGAGAGAGATGTGATTGAATGTGAGATGAAGGGACAGTAGAAGGAGACATTCTAGTGTCTGGATTAGACACATAAGGGGAAGAAGGAGTGAGTCGCCAACATGCACAATAGGAGTTAAGAAAAATGTGAAGGGTTGCTCTATTTAAGTGATGTTGAGTATAAATTGCCTGTGGGACAGTGAAGTAAAAAAGACATAATAAGGAGTTGGGTGACTATGTTAGCAAATAAAGAAACAAACGAAAATAGCACCTAGACATCCTTTGTTCAGTATTTACTTTCACTGGCAGAAATTTCACAACAAGCTGTTAGCATCTTTTAACATCCAAGGATTCAGATTTATATACGTTCAATATAAAACATCATTAAAGGCCAAGCATCAGATTCATAAAGTGCTTATAAGTTTCACTTTATACATCAATTATCATTAAGTAACGTTTTGAAAACTATCTCATTTATTTAAACTTTTGGACTTGTTATATTTTGGATCAACTTGAGATTAGTAGTTTCTCAGACATGAAATTAGGGTGTCTTTCCAAATTTTCCAAAGGTGCATTCTGCTGGTGGATAATATTCTACATCAAATAGGTTTAATTTTAGAATAACATGAACATTCTTTTACTAGCCAATGAAATAAATATTTGCTTTCTAAAAAAAAAAAAAACAAAACCCTTCTCTCATTAAAAAAAAAAACTTTTATTATTTCAGAACCGATTCTTGGAACTGATTTGAATCCACTATTCAGGTTTCCACAGGTAATAATTATGGCTCATCTCAAGGTCTACAAAGGTTATAAAATAGAAAATATCATCTCAAATCTACACAATAACTGTTTTGGGGCCAGCAATCCACATCTGACCTGTAAAAAAAAATCTTTCTGAGAAAGTATAGTCAACTAAATACATTTCAATTTTAGTTACATATAGTAGTATGGTCATTGGTTCCAAGTGCCTCTTTGGAACCTGGATGTTCCTCCAGTGATTTGTATATGTCTTTGTAATTTTCACACTGAATGTCTCATTCTTTTTTGTGGTTCCTTTAAAATTATAACACACACTTTCAAATTATAACCTTGCTGTACCCTAAAAGTTTGTCTGGGTAGGCAGCGTTGCACCCAGAATATATGTTTGCCATAGAAACGGTGTTGAAAAATGAGAACACATGGACACAGGGAGGGGAACATCACACACTGCGGGTGGGGGGCTAGGGGAGGGATAGCATTAGGAGAAATACCTAATGTAGATGACGGGGTGAAGGATGCAGCAAACCACAATGGCACATGTATACCTATGTAACAAACCTGCATGTTCTGCACATGTACCCCAGAACTTAAAAGTACAAAAAAAAAAGAAGAAAAGCAACAATGTTATAAATGTTAGAGAGGTTCCCAGGTACCCAAATGTCTATCAGCCTTGTGGATGGAGGTAATGGCACTGCAGAATCTTAGGCTTTAGGACATAAGTTGTTCAGGACCCTGAGACCTGGAAGCCAGGAGTGATGAAAAACCTGGGGAAGGGCTATAAATTGATGAGGAAGAAGAAAAATATGCTGAATGGTGCCAAGAAAAAAGAAAGGGCTGAGATTGCACGATTTTTTTTTTTAAGGACACAAACAAAATACTTTTGAAATGAGGAAGAGGGAGAGAGAAAAGAGGGAGAGAGAGAGAGGCTATATTACAGTTTGAGGTTGTTTTCAATTTTGGTTTCACTCTAACCCTCTGGTGGTTAGTGAAGGCAGAAATAAAGAGCAGGGGGAGAAGTGAAAGGTGAAGGGGAGCTTTCTGTCTCTTTCCCCCCCTCTCCTCCCTTTCCCAGAATTGGCTCCTTCCAGCCATGCTCATATTCCACCCCCCATTCCCTAAATCTGGTCACATCGTGTTGAGATAAAAGACTGTATACAAATGTTTAAAACTTCAAAAAAACAACAGCTACCCAGCGAACTGTTTTATACAGATAATTATAATATTGGTCACTGTCTTTTGGAACAATTGCATGCTGTGGTCACAGAGCTGTAATGAAGAGCTCATGCTGTGAAGTGAAAAGTCTCCTTTTCCTCTGGGATTAGATGAATATTTGCCTTCTTCCAGAATGGTTTTGGAACACAGGGAGGGCAGAAACAGCAGAAAGGAGCAGCAGAAGAAAACTGTCTTGATCTCCTGTTTTGCTAGCCTGGAGAAAAGGTGCTTTGCAGGAAACTCGGTTTGCAAACACTGAACATCTTTTGTGTTCCTTGTTGGCAAAGCAATTGATTCTAGTTAGAGATTGGCTGGGTGCCACCGTGTAAGCAGTTTGTCTTTTCTGTTCTGAAGAGTATAGTAGGAAGAGCTACAACTGGGGCTTTTTTTTTTTCTTTTCTTATTATAGTCTGTTTATTCCTTTTTTTTTTTTTTTTTTTTTTTTTGCCTACTACCCCTTCTGCCATGACCAACTGCATGCGATTCATAGGTCACATTGCATAATACTTTTTAAAAAATATATCTTTTGAGACATTTTTTAAAATAAGTGGGACAAGTCAATTTTTATACCCGTATGCCTTCCTCCCTAATGTGATTCTCTTACCTTTTCCTCCTGAAAACAAAAAAAACCAAAATCTTGTGCTATGAGCAGAAAAGGTAATAGATACGTACCAAAGGTAATGATACTTACCACCCAAGAGCTATGAGCCTCCTAATCCAAAAATCTTACATGACTAGCATGTATTATGGCTTTTATAGCAAAAAAGCCTTGGCTGGGCACAGTGGCTTACGCCTGTAATCCCAGCATTTTGGGAAGCCAAGGCAGGCAGATCACCTGAAATCAGGAGTTCAAGACCAGCTAGACCAACGTGGAGAAACCCCGTCTCTACTAAAAATACAAAAACTTAGCCAGGTGTGGTGGCGCATGCCTGTAATCCCAGCTACTCCAGAGGCTGAGGGAAGCGAATCGCTTGAACCCTGGAGGCTGAGGTTGCAGTGAGCCAAGGTCGGGCCATTGCATTCCAGCCTGGGCAACAAGAGCAAAACTCTGTCTAAAAAAAAAAAAAATGCCTCTATATGTATTTCACCCATGACTCCCCAGAGCTCACGCAGATGCCCCTATTGCCGGCTCAACAGTACGTGCAGCAGCACTCCTAAAGCTAGGGTGTATTCAAACTTGGTAAGGCTAACACAAAGATGGACCACACTGTGAGCCTGGCACTTGAGGAGCTGACGACAGCTGCAGCAACCACTTCTTTTCTATTTAATTTCTTTCATAGATCTAAACATTGTAACATTAAGTCTATTTAAATTTCAATTCAGTTGCAGCACTGTTTACAAGAGCAAAGACCTGAAACCAACCCAAATGCCCATGAACGATAGACTGGACAAAGAAAATGTGGCACATATACACCATGGAATATTATGCAGCCATAAAAAGTGATGACTTCATGTCCTTTGTAGGGACATGGATGAATCTGGAAACCATCATTCTCAGCAAACTGTCACAAGAACAGAAAACCAAACACTGTATGTTCTCACTCATAGGTGGGTGTTGAACAATGAGAGTACATGGACAGAGGGAGGGGAGCATCACACACTGGGGTCTGTTGGCGGGGCACTAGGAGAGGCAGGTGGGGAGATTGGGGAGGGATAACATGGGAAGAAATGCCAGATATAGGTGATGGGGGGATGGAGGCAGCAGACCACCTTGCCATGTATGTACCTATGCAACAATCCTGCAAGATCTGCATATGTACCCTAGAAGCTAAAGTACAATTTAAAAAAAAAAGAAAAAGAAAGGAATGAACATCTACTATCGATACCTTATCTATTAGCTCCTGTCTGTCCTCTGTTTAAAAAAGTTTAGATACTTTTATCATGGAAAGAATTATTCAAATGATTTTAAATTAAACATTAATAATTGGCTTTGGTGTAATTGACACTTTGAAAGCACCAGGAGTTGAGAAACTTGCAGAGAAGCCACGGAGGCACTGAGGCCTCAGAAGTGCAGCTCTCCTCCCCTCACAAAGCAGGGGCTACAATGGTGGCAGGAAGGGGATGGGTGAATCCACTCCCTTGAGGTAACTGCTTTCTCATTAGCAAGCTGTGATTTGGGACTGACTGAGCAAAATCTATTTTGAGTACATACTTGAGTGTCTGGGCTTGGGTTTGGAAGATGAAGCCCATGCTGAGAAAGCAGATCAAGGACGTAAGCCCCTCCCCCTAGAACCGGGAAGAGAGATGCCTTTTGTTTGCTTTCACATGTTGAAGAAGACTTAACTGACTGTCCTTCGTGACAGTGAAACAGGTTCTGCAAAATACACACCCAAACTTATTCTTTGAAAGGCAATATCCAGCAGGAAATCCAAGCAAGAGGCCAAGCAGAAAAAGCCTTGATTGTTGTTGCATGGAATAATTGCTATCGATGCTGAAGGTAAAAGGAGACTAGCAAATGTGTTGATGACAACCGAAGAATCTGTTAAAGGGTTAACATGTAAGGGTATTTTATTAAAATGTCACAGAATATTTTGAAAATATACTACGAATCAAGAGTTTTTCACTATACGGTTAATAGGTCATTTTTGTATCTTAACGAATTTTGAAAAACATAGTGAGCCCACCACATTCCGCTGAAAAATTTAACTATTTAGTAATACATGTTTGTGAAGCATTCTTGACAGAAAAGCTAACCATTAAAAACTAAACAGTGTGGCCAGGCACATTGACTCATGCCTGTAACCCCAGCACTTTGGGAGGCTGAGGCAGGTGGATCATTGAGGTCAGGAGTTCGAGACCAGCCTGGCCAACATGGTGAAACCACGTCTCTACTAAAATTTCGAAATACAAAAATTAGCCGGGCATGGTGGAGAGTGCCTGTAATCCCAGCTACTTAGGAGGCCGAAGCAAGAAAATAATTTGAACCTTGGAGGCGGAGGTTGCAGCGAGTGGAGATTGCACTATTGCACTACAGGGAGACTCTGTCTCAAAAAAAAAAAAAAAAAAAAAAAACTAAACAGTGTATGTTGTTCCCCCTCCCGGTGTCCATGTGTTCTTATTGCTCAGCTCCCAGTGTGACAACGTGTGGTGGTTGATTTTCTGTTCCTGTGTTAGTTTCCTAAGGATAATGGCTTCCAGCTTCATCCATGTCCCTATAATCGACATGATTTTGTTCCTTTTTATGGCTGCATAGTATTCCATGGTGTATATGTACCACATTTACCTGGAACTTAAAAGAAAAAGAAAAATAAACCTAAACACATAAACTCAAAAGTGCTTTATATTGTGATGGCAATAACCCCAGAGTTTGGAAACAAGTTTAGGGCAAAAGCGTGAAGTCACATTTTTGAGTCAAAGTTTATTTCTCAATAGGAAAACAGTAAGCTAAAAGAGTTAATAAATTCTTTTAAATAATTAGGGTTGGCACGGTGGCTCACATCTGTAATCCTAGCACTTTGGGAGCCCAAGCTGGGTGGATCACTTGAGTCTAAGAGTTCCAGACCAGCCTGGGCAACATGGGGAACCCCATCTCTACCAAAAATACAAAAATTAGACAGGTGTGATGGCGGGCACCTGTAGTCCCAGCTACTCAGGAGGCTGAGGTGGGAGGATGGTTTGACCCTGTGAGGGTGAAGACTGCAGTGAGCCAAAATTATGCCACTGCACTCCAGCCTGAGTGACAGAGTGGGACCCTGTATCAAACAAACAAACAAAAATTAATGGAGTGGTAACATCATAATTAGGACTACTTATGAGTAATTGATAGTGAAGATTATTGATTTATTATTTCATTTATCTGCTATATGGTCATACAAAAGCCTATTCTATTTTATTTCATTTTAAAGGTTGGTTTATTTTTATAATATAAACAAATACATGCTCATAAAGGAAGTAAAACAGATAAATTAAAAAATGATCCACAATTTTGGCACTTAAAAACAATCTCTATTAGTATTTTGATCTATCTCCTTTTGATTTTCTTTATCTGTATATACTTGTACATATTTACAATACATTCATCTACATACATACAAAATTTTGTTTCCTGCTTTTTAGGGTTTTTATACCTGCTTTTTCTTTAAACATTCACATGCATTTAATAAGACACTTCTCTTTTGCTGGTGATAAAGGACTATGGACTTTTATATTTAAAAGATTAAAATCACCATTAATTTGCTGACAGTGGAGATAACTACATCTTGGCATATATCCCTTTCATTGCAGTTTATGCAAATCTATCCATTCATTCATTCATTCCGATATATTTTTGGAGGAGCTGTTATGTTCTAACTCTGTCTCTTGTGTCAGGAATACAGCAGTGAATGAAACAAAAATCCCTGTTCTCATGGAGTTTACATTCTAGGCAAGGGAAACAGAAAATAAAGAAAGAAATAAAATATGCATTTTGTAAACAATGAGAAGCCCTATGGAGGAAAATAAATCAGGAAAAGGATGAGTAGAATGATTTGCCATTGAAATAAGGTAGTCAAGGAAGGACTCAATGAGACTAAGACATCTGAGCTAAGACAGAAAAGATGTGAAGAATTAAGAAGATTGAACATCTTACAGAAAGAAGAGTAAGTGCAAAGGTCCTGAGGTAGGCACGTGGCCAGTGAATTCTCGAAAGTAGAAGGTTACAAGCAGAGATAATTGAGAGTGCATAAGATGAGACTCCAAAAGCTATGATGAGTGAGATTCTCTTCCTTTTCTCTGCATGAGATGGGAGGCCAACGAAGAACGTTGGGTAAAGAACTGCCCTGATCTAGTTTATGTTTTAAACAGTCTATTCTGGAATTTTGTGTTGAGAAAAGCTACAGAAGGATAAAGAGGATCAGTAGGAGGTTATTGCAATCATTCCTGCATGAGAGACAGTGGCTTAGGCTAGAGTTAAGAGTAACAGTGATATAAAGACTTTGCATCTCTCTATAAGGTTCAGACAAGATTTGCTGATGTATGGTATGAGAGGAAGAGAAAGGTTAAAGGTGAGTCCACCTTTAGTCTGAGCATGTATTAGGATGTAGTTGCATTTACAGATGCTCCTCAATTTATGATGGGATTAAATCCTAATAAATCCATACTAAGTTGAATATATCCTAAGTAGGACATGCATTTAAAACACCTAACCTACCAAGCACCATAACGTAGCCTAATCTCCCTTAAACATGCTCAGAGATTTACATTAGCCCACAGTTGGGCAAAATCATCTGGCACCACAGTTCCCTGTAGAACGTCGAGTGTTTACCCTTGTGATCACATGAGGAGCTCCCACTGCCCAGTATCGTGAAGGTGTCATACCACATATCACTAGCCTTGCTGATATGGGAAAAGATCACAACTCCAAATTCAAAGTATGGTTTACACTGACCATGTATCACATTCACACCATTGTAAAATAAAAAAATTGTAAATCAAACATGTAAGTTGGAGACATCTGTGCTAAGTTGAGAAGGACTAATAGAGGAACAGCTTCATTGGGAGAGACAAGCAATTTAGCTTTAGACACTGAGTTAAATGCAATATGTGAATCTACATTTCAAGGGAGTGGTCCAGTCTAGAGATAAACCTTTAGTAGCTGTTAGAATATTCATGATATTTAAAGCCATGTGATAGGATGAGATCATGGGAGGGGTGGCAGGGGAGGAGACTGACTCGGGCAGAGGAAAAAGAGTTTTACAAGAGTGATTAACAAGATAAAATCTGACAGAGCAGTCAAATAGAATTTTATGCAATCACAGGATATCCTAAAGAATGAATAATCTTGTGACTTCAGGTTTTAAAATTTTCAGTGGATTTTTCAGAAAATAACCCTGGTTTCTAAGGTGTCTAGATAATATAGGGACAAATATGGTATGCAGACCTCTGAAAGCACCTAAAACAGTACATTGGGGAATGGAAAGAAAGCATTAGACATCAATCTGGTAAGAACTGAAAATTCAATATATTATTATACTATATACTTTTTATGAATCGAAAATAATATGTGTACATACATCTAAAAACAGTTTAAGAGGTGAGAGATGTAAAATGCTTGTAAAACACTGTGCTGTGGTGAAAGAATTGGCAGAAAGCTTAAAAGGCCCTTTTGCTCCTTAGTTGTGTTATGGTTGATCTACAATCAACCTGTGTTTGGATACATCCTTGTATATGAGTAAAAAGGCCACTAAGTGACCAACTGCTTGGCTCTAGTTAGGATAGGCTCTGTAATGCCAGCTCTAATGTTCTTGTCCAGCACACTCATGCTGGAGGCCCTGAAGCCCTGGTGCCCACTCAGCGTTCACTTCTGCCACCTACACTCATGAGAGTATCATGAAGAGCTGTGCTGGGCCTGAGCCACAGCAGCCAGAGGAATATTGGTTGCACAGTGAAATCGGAGGGCTTGAGAATATTGCCCTGCTTCCTTTGTTCTGTTTTCTGCACTTATTTTATCTGTGAGAGACCCTCTGGGGTTCCTGCATTTGTCCTCTGAGAAGGGAGCCCAGCACGGCAAAGTCTGGAGGCTGCTTAAAAACCCTGCGTGTGGCACTGTGATCATTTCTCATCATTTATTTTTGCTGAAGCTATGTACCTTTGATTAAACCTGGCACGGCACTTTAGAAGTCACTGATACACATCAAAGAAGTTAGCGCTCCTAGATCAAAATAGACTGAAGGTTTGGACCTGAACCAGCACTGCTTGAACACTAAGAACAGACCACAGCAGGAGGCAATTGCTTTTGGACAAGAATCAGGAAATAACCAAATGGATTTCCTCTATTTCTTCCTTCATTAGCAGCATGGCAAATGCCTTCATCCTTTTAGAAGAGAAATCTTTATTGGATTTTTATCCATAAACCGGTTTGGGGGGTAAAATTCGAGGTGGAAAACTTAAAGAACTTCCTAAACTATGAAACTTTGTAATAAGGATTAACATAAGTTACGCTGGATGAATGGAATAAATATCCCAATTTTTCTTTTTATTTTATATGCAATTGCTGATAGAGTGCCAATGCACTTGAAGAATGTAGACTTACTTTGTTTCCATTTGGTGATGTGAGAACAATTAAAAAGATCACATAGACTGATCAAAAATAGGATCCCATGGAAAAATGATACATGTAGCTATGTCTTTAAGATTTTTCCAAAGAAAATTTTGAGAGAATGGAGGAGTTTCATTTTTATATAATCTCTCCTCAGAGGTGAATACTTGGCTTGTAATATACATCCAATAAGTCTTTGCATAAATTATTTTAAACGTCAATTTCTAAATCATATGTAATATAAATAAATGTATTAAATAGATCATACATCATCTATTTAAAAATAAACTTAGTTGAGTTGGTAGAAGGATAAGAATAATTATTAGAGCAAAACATCCAATAACCAGTAATTCCATTTTGACTTATTTAACGATGAGATTTCTAAGTGCTGAGATTAACAACCTTATTTGTTCCTCACAATAGTTCTGTGATGTAACTGTGTTATTGATCCCTTTCTACAGACAAAGCCATTGAGGCTTTGAGAGGCAATTAATGCACCTATGATCAATCAACTATTTATAGCAGGCATTGGCAAACTTTTTCTATAAAGAACCAAATAGTAAACATTTTAGGCTTTTTTGCACCACACAGTCACTGCTGCAACTAGGTCACTGTTGCAGCTACTCACCTCTGCTATTGTAGCATGTAAACAGCCATAGTCCATACACGAATAAATGACTGTGGCTGTATTCCAATAAAACTTTAATTATGAGCTGAAATTTAAATTTTGTATAATTTTCAGGTCATGAAATACTATTACTCAGTTGATTTTTTTCTTTGATCACTTACAAATGTAAAACACATTCTTATTTCACAGGGTGCACCAAAAGAGCTGGATTTGGTGCACAGACAGTAGCTTACCAAGCCCTGATAGAAGCGGCAGGCTCAGGAGTTAAACCTAGATTTTCTACCACAGCTCATGTTCTTTCCCCTACACCACATGGATTTGTTTCATAATTGAGGAGAGACCCTAGTCAGAGACTTGAAATCTGGAGAGTTTTACTGATGTTCCTACTTTTAAAATTAAGTATAAGACTCAAACATTTTAAGCTTCTGGATCCAAAAAGAAAGATAATCACTGGCGGTAGAGTAATTACCAAAGAGAGAGCCAATAGCAAGCCCAACGAACACTTCATTGTCAGCTAGAGGGTTTGGCTAAAAGTAAATTTAATACTCATTAAGAAATGAACACTGCTTTCATGCCACTTCAGAGGCTGGTAAATTGTAGCTAACTCTAAGCAATTCAGGAAGCTGGCCCATTACTTTAAGGCTGACATGTACTTACAAACAAATCCTTCAGAAGGCAGGAAGATCAGGAGAGGCCCCATTGTGGAAAGATGAAGTGTCCCCTGAAACAGCCCAGACTTGGAATTCTACCCCTAGCAAAGGCAATAGGCACAGTCATAAGTAGAAGAGGGAGTGGGTGTTGGTTGTACTGAAAATATGGCATGCCGACTTCATAAAGTACAGCTCCACAGAGGAAAGGTTTTGAGAATTGCACCTGCCCATGAAAATAGTGATTAAAAACACACTCTTATCAAGGTACATTTCATCATTTTTATATTTGTTCTCCCTCCCATTTCATGATTTATTACAATCCCTCTGAAGCATGAAGCTGAAATTCGTCTCCTTAAACCTCTCTTCCCTGAGTGATTTTGTTGGGATAGAGTGGTTCCTAAGAGCTTAGCAATTGCTGGTGTGCTATGGAATAAAACTGACAGTGTGATTTAAAAATACATGTTGCAGAAAACAAGAAAACGCATTTTAAAAACCTTGCCATTTCATCTTCTGTGGAAAACAAAGGCAATGAGAGAGTTCGAAATAATTTTTAGAAAGGCTTTGGTACTTGTGAGGCATTTACAACCTCAAAATCACGTCACAGTGCCATAGGAACTAGCAGGTATCCAAGTGTCTCAGATCTAAAATAACAGGAGCTACTTGCCCAGGTGATAGATTACTTTAGAGAAATGTACTTAGATAAGTAAACTAGTGACTAGTGAATGAAAGAAGGCAATGTGATTAAACTACATATATGTACGTACATATACTTTTTTGGATACTTTGGATTTTTTTTTTTTTTAATTTTAGAATGCAAGGAGTTAATCATCTTGCATATTCCCCTTTTCTTTTTGTTCTGGCTCTTCTATGACATCATGAAATTGAAATATAGAAATTAACTCAAAATGCTGGCATTGTCTTCAAGTTGCTTTTAGTTTTATATCTGCCTAAAAGCTAACCTTGATGAACTTCCTTATCTATGGGTTTGGTAGGTGCAACATAGGAGCTTGTGGGACAAAGTTTCATCAGAATAGCATTAACATATCTTTGCTCATAATGGATATTCTCTGCTGCACTACCCTTTGAAAGGAAAACGCATACTCATGTAGTATTGTGAATAGATAAAGGAAGAAAGAAGAAGGATTCTATGCAGAAGAGAGATGATTTTACTCCTGTCACTTAGATAGATAGGTACAGAGATAGATAGATATTTAAGTGTGTCCTTTCAGCAGATAGACAGGTATTTAAAATTTTGTAGACAACTTCTTGCCAACTTCTTTTTCATGAAACATATAGTAAGTGTTTATTTGTGAAAACACCATGGCAAGGAGTATGAGAACAGTTTTTAGGAATTTGGTATAAAATATTATTTTATTTTACTGACATTGTAAATTTTTGGTAAGAAAAAGAAAGTGCAACATATTAGGAAAGATACTGATTATTTCTAAAATAAAACTTCAAACACTTCAAGAGAAATTTGAGCTTGCTTTTTATAATACTAGGTTTTAAGGTTGAAATGTTTCTACATGATTCCTAGCCAAGATGTCGCAATGAGGATGTCATCAAATTTTTAGTATTTGCTCTCTGAGATATTTTCACGTAAGAAAACAGTGTATGTTTTAAACATTTTTGAAACCATTCAATCATTTTTAATTGTTGATTTTTTAAATCTAATAATTTTTCCTTTTCTTAAATTATCAGCTACATTATTGAAATTTCCTGAGATAATGTGTGTGGACTTGAAACCCAGGTGAATTTTTTTCATATTAAATGTTTCAGAAATAATGATGAAGCTTCAATCTGCAAAGCACGCATACATTTGCTAGGACAGTCACCTGGAAGCTAGCTCATAAGTTGCTTAAGAGCACATCCAGCAAATGGACATGAAGTATATAATTTATGTAAGGATAAGGATTCAGGGGCTGTACAGCATTGCACTCACTGTAGCTCCCCTCCTCCCATCCCTGATTTTCCACACTTTACCTGCAGGACACTTTTGGGCTGAGCACCACATACTCTGTCTGAACACTTTGTACATGAAATCTAGGAGGTCTTCTACCCTGGTTAATAGTGGGCTACCGCAGACACTGTAGCTGGTATAAATGCATATGTCCGGGTCTTTAAAAATCTCCTCGGCTATGCGCAACTGTCTGGGTGGACTAGAATGATGGATATTGCTCATGGCCTTCCTTATAGAGGGGCTTTTCTAGTGGGCCTTTAAATAGTTCCACTGGAGGGTTCAAGAATACAAGGAAGAGCCTGCATGTGCTTACGCAGACCAGGCCACGGCTCCATCTATATCCTCTAGCTTTTTGACTTCCTAACCAAATGGACCAGTGTCTAGCCTTAGACCACCCCTTTTCTACCCACAGATAAACTGGGGACTCTGAGGGTCTAGAGGCCACCCGACAGAGTTCTATAGAAGAGATATGCTTCCAGCCAACATTAATGGGAAAGGAGGAATTTTCTGTGCAGCCTGTAGACCAGGGTGTTTTTTTGTCAACTCCATTCCAGCCATTACATCTCACGCTTATCCCAACTGACCACAACCTCAACCAGGAAAGCTACAGTTACTTATTCCTGAGATTTCTCACCAGCCTGTCCCAAGCATGAGGCAATTGTAAAAGCAGAAAAACAGAGCTTGATCAATATCAGATATACAACTGAGAGAACCAAGTATTCGTTTTTATTATACAGGTAAATAAATATTAATGTTAAAAAATTCCTTCTGTAAATCAAAACATTTTTTCAACTTACTGTCATAAAATCTGTGATCTTGGTAAAATCACTGAATGATATAGAACTTTTAAAATGTTTCTAAAATAAATTACATCTCTTGCCTAGATTTTGCTTTCTCCTGAGATTTTTCATAGAAATTTTACTTTGACCTTGGATAACAAGTTAGGATTGGCATTAAAAATGTACATTTTGCATGAGATAAAAATTAGATCACATGTAATTCCAATTTTTAGTGTTTTCAAAATAATCATTAATATATGTAAATTACTTGCTAAAATTGTCCCCATTCTTTAAGTTATCTAAATACCTAAATAGTCTGGTGGTAGAAAACTCAAGATCATTTGGAAAGCATGAGATTTGAGGTACAATTCTATGAGACCAGGGCAATTCACAGGCAACAAATCAAGTATTACAAAGCTGATATATTTAGACACTACTTGTCATGCCTGGGTAGACATCACAGGTATCATGAAAAACAGCAGAAAGAGCCAAGACTACAGGGCTACATTCTAGTTATTTGGTTACATAGATACAGCCATGGTCTAGCAATTTAAGTGGTAGTATTTAACAAAAGAGAAAGCAAATTAAAACTGAGTTGTATTGATAAATGTGATTAACTCAATTTAAATTTCAAGGCTTTAATATTTTAATAGGCTTAGTCTTTTGTTCTTAGTCACATGCATAATTACTTTTCCTCATTCTTTTGATTTAGTGGCAGAAAAATGTGAATAATCTCTGTAGAAAAATATACAGTGGGAAAAACTGATCTAAATGAGAATAAATGTTGCCAAAGTCTTGTGGCTACATTATATATGACCAAGTGCAACAATAAACCATTATAATCTCACTGATTGTGGTTAAAAATAAACACCTTATTTCCTCTAAGGATGATGAAGCAAGAGAATGTTTATCTAGTTCATTTTTAACTCTAATAGTTTCTGTCAAAATTGAAACAGGCAAAAAAATTTCCAGCAATAAGTCCTAGGACATAGGCTGGTTGCCACATAATTCTTTGTTTTCTCCCATTTTCTTAAGTACAGAATACACTCAAATTCCACAGAACAGGCAAAATCCAATGGCTTCGTAAGTAGTCTTTGAGAACATACCTCAATGGTTTATCATTGTCAAATTCAAAGGTTCTCAATAAAAGCATATTAGAATCACCAGGAGATGTCAAATTCAAAGGTTCTCAATAAAAGCATATCAGAATCACCAGGAGAATAGCGTCAAAACATATTTCACAAAAGATAAAGTATGCAAATCAATAAATAGTAGACTCACCTCCAATCCACTCTAGTTTGGCGACCTCTTAAACTCAAAAAGACCAATACAGGAATGCTATTTATGCAGGTCTATTCTGAGATTCTGTGTGTGTGTGTGTATGCACGTGTGACACACATCCATGACACACATACATATACCAGCTTCTGCAGAGATCGCAGACCCTGCCTTTCTGCAGAAGGCATGGTTAGAAGGGGGATTTGCCAAGCATACTTTCTTCTGTTTCCTGGTGGTATGATCATCACTCTGGCCATGTTTTCCTCTCATTCTGCCATGGAGCTTGTAAGAGCCCAGACTGGCAAAGGCAGAACCCACATTTGCCCATAATAATCTGGGGAATTCTGTGGCCTCATTCAGAAACCTTCAAACATTCATGGGTTTTGGTAGCCCAGAGAGTGGAGTATAGGAAGGGGCCAAGATTTCTCTGAACTGTTTTCCCAGGAAACATGGGTGTCTAAATATCAGAAATGGCAATACTGTCTTAATAATACCTCCTGTTCGTGGACAAATTCTGTAAATGTTCATTTGTCAGGATAAGTACAGTCTATGAATACTTACTTATTATGCAGTTATACTTTACTGTTTTTTTTTTTTCCTTTTTCCTTTTTTTTATAACCTAACACTCTCCTCCAGAGAAATCAATCACAATTAACATCGACTAACAGGATCTCCCACTTTGGCTACACATTCGGATCACCTAGAGAGCTTTTTTATATACTGGTACTTGGGTCCCACCTCCAGAGGTTTTACTTTGATTGCTCTAGGGTGTACCTAAGCATCTGGATTTTTTTATATCACCAAGGCCTTTTTCATTAACTTTTATTTTAAGTTCAGGGGTCCATGTGCAGATTTGAAATACAGGTAAATTGTATATTGCAGGGGTTTGGTGTACAGATTATTTTGTCACCCACTGATAATAAGTATAATGCCCAATAACTAATGAGGTAAAAGACCTCTACAAGGAGAATTACAAAACACTGTTCAAAGGAATTAGAGACGGCAGGTAGTCTTTCAATCCTTACCCTCCTCCCACCTTCCACCCTCAAGTAGGCCCTGGTAGATGTACTTCCCTTTTTTGTGTCCATGTGTACTCAGATTTTAGCTCCCACTTATAAGTGAGAACATGCAGTATTTGGTTTTCTGTTCCTGTGTTAGTTTGCTTAGGATAATGGCCTTCAGCTGCATCCATGTTGCTGCCAAGGGTATGATTTCATTCTTTTTCATGGCTGCATAGCATTCCATGGTATATATATATACAACCTTTTTTAAATCCAGTCTATCATTGATGGGCATTTAGGTTGATTCCATGTCTTTGCTATTGTGAACAGTGCTGCAATTAACATATGTGCGTATGTGTCTTTTTGTGATAGAATGATATACATTCATAGATATATATACACTCAACCATGGAATTCCTGGGTCCAATGGTAATTCTGTTTTAAGTTCTTTGAGAAACCAACAAACTGCTTTCTACAATGGCTGAATTTTACATTACCACCAGCAGTGTATAAGCATTCCCTTTTCTCTACAACCTTGCCGGCATCTGTTAATTTAATGATAGCAATTCTGATATAATTTGCATTTTTCTAATAATTAATGATGTTGAGCATTTTCAACAAAGTAGGCATGAAGGAACATACTTCAAAATAATAAGAGTCATCTATGACAAACTCACAGTCAACATCATATTGAATGGAAAAAAGCTGAAAGCATTTACTCTGAAAACCAGCACAAGACAAGGATGCCCACTCTCACCACTCCTATCCAACACAGTACCGGAAATACTAGCCAGAGCAATCAGGGAAGAGAAAGAAATAAAAGGTATCCAAATAGGAAAAGAAAAGGTCAAACTATCCCTGTTTGCAAACAATATGATTCTACACCTAGAAAGTCCTATAGTTTGAGCTCCCTGATCTGATAAACGACTTCAGCTAAGTTTTAGGATATAAAATCAAGGTTCAAAAATCAGTAGCATGTCTGTACACCAACGTCCAAGCTGAGAGCCAAATCCACAATGCAATCCCATTCACAATAGCCACAAAAAGAATAAAATACCTAGGAATACAGCTAACCAAGGAGGTGAAAGACCTCTACAACAAGACTTACAAAATACTGCTCAAAGGAATCAGAAATGGCACAAACAAATGCAAAAACATTCCATGCTCACAGATAGGAAGAGTCAATATTACTAAAATGACCATACTGCCCAAAGCAGTTTACAAATTTCTATAAACTATCAGTGCTATTTCTATAAAGTATCCATGACATTCTTCAGACAATTAGAAAAAAACAAATATTTTAAAATTCAAATGGAACAAAAAAAGAGCCCCAGAAGCCAAGGCAATCCTAAGCAAAAAGAACAGAGGTGGAGGCATCACATTACCCCACAAAACTACACTACAAGACTAGAGTAACAAAAACAGCATGGTACTGGTACAAAAACAGACACATAGACCAATGAAATAGAACAGAGAGTCCAGAAACAAAGCCACGCACCAACAGCCATCTGACCTTCAACAAAACTGACAAAATTAAACAATGGGGAAAGGACTCCCTACTCAATAAATGGTTCTGGGATAACTGGCTAGCCATGTACAGAAGATTAAAACTGGATTTCTTTTTTACACCGTATATAGAAATCAACTCAAGATGGATTAAAGACTTAAGTGTAAAATCTACAACTATAAAAACCCTGGAAGATAACCATTCTGGACATAAGACCTGGCAAAGATTTTATGATAAAGATGCCAAAGCAATTGCAACAAAAATTGACAAATGGGATCTAATTAAATTATAGGGCTTCTGCACAGCAAAACAGTAAACACACAACCTACAAAATGGGAGAAAATATTTGCAAACTATTCATACAACAGAGGTTTAATATCCAGAGGAACTTGAATTTACAAGCAAAAAACAAAAAAAAAAATTAAAAAGCAGGCAGGAGACATGAAAGACATTTTTCAAAAGAGACATATACGTGGTCAACAGCATATAAAAAAAGGCACCTGGATTTTAGAAAACTTTCTAAGTAATTCTAATGCAAAGCCAAGATTCTGAATCACTGTGCTATGGAGAAAATATTCTACCTGAGAGTGCAAGGAATTTTTTTTAAGTGAGTAAATCAACATAATCTTGTGTTCTATTTCTGAAAGAGAAAGAAGACACCTATTGCTCTAGGGGTAAATTATAGCCTAGTCACCTTAATTTAGAATTTGCAGCTTTGTTCACTGTTTTACAGTCTCCATGTTATTAATTTTCTGTTTCATAAACCTGACAAACATAATTGTTAATTACGTACCATACACTCCACCCTCACAGTAATGGTTTCTCTCAGAACCCTCATCTGATATAAAGCTATAGTACAATGCCCACTATATTAAATTTCAATGTAATTATCTTTACTACAGCATCATCTCCTTGGAGGAAATTATTAACTCTGAGATGGACTTATAATAAGAGAGAAAGGTAATGTAGGGAGCCTTGCCCTAAAGCCTTGTGCTACTATACAAGCTACAGTTGCAGGCTCAAAAGCAACAATAAAATGGTTGAAAAAGGAGCTTCTCTGTAATATCCTTGTCTCCCTGTGATGTGATCCCTCAAAGGTCTCTACTGGCACACACACGACGTGAATGGCATAAGAAATAGGTCTTTCACACACACACAAATGCACAAGTCATTTGTGTATGTGTATATGTGTGTGCACACTGCAGTTGAAATCAAAGGATGATTCTCAAATAATTAGCCCAGGTGAGAACAGGAAGCTGTCCATGGATAGTACATATTCATCACACTGGAGTTAATCTTTTAAGAGTTATACTTCATCTAGCAATATATACATTAAAAAAAAAAAAAAAAGCTTTGGGTGTCCTGCCTTAAAACTTTTATTACTTGAAGTGACTTTCAATGACTCTCTTTAAACTTGGTTTTTAAATTAAATGAGCTAGAAGCCTGCAAGCTTCCCCAAAATAATTGAATCCCTAAATAAGACGAAGGGGCTTGAACCCCATGCAACTATGGTAGTAGGTGACTGAGAAAAAATGAGCTAGAAACTGGGATCACAGAGCTCTGAGGCTGTGTTATTGAAACAAAACAATGAAATAAACTTTATTGTCACTTATTCAGCATTTAAATAACAGGTATTTACAGAAAGTCCTTTGGGATCAACTGCTGTCAGGAGTGAACTGTCACCATGCCACGCACATGCCTCACCACTCCTGTTTTGGTTCTTTTTAAACATGTTAGGAGGTTTAGGCACAGAGAAATTCATTTGTCCACATTTCAGACAATGGAGTCCAACATAAACAGAAAATACCAGTGACACTTGAAATTTTCAGTGAATTGGGGTGATCAGTATGTAGCTAGGACACTAGCTTTAGCCTAAGTTGGACTTACCATAGAATATTGACATCTTTTGGGGTCCTAGAGATGTGGTGGGGAGAGGGTTCAAACTAAGAATGCCCTTTGATGAGAACTCATTTTGGGGGGAACATTTTGAGACACTTAAGTAAACAACAAAAGAGGAAAGGCCATTTTGAGTAAACGACATGCCTTTTATTCACATAACTCCACCCTCTACTTAGGGAGACAGAGTTGTAACAAAGAGTAAAACTTGAATTAGATATGATACTAAAATTTCTGTGACAGATTGGGGCAAAAGCACCTTATCTATTGAGGGGTCTAACAAAGTGGACATGAACGGAAAATACTCTTTCCAGAATTAGTGAATATTGGAAGCTAGAGGAGGTAGGAAGTGGCTTCATGGCAACCCTGCAGCTGTGCTTTTCATGACCATTAATGGATCTGATGGAATGAGACAGTGGAAAATGGTGAGTATCAAGCAGTGGCTGACAGTTCTGTATTAATGGGGGGAACTGTGGGGGTATGTGAGGGGCTTGTTCTTATGATCCAATTGGTATGAACTGAGTAAAGACGGATGATTATTTAATATTTAGAATCTAAAGAAGATTCTCCCTGAATTGTAAATTGGCAGCCTTGCTGGGCACACTGTCTGATGCCTATAATCCCAGCACTTTGGGAGGCTCAGGCGGGCAGATGGTTTAAGCTCAGGAATTTGAAACCAGCCTGGGAAACATGGTGAATCCTTCTCTCAACCCAAAAATACCAAAAAATAGCCAGCATGGAGGTACATGTCTGTAGTCCCAGTTACCTAGGAGGCTGAGGTGGGAGGATCACCTGAGCCCAGGAGGTTGAGGCTGCAGTGAGCCATGATTGCACCACTGCATTCCAGCCTGGGTGACATAGTAAGACCCTGTCTCAAAAAAATAAAATAAATGAATAAATAAATAAGTAAATCGGCAACCTACTTAGCCAAAATATACAATCTTTCTATTCTTTATTATTTTTACAAATTTGTGCAACATGTTGCCTGTAGACATTTAATAAAATTTGCTCATTAATTGAGGCCTGTACAAACAACTAGTATCAAGTTCCCATGGTTCTTTATTTGGGCTTTCCCTTGTTGTGTGCAAAGGTTCTACATGGCTTTATTACATTCAACGGTCAGAGCTCAGTCAGGAAAACTGAAACAACTTGAGGAATTTCTAATGGAGGTAACAATATAGAAAACTGGTGACTCAATACTGGAAGGCCTAAAAGAGCAGAAAGGAGACGGTTTGATCAGTAACTGCAGGATGATACTTCTATCCTGTCAGTGACAAGAATAAAAGGGAACATACTATTCAAGAGCCCGTGATCTCTGCCATTTAAACTGCTGGATAATCTCCTGCTGCTGTCAGAGCCACCACTGCCACTAGTTGGCAAGGCCACAGAAGTAACCTGCTTCTTCAGATACTCTGCCTATACACTGCCTGAAGTCAAAAGGGGGGGAAAATGCCCAATCTTAAAACAAAACAAAACTTTAATATCAGGGGTACACATGCAGGATGTGCAGGTTCGTTACACAGGTAAAGTTGTATCATGAGTGTTTGTTGTACAGATTATTTCACCACCCAGTTAATAACCCTCTGGTTATTTTTCCTGACTTTTACCCTCCTCCCTCCCACCACCCTGAAAGATACTAGTGTGTGTTGTTCCCCTCTATGTGTTCATGTGTTCTCACCATTTAGCTCCCACATATAAGTGAGAACTTGTGGCTCCTGCAGTGGCCTGCAGAGGATAACGGCCTCCAGCTCCTGCCATGTCCCTGTAAAAGACATTATCTTGTTCTTTTTTCTAAAATGCTCTCAATCTTATTCCCACCTTCCAATCTCCTGGTAGGACCTCCTGCTAGAAGAGTATAAGAAAGCTGCTTGGTAAGGAGGGGAATCTTGTTAAAAATAAAGTTTGCAGACTTCCAGCCTGCTTATAAGAGAGAAACAAAGATGTATGCGCATGGAGCTGATAGACAAGTAATCAGCCCATTGGGTTACCCAACTCAAAGTTAAGCAGGAAGCCAACACTATTGCAATAGTCCTGGTAGATTAAATTCCATTGCCAAAAGGAATTTCTTTGGTAAAAATTATACATGATTGTCTGCTACACAGTATAACAGGCAACCACTAATTTTCTTGTTTTGTGATCCACAGATTTAGTTTTAGAAGGCTTGCTTCTATTTACAAAAATTTTGATTAGAAAACATTTACAAAAACACAAAAATATACATAGTGTATTACAACCAATACTATAGTCAATATACATAATACATGTTTTATTAGATTAAGAAAAAGTGCCAGAAAGGAAATCTAATGCTTGTCACCGGGCCAAATACAATATCTGAGGATAAAATTTGATGAAAACAGAATTATGAAAATTCACTCTCATTAGATGATGGCTTTTTTATGTCAGCTTGATAACTTCCAGGAAATAAATGAAGACATTTTAAAAATGAAAGTGATATAATCATATAAGTGGTGCCTTATAAAAGTTGCTAATGGTACAGCATACCAGCTCTAAACTATGACAACACTAACCACATCAGGAAAAAGTAATGAATTATCATAAGTCTGGAGACAAGGAAAGAAGTAATTAATATCTCTGAATCAAATTTGTGGAGCTATTATCTTAATTTTGTGGTATCTTGAATAGAATAAAAAGTATTGAGTAACAAAAGCAAGATATTAATTAACAGAGGTGATTTCTGGGACTTGTTGGTACACATGCTACATTTTCCCGTTTTATTGGAGACTGGAGTGTTACATTTCATTTTTGGAGAAATTAATCACCTACTTTTCCAAAGCAAGTTAGCAGTCAAATAGAATCTAAATGACAAATACTATTTCTCCTCAAAGGTGGTATCTACACACCACACATTTTATGAAAGAAGGATCAAGTCCAAATTATTACAGTTTCTTTATTCACACTGATAGACTATGCCACATGCTGATAGATGGTTCAAAGCAAAAGCTATATAACTGGTTTTGGATTTCCCAAGTTCCTTTATTGCTAATAAGTATCTATTGTTCCTAGACCAAGAATCCCAGCCTGTGAGGAAGCTAGTAGATCACTCCTCCACGTCACAGAGATGACTCTGGTTTGGTGGAGACAGTGGATTAAATATCTGAGCAGACAGGAGAGGCAGCCTCCAGACACACTCCTCTTCTAGGCGTTTAAGGGCCTTAGGCTGGGGAACAGCTACTAGCACCAGCAGAGATGCCCTGGAGTCAGTCTCATGAAGCTGAGGAACTTTGAGTAATTATTCTCATTTAGGTGATCCTCTGCAACAAAGAACCATGATGTGCAGAGAGGGGGAGGCACTGTAACTAGAAGAGAATATTGGATACACTGGCCTTATTATTTAGTCTATTAGTAATCCTAGGGTAGCCTCTAGCCAAAAAAAAAAAAAAAAGAAATGTCTTAAAGCTTAGCATACTTTATTTGGTATTTCACCTTTCCTGTGCCTGCCTCCCTAGTCAGTCTAAGTATTTATTCTGATTTCCCCCTTAGAAAAGACATGTGCCCACTCTGCAACATTTGCTATGTTTATGAAATACAGGGTGTAAATTACATATTTCACAAGGAACAGATATGTTTTTATTAACATGTGATCTTATGCTTATAATCTATCTCTTAAATCTGGATGTATCTTACTGCCAAAGTGAGTTCATAACTTAAGTTGGTAATGTTTTTTCTGTCTTATCTGCACATAAAGTGATGGCATATTTTACAATCTTTGGTGTTATAAATTAGATAAAATATGTGAATGTGAAATCTTGGACAAATTTCAGACCTCCTACTGCATATAACGTGGGGATCACGTTATATGATTTCTTAAAGTTTCTTCCACTTTCAAAACCTGTCAGGCTATATACTAGATCTTTAGCAAAAAACATATTTGGTAAATAAATTGAGATACCAATGACAAATGATCTATCAAGGAAACTTAAGTTATTGTTCAAAATTAATAGGCATGAAATAGTTTAGCTGCAGACAAGATCAGGCTGCCAGAGAGAGAGAGAGAGAGAGAGAGAGAGATGAGAGAGAAGCCCAGAATAAAACTGCATATACAATATTTAACATGTTTTCATATTTCTTAAAATGCACACACTGCATTACCTGGTCTGCTAAAGTGAGTAGAAGCAAACACAATCCTTTTCCATATTACATATTTTTAAAAATTGAGAAGTTATATTTATAATTTATAAATCAAATTAGAAATTTTCTGATTGGAAAAAAGAAGAAATTAGATACCCGCCAAAATGCCTGAGAATGCTTCCCTGTGGACATTGACCTGGGGAAAGCCATTTAGTCATTTCATCTATTGAAGATATAATTATTTTGATCCTGTAAGCTATCTCAAAATCTGAATGTCTTCTGTGTTATGATAAAATGCTCTTTCCCTCTAGCCTTCTGAAACAGAGTGCACTCAGAAGGCCTGTTAGACACATTACAGGGACATATCAGGCATTCTGCAAGCTGAAGATTCTCCACTTTGATCTCCCAGCAAGCTGACTGTGGCACAGTGTCCCCACAGAGTTGAATGCACCACACAGAAGGGTCTTTTAACTAAAGTGCACACAGGGAAATTTTCACGAGGTTCTTATGAAGTGGTTTGTTTTAGCTCTGAATGGAGGAAAAGTAGTAGAGAGGAAAAGGGGAAACGGTCTTCGGACATAAAGATCCAGTTGGATCTGATGTGATTTTTATTATGGTAAAGTCCGTTTGAGAAGACTAACCTCAAAGTGTAAGACTGTCTCAATACAGCACATGAAAAATGGAAGGCAAAAAGTAGCTGCTCTGTAAACACCCCATAAAGCAAATCGCGAGTTGATATTTCCTGAACGAGAATTCTTTGAGTTACAATGGGAACAGCTTCTCGGTATGTAAAGAGCATGAGTCTTCTCTTTGGTTCCAACGGAGCTTTGTCATGACTTGTAATGAGCTGAACATTGTAATGCATGTTCTAAAAAAAAAAAATTGACTATTACTGTGTGTGCAAAAATACAATGCACATGCACCAGGATGTTAACAAAACAGCACCTGCACAAACTGAGATTGCAACTCTATTCTCAGCTTATCTTTGCTTTTCACTCACTGGGATCATTTCTGTTTCAATGGAAAGGAAAGCCGCACACGCAGGCAGAATTCATACATTAAACGGGAGCTACCACTTTTATATGAATCAGAGCTCAGTAAACAAAACAAAAATCTGAAAAATTTTAAGTCCAAATATTATCTGTCAGATAAATACAATAAGCTTCCACAATGACAATGTTAATAGCAACAGATGATAAGTAACACAGGCTTTTCAACTTGAGGCTGGAATTTAAGAGAGACGCTACACAACTATACGCTATTTAAATTTTTTAAGTTGACGATACACAGAAAAAGTAATTATTCAAACTTTAAAGCTGTCCTTAAAAATAGCATCATTAATAGAGTTATAGAAATTAACATACAGGTGGGTGAAAATACATAAATAGCAAAAAAAATGATTATATTTATTTGTTCTTTAAAAATGCCAATAGTTAACATAGTTTTCTAAATCTAATACCTCATCTGTTCGTAGTATGCAAGTGACAGATTTACTGATTAACTGAGAATAGATAACCCAGGTAAACAATAAAAACCATGACAACTAACAAATAGTGAATACTTATATTCCCCAGAAGTGCCATGCCTTATGCTAAATACTTTATATTTTTATTTAGTCCTTCAATGCTTTGCTAGGTAGGTAGGTACTTGTTATGCTTTGAATTTAGCAGATGATCAACCTCAGGGTTCAAGTTTATGAGCCTTGCCTCTGTCACACAGCTAGCAAGCAGCAGAGCTGGGCACTGTTGCATTACACTGCTTCTCCAAGGCCTAGTCATCACATGTTTCTCAGTTGCTATACCTATAATTAGAAAAGGCCAAAACGACATCGAAGATGCTGTTATTTGGGCAAATGTACATTTTTTAAATGTGGAAGTGACAGTGCTTTCTACAGTAAGGCCAGTTGAAAGTAAAGCGTGAGTATCGCTAATCTGAATCATTGAAATATTACAATATGAAGACTTGGAACAACCAAAGAACTTCAGATTAGAAAGAGTCTTAGAGGGCATCATATCCTACCCAACACAAGGGCTCTGTCCAGTGCATTCCTGACAGATGGTTACACTTAAACACTTCCAGTGATGGGGCATTCACCACCCACCAGGCAGCTCATTCCAATTTTGAATGACTTGAATTTTTAGAAAGGGCATCTCACTACATGGAGCCAAAACTCAGAGCTGCTATCACTTCAAATAATTACTTTACTGCAAGCTGTATCACTTGATCATTGAAGGAACTACTGTCTCACTGTAAAATGTGGAAGGTGAAGTATATACAAGGGGCAGCATACTTAATTGTATAAGTGGCATGTCCAGGTTTGGATCTCTTTCTTAGCTGTGTCAACACCAGTAAAATCCAACGGCAAGCCTGGATTATACTGCAGTACCTCAAATAAAATTTACCAGCAAACCAAGGGCATTCCACATTACATAATTATTGCACTTTGTTGTATCAGCTTCATGTCTGTTGTGTTGGTGAAGACGTACCAAATCTCTGATTGAAGCAAGATCCAGAACCGGGCACGGAAGCAGCAAACATGCAGTAGGTCTGTGAACAGGTAATTGCCATTAAAAACCCTCTGAGTGAGGGGCGAAGGAGGACATGAGTTATAATTCACATGTGTAGTGTGACATGGAGGACACACACTGTGGCTCCTCACACTGCCAGCTCGCCTTAGAGAGCCGGGCTGCTGATGGAGCAAGGCATGGTGCCCATATGCACATGCCCACTCTGCACATCCAACCAAAGAGACTAAAATTCAGGGAAAATATTTGTTCTCAAAGCAAATAGAATCAGCATACACGTTAATCTGTTCTATAGATACACAGTGCCGCCTCTTAACAAATGCCTTACTCTTGAGCAGTTCACTGCACTCTGTGAACAAACAACAGGACAGGAGACTGTAACTCCTTTATTTCTAGCTAGGAGTGTAAGGTTTGCTCATATTGTCTAATGTTTTATATACCTTGTGTCTAAAATTAAAATCCCAGCATGACTCGGGCTTGACTGTATTCTAAATAGAAGCTACATCAAAAGAGCTTATGAGTCTGCTTCCTCAGCCAGGGTCATGAATTGATACTTTGCTGCTGACTTCTGCCCCACTAAGAGAAGCTCTAGCTGGCCTCCAGAATTGGCACAATTCTGTGATGTCTCTCTGACTTGAAAACCTATTGTTAAAAACAAACTTCTTAACAGGTTGACTGATTTTTATGAGCATTCATAGACATCCAATGTCTTCTGATATTAATTTTATTGAGTTTTTAACTCAAAAGTTATGTAAAATGCATGTTCATTTCTTTTTGCATTTCAATCTATTTTTAAAATAGTTCAAAGTATTTGCATTTCAAAATAAGCTGTCACCTATTACAAGATATCCCAAACGTCTTAGCGCAGTTTTGCCCTTTTATAACTTAGGAAGAAACAAATGCTATGAACTTCCAAAGAGCACCATTTGTCATATTTATAGTTACCTTTCCTCTAGGCTAATGCAGTTTTGTGAATTTTTCAAAATCTGTTTTTAACTTTTTCCAGTATCTCTTACTGAAAATGGTACATACTGACTAGAAAAATAAAATGAAAAAAATCAGTCAAGATTCATAAAATTGCATACATCTTAAAAAATATAAATAATTACTATTTTAAGAGACACTTGAACAAGATGGTACATTCATACTTCTGAAGTCATTAAAGCTTAAAAGTGAACTAAGGCTTTTTTTTGAAGACTCTGTAGAATGTTCCAGTTCTGCAGCCCTGCAGAGACAGCCTATGTCATGAAGGAATATAGCAACCCAAAGACCATCTCTGTATTTACACTTCTTTACTCACTGCCTGACAAATGAACAAGCATCATATAGAAGGAAGACCCTTGTCTTTAAGATGTCATTTCCACTTTGTGAATGCATAAATTAACGGTGGAAAAGTTTCAAAAAGAGCATCTTCCCCAAGTCAAACCCTGGGCTCTGCCCCATGACACATGATTAAAATTTAGAGAGCAACATTTCACCCACCATATCACTATGGAATCGAATCATAACAAAGAAAGAAGAGATTTTCCTACTTGAGCACTCAAAGTCAAAGTTTACAAAGAGTCTGCCTGAAGAAATTTGGGCATATGTGCAGACTTCATCCATTCTTTCTACTCTCAAGAGTAAAGAACTATAAGAAAGTTGAGTGTTGTGTTCAAGTTTTTGTTTCCCTTCTTTAGGCCCCTTTTCTGCTCCCACCTTCCCAATTCCTCAAAGAGACCTGAGTGTCACCACCACAGAAAAATCAAACTAGAGTGTGAGAAAGCCAGAGAACTCTTTATCCCTCAGCCAACATGACACAGTCAGGCAAAAAATCATCTTCCAGCCTAGTCTCACTGACTCATTTTATGAATCAGAAAAATAAAGGGAAGAACATTTTATCATACTGTGTTTTATCATCCTTGGCATAAAAGTCTGAGCTTAAGCATTCCCCCTCTAGCTATGTTAACCACCCCAGACTGTAACCTAGTTACAGGTAGGGACCACACTATTCATTGTCCAATCACTAGCACAGAGCTAGCACTTGGACTATAATCAGCAGATGTTTGTTTCACAAAATGTAGCTATCAGGGCACTATAAATTCTTATATTATAAAAAGCTATTAAGAGAATGTTAACCTTTTGCTTCCTGTCTATTCTGGATTGAAAAAAAAAAGTCTTTTTAGAGTAAAGGGATAATACTGTATTCTAATTTTGATGGAAAGAATAAATTCCAGGAAAGAATTGCAATCATTCTGGTTTAAATTTTTAAAAGAGGAGGAGGAGGAAGGGGCACACAGGAAGACAAAGTACACCAAAACAAGAAGGAAACCTAGAAAATAGCACTGAATACCGAGAGACACAGAAGAGGACACGAAGAGATTGCAGTGGGACCGGGACTTGGAACCACTTTCTGTACATGTTGTTTTAAGTATTAATTTTTGTGTACATGGCATATAAGATCCTCATCCAGCATCTACATAAAAGATTGGGGTGCCAAACAGGATTGCCCCCATGTGGGCTTTGTTTCCAAGTCAGCTTTCTCACAAGTGTCTCTGTTTTCTGACAAATGACAGGAACAAGTTCATTGGAACAAGGAGGGTGTACTGTCTCTATTTGCCGTTGGCTGGTTTGCTTCCTTCGGGGACTTCATGAAGGAGCAGCATTTGGGCAGGAGGGAAAGAACTTTGGAGCTGTCAAAAAGCACTAGTTAAAAAGCTTCAAACTGCATCCTGCCAGTGTGTAACTGCTGTGGAAGAAAACACCTGAAAACAAGACATGCATTTTTAATAAATAGAGACCTAAAGAGTTATTTTTATTTGATCTGAACCTGACATTATTCTGTGTTTCTAAATTCCTTTGGAAACACTAGAATTTTCACTTCCCATGTCATCTTCAGAGTGCTTTCAGGAATGTGAATTTGTGCAATTATCTTTTGGATGAATGGAAAGTAAAGGTAATCTTTCCTTGAAGGATAACCCTTGCTCAGCCTTAAATATACAAGAAATCCTTCATTTGTCACTTTCTCTATCTGGTACACTGAAACTATACCAATAATTGTTTAGACCTCTTGCAGAGATTCTCTGCTCCCTGTTTTGTATCAGAAGGTTGTATAAATATTTCTCATGTGAATTTTAAATTGATCGGTATTTAGGTAAACTGGAGACTTCTTTGTTTGCAATTCTCTCCCAGTCTTTTGCTCAAAAATCAAGGAACTCAATGGACTTAAAGACTTCCCATCATTTTACAGATGATGAAGCTGAGACCCAGAATGTCTGATATTTGTGGAGGACCATCTTGCTGGTTCTACAGACCCAAAACACACCAATTCCTCAGGCCTCCTACTGTTTCTTCTGTTCAATAATAAAACATACACATTCAAAATTAGCTGCTGCTTTTAGAGGCACACTGATAGATGCTTTAAACGTATTAAGTTATTTTTATTATCTCGTTTACAAGATAATTATTATTCTCTTCATCTAGATAAGAAACCTGAGAAAGTAAGCCAATAAGAATCCAAAAAAGTTGCATAACTCACCCAACGTTACAAAGCTGGACAGTGGCAAAAGCTGAACTAGAACACAGCTCAGATTGACCCTAAAACCAGAATAGCTAAGCTAACATATCCCTGAAACTCAAAACAAAATGAAAACCTGAATATGAAAATAAAAATAGAGGCTGGGCATGGTGGCTCACGCCTGTAATCCCAGCACTTTGGGAGGCCAAGGCAGGTGGATCTCCTGAGGTAGGGAGTTCAAGACCAGCCTGAACAACATGGAGAAACCCCATCTCTACTAAAAATACAAAAAAATCATCCAGGTTTGGTGGCACATGCCTGTAATTCCAGCTGCCCAGGAGGCTGAGGCAGGAGAATCGCTTGAACCTGGGAGGCAAAGGTTGCCGTGAACCGAGATTATGCCATTGCACTCCAGCCTGGGCAACAAGAGTGAAACTCCGTCTCAAAAAAAGAAAGAAAATAGAAATAGAGGCACATGTCTCCTTGGGTACCATAACAACAACAACAAAAGTGAAAATCAGACTGTTTCTTGAACTAATTGGAAGAAATCCAACCTAGACATTGGAGTCCCAGCCAGCTCCATTAATCGGCTGAGGAAATATTGGTAAAATTCAGCCTCACTGACCCTTGGACTCATGCTCTCTAAGGCCAGTATGAATACTACCTGCTCCACCTCCTTCACCAGGCCACTGAGAGGATCAAATGAGAAAGATAAATATGAAAAGGCTTCCAAGTATTTATCAGACCATTGTAATTTTAAATTCTAAGCCTCACTGGAAAGGGTCTCAAAATTCTGCATTCTTCTTTATTAATTGCAGAAATAAATAGATGAATTAATACCAAAATTTAAATGGACACTTCTCCACCATGTTGCTTAGGGGAAAAGTTACAGAAAAGATTTGCTTCTCTGATTTGAGAATCCTCTTGCTATTCATATCATGGCAAGAAACACTGAAAGCAAATGAGGGGTGTACTTGGTTGATTAGTGTGCTCCCCCAGTCATATCTACCTAGAACCTCAGGATGTGACTTGATTAGGAGACAGTGTGTTTATGGATGTAATTAGTTAGAGATCTCAAGATGAGATCATTCTGGATTTAGGGGGGATGATTTCCCTAAAATCAGTGCCTGGTGTTCTTATAAGAAGAGGGGGAGGACACAGAGACACAGAGACACACGAAAAGGAGGCCACGTGAAGGTGGAGGCAGGGATTGGAGTGATGCTGCCACAAGCCCGGGAACACCATGAGCCACCGGAAGCTGGAAGAGGCAAGAGATCTTCTCCTAGAAACCTCACGGTGTACATGACTCTGCTACCGCCTTGATTTCAGACTTCTGGCCTCTACAACTGTGAGAGAACATATTTCTGTTGTCTTAAACCACCCCAGATTGTAGCTGTTTGTTCCAGCCCCAGGAAACAAACAGAAAAGGTAATGTGCCTTCACTGATTATGTTCTCAAGTCACCAGGGAGGTGGCTTCTCCACATGCATCCTCAGATGCTCTCCTGCATGGGTGAGGCCCCTTGGACACTACTGTACCGGTTGTTTATAGGCAATTTCCACTCCAATTGATCAGGGCTCAGCCGCTAAATAGGATAAATATCTCAAATATCCCCCCAGCTCACAGGTATTATAGGGAAGCAGTATTCAGTTGTAAATATATGATTCAGTCTAGCTGCTTATCTATTATTATGTTTGATATAATTTTGTGTTCAGAGATTTTCATGAATAGACTGATGCTGGATGGAAATAGAAGCTCATCTCAGTCAAGAATGAAAATGTTGGTGATAAAAATTGCACATTATAGATTTGGACACATCTTATGGTCTCAACAGAAAAGGTCCCCGGGGATGATAATTACTTTTACTTTTCACCTTTGCTACAAAATGAATATAAAAGACAGGAAATGGGAAAGAGCTGCTTCAGCTTATTAAAAAAGAGATGGTGTGGGTATTTTTTAAACTCTGTTTACATATTAAGGGGCTTGAGATCACTACCATGGTCAAAAGGTACTGGGACTCTGCACAGAAGACCCTCAGTTAATATTTGATGGAAGGACAAACAATAAATGATTTTCATGCATATCTTACCTGAGTAAAATTACTGTAGGATATGTTAGAGTGTGTGATCATACAGACTGAAATATTTGGTAAATTATAAAACATTGATTTATATATAGGGCAGCGGGAGGTGGACATTTCTTAGGCAGGGTCAGCTCCAGGAATACCCTGCTCTTCTTCCCTTTTCTTCCTAATTCCTATGTCACCAGTATTAACAACATCTTAACCAGACAGATTAAAAAGCTAAATAACCATGAGGGGGCTGTTGAGAGGAAGCATACAGCTTAGCTGTAATGAAATTATAATGTGTAACACTCTTCACCTCACTGATCCTGTGAATATACCCTAGGGCCCCACCCCACATATGTCTTCCTCAGCAATCATGAAGGCAAAAGAATAGAAACAGGTGTTCCCCATGAATGCCTGGACTCCGAGGGCACCACCTGTGTCCACATAAATCCAACACAAACAGTTATCCAGCTCAGTTTTGAGCAAGATTATAGGACTCATCACATTCCCCTACAAAGGCAGGAAAATGAGGACAGGTAATTTGGCTCTTTTAAGCATCAGAGATATACTGCCAAATACACTGAAGGGGACAAAATTCTCTTCCTTCTTGAAATTCTTAGGGAAAGAAGTAGAACTCAGCCAACACAAAATGAAACCTCTAAAAGTGCATTATAAATATCAGGCCGGGCATATGGCTCGTGCCTGTAGTCCCAGCACTTTGGGAGGCCAAGGCAAGAAGATCGTCTGAGCCCTGGGTAACATACTGAGACTCTCTCTCTACAAAAAAATTAAAAATATTAGCTGGGTGTGGTGTCCCACCTACTGAAGAGGCTGAGGTAGGAGGATGACTTGATCTTGGGAGGCTGAGGCTACAGTGAGCTGTGATTGTGCTACTGCATTCCAGCCTAGGTGACAGAGCAAGACCCTGTCTCAAATATACATATATCAATTATCAGAGTACACATAGCTTTATTTTACCACGTGGCTCATTCACAAGAATATGCCCAATTATACTCATCAGGAATTGAGGACGCTATCAGTTCCAGAAATGGCCATAACAAGTTGCTGGTTGGGAGTCCTGTATTTCACAGGGTCCTTTTGTCCCAAGGGTTGGTGGTAAAGCTCCCTTTCCTTGGCAACGGAACTACAGGAGAAGTGGCTGGACAAGTGTAGCTTGTATTTCTAGCTTCGGTAAGGGAACCCCATATGAAGATATACCAAATCTTCTTTTCTTAACACACCTGGCAGCCTGAAGCAGCAAGGTACGTGCATATCTAAGAGTGGGGGAGACACTGAGGGAAGACAGGGCTAATGGATCCACAGGATGAAGTGCCTGATCTGCTCCAACAACCTTCTCAGTACCAACCAAAGCTATTTCTCCTCCCAAAGCAATCGAGCATGATTAAAATGCCATATTCTTCATATATTCTGGGGAGTCACATTTATTGTGACTCTTAGAGATTTTGCCTTTAATGGACAAAAGTGAGACCTATTGTATTCCAGGCCGCCTGCTGAATGGTTGCTTTGGGGCTGCAAATCTAAGAACTTGCAGGGAGCGAGGGGGAATGGTTACCATACTTTCCTATGTTGAAAATACACTGCCAAGCTAGATGTGCCAAAACAGGCATTTGGAAATGACACACTAAGAACCAAAGAGCCTCTTGAGAACAGTCAGTGTCAGAATCGCTGGATTCAGGCTACTATGAGTTACAGTTACAATTTCCCCAGGACAGTGTTTCTTGGGAAATATGTCAGATCTTTGGTATTTTTGCATGATGGATGCTATTGACATAATGCTGGACCCAACACCATCAGCCCCATTGTTAATAATTTGTGAATGCTTTATGGTCTTTGGGCATATAAAGGTGCACCCTCATGCACACTGTCTCTGTACACATCATGTTTTCAGTGCACATTGTCAGAGTGCGTGGGAAGTTCCTGGGGCCTCTACCCCAAATGCTGTGTGACAAAATAAGACCTGGTATCATAAATTTTTTTTAAAAGAATGTCCAGCTGGGCACCGTGGCTCACGTCTGTAATCCCAGAACTTTGGGAGGTCAAGCCAGGCAGATTACCTGAGGTCAGAAGTTCAAGACCAGCCTGGCCAACATGGTGAAACCCCGTCTCTATTAAGAATACAAAAATTAGCCAGGTGTGGTGGTGGGCACCTGTAATCCCAGCTACTTGGGAGGCTAAGGCAGGAGAATCAATGGAACCCAGGAGGCAGAGGTTGCAATGAGCTGAGATCGTGACATTGCACTCCAGCCTGGGCAACAAGAGTGAGATTTCATCTCAAAAAAAAAAAAAAAAAAAAAAAAAAGCCCGAACTGTAGATCCCTTTTAAAATTTTATTGTAGTGGTTCAAATCTGTCTAGTGTGTATAATACTTAACGTACTTTGTTCATTAAGTTAGCTTAATTGAAAAATAATTCATTTAGATACAGGCAAGGATCCATTTTTTTAATTTACAAAATCCCCTTAAAATATGAACAGTCTCGGTCTGTTTTGTTCCTACAGTTTTATCTTAACAGTTAAAATATCATTTGGCATTCCCTGTGGGTTTTCAGATATTTCTGTCCCATAACCAGGATATCAGCACATAGAACACACAGGTCAATGGTTTTCAAAGTGATTTCTAGCTGCACTTTTTTTTGAGGTGGAGTTTTGCTCTTGTCACCCACGCTGGAGTGCAATGGTATGATCTTAGCTCGCTGCAACCTCTGTCTTACAGGTTCAAGTAACTCTCCTCCCTAAGCCTTCCAAGTAGCTGGGATTACAGGCATCCGCCACCATGCCCATGTAATTTTTTCTATATTTATAGTACAGACAGGGTTTCACCATATTGCCCAGGCTGGTTTCGAACTCTTGACCTCAAGTGATCTGCCTGCCTCAGCCTCCCAAAGTGCTAGGATTACAGGTGTGAGCCACCGAGCCCGGACTAGCTGCACTTTTATAGCAAGCAGGATGCTTGGATAATAATTCCAATTGCACAGGAATGTTACTTTGCAAAATGTGTACAGATTTTAAAAGGAAAAGGAAAAAAAATGCTTGCCAGTCATTGAAAATTGTAGAAATTAAATGCACAAGACACAATTCAAGGCATTTAATATAATTTAATGGCAGTGAGGTTTGCCTACCCCACTGCCACAGACTAATGGCTCAAGTTCCTGCTTTGCAAATCCGATTTCTTGCTCAGAATGTTGCTCATAATTGGCTTCTGGGCCCGGATACCCATTCAGACATAGGAAATAGCTGTTGTTGATATTTTGATGCCGAAAAGGGTCTGTCAGATTTTTCTTTCCTGTAACCACTCACTTTCTCTTTACCTCTTGTCACACTCTGCCCACCCCCCCCGATCTTCTGCTCATTTTACCCACATTAAAGCTGTAAGTAAATAAATGACAGGCTGTGGCCTATCATCAGGTGACAGATCATCCTGCCTGGGCTCTGAAGAACGGAGACGTTGTCATCTGTCTGGTCCCCCCTCACATTCCCTGTCAGCCTCACCACATCCGGGTGGCATGTCACAGTCATCGGAGCAAGATGAATACAGCCATGTAAACATCGGCTTGGGAGCCGAGTCAATCAAACATGGGACTCTAACTGCAACAGAAGCCCTTCGCTGCCAGAAAAGAAAAGCACTCAAGAGAGAAAGAAACGCCTTTCAGTGGCCTGCTTAGGCTTCCACTGCTGCTACTTATTTCTAAATTGAATTTAACAGGTTGTGGGTTTTGTTGTTTGTTCTTTTCCAAGCTGAAAGGGGAAAGTCATATTTTTCCCCGATCATGAGTAGGAGACTTAATACAAATCTCACTGCTTTAGAGCTGATCAATAGTTACCGGATTTGCCCAATCAGCCAAAGCAGAGGTGAATCAAAGCCATAGCCCACAAGGGCTCTTATAGAGCTTTATAGCCTCCACCAAGATGAAAGTGAGGCAAGTTGCAAGAAATGACAACAAAGGAGATGATGAAACATCTCCTCGCTGAGCTCAAGTGGCATTTGGAAGAATAATTTGGAGGGCTGTTCCAAAATAAATAATAAACCATGCATTAAAATAAACAAAGTCATAAAAATGTCAGGAGGAACGCCAGAATAATAATGACTTCCCAGTGCGAGAGAAAATTCAAAGGAGGATAATGCAACTTCTTCCCGAATGGAAACAGCCAGGGCTCTCCATCCCCATGGGCTTCCCATCTCCTTCTGGAGACGATTTAAGAAGCTTTTGGAGCTGCCATTTTAGAAGCTGTCTTTCACGGTACATAAGGAGAAAAAGTGAATGGATCGTTCCTTTGTTCTGTAAAAAAGTAATTGTCAACCCCCCACATAGCTTTCTCGTGTATTTGCAGTGCATGTGGAAAGACTCATATAAGGAGGGCAGCTTCCGCTGAGATTTCCTGAACACCCTGACACTCACCTTGGGAGCAGCCACTGGCAAACGGAAGGTGAGGCCCTTTGGCTAAGCACTGATGATTTCTGAAAACGGAGTAGTTTTGTTATTTCTCTATCAAAAGGCCTTATGTCACTATCCAGCAGCCTAAACCACCAGAGCAATAGTACCAGTGATACCAGAATCATCTCAAACCCTAGGGATTCTAAAGCAATGACACTTGCAGACTCTATACATAGCATCAAACTAAAAGCTACTGAAGACTGAGTTGATATCCCTATGTTCCTTAATCTACCACTGAAGATCCTGAAAGTCCTGGTACCAGCCTAAATTTTCAGCCATATTTCCTGTTATTTTATTACTCCCCTTTTACCCTATTCTTTTTTTTTTTTTTTTTTAAGATGAAGTTTCACTCTTGTTGCCCAGGCTGGAGTACAATGGCGCAATCTTGGATCACTGTAACCTCCACCTCCAAGGTTCAAGAAATTCTCCTGCCTGAGCCTCCCAAGTAGCTGGGATTACAGGCGCCAACCACCATGCCTGGCTAATTTTTGCATTTTTGGTAGAGACGGGGTTTTGCCATGTTGTACAGGCTGGTCTCAAACTCCTGATCTCAGGTGATCCGCCTGCCTTGGCCTCCCAAAATGCTGGGATTGCAGGCCTGAGCCACCGCACCCAGCCTACACTGTTTTTGGGAAACTACATTACTGTCACTGGCCTGTACCTTCCTATATCTGGGGTATTGCTTTTATTACCCCCATCCCTGGAATATGTCTCACCCTTCTATGTATCAATCAAACATACAACTGGCCTAGAAATTCTATCTGTAGACATTCATCAAAAAGAAAACAAATTTCCTTCATGATACTCTTTTCAGTATGTTTATAATAAAAAAAAAAGACAGCAACCCCCAAATTCTCAACATTCTATAATACCTAAATAAATCATATTTCAAATATTTTTATATAAATTATAATACATTACAATAAATTATAATACATCCATATACAATGATGTAATATTCAGACAATAAAAAAATACTATAAATTAATACTGATTCTCATGAAATAATATTCATGATATATACTGTTTGATGGAGAAAAATAAGCTACAGAACCAACCTGTACAAATGGTTTTGCTTATATAAAAAGCAACATATCTAAATCTGTATATATTCACTTATATCCATATTCATAATTGTATTGAGAGTACAGAAATACCCACCAATGTATACAGGTGTTATTTATGAATCAAGAAATTATTTTGTGTATATGCATGCAGTTATCTACATTTTAAACCTTTCAAAAGTAAACATGAATTGTCTCAATATAGAAAATAATTTTAATGTAAACTATTCTGCAAACTCTAGCTCAAATGCTTTTCTTCCCACACAAAGCTTTTCCTAAAACTTCATCAGTAAGTTCTTTTTCTGAACTCTGTTTCTATTTTATGTTGTTTAAATTCTATCTTGGGTTAAATACATTTGTGTATTGTTAAAATATAAACTGCATGACAGTAGGAGTCCTGTCTAATTTATTCTTGCATGTAAACTTGCAGCAAATGTTTAACAAATATGCATTGTATGAAACAATATTGTGTGCCTAATCAGTAATTCTAAAATTTAGCTGCATATCAGAATTACTTTGAAAGTGTTTTAAAAGCACAGAGTCCTGGACCTATCAACGCTTTTAGGTCAGAGGTGGAGAATTACAGTCCTATAGCTCCTCCGGGACAATTCCCAGTTTAATCTAGGAAATTCTCCTTCCTCCAGGCATGCTCACGCTACCTTGTCCACATCCTTGGGCTTTGGGTCGTTAACGCCCTGAATTAATTCCTGCCCTTGCAAAAGTGTATAAACAATCATTAACTGATCAGACTTAATAATCAAAATGCCTGGAATATTACAAATGTTTGAACAAATGTTTGTTAAATGAATGGTTATATTCTCCCATCATGTTGCTAATCATCAGAGCTTGCACTTGTGACTTCCACCAGAGTTCTCTTTCTAATTACCTTGAATTCCCCCCTTTCTGTCTCCCCCAACACCCACCTAATTTTCTTCTTGAGAGCTGATTCACCTCTTAGCCTGATCGTAATATTTTTGTAAGTACAGATTTTTCAGCCAGGTTGGCACAGGAAAATGAGCTGTGCACAAGAAGGATGCTTCGAGATCAACATCAGAAGTTCTTGGGTGGGTAATGGGATTTGGGGGGTTGAGTATTTAGTAATGGGATCAATCCATGATCTCAGAGGTGAGACAGGGGCAGTTAGGAGCAGTGAAAATCATGATCTGGTGGTAGAGAGATAGGAGGAGACGGAAATCTAAACAAGGGTATTCCAACAGCATTAACTCAGGTAGAGAGCTGTACATTGGGTACATGGCAATTCCACCTAGAAAATTTAAGTAGGGAGACTGTTCAAAGAATTCACCCGTGTACCTTCTCTACCCAATACAAAGCATAGCTAACTGTTTGTCACTGTCACTTACTATCACTGTTCCTTATCAGCTTTGTTTTTCACTCATCTTCACTAAATTTTCATTTTCCTGGTCCTAAATCCCAGACTCCCTTCAATACTCTGGTATTTATTAGTCAGTCCAATCCTAGGAGTCATTGCATGTATCTGACCAAAGAAAAGACTGGGGTAGAAGGTGCTGATGGGAAGAGAAACTAAATATGAAATTGAACATGAATTGTTCCTTCAGACTACCCTCATTGCTATAAACCTGTGCAATCATTATATTGAAACAACATAGCACATACAGTGTCATCTACTGCAATGCGATCAAACTGCAAATCCTTCTCTGCAGAGGTCAAATTTACCTTTTCTGGGTACTCATGAATTGTAGGTTTTAAAAGCCCATTGGCAAGCACTGACATCTGTTGTCTCAAGTTTTCTATTTTAAACCAATATATGTGGCAAAAATACATTCCAATTTTTATTTTTAGTAACAATGAAGAAGATAATTTGGTAATTGGAATGTGTGTGGATGTGTGCTAATATCACCATCACAATTTTGAATTTCCAAATGTGCCCTGTTTTTAATTGAAATAAAACAATTATCAGATGCTTCAGAAATCACTTTAGAATAATTTTGAAGACATTTGTTCATAGAAAAAAATAAGTCTTATTATCATATGATTTAAGCATTTAAAAATAAAAAAATAAAGTCTAGTAACTTTTAGGGAAATTAAGTAATTTTAGTTTTGAGAGCCTCTTTCTCCATAAGCTAGTTATCTGAAAAATACAATTGCATAAACCACCATTCTGGGTACTTTTCCTTTTGCATGCTTAATTGACTGAAGTATGTAAGTTTTTCCCTATATTTTCCATATATTTACCTTGAATTATCATTTGATGCCTCTTATTCCAGACCTCTCTCTTTTTGAGCATCTCGTCTGTGACCCTAGGTCTCAGTTTTGTTTCTGGATTCTCTGTGGAGATCTGTCATTCAGATTTTCAGAGTAAACAAACTAATACTTTTTGTTTCTCTTCATGAATTGTATTCTATAAAAATCTTGAATTTTCTCCCTTCCCTTTCCCTTACCAAGACAGAAAGTATGATGAATCCATTGAAACAACATCCACATTAATTAAAAATTTAGAATTTTCCTCCTTCTCAGGTGAAAAGATAGGCACACAGGAAAGCATCCTTTTAACCTTTACTGCATGCATGGCAAGAGTCAGGTGCGGAGGGACTGTGCACACACAACCAAGGCAATGGTGGGGGGAGTGTGAGAGGGAGATAGAGAGAGAGAGAGATGTGGGGGGGAGAGAGAGAGACAGAAGAGAGAAGGAGAATGAGAACAATGAAGAAAAAGAATGTAGCACACATATGAACACTAAACCAGAAGTGAAAAAATATGCCATTTAAGAGTGTACACTCTAAGGCCTGAAGTCTAAAAGAATGAAGTCCAAAGGACTTCGGTGGTGAGTGAAATGGTATCTGTGCTATTACAGAGGGTCCAGTTTTATCTTTTCACAAATATGTTTCTTTCTCCTGCTTACTCTTGCCCATTTGCGTGCGCGCGCGCGCGCACACACACACACACTCCCAGACACATACACAGACTCACACATACACATACATTCACACACACACATTCGCACACACTCACACATACACACACTCATACACATACACATAGGTAAATACAGTCACATACCTGCACATTCACACACATATATGCACACATTCACACACCAACACAGACACACATACGTTTCACACACAATTTGCACATTCACACACACACATACTCACTCTCACACACACCTACAAGTTAACATACAGATACATACATATGCACACACAGTTATACATACACACAATCTACAGACTCACACATATATACATGTTCACACACATACACATTCACACAAATACACATTCACACACACGTACACAGACTTACACATACACTCCCACACAAATACATGCATATACACATTCACACATATGCACACATTTACACACATGCACACATACATGCATACTCACACATACACTGACACACCTGGGTAACAATTTAAGAAGAGCAGAGTGCACCCCCTGCACCTGGCCCACTTCTCCCAAGATGGCAAACAAGTTGGCAGGAGGAACTTTTAGATCTAAGTCTCCTGCTTTGAGAAAATCTATTATACAAAAATACAACCACACAGCACATATACATGGGAGTATCCAATGACTCAACCCAAGAATTCTTCATAGGTTAGAAGGATCTGCTGCAAGATTTTTCTAAGTAGCGAATACCATTAAATCATTTGAAATAACATATAATCTATAAATAAATGTTATAAAACAAATCCCAACATCATAAATTCAGAAATTGCTCTCCAGATTTTGGGGGCGCCTTCACTTTCAAACCATATTTTTTTGCCATATTATACAAAACTATGAAAAAAAATTGACTCCCATGGGCATCACACATAGTCTTATGAAGACTCTCAAATGTTGGTTCTGGACAAGTACTTTGGCTCTAATCTGCTATATTTCTCTTCCACTTTTAGCTAGCATAAAGTTATAAAAGTTTACTCTAAAAATTAAAATAGTTAATAAAGAAAATTTTAAGGAACTTTCATAAGGAACAATATACATATCCCTACGATAAGCCCCTGAATGAATAATGTTATCAGAGTTATTTAGGGTTAAAAAAATTAATTAACCGAAATTTTCAAATTGAATCCTGAAAACCGTGGATGCTGCCTTTCATGCTGGCATGCAAAATTGAGCCTGCATCTGTTTCCATTCAAAAGTTCCATCAATGAGCACTTTCAGTTGGCTTGCTCCATAAGTAATTCAGAAGGTAGGACAGCAAAAAGATAAGAGGGTTCATTAAGTGATTAAAGTTATGGAATTGATAATTTTTTATAGCAAAAGATTTCACAAAGAGAATGTGACTGGAGGGAAGTTTGGATTAAAAATTTTTTTTTCCCTTTGGGGGAAAGGGAGAGAGTACAATTAAATTAAGGGAGGTTCACAGATAATGTGGGAAGCCAAAATTCTAATTTATATAAAGCTCTTCAAGGCCTCATAGGGGTCATGATAAACATGATTTGGAAGATAATCATTTGATTTGAGTTGGCCAGAATTAGTTTGCTAGAATAAAGAAGAGAGACTGAGGCTTCTCCAGCTTCTGCTTAGATGGGGAGCTTGTACCATGATTTGAATTAGTTATGCATAGACTGAGAATGCTTTTTGAACTTGACAGAAGGCATCTTCACACAAGGGCACACCCAGTCAACTTATTCACACTTCCAAAGTCTTATAACCACTGGTGAGAGAGAGCCCTGCTACACCAGCACTGCAAGGGATGAGGACAGCACGTGTTCAGGGGAGAGAAGCAGTCAGTGGCTCCTGCAACAAGAGGCAAAGGACTAGACATGCACCTCAGCATCTCAATCTTCACCAAACCAGGAGAAAATTCTCAGGGCCTCAGAGCTTCCACCTTCTTTTCTTAAAGAAGCCTATAACTTTACAGATGTTTCCTAACGTATTTCGAGGAACCCTTCAGGAGTTCTATGAGTCATGCGTCAGGCCTGTCTTTTACACACATCTGTGGTTGGCCAAGTCAGGGCTATGCTGCCTTAGAATGCAAGAATTTCCCAAGGAGGCTGGGTTGCACTGGAATTCTTCCCTCACTGCCTGAGGCACTGTCATCACCTATGAGTAAGTGAAGAGAGACTAGAACGTTATTATCTGTATGTGATGAACCTCACCTCAATACACTGAAAGGCCATGGTGAGTCAGAACACCACTGCAACTTGGCGCTAGTGAGCTTGATAATACAGATCCATATCACCACTTTTGTAAAATAAGAAGTTCATTTCCTCCATTACAATTAGGAATTAGGATAGGGGAACCAGCAAACACTGCTCAAGCCTCCAAAGTTTACAGAAAACTTACTAATGAAATAATTTTGTCCCTAGGGTTTAAAATGCTGTTAGAATGGCTAGTCCAGAAGAATTTTAGTTTTGAGTGACCACACTGTACCTAGTACTATCACTTTCCTCCAATTGTTGGGGGCGGGGAGTGAGATATATATATACATACACATACATATGTTTCCATATTTCCAACCCTGAGGATAAACTCAGTAAGCTAGAATATAGAAATAATATTCAATATTTATATTGATACACATTTTTAAAAAATAAAGGATATCAACCACACTGAAAATTATCTGAAAAGAGTTTGGGCAGAGAAGAGATACAACAGACATAATTTGATTCAGGGTTTGTTTTCAGTCCAACCCTACAGTTCCCACACTAAGTGCTGAGGGAGCCCTGGTGCTATGGTGATTCACATGGGCACTGCAGAACAGACCACATTTAGAGGGAAACATAGTGGCATTTGTCAAATATCACATGAGCTATTATTACCACAAATTTTCTTGGCCCTAAATCAACTTAATAACCAAGCTTGGATCTAAACTCAATTAATAAATGGAACTATTCAGTTTAGGGTGTTTTTTGGTTTTGGTTTAGCTGGAAGCACTTTGAAAAAAAGCTAAGACACTAAAGATGCTGTAAATGGAGTGAGTTTGAGAACCCATCGTCTAGCCAAGTGATCATGGCTGGCATTCCTGTGCTCAGGCTCTGGCAAGAAAGACAAATGTGGCAAAGTCCTATTCTTTGGAATGGTTTGCAAATAAGGTAATACTTTTGCAAAAACTAATTTTCCCAAAATAAGGGAATTTTGACTTACTTTCATACTGACATGGTTAGGCTTTGTGTCCCCACCCAAATCTCATCTTGAACTGTAATTCTCATAATCCCCATAATCCCCATGTGTCAAGTGAGAAACCAGGTGGAGGTAATTGAATCATGGGAGCAGTTCCCCCATGCTGTTCTCATCATAATGAGTTCTCACGAGATGTGATGGTTTATAAGAGGATCTTCCCCATTTGCTAGGCATTTTTCCTTCCTGCCATCTTGTGAAGAAGGTGTCTTGCTTCCCCTTCATCTTCTGCCATGATTCTGTTTCCTGAGGTCTCACCAGCCATGCTGAACTGTGAGTCAATTAAACCTCTTTCCTTTATAAATTATGCAGTTTCAGGCAGTTCTGTAAAGCCATATGAAAACAGACTAACACACATATTTACATTGTAAAAGTAGCTTAATATAGATGAAAAATACAGTCAACAAGCACTTCTTCCTTTTCTCTTAGTAAGTTAGAGCTTGGAAAAAGTTTCAAGTTCACAGATTGCCTAAATATCTTCTTCACACATCATTCAAAACCTGGTGGTTCGTGAAAATCGTAGTATGAACAAGACATGCACACCCATGAGAAATCATGTTTCTTCATGTAATAGGTCATCGTAGAAAACTAACCCTAAGTAGGAAGAGATGTTCCTGAATATATAACACAGGCTTCTTGGAACCATTCACATGAAATTTGACCCTAAAGCAGTAGTCCTCAACCTTTTTGGCACAGAGAATGGTTTTGTGAAAGACAATTCTTCAATGAAACAGGGTGGGAGGGTGCATTAGTCAGTTTTCATGCTGCTGATAAGACATATCCGGAAGGAAAAGAGGTTTAATTGGACTTAGAGTTCCACATGACTAGGAAGCATCAGAATCATGGCAGGAGGTGAACGGCACTTCTTACATGGCAGTGGCAAGAGAGAAAATGAGGACGATGCAAAAGCAGAAACCCCTGATAAAACCATCAGATCCCATGAAATGTGTTCACTATCACACGAATAGCACAGGAAAAACTGACACCCATGATTCCGTTACCTCCCCCTGGGTCCTCCCACAACACATGGGAATTCTGGGAGATACAATTCAAGTTGAGATTTGGGTGGGGACACAGCCAAATCATATCAGAGTGGAAATGGGGGAGGAATGGTTTCAGGGTGATTCAGGTGCACTATATTTATTTTGCACTTTATTTCCATTATTATTACACTGTAATATATAATGAAATAATTATACAACTTACCATGATGTATAATCCATAAGAATCCTGAGCTTGTCTTCCTGCAACTAGAAAGTCTCATCTGGGTGTGATGGGAGACAGTGACAGATCATCGGGTATTAGATTTTCATAAGGAGTGTGCAACATAGATCCCTCCCACGTACAGTGCACAACAGAGTTTACACTCCTATGAGAATCTAATGCCACTGCTTATCTGACAGAAGGTGGAGCTCAGGCAATAATGTGAGCTATGGGGAGTGGCTGTAAGTGCAGATGAAGCTTCGCTCACTGGCCTATCACTTACCTGCCATGCAGCCTAGTTCCTAGCAGCCTGCAAACTGGTACCACTCTGTGGACCAGGGACTAGGGACCACTGCCCTAAAGAATTTACTCCACTACAGTTTTTGATACTGGACGGCCTGGAGAGCAATACCCCAAAATGAAGGCCCCAGAAGCAGCTCTCTCTGACCTCCTGCCCTGCTGTCTCCTACTTCTCATTCTCCCCCGAGGCTAGCAATGGAAACTAGAACCCCTCTTCCCCAAGTCAGGTCATAGAATCTAGAACCCCTTTTCCCCAACATCAGCCATATAACCTAAAAATATTGTTCTAACTTTTCCTTTATCTTTCTGTGTAAAAACTGACAGTAAAGAAATTAATCTGACTTATCATACTTGACTGTAGGTCGTAAGACCCCCATTCTAGAGAGGGTTATGCCCCATAACCAAAAGGGAGGAATGCTGCCTAGAGAGGCCAAGAAGAATCTAGACAGACAGTACTTGCTGCATTTTCCCACTCAGTCTATTACCATTAGATGACACACTTTTTGTCCAACCACAGTTCTACATGGCAGTTCATACTTTATTGAACCTAAGCATAAAAATGGACAGTTTTCCCTGTACCTTTGGGTCTTCATTTTGAAGACTCTCAGGTCATGTATATGACCAAGTCAATTTCTATGCCTTTGCTCCTCCTATTAATCTGCCTTTTGTCAACTGATTTTTAGAGAACCTTTAGAGGTTGAAGGGGAAGATTTCCCTTGGCTCCTGTAATACTTTCAGTGTCATTTGTCAAAAAGGTAAATGCTGTATAATGTTGTGAGCTATAGGGTTTCTGTTAAGACATTATTTAAAGGCTGTTGAAATATTCTAAAACCTTACCATTGGCTGGGCACAGTGGCTCATGCCTGTAATCCCAGCACTTTGGGAGGCCAAGGCAGGCATATCACAAGGTCAGGAGTTCAAGTTCAGCCTGACCAATATGGTGAAACTCTGTCTCTACTAAAAATGCAAAAATTAGTCAGGTGTGGTGGCACATGCCTGTAGTCCCAGTTACTCGGGCAGTTGAGGCAGGAGAATTGCTTGAACCCAGGAGGTGGAGGGTGCAGTGAGCCAAGATCACGGCACTGCACTCTAGCCTGGGCAACAGAGCAAGGCTCCATCTCAGACAAAAAAAAACAAAAAACAAAAACAAAAAAAAAAACCCTTACCATTATTTATTCCTCAGACAAATCTTTTTGGGCATATTTTTATAGGGAGGAGTTAATAATACAGAATAGAAATTACCCTTTTCTATAGGATGTCTCTGTTGTCTGTTAAGTTTTGCTGGAGTTTGTGATAGGCCAACTTGAATAAGATTAAACACCACATGGCCTTGAATCCCCTTCCCTGTATAATTCCAATTTCAAATTGACTCCAAAGAGGAATTTGCAAGAGATACGGAGCAGATGTGAGGCAGCAGCCAGTACACTCTGAATGAAATGGTGAGAAGTAGTGACAAGATGGCCAGTACACTCTGAATGAAGTGGTGAGAAGTAGTGACAAGATGGAAGATGCTGGTGTTCCCAGTTCATCTTCACTCTTCTCTATTCTGTGTCCAGCTCCTCTGTTTCAGTGGACACTGTTGACCAATGGCAGCCTGGGCCCACCAGCAATTGCTTGGCAGCAAACTGACAGAAGCAGCTGCCATGCAGAGGTATGCTTCCCGAGGCCCTCCATGGCCCCGCCTTCCCATCCACCTTGGGTGGTGGGCTTTACTCAGCTTCTGACTCCTGGCGGCTGACTCTTCTGATGCCCCCACTCCCAGCCATCCCCTCCCCTAGCTCCTTCGACACTGGAAATGCGCTCTTTCCTGTAATAAACCCCTGGTCCCATGGCTCATAGTGGTTCCCTGACTAATACAAGTATGTGTTGTAGATATCCCAAGCGATGAAGGAAATGAAAAATGATTCTCCAGTAAATGTGAATTTTCTTGTAAGTAATTTCCTTATGGGGACATTGAACTGGAATACAAAGTACCTTTCATTAATCAGTTCTGTTTTTAAAAACATCCTAGACAACTGCTCCTTAAATCCTTTTCTTAACACTAAAGAAATCCTTTTCTTAGTACTAAAGAAGACTTGGGGTGGGGGGAATAACACATATATGCATAGATTGTCTAAAATACATTAAAGTTACTCAAATTTCTTATGGATGTTTCCCCCTGAGGAAGAAGAAAATGTTTCTACAGTCAGGGAAATAGTCCTATTTGGTGTAGCTTTCTCTTTCAGTGAAGCAGTTTCTTTCCACATTTAATAAACAGCTTTCAAAAGGGGTATAAAAGTGTCTGCTCAAAAGCCTGTAGTCTGTTATTTGTGGAAGTGCCTATGGATTCACAGACCTGTTTCCAGAGGAGTGGATTATCATCTTGTGATAACTCATTGCTCAGCACTGAGTAATACAGTTCTGTGGGCAAACAAAAAAGCCATTCTTTTTTGGTGACAAAAGATGAAGCTAGTTATTAGCAATTTGATACAAAAAAGTAAAAAGGACTGGAAATGAGAAGTCAAGCCAGGTTTGGCATCTATTATTCACACAAAACCTTCTAGTAATGACAACTACCCCAATCATAGAAAACTCCTATTCAGAGGACTCATTATCTTGCTTCACTGTCAAAAGTATAGATGATAGATAACATCCAATGACTGTCAAAATTAAAATCAAATCAATTTTAATGAAAGAAAAGAGACCACTTCTGTTTGTTGATTCCAGGGAAAATGTAAGATGATGAATTTCTGAAACCTTTAATTTATCATTGCACCCTGAAAAGTACCTGTTTGTACAAATACTTTCTGTATTGTCAACATCCTTTTCAAAAAAAAAAAGGAGAAGAAGTATATCTGCTTAAATACTGAGTACTATTTCTCTGAATTCCAGTCTCCTGAGTTTATTCCCAGAGATATCTTTTTCTGTATTATCTCAGAGTTGCAGGCTTCATCAAAGGTCATCAGATCCACTGATTTTTGTCAAATATCCCCATGTTACTTCATCTGATAAACTATAATTTGTTATTGCCCTTTTGAAATTTTAAAGAATGGGAAACAATAGCTGTTTTTTGTCCTAAAATAAACAACCTCCACTAAAAATTAAACTGAAAACTCAAACAAATAAAAATCAAAGGAAAAATACGAGAAGGCTCACAATTCAGAAGGCTTAATCTCATTTAATAGTTCATCTGTATTTCTTTTTATTTATTTTCCACATGAATATGGGGCCAAATTCTCATCTCTGTAAACGTTAACGTAATGAGAACAAATGAACGTATGTGACAATTTCCTTCTGAAGTTAGTATTTTGAAATCATATCACAAAGATCACACACTATTTATAAACACTGGAAGGTCGAAGTCAGCCATGTCTATTAGCCAGATGTTATGTTAGTATTCTTTTAAAGTAACACTTACACTTAATTTTATGTCACCACTGTAGCCCTTCAGAACTGTGAAGGACATGAATGTATTAATATAATGCATTTTTCTGTTTCTTGCAATACATAGAAAACAAAACACCCAAAAGTGAGTATCAGATGGCTGGCCCTGAGGTTTCATGTCCCTTATCACAGCTGATCTGACCCCAAGCAGCATTTTATTTATTAGTGTCGTTACGTTATTTACCTCTAATATGGCTCAGAAACCAATACTTTAATGCTTTCACATTACCGCGGCATATGAGTGGCCAGCACGGTTCTTATTAAACGAAAGGCAGTCAGTATATATTGGCTAAAAAGAATGGATCTGAGAAAGAAAGCAACCAAAATAAACTAATTTGAATAACACCCTACACTGCTCCCAGTGACCTCAGTGTCTTTGTTTTAAAAAGGGCTAGTACCACGTTTGGTAACTGAACCCTATGTCTCGATACCCTCGGTCCCTGAAGTTTCAGACAACCTCTAAATCTACTATTTACTGCAAGCACATTGCTTACATTAAAGATGTAGCAAAAGGTTTGGCTAAAAGTTTATCTGAATCAGCTATTTTAGAAATAATTTACAAGTGAATACCTACAATAATGTATGTGTAATAAAGTATATACATATTTTACATGTTAGAAGCCTACCCAGGGCATCAATGCTAGTGATTTAAAGACCCTGAGCTTCAGGAAGCTCCTATAAATCTGTTACTTTGACACTAGTACTTCAGTAGGAAAATGAGGAAAAGGCATTAATGGAATGGTTACTGAGGAGTAAAAAAAAATACAGTGTAGTTTCCACATTGCTTTTCTGTGCAGATGCTACATATAAAGTGAAATAGTTTTGCTAGCAATAAAAATTATACATAAAAGCAAAATATAAGTTTTGGATAACAGAATAGCAAAGTGTTTCTTTTCTCTTTCCCTTCTTTTTCCTCCTTCCTTCCTTCTTGTTTTCTTCCTTTTTTCCTTCTAGATTTTTTTTCTTTCTTTTTTGTTGATAGGTGGAAACTAAGTTGGTTCAAATATTCTCAATAGTCATTTAACATCTTCCAGAAGCTTTTAAATATCCATCATTACAGGTGAAAACAGGCATTCTAATGCTCTGCTCATCAGACTATAACATTAAAAAAACCTTTACAAAGGAAAATTTAGAAATATATTTTACTATTTCAAATGTTTACATCTATTGAGCATTTCTACTTATATCAGCTTTTTCTAAAAGAAAATAGTCTCACAAACGTGCAAAGGTACATAATGGAGAGAATGTGATAACAATCCCAACATCTATCAATCAGTAAAGGAAGTGTTAAATGAAACTCTAGTTCATCCGTATAATGTAAGTAGGCAGGGTTTATAAAAACTAGACACATGTGAGTATATTAATAGAAACATTGTTCAATATATGATGGCAAGATGAAAAATAAAAATTGCAGAACAGTATACTAAATGTAGTCTAATTTTTAAATTTTAAGAATAATATACAGTAGCATGTCTATTTCTGAAACATTTAACTTTTTACAATTTTATATTTCATTTATAATTGAGGAAAGAGTGTGTGTGTGTGTGTGTGTGTGTGTGTGTGTGTGTGTGTGTGTGTTGGAGAATTTGATTAGAAATTTCATTTCTAGAAATTTTTTCCTGATGATGAATAATATGCTTCTTACAACAAATTATTTAAGAAGGGAATGAGTTCAATATTGCATGCATATACTCAATTAAATCCTTTTTTATTACTACACTTTGAGTTCTCAGGAACATGTTCAGAATGTGCAGGTTTGTTACACAGGTATACACATGCCATGGTGGTTTGCTGCACCCATCAACCTGTCATCTATTTTAGGTATATTTCCTAATGCTATCCCTCCCCTAGCCTTCCAACCCCTGACAGGCCATGATGTCTGATGTTCCCCCTCCCTGAGTCCATGTGTTCTCATTGTTCAGCTCCCACTTATGAGTGAGAACATGTGGTATTTGGTTTTCTGTTCTTGTGTTAGTTTGCTAAGAATAATGGTTTCCAGCTTCATCCACGTCCCTGCAAAGGACATGAACTCATTCTTTTTTATCACTGCATAGTATTCCATGGTGTATATGTGCCACATTTTCTTATCCAGTCTATCATGGATGCACATTTGGGTTGGTTCCAAGACTTTGCTATTGTGAACAGTGCCACAGTAAACATACGTGTGCATGTGTCTTTATAGTAGAATGATTTATAATCCTTTGGGTATGTACACAGTAATGGGATTGCTTGGTCAAATTGTATTTCTCATTCTAGATCCTAGAGGAATCACTACATTGTCTTCCACAACAGCTGAACTAATTTACATTCCCTCCAACAGTGTAAAAGCATTCCTGTTTCTCCACATCCTCTCCAGCATCTGTTGTCTCCTGAGTTTTTAATGCTTGCCATTCTAACTGGCATGAGATGGTATCTCATTGTGGTTTTTATTTGCATTTCTCTAATGACCAGTGATGATGAGCTTTTTTTCATGTGTTTTTTGGCCACATAAATGTCTTCTTTTGAGAAGTATCTGTTCATGTCCTTCGCCCACTTTTTGATGGGGTTTTTTTGTTTTTCTTGTAAATTTATTTAAGTTCTTCGTAGATTCTGGATATTAGCCCTTTGTCAGATGGATAGATTGCAAAAATTTTCTCCCATTCTGTATGTTACCTGTTCACTCTGATGACAGTTTGGGAACCACTGGCTTTGCTGATGTGAGAAACCTTCTGTCCTCAGGAGGACAGGGCTGAAATTATGGATATCTGCGCTGGCTTTGGCTAGAAGATGTGAAGGACAGTCTGGGATCTTTCAGTGGGCAAATTGCTGGTCTTGCCACAAATTTTCACTGTTTCAAATGGTTTTAAAACCAAAGGCAGAATGTCACTTATTGTGTTTGCAGAGGTTGGTTCTGAAAAGGAATTGGGAAATGGTCTGATTTTCTACATTTTTAAAGAATGAAAAAGACACTCAGCAAGGTGAAGTGATTTGATGGAGTCTCATCATCAGACAGAATATGGACTGAAGTCAGCTATCAGTTTTATATCACACACTATTATCTACCAATCAAAAAATCACAATAGGAATCTTTCACATTTACTCTTCTAAAAGTCAGTATTATTTTATATCCCAAAAAAATGAATATAAACTTTTATTTAATAATATCTCCAATGTATCTTCCAGTCATGCTATCAAATATCTATTTGGAACAGCACTGGGATGTTATCTATTCAAAACATAGCTAAAGAGATGCTTTGAGTTGGAAGAAAACTGAGAGTCCAAATAATTCATAGTTGAGGAAGCTAAACTACATAGAAATCATTAAATTATGTTAGTATTTTAAAATTGTGAGTCCACTAGGATCTTGTAATTCCTAATGTGGTCAGTGGTGCAGGTAGCATTGACATCCTATTTAGGATGGTAAAAAGGCAGGCAATAGGTATTGTGTATGCAACTGACCGTGTTGATTTTAAGAGGCATTGGTAGAATTTACCAGCCCTACAGGTCCAGGGAGTGTTGGTGATTAGTAACCACAGTCCCTAAGCCAGGTACTCTTAGCCACATGATGAAGACCTATGTTCATGATTAACACCTTGATTGCCTCTGATGCTTTAGTAAATATAATTGTTCAGTGTCAAAATGCCCTTTCTTCTTAAAATTATGGCGGTAATAGATGATAGATGCCACTTTCCCCCCCTTCCTTGCAAATGTAAAAGCTAGCCACCCAATGTCAGCCCCTCGTATTTTCAGGGCACAATCTTGTAAGACTCAATTGTGACACTGACCATCTCTCAACTGAAGTGTTTATTATTAACATTATGATTATGAAACTTTCGGAATGGAAGAAAAAGTTTTGGGAGCAACATTAAGGAGGTTTTAAAGGTGAAAAAGAAATCATGCCAACTTTCTGCACTTAACATAATAAATAATTTCACATGGGGTATATTCCTTTTCAGTCTTTGTTCACATGATTACATATTTTAACACAGATATAAACATGGCATAACTGTAATTTTGAGCCCTGTTTTATCACTTTAGCACCATATCGTGAACATTCTCATTAGAATGTCATTCAAACAAGAACTGTTCAGGTGAAAGATACGAAAGCAATTAACCCCCTGAAGAACTGACAACCATATGAACATTTTCGTTCAAGTCCATATATTTTAAACCACTCAGGAATTGGAGAAATTGTTTCTTTTGCTTTAAATTTAGCTTTTATTGACAATCCAAAATCAGTAATCACACATTAAAGCCCCTAAAAAATACGGCACTGATTTTCAAAGAGAAAATATGCATTGCAAGAAGCTAATGGGCCTTTTGGCTAAGGACAAAATTCTTTTCATTCTTTGCTCTTATTAGGGATTTTGTGATTATGCTCATTCTGGTGTTTGATGATGTTTCATGGATCTGTAGTGTTAAAAAAAAATGGAGGCAACAGTTTAAACGTACCCCAAGTCCAACCACCCATAACCAGTAACATCACAGGCAAAACTTGTCATCCTGAAAAGCTAGCTCTAATTACAAACAAAACACAAAACGTAAGCTTTACACCCTTGTCAGAATGATTCAGTGAAATGAAACCAATCGACTAGAGACAAATCAGCTTAAACAGCTCTGCTTGCCTTACAAAGGATGTTAATGTATAACAGCCAATTGCAAAAAAGGTCAAAACATTTCCTCCTTTATGCTTTATAAACTGTGCTGTAACTGCCGTAAGCAGAGCTTCTAACCATCTTCACTTCAAAGTCTCCCAGTTGGCAAACAGCTCTTTTGTATACACAATAAAATTTTCTAACTTGATCAGATTTGATTTTTGAGAGTAGAAATCTTTGGCACGTTAGGCTAAAATGAGATATGTGTGTCTGTGTTCTAAATGGAAAAATGCTAACCATGTCCAGTCATCCCAGCTAATGGTCATGAGTGAGAAAGATAAACAGATTTAAGAGAGCTGTGGAAAATGACATTTCCCCTTCTTTCTGTGCTCAGAAGTACCCAGGGCATGGTTCCACCAGAATGCTGCATGTGGAGGAAAGAGTTTCACATATGCACTGTGGGAGAAATACACACACACACACACACACACACACATATATATTTTAATTGTACTTTAGGTTCTGGGGTACATGTGCACATCATGCAGGATAGTTGCATAGGTACATACATGGCAATGTGGTTTGCTGCCTCCATCCTCCCATCACTTATATCTGGCATTTCCCCCCATGTTATCCCTCCCCAACCTCCCTACCCACTGCTGCCCCTCTCCTAGTCTTCCCCAACAGACCCCAGTGTGTGATGCTCCCCTCCGTGTGTCCATGTGTTCCCATTGTTCAACACCCACCTAGGAGTGAGAACATGCGGTGTTTGATTTTCTGTTCTTGTGTCAGTTTGCTGAGAATGCTGGTTTCCAGATTCTGCTGCCCATTTCCTGAGCTTCCTCAGGCTATCATCCTTCACACCTTACTCCCCAACTAGATGGCGAGCTCCTGCATCACATACTAGTGCTTTATTCTTCCTTGTACTCCAAGCTCTAACCATAGTTGTGAACAAAATGGTGCTCACAGATACTGACTGAATTTCTAAATTGTGAAATAAATTCCATGGGTTTTTGTTTTTGTTTGGTTTTTTGAGACTGAGTCTCACTCTGTCGCCCAGCTGGAGTGCAATGGCTCGATCTCAGCTCACTGCAACCTCTGCCTCCTGGGTTCAAGTGATTCTCCTGCCTCAGCCTCCCCAGTAGCTGGAATTACAGGTGCCTGTCACCACGCCCAGCTAATTTTTGTGTTTTCAGTAGAGACCAGGCTTCACCATATTGGCCAGGCTGGTCTTGAACCCCTGACCTCGTGATCCACCTGTCCTGGCCTTCCAAAGTGCTGGGATTACAGGCATTAGCAACCATGCCCGGCCAGAATTTTTTTTTCTATTTCTACAAAAAATGCTATTGGGATTTCATTAGGGATCATACCGAAGCTACAGATTGCTCTGGGTAGTATGGACATTTTCACAACATTAAGCCTTTCAATCCACAAATACAGGATAGCTTTCCATTTATTTGTCTTCTTTAATTTCTTTCAGTAATATTTTATTATTTTTATGTATAAGCCTTTCATCTCCTTGGTTAGGGTTATATTTAATTATTTTATTATTTTTATGCTATTATAAATAAAATTGGTTTCCTAATTTCCTTTTTGGGGACATTGTTGTTAGTGTGCAGAAACAAACGATTTTTGTATGTTGATGTACCCTGCAAATTCGCAGGATGTGTTCATTCATTCTGACAGGTGTATGTGTGCGTGTGCAATCTTCAGGGCTTTCTATACATAAGATCATGTCACTTGTGAACAAAGATACTTTAACATCTTCCTCTTTCATTTGAACTATTTTTATTTCTTTTTCTACTCTAATTTCTTGGGCTAGGACTTCAAATACTATGAGTATCATTGACTTGTTCCTGATCTTAGAGAAAAAGCTTTCAATTTTGCACAACTGAGTTTCACCACTGAGAAGTTGACTTTCCACGTATGATCTTTATAATGCTGAGGTTGTTGTTTCCCTCTATTGCTAGTTTGTTGAGTGAGTTTATCATTAAGAGTATGATATTTTATCAATGCCTTTTCTGCATCGATTAAGGTGATATTAGGTTTTTGTTATTCATTCTGTTAAGGTGATGGATTACTTTCATTTTCACATTTTGAATCATTCTTACATTCTAGGAATGAATCCACTTGATCATGGTGTACAATCCTTTTAACGTGGTGTTGCATTTGGATTGCTAGTATTTAGCTGAGATTTCTCACATCAGTATTCATTAGAGGTACTGGTCAGTAGCTTCTTTTCCTTGTAGTATGTTTGGCTTTAGCGTCAGTGTAATACTGGCCTTATATAATGAGTCTGGAAATGCTTCCTCCTGTCCAATTTTTTTAAAGAGTTCCAGGATAATTGGTATTAATATTTTTAAAATATTTGGTAGAATTTGCCAGTAAAGCCATTTGATCTCGGGATTTGTTGTTGTTGTTTTTTATTTGTTTTTTGCCGGGGGGGAGGCTTTTGATTACAGATTCAATCACCCTACTAATTATGAATCTATTCAAATTTTTTATTTATTCATGATTCAATCCTAGTAGGTGGTATGTTTAAAGGAATTTATCCATTTCTTCTGGTTTATCCAATTTATTAGCATGTAACTATTCATAGTGTTCTCTTACAATTCTTTTGAATTCTGAGGCATCAGTAGGAGTGTTCCTTCTTCTGTTTTTGATATCGGTCTTTTCAGTCTTCTTTTTTTTTCTTTTTGTGGTTGCTAATCTAAGAGTTTGTCAGTTTCTTCCTCTTTTTAAATAATTCTTTATTTTGTTGATTATTTTCTATTGTTTTCCCATTATTTATTTTATTATCTATGTTCTAATTATTTTTCCCTTCCTTCTGCTAGCTTTGGGTTTCATTTGTTCTTATTTTTGTGAATTCTTGTTTTGGAGTTCTTTCTTCTTTTTTGGAGTTCTTCTTTTTTTATGTGAGCTTCTATGGCTACACACTTCCTTCTCAAAAGTGCTTTCACTGTCTCTGATAAGTTTTGGTATGTTGTGTTTTCATTTCATTTATCTCAAGATCTTTTCTAACTTTTACTTTCAGTTCAGGGGTACATGTGCATGTCTGTTATATAGCTAACCTCGTGTTATGGCGGCTGTTGTGCAGATTATTTTATCACCCAGATATTAAGCCTACCATTAATTATTTTTCCTGATCCTCTCTCTCCCTCCACTTTCCATAATCAAGTAGAGTCCAGTGTCTGTTGTTCCCCTCTAGGTGTCCATGTGTTCTCATCATTTAATGGGAGTTACTTATAAGTAAGAAATGCAATATTTGGTTTTCTATTCCTGGGTTAGTTTGCTAAGGATAATGGCCTACAGCTCCATCCACGTGTCTGCAAAGGACATAATCTCATTTGTTTCTATGGCTGCAGAGTACTCCATGATATATATGTACCACATTTTTTTTATCCAGTCTACCATTGATGGACATTTAGGTTGATTCCATGTCTGCAATTGTGAATAGTGCTGCAATAAGCACACACATGCATGTGTCTTTATGACAGGCCGATTTATATTACCTTAGGCATATACCCAGTAATGGGATTGCTGGGTCAAATGGCAGTTCTGTTTTTAGGTCTTCAAGGAATCACCACACTGTTTTTCACAATGGCTGAACTCATTTACCCTCCCATCAGCAGTGTATAAGCATTCCTTTTTCTCCACATTCTCCCCCAACACCTATTTTTGTTTGACTTATTTAAAATAGTCATTCTGACTGATGTGAGATGCTATCTCATTGTGGTTTTGATTTGCATTTCTTTAATGATCAATGATGTTGAGCTGTTCTTCTTATGATTATTGGCTGCATGTATGTCTTCTTTTGAAAAATGTCTGTTCATGAACTTTACCCACTTTTTAATGAAGTTGTTTGGTTTTTTTTAATATATAAATTTAAGTTTTTACAGATGCTGGATATTAGACCTTTCTCAGATGCATAATTTGAAAACATTTTCTCCCATTCAGCAGGTTGCCTGTTTACTCTGTGGGTAGTTTCTTTTGCTGTGCTGAAGCTGTTTCGTTTAATTAGACCCCATTTGTCAAGTTTTGCTTTTGTTACAATTGCTCTTGCCTCCTCGTCATGAAATCTTTGTCTGTTCCAATGTCCAGAATAATATCATTTAGGATGTCTTCCAGGTTTTTTGTAGTTTTGGGTTTTACATTTTAGGCTTTACTCTATCTTGAGTTACTTTTTTGCATGTGGTATAAGGAAGGGTCCAGTTTCAATCTTCTGCATATAGCTAGCCAGTTATTCCAGCAACATTTACTGAATAGGGAGTCCTTTCTCCATTGCTTGTTTTTGTAAGGCTTGCCAAAAATCAGATAGCTTCAGGTGTGCAGTGTTATTTCTGGATTTTCTATTCTGTTCCATTGGTCTATATGTCTGTTTTCATACCAGTACCATGCTGTTTTGGTTACTGTGGCTCTGTTTTATAGTTTGAAGTCAGAAAGTGTGATGCTCCCCACTTTGTTCTTTTTGCTTAGGACTGCCTTGGATATTTGGGCTCTTTTTTTATTGCAAATGAACTTTTAAATAGTTTTTCCTAGTTTTCTGAAGAATGTCAATGGTAGTATGATAGGAACAGCATTAAGTTTGTAAATTTCTTTGGGCAGTAAGGCCATTTTAATATTATTTTTTCCCTACTCATGGAACATAAACTGTTTTTCCATTTGTGTCATGTCTGATTTCTTTGGACAGTGTTTTGCAGTCTTCCTTGTACAGATCTTTCACACCCCCGATTAGCTGTATCCCCAGGTATTTTATTCTTTTTATGGTAATTGTGGATGGGATTGCATTTCTGACTTGACTCTCGGCTTGACTGTTGTTGGTGTACAGAAATGCTAGTGATTTTTGTATTTTAATTTTGTGTCCTGAAACGTAGCTAAGGTTGTTTACCAGATCAAGGAACTTTTGGGCCAAGGGTATGGGATTGTTTAGATATACGATCATGTCATCTGCAAACAAGGATAGTTTGACTTCCTTTCTTCCTATTTGCATGCTCTTTATTTCTTTGTCTTGCATGATTGCTCTGGCCAGGACTTCCAAACACTATGTTGAATAGGAGTAGTGATAGAGGGCATCCTTATCTTGTGCTGGTTTTCAAAGTGAATGCTTCCAGCTTTTACCCATTCAGTAGGATGTTGACTGTGGGTTTGTCATAGACAGTTTGTATTAGTCAAGGTTCTCTAAAGGGACAGAATTAGTGGAAGTATATATATAGGAGTTTATTAAGTATTAACTCAAATGATCACAAGGGCCCACAATAGGCCATACACAGGCTGAGAAGCAAGGAGAGCCAGTCCAATATCCAAAACTGAAGAACTTGGAGTCTGATACTCAAGGGCAGGAAACATCCAGCACAGGAGAAAGATGTAGGCTGGGAGGCTAAGCCCATTTTGTCTTTTAACATTTTTCTGCCTGCTTTTTATATTCTAGCCATGCTGGCAGCTGATCAGATGGTGCCTACCCAGACTAAAGGTGGGTCTTCCTTTCGCAGCCCACTGACTCAAACAATTTAGTGTCCTTTGGCAACTCCCTCACAGACACATACAGGATGAATACTTTGTATCCTTAAATCCAATGAAGTAGACACTCAGTATTAACCATCACATGGTTCTTATTATTCTGAGGCATACTCCTTCAATACCTAGTTTATTGAGAGTTTTTTTAACTTGAAGTGGTGTTAAAATTTATCAAATGCCTTTTCTGCATCTATTGAAATAATCATGTGGTTTTGGTCTTTAGTTCCATTGATGTGCTGAATCATATTAATTGGTTTGCATATATTGAACCAACCTTGCATCCCAGGAATAAAGCCTACTTGATTGTGATAGATAAGCTTTTTAATGTATTGCTGGATTTGGTTTGCCAGTATTTTGTCGAGGATTTTTGCATTAATGTTCATCACAAATATTGGCCTGAAGTTTTTTGTTGCTATTGCTGTGTCTCTCCTGGCTTTTGGTATCAGGATGATTCCATCCTGAAGTCAGAAAGGAGTATCTGCTCAATATTTTGAAATTGTTTCAGTAAGAATGATACTAGCTTTTCTTTGTACGTCTGATAGAATTTGGCTGTGAATCTGGTCCTGGACGTTTTTTGTTTTTTTTTTTTTGGTAGGCTATTTATTATCGATTCAGAGTTGATTGTTGAACTGTTCAAGGATTCAATTTCTTTCTCGCCCAGTCTTGGGTGGATGTATGTGTCCAGAAATTCATCCATTTCTTTTAGATTTTCTTTTAGAACACCTCTATGTATGTGCATAGAGGTGTTCACAATATTATCTGATGGTTATTTGTCTTTCTGTGGGGTCAGTGGTAATATCCCCTTTGTCACTTCCAATTATGTTTATTTGGATCTTGTTTTCTTTTCTTCTTTATTAGTATAGCTAGCAGTCTACTTATTTTATTAATTTTTTTCAAAAAATCAACTCCTGGATTTGCTGATCTTTTGAATGGTTTTTCATGTCTCAATCTCCTTCAATTTAACTCTGATTTGGATTATTTCTTGCCTTCTTCTAGCATTAGGATTTGTTTTCTCTTTGTTCTTTAGTTCTTTTAGTCGTAATGTTAGGTTGTGCACTTAAGATCTTTCTAATTTTTTGGTGTGGGCATTTAGTGCTGTAAATTCTAATTTTAACACTGCCTTAGCATGCATGTCCCAAAGATTCTGGTATATTGTGTCTTTGTTTTTAGTTTGAAAGAACTTCTTGATTTCTGCATTAATTTCATTATTTACTCAAAGTCATTCCAGAGCAGGTTATTCGATTTCCATGGAATTGTATAGTTCTGAGTGAATTTCTTAATCTTGACTTCTCTATTTCATTCCACTGTGGTCCAAGAGAGTGGTTTTTATAATTTCAGTGTTTTTCATTTGGTAAGGAGTGTTCTATGTCCATTTATGTGATCAATTTTAGAGTATGTGCCATGTAGCAATGAGAATAATATATTCTGTTGCATTTGAGTGGAGAGTTCTGTAGATGTCTATCAGGTCTGTTTGATCCAGTGCTTAGTTCAGGTTTTGAATATGTTTGTTAGTTTTCTGCTTTGATTATCTGTCTAGTAATATCAGTAAAGTGTTCAAGTTTTCCACTATTATTGTGTGGGAGTCTAAGTCTCTTTGAAGGTCTCTGAGAACTTGCTCTATGAATCTGGGTGTTCCTGTCTTGGGAGCATGTATGTTTAGGATAGTCAGATCTTCTTGTTGAACTGAACCCTTTACCATTACGTAATGCCTTTCTTTGTCTTTTTTGACCTTTGTTGGTTTAGTCAGTTTTTTTCTGAAATTAGGATTGCAACTCCTGCTTTTTTTGTTTTCCATTTTCGTGGTAAATTTTTCTCCATCTTTTTATTTTGAGCCTGTAGCTGTCCTTGCATGTGAGACGGATCTCTTGAAGACAGCATATCAATGGATTTTGTTTCTTTACCCAGCTTGCCATCTGTGCCTTTTAATCAGGGCATTTTGCCCATTTACATTCAAGGTTACTGTTGATATGTGTGGATTTTATCCTGTCATCATAATGTTAACTGGTTATTATTCAGACTTGTTTATGTGGTTGATTTATTGTGTCACTGTTCTTTGTACTTAAGTGTGCTTTTGTAGTGGCTGCTAATGGTCTTTCCTTTCTGTACTTAGTGCTTCCTTCAAATGCTCTTGTAAGGCCCATCTGTTAGTAACAAATTTTCTCAGTATTTGCTTGTCTCAAAAGTATTTTATTTCTTCTTCACTTACGAAGCTTAGTATCACTGTATATGAAATTCTTGGCTGGAATTTCTTTTTTGTACGAAGGTTGAATATTGGCCGGCAACCTTTTCTGGCTTGTAGGATTTCTGGTGAAATGTCTGCTGTTAGTCTAATGAGTTTCCCTTTGTAAATGACCTGATCTTTCTCTCTAGCTGTCTTTAACATTTTTTCTTTCATTTCAGCCTTGGAGAATCTGTTAATTATGTGTCTTGGAGATAAACTTCTTGTGAATTATCTTACTGAGGTGCTCTGTATTTCCTGAATTTGAATGTGGGCATCTCTAGTTAGGTTGGAGTTCTCATGGATGATATCCACAAATATGTTTTTCAAGTTGCTTGCACTCTTTCATCTCCTTTAGGGATACCAATTAGTATAGATTTGGTCACTTTACATAATCCATATTTCTCAGAGATTTTATTTGTTCCTTTTCATTCTTTATTCTCTATTCTTGTCTGCCTATCTTATTTCAGAAAGCCAGTCCTCAAGCTCTGAGATTCTTTTCTCAGCTTGGTCTATTCTTCTATTTACTTTTGATTGCATTATGAAATTAATGTAGTGTGATATTCAGCTCTATCCGATCAGTTGCATTATTTTCTATACTGACTATTTTGTCTATCAGATCCTGTATCATTTAATTGTGACTTTCAGCTTTCTTGGATTGGGTTTCAACATACTCCTGCATCTTAATGATTTCCATTCTTATCCATACTCTGAATTCTATTTCTGCCTTTTCAGCCATCTCAGCCTGATTCAGAATCTTTCCTGGAGAGGTGCTGCAGTCATCTGGGGAAAGAAGGCACTCTGGCTTTTTGAGTTGTCAGAGTTCTTACACTGGTTCTTTCTCATGTTTTGGGGCTGATGTTTTTTTAATCTTTGAAATTGCTAATTTTGGATGGATTTTTTTTCTTTTATCTTTTTTTTTTTTTTTGAGACGGAGTTTTTTGCTCTTGTTGCCCATGCTGGAGTGCAGTGGCATGATCTCAGCTCACCACAACCTCCACTTCCCGGGTTCAAGTGATTCTCCTGCCTCGGCCTTCAGAGTAGCTGGGATTACAGGCATGTGCCACCATGCCTAATTTTGTATTTTCCGTAGAGATGGTGTTTCTCTATGTTGGTCAGGCTGGTCTCGAACTCCCAATCTCAGGTGATTCACCTGCCTCAGCCTCCTAAAGTGCTGGAATTATGGGTGTGAGTCACCATGCTCAGCCTCTTTTATCCTTTTTAATAACTTTGAAGGTTTGATTGTGGTATAAAGTGAATTCAGCCAACTAGCTTTGTTTCTGGAAGATTTTAGGGGGCCAATGCTCAGCTCCCAAGTCCTGGACTACATGTTCAAACTCCGGGTGACTTGTATAAGGCCCCAGTTTTGTTGTCAGGCTCCTATAGGTTAAGAATCTACTGTGCTGGGGAAAGCGGGATGTCAAGGTGCTCCTGGACCAGTGGTCACTACACTCCAATGAGTGGTGTCAGCCAAAGCATTTCATAGTGCAGTAGCAGCAGAATACATCCTTGTTTGCATGTGCCAGCAGCAGCATGAAAGGGTCCATACTCATTGGCTGCAGCAGGGTGCTTGCCAGTGCTGGGGTGCCTGCCTCTGTGTGGTCATTCACCACAGTGGAGTGAGCATCATAGTTGTAGGGTGCAGGGGAACCCTGTTGGTGACCATGCACTTGGTTAAAATGATAGTGGTGTTAGCACAGGGGTAGTGGGGTGCTCGATATTTTCTAATTTACTTTGTGATTTTTTTGACCCATTGGTTTTAAAAGAATGTGTTTTACAATTTTTACATATTTGTAGACTTTCCAGTATTCCTTCAACTAGTAATTCTTAGTTGTATTGCATTATAGTTGGAAAAGATACCTTGCATGATTTCAATTTTCTTAATTTGTTAATATTTGTTTTGTGACCTAAAACGTAGTCTATCCTGAAGAATGTCTCACATGTGCTTGAGAAGAATGTGAATTCTCCTGTTGTTGGAAGAAATGTTCTGTACATGTCTGTTAGGTACAATTGGTCCACAGTAGTCCCCCCCTTATTCTTGGTTTCTCTTTCTGTGGTTTTAGTTACTCATAGTCAAACAAGGTCTGAAAATATGAAATGGAAGATTCTGAAAATAAATAATCAAAAGTTTTAAATTGTGCATCATTCTGAGTAGCATCTTGCTCCATCCTGTTTGGAACATGAATCACCCCTTTCTGCAGCATATTCATATTTTAGATATATTTTCCTTCCTTTCATGTATAGCTTATGTTTGTCTTTAAAACTAAAGTCTATTGTAGACAGCATATGGCTGGATCATCATTTTTTGTTGTTATTTTTTTTCTATTCAGCCAATCTGTCTTTTGATTAGTTTAATTCACTTACATCTAAAGTACAGTTGACCTTTCAACAACATGTGTTTCAACTGTGTGAGTCCACTTATGTATGGATTTTTTAAAATAAATGTTACACCCTGTGCCTGCTTCTCCTACCTCCCCTTCCAGCTCCTCCAGCTTCTCCACCACTGCCACCCCACCACTGCCACCCCTGAGACAGAAAGACTAACCTCTTCTCCTCCTACTCCACCTCAGCATACTCAATGTGAAGACAATGAGCATGAAGAAGTTTATGGTACCCCTATCCACTTAATTAATAGTAAATGTATTTTCTCTTCCTCAGAATTTTCTTTTTTATTTCATTTATTTATTTTTTATTATACTTTAAGTTCTGGTGTACATGTGCAGAACGTACAGGTTTGTTGCATAGGTATACCTGTGCCATGGTGGTTTGCTGCACCCATCAACCTGTCATCTATATTAGGTATTTCTCCTAATGTTATCCCTCCCCCATGTCCCCACTCCCCCACCAGGCCCCAATGTGTGATGTTCCCCCTCCCTGTGTCCATGTGTTTTCATTGTTCAACTCCCACTAATGAGTGAGAACATGCAGTGTTTGAGTTTCTGCTTTTGTGTTAGTTTCCTGAGAATGATGGTTTCCAGCTTCACCCATATCCCTGAAAAGGACATGAACTCATCCTTTTTTGTGGCTACATTGTATTCCATGATGTATATCTGGCACATTTTCTTATCCAGTATATCACTGATGGGCATTTGGGTTGGTTCCAAGGCTTTGCTATTGTGAACAGTGCCACAATAAACGTACCTGTGCATGTATTTTTACAGTATACTGACTTATAATTCCTTGGATGTATAACCAGTAATGGGATTGCTGGGTCAAATGGTATTTCTGGTTCTAGATCCTACAGGAATTTCCACACTGTCTTCCACAATGGTTGAACTAATTTACACTCCAACCAACAGTGTAAAAATGTTTCCATTTCTCCACATCCCCTTCAGCATCTGTTGTTTCCTGCCTTTTTAATAATCACCATTCTAACTGGCACAAGATGGTATCTCATTGTGGTTTTGATTTGCCTTTCTCTAATTACCAGTGATGATGAGCTTTTTTTCATAGGTTTGTTGGCTGCATAAATGTCTTATTTTGAGAAATGTCTGTTCATATCTTTTTCCCACTTTGTGATGGGGTTGTTTCTTTCTTGAAAACTTGTTTAAGTTATTTATAGATTATGAGTATTAGCCCTTTGTCAGACAAATAGATGGCAAAAAATTTCTCCCAATCTATAGGTTGCCTGTTCACTCTGATGATAGTTTCTTTTATTGTGCAGAAGCTCTTTAGTTTAATTAGATCCCATTTGTCAATTGTGGCTTTTGTTGCTATTGCTTTTGGTGTTTTAATCAAGAAGTCTTTGCCCATGCTTATGTCCTGAATAGTATTGCCTAGGTTTTCTTCTAGAGTTTTTATGGTTTTAGGTCTTACATTTAAGTCTAAATAAAACAAAGTGTGAAGATAAGATTACAGAAAAAAGAATGAAAAGAAACAAACAAATCCTCCAAGAAACATAGGACTATGTGAAAAGACCAAACCTATGTTTGATTGGTGTACCTGAAAGTGATGGGGGAGAATGGAATCAAGTTGGAAAACACTCTTCAGGATACTATCCAGGAGAACTTTCCCAACCTAGCAAGAGAAGACAACATTCAAATTTAGGAAATGCAGAGAACACCATAAAGATACTCCTCAAGAAGAGCAACCCCAAGACACATAAGAATCAGATTCACCAAGGTTGAAATAAAAGAAAAAATGTTAAAGGCAGCCAGGGGAGATAGGTCAGGTTGCCAAAGAGGGAAGCCTATCAGACTAACAGAAGATCTCTCTGCAGAAACCCTACAAGCCAGAAGAGAGTGGGGGCCAATATTCAACCTTCTTTAAAAAAAAATTTTAACTCAGAATTTCATATCCAGCCAGACTAAGCTCTTTAAGTGAAGGAGAAATAAAATCCTTTACAGACAAGCAAATACTGAGAGATTTTGTAACCACCAGGCCTGCTGTACAAGAGCTCCTGAAGGAAGCATTAACATACAACTGGTACCAGTCACTGCAAAAAAGAAAAAAAAAAAATTGTAAAGACCATTGACACTATAAAAAAACTGCATAAACTAATGGTCAAAATAGCCAGCTAGCATCATAATGACAAGATCAAATTCACACATAACAATATTAAATGTAAATGTAAATGGGCTAAATGCCCCAAACAAAAGACACAGACTGGCAAATTGGATAAAAGTCAAAACCCATCGGTGTGCTGTATTCAGGAAACCCATCTCATGTGCAAGGACACACATAGGCTCAAAATAAAGGGATGCAGGAAGATTTATCAAGCAAATAGAGAGCAAAAAAAAGCAGGAGTTACAATTCTAGCCTCTGATAAAATCGACTTTAAGCCAACAAAGATCAAAAGAGACAAAGAAGGGCATTACATAATGGTAAAAGGATCAGTCAGCACATCAAGAAAAGCTAAGGATCCTAAATATATATGCACCCAATACAGGAGCACCCAGGTACATAAAGCAAGTTCTTAATGACCTGCAAAGAGACTTCGACTCCCACACAATAATAGTGGGAGACTTTAACACTCCACTGTCAATATTAGACCAACCAACGAGACAGAAAATTGACAAAGATATCCAGGACTTGAACTCAGATCTGGACCAAGCGGATCTAACAGACATCTACAGAAATCTCCACCCCAAATCCACAGAATATAGTCTTCTCAGCACTGCATTGCACCTACTCTAAAATTGACCACATAATTGGAAGTAAATCACTTCTCAGCAAATGCAAAAGAACGGAAATCATAACAAACAGTCTCTGAGACCACAGTGCAACCAAATTAGAACTCAGGGTTAAGAAATTCACTCAACACTGCATAACTATATGGAAACTGAACAACCTGCTCCTGAATGACTATGGGGTACATGACGAAATTAAGGCAGATATAAATAAGTTCTTTGAAACCAATGAGAACAAAGACATAATGTACCAGAATCTCTGGGACACAGCTAAAGCAGTGTTTAGAGGAAAATATATTGCATGAAATGACCACAGGAGAAAGCAGGAAAAATATAAAATCGACACCCTAACATCACAATTAAAAGACCAAGAGAATCAAGAGCAAGCAAATTCAAAAGCTAGCAGATGACAAAAAATAACTAAGATCAGAGTAGAACTGAAGAAGATAGAGAAATAAAACACCCTTCAAAAAAAAAAAAATCAATGAATCCAGGAGCTGGTTTTTGGAAAAGATCAACAAAATAGACCACTAGTCAGACTAATAAAGAAAAAAAGATAGAAGAATAAAATAGACAGAATAAAAAATAATAAAGGGGATATCACCACTGATGACACACAAATACAAACTGCCATCAGAGAATACTATAAAACCTCTACACAAATAAACTAAAAAATCTTGAAAAAATGGATAAATTCCTGGACACATACACCCTCCCAAGACTAAACCAGGAAGAAGTCAAATCCCTGAATAGACCAAACAAGTTCTGAAATTGAGGCAGTAGTTTATAGCCTACCAACCAAAAAAAAAACCCAAGACCCAAAGGATTCTTAGCCTAATTCTACCACAGGTATGAAGAGAAGCTGGTACCATTTCTTCTGAAACTATTCCAAGCAATAGAAAAAGAAGGGTTCCTCCCTAACTCATTTTATGAGGCCAGCATCATCCCGATAACAAAACCTGGCAGAGACATAACAAAAATAGAAAAGTTTAGGCCAATTTCCCTGATGAATGTTGATACGAAAATCCTCAATAAAATGCTGGCAAACCAAATCCAGCAGCACATCAAAAAGCTTATGCATCACAATCAAGTCAGCTTCATCTCTGGGATGCAAGGCTGGCTCAACATACACAAATCAATAAATGTAATCCCTCACATAAACAGAACCAGTGACAAAACCACATGATTATCTCAATAGATGCAGAAATGGCCTTTGACAAAATTCAACACCTTTTCATGCTAAAAACTCCCAATAAGCTAGGTATTGATAGAACATATCTCAAAATAATAAGAGCTATCTATGACAAACCCACAGCCAATATCATACTGAATGGGCAAAAGCTGGAAGAATTCCCTTTGAAAACCAGCACAAGACAAAGATGCCCTTTCTCACCACTCCTATTCAACATAGTATTGGAAGTTCTGGTCAGGGCAATCAGGGAAAAGAAAAAAAATAGGGTACTCAAATAGGAAGAGTGGAAGTCAAATTGGCTCTGTTTGCAGATGACATGATTGTCTATTTAGAAAACCCCATTGTTTCAGCCCAAAATCTCCTTAAGCTGATAGGTATCTTCAGCAAAGTCTCAGGATACAAAATCGATGTGCAAAAATTACAAGCATTCCTAGACAGAGAGCCAAATCATGAGTGAACTCCCATTCACAATTGCTACAAAAAGAATAAAATACATAGGAATACAACTTACAAGGGATGTGAAGGACCTCTTCAAGGAGAACTTCAAACTACTGATCAAACAAATAAGAGAGGACACAAACAAATAGAAAAACATTTCACACACATGTTTATGAAGACTCAATATTGTGAAAATGGCCATACTGCCCAATGTAATTTATAGATTGAATGTTATCCCCGTTAAGTTACTATTGACTTTCTTCACAGAATTAGAAAAAACTGCTTGAAGTTTCATATGGAACCAAAAAAGAGCCCATATAGCCAAGACAATTCTAAATAAAAAGAACAAAGCTGGAGGTATCATGCTACCTGACTTCAAACTAAACTACAATGCTACAGTAACCCAAACAGCATGGTACTGGTACCAAAACAGATATACAGACCAATGGAACAGAACAGAGGTCTCAGAAATAATGTCACACATCTACAACCATATGATTTTTGACAAACCTGACAAAAACAAGCAATGGGGAAAGGATTCCCTATTTAATAAATGGCATTGGAAAAACTGGCTAGCCATTTGCAGAAAACTGAAACGGGACCCCTTCCTTATAGCTTATACAAAAATTAACTCAAGAATTTTCTTTTGAGCTGGGTGCGGTGGCTCACGCCTGCAATCCCAGCGCTTTGGGAGGCCAAGGAGGGCGGATCACGAGGTCAAGAGATCGAGACCATCCTGGCCAACTTGGGGAAACCCTGTCTCTACTAAAAATACAAAAATTAGCTGGGCATGGTGGCATGCACCTGTAGTCCCAGCTACTTGGGAGGCTGAGGCAGGAGAATTGCTTGAACCCAGGAGGCAGAGGTTTCAGTGAGCCGAGATCGCACCACTGCACTCCAGCCTGGCACCTGGCGACAGATTGAGACTCTGTCTCAAAAAAAAAAGAATTTTCTTTTTTAAATTTAAAAGTGAACGTGTTTGTAAAATTTGATACTTTTATTAGCCAGTGAACATTTGGAAAAATACAGAACAGATTTCTAACATTCATGACCCCTAGGAAACAGAATTAGAGATGTGGTACAGGAGAAATAGTTTACTTTACAATATATATATATAGAAAGGATGCAAAATCAATGTGCAAAAATCACAAGTATTCCTATACACCAATAATAAACAAACACAGACACAAATCATGAGTGATACATATTCAACAAGAAACTGAACATATTCATAATATATATTCAAATATATATTACATATATATATATATATATTATAAAGTTTTAAAGAACATACTTGTCTCGTGCTGGTTTTCAAAGGGAATTTTTCCTACTTTTGCCCATTCAGTATGATATTGGCTGTGGGTTTGTCATAAATAGTTATTATTTTGAGATATAATCCATCAATATCTTGTTTATTGAGAGTTTTTAACGTGTGTGTGTATATATACACACACACACACACACACACACATATATATATATACACACACATATATATAATTTGCACTTTATTTTAGATTTGGGGGATACATGTGCAAGTTTGTTACATGGGTATGTTGCATGACACTGAGGTTTGGAGCACAAATGGTACAGTTAGTCATCCAGTTAGTACTAAATAGGTTTTCAGCCCTTTCCTCTACTCCCTCCTTCCCCCATTCTGGTAGTCCTCTGTATCCACTGTTTCCATATTTATGTCTATGTGTACCCAATGATTAGCTCCCACTTATAAGTGAGAATATGCAGTATTTTGTTTTCTGTTTTTGTGTTAATTCACCTTGGATGATGGCCTCCAGTTGCATCTGTGGTGCTGCGAATGAAATAATTTCATCTTTTATGGCTGTATAGTATTCCATTGTGTGTATGTACCACATTTTCTTTATCAAATCCACTGTTAATGAGAACACAAGACTTGATTCCATGTCTCTGCTATTATAAATAGTGCTGCAATGAACATACTAGTACATGTGTCTTTTTGGGAGAATGATTTATTTTCCTTTGGGTATATACCCTGTTCTAGGATTGCTGAGTAGAACGGTTGTTCCGTTGTAAGTTATTTGAGAAGTCTCCACATTGCTTTTCACAGTGGTTGAGCTAACTAACATTTCCACCAAAAAATGTACAAGTGTTCCCTTTCTTCCACAATCTCACCAGCATCTGCTATTTTTTGACTTTTTAGCAATAGCCATTCTGACTAGTGTGAGATGATGTCTGATGGTGATTTTCATTTACATTTTCCTGATAAGTGATTTTGACGATTTCTTCACATGTTTTTTTGGCCATTTATATGTCTTCTTTGTAGAAGTGTCTGTTCATATCTATTCCTCACTTTTAAATGAAGTTGCTTAATTTTTGCTTAATTAAGTTCCTTATAGATGTTGGATATTAGATTTTTGTCAGATGCATAGTTTGAAAATACTTTCTCCCATTCCATAGGTTGTCTGTTTACTTTTGATAGTCTCTTTTGCTGTGCAGAAGCCCTTTAGTTTAAGTAGGTTCTACTTGCCAATCTCTGTTTTGTTGCAATTGCTTCGGACTTATTAATTCTTTGCCAACATCCAGAATATTTCATAAGTTCCTTTTATGATCTTTATAATTTGAGGTTTCATATTTAAATCTTTAATCTATCTTAATTTTTGTACGTAGTGAAAGATAGGGATCCAGTTTCATACTTCTGCATATAGCTAGCTAGCTATCCCACCACCATTTATTGAATAGTGAGTCCTTTCCCCATTGCTTGTTATTGTCAACATTGTTGAAGATCAGATAGTTGTAGATGTGTGCCTTTAATTCTTGGTTCTCTATTCCATTCCATTGCTCTATGTGTCTGTTTCTGTACCAGTACCATGCTGTTTGGTTATTGCAGCCTTACAGCATAGTACAGTTTGAATTCGGGTAATGTGATGCCTCTAGCTTTTTTCTTTTTTTTTTAAGACATATGCTGATTTTACATGCTTAAACTTCACTGAAGCCATTTATCAGCTCAAGGAGTCTTTTGGCAGAGCCTTTAGGATTTTCTAGGTATAGAATCATATCATCAGAGAAGAGAGATAATTTGACTTTATCTTTTATTATTTGGATGCCTTTTAGTGCTTTCTCTTGCCTGATTCCTCTGGCTTGGACTTGCAGTACTATGTTGAATACTAGTGTTGAGAGAATGTTCTTAGTAATATTTCCTATTACTTGTCTTAGTTTATTGTAAGAATACAGTACATAATACATATAACAAACAAATATGTGTTCACTATTTATGTTATTATTAAAATTTCCAGTGTCACAGGCTATTAGTAGTTTAGGGAAATCAAATGTTGTATACAGATTTTCAACTATGTGATAAATTGATTCCCCTAAGCCTCATGTTGTCCAAAGGTCAACTCATTTACTACTGTCATTTTTTTGAATGTCTTTTAGCTATTTCATTCATCTTTTTCTTATTGCCTTCCTTTATTTTCACTAACTTTTTTGTAGTGATATGCTTTGATTACCTTCTTTTTCCCAACTGTTTCTCCTCTATAGCTATTTTATTTGTGGGAACCATGTGAATTACATAAAACATCTTATTAATGTCATAAATTGCATCTTTTAACATCAATTTAGAGTTATTTTATGCTTGCCATTTACATTTTATACACAAATTAAAAGCATCTTATGCACCAACATTATAATACTGCATGATTCTATATTTGCCTATATATTTATCTTTACCAGAGAGATTTATATATTTGTGTGGGCTTGTGTTGCTATCTTGTATTCTTTCAACTTGAAGGACTCCCTTTAGAATTAATTGCATAGCAGGTCTACAAGTGATGAACTCTCTCAGCTTTTGTTCATCTGGGAAAGTTTTAACTTATTCTTCATTTGTGAAGAGTAGTTTTGTGTGATGCAGTATTCTTGGTTGGCAGGGTTGTTTTTTTTTTTTTCCTTTCAGCTCTTTAAATATACCATCCACCCTCTTTTCTTCTGCAAAGTTTCCTCTGAAAACTTCATTGATAATCCTATAGAAGCTCCTTTGTACAAGATTAGTTCTTTTTCTCTTGCTGATTTCAAGATTCTTTGTGATCTTTGGCAGTCTGATTATAATATATTTTGGTGTGGGTCGTTTGGATTTTTTGAGTTAGAGTTTGTTGAGCTCCTTGAATTTCTATGCTCATTCCTTTCCTCAGATTTGGGAAGGTTTTGGCCATTATTTATTCAAATAGTTGTCCATTTCTTTCTCCTTGCTTCTCCCCTGGGACTCATACTGCTTGGTAATCTCCCTTAAGTCTTTTAGGCTCTTCACTTTTTTTCATTTTGTTTTCTTTATGATCCTTTGACTTGGTACTTTGACCTGCTTGATAGATGACTTCTTTTGTAAATTAAAACTTTCTTAGAACACAGCTGCAGCTGCACCCATTCATTTATGTATTGTAAACCTTTTTGTACCTTTTGTGCTGCATGGGTCAACTGAGTCATTGCAATGATATACTGGCCCACAACTTTAAGTATGGCCCACAAGCCTAAAATATTCTGGCCTTTTTCAGAAAAAAAAAATACCCTGACCTCTGCCTAGAAGAGTGTATTTTGTCTACAAAACAATAGAGGACCTTTTGCGGAGAGTAAGAATTTTAATGATTCTGCTTCTTTCATATCCTAAGACAAGGATCCTCAACCTGTAGGCCATGGACCAGTACCAGCCTGGTCTGACAGGAACTGGGCCACAGAGCAGGAGGTGAGCAACAGGTGAGTGAGCAAAGTTTTATCTGTATTTACAGCCACTCATCATCTTATATGCTTGGCCATGTCCCCACCCACATCTCACCTTGAATTGTAATAATCCCCATGTGTCAAGGGCAGTTCCCCCATAATGTTCTCATGGTAATGAATAAGTCTCACAAAAACCGATGGTTTCATAAATGGAAGTTTCCCTACACAAGCTCTCTTGCCTGCCACCAGGTAAGATGTAGCTTTGCTCCTCATCCCCTTCTGCCATGATTATGAGGTCTCCCCAGTCATGTGGTACTGTGAGTCAACTAAACCTCTTTCCTTTATAAATTACCCAGTCTCAGGTTTGTCTTTATAAGCAGCATGAGAACAGACTCATACAGTAAATTGATACTGGTAGAGTGGGGTGCTGCTGTGAACATAACTGAAAATGTGGAAGTAACTTTGGAACTGGGTAATAGGCAGAGATTGGAACAGTCTGGAGGGCTCAGAAGAAGACAGAAAAATGTGGGAAAGTTTGGAACTTCCTAGACACTTAGAGGGATCAGAAGACAGGAAAATGTGGGAAAGTTTGGAATTTCCTAGAGATTCATTAAATGGCTTTGACAAAAATGCTGATGGTGATACAGACAATAAAGTCTAGGCTGAAGTGGTCTCAGATAGAGATGAGGAACTTGTTGGGAACTGGAGGAAGGGTCACTCTTACTATGCAAAGAGACTGGTGGCATTTGCCCCTGCCCTGGAAATCTGTGGAAATTTGAACTTGAGAGAGATGATTTAGGGTATCTGGTGGGAGAAATTTTTAAGCAGTAAAGTGCCCCAAGAAGTAAGTTGGGTGCTGTTAAAGGCATTCAGTTTTATGTATTTACAAAGATATGGTTTAGAATTGGAACTGATCTTTAAAAGGGAAGCAGAGCAGAAAGTCTACAAGCTGATGATGTGATAGCAAAGAAAATCCCATTTTCTGAGGAGAAATTCAAGCTAGCTATGGAAATCTGCATAAGTAACAAGGAGCCAAATGTTAATCACCAAGACATTGGGGAAAACGTCTCCAGGGCACGTCAGAGACCTTTGTGGTACTGTCTCCCATACAGGTCCAGAGGCCTATAGAAAAAAAAATGGTTTCATGAGCCAGGCCCAGAGCCCTGCTGCTCTGTGCAGCCTAGGGACTTGGTGTCCTGCCCTTCAGTCTCTCCAGCCATGACTAAATGGATCCAAGGTACAGCTCGGCCTATGGCTTTAGAGATGCAAGCACCAAGCCTTGGCAGCTTTCATGTGGTGTTGAATCTGCAGGTGCACAGAAGTAAAGAATTGAAGTTTGGGAACCTCCGCCTAGAGTTCAGAGGTTGTATGGAAATGCCTGGATGTCCAAGTAGAAGTTTGCTGCAGGTTTGGGGCCCTCACAGAGAACCTCTGTTTGGGCAGTACAGAAGGGAAATGTGGGGTTGGAGTCCCACACAGAGTCCCCACTGGTGTACTGCCTAGTGGAGCTTTGAGAAGAGGGCCACCATTCTCCACACCCCCAGAATGTTAGATCCACCAACAGTATACACCATATACCTAGAAAGTCACAGACACTGAATTCCAGACTGTGAAAGAAGCCAGGAAGGAGTCTGCACCCTGCAAAGCCACAGGGGTGGAGCTGCCCAACACCATGGGAACCCACCTCTTGCATCAGCATGACCTTGATGTGAGACATGGAGTCAAAGGAGATCATTTCAGAGATTTAAGATTTGGCTACCCCACTAGATTTTGGACTTGCTTAGGGCATTTAGCCCCTTTGTTATGGCCCATTTCTACCCTTTGCAATGGGAGCATTTACCCAACGCCTGTACTGCCATTATATCTTGGAAGTAACTAACTTCCTTTTGATTTCACAGGCTCATAGGCAGAAATGACTTGCCTTGTCTTTGATGAGACTTTGGACCGTGGTCTTTTGGGTTAATGCTGAAACGAGTTAAGACTCTGGAGGACTGTTGGGAAGGCATGATTGGTTTCTCTGAAACACGTGAGGTCATGAGATTTGTGAGGGGCTGGAGGGAGTGGGATGATGTTGTTAGACTGTGTCCCCATCCAAATCCCACCTTGAATTGTAATAATCCCCATGTGGAGATTATTGAATTATGGGGGCAATTTCCCCCAAACTGTTCTCATCATGGTGAATGAGTCTCACAAGATCTGCTGGTTTTATAAATGGGAGGTCCCCTGCACAAGCTCTCTTGCTTGCTGCCATATAAGACATGACTTTGCTCTTTACTCACCTTCCTCCATGATTGTGAGGCCTCCCCATACATGTGGAACTGTGAGTCAATTAAACCTCTTTCCTTTATAAGTTACCCAGTCTCAGGCATGTCTTTATTAGCAGCATGAGAATAGACTATTACACCATCCCTAACATTACTGCCTAAGCTCCACCTTCTGTCAGATCAGGGGTGCCATTAGAGTCTCAAAGGAGCATGAACTCTATTGTGAATTGTGCATGTGAGTGATCTAGTCTGTGCACTCCTTATGAGAATCTAATGATGGATTACCTGTCATTGCCTCCCATCACCCCCAGATAAGACTGTCTAGTTGCAGGAAAACAAGCTCAGAGCTCCCACTGATTCTATACTATGGTGAGTTGTGTAATTATTTCATTATATATTACAATGTAATAATAGAAAAAAAAGTGCACAATAAATATAATGCACTTGAATCATTCCAAAACCATCCCCCTCTCCTCGGGCTGTGGAAAATCGTCTTCCATGAAACCAGTACCTAACACCAAAAAGGTTGGGGACCACTGCCCTAAGAGGAAATGAATAAAACACAGTGAAAACAAAGATGAATTTGCAGGCAAATGCTTAGCTCCAACCATCTCACAGGATTTGGACAAAAACTGGTTCAAGGGTATAGCTCTCCTGGTAATCAATGTGTTTTACTCTTTACTCATCGTATTTGGGAAACTTCAGGCAATGATAAATTAATTGACCTCATGCCATTTAGGTTAGATATGGAACCACAGCAAAGAAAATTCTTGATATAATATATGTAACTTTTTACACAGTATATTTGTATATAATTACCTCTAAGTTTCATGACAGAAGTCCTTAAAAGAAATAAAGCTAGTTGAAACATTGTAATATAAAAAAATTCCCTTGAGGCCTAATGGGTTTTCATTGACTTCAAAATGATTTACAGATCAAAGTGCCTACTTTTCAATATTGGATACTTCCCTTTTATTACACTCACTTTTTGCATTTCCATACCTTTGTCTGTCTCTCTTCTCAATGTGTTATTCTTCTGTTAATTATCCTTATTATCACCTCTTCTTAAACGATGCAATTTCTACACTTGTTTTCCTACATGCTGCATTAATTTATTTCTTTCCATTCATTTCCCCATCTCCAGACATGATGTATAAAATCACTGAATGAATAATGAAAGCCCAGGTTCTATTCTTGGTTTTGCCACGATCTCTTCTGGTAACTTAAGCATATCTTATTATTCCATGAGTGTTAGATTCACCTGAAGCAGAGTAAATTGACCCAGTATCTCTAAAATATGTCAAAAATGTGTGGATAAGATAAACTTTAAACTATTTGCTTCTCAGCAAGGAAAGTAACAAGTAACAGGTGTTTTAGAAGCTATGAGTGCAACACTTCACAGCAATATACCAGATGTATATGGGCAGATTATCTTCAGAGCTGCCAAGAAGATGCACAGAGGCATTTCCATCAAGGACTACAAACCGTGCACTAAGCTCTTCCAGCCATATTGCCAGACGTGCCTCTAGAGCCAACAAAACTGGGTCTGATTTAACACAATTCATCATCCCTATTTTCTAAGAAAATATACGCTGCAGACTATGAAAGTAAATATATATAATTTATATAAAATATAATTTTATTAATTTGTTTATATATAATTACATAAAATTTATATAAAATATAAATCTTAATATTGGATTACTAAATATATAATATGATAATTATGTAATGTCATGCACAATAACTGTATGTATTTTACTTAAGTTACTTTCAATTGGTTTGTAGAACTACAGACACATCAGTCTCTGGTTCCTGCCTCTGCCCTCTCTAATTAATATGTCCTTGTCCTGAGCTTCTAGCTCATAGAAGTAACTAATTTTCCTCTCCACAGATATGGTTACTAATTATACCAATACTTAACACTGGATACAGGAAGGTCAACCCATATTTCATCCAGCAACTCACAGGGCAGCCTGATTAAAGGTAATTAATTAGCTAGTAGATTACTTGAATTGCTCTAGAATTTCGAGTAGCAAATATATACATTCTCAAAGAAGAAGGAAACAGAAAAGATGAACAGTAAGAAGCAATGTTGATATCAGTGGGACCTTATGAGCCATGAAAGGAGGTAAAAGGATTAGAGTGTACTACTCTCTCTTCAACCCTTCAGTGCTTTCCTACAGCTACTTAGAGAACTCAGGCATCTTTCCTCTGACAAAATGCTCCAATACATTTGACGTTCCTGTGTCTCCCACATCTCATCTCTGTCCACTCTTTCTCTTGCTCCTTACACTCCAATCATACCGTTTTCTGATTTTTTTGTTGTTATTGTCTTTCTTTTCTTAGACAACTGTGTTCTTATAACTTCTGCTTGGAATAAATTTCTTTGCATGGTTGGCTACTTCTCACTCTTCAGAATTTAGCTTAAATGGCACTTGTTCTCTTACCAGCCGATCTACATTAGAATCTTCCTAGTCATTCTCTAACCCATTGGCCTGTGCTTCCCTTCTGGTAAATTATATTTTTTCCTTTTTTATTGTCTACCTCCTCCTACCACAATAAAGTACATGAGAGAAGAAGGGCCCTTAATTGTCTTATTTTTTGTTGCATCTTCATTGACTAGAACAGAGAATGGCATTAGTATTCATGAATTACTAATAGAATAAATACATGAGTGAAAAGATAATAAGATAATGACACCCTAATACTGCCAAATATCTGCTGGATTTCTGATTTCAGTCCCAGGTTACATGTATTCTTACAATAGAGTCACATTTTTTTTTAAGTGACTTGCATTTCTGCCCTTGCAACCAAAAGCCCTCATGAGACTCTGTGTGACTTTGAGAGACAGGTAGGTCATCTGCCACCACACCCCTCCCACTGGAGCCTTCTCCCACATTGGGCACATTCCCAAAACAGCCCTGTGGATTCTCTGCAGGTTTCTATAACTGGTCATACAGGATTTCTAATTAATTTGCACAGACTTTGATTTCATACAATTTTTAGAGGACAGAAAATATGCTTTTTATAATCACATTTTATTTTTGCAGTTGGCTGAGTTTATATCCTGACATTCTTGGTTTTTTAATTTCATTAATTTGTATTCTACCACAGCTGGTAGTCTACTGGGAAGTTTATTTTTTAACTTTATGAACTTTGTTAGGGCAGAGAGATTTCAAACATGGCAAAAAAAAATTATTTTCTAACTAAATGTATTCATTAGTAAGTTAAAGTACATGGTATTGCAAATAATGAATTTCAATATTCAATCGTAACTCCTTGTGACAAGAAAAGTTGTGACTAATTGAAGATATACAATGAGGTATTGATTATGTTGAAGATGCCCTTATGGGAGGAAAATGGGCTAGAAGCATCCCTTTTATTTCTAAGCCCTCATAACTATAACTATCCTCAGCTATTTTTAGATTTTAATACTGTGATCCCAAAGCATTCCATTTCCATCTAGATGTGCTCAGCATCTTTAACTACACTGCCCTCCACCTGCATAGAGGTGAGGCACCCACTCCCTAGAAAGTTCCCTTCTCTCCGTGTACCTAGTAATTTCCAGGAATTTCTCCAGAATCTGGTTACTCTATCTTCACCTACTGTAGTTGCTTAGAATTTGGTTCTTGCTGGTTTTTCACTTTTGGCTTGTCCCTTCAGACTTCATTGGTTCCATGGTTTGGGTTCACCCAAAGTTTTATTTTTAGTTTGTTCTATATCTTATAGCTAAGAGTCATTCCTGTCCACTTCCACACAAAATCCAGCTTCTTGAAACCCGGCAGAGATCCAATGCAAGGCCCACCAATTACTTGGGAGAGGAGTTTAGATAAATTTTCCTGTATCCCATTAGAAATCATTATCAGATTTAATTGTTTCAAAGTAATAAAATAATTGTGTAATACTAAAAACTTGCTGAAACAACACTATACTCACTGAGTTTTCAGGGTCTATTCCATTTATTCACTACTGGAACAACAAAAAAAACTATTTTTTTTCCTATGGGTAACTAGAGAAGTTGAAAATAATACAGGAATGGACTAGGGGGCTGACAATGGAAATGTAAAGAAAAAGAAGTGAGAGATTCTAGAAATGAAAATGTGATAAGGACCTGGCTGTTGTATATATATTAGACACAAAGGAGACAAAAGTTTCTACAGTAATGACAATTTTTCCAACTTGAATGACTGAATGCTTCATACCAGTGGCAAACAGGCAAGTGAGGGAGACAGTGTGGTGATTTCCCAAGGATCTAGAACCAGAAGTACCATTTGAACCAGCAATCCCATTACTGGATACATACCCAAAGGATTATAAATCATTCTACTATAAAGACACATGCACTCGTATGTTTATTGCAGCACTGTTCATAATAGCAAGGACTTGGAACTAACCCAAATGACTATCAATGATAGACTGGATAATAAAATGTGGCACACAAACACCATGGAGTACTATGCAGCCATCCAAAAGGATAAGTTCACATCCTTTGCAGGGACATGGATGAAGCTAGAAACCATCAGCAAACTGACACAAGAACAGAAAACCAAACACTGTATATTCTCACTCATAAGTGGCTGTTGAACAATGAGAACACATGGACCCAACAGGGGGAAAATCACACACCGGGGCCTGTCAGCGAGTGGGGGGTCTGGGCGGGGATATCATTAGAAGAAACACTTAGTAAGATGATGGGTTGATGGGTGCAGCAAACCACCATGGCACGTGTCTACCTATGTAACAAACCTGCACATTCTGCACATGTACTCCAGAACTTAAAGTATAATTTAAAAAAATAAGCAAGTAAAGAGGAGAACAAGAGCAGAAGGAGTTGGTAATTAAGGCAATTATTTAAAAAGTAAAACAAATAGTCAAAAATACATGTAGTTGTGTATTTTTAACTAATGTGGGAGTGGTCAGGGAAAATTATTAAATCAACTCATTCATCCCCGCAACTCAGACTTTAACCTACCCCTTGGGCTCTGTTACCAAGTTGAGCATAAGGTAAAAGAAACCAGGAATTGAAGAGGAAAGAAGTGTTCCATGAGTTAAAAGAATCAAGCAAGTGCAATGCTACCTAAGCCAAAATATAAAGAAATTTCAAGAGAAAGAGTAGAAAACAATTTGAAATGCTAGAGATTTCAAAGCAAATGCATTTGTAGCTTGAAGATTACAATAGTCGATAATTAGATATAGCAGGAAAGCGGAAAATATTGCTATATAGCACAAGAACTGACTGCATTTGCTTTTACATTCTATAATGACAGTATTCATTTTGGGAAAACGTTCTACATATAAAAAAGTACTTCAGTGATCTTTTTGAGTGCAAGTGTGAACAAAAAGTACACTTTCCACCCTTAAAAGAGGGTTTAAAAAACAAAAAACTTAATTTCTATGCAAAGCAGAGTAAAAAAAATATATTGTTGAAAGAGAGGCTCTGCCAGGCATGATGGCTTACACCTGTAATCCCAGCACTTTGGGAGGCTGAGGTGGGTGGATCTCTTGAGGTCAGGAGTTCGAGACCAGTCTGTCCAACATGGTGAAACCCTGTCTCTAGTAAAAATACAAAAATTAGCCGGGCATGGTGGCATGTTCCTGTAATCCCACCTGCTTGGGAAGCTGAGGCAGGAAAACCACCTGAACCTGGGAGGCGGAGGTTGCAGTGAGCCAAGATCATGCCACTGCATTCCATTTTGGGTGAAACAGTGAGACTCAGGACAGGACAAGACAGGACAGGACAGGACAGGAAAGGAAAGGAAAGGACAGGAAAAAGAAAAGAAGACCAGGAGCCTAGACATAAAATTAAAAAATAATAATGATAAATGTGAAGATGTGCTAGGTAAATAAAGAGCCCTAGTACCAAGTTAGGGGCCTTAGAGAGAGAGAAAGCGAATGCCCTATTTTCAGCAATGGCTGATGATTTTTTGAGACTATGATGTCTAATAACAAATTAATGTCCACATGGTATTTACTATAACTATTCATAAGAGAATAGAGAAATTATGGTGGTGTCTACCATAGGGGAGAGCCAGACACCAGAAGAAAAAATCTTCAGGTACTGAGAGTGATGATTAAGAAGAAAATTGCTATGTCATCCAATAAATAGTTACCAATCTCCCTGAAATCCACAGGAATATCAAGAATAGTTTCAAAACCTGACACGGTGTTGCTATAGATGAAATGTTTGTACACCCTTCAAAATTCATATGTTGGAGCCTTAATCCTCAATGTGATGGTTTTTGGAGGTGGGACTTTAGAGGATAATGAATGGAATTAGTGCCCTTATACGAAGAGACAGAGAGAGAGATGATCTCTCTCTCCACCATGTGAGGACACAGAGAGAAGGTAGCAGTCTACAAACCAGGAAAAGGGCCCTCACCAGAAACCAGACCATGCTGGTCACCTGATTTTAGACTTTCATCTCTCAGAACTGTGAGAAATAAATGTTGATTGTTTAAGTCACCTAGTCTATGACATTTGCTATAGCAGCCCAAACTAAGATAGGGATAGAGTCTTGTGTCAACATATCTGGATATTAAAATAAAGGGTGATCTTCAAAGTCCAGAGAACTTGATGACACCAAGTCAGCTGACTCGGGCTACAACAGTTTCACCGTTTGCACTTTTGTTTTTGTAATCTGTGTTGCCATCACACGCCTGTACTAAGCAGGTAATGGCTTATTTGGTGTCATTTAAGGAATTACTCTCTGCTTAAAATTATCTCCCTACACTTTCTGAATATTACAAGTTATTGATTAATGTGGATTGTATAGCAACATATCAGTTATTTTCACATTGGTCTATGAATTAGTTAAAACAGATTCTCCTTCCTCTAGAGGCCAGCTAAGATTATCTGAAAGTTTTGATGAGAAGAAAGAGGGAAGAGAGATAAGACACTGACAGATGGAAACCCAGTCCACAACAAGAAGCGTCGGGCCCAACTAGTAGCACTAATGCTCTGGGTGCTGGAAATGATAAGGTAGGGTGAGAGGAGATGGGTGTAATGGTGCCCAAGATAATTCCAACTATTCAGAAATTTTACGTAGAGCACTGCATTTAAAAAAAAAAAAATCAAGTTGTCAATTTCCCCCATCATTCTCTTTCTTAACCATTTCTGCCTCTTCACATTCTGTTCTTCCAAAGTGATCTTTAATTATTTGTTTTAGCTCTCTTTTCTTTCTCTGGATGTCTGAACAAGCTTAGAAATGGTTCAATTCAAGTTACAGGAAAGGAGGTGAGATTAACAGAGGGACTTGTCAGCTAGTTGGCATCGAGATGCCTCAAATCCCAGAATCTGGCAACATTTTTCCTCGATTTTGACTGTAGTCTCTGTTTAGTTCACAATCCACCCATATATAGTCAACTCTTCAGTAATTACACACCGAAGATAGGCTTTGAGACTCATCCAAGAAGTAGAGGGTCACATTGTCTTCTGAGTTTAATTTCTCGCCTCATCTGTTTATTTGCTCTGAATAAAGCCTGTGGGGATTCTAAAGGGAATCACTTACATATCCCAAAGCAGCTCTTTTAGCTACAGCAATCAGTCTGAGATCTTGAGTTCTGACAATGATTAACATCTCTATGATCTTCTGTGTTGGACTGAAGTCTCTCCATCTAAGGAGAACACATGGTAAAATATTTTAAACCAAATTACAAAGCTATTGCTTAGAACAGGTGTGAGTAAATTATGACCCACAGGCCAAATCTGCCCTGTTGCCTGTTCTCATAAAGTTTCCTTGGAACACAACACGTGTTCATGTATTGTCTGTTGCTGCTTTTGCACAACTGCAGCAGAATTGAGTAGCTGCAACAGAGATCATCCGGTCTTTAAAGCCAAGAATATTTATTATCTGGCCCTTTACAGAAAAAGTCTGCCAATCCCTGACTACAACACCACCTCTTTCAATATAGGCCTCCTTAAATCTGTATGGTTCTTGTTCATCAATCATGCTTAACTGATTTACTGCTAAAAGGATATGAATATCATGGGAACTAGCAAAACCATGGATTAAAAATAAATATTTGCAGTATCCCCAAAGCTGCACGTGCCACAGTCAGTTTGGTGATTCTCTAACTCTCTTGACCATTTTGAGTAGAACACAGAAACCTGTGCTTCCAGAAATCTGCTGGTCTCCCATGGAGCATTTTCCAACCCTTACACAAGTTCTTCAAAGATTTTCAACTATTACTTAGCAAGCTTGAAGCCACTTATGTTATCAAGAGGTAGGATTTTGATTTATAAAACAGTGTAGCAGAGCAAAAGGTATTAGTCACATTTGAACTAGATGAGATATTTATAACACAACCGCTATCAGCTCCCAAATTTCAAAACCTTTTAAACCACTTTAGCTTAGAATACATTTCAAACACAATTTCAACTAAAGATCAACATTCAAAGGTACTTTAAAAAATACAAGTCAGAGAAAATATTCAAACTCTTTAGTATAAATATAGCATCTTAATATCTCTAATTATACTTGGTAGTGTCAGATTTTCTCATTATTTACTATTTTCTAGAAGGAACTTCGTGACCGTAATCTCTAAAACCTGCACGTAAAGTAAAAAAGAGTAACATTCCTAAAACAAGTATTCTTCTTTTATAGAAAATACCAACGGTGTGAGCTTGGAAAATGTGTGATTTTAAAAAAGAAAAATGTGGTTGGACCATTTTGTATATAAAATAAATAAAATTTGAAAAATATTTTCATATCCCAATTGGCATATTTTTCTCAGGTTTTTAGACCTGCTTATCTGAAATTTTAATATCATTTTTTAACTCAAAATAGGCACTGCTGTATCTGCCTTTTTCTGAAGTTCTCATGCCTTTGTTTTTAACCTGTTTCTAAAGGCTGTTTCAGACCAATATTAATGGGTGAGATAATCCTAAGTTTATAACTTTTGTACTCATTACATGTTGTAACAAATATATTGCCAGGCTTCCACAGTCCAGAATTTCTTAAAATTCTAAGAAACTGATTTTAAAATATTTTCCAAACAACACATTTAGAGAACATTCAGGCTTTAATTTGACACGTCTCAGATATCTAAATTTAGCAAACTATAAAACAGTTCTAACTGGTTCCAAAGATGATCTAGCTCAGAGTTGGCTATCTAGCTAAGATCATATGCCAAATCCTAATGTGTTCACTGCTTGCTTGAGGAGAATCCTGTTATTGTGATTTAAGGAGATTTTTTTGGGTTTAAGAATCTCCTTCTGACTGGTGCAAAGCAGTGACATCTCATTAAGCATCTTTCTCTTTTTTTTATTTTTCCATAGGTTATTGGGGTACAAGTGGTGCTTAGTTATAGGAGTAGGTTCTTTCGTGATGATTTGTGAGATTTTGGTGCACCCATCACCTGAGTAGTAAACACTGCACCCTGTTTGTATTCTTTTATCCCTAGCCCCTCTCCCACCCTTTCCCCAAGTCCCCAAAGTCCACTGTTTCATCTTATGCCTTTGCATCCTCATAGCTTAGCTCCCACGTATCAGTGACAACATATGATGTTTGATTTTCCAAACCTGAGTTACTTCACTTAGAATAATAGTCTCCAATCTCATACAGGTCACTGTGAATGCCATTAATTCATTCCTTTTTATGGCTGAGTAGTATTACATCATATAGGTATCTATATCTAAATATAGATATAGATATAGATATCTACATACATAGTTTCTTTACCCACTCATTGACTGATGGGCATTTGGGTTGGTTCCACGATTTTGCAGTTGTGAATTGTGCTGTTATAAACATGCGTTTATGCATGTGCAAGTATCTCTTTCGTATAATGACTTCTTTTCCTCTGGGTAGATACCCAGGAGTGAGATTGCTAGATCAAATGGTAGTTCTACTTTTAGTTCTTTAAGAAATCTCTACACTGTTTTCCATAGTGGTTGTACTAGTTTACATTCCCACCAGCAGTGTAGAAGCGTTCCCTGTTCACCACATCCACACCAACATCTACTGTTTTTTAATTTTTTTGATTATGGCCATTCCTGCAGGAGTAAGGTGGTATCTCACTGTGGTTTTGATTTGCATTTTCCTGATCATTAGTGATGTTGAGCATTTTTTAAGGTTTGTTGGCTATTTGTATATTTTCTTTTGAGAGCCGTCTATTCATGTCCTTAGCCCACTTTTTGATGGGATTGTTCACTTTTTCTTGTGAATTTGTCTGAGTTCATTGTAGACTCCGGATATTAATCCTTTGTCAAACGTACAGATTGTGAAGATTTTCTCCCACTCTGTGGGTTGTCTTTTTACTCTGCTGACTGTTCCTTTTGCTGTCTAAAAGCTCGTTAGTTTAATTAAGTCCCAGATATTTATCTTCATTTTTATTGCATTTGCTTTTGGGTTCTTGGTCATGAAATCCTTGCCTAAGCCAATGTCTAGAAGGGTTTTTCCAACACTGTCTTCTAGAATTTTTATAGTTTCAGGTCTTAGATTTACATCTTTAATCCATCTTGAGTTGATTTTGTTCCCCTTAATTTTAAATGTAGCAGAAGCAGCTTAGGGTTAATCTACAAAATTCTCCATGTATTATCTCATTCATTCCTGAGAAGAGAATGTTGTTATTACCTGCTTTTCACAAATGTGGCATGTGAGCTCAAAGAGGCTAAATTACTGGTCGTGAAGCAAGATGGATATAGAATTTGGATTCAAACCTGTGTCTTCTAACTCCAAGATCAGATTTTGCAGAAAGAACAAATTTAATTAGAGTTTGGACAGGCATCAGAGGTCAATGCAAGCCAAACAGGTAAGTAGTGCTAATCTCCAGGATAGTCTGGGTATTAAAGCAGTTGGAACTTATGCAAAGTCAGGGTACACAGTGGATTCAAAGGTAGGAAGACAAGAATCATAACAATATAAATACTAAAAAATGCAGTAAAACGTAAGACCCAAAATATAATGGGAACCAGGGAATGCTCAGAAGCTGAAGAGGAAAGCAAGGTTGATGACCAAAAGTCCTAGCAAAGAGTCAAGAATAAAAAGTTATAGGAATTGGGCCAGGCACAGTAGCTCACGCCTGTAATATCAGCATTTTGGGAGGCCGAGGAGGGAGGATCACCTGAGGTCAGGAGTTGGAGACCAGCCTGACCAACATGGTGAAACAAAAATTAGCTGGGCATGGTGTCGCACGCCTGTAATCCCAGCTACTTGGGAGGCTGAGGTAGGAGAATTGCTTGAACCTGGGAGACAGAGGTTGCAGTGAGCCGAGATCATGCCATGCCATTGCACTCCAGCCTGGATGACACAACAAGACTCCATATCAAAAAAAAAGAAAAGAAAAGAAAAGAAAGTTACAGGAATTGATGAAACAAGAGAAAGCAGTAGAAAAACATGATTTCCTCCATTTATTTGTCAAGACTTCATTGACTACTTTATTTCCAGCACATTGCTATGCTGAGAATGCATTAACTAAGTGCTATCCTGGCTCTCCACAGTTTTATAATATTGTAGGAAAGATAAAAACACAGCCAAGTTATCGTCTTCTTCTTTTTTTTTTTTTAGACACAGTCTCACTCTGTTGCCCAGGCTAGAGTGCAATGGCATGATCTCAGCTCACTCCACCTCCTGGATTCAAGCCATTCTCCTGTCTCACCATCCGGAGTAGCTGGGATTACAGGTGTGCACCACCAAATCCGGCTAATTTTTGTATTTTTAGTAGAGATGGGGCTTCACCATGTGAGCCAGCTGGTCTCGAACTCCTGACCTTAGGTTATTCGCCCACCTCAGCCTCCGAAAGTGCTGGGATTACAGGCGTAAGCCACCACGCCCAGCCCCTAGTTATCTTCTTAATACCACTAAACTGTATGCTTAAAAATGGTTAAGATAGCAAATTTTATGTTGTATATATTTTAGCACAATTAAAAATAATTTAAATATACGTTTTAAAACGAGATAAAGATATGTAAGTACATAATTAGTATATGATATTACAAATCCTAGCAAGAATGTCACCTATAAAATTGTGTAGGAGTACCAGGAAGAAATCATATACAGACCCAATGGCAAGAGATAATCTTAATAACTGCTTCATTAGCGGAAGCTCTCATATCATTCTTGGAAGGCTGAATTGAGTTTCGTAGAGCAAAAAAGCTTAAGAACTCTTCACTGATTTATGGATTAAGAAGGCCGAAAGCAATATAGTTTCACCAATGTTTAGCAGCAACCTATTGATAACCAGCTGAAATAGAATAAGAGGAAATAGCACAAAGGTTAAAGACCCAGGAGATGCAAAAGTACGTCCCCAGGAGAGAGGAATGGAGGTGACCTGAGAGATGATGCAAGAGAGACCCCCAGACTTCTCCTGCTTCAGTGTTACTTCAAATCAAGTCTGGTGCTAATTAATTAGGGTGACTATACAATCTATTGACCAAACCTAGTATGGAGAGCAAAGTGGATGTCTGTTAATAATTATCCAGGGCAGCTGGGATAAATGGTGATCTTATATATTTGACTCTGGCTGTGGGAATTTGACCAAGTTCCCTTTGGGAGCTTCCATTTAAATGGGAACTATAATAACTACTCCAGAACTGTGAGCTTTTAATTTAAAAGTAAGTGTGTAAGTGTGTGTGTGTGTGTGTGTGTGTGTGTAAAATGCCAGTTTACTGTAGACAACTCAAAAAATATTAATGATAAGTAATTAATTAAAATTATCTATCCCAATTCCAACTTTAGCCTTATGCCGCTAATACAGATTCATTAATGGAAAGTAGAAATGACAGCATAATCACGAAGTTTAGCAGCTGAATGAGTGGGGAAACTTACTTGCAGGAGAACATTCTTGATCTATTTCTGCCTGCCAGGGGGCTTCTGCTGCAGCTGACGTAACACTGCAGACCTTTGCGTGGCAAACAGAGGTCATCCTAAGGGAGTTATTGCAGACGCAGAGCCAGACAGGGCAGTCACGTCAGGGAATAGCTTTATGTTCAAAAGAAACACCAAGCAATTTGTATGTTCTTAGGTCTGACCATCACAAGTGATCCCTTTTTCCAACTAATGGTTTCCTTCATCCCTGCTCCTTGTTTATAATGGCTGTATGGAGCTAGGAGAGCAATTATTGCAAAGGAGCAGATCTTATGTTTGTTTCTCTCTTGTTTTGTCAGAGCAGCCAAGTGAATGCTGCAAAGTGATAGCAAAAAGTGGGTGGACAGTTCACCAAAAATAAGGGATAATATTTTCTTTGCTATTGTCGGTGATGATCAGGACCTTGGGAAACCATGCTATAGACAAGACAGAACATGTGTACCCACTTCTACTTCAATTTCATTTAGGGTTTATTTATTAATAGCTCAGGTTCAATTTTCAATATGGCTTTAGGGCTGAAGGCATAATGCAGAGGAGAATACAACAATTAATTTTCTCAATCTATACTGGTCCTAAAAACCCACACTTGTAGCCCAAATGTATCTAATAATTTACATGCAGGTTTCTCTCCTTGTATATACATTACTATTAAGTTTTGTGACTGAGTATTTGTTGACCTTGACTTTGAATCACTTGACCTCTCAGTGTCTCTGCTTTGCTTAAGCTTAACGGCAACAATATTTTTCTGCGCTCTAGGACAGGTAGAACATGTTCTTATAAAAAATAAAACCCTTTATAATAAAAGATGGTAATGTAGTAAACCAGAAACAAGTTTCAGGTTTTCTTACTTCCATTAAATTACATGACCTTAGACAAGTCACCTTATTTCTCCGAGCCTTGTATTTCTCATCTGTAAAATGAAGGGACTAGGCTAAGTCCCTTCTATTTCTAATGTCCCTTAAAATCCCTTCTAGTTCTAATGTTCTAGCATTCTACCGTTCTAAAGCTAAGCCCTTCAGACAAGCAGAGTATGAGGAAGAAGGTAAGTATTTCTTATACCCTGCAGATATTTTTTAAAAGAAAAGGAAAAGAACAAGAACGTTGTTATTTATTATTGAGATAACGATTAGGTCTTTGGGAAAGCAGGACTAGGCAGATCTACTCTCGTATGGAATAATTTGTTTTCTCAAGAAAAGATGCCATGTGCCTTCCTTGGGTGAGCACTTAATTTCCAGAATTAGGATCAATCCCAATGAAATGAAACATTCATCACAAGTGATAAAACACGAAGATATTTGTCACAGCTTTAATAATATGTGGCTATATTTAAAGCAACTCTATTGACTTGGCAATGACAAGGTGCTATTCTGAACAGCCATAAAAAGTTTCCAAAGCAACAAGGGCACACTTTCACTTTATACACCAGAGGCACATTTTTCACATTTATAAGGCAAACACACACACACACACACACACACACACATACACAACACACAAGAAATAAAAATATATATATTATGTATGATGGTTGATTTTAGGTATCAAGTTGACTGGATTAAGGGACATCCAGTCAGCTGGTAAAGCATTATTTTTAGGTGTGTATGCGAGAGTGTTTCTGTACAAGATTGGCATTTGAATCAGTAGACTGGGTAAGGAGATCCACCCCCAGTATTAACAGGTACCATTCCACTGGCTGAGGGTCCAGATAGAACAAAAAAGCAAAGGAAAGGTGAATTTGCTCACTCTCTCTACTGAAGTGAAATGCCCTTCTTCCCTTGGACATCGTAACTCCAGGTTCCCTGGTCTTTGGATTCCAGGACTTGTACCAGTGCCTCCTTGCCCTCCCTCCCACCCCCTGCCCCCGTCCCTGATTCTTGCACCATTGACTTACGCCATTGACTTCCCTGGTTCTGAGGCTTTCAGACTTGGACTGAGCCCCTGTAATGGCATCTCAGGGTTTCCAGCTCGCAGACAGCCTGTCCATGGGACTTCTCGCTTTCCATAATCACCTAAGCCAATTCTCCAAATAAATCCCCTCTTATCTCCCTCTCCATCAATCTGTATCTATCCCGTTGGTTTCTTCTCCCTGGGAAACCCTTCCTGATACACTAAGTAATTTTCTTTAAACCCTCTAAGAAAAATGAAAGTAGAAAATTTATTTCTTACACATTTTGAAGAAATAGATAACTTACCTTTTAATTTAATAAATATGATTTCAAGCTTTGCAAAGGTAAAATCCTTTTCTAGGTTTAAACACCCAAAGTAGGAAAAAGCTTCCAGAATTATTTAGCTTGATCTCCTGCTTATGTGAACCACCCCAGAGTCTGCTGCACAAAATATATCTCGGTACTGGTGCTTAGGAACTGAAGTTCTTGTCCTGGTACCAGCCAAGTGACCTGGGGGAAATATAGGCTGAATTCCTTGTTTGCAAAGGAACATGTTTGTATACCAAATATTATACATTTTTCAAGTCATTCCAGATAGGTAGAGGTCTGTCCTTTGCTGAAACAATGAAAAGTACAATGATGACGACAACAAAAGCAACAGACATTCAGAGAAACAAGCTCTATAAAGCCGAACATCAAGAGTGGATGAGTCAGAGTAAGAGAACTTTCTTAAACTTACTTCTAATCCCTCAATTTAGTTGAAGTCCATTTCTGTCCTCAGTGAAGACATAATTGCTAGTCCTCCTTAAGCCACAGTTTTCCATACACATAAAGATAGTTATTAGTTATGCTTTTGCTTTCCTTCATTTGCTTCTAGTGTCAATTAGAATTTTTTTTTTAAGTCATACTTCCCTGTTTTGGGGATGGAAGGCAGAGTAACTGCTGTTTCTAGAAATGCCTTCTCTATTTCCAAAAGAGCATTCTTAGAAATGTCGAACTGACTGGTTTTTATGACCCAATAAAGTAGAATCATGCAACCAAATTGGAAACATCATTTTGAGATCTATTTGTTTTCCTGAGTATTCTGTACAGTTCTTGCCCGATTCTTTGCACATTACCCGACAGAGTTCGGGATCCTCTGTCTATAGCTCCCTTTCCTGTCCTGCTACAAGCTAAGCATCCCTCATCTGAAAATCTGAAATATGAAATTCTCTGAACTCCGAAACTCTTTCAGCACTGATTCAACTCCACAGGCAGAAAACTTCACACCTGACCTCATCTACAAACTTTGTTGCATACGCAAGATTATTTCAAATACTGTGTGAAATTACCCTAGCTTATGTGCATAAGATATGTAAGAAACATAAATGAATTTCATGTTTGGATTTGAGTCCCATACCCGAGATATTTCACTATGTATTTTCAAATATTTCAAAATTGGAGAAAAGAAAAAAAGAACAGAAATTCAAAACACTTTTGATCACAACCATTCTGGATAAGGAATATTCAACCTGTATTGCTATTTGGCTGTCAGTCTAAGGGAAAGCAGTTTTCCGTCAGGGAAAAGAAGGAAAAGAAGCTATTGGCTAGCCTGACCCTGCTTTCTTATTTCCACACATTTCACTACTGTGATCCCTAAAACGTTGAGATGACACTGGTTCCACCAAAGGTAAGAGTGTATTGGTGGAAATACCAGGTAAAAACAATTATCCAACATTCTTGTCTAACCCCACTCCACACACAAACCCATGGCTTCCCATAGGCCCTCTGAAGCAGGATGACACAAGGCAAATATTTTCTTTATTTAAAGAAAATTATTCCAAACCTTGCTGCCAAGAAGTGAGCCACAACTTTTAGCTAAAAGTAAGAAAACAAACAAACTGAAGTAGGCTTTTCAGTAAAGCTACAAAGAGATTTTCAGGCAACGAAATTCCAAAGATTCTTTCAACAAAGGATGCTGGACATTTTCCTGAACACAAAGTTGTGGATATATTTGTATGCTGCAAATCATGTGATTGCCTAGGAACACAGAAGAATGCCATACAAATGCCCCAGGCCCACTAGAAGAGAAAACTCTGTGAAGTCTACAACTGTGATATTTTAAGATACTTTTACAGAATGTACCTAATTATGTCATTCTCAACCTTAAGCCTACATGAACACATATCAGAGCCAACATCTTTACATCATGCACACACATTTAACATCTCACTAATGCCTGTGAGCAGGAAAATAAAGTCTTTGTGTTAACAAAAGGATCACACAGCTTCCTTCAGACGACACCCACTTCTGTGTAACCAGACCCTCCAACTCGGAAGCTTTTAATAAGCCACTTGCCCACGAACTAAAAGAGATTCTCCAATCCATAACTGAAAAAGAATGTGAATTCAGCATCACAAGAGTAAATAAAGTAGTAATCCTAGTGCTATAAATTATGCATTTTTCATCTCAAAGGACAATAAATAAAGCATCTTTCATTTCTATGAATCCTGAAGCAGTTAACAATTTATACACTAGTATGTGGGAATCAATTGATTCATCACTGAAAGCCATCCTGCTCTGGGATGCTGTGGTATTTTGTTAATAGCACACACAAGCCTTATTGAAAGATGAGAAGCAAGGAAAGGTTACTCCAATGCTTTACATTTGAGAGATTTGAGTAGAGGTGATAGGACTCTAATTGCAGTTCACTCATAAGAGTTCTCTCTCATTTGAGCTCAAGGCTTTCCAGATACAAAGGTATAATTCTTCAAAGGTCATTGTTAGCACCCCCATTTCTTCTCACCTGGATTATTACAATACACTTTTTTGAAGCAAATATTTACTCACATCATTCAACTATTGAAATACCTTGTCACTCTCCTTTGCCTAGTGTGAAACTTCTTAGTATGGCATGAATGGTTCTCTACCTTCTAGCTGTTGATTTTGAAAGATCCTCCACCATTCAATAACTCTGAATGAGTTATTCTCAACTGATGGGAGAGAAGGATCCAAGGTAAAGATAAGGTGACCATATACCTCGTCATTCAAACTGAGACACGTATGACAGTGCAAGGAACACACAGCAGTAATATTTATATCAGAGCAACAAGAGTAAACTGGGAATGTCCAAGGCACACTGGACTATGGGTTCCCCCTTGTTAAGGGAACCATCTCATCAGAGTTTCTAAAAGGTTTGTGTAGGGGGTCATAAGCAGTTTGATAAAACATGTTTAATATTCCTGGTGCCTTTTGCAACAGAATTCACAGCTGAATGACAAATTTATGGCTGGCTTGGCTTCTCTAGAAGACTGAATGAGAAAGCATTATAGGAGTTTTGAGTTTTGAAAGGCTGGATAACACTGTTCTAGAATCAGCATGGCAAAATTCTTTCTGGAAACCCACCAAGCTCTGTGAGCTGCACGTACAGCCATGTGGTCCCACTTCAGTGCTCCTGAAGAGAGCTGGCATGATCAGAAGAGGAGCTCTTCTCCCAAGCCCTTGTCTCTGGCACTGAATGAACCTCTGGATGGACGCCAAAGGCTTCACAAAGGTTGTATTTTCCTCATTCACACATTAGAGATATAACATCATTGGTGATGACTAGTACCAAGGGCCGCATTTTCACATTCCATGCCAAATATGGCATCTCCTTAACGAACTAGGCGTCTCTCCCTATATTTTAGACCCTGGAGTTAGTTATGATCAAATAGGAAACATTTCATCTACTGCACTATTAACATCACTCTACAAGTATTTACAGTTTTCTTTAAAAAACATATTTTCAAATACATATTCAACACTGAGACTCTATAGTACCACAGTGCAGCAGCAGATTGACTTGGCTTCTGAAAAGTACCTTAAAGCTCCTTTCCCCAGTCTTGAGCTCTGATGGTGTGACAGTTAGGTTTTCTGCTTGTTTGGTTTCAACTTAAAAAAAAAAAAATGTGGCCGGGCACAGTCGCTCATGCCTGCAATCCTAGCACTTTGTGGGGCCAAGGCAGGCAGATGACCTGAGGTCAGGAGTTCGAGACCAGCCTGGCTAACATGGGGAAACCCCATTTCTGCTAATAATACAAAAAAACTAGCTGAGTGTGGTGGTGTGCATCTGTAATCCCACCTACTCTGGAGGCTGAGGCAAGAGAATCGCTTGAACCCGGGAGGCAGAGGTTGCAGTGAGCCAAGAGTGCACCGCTGCACACCAGCTTGGGCAAGAAGAGTGAAACTTCATCTCAAAAAAAAAAATTGTAATATAAACCCAAATTGGGCTGCACTCTGAGGTATATGAAAGCACATACCCACAGGCCCCAGAAAATAAGCTGCCCCCAAGTCTGAAGTCTTAGACTTTGCGAATATTGACAGTGTCAGCCTGTAAGAGCCTTTACACATGTACGCATTCAATCAATACATGGATTGATACTTAGGATGGATCTAGAGGCAGTTAAAAAGAGCAGTGTTCAAGAATAGTAAGGAAGAATGATGTGTTTCCAGCCCTGATTTCTGAACACACTGCAGAGCTCAGAATAGAGTAGGTGTTCAATAAATATTTGTTGAATAAGTGTTGAAAGAACACCTATAAATCTTTCTCTTCTCACAATGACTCAAACATATAAAGCAGAATGATAGCCCTTGGGCTAGGAAGGTTGGCCTGCCTGATTCCAGGTGGGGAAGAAAACAGCTTGGCTGCCTCTGCTTAACCTCAAGCTCTTAGCTTTCCTATAGCTTTATTAGACAACTGATCTTTCCCCTCACCCAAGACAGATTCAGGAACATACGCATATCCTAGGGTGAAAAAGTAGTACTTTGCACAGGAAAGAGTCAGCTGTAATGACAGGCCATGAATCAGGAGAGGGCAGCTGGTTTCCAATATTCACCCTTCCTTGTGTGAACCTAAGTAACCTGCTAAGGCCAACTCTTAAAAACGCTGGCTAATACACATGGAGCCTATCTTGGCAAATTAAGTGCAGTTCAGGACCACCATGATTCTGTTATACACATTCTATTCTGCTGTACACAATGACACTGTGCCTATCCACTCACTTAAAGCTTTCTTCATCAAGTGGAATGAAAGACCCCTGAGAGTACACCACTTGACCAGGAACAACTACTAGCACCAAAAGAGAAATCAGCATTAGCTTAGGGGAGAAGTTTTTATACATCTGGCATTATTTGGGAACAAGGTGTTCCAGACTTATGAATCTGCCAGAGTTTAGGAAATGGCAGACTCTGTACGAAGAAGATATGCAAGGGACATGCGGTAACTAAGGATGGAAATCACATCTGTGCGAGAAGGAAGCGGGGGCCAGAGAGAGGACAAGGGAATCAAACCCTCAAGAGCTCATCAAGAGAATGAGGGGAATTCTGGGTTTCTCAGGACACATAGGGATTTGGGCAGATTTCACGTGAGTCTGAAATGACGGGGTGACTCCCCAATAATACTGGGGAATCAATAAACTCTCAAATTTAGGGCTAGAACCCAGGTGTTTTCAACCAGTCAGTAGCTCTTTCCAAATATCATTTTGCCCTTCACATATGCGACAACACACTCTACAAAGTTGCCGAAGTTTGAGAGGAATTTTTAGAATATAACTTTATAAAGGACAGATGTGTTTTATATTTATATTTATGTAAAGCACACGTATATGCGTGTGTATGGAGAGAGAGAGAGAGATGGGGGGCTTTATATAACGCACAGCACGGGTTTTATTTTCTCCCTTCTGCATCTGTAAGCTCATTTCTAATCAGAGAGCCCTTTCACAACACAGGCAGCTGAGGAAGAAGATCAGCCCTTCAGGGCTTCAGGGCGAGCCGGCTTGTTTCCACTTGCTACAGAGGTGAGGAGCAGTGGTGCTGCCAGCTGCCCCGACAGTGACTCCGTCTGCCTTGCCCCCACCATCGCCCCAGGCCGTGCCCACACCTCCCCAAGCCAACTGCTGGGCTTCTGAAGGCACCCTGAGATCCCAAGCGTTACCTGGCAACTGCGCACCTGTGAGCCAGGTCAGCCAGGCAGGTGGTGTTAACCTGTGTGTTCAGGTCTGAGGGCGCCCAATGCATTTGTGTGCTTCCTCATTACAGCTCACTCCCTCAGCCCAGAGCAAAAAGAGCTGATTGTTTTCCTTCTCGGTTTCCTAGAGACAACAGATGCACTGATTAGCTTTCACCATCAAGTGCTCAAAAAGGCCACGCTACACACCACAGCATTAACCTTGAACATGGAACTCTTAAGAAAGTGCCCAGTTTTATTGGGGAAAATATCTCTGCCAGCAAACCCAATCCTTTATTTGGGAAATTTAAGGAAAGAACTCAGAGTAGTTCATAATAAATAATAATGCATGGATGTAAAAGAGAAAAAAATTATGTAACAGTTATACTTTCATTTTGTTTCATTTTGCTTTGCTTTCATCTCTGTTCTTCCCCAGTCTGTCGCCACCAGAAGAGGAGAGGAGAGATGGCTCTGGGATGGGCCTCTCCAGCCATTTCAAGGAGCAAGCATCAAGCAGCTCAGGGTTTGACCAGCTGTGACTCTCCACTGTATCCAGAGTTCCCGCTGCTGGCAGGGAAACCTGACATTGACCTCACTTCCTGTCTGCTGACCTTGCTTGTCTCAGGTACCATTTTCTGGAAGCAGCTGAACAACTCTAAGCACAGAGAACTAGGCTGCTGCAGTACCTCCTCCTTCCATCGCCCCAAGGGGCGTAAGCCAGGCAGGGAAGGACCCAGTCAAACATGGTTGTCTGTACGCTGCTGGGGCAACCCCAATAAATATTTTGTAAATGTTTTTTCAGTCCCCCTTAGTGCATGTTCCATAACACTAGCTTTGTAGCTGTAGGAATTGATTAAGTTACATTAAAGATCTAACTTCCTTTATTACATTACTCTAGTTATCTCTTCTTTTCTCTGCCTTTATTTTTTCCCCAGTTGTTGTTTCTGTCCTTTCTCTTTCTCCCCCACGTGACTTTTTGCCTTTTTTTTTTTTTTTTTTTTTTTTTTTTTTTGAGACAGAGTTTCATTCTGTTGCCAGGCTGGAGGGCAGTGGTACGATCTTGGCTCACTGCAACCTCCATCTCCAGTGTTCAGGCAATTCTCCTGCCTCAGCCTCCCGAGTAGCTGGGACTACAGGTGCACACCACCATGCCTGGCTAATTTTTGTATTTTTAGTAGAGACGGGGTTTCACCATGTTGGCCAGGATGGTCTTCATCTCTTGACCTCGTGATCCGCCTGCCTCGGCCTCCCAAAGTGCTGGGATTACAGGTGTGAGTCACCGCACTGGCAACTTTTTGTCTTAACCCATGACTTTTTGCTGTACTGTCTCTTCCATCCCATCCGTCCTTATCCCATGGACTGTGTTGCCTGAAACTGTCCAAATTAGGTGTTTACACCTCCATAAAAGTGTTTTCTGAATCACCCTGTTAGTTGAAAAAGGCACAAGTATTAAGGAAGCCAAACGGTAAAGTCAGTCAGCAGTCCACTGGCTTCCAAAGACTTTTTATGAGTAGGTAATCCTCAATTTAAAGATGCAAATACTGGTTGCTTTTGTTCTAATCAGTTCCATTTCTTGTGTTTCAGGGGTCATTTCTGAATCACGTTATTCCCTTAAATCTTTCATTGTGAAACTTTGCCACTAAGAGGGCTTGTTCTCTAGTTACTTTACACATACTACTTCCAGGTTAAAGCCTCACCGGCTCTGAGCTGCCAGAGGTAAGGTGAGACACTCCTCAGAGCTCCTTTACAAGTATCTGAGCACGATCATGTGAGGTTGCAGGTGACTTTGAGATTCTTCCACCTTTTCTTGCTCCCAGTCTTCTTACAGGGGACTCAGATGTTTTCTTGTAGTTGAGAAAACCGTTGTGCTGCTACTGTTGATTTTTCAAATGTGATACTTTAAAAATTTTCAGTGCAGGAATGGAATACTAAACAAGTTGTTTTTTAAGAAAACTAAACCTCTCTCTTTAGGGGTCTTTTATAATTTACTTTGTTTCTCAACACTGGGATTTTACAAACCTTTCTGGCTTGCAATCTCACTTGGAGAAAGAAAATCTCCAGCTTTTGTTGATAAGGTTGATTGTGTTTTGAGTTTTCTTGTTTTAAAATAAGAAACATTTACATGTTTTATGTGCTCTATATATACATATAAAAGAAATCATTAGCAGTGCCCTAAGTTAATAGCCTAAGAATGTATAGCATAATATACTGCAGCATCACTGATAGAGTGAAAAAGATTTAACATACGACTCAGGGGGAGAAAGTATACACAGTATGAAACTATTACTACTCCAGCTAGTTCTGAAAGAGCTCAATGTGAAACCAACCAGAAAATGATCATCCCACAACCATAAATATAAAGCACTAAAAAAGACAAAAGTTCTCCGGCACTGTGAAAAATCCATAAATAAAAAGCACCCCCAAAGCATTTGCTGGCAAAAGTATTTAGTGCGGCAATAAAAAAGAGTATTTGTTTTCTTTATATTAAGTGATTTTTTTATGGAATCTGTACAATTAAACACTACATAAGAACATCAGAACTGGAGTTTGCGTTCGTACCTAATTGAGTACAGAATTAGGAAAATGCAGAATCTGAAGAGGCTATGTGCTTTACATTGCATAGTCAAGGTTATTTGTAATATTTTGTTAAGTAAAAAGTGTCCCATACTGAAAAAAATCATTTTTTGAATGTACATATATACATGCTGACACACAATATGAAAACAAGGTTCTCTTTTGTAGTTTTATATTTAAATATAAGAGTTGCATTCTGAGGTAGATAGCTCTGCTCCAAAAGACAATTCTATCAGGCCCATCTTTCTACCAGATATATTTTAGTTAAGGAAGATGCTATCTTATTTCACTTTGTTGATATTTATTAGGCTACATAAGAAAGGAAGATTTTTCTTAAAGATGAAGTTATCAGCTGAAAGGAAGCTACAACAGACCTCAGCACTAAGTCCTAAGCACTTAGAATAAGTAGCAGCAAATTAAAGAATAAATGTGACAAATTGCATACAATATCATCTTCATTTTCCAAGTTAAAGACCTCCACATTTTAATAGAACATCAGGGATTGTAATGTCACTAATGAACCTAATAATGCTAATCATAACAGTAGTGTTACCTTATACGTGTTTTGTCCTTTGATGAGTCCAAGTGACTACAGTGGATGAGTCAGCAGTTGCACCCCCTCACATTCATTTTATGGTGTACAGAGGTCATTAGGGCCCCCAGATGGACAGAACTGCTGGTAATAAAGACACAGTGACAGAGACTGGGATAACCTTTGCCTCCACCCCAATATCACTCACAAAGGACTTGTTAGTGCAATGTCAAGTGGAACCATGTGCCCTTCCAATGTCTCGACTCTCCTGAAGAAATGCAAAAGGGAAGTATTATCACTGCTAGTTTGGACCATACGCAGTTTCCAATAACTGCCTTAAAAATTACCCACATAGATAGCAGTTTCATGTGGGGTGCAAACTAGTAACTGACAAACTTACTTCAGATCTTGACCCATTGAGAACAGTTTGCCTATTGCAAAAGGGAGTTCTTAATTGGTCCAACCCTACTTGTTTCATACAAATCTTTTCTCTCTGAGAACGAGAGCAGTTTGGGGCATAGACACCTGGTTATACCAAAGAGTAAACCAAATCATGCTACTTTAGAATTTACAAAGAACTTTTATGATATTAGGCTCTGTAACCTCACAATAATCCTTTAAGATCATTATTGCTATCATCTTTTTGCAGACAGGAAACTGAGGCAAAGAGAAGTTCAGTGACTTCCCAGAGATCCCAAGGCACTTAATGTTCAAGCCAGGATTCAAGTACAAATCTCCTGCTTTGAAATGCAGTGTTCTTTCCCCTTTATTCCAGTGCCTATATCAGCAAGTATGACTGCCTTTTAAACATCTACAATGTGGAACGCACCATGATCTGTAATGATTATATATGGATGGAGGTGGATCAGGGAAAAAGCAAATTTAAAGCTAATTCTCAGGTTCCAAATCTATGCATCAGGGAGGATTTCCCCTGTATCAACAAATATAGGGCATTATTGAGGTGAAATGGGATTTAGAGGGAAAGACCATAAATGTAAGTTTAAGCTCAGTGTTTGAAATTTTATAGTACATCTTGGAGGTGGCCAATAGTGACAGAGCTCAGGAAGGAAGCTGAGAATTGGGATGAGATTACTGCAAGAAGCTGGATGAGATTGATTATGGAAAAGAAAGCAAGGGGAGGAATTGCTGTGAATAAAATATCAGGAGAACATAGATGGCGGGGGAGGAACACATATATTAAGAAAGACAGAAAAAATGAAGTCTCATTACAGAGAGTGGAAAAATTAGTCTTAAGATAGGGAAGGACACTACATCCTCAAAGATAAAAAGAAAAGACAATGAAATATAGTAACTGCATAAAGAAATTGTGACCTGGAAGGAAGGAGAACTGAGGAAGTGCATGTTGCATAATCCCAACTTTCTCATCAACAACAAATGAAAGAGAAGGGATATGTCCTCAAGAGTAACGTTTTGGGATGGCTACTGCAGGGGATATTAGAAGGAACTAGAGATAAATAAAAGCAAATCTGCTCAGTAGGGAGGACCTAAGTGTGTTGGGTGAATTTGAGTATGTAGTGAAGAAATGGTCAAGTTATCAGGAAATTATCCCAAGGGTAGAGAAATAGACAAATTTAACCGGGTTTAGGAAATAAACCAGAAACTTACACTATAAGGTAAAAAAGAATGAGAGATATTTTAACATGACAAGTTAGCTAAGATGGCTAAACATAAAGTCTAGGCTATCTATGAAGGCAAGAGAGAATGGAAATTTAAAAAAAGATTTCAACAAATCAGGTTCAGCAGGTATGGGGGGGTAGAGTATAAAAACACAATCTGTGTGTTGATGTAGTAGGCTGGACACATAATCTCAAATTCTCCATTATTTTTCCCTCCCACTTTCATTTTCAACCATTTACTTTATCTGCCTGTCCCTTGAGAACATTTGAGTTTGTAACTATTTGTTAAAACTCTCTGTCTCCCTTCTTTACTCCTCATTATCTCTTAAATACCCTTTGTATTAGCTTCGCACAGTGGCTGTAAAAAAATAGCACAAACTAGGCAACATAAAACAATAGAATTATATTCTCTCACAGTTCTGGAAATCAGAAGTCAGAAATCAGGGTGTTGATAGGGCCATGCTCCTTTTGTAGGTTTAAGGGGAAAATTGTCCCGTGCCCCTTGTCAACTTCTACTGGTCGTCACAAGGATGCATCTTTGGGGCCACCATTCAATCCACTTTGTACTTCAACCTATCTTCTATGCATATACACTCCAAAACACACACACACACATACAATGACACTTAACCAATCTTCATTAATAGCACTGTTGTCTTCCTAATTTTTCGTTATAAAGCTTTGGTTTTCATGAGGTTTTCTACAGTATTGGACATCGCTAACAACTGTAGATGTCTCCAAACATCTCCTTGCTGGACTTAGGATCCTACTTTCTTTTTTCATTTTTCATGCCATTCCTGTTGTGCTCATTTGTTAACACCATCTATTCCCCATCCACCTCTTAAATGGTGATGTACACCAGAGAGCTCCCTCTTCTCTCCTCATTTTTTACTCTCTGAACAAAGTCACACTCACAGTTTCAACTACATCTCTGTGTTCACTATACCCCATCTATACCCAACCCTGACTTCCTGCCTGGTTTTTACACTAGCACCAGCCAATGGAATTCACTATTACGATGGACAGATTCTATATCTTCATTGTCTAATGCGGTAGCCACTAGCCACATGTAGCTACTGAACACTTGAAATGTGATCAGTGCAACTGAGGAGCTACATGCTTAATATTTTTCTTTTAATACATTTAAATTTAAATAGCCACATGTTGTATTGACTACCTTGTTGGACAGCGCAAATCTAGTCTCCTCTACTCTATATGTCAGTCCTAGTGAATGTGTTGCCAGCCACACAGTTATGTCTTTCCACATACTCTTCTCTTTGCTTGGATAAGTCACCATTTATCCTTCAGGACTCAGCTCATCTGTGAAACCTTTTTTTTTTTTTGTCTTTTTGTTTTTTTTTTTTTCCTTTTTGTGGAGAACGGGGTCTCGCTATATTGCCCAGGCAGGTCTCGAACTCCTGGGCTCAAGCTATCCTCCCGCCTGTGCCTCCCTAAGAGCTGGGATTACAGGCATGAGCCACAGCGCCTAGCCTGTGAAACCTTTTTAACAACTCCGGGTTGAATGACTTGACCCCATTTTTATCTTTCCACAACTCATTTTCAATAATGTATTTATACATAAAAAGATAAACTTAATTTACATGTTTATATCTATTTCCCTCACTACACCATGAACTCATTGAAGAACAAGGCTCTATCTCTATTTGTTCTGCAGTCTTTACAAGCCAACACAGGACCTGGCACTTGCTCATTGAATCAATGAAAGCAATGAGTGACTGCATTGTGCTTAGACGTCACCCTGCATTCTCTTAGAGATAAAGCTTATAAAGCTACAAATTTTAAAATGCAAGGGGCTTCCACTCTCTTACATAATCTCCTCATGAGAATGACCAGGTGGGGACAATTCAGGAAGCTTTTAAATCTGTGCATTAGATGACACAGAATCTTGCTTTTTCTTTGTTTTGGTTTGATCTTAGTTTTAGTTTTTAATGTTGCACTTTTAGGAGCCTTAAAAACTAGAAGTTAACATGACTAACTGGGCACATGAGCCATTTGGCTGTCACCCTTCATGTTTAAAGTGCAAATCATTCTAGGAATCACTCTTTTCTGGAATCTGAAATACAGTCATTCGGAGAATTCCAAACAGTGACACATGATTTTGCAAAAATATGCTTTTAAGAAAGAGAGCTGACATTTTTTTTTTTTTTTTTTTTTTGCCAGAGGAAGAAAGGAGAGAAAAAGAGAAATTCTGCTCTCATTTTGGCCATAGGATGTGCATGGGAGTGTGTGCATCTGTTAATGGGGTGAAGGAAAGCATTAGTAAAGGGTTAGGCAGGCATGCACACTGTAGAGAAGGCAACTCATGGAGCCTTTTTCTGTTTCTTTGCATTCAGCCCAGGTTTCATTGCCTATGGTTGCTCTTTTTATGAAAATTGGTGCATATTTAACTGCTATAGCTGTTGGCATCAAGGCTTAGTTTTACCCACAGAGGAGGCATTCATTCACATTTTAGCTATCATTTCCATTAAAGCTTGCAAGTACAAATGGTACCCAATCTAAATGGGTAAGGCACAACCAAATAAATATATGCCCTGAATACTCTAAATATGGGGTATCTAGAAACAGAGTGGTGATACTTACTGAAAGTGACATTAACTACAAACCTAAAATTTTCTTTACTAAATATATTGAAAAGCCAAATAATCTTCGTGCAGAAGGCAGGGAGTAGCAATTCCATTAAGATATTACATGGAAAAAAAAAAGCTCAGTCCCATTTTGTCTATTTCAAGCTCCATTTTATTCTTATTGTAACCTACAGAATCATTCAGCGAAATAGAGCGGGAGGAAGAATATGGGCTACAATTCCTTGGAACTTCAGATACATTTTTCTTTCCTGTTTTATCTATGCATGCAGGCGACATCTCCTTAATGAGAGTCTTCAAACTTCTTTGCCTTTTAGAAGTATCTCTACTGTGCCCTGGGACACCAGTCACTGATTTTAGCTTTTAAATATGCAAGATATAAAGTATTTTTTTCCTTAGCACTATTCATTGTTTTACCTGTCTTAATGAGAATTATAAGTTTGATTAATGCACAGAAATATTTGGCCCCTGTTAGAGTCCTTATCTCTATTCCTCCCTGATGCATGATGCTTCCAACAGCCTCTGAATACTTAAGAATAATATCTTCAAGTGAATATTAAAATAAGAGTAAAAATAAAAGTGTGATTGTTTATCCACAGTCCTGGCATTAGTGGTGACTATTTATACTAAAAGAATTCATAAATATATGCATACATTCAGTCATACATTCATGTATTCATTCAACAAACAAGAGGCAGTGTTCTTGGCACTGCGAAGAGTCCAGAGTGATTTTAGGTTCTACTAAATTAAAATGAGACAGTGGCAAACCATTAAGCTTCACATTATATGATAATGAAAATGGATATGGGAAGGGAAGTAAGCATGGAAGGTCCTGTTTGTTCTGTTTTAATTTGGTCACTAACTATGTATACTTAATCAAGTAGATAATCAGGAAACACCTGTGTTCAGTGAATTAATAAAAATCTATGACACAAAATTCTGATGAAACAAATGACCAATCTTGGAATCCACAGGTGCTACAAAAATAACCACAAATAACTAGGCAACTAGTCCCATCATCACTGGAGTGCATGCTTTGAGTCAAACATGCATATTTGTCACCCAAATAGCTCTAAAAGGTGAAGTAATCCTTGTAGGTTTACTCATGAGCTCAAGGAAGAAGGATTTCTTAAAAACACTAAGTATTTAGGTGTGGGAAGTAAAATTAAAACACAAGATTTCAGTGAGAGCTTTGACTTGATTTATCTAATGAACAGAAGTGTGCTATTTGGCCATGTCTACACCTTCATGTGCATGTATAAAACCAGACAAGTATGTGAATTTCTTTTGTCTTTGGAGTAATCATGCAAAATAATATTCTACCACTAGAATGGCACTAATACTAACTCTCTGGAAAACAGTGTATTTTTTCTCCACTTGGGCAAAATATGAGTAAGTTAACTAAAATAAGCTGGAAAATATTCCTGACTCGTTCAAATGCAATCTGTGAGCTCCAAAAATAAATAAAGATTGCTCCTAAGAAGTCTAGAACATGATAGGATGCAAAGCAGTGGTAACAGATTAAGTACTCTGATGCTTTCAAACATCTGAATCAGCCTGTTCTGCCTGGTTAACATGAAAATAAGATGTGAGCAAAGATCTTAAATTGTAACTTTTCTCACAGGTCCTCAGATTGGAAATTTTAAAAATACAGTCAATGAAATTTAAGTAGTGATCATTGGTGTGTGTAGGGGGGCATTTACAAATGAAACATATAACAAACTAATATTTCATACTTACTGATGGACATCAGGTGCAGTTAACAGCACTGCTATTAAAAAATAAAGATTATGGTCAATTATAAAATAAATATGTTCTGCTTAAACATACACATGTATAGGTACATACACACACAAAGATTCATGCATGTGCTGTGTCTCTCTCTCTCCTCCCAGCCCCTCACCAATGTCTTATCTAATCCTCAATAAAGAGGAATTCGAGCCCAAATGATGGTGGATATAAAACTGATTACAAAGCAAAATTTTCAGGTGATGCAGCCTGGGAAGATGTAAATGTTTCGCAGGAATTATGATGTCACTTATGTTTCTGCCCAAAGGAGGGCCCCATTTCAGCTCAATCCCAATCAGGAAGTTATTCTTCACACCAAAGGAACATATTTTATACATGGCTGCATAGAAGACAGAGCATTTAGATGCTAGAGAGCTAGAGCAGAAGGGCCTTATATACTGAGATGAGCAAATTTCTGTGATGATAATTTCTTCCTGGAAAAGGATTTTTTCACATGGGCCTGGAAGAGGAAAATGCCATCTTTAAAATATTCTTACCAACGGACTTTGAGTAGATGCAAAAGTTGAGACTTGCAATTTTGTGGAAATAGTAATAAACTGACCCCAGCTAGAGGGTGAGAGCTCATGTGAACTTATATCAGCCTAGACAGCTGCAATCAGCTGAACCTCAGCCTACCCTCATATCTGTAAGAATAAATGCTTATTTTTTTTACTCACTTAAATTTTTATGATTATTTGTTATGCAGCAGTAGCTAACTGATACAAAGAGAATAACTATCATCAGGTGTATGAAGACATTTTCCTTCTTTTCTGGAGATGAGAAAATGCTAAAAAAGATTCAAGTTAAAAATAAGAAAGATTAGTATTGTTAGCACCTTTTTATGAGAGTTTCAATAGTGGGAAAGAAAAATGCTGAAGCTTTAACCCCTAGAAAGAACAAACTAAATGATCTTTTTTCCTTCAGATGTATTGATTTCAGATACAAAGTCACAGATAAGTCTATAAAAACAGAAATGTAATTTGAAACTCTGTCAGTTTCTAAAAATAGATAAGAAACGTGTCCTTTATGGTGAGCTACTCTGCCACAATATAGCGGGTCAATCTAGTTCTTTTGTTAAGACATATGGTTTATCCTGGTCCTCGTTAACTTAAAACTAGTTTCTCAGAACAAATATTCTCTTAAGAAATGACAGAGAGGTCAGGTGCAGTGGCTCATGCCTGTTATCCCAGCACTGTTATGCCAGGCCAAGGTAGGCAGATCACTTGAGGTCAGGAGTTTGAGACCAGCCTGGCCAATGTAGCAAAATCCCATCTCTACTAAAGACACAAAACTTAGCTGAGTGTGTTGGTGCACGTCTGTAATCCCAGCTACTCAGGATCGCACCACTGCACTCCAGCCTGGGTGACAGAGTGAAACTCTGTCTCAAAAAAAACAAATTACAAAGAAACATTTCAAAACTAAAATACTAAACTTTGAGTTAAACTAAAGTTTGAGTTAAATTGAAAGATTTTATTTTTTCAAATTGTATATTGATGACAACCAAGAATCTCTGGCAAATACATTTGCTTGTATTTGCAAATTAGAGTATATTTGTTAAGGCTCTTTCTACAGTCAGATATAATAAATTCAGATATCAGTTCTGACATGGATTAGTCACAGGGCTTTTGTAGGAAGTTGGTTTCTGAGTCCTGGTTGTCTATGACGGAAGAAATTACAACATAATAAGTAGTTAACAAAGAGAAGCCACTCCACTATCATAATCAATGCCATCATCATCATCATCATCACTATCACCAAAAGTTTAGGGGAAGAGGAGACAGAATCAAAGTTGTGCCTTACAAGATGAATTTAGCAGGAGTATGCAGAATGAACTGGACCAAGCGAGCAAACTAGAAACACTAATGATTTTATTTAGAATATTCCTATCTTTTTCATCACCCTCTTGAGATCTCTCACACACCCACACACATCAGAGGTAGGGTGGAAATCGTAATAGTAAAACATACATAAAACAACGCTGGCATTTCTGCCTGAAGTACATAATAGCCAAAGAAGCAGGCTGAAGCGTTCCCTATGCCCACTTTGCTCAGGAGCTCAGCGTTGGCTAATGGACAGACAGACTCCAGGCTTGTGCCTAGAGCTCTTGCCCTCAGCACTCCCTTGTGATGCTCTCGAATGGTATCTTTGCTGCCTACGCTCCTGGCCATCTGTTACAATGGCAGCACGCCAGCTTACAGGATAGCTTGCTGGCTTTGCTGAAGCCCAGAGGCCAAGGAAAGGGTTTAGACAAGAAGCCCTTACAAAACTCTCAACGGTGCCTGAAGAGAGCTCCAGCTTGCCTCTCCCTTTCCCCATGCAGCAAGGCTGAGAGCGGTTTTCTGCCTCACAACATTTTATCTCACCTGCTGATTTAACTAGTTGGGTCTCCAGTCTAAATCTTAAAATCTGGAGAGGAGAAAAACATGAACCATGGGTAGGTACCTGTAGCTGCCAAGCAGACAGGTGGTGTTATTGCCTGTTTCTTGGCAGGGCTAACGGGAAGCAGCAGGGTTTCCATCAATACTCCACTAGAGCCTCCTCTAATTCCCCAGTGTACTCCTTTCTTTCCCATGATTCCTCCCTCTTTTCCCCAGTCATTACACTACCTGTAAGTTTTAGCAAAGATGTCTTTGTTTGACTTGTTTTCCAGCTGTATGCATACTAATTTATATGAAAAATACTAAAACCTATCCACATAAGTTATTCTTACAAGACATGAGAAAAGACTTTTAAATACAACTAGTGTTACAAACTAATGCTTTATGTGAGACTAAAAGATGTTTTATAATTACATTTAAAGTCATATACCACTGCAGCAGATAGAACCAAAAGAGGAAAGGCCATTGGAAATTAATACAACAAAAATCTTCACCCTAATGACCAAGAACATTTTCGGTTCATATTCAATTATTTATTAACTTAAAAAAAAAAAAAAAAAAAGCCAGGCACGGTGACTAATGCCTGTAATTCCAGCACTTTGGGAGGCCGAGGTGGGCAGATCACCTGAGGTCAGGAGTTTGAGACCAGCCTAACCCACATGGTAAAACCTCATCTCTACTAAAAATACAAAAATTAGCCGAGCGTGGTGGCATATGCCTGTGATCCCAGCTACTCAGAAGGCTGAGACAGGAGAACTGCTGGAACTCAGAAAGCGGGAGGTTGCAGTGAGCCAAGATCGCACCACTGCACTCTAGCCTAGGTGACAGAGCGAGACTCCATCTCGGAAAAAAAAGAGAATTTACTCAAATGTCTAGAGCATGTGGTAATAATAATTACAATAAAAACACTCTGGATAGTCCTAATGATAGATAAGTGCACCTATATGAAGGAGAAAGTGTAGAGACAACTGAAGTTTAAATCTTACCTGATGATAGAAGAATGTTGATTTTTCTAGGCCAATATACACTAATTCATTCATTCAACAACTAGGGACTGAGGATCTACCAGATGTCAGTCACTGAGCTAATGTTTAATAATAGAAAAGAAATCATTCAGAACATCTCCCATCAAGGATTTCATTATCTAATGTCATATGTGATTATGTGACCAGACAAACATAAAGCAAAGAACAAATGCAGTGATTGGGTTATAGTCAGGTATTATGAGAGTACTTACTCCAACACAGAGGGACTTAGAAAAAAACTTTCTGAAGAAGATCAAAGACCGTTTTTGTTAAAAATTTTGAATACATAAGGCACAAGAAGAACTAGATACCACTTGTCTTTACTTACCAGGTTGAATAATTCTGCACTATTCACTATTCAAATCTTGCCAAATTTCTGGGTTAGATTAAAAAGAATCTATGAAAGGGAAATAATTCTTGTTCTCTGTCACCACAGGGTGGATGTAAAAACCAACCAAGATAAAAGATGTGAAAATACTTAGGAAAGTGTACAGCATTGTATAAATGAACGTTATGATTATCAATTATCTCTGGTATTCTTTTTTATTTACCTGATAATTAAAACACAAACACAAAAACCTGCAATAAATGTACAGTGTTCTTTGCTTATCCATTTCGGAGGTGTAGTTTTCTAAAGATTATGAAACCTCTGCACCAGCAGAGGTTTTGCAGAAGGAAGGGGGCCTGGTTGTCCATTTCCCTGGCCTCAGAGGAAGGACAGAGCCCCACATAGTGGCCAGCCTCTTTCATTTATCCCAACACTGACAAAGCTATTTTCCTCTCCAGAAACCTCCTCCATACCAGAACGCATCACGGTTCACATTAAGAGAGGGATATACAGTACAGGAGAAGTTGCAGATGCTGACTGTTGCTCTGACTTCTCAGGAAACAAACAAACAACAAACAAGACTAAGTTTTAAGTTCTTGAATACAGATGATTACAGCTGATATACTTTCTTCTAAATAATTCAAATTGCCTCCTGATACTCAGTTTAGAGTCAAAGAAAGAGCCCTTTTAAAAATATGTCTAGTCCCTGTATGAATAAAAGTCACTCAGAGGTTTACAGCGGGTAACTGAGAGGAAATGGACAAAATAGAAAACAGCCATAATATTATATAGTATATTGCTACCGGCCAGAGGGGCAGAAGACTTAAATTCCAGACCCAGCCTAGTCACTACTTTGATGTGAAAATATCTATCTATAAAACATTCAATGGGATCTTCATTTCTTTATCTATTACATAAAGGGAACAGACCAAGCAATTCCCAGGCTTCCTTCCAGCTCTAGATTCTAAATCTTGAACCAAAAAATTCCATCCACAAGCTCCATCCATGGGAATAATGGTTTCTCCTACCAGTGTCATTGACCCATGAAGGCTTTCTAATGCTCATGAAAAGCCCATAAGGGGCTATAAATATCTATGAATTATATGACAGCTTTTCAATTTCTGAAAACTTTCAGTTAACTCTCATCAATAAGTATCTTATTTAAAGATTATTGCCTCTTATTTAAAGAGGTGAAATGAGTAACTTTCTTAAAATGTCTAATTTCTTTGCTTGCTTCAATTACCACCTAGTACTATTGGTATTAATTTTTCAGAAGCAAAATAAACATGGCACTTTCCTTTTTTAGAGTATCCAAGAAGAGTTAAGCTCTTGGATTCTATTTGAGTCAACATTTAGGATTTGCTATTTCCCAGAAGGTGAGAGGGGTAGGTGATATTTTAACACCTAAACATTTGAAACAAAAAATACGTGAGTCGATTCATATAGATGTATGTATAATTCTCAAACATGTACGTATAGTTTCCCTGAGGTACAATCTCAGTAAAATATCAGAGAGAAAAAATGTCAGACATACATAGCATAGCAATCAAGGGCTAATGAAGATCCAGGTATTAAATCAATTAAGAAGTATCAAAAGCTACCTAATCATCAAGGAACAAAATTGGCACCACAATATGTAGTGAGTATGGGAAAGCCTAATTTACTAAACATACCCTGCAGTCACATAATTGCATGTAATTTTACCAGCATAATTAACTAATTTAATTACCACTTCTCAAGTGCATCAATTATTGACATTACAGAGTTTTCAGACAGCAGAATTACTGTGTGGTACATCCAGAGAATACAAAATGCTTTGTACGCCTATTTTCCCAGTCCCAGTCAACTACTGAAGAGGAATGTGAAGGCGGAGGTGGAAATAGGTCCCATCCTAAAAGACTCAGTCGGAAGGGCAGGTTTAGAGATGGAAGGAATGACTCAAATGTGTCTGGCAGGAGGCAGAGAAGGGGAGGAAGCCCCAAGACTATGCTCTTCAAAGCAGTTCTTTGCAAGGGTGCAGACACAATATGCAAAGCTCGGTCAGAAAAAGCATAGAAGGCTCTAAAAAAAAAAAAAAAAAAAAAAACTATGCAACAGCAATTCAAAATGTGCCTAAGAATACTTTCAGGAAGGAAAGGAAATTTTAAAAAAAAAAACGGAAGTTTGAAGCAACAGTTTGTGAAAAAACAGAAGCTTGCTCTTGAGAATAAGGTGTTTCTCTTTTGTATCTTTTTGCTTCAATTGTTGCTCAAACATTTAATATAAGGAATTTTTCTTGAAAACTGCTTGAGCTTATCACATCAGAGAGATGTCATTTCATGGCTATTTTTTAAAAAGGTGGGAGACAGTATCTGTCGAGAAATTTCATCATGTATCCAAGTTGTGACCGTGACTGGATGAAAGTTCTAAGAGCTATGGCATAGTTTTCTGTTTCTTTTCACATTGCCCTCCTGCACTTGACCTTTGTACAGCTGCTTCATAGTGTGTGGAGGTGGCTGAACTGTGAAATAATGTCCACATTAGCAAGGCATTTTAATGAGACAATTTAATATGGAGTAAAAGATGTGAGACTATCATGTCTTTCTTACCTTTTGAGCCCTTGATTATCTCCATTGTCTTCGGATTTAAATCAAGATTTTTTAGGTCCATTATTAACTCTGGAAAAGAAAGAAAGTATTTCTTACTTCCATCTTTAAGGGTTTACCTTTTGTATTAATTTTAAATGACTTAATCATGAAATTCAGAGATTAACTCAAAGAAAAGAAAATCAGGCTGGTGCAATGACTCAAGCCTATAATCCCAGCACTTTGGAAGGCTGAAGCAGGAGGCTTCCTTGAGCCCATGGGTTCAAGACCAGCCTGGGTAACATAGTGAAACCTAATCTCTACAAAAAATTTAAAATCTTCCCGGGCTTTGTGACATAAGCCTGTGGTCCCAGCTACTCAGAAGGCTGGGGAGTGAGGATCACTTGAGCCCAGAAGGTTGAGGCTGCAGAGCATGGTGATCCTGGCACTGCACTTCGGCCTGGGCAACAGAGCCAGACTCTGTCTCAAAAAAAAAAAAAAGAAAAGAAAAATATGTTTTCACTCATGCTTGGAAATTAGGTTATATTTTAAAGACCTGACCCATATATTGAGAGAAACATTCAGAGCTTGGGGAGTAAGTGGTTACAAAGGAATCAGGCTGGGTTTTACAAAAAGATAATTTCTGTAAATCACATTTATTTACATTATGTAAAGAACTTGCTGAAACTGAAAGTTGGAGACCTAGAATTATTACCTCACCCTTAGCGTGTGTCATTAAGGGTAAAGTTGGCAAATGCATGAAGTTCTCCTCATCCCTACCACCTATATTGTATTTTTTTTATAACACTTCTTCCTCCCTCACCACCTCTGAATGTCACAAAGCTATTTTTCACCTTCTCTTACCTTCTACTGTAAATTGACATAACTTGAAGTCAATGTATTATCTCTCCTAGGGGTATTTAATGTAAGCTTTCTCCAAAATTTTATATGTAAAATTTTAAGCCTTTAGAAATGCTTATGGTGTTTTACTACTATTTCTAGTATTAATAATCAAGTGAGAAAAGGTAATGGGGGGGTAGACAGGAGATAGGTGGGGAGAGGAACTTCACTGCCCTCCTAACACCTTTTCAGATTAGTAATTCTCTTCTTCTTCTGAAAAAGGTTTTTTCTAGTCTTGGGACACACACATGTGAATCAAGTTTACTGATCTTCTTTAGTCCTCGTCCAGTTATCTATTAAATGGATTAATATAGCCCATAAAAGAATCAAAAGACCCAGTGCAGTAGCTCATGCCTGTAATCCCAGCATTTTGGGAGGCCAAGGCGGGTGCATTATTTCAGGTGAGGAGTTCAAGACCAGTCTGGCCTACATGGTGAAACCCTGTCTCTACTAAAAATTCAAAAAAGTTAGCCAGGCGTAGTGGTGCATGCCTGTTTTCCCAGCTACTCAGGAGGCTGAGGCAGGAGAATTGCTTGAACCTGGGAGGCGGAGGTTGCAGTGAGCCAAGATCATGCCACTGCACTCCAGCCTGGGTGACCTGAGTGAGACTCTGTCTGAAAAAACAGGAGTCAATCCAAGATGACCAAATATAAACAGCTCTGGAATGCAGTTCCCATTGAGAAGAATGCAGAGGGTGAGTGAACACCACATTTCCAAATGAGTTATTACTGCCCAAAGACAAGGAGATTCCCAGGCTGAAAAGCACCATGAGTCTCCAGCACGGCTGTTTCAGCCAGTGCAGCAGGTCTCCGCACAAAAACTCACACAAATCTGGGCAGCCATTTCAACTGGTGACTGGAAAGCCTGGGACATAGAACTGTCAATTCAACTAAAAAAAAGGGGGATGGAACAGGGAGCCAAGTGATCTGGCTCGGCGGGTCCCACCCCCACAAAGACGAGCAATCTGAAATGCTCTGGATTGAGAGATTTGCAGCAAGTGCAGCTGGACCCAAGACGGTCCAGCTCTGTTGGGGGAAGGGCATCCACCATTACCGAGGCAGTCGGCCACTAGTGAGGCAGTCCGCCATTACTGAGGCAGACTGCCATTACGGAGGCAGTTCTAACTATACCTCTATAAACAAAGCTGCAAGGAAGTTCACATAGCAGCTGGGCAGAGCCCGTACCAGCTCAGTAACGCCTCTGCTGGCAGACTGTGACTAGACTACCTCCTAGCTGGGCAGGGCATCTCTGAAAAAAGGCAGCAGCAAGTCAGAAACTTATAAATAAAGCCCCTATTTTCTAGGACAGAGCACCTGGGAAAAAAGGCGGTTATGAGTTCCCCTGAAGCAGACTTAAAGGTACCTGTCCAGCAGCTCTGAGCAGAACAACAGAGCTCACAGCTCAGCACTTGACCTTCTGTAAGGGACAGACTGTCTCCTCAAGCAGCTCCCTAACCCCCGTATATCCAGAGAGTCACCTCATAAAGGAGAGCTCAGGTTGACATCTGGTGGTTATCCTTCTGGGATGAAGATAACATAAGAAGAAACTGGCAGCAACCCTTACGGTTCTGCAGCTGCTGCACGTGATCCCCAGGCAAGCAGGGTCTGGAGTGGACCTCCAGCAGTCCTATAGCAGAGGGGCCTGACTGTTAGAAGGAAAACTAAGAAACAGAAACAAATAACTTCAGCATCAACAAAAAGGACGTTCATCCACTCAGAGACCCCCATCCAAAAGTCACCAAATACAAAAGACCACAGGTAGATAAATCCATAAAGATGGGAAGAAACCAGCACAAAAAGGATGAAAACACCAAAAATCACAACCCCTCTCCTCCTCCAAGGGATCACAACTCCTCACCAGCTAGGGATCAAAGATGGATGGAGAATGAATCTGATGAATTGACAGAAAAAGGCTTCAGAAGGTGGGTAATAACAAACTTCTCTGAGCTAAAAGAGCATGTTCTAACCCAATGCAAAGAAACTAAGAATCTGAAAAAAGGTTTGACGAAATGTTAACGAGAATAAAGAGGTTAGAGAACAATATAAATGACTTAATGGAGCTGAAAAACACAATACGAGAACTTCACCTACACAAGTTTCAATAGCTGAATTGACCAAGCAGAAGAAAGGATATCAGAGATTGAAGATCAACTCAATGAAATAAAACAAGAAGGCAAGAGTAGAGAAAAAAGACTGAAAAGAAATGAACAAAGCCTCCAAGAAATATGTCACAATGTGAAACGACCTAATCTACGTTTGATAGGTGTACCTGAATGTGACAGAGAGAATGAATCCAAGCTGGAAAACACTCCTCAGGATATTATCCAGGAGAACTTCCCCAACCTAGCAAGGCAGGTCAATATTCAAGTCCAGGAAATACAGAGACCACCACAAAGATATTCCTCAAGAGAGCAACCCCAAGGCACATAATCGTCAGATTCACCAGGGTTGAAATGAAGGAGAAAATGCTAAGGGCAGCCAGAGAGAAAAGGTCGGGTTACCCACAAAGGGAAGCCCATCAGACTCACAGCAGATCTCTCAGCAGAAACTCTACAAGCCAGAGGAGAGTGGGGGCCAATATTCAACATCCTTAAAGCAAAGAACTTTCAAACAAGAATATTATATCCAGCCAAACTAAGCTTCATAAGCAAAGGAGAAAGAAAATCCTTTATGGACAAGCAATTGCTCAGAGATTTCATTACCACCAGGCCTGCCTTACAAGAGCTCCTGAAAGAAGCACTAAACATAGAAAGGAAGAACCCGTACCAGCCACTCAAAAAACGTACCAAATGGAAAAAGCATTGACACAATGAAAAAACTATGTCAACTAATCGGCAAAACAACCAGCTAGCATCGAAATGTCAGGATCAAATTCACATATAACAATATTAACTTTAAATGTAAATGGGCTAAATGCCCCAATGAAAAGACAGACTGGCAAACTGGATAAAAAGTGAAAAGCCATCGGTGTGCTGTATCCAGCAAACATATCTCACATGCAAGGACATACATAGATTCAAAATGAAGGGATGGAGGAATGTTTATCAAGCAAATGGAGAGCAAAAAAAAAAAAAAGCAGGAGTTGCAATCCTAGTCTCTGATAAAATAGACTTTAAACCAACAAAGATCAAAAGAGACAAAGAAGGGCATTACATAATGGTAAAAGGATCAATGCAACAAGAAGAGCTAATCAGCCTGAATATATACCCACCCAATACAGGAGCACCCAGATACATAAAGCGGGTTCTTAATGACCTACAAAGAGACTTAGACTCCCACACAATAATAGTGGGAGACTTTAACAATCTACCGTCAATATTATACAGATCAACGAGACAGAAAATTAACAAGGATATGCAGAACTTGAACTCAGATCTGGACCAAGCAAACCTAATAGACATACACAGAACTCTCCACCCCAAATCCACAGAATATACATTCTTCTTAGCACTCTATTGCACCTACTCTAAAAGTGACCACATAATTGAAAGTAAATCACTCCTCACCATATGCAAAAGAATGGAAATCATAACAAACAGTCTTTTAGACCACAGTGCAATCAAATTAGAATTAAGGATTAAGAAATTAACTCAGAACTGCACAACTTCAAGGAAACAGAACAACTGGCTCTTGAATGTTGACTGGATAAACAATGAAATGAAGGCAGAAATAAAGATGTTCTTTGAAACCAACGAGAATGAACACACAACGTACCAGAATCTCTGGGACCCATTTAAAGCAGTGTCTAGAGGACAATTTATAGCAATAAATGCCCATGTGAGAAGCAAGGAAAGATAGATCTAAAATCAACACTCTATCATCAAAATTGAAAAACCTAAAGGAGCAAGATCAAAAAAATTCGAAAGGTAGCAGAAGATAAGAAATAACTAAAATCAGAGCAGAACTGAAGGAGATAGAGACACAAAAAACCCTTCAAAAAATCAATAAATCCAGGAGCTGACTTTTTGAAAAGATCAACAAAATAGACAGACCGCTAGCCAGATTAATAAAAAAGAAAGAGAGAAGAATCAAATAGATGCAATAAAAAACGAGAAAGGGGATATCACCACAGATTCCACAGAAATACAAACTACCATCAGAGATTACTAGAAACAACTCTATGCACACAAACCAGTAAACCTGGAAGAAATGGATAAATTCCTGGACACCTGCACCCTCCCAAGCCTAAACCAGGAAGAAGTCAAAACCCTGAACAGACAAATAACAAGGGCTAAAGTTGAGGCAGCAATTAATAGTCTAGCAATAAAAAAAAAGCCCAGGTCCAGATGGGTTCACAGTTGAATTCACCAGACATACAAAGAGGAGTTGGTATTACTCCTTCTGAAACTATTACAAACAATCCAAAAGAGGAAATCCTTCCCAAATCATTTTATGAGACCAACATCATCCTGATACCAAAACCTGGCAGAGACTCAACAAAAAAGAAAGCTTCAGGCCAATATCCATGATGAACATAGATGCGAAAATCTTCAATAAAATACTGGCAAACTGATCACAACAGCACATCAAAAGGCTTATCCATCACGCTTCATCCTGGGGAAGCAAGGCTGGTTAAACATACACAAGTCTATAAATGTAATCCACCACATAAACAGAACCAAAAAAAAAAAAACCACATGATTATCTCCATAGATGCAGAGAAGGCCTTTGACAAAATTCAACAGTCCTTTACGCTAAAAATTCTCAATAAACTAGGTATCAGTGGAATGTATCTCAACATAATAAAAGCTATTTATGACAAACCCACAGCCAATATCATACTGAATGGGCAAAAACTGGAAGCATCCCCTTTGAAATCTGGCACAAGACAAGTATGCCCCTCTCTTACCACTCCTATTCAATATAGTATTGGAAGTTCCAGCCAGAGCAGACAGTCAAGAAAAAGAAATAAGGGGTATTCAATTAGGAAAGGAGGAAGTCAAACTGTCTCTATTTGCAGACGACATAATTGTACATTTAGAAGACCCCATCGTCTCAGCCCAAAATCTCCTGAAACTGATAAGCAACTTCAACAAAGTCTCAGGATGCAAAATCAATGTGCAGAAATGACAAGCATTTCTATACACCAATAACAGACTAAAGAGAGCCAAATCAAGAATGAACTGCCATTCCCAATTGCTACAAAGAGAATAAAATACCCAGGAATACAACTAACAAAGGATGTAAAGGACCTCTTCAAGGAGAACTACATACCCCGCTCAAGGAAATAAGAGAGGACACAAACAGATGGAAAAACATTCCATGATCATGGTTAGGAACAATCAATATCGTGAAAATGGCCACACTACCCAAAGTAATTTATACATTCAACACTATCCCCCATCAAGCAACCAATGACCTGCTTCACAGAACTGGAAAAAACCACCTTAAACTTCATATGGAACCAAAAGAGAGCCCACATAGCCAGGACAATTCTACGCAAAAAGAACAAAGCTGGAGGCATCACACTACCTGACTTCAAACTATACTACAAGGCTACATTAATGAAAACAGCAGGGTACTGGTAACAAAACAGAGATATAGACCAATGGAACAGAACAGAGGCCTCAGAGGCAATGACACACATTTACAACCATCTGATCTTTGACAAATCTGACAAAAACAAGCAATGGGGGAAAGGATTCCCCTGTTTAATAAATGATGTTGGGGAAAACTGGCTAGCCATGTGCAGAAAGCAGATACTAAACCATTTTCTGACACCTTACACTAAAATTAACTCTAGATGGATTAAAGACTTAAACATAAAACCTAACACTATAAAAACCCTAGAAGAACCTAGGCAATATCATTCAGGACATAGGCATAGGCAAGGACTTTGTGACTAAAACATCAAAAGCATTGGCAACAAAAGCCAAAATAGACAAATGGAATCTAATTAAACTCCAGAGCTTCTGTACAGCAAAAGAAACAATCATTAGAGTAAATCGGCAACCAACAGAATGGGAAAAAATTTTTGCAATCTACCCATCTGACAAAGGGCTAATATCCAGAATCTACAAAGAACTAAAACAGATTTACGAGAAACAAACAAACAAACCCATTCGAAAGTGGGCGAAGGACATGAACAGACACTTTTCAAAAGAAGACATTTATGAGGCCAACAAACTATGAAAAAATGCTCATCATCACTGGTCATTAGAGAAATGCAAATCAAAATCACATTGAGATACCATCTCATGCCAGTTATAACGGTGATCATTAAAAAATCTGAAGACAACAGATGCTGGAGAGGATGTGGAGAAATAGGAACACTTTTACACTGTTGATGGGAGTGTAAATTAGTTCAATCATTGTAGAAGACAGTGTGGCGATTCCTCAAGGATCTAGAAATAGAAATTCCATTTGACCCAGCAGTCTCATTACTGGGTATATATCCAAAGGATTATAAATCATTCTATTATAAAGACACATGCACACATATGTTCATCACAGCACTGTTTACAATAGCAAAGACCTGGAACTAACCCAAATGCCCATCGATGACAGACTGCACAAGGAAAATGTGGCACATATAAACCATGGAATATCATGCAGCCATAAAAAATGATGAGTTCGTGTCCTTTGTAGGGACATGGATAAATCTGGAAACCATCATTCTCAGCAAACTGACACAAGCATGGAAAAACAAACACCACATGTTCTCACTCATAGGCAGGTGTTGAACAATGAGAACACATGGACACAGGGAGGGAAGCATCACACACTGGGGTCTGTTGGGGGGGGGGAATAGGAGAGGGACAGCAGGGAGTAGGGAGGTTGGGAAGGGATAACAGGGGGGAGAAATGCTAGATATAGGTGACGGGAGGCAGCAAACCACATTGCCATGTATGTACTTATGCAACAATCCTCATGTTCTTCATATGTACCCCAGAACCTAAAGTGCAATTTTAAAAAAAGTTATATATATATATATATATATATATATATGGGAGAGAGAGAGAGAGAGAGAGAGAGAGGAGTCAATAAAATGTGTTCTGCATAAGAAACAGCCTTTCTACTTCAGGAATGACTGTTTTAAGAAGTATATTAGCTTAACTATATTCTTCTACACTTTTTTCCTCTAGAGAAAAACTCTACTAATTGGCCTTCAATTAATAGGCTGGCCTACGAATTCCATCAGTCCTCAGTTCAGCCAAACTATTGATATTTTCTCTTAACTTCCTGTTATCCTTACCCACTGTACTTTACTTTCTGTACCACAGATCTCTGTGCACAATGGTTCGGGAAAATCAGTATAAAGTAAAAAGTGGTCACTCCAGTCGGCTGGTACTAATATAATTCAACTTGACCATAAACGCCCCTCACCATCATTAAGGAGAAGATAGAGAAATACGGACCATATGAAAAGAAGCAATGGGTCCTTGGAGAAGGCAAATACATATAAGGCATATTTATTTGGTTTCTAGTGGCATTCATAATCTGGCCAGATCTTCAGACTAGTACATACATTAGAACAAAAAGTAAGTCATATGTTTTCACAGCTTAGTGGGAGAGAAAACTTCTTGAAAGGGTGCTCTGGAAAGTCTTCATGGAAGACAATATTTTAAATAAACCTCAAAGGAAAGATAGAACTTAACACAGAGAGGTAAAAGAAAAGAGAACTAGCATAAGAAGTATCTTCATCAAACACACAGAGATAAAAAGCTTAAGGGGGATGGTCAGTATTCAGGGTATTCATGAAGCACAAGGGCACATACAAAATCAGGAAGGAAATAGTGGGGGAAGACAAGGAAATATTTATGGGAGTGAGGTCCCAGAGCTCTAGTTTTGGTCCTACTATCTAGTGATAAGACCCTTTGCAGATGTAAATTGAACAGATTTAACTGGGTGATCCCTATGGTCCTGCCCAAGTCTCCATAAATCTTGGGAGTTGAACGTTAAGTTTGCCATTTTACAGACTTACAAATCTTTCTCTCTCTTTCTCTTTTGACACACCTTGATGGTCTTCTCCATGCCTACTACACTCTCTAATTGTGTCTCCCATGCTGAGTCCACTCATCTTAAAACAATCAGATACACAATACAGCTCCTGGCCACATATTGGAGACAGAATTATAGGGCTTTGTATTAGCCAGGTGATATGGTTTCGTTCTGTGCCCCACCCAAATCTCATTTCAAATTGTAATCCCCATGTGTCAAGGGAGGAATATGGTGGGGAAATGATTGACATGGGTGTGGTTTCCCCCATGCTGTTCTTTTGATAATGAGTGAGTTCTCACACGATCTCATGGTTTTAAAGTGTTTTGACAGTTGCCCCCTTGCTTGCTTTTCTCTCTCATGCTGCCATGTAAGACGTGCCTTCCTTCCCCTTCGTCTTCCACCATGATTGCAAATTTCCTGAGGTCTCCCTAGCCACGTGGAACTAAGTCAATTAAACCTCTTTTCTTTATAAATTACCAAGTCTCAGGCAGTTCTTTAGAGCAGTGTAAGAATGGGTGAATACAGAAGAATTCTCCAAAGAGACAGAACCAAAAGGATAATATATATGTGTGGATTCTCTCTGATAAACTCATATTATATATACTCATATACATATGAGTATATATACATGAGTAAACATATGTGTGTATATATGAGTATATATGTATTTGTATGTATATACACATACGAGTATATATGTGTATATATACATACATATATAGTATATATATACATACATACATATGTGTGTGTGTGTGTGTGTGTGTGTGTGTGTGTATGAGTTTTTCAGAGAGAATTGGTTCACTTGATTACAAGGCAAAGTTCCACAATAGGCTGTCTGCAAAATGGGGACAGAGAGAAGCCAGTAGTGTAGCTCAGCCCAAGTCCAAAAGCCTCAAAACCAGTGAAGCCAACGATGCAAAGTCTGAGACCAAATGCCCAAGAGCGTCTGGGAGGCCACTGGTGCAAGTTCCAGAGTCCAAAGGCTGAAGAACCTGGAGGCTGATGTCCAAGAGCAGGAGAGGAAGCCAAGTATCCAGCAGAGCATGGGAAAAACAAGAGAGCTGGCTCAGCAAGCAAGCCAGTTACCCCTCTTCTTTCACAGCTTTGTTCCAGCCATGTTAGCAGCTGATTAGATGATGCCCACCCACATTGAGGATGGGTCTTCCTTTCCCAGTCCATTCACTCAAATATCACTCTTCTCTGGCAACACCCTCACAGACACACCCAGGAACAATGCTTCACCAGCCACTGAGGCAATCTTAACCCAGTCAAGTTCACAATCCTAACCATTACCATCTCCCCTGAAGAAAATGTCCAAATAACAGTCAGGTGCATCAAGGATGCCTGCAGATTGTTTTGGTCATGTAGCTCCTTTCTTTTCCATCAACAGTTTTTAAAGTGGTGTGTCTAACTTACCTCTATGTCCTCAAACTATGGTGTCATTCCTTATACTCAGAATTGGTTTCTGGCATCACACATTTTACTGAAACATTATTTTCAGAGATTATTGGTGACCGCCTAATCACCATTCTATGAGAATTCTCTACAGAAATTTATATTGCTGACTTATGGTTACAGGAAAGTGGCATTCACGGCCCAGAGCCATAAACACTTCCATATTTAAGAAGTTAAAAAAAAAAAAAAAAGAAGTTAATTTGGGGGATGGTCAGGACAAAGTGGAGAATGCTGAATTCCCAGGACTGGTAAATATTACAGATCAACTCAGCATCCTCCAGAAACACTGAGAGGATTTTTCCTCCTGATGACAAATAACTAGCATCTTTTCCAACATCAATCAATTTGCTGGTTATTCCATACCACATGGGTGGTCAACAATTCAAATCAATTCTATACTAACTCCCTGAGTTAGCATCAGATCCCATGGATCAAGGCTCAGTCCTACAAGACTGCCCCACTTAAGATGTTAGCCACAATGGGGTGTCTTTGAGATAGGCAGGATGGTTGATTGCTTATTCTAAAGTAGGGAATAAGACGGTCTGGAAGAAAAGGATAAAGAACCCTCACTCAAGTTCCAGCTTGTCTCTCAGCCAATCAGTAACAAATGACCACGGAACTATTAACTGCAAACTCCTGTTTACAGAGGATATGGTTTTCCCCAGAACCCACAAGTACAGTTGGAACTTCAAGTTACCCCTTCCTCATTTTAGTACTAAAATTCATGCCTGGGGTGGATATTAAAATTCTAATGCTACATATGATGTATGAAGAAGCATGCTGACCACTGCACAAGTACTAGAAAAATCCCTCCTGTACATGCCCTGACATAACCCTTCCTTATAAAAAGACCCTATAAAACTAACCCACACATTATCCTCTGGGAGAAGCCCATTCCTTTTTTCTTTCTTGTTGCTGGCTTCCTTGCGCACAAGCTTAAGAAAACAACAACAACAATAAAAAAAAAAAAACCTTCCTTTGCTGTTATGTTTGGTGATCTTTCTTGACTTCTATCCTGGGATGTCACAAGAACCCAGGGCAGTGGTAGCACCCAGGCTGCCCACACTTCTGCCTGGCTAACTACAATTCCATGGGTTCTCATGACCCTATCCTTAAGTTTGATAATTCACTAGAATAACTCACAGAATACAGGAAAATGCTTTCCCTACTATTACTAGTTCATCATAAAGGATACAACTCAGAGACCTCCAAATAGAAGAGATGCATGGGGGAAGGAGTGCGGAGCTTCCACGCCCTCTCCAGCTTTCCAGATGCACCATTCTCTCAGCACCTCAACATGTTACCAACCTAGACACTTCCCAAACCCATTGTTTAGGGAGTTTTACGAAAGTTTTCATTATGTAGGATGATTAAGTAATGGGCCATTGGTGACCAAACTCAATCTCTAGCTCCTCTCCACTCCTCAGTGGTGAGGGAGGTGGGGAAAAGCTGAAATCTCCAACTCTGTAATAGTGACTTGGTCTTTCTGGAGACGAGCTTTCATTCTGAAGTTATCTAGGGGGTTCTCAGTCACCAGTCATCTCGTCAGAATAAAAAAGACAGGCTTTTCACCCAAGAGATTCCAAGGGTTTTAATGTGCCAAGAACTGAGGACCAAGATCAAATATTTATTTTTTTACTTACACCACAACCACCCTACCTAGTGTTAAGAGAGCATGTCATGATTTTACCTCCTGGTCCTTGAATAAGTGCTTCCTGCTTTTGGTGCAGAAGGGATGCTTAGAATGACCCAGAAGAGACGATACTTCTTATAGTGACCCCTCTGTCCAGGACTGTATTCAAGAGCTACTTGAATTTCGTAAAGGCATATCACAGGCTAAGTCCACACATCTGAAAGATTGAGGATGAATCAAAACGAGGATAATATTTTTTAATTTTTAATTTTTGTGGGTATGTAGTGTGTGTGTGTGTGTGTGTGTGTGTGTGTGTGTGTGTGTGTGTATGGGGTACATGCAATATTTTAATAAAGGCATGAAATGCATAATTAAATCATGGAAAATGGTGTATCCATCCACTGAGCATAATTATTCATCAGATATCCATGGCTGTTTTCACAATGTTTAGTCGTTTGCCCGTTATTCATTTCACAACCTGCATTTCCCTCAGATCTCATCAAACAGCAAGGTTTCCACTGAAGATGACATTTTTGGAAAAGCCTTTCAAATCCACATGTCAAAGTCTCTCTGCTGAACCTACGGCTTCAAAACAGCTGACAGGTGTGCATTTCTTATTGAATATGGCAATACCACTTTTCTCCCAACACATCCAACCTGGAAACACCATCTCCCCCTGAAATAAGATTCCTACCAATTCCTCCTAGTTTCTTTTTGTTTTCTTTCTTGTTTGTTTGTCTTAATTTTCCTTTTTGGCAGTAGGACCACTATTCATTCTCCACTTCTCAAGTTCACAATTCGGGACACGAATTCTGTTTTCTTCTTCCCAAACCCTATATACAAGCAGTCATCAATACTGTCAATTATTTCTCAGTAAGAATTCTTATATATGCTCATTTTCTTCCATTTCTCTGACAACCTCTAGTCATGAAGGTCAGCTCTACTCCCTAAGTGTTGGAGTAAACATGCTTGTTACCTCCTGGCAGGATAGTGGCTAATCTCTTGCCAACAGTTTCTCCATCTTGAGCTAACTTTACACATTACCATAGGATTAATTTGATTAAGAAATTTTTCTTTACTAAAATTCTTTCATTGAAAATGCAATGGTTCCCATCACCAAATTTCTTAGCCTAGTCTTTTATTTTATTCTATTTTATTTTAAGTTCCAGGGTTCATGTACAGGATGTACAGGTTCGTTACGTGTAAACGTGTGCACAGTGGTTTGTTGTACCTATCAACCCATCACCTAGATACCTAAGCACAGCATGCGTTAGCTATTTTTCCTGGTGCTCTCCCGCTCCTGGAAATCCCCTACCAAGTCACGGTGTATGTCTTTCCCCTCTGTGTGTCCATGTATTCTCAATGTTCAGCTCCCACTTATAAGTAAGAACAAGTGGTATTTGGTTTTCTGTTTCTCCATTAGTTTTCTGAGAAAAATGGCTTCCAGCTCCATCCATGTCCCTGCAAAGGACATGATCTCATTCCTTTTTACAGCTGCACAGTATTCTATGGAAAATATGTACCACATTTTCTTTATTCAGTTTATCATTGATGGTCATTTGGGTTGATTCCATGTCTCCGCTATTGTGAATGGTGCTGCCGTGAACATACACAAGCACATATCTTTATAGTAGAATGATAAATATTCCTTTGGGTATATATCCAGTAATGGGATTGCTGGGTCAAATGGTATTTCTGGTTCTAAATCTTTGAGGAATCGCTGCACTGTGTTCCTCAATGCTTGAACTAATTTGCATTCCCACCAACAGTGTAAAAGCATTCCTATTTCTTCGCAGCCTCTCCAGCGTATGTTGTTTCTTGACTTTTTAAAAATCACCATTCTGACTGGCGTGAGATGGTATCTCATTGTGGTTTTTATATGCATTTCTCTAATGATAAGTGATGATAAGCTTTTTTCCCCCTATGTTTGTGAGCTGCATAAATGTCTTCTTTTGAAAAATGTCTGTTCATGTCCTTTGCACACTTTTTAATGGGGTTTTCTTCTAAAATTGTTTAAGTTCCTTCTTAGCCTAGTCTTTAAGAGCTTGCACTGTCTTAGCCTTGCTAAATGTTTCAGATGCTTTTTCTTTCTCCTATACATGTAACCCTCACTCCAGTTATATTGCTCTACCTATTCTGGTGTACTGGGAGATGCTAGTAGACCTGAAATTGAAAGACCAGAGTTCAAGTCTAGCCTCAGCCACCTGATTTTTGTGGGACTTATTTCTCTCTCTGAGAGTATTTCATAGGAATAATAAATACCATCATGTTAAGGTTATATTGATTAAAAAATTAAATAGAAAAAAACAAAAACAAGTTTAACAAATCCCACCATACTATACAAGCTAAAGTATGTCTCAGTTACTAATTGAAACAGGAAACAGAAACTGTGTCCCACTTAACTGCTTTATTTCTGGTCCCAGACATAATGCCTAACACATAGGCCCTCAATAAATATTAACTGAGTTAAATGCACACATGAATGGTATTATAATTAGATTTGCTATCTCCTGAGATTTGTGAAGAACTTTTTCTGACTCCATAACATACTTCCTCTGACTCTTATGCCTTTATGGGCTATAAAATTTTAGCTACGTTTTTATGTGAGTTTGACTTGTCTTCCCAGCTAGACCTTAGTTGAATTGAGGACAGGGATTTTATTACATCTCTTTGTATTTTTGCATAGTATCTATCATCTTAGCAATAACTTCATACCTTTTAGCAATGATATAAAACACTGACATTATTCCTAATAAAGTTATTTAAATTATCAAGAATGTGTGTGTGTGTGTGTGTGTGTGTGTGTGTGTGTGTGTGTGTGTTTGTACATAACAGATCTAAATAGGCCAGGGAGCTATAATCACTTCTGAATTAACTGGACTCTGAAATCAAACATCTCACCCTTATTAGCACACCTTTATTCTGCCCACCAAAATGTTGTCTAAGATGTCATCCTTGGACAAATATGTTCTTCATCAAAATTTTTTACATGACATATGTTTCATTTCTTTTCATTCCTAAATATCCAAAATATTTAATTTTATAGAAACATGAGTACCTCTTATGCATATGACCTTAGCCTTTTTGTTTGTTTGTTTAAAAATAAGTCTATTTGAAAGGGATAATTGACAGAACATTCAAATGGTTTTCTTGGAGCTTTATGGCAATGAGAAGAAGAAATAGTTCTCTGGGCTTGAGGAATAAGATTAACAACCATCAATATCTCACCTCACAAATTGAAATTTTAATTCATGCAACTGGCTTCTTCACTGTAGCTTTTTACCATCAATATGAGGGATCTTCCAGTAGAATCTGAACAATTTACATCTCCTGTCACTGTAACAGCTTTTCGTTTTGTTGCAGTTGAGGCTGGCAGAAGCCTAAGAGTTAATTTTAATAAGACTAATCAGCCAATCTTGACAATAGAGGGGGAAGGAACAGGGGACAGGTAGATGACTCTATGTTTTGACACTAGACCATTAACATGCAAATCATATGCAAAATCATATGCTAACAACTTTGCGCCTTTGTTTGTGGTTGGACACTTTTTTCCCCCAAATGGACTACAGCCTTGATTCAATCCTACACAGAAAGGCACTTAGCAAGACATCTGATATGCACAAGAAAAATATAAAATGCTCTCTGAGTGCTTGTTTTGACCTCTTTGGAAAGTGGAATTCCTTTAAATTTGACTTTATTGCCTGCTCATGGGCAGGAAGCACCGAAGCATGGCAATGAACCGAAGCCCATGTAATGCCCATACCCACCGCACACAGTAAATAACAGTAGTGAGAATGCAGGGCAGTCAGCACACACTGTGTCCTTCACATCATCCAGAGGCCACGGCAGAGCTCCCAGGGACAAGCAGCATTAATTATAGACTAATGATTCCATTTGCATGCACATTTTTAAAAACAGTAGTGAACGTAGTCCTAATAATTGAGGATGAGTGAGATGAGGCTGCATTAAAATGCTCTACTGAGTCTCTTATCTCATTTTTTAAAAAGACCTATGTCACCTTGGTGCTCCTCGGTACATATTAATATTGGGTAACCATGCAGTGTGGAACATTATGCTGGTTCTTTTTAGATTCAATCACTTCATCAACCTGTTTTTGAAATGCTTTCCTTCTCTACAACCTCTTACAATCATAAACTCAAAATTGTGGTTGTGGATAAAAACAATACATCATAACTTTTGATGTAAGTGGCAAGACAAAATGAAATATAAGAAATCTTGAAGTAGGTAGGAAGAGAATTGTACAATTAAATAATAAGTCAGACATTTTGTATGTATATTGGGATTTTGTTCTGGTACAATCAAGTATCAGTTTACATAGTTCAGGCAACCATACATCAGGAGAACAGGAGGGGGAAAAATCAATTTAGCAGAATAACTCATCTCTAGCCTCAAAGCCATGAAGGGTCTTCAGACCATTATGGGCTCAAAAGTATACTTTGTGCCCTCAGAAGAGAACATCAGCCAAACCAAGAGCTAAGACTTGCAGTTTATGAGGGCCAGAGGCCAGGGATGTCCTCGGCTGGACTTTGTCTCCACAGGCTTTCTCCAGCCATTGCCAGAAGAGCTGCTGGTCATCCAAGAACCTTTTTATGCAGAGTGATTTGTGTTCTGAATTTAGAATAGTCAGGCAGATGGCAACTCAAGGAGATCTGTTTCCTTTTAAAGTATCTTCTTTTTAGAAACTGATTTTCATAAGACTTGTTATATCTACACTCTTTGTTGGTTTTTGTTTTTGTTTTTTTTCATTTCATTCATACTCAGATTTTGGGACAGAAGCATTTGGAACAAGCTTAGGTATTGGTTCTAAGACCACATGGGTGGCATCCCTCATTTTCACTTCCTAGTCTCCACAACTTCTTGACAGTACAATTTTTTTTGAAGTTTTCTCACATGGAATAAAGATAAAATTCATTTAGCAAAAGAAAAAAATGACAACTCCTCATTCTCCTCATAACAATTGTCAATATATTCATGTTCTCCCAATATTAGGAACACTGAAAACTGAACCATGGCACCTTAAATATTTAAAAACTATAATTTCAATAAGGCCTCTTAATAAACATCGTGGCATAGGGGATGAAGACCTTTGATGTACTAGAGTTTGTATAGGACATGCTAAATAAAGGCCTGATGTCACTTTGATTGTCCAGCCTCATGATTAAAAGAAGGCTTGGGTGATCAAAAATCAAAGGTCCTTATAGAAAGGCTCTAAGAAAGCAAACACGTTCATAGAATATTTACAACCAAGAAACGCTATCAAAATCGTCTCTTCCTATGTCCACATTTTGAAGATGAAAAAACTGGCACCCAGAGATTATTGCCTGCCACTGATCACCAGGCTTGTTAGCAACAGAAATAGAATTAAAACACCAGTCCTCTGGCATTCATTCCAGAGTCTGAGGTTTGTTGTTTTTTTTTTCACTCTCACATGTGATGAGTTATAATAAAACTTTTCACAAGAAAATGGAGCTGGGAAAGTTTGTATCTCTTCACTGTTTCACAGTATGTACACGGTATGGGCAATTCTCAAAGCCTTCCAGGGTATGTTTTTCCATTCACAAGAGACAGGCATTAGAACGTCATCTTAGAAGGATCTTTTAGCCTTATTATTAATTATACCAATATTAACATTTTATATTTCTATAGATTTTTCCCCTTCAAAGTACTTGTATAAGCTTCATTCATTCACTCAATTACTGTTTTTTAAGTACTGTACAATCAATTCTTTTATCTATATTATTTTATTTAATTATTAGTTTTTATCTACATTATTTTATTTAATTATTAGTTTGTTATATAGGCTGAGAGAGATAAAGTAACCTGTTCCAGGTTATTGTTACTGGTCAGCATCAGAATCATGTATCAAACGCTAGTCTCTCCAACTCCAAAGCACAAGTTCTTACAGATGATTTATTCACTCATTCATTCATTCATTCATTCACTCGACAACTGTGCACGAAGCCCTACCATTGCTAAGCAGTCTTCTAGTCATCGGTTTAAAGGTATGAACAAGATGCACACAGTTCCTGTCCTCATGGAACTTACTTTCTAGTGGGAAAAACAGGCTATATGCAAGCAAATTTATAAATAAATGACATGATTTCTGATAAATGCCAGGAAGGGAAAGCTAAGCAAAAACAGAGGGATGGAGTGGTACTGGGGAGTATGTTTTAAATAGAGAGGGAAGGAAAGGACATTCTCAGCAAATGATATCTAAGCAGAACCTCTTTGATGAAAAACAATGAGCTACAGAAATCTCTAATGACATGAAGACTTAGAAAATTAAGCCAAATCATAGAAAAATAAAATCACCCTGCCTCAAGTCACATAGCCAGTAAGAGGCAGAGTGGGGAATCAAAGCTGAGGCTCCCACTCCTGCCTTCTTTCCACTACACCACACACGGTTTTCTGCCACTCAACCTTAAACCAATCAGTTGTGTCATTTTATTTTTCTTATATTCTCCCTAAATGTTTCTAAGAAATTTTTCACATAGAGACAAACAAAGGAAAGATATGTCTTCCCTTTGCCTGGTAGTTAACCAATAAATTTACTAAACATCTACTAAGAAGCAGCTCTCAGAAGATATCAGGCATAAGAATTCTTCACTTTTACTAAAGGCAGAGGGGAGCAAACATTCTCATACTTGACGTGTCTTCTTGAATAATATTTATTCCTACTGATATGACTAGGAGTGGCTTCTATGATATACTTATGTCTGTTTTATTTATTTTTGAAATTGTACTAAGTCTTGTTTGTTCCCCCCTAGCCAAAATTGGAAGAAATTCATTATGAGGAAAATTACAGGGATTGGCCCCTACTGTGCTGGGATTATCTGAAAACCCTGGATTGGCACAGTCTAAGAGTCCTAGGAGAGGCGCCTCTGGCTTTCCATCCCTAGTAGTCTCCCCAAGCAATGCTCATTATCCAAGCTCACACAGCACTCAGATAGGTGGAATGGCTCTAGTAACTGTCCACGCTTTCCAAGCCAAAGTCAGCAGTCAGGATCCTCACTGCCACTCCCAAGGCCACAGATGTGATGACCAATCTCCAGGCATTCCCATGGAAAAGAAACCTGCTACCTACAGGGGAAGCCCATGGGAACAGATGCCATTTGCCACCTACAGAGCTCATTGCCTTCTACTTTCCAAGTGCTGGGGACTCCAGCTGTCTTTCTTACATTGGCTCTTACCTTCTTCTCTCAGACCATTTGGATGGTGTATAACCAGAAAGATTATCTCCTGCCTCTCCATTCCTTCTTAGACTTAGATGTCATAAAACTCGCTTGGAGAGTTTATCAAAACACAGATTGCTGGTGCCCACATCAGAGGTTCTGAATCAGTAGGCTTGAGATAGGGCCCAAGGACTGACATTTCTAGCAAGCCTTTAGGGGATGCTGCTGCTGCTGGTTCCTGGATCAGCCTTTGAGTAGTTCTTTTATGTTACTTTCACTTAACAGGGAGAAAAAAAAATTACCTCTTTTATTCTTTTTGCGAAGTATAGGGCAGCAAAAAGGATAGGATCCTAACTAATTTTTCAATAAATCACACCGTTACACTAGCAAAGGCAAGAGAGGGAGAAATTAACAAAGGATATTTTATTCCCTGCAACACAGGTGTGGAATGCTTTTCTGAGGGGGGCTTCACTGGCAGGTCCTCTTAACCACTGCTGCCACCCCTCACCAGAGCTTGGCTCATAAACCCACTCTCAGGTAGACCAGCTGCAAGGGGAACAGTTGAGTAATTTCTCATAGGCAAGTCTAGGCATCTCCTTTTCACTACCAATTAGCTAGCCACAACTAGAATGCTCAGCCGCCCCAGCTCACAATGCAGTCCACACAAATACCCATTGTGCGCAGATAGCATCTCTGGCAGCATCAAGAATTTCATATTAAAAGTACATGGGGAGGTGAGAGGGAAAAAAGAAAAATATATACACGTATAACACATTTCAAAAACCAAGAACTTTATCTCTTGCCACCATGATTTTTCCACACTTTTGATTTCTACGTTAAACTATAATCTTGTGTATGGATGGCCTCTACCTTCTATTACAAGATCCCACCGAGGTTGTCTTCTTTTACCTTGGTATTTTGCTGGCTTTTGGCAGAGGAGTAGCCTGGACTCTTAGGGGAGAACATTTATACCTAATATATCTTTTCATAGTCTGCACATTTACCCAACCTCATTTTTAAAAATGGTCCCTGGACTCTGCAAGAAATGCTATAGACATGTATCACTGTGCAAAGAATCAAAGAACTCAGGCAGAGAGTATACGACCTTGTGTGGAAAGGTTTGCTTCCCCATGATACATCTATGCTTTCCTGACAAAGCTGGGCAAACCAGAATGAAGAGTGTGTTCTGGAGGCACTTTTAAAAAAGTCACCTCTAAATCAGCTCTGTCTTGATCAGCTGTTTTCTCTAAGGTAGAGTAATCTTGAGTTGCTTGTGGGATCCTAAGGTACTCTCTGCGAATATGTAAAGAATTAGCCAAATGCCTGTGTCAGGGTGCAGGCCACAGTTCTGACAGGATGCCTTCAAAATAGCCAGTGAGCCTTTAATGGGGCAGGAGGAAGCTGGAGAAAGATCCCCGTCAACAACGCCATTCCTATAGAGCAACTTGATGTCATGGCAGCGTAGCTCTCCAATTCAATCTCATCATGGACACAACCAAGAAAGAGAAAAGAGAATTACTTCATTTCTCCCACCCCGAGGCTGTGCTCAATTTAGGTATCCTGTCAGACAAATTTGGCCTTTTCACTTCTTCGGCAGCCTTTAATATGAGAGCACCAGACATGACAATGCATTGTTCATCCATTCATTATTCCACCTTTCACTCTCACGTTCTCTCTTCAAGTCAGGACCCATCAGGATGACAGTGACATTCTTGATGGGAAGGGTTTGCTGAGGAGCCCCAAGGTAACTCAGTTTCCCTCAACAACCAGGAGGAAACAGGGTGATTATCTATTCAAGAGAAAACAGAACATATTGTGGATTTAGGCTCAATAAAACAACTTCCACAAATGTTAAAGTAAATAAGGAAAAATATAACTTTAAAAAATGGACAACTAGGAGAATTTCTTTTCGCCTAGCAATGTAATTTTCTCCTCACAGTGATAGTCATAATTTCATACCCTTTCTATATGTGAGAAGAGACAGCTGAGCATTTTAGCCATCTATTTGCTAATTAATATTCCAACCAAAAATGCTGTGCTATAGATACTGGAAATCAAGTTTCCCAAAGGACTGTCACATTGTGTTTAACCCAAAGCAATGATGTTTCTGCTTATGACTCTGAGGTTTCATGACTGTCTGCTGTGTCTTCATTCTCCTTTGGAACTTCTCCAATTTCCCCAGAAACACAGGTGGTCTTTTGAATAAACAGAACTAACATATTGAGCTCCATAAGCTCTATGATGATATGCATTTCTCTCATTCACAGCTGTTGCTTGCACAGTTGGAATAATGTGCAGCTATGAGGCAGCTACTTAGTGAACTGGAGGTTCCTATTTAGAGTGTGAATTCTTAGAAAGGCATCTCAGGTAAAGAAGAAACAGAAAATAACAAATGATGCTCCACAGGGATCTGTACACTTTTCATTATCTTTGCGAGGAAAATGAAAACATGTGTTTAGGAATCCATTCAAGAAGCTGACAGTATTCATCCTGTTTCAGAGGAATCCCGTGCCGAGACGGTTTCTTTCCATCATAAAAATAATTAGTACAGAAGGCCCTGAGCAATCATGCTCTATACTTCTGGCATTTAATAGAACTCAAATGTTAGCTGTAATAAAATATTTTACCACCTCTCATTCATCTAAGACTAAAAAAAATTTGAGGCATTCATAGAAATATTTTATGAAGTCCATTTTACAATGATGCCAATGTCAATGTTCAAAGGTTTAAATAACATAAGCAGAATCAACAACCAAGCAAAGACAATTATGTTTATACCACAAAGTTGTGGCATCTCTCTCAATACAGTTACCTAGAAATTTTCTGAGCTATAATTGCTCTCTGCATCTAAAGTTAATTATGAAGACTTTCAATAGCTTTACTAGCTAAACTGCACGTCATTATTTGCAGCTACCAAAGGAAAGGTTTTAGCAGATAAGGCAATGTCACTATATGCCTAAAAGGTAAAAGAAAATTTCCAGTTAAAAAAAAAAAACTATTCATAATACACAAGAATATTTTATATCAGAAGTTTGAAAATGACATAGGAAATTTAAACTGAACTTTCCATTTAGGATGGCAGAATAAGCATGAAATGAAATCTCATCCTTTTTCACTAAACTCAAAGAAATCATAGAAAGGAGATAGAGTAACCTAATCAATATATATTTGTGCTTGAAAACCAAAGAATATCTCCATAGATTAGAAAGACACATTTCAAAGTAGGAAAAAACAGAAAACCAAGGTGATAAAGACCAATGGTTTAAAAATATTATACTGCTGTGTGTGTGTGTGTGTGTGTGTGTGTGTGTGTGTGTGTGTGTATGCATATTTGCAACTTTATGAAACAGACCCTCTAGTTGTTTATACCCTAAGGGTCATTTAAAACGTGAACTTTAAGTTCTCAAGATTTGAGTCGGTGCTGCTACAAGAGAATTGCCTTAGGAGATCATCATAATCCATAATGAACAAGGAAAAGCTCTTTCTTAGGAAATGAAAACAGAACTGCAAGACACCAACCAACTGGAAATCTAACACCTGAAGGAGGGAAAACAAAATCCATGTGTGGAATAATCTAAGTTTAAAGGAACAGAAATAATAGAATAATCTGAAAAGGCTTTTTTAAAACATGTATGTTAAGTATCCAAGGACATAGTAACTAAAGATGGAAATAGTTTTTTGTTTTTTACAGAATGTGGAAAATGTCACTATTGAGCAATGCCTGACATACATTAGGCAGTCTATGAATGTTAGCCATTATTTCTTTTCACTACAATATTGAATCCATGAAGGCAGAGAATTTTGTTTTATTTACTGCTATATTCTACAGCATCTAGAAGAATTTCTTATATGAAGTGAAAATTGAGCAATTAATTTTTAGGGAAAATAATAAACTTGGTGTTTGTATATTTAAAAATACAATAAATTATTAAATGAGTAGTGGTAGTGAAACAAAAATAGGTTTATATAAAAAAGAATAGATACCATAATTATGAGTAGAATAATTATTGAAACAAAAAATATGAGGTTCAGAATGTATCATTAATCATTGTTGCTATAGGAGACTCACCTTCTTACAATAACTAGACCATGGGAAAAAACTTACTCTTGGAGGTAAAAAGATAGGAGCCAGGCGTGGTGGCTCACGCCTGTAATCCCAGCACTTTGGGAGGCCAAGGTGGGCAGATCACCTGAGGTTGGGAGTTCAAGACCAGCTTGATCAACATGGAGAAACCCTGTCTCTGCTAAAAAATACAAAAAAAAAAAAAAAATAGCCTGGTATAGTGGTCCATGTCTGTAAGCCAGCTACTCAGGAGGCTGAGACAGGAGAATCACTTCAACCTGGCAGGCAGAGGCTGCAGTGAACCTAGATCACGCCATTGCACTCTAGCCTGGGTAACAAGACCAAAACTACATCTCGAAAAAAAAAGTATAATTCTCCAAAAAAGCTCTCAAAGAAATAAACATGAGCACTGCCAGGAATACAGGGCTAGGGTTTCTGAAGCTAACATCTGAGATGGGAGAGCTCAAGAATCGGGTTAGGAATACACAGGAAAAGTAGGCTAGGGTAGGCAGGATTCAAGCCCACAAAGCTGAGAAGCTGAGCCAGGGCAGAAGAGACTTACAGCATTGGGAGCTGGGAGAGAAACTAATATAAAAATCTATACTATATAAGTCTGCAAAAAGACAGTCAGAGATAAAGTGTTCTGAAGTTTGAGTACTGTTTAAGATGTAAAGGTATTAACTTTAGATTCTGTGATAGTAGCTATGCCTGATAAAAGTTGAATGGTAAGTCATAGGAGACTAAAAGGAGAGTGTATAAATTTGAATGAGAAAAAAAGTTAAGTAGATCAAACAGAACAAAAATATTCAATCCAAAAATAGTAAAAAGGGAAAAAACCATACGACAAATATAACTTAATTTTTAAGATGCCTAAAGCAATAATCAGGATAACCAAATGAACTAAACTCATAGGTTTAAGGAAAAAGAGAGTCACACTGGATTTAATAAATATGTTAGTCCTGAAGGACTCACCATGATTAAGAACAAGTAATCAACTCACAAACAAAATTAGCAAAATTACTGCTATTAGCATCAGTATGCATAAATAAGAAATAACAGATTTAGAATCACAAAAACTGCAGATGTTTAACTTGTTGGATATATGTCATAGCTATATGAAATGTTTTAAGAAGTAAAATATTCAATGGAAAGCATTCAACAAGAAGTTACTGGGAATTAAAATAAACTTTTAGGGGAAAAGGGCTTTTAGAAATAAAAAATATATGTGTACAATCAGAAATTCTGTGGATGGGTTAAACATCAGCTTGATGCAAGAAAGAGAGAAATGGTAAACTGGAAGATAAATCCAAAAGCTATCCACAATACAGGAAAAAAGGAATAAGAAAATGAGAAAATATGAAAAAGGTTTTAAGAGATCTTGGAAGATAGTGTGATAGGGACCAACATAAATCTACTTGCAGACTCATGTGGAGAGCATGGGGGAATGGGGGAAAGGCAACACTTAATCTTTCAGAAAGGATAATAAATATAAATCTTTAGATCTAATAAACACAACTTGTTCTAAACAGGATAAGTCAAAAGAAATCTCCTAAGATATATCTTAGTGAAACTAGAAGATACCAAGGACAAAAAAATATCACGCATGCAGAGAGACAGGACAAGATCATATCTTGTTTAGGATGAAAACAAAGATATTGCTTAACTTTACATTTTGTTACATTAAAACATACAATAAAGTAAAAGTTCAGTAGTAATTAATAACAAATTAAAAATAGAGTATGGGGATGGGCACAATGGCTCCCGCCTGTAATCCTAGCACTTTGGGAGGCCAAGGCAGGTGGATCACGAGGTCAGGAGATTGGGACCATCCTGACCAACTTGGTGAAACCTTGTCTCCACTAAAAACACAAAAAATTAGCTGGTGTGTGCCTGTAGTCCCAGCTACTCAGGAGGCTGAGGCAAGAGAATCCCTTGAACCAGAGAGGTGGAGGTTGCAATGAGCCGAGACTGCGCCACTGCATTCCAGCCTGGGTGACAGAGTAAGACTCCATCACAAAAATATATATATATAGAGAGAGAGAGAGTGTGTGTGATCATTTGAGTGGGAGAAAACACTGAATAAGAAAAAATCAAATTATTCAATCCAAAAACGGTAAGAGGAAAAAGAAAAATGGCACAAGGGGAAATTAATTGAAAAAGTCAAAAATATTTCAAGAATCAGGTTAACCAAATGGATTGCACTCAGAAATTGTTTTCTAAAAGTCAATCACATTGAATTCAGTAAATATGATTGAGTTCTCTCATAGCTAAAGACAATGGTAGTTGTGCAATAATCAATCTCTCACAAATGTCCTTCTCAAAATATAATGAAACAACTACATAACCAAGAAAATTCTACACAAAAACATGGCCTCACCACTTGTATCAGTTTGCTCAGGCTGCCATAACAAAATACCACAGGCTGGGTGACTTAAAATAAATTTATTTCTCATTTTCTGGAGCCTGAAGTCCCAAATCAAAGTCTGGCAGGGTTCCATTTCTGGTGAAAGCTCTCTTCTCGTTTGTAGATAGCTACTTTGTCCTCACATGCTTTGACTCTGAGTACACATGGAGGGAGAGGGAGAAAGTGAGCGCTCTGGGGTCCTTTCTTAGACAGACACTAAGCCCATTGGATCTAGGCCCCATCCCTGTAATCTTTTTTAACTTTACTTCCTTACTCCAAATATAGCCACACTGCGTGTTAGAGCTTCAACATATGAACTCTGGGATTGCCATGGCGGAAACACACACATTCGCTCCATAACGTTTTCCCCTGGTTGCCCAAAATTTATTCTTTCTCACATTCAAAATATAATCATCCCACCCTAGCAGCCCCCGAAAGTCTTATTTCAGCATCAGCTATAAGATCATATCCAAATATGATCTCAATCAGATGAATGAGTCTGCAGGTAAGATCTATCCTGAGGCAAAACTCACTTCCGGCTATCAACCTGTAAAACTAGGTGCAAATTATGTGTTTTCAAAATACAGTGGTGTGACATGAATTGGATGGACATTCTCATTCCAAAAAGAAGAAATGAGGGGGAAAAAATGAGAGTGATAAGTCCTAAACAATTCTAAAACCTAGCAAGGCAAATTCCATGAGGTCCTAGGGACCCAGAATAATACTCGAGTTCAGTGCTCTCCCCTCCAGGCTCACAGGGGTGGTAGTGATACAGAGCAGCAAAGTCCCAAATTGAGGCTTAGCCCAGAAGGGTTATTTGCTTTGCTCAAGATGAAATTCAAGGGCAAGCCAGTGATAGAGGAAAACAGCTTTACTGAAGTGGCAGTGTTACAGCTCCGTGGTGGCTCCTGCAGAGCAGGGCTACCCCACAGGCACTGTGCTGAGAACAGCGGCTCAGGGCTGTTCTGCAGTCATCTTTATACCTACTTTTAATAAAGAGCAGCTCATGCAGAAATTTCTAGAAAATCCCTCTAGGTGGTGGGGTCATTGCCATGAAAAGGGATGGTAATCCCATGTGTTGCCATGATAATGGCAAACTGACATAGCACTCTGGTGGGTGTGTCTTATGGAAAGCTGCTTCTGCCCTGTGCCTGTTTTAGCTAGTCAATTTGGTCCAATGCCTGAGCCCAACTTTGGGATTGAGTCTCAATTCTTGAGTCAAGTCTCATTTCCTGCCTCAGTAGCATCACCCCAACAACTGTGTGAGGGTGGCCCCATCACAGAGACACTAGGCCATGGCATCCTGGCCCCCAAAAACAAAAAGGCCCAACCTTGAGACAAGCCCTACCTCCTGGATCTGTGGAGGGGAGTGTCAGCCCCGCCAGTCTCTGAATTGCCTTCAGAGTTAATCTTCCCTTTCTTGAAGAGTGAAAATAGAGATAGATAACATACAGTCCCGTACGATCTAAGTACGTTGACAGCCTTCTTTCATTCTGTCCCATTTTTAATGTCCAGCTTAGTGCCAGCTGGCAGTGTTTTTGCTGATATAATTCCATCTCTGTTCCTGAATTCAGCTGAAGTGGCTAATTACATTCATGATTCACACTCAAACTAAACTCTTCATTGAATGGTGTTCAGCCACATCCTTGGTATCCTCTTCAGAATAAGCTTGCCCACTTTTTACAATATGTATAAGCTGAGAATTTTCCAAATCTCTATGTTTTGCATCAATTTTTGCTTAAAAATTTCTTCCATTTATTTCTCTTCTATCACATTTTATTATAATCAGTCTGGAGAATCCAACCCATACCTACAACATTTTTGCTAAGAAAATTATTCAGCTAAATACCCGGTTTCACTGCATGTAAGTTCTACTCGCCACAAAACACAAGCACATAATTTTCATGTGGCCAGCACCAGTTCTTTGCCACATCATAACCAGGATACCTTTTTCCATTTTTTTAACACCCATTTCTCATTTCTACCTGAGGCTTCAACAGCATGATCTTTAACGCCCATTGTTATAATAACATTTCATTCAGAATTATTTATGTATTCTCTAAGAAGATGGAGGCTCTCCTCTTTTCCTTTTGAGTCCTCACCAGAATCATCTTCAACATTCATATTTCTCCTAATAGGCTTTTAGAGCAATTTAGGCTTGGTGTAGCATGTATCTCAAACTCCTCCACCCTCTGCCCACATTTTCAGTTATTTGTTACAGCAGCATCCCACTTATTGGTACCAAAATCTGTATTAGTCAGGATTCTTCAGAGAAACAGAAATGTGTGTGTATGTGTGTGTGTGTGTGTGTGTGTGTGTGTGTTTACATACATATATACACATACATATACATATGTGTGCATGTAATATATACACACACATATACATGAGAAACAGAAACATATATATTCAAACAGAAAGATGCAGTATTAAATCATAACTGTATAAAATTGACTGTGATAATCACTGCAGTACTGTAATAATTTCGTAGCCCTTTCCTATTGCTATTGTGGTGAGCTCAAGAGTTGGGAGTATCCTCTTAAAAAGCCACATGATGCTAATCACTAATCATCTCCACATGAGCAGTTTGTCTCTTCAGAAAACTGCATATTACAGTAAAAGGCGATCTCTTGCAGTTCTCAAGCATTTTTCATCATGTTTAGTGCAATACCATAAGCCTTGAATAGCACTATGGGACCCATACAAAGCGCCATGAGTGATACTGGAGGTGCTCCCAGGAAACAAAGTTATGACATTAACAAGAAAATGTTGAATTGCTTGATATGTGTGCAGCTTTGCTTGATTGAGGTGTGCAGCTGTGGTTGCCCACCATTGCAAAGATAAATTAATCCAGGATAAGGAATGTTATAAAAAGAAGAAAAAGAGATTCTTAAAGCCATCACTGCAGCTACCACATCAGGTGGGAAAACCTTGCTTTTGTTTTGCAAAATATCTTTTTATCTCATATTGAAAATGCAGCTTTTATTTGGGTGTAGAATTGCTATAAGAAAGGCATGCCTAGAGACTATAATGATTTGAAAAAAGGCAAAGTCAGTATTTGACAACTTAAAGTAAAAAAACAATAAAGGATCTAAAGCTGCAAAATTTAATGCCAGCAAAGGATGGTTTGATAATCTTAAAAAGAGGTTTGGCTTTAAAAAACACAAGATAACAAGAAAAACATCTTCTGCTGACCAAGAGGCAGCAGACAAGTTCCCAGATGCCATTAAGAAAATCACTGAGAAGAAAGGATATCTGCCTTAACAGGTTTTAATACAGACAAAAGTGCTCTAACCTGTAAAAAAAAAAAAAAAAAAATCCACAAAAAACATTTATTAGTAGAGAGGAGAAACAAGCACCAGGATTTAAAGTAGAAAGGGATAGGCTAACTCTTCCTTTTTGTGCAAGTGCAGTCAGGCTTATTATTAGGAATTCCCCTATTTATAACACTTCTAACTCCCAAGCCTTGAAGGGAAAAGATACATACCAACTTCCAATCTTCTGATTGCACAAAAAGGACTGGAAAACAAAAATCATTTTTCTGGATTGGTTCCACCAATGCTTTGCCCTTGAAGTCAGGAAATACCTTGCCAGTAAAAGACTGCCTTTTACATTCTTTTTATATTGGACAATGCCCCTGGCCACTCAGAACTTTATAAGTTCAACACCAAAGGTATCAAAGTGGTCTACTTGCTCCCAAACACAGTGTGTCTAGCTCAGCCTCTAGATCATAGGACCTTCAGGGCTCATTACACATAGTACTTTATGGAACGGACTGCCAACACTATGGAAGAGAACCCTATGCCAACACTATGGAAGAGAGAACATTATGAAAGCCTGGAAGGATTACACCACTGAAGATGCCATAGTTATTACAGAAGTCATGAAAGCCAACAAACCAGAAACAATGAATTTCTGCTTGAGAAAACTGTATCCAGATATTGTACATGACTTCTTAGGACTTACAAAGAGCCAATCAAGGAAATCATGAGAGACTGTGGATATGGCTAAGGGAAAAAAAAAAGGTGGGATATCAAGGGTTTCAAGATATGGATCTTGGGGAATTCAGGAGATAACAGATGCCACACCAGAGAAATTAACAGAAGATGACTTGATGGAGATGAATGCTTCCAAACCTGTGCTGGATGATGAAGAAAATGTAGAAGAAGCAGTGCCAGAAAACACACTGACATTAGACAATCTGGCAGAAGGATTCTGATTATGCAACACTGTCTTTAATTTGTTTTACAACATGGGCCCATCTATGATGTACAAACATTTTTAGAGAAATGAAAAAGCAAAATGTCAGACAAGAACTGCAATGTATTCCTGTAAAGCTACACTCAGTGTGCCTGACTTTCCTGCTTCTCCTTCCAGCTCCTCCACTTCTGCCACTCCTGGGACAGCAATATTAACCCATCATTCTCCTTCTCCTTCTCAGCCTATTCAGTGTAGAAATGATGAGGATGAAGACCTTTATAATAATCCACTTACACTTAGTGGATAGTAAATATATTTTCTCTTCCTTATGTTTTCTTAACACTTGTTTTCTTTAGCTTACTTTATTGTAATGATAAAATATATAATACAAAAAACAGAAAACATTGTCAATCAACTGTATATGTTAACAGTAAGGCTTCCATGGATAGTAGGCTATTAGTAGTTAAGTTGTTGAGAAATCAAAAGTTATACATAAATTTTTAACAGTACACGAGAGTTGGCACCCCAACCCCCCACATTGTGAAGGATCAACTATATATAAGGAAGTATCTCATGTGATTAGGAGGCTGACAAGTCCCCAGACATGCAGTTGAGAAGCTGGAGGCCTGGGAGAGCCAAAGGTATATATAGTTCTAGTCCAAGACCTAGGAAGAACTGATGTTTCATTTCTAGTTCAAAGGCAGGAAAAATGGATGCCCCAGCTTAAGACAGTCAAGCAAGTAGAAATTCTCTCGACTTTTTGGGACAGTTTGATTTTTTTCTACTCAGACCTTCAACTGATTGGACCAGGCCTACTCTTATTAGAAGGGGCACTATGCTTTACTCAGCCTATTAATGTAAATGTTAAATTCATCACAAAACACCCTCACATAAATAACCAAAATAATGTTTACCAAATATCTGGGCATTTTGTGGTTCAGTCAAATTGACACATAAAATTAACCATTACATCATTACTTAAAAAGGCTGAGAATACCAAAATACCAAATTTACCAAATCCCAATCTGCAGTCTCTCATACTTCCTCCCTACTGCCCCCAGCTGCAATGCTTTATAGTGAGCAAACACGAACCAAGAAAAAAAAGAAACCAAAAGCCTTAAACAGATTATGTTCATGGAAGAATTAAAGAAAACTATACCAAAGGCACCAGACCCAAATGGTTTCACTGTGATACTCAAACACCAAATAATCCCACTGCTGCATGAATTACTTAAGAGTATTGAAAAATAAAGAAAACTCCCAAATTTCTTTTTTGAAGTAAGTATGTTATCAATTGATACAGCAGATAAAGGTTGTGCAAAGAAGAAAACCAGAGACTAATCCCACCAATATATATCAGTGCAAATATACCCAAGCCAAATATTAGCAGATAGAATCCAACACCACTTTAAGGAAGTAATATGAAATGATCAAGCGGGTTTTAGTCTCAGAATATAATTTGGCTCAACATTAGAAACCACATTAATATATTTCACCATAGTCATAAATATAAAGGGGAAAACATGATTATCTTCATAAATGCTGACAAAAACCTTTGACCAAAATTAACACTCATTCCTTAATAGAAAATACTCCAAAAATAGGAATGAAGAATTACTTTCATAACATAATATTCTCTATCTGTCTAGAGACAGAGATACACAGAGACAGAAATATAGAAATAGAGATGGAGATGGAGATAGATAAAGACACGTGTCTAAAATGCTACAGTCAGGATGTTATTTAATGGAAAAACATTAGCTAAGAAATAAGGCAAAGATTTTCACTATCTCTGTGATTGATCATTGTACTAGACTATTAACCAATATGATTAAACGAGAGAAAGTAGTTAGTGACATAAGAATGGGTAAAGAAGAAATAAAATTATCTCTATTTGCAGATGGTAATATATTATGCCTAGAACTCCCCAGAGAATCAATAAAACTAACTTAAATTGTAAAAGAATTCAGGAACCTATCAACATATAAAATCAATAGCCTTTATATATACAAACAATAAATAGTTAGAAGACATATGGTAGCAAGAAGCTCTTTCACCATTTTAACAAAAGAGATTAAAGACAGGATGACATTTAACAAGAAATGTGCAAACCTATATGATGACAATTTCAAATCATCCCTAAAAGACACAAAAATAAGTTTGAAAAAATAGATAAAGTCCCTTCTCTTGATTCAACATGGTAAATGTTGTTTTCCCTAAATTAATTTATAAATTCAATGCAATCTCAATAATAAAAATACAAAGAGCAATGTTAAGGAGATAGGCAAGTTCATACTGAAGCTTGTATGAACAAAAACAAACATGTACAAATGTTCAAGAAAATAATACAAAAGAAACAACTATAAGAAAGAACTAGCCCTACCAAACATTAAAACATATTATAAAAACTCTATAATTAAAACATTATGGCACTGGCACATAAATAAGCAAATAAATCAGTAGAATCGAATGGAAGTGCAGAAATAAACACAAGTATCTACGAAAATTTAGTATATAATCAAGGTGCCATCTCAAATCAGTGGGAGAAACAACAGATTTTTTTAGAAATGGTTCCTTGAAAATGAATAATCATTTGGACTGAAAATGAAATTAGACCCACATTTCACACGACATATAGGAACAAACTCTAATTGGACTAAAGATCTAAACATTAAAAATGAAATCACAAATACTGGAAAAAAAAGCATGAATGAATTCATCTTTAATCTTGGTGGGTGGACAAGTTCTCTATAACTCAAAAGCAATAAAAGAAAAAAAATGATGACTATAATACATAGAACATTTTTACTGTAGGAGAAAAAAATACCATAAAGAAAGTTAAAAGACAACTGACAACCTGGGAGAAAATGTTCACAATATATACCACAGATAAAAAGTTAGTACCCCAAAATAGAAAAAAAATTGTTAAAAATGGGAAGAACAAAGAAAAATTGATAGAAAAATGGGAATGCAATAAAATTCATTTTCCCTCTGAACTCCTTTGTGATTTTTTATCTATCTTAATTTTAGCAGCCTAACTGTCTAAAAGTGGTTTTCTCTGTCCTTTGTCCTGCTTGAACTTTACTCAGATTCATATATTCATGGGGTACTATTTCATTCAAACACAGAAAATATTTGACCAATATTTTTCGGATTCATCTCTTGTTGAGATTTCCTTTACACTAATGTTAGATTTCTTTATATTTTCGCACAGGTTATGAAGACTGTTTTTCAAATCTTTTTTTTTATTTTTAAATCTCTGTTCTTCAGTTTGGGTAATTTCTACTTGCTTGATTTCAACTTCACTGAATCCTCTCTTCTGCAGTGTTTTCATCTGCTGTTAATTTCATCTAGAGAATGTTTGGTTTTAATACTGCATTTTTAATTCTAGAATTACCTTCTTGGAAATTCTATGTTCCTCTTGAAAATCACCATCTCCTTGCCTACTATATTCCTCTTTTCTTTTCTATATTAAAAATATTTAGCAAGGTAATTTTGAAGCTCTTGTCTACTGACTACAACATGTGGATTGTCTGTGGCCTATTTCTATTGACTATTTTCTCTCTTCCCTCCCTCCTCTCTCTCCTCTCTCTCTCTCATTCACTCTCTTTCTCTCTCTCATTCTCTCTCTCTGACTTTTTCTTGTGTCCTCGTAATTTTATTATCGTATACTAGACATCATAAAAGTATACTAAACAAATTCTGGATTATCTTACCTTTCTCTGCAAAACTGTTGATGTTTTTTCTAACAGATGGTTAAATTACTAGTGGGTCACCTTAATCTTGTCGAGTCTTTGTGTTAGACTTTGTTTAAGCAGGTCTGTTTTAGTTTTATTTGTATCCCTCAGTACCACTGTGGGAGTTTAGACCTTAGTCATGGTCCATTTGAGGTTTCACTGAAAAGTCTGAATTGTGTATGAAGTACCCGTAATCTGAAAATATTTTAACTCCAAATTCTATCTTCCCAGCTATGGACAGATACTGAAATCTGCGCTTATCCCTTTCAGCCTTCCAGCTGTTATTGATTCTTGAGCTATTTTGAGTCTGACCCACGCATGTTGAGTATAGGAGTCAGCAAAGAATTTGATCGAAGTTTGCATGCAGATTGGGGGGCTTCCCCAACTGTGGCTCCCTCCTTTCTGGGATTTACTCCAATTTTTGGTCAGTATGGCCATGCCTACCTAACTTTGACCTCTGACTTCTCATCCCAGTAAGACTATTGATCTCTTATTGAGCTCTGTCCTTGTTGTGTTATATGAATGGAAGCGTGTCTGTGGAAAAAAAGCCAGGTGAATGTGGATCTTGCCTATGCCTAGACAAGGGTTGTGTCTTATCCAGTTTATGTCTGTTTTATTGTCTTTCTCAGTGCTTTTTAACACATTTTTAGTTTTATTTCATTGATTTACTGTATTAGTCTATTTTGCACTGCTAATAAAGACATACCTGTGACTACTACATAATTTATAAAGAAAAAGAGGTTTAATGGACTCACAGTTCCACATGGCTGGGGAGGCCTCACATTCATGGTGAAAGGAAAAGGCAAGTCTGACATGGTAGCAGGCAAAGAGAGAATGAGAACCAAGTGAAAGGAGTTTCCCCTTATAAAACCATCACATCTCATGAGACTTATTCACTATCATGAGAACAGTATGGGGGAAAATGCTTCCATGATTCAACTGTCTCCTACGATGTCTCTCCCACAGCACATGTGAATTATGGGAGCTACAATTCAAGATGAGATTTGGGTGGGGGGCGCAGCCAAATCATATCATCCACCCTGGGCCCCACCCAAATCTCATGTCGTCACATTTCAAAATCAATCATGCCTTCCCCAACATTCCCCCAAAGTCTTAACTCATTTCAGCACTAACTCAAATGTCCACAGTCCTAAGTTCATCTGAGGCAAGGCAAGTCCCTTCTGCCTAGGAGTCTGTTATATCAAAAGCAAGTTGGTTACTTCCTAGATACACTGGGTGTATAGGAATTGAGTAAATACAGCTGTTACAAATAGTAGAAACCGGTCAGAACAAAGGGGCTACAGACCCATGCAACTCCAAAGTCCAGAGGCGCAATGAAATCTTAAAGCTCCAGCATAATCTCCATTGACTCCATTTCTCACATTCAGGTCATACTGATTCAAGAGGTGGGTTCCCACAGCCCTGGGCAGCTCTTCACCTGTGGCTATGCAGGGTACAGCCCCCAGACTGGTGTCTAGTGTCTATGACTTTTCAGGCCCATGGTGCAAGCTGTGGGTGCAGCTACCATTCTGGGGTCTGGAGGATGGTGGACCTCTTCTCATCACTCCATTAGGCAGTACCCAAGTGTGGACTCTGTGTGGAAGCTCCAATCCCACATTTCCCATTCTCACTGCCCTAGCAGAAATGCTCCATGAGGGCCCTGCCCCTACAGCAAACTTCTGCCTGGACATCCAGGTATTTCCATACATCCTCTGAAATCTAGGCAGAGGTTCCCAAACCTCATTTCTTTCCTTCTGTGTACATAGAGGCTCAACACCACATGGAAGCTGTCATAGCTTAGGGCTTGCACCCTCTGAAACCATGGCCTGAGCTATACCTTGGCCCCTTTTAACCATAGCTAGAGTGGCTGGACTGCAGGGCACCAGGTCCCTAGGCTGCAAACAGCAGGGGGGAGCCTGGACCTACCCATAAAACCATTTTTTCTCCTAGGCCTCCAGGCCTGTGAGGGGAAGGGGCAGCCACGAAGGTCTCTGAACTGCCCTGGAGACACTTCCCCCATTGTCTTGGCAATTAACATTTGGCTCTTTCTTACATAAATTTCTGCAGCTGGTTTGAATTTCTCTTCAAAAATGGGTTTTTCTTTTCTATTGCATTTTCGTGCTGCAAATTTTCTGAACTTTCATGCTCCATTTCCCGTTTTTTGTTTTCTGTTGTTTTTCGTTTGTTTGTTTTGTGATGGAGTCTCACTCTGTCTCCCAGGCTGGAATGCAGTTGCATGATCTTGGCTCACTGCAACTTCTGCCTGCCAGGTTCGAGTGATTCTCCTGCCTCAACCTCCTGAGTAGCTGGAATTACAGGTACATGCCATCATGCCTGGCGAATTTTTTTATTTTTAGTAGAGACAGGGTTTCACTGTGTTAGCCAGGATGGTCTCGATCTCCTGACTTCGTAATCTACCCACTTTGGCCTCCCAAAGTGCTGGGATTACAGGCATGAGCCACCACACCCAGCCTTCATTTCCCTTTTAAAACAGAATACTTTTAACAACATCCATGTCACTTCTCAAATGCTTTGCTGCTTAGAAATTTCTACTGCCAGATATGCCTAATCATCTGCCTCAAGTTCAAAGTTCCACAAATCTCTAGGGCAGGGACAATATGCTGCCAGTATCTACTAAAACACAGCAAGAGTCACCTTTAATCTTGTTCCCAACAAGTTCCTCATCTCCATCTGAGACCACCTCAGTCTGGATTTCATTGTCAATATCACCATCAGCATTTCAGTCAAAGCCATTTAGCAAGTCTCTAGGAAGTTCCAAACTTTCCCATATTTTCCTGTCTTCTTCTGAGCCCTCCAAACTATTCCAAGCTCAATCTGTTGCCCAGTTCCAAAGTCGTTTCCACATTTTCAGAAATCTTAATATCAGTGCCCCACTTCTGGTACCAATTTACTGTATTAGCCCATTTTCACACTGCTGATAAAGACATACCTGAGACTGGGTAATTTACAAGAAGAAGTTTAATAGATTCACAGTTCCATGTGGCTGGAGAGGTCTCATAATCATGGTGGAAGATGAAAGGCATGTCTTACAAGGCAGGAGGCAGAGATTAAGAACCAAGTGAAAGGGGTCTCCCCTTATAAAACCATCAGATCCTGTGAGACTTATTCACTACCACAGGAACAGTATGGGGAAAGCCACCCTTTTGATTCAGTTATCTCCCAGAGTCCCTCCCACAACCAATGGGAATTATGGAGGCTACAATTCAAGATGAGATTTGAGTGGAGACACTGCCAAGCCATATCAATTTCCAGCATTTATCATTTTTAGCAGCAAGAGTGTTAGTCTAATACAAACAACTCTCCTCTTACTAGTAGCCTAAATCTTATGTCATTAATGAATATTTAAAGAAGTCTTAAAAATTAATAAGATAAAGAACAAACACAATAGGGAAAATATTTCTAAAACAAGAAAAAGTCAACTGGGCACTTCAAGAAGAGAAAATGTATGAGGAATAATGTATTAAATGATTCCTCCTCATCAGTAATTAAGAAAACATAAATTAAGACGATAATAAGATATTGGTTCATGTCCACTTTATTGGCAAAAATCAAGTAGCTAGATGATATGAAATAGTAGAGAGAATGTGATATTAATAGGAAGTAGGACACTTCTAGTGAAAATGCAAATTAGGAAAAAGATTAGTCATTACCTTGTAAGTTTAAATATTCACATGTCCTATGACCTGGCATTTCCACTTACGTTCAAGAAAATCTCTTTCACATATTGTATTAGGTTTTCTGTGATCAACTTAGCATGATCCCCACCCTCTTCTCTTCTCCTACATAGAACAGAATAGAAACTATATTTTCCAGATGTCTTGCCAACATAATTATAGTTTAGATGATATCAGTGAGAAGCACATCTGTAAAATTTGGAAAGTAAAACAGAAGAAGCCATTAGTCTTCAACAGCAGCTATAATTGAAGCAGGAAGCATTGGTAGAGAATAGAAATAGCCTTTTGCCTAGGGCATCAGATAATTGTTCTAAATGTAACCCACTTTGCTAGCGCAAGAAACTAAGACCATTGACAACAGCTTCTTGCACCTCAAGACTTCCCACAAGCCAGCAGCTGTCTTCCTGATGGTTTCTCATCCCAAGCCCTTACAACAACTGTGTTAAGTCCCTAATACCCTGTATTAAATCCCTTTCTACTCAATATACTCTGAGTAGAGTATCTCTTAAATTTCTAAAACTAAAAGCAATACAAGTGCTATTAACCTGAGAATGGATAAATAGGTAGTGGTATATACATATAATAAAATATTGTACAGCAGTAAAATGAGTGGGCTACAGAAGACTGACAACATGGATAAATATCAGAATCTTAATAATGAGTAAGAAAAGTCTCAGAAGACTACATGCATAAGTACCCTTTCAATAAAGTATAAAAATAAGCAAAACTAAACCCATTTATTTTAGGAATACATCTCTGTGTGTGATGAATATTTTTTAAAAGTGAAAAATAAAAACTTAGAACACTTCTTTTGGAGAAACAGAGAAACAAAACAAGAGATGAACATATATGCAAGTTATTGCATAGGTTTCATTTATTGACTGTGGTAGCACATTCCAGGATGTTCACTATATTATGAAAAATGATAAAATAAGCCTGCTAGAGCAATGATTTTAATGTGTCATGAACCTCAGATTATAACCAGCCCTATTTTGTGTCTTCAAACCCCTGAAATAAAATCTCAGTTAATGGTCTTAATAGATGAAGAGTGAATCAGCCACTTGGAAGACTGGACAAAAGGATTATTTTAAATGTAGCATAAAAACATGAAAAGCTGAGATAAAAATTGAAATATCTGGAATAGACACCCAAAAATGTGATTTTCCCCTAATGACATTTCTAGAAGCAAATAGTAGAAGAAATGAAAGAGAAGCAATACTAGAACAAATAATGGCTGAGAATATTCTAGAACTGGAGAGGGAAAAAAAAAAAACATGAGCCCTTAGAATGACAGTGTTCACTAAGTCCAAGAAGGAAAAACAATGTAACCTTACCCAAAATACCATGAACACAAACATAACAAGAAAGAAAATTACAAAATCTACCGGACAAACAAAGTTTCAGCTTTAAAAATAAGAATCAGAATGACATCAGAACCTTTATCAATACCACAGAACTCAAGAAAGCAATGGAAAAATATTTCTAAATCCTGAGAGAAAATAATTTGACCCTTGAATTCAATACACAATAAAACTTCACAAATAAAAATAAACTCTTCAAGAGTAAAAGTAAAATATGGGTATATTAACATGTTAGCATATTATAGTACCTATAGATTCTCACAGAAGTCAACTTTGAAAGGCAATGTTTGACAAGAAGAAAAAAAATCCAAAAGAAAAAATTTTGATAAATAAGTCAATGGAAAGTAAAACGTCAGTAGAAAAAAAAAATCGCAATATCTAAATAAATAAAAATATATGAACAATTAGTTGAAATAAAACTTCCAGGTAATAATATGGGTTAGTTAGGATTTTTTTGATAGCAGGGGGAGGAGCAGTTCGTGAGTGGAATCCTAGAATCAAAAATATTCTAACATTCTTATTTTATTCCATTCTCCAATGGAATGAGAAAGTAACTGAATAACAACATTTTAGAAAATTCTAAGTTTAATTGTTAAAAATATAAAGGTAATCATAGAAGAATAGAAATTGAATGTATAGCTTTTAAATCAGAGGAGAAAAAAATAGAGGAGAACAAAAATACTATATTTCAAAGTCAGTGAGATGTGGTTCTCAGAGGAGCATTTATAAATTTTAAATTATTAAAATAAATACAACTATGTATTAAAAACAAGATGATTTAAATAAATTATTTTTTCTACAGAATGTGCTAGAAAAAGAATAACAAAATAAACCCAAGTAAAGCAAAGGGAAAAAAAAAAAGAAACCACAAAATCATGATAAACATTCAAAAAAATCAGAATTGATTAAACAGTCGATTAAACAAACAGAAATAAAGTGCTTCTGTGAGTATGTTAAAGAAAAAACATCCCCGCACTTTGGGAGTCTGAGGCTGGAGGATCACTTGCGGTCAGGAATTCAAGACCAGCCTGGCCAATGTGGCAAAACCCCATCTCTATGGAACATACAAAAATTAGCTGGGCCTGGTGGCAGACAGCTGTAGTCCCAACTACTCAGGAGGCTGAGGCACGAGAATTGCTTGAACCTGGGAGGTGGAAGTTGCAGTGAAGTGAGATCACACCACTGCACTCAGCATCAGCAACAGAGCAAGACTCTGTCTCAAAATAAAAACAAAAGAAAAGGGAAAAAATACAAAATACTAACAATAGCAAGTTCAAAACAAAGAAAACACAAGTAATAAATATAGCTACAAGTGAAAATATTTTAATTATATTTTATAACTATAGAAAATTCATTTATATCATGGATTTATAATATCCGTTATATTTTTCAAATACCAATAAACTTGAAAACCCGGGTGAAATGAACAATTTTCTAGAGAATTATAAATTACCAAGGAGAAGTAGAAAGCCTGAATAGACTAATTCATACAGAATGAATTTTAAAAAAAATTGCCAGTGTTCTACTGTTCCAATGTTACTGGTATCATATAAAACTAGGTTTTATCTACTTATACTTAACTTGTCACTGTGCTAATTTCTAAGTTAAGACTTTCTTGACACTAACATGAACTATGAAGAGAAATTTAAGCAGCTCTCATAACCTGTGCCTACAGGCAGTTAGCATCTGGTTATTTTTATAAATACAGAAACCTTTACTAAATTTGTTCTGTTTTTCAAAAAATTAAATACTATAACAATGGATATAATAAAGGTATCAGCTACACATCCAGTGGCATACTTAGTTAAATTAAATTTATAATTTCCTTTGCGTTAGAATGCTCACTTTATACAGATCATACTTTTCAGGCTTCCAGATATAATAATAGACATCCAAGTTGTACTTGATTAGAAAATATGGGAAAAGAAAGAGAGAAAGAGAGAAGGAAGGAAGGAAGGAGGGAGGGAGGGAGGGAGGGGAGGGAGCGAGGGAGGGAGGGAGGGGGAGGGAGGGGAGGGAGGCAGGCGGGCTCTTCTTTTCTTTGAGTATTCCAGGAATGAGAAAGAAAGAGAGAAAGCAAGAGAGATACAGAAAGAACTAAAAGTCTCTTAAAGTACAGTTAATAATAATAATACACAGTTAATTAAAACTTAATAATATATAGTTAATAAGAAACTATTAATCCTGATTGTCACTGTGATGGCCAAATAATGCACATCTCATCCAAAGATGTTCAGTCGTAATGCCTGGAACCTGTTGATATGTTACCCTACACAGCAAAATGGCCTCTGCAGTTATCATTAAGGTTAAGAATCTTAAAATAGGGAGATTGTCCTGAATTGCCTGAGTTGGCCCAATCTAATCACATGCACCTTTAAAAGACAGCTTGCCCTGGCTAGAGTCAGAGAGATACAACAGAAAGGAAGGTCAGAGAGACGCCAAGTGTGAGCAGGATTTGACACCCAATCCATTGCTGATTCTAAGATACAGGAGACAGCATGCAAGGGCAGCAGAGAGATCTCTGGGAGCTGAGGGCAGCCCCTGGACTGCAGCCAGCAAGGAAACAGCGGCCAGGAATTCACAGCCACAAGGACCCAAATTCTGCCAACCACCCGAATGAACATGGGTGTGGATTCCTCCCCCAGTGCCTTCAGAAAAGAATGCAACTCTGCCACCTTGATTTAACTCTGTGAAACCGTAACAGAGAAACCAGCTGAGCCACACTGCATCCAGACTTCTGACCAACAGAAACAACAGGTGCTGTTATAAGCCACTAAATGTGTGGTAATTTGTATCACAGCAACAGAAACCTACTACAACCACCAACAAAATAACCAATAAAAAACCAAGATGACTGTACTCTACACACACCAAAGAACGCCTACAAATCTTCCCAAGGCTATTCCCATGATTTGGAGTAGGCACTCCCCAGTACTCAGCTCACCAACACGAAGACACTTTCCATCATGTCGGCCTCATCTTTACTCCCATGTGTTAGCACATTATGATGAAATGAAACCACTGCTTCATTCTACTTGGTGTTTCACCAGATGGTAGCGGATCTGTGTTTGCTATTATGTGCCAGATGGCACTGAGACACCAACCGCTTACAGTGTCATCTAAAACACAGAGACAAGCAAAAATTGAGGAATCCCTGCTGCAAAAATTGCAGACAAGAAGTTTCATGAGTATGCTAGGATTCATGATATTTAATTTGAACTGACCATGAACCGGTTTTCAGACTTCGGTCCAATTGTGAGTCTGTCCCCTAAATTATACCACCACAACACAGTGTTGAAACATTCTTTGTTATCTGTGACACCTCTACCAATCAGAGAAAGCAATTTAAAATACTTAGTTTCTCAGTCATCTGTCATTGTTAATGCCTAATTATATTTTGTAACTTCCTTGAAAGTTCTGATGGTATAAGACCTTCCTAACACACAGCTACAAGTTGATCAAAAGGCACATATTTTATCATGTGACATTTCATATTTGTTTGCATCTGATACCACATGAAAGATTTGGTAGATAGAGAAACTTCCTATCATAAGCTATTCACAAGCTATTTAGCTATCATAAGCTATTTAGCTACTTATCATTAGCTATTTATTTACTGTCGACATGAATTATTTGCCATAAATATGACTTTTTTGAAAGATAATATATTGCTATAGATTTCTATATCACATGTACTGGTGACATCACATGGAAATATTTTTAGCCAGATGGGAAGTGTCTTGTCCTGGAATTTAAAGTCAGGATACAAGGAAAATATAAGATGGGCACAGTGGCTCATGCCCATAGTCCCAGCTACTCAGGAGGCTAAGGTCGGAGGATCCCTTGATCCCAGGAGTTCAAGTCCAGCCTGGGCAACATAGTGAGATTCTGGCTCTAAAAAATAAAGAAAAGGAAAAGGATAATATAGACAAAAGAATTTACAAGATGGCCTGTTACAGAATACCAAAGATCCATATGTTACTCAATGATCAAGAACAGGAGTCAATCCTGAATTGACTTACAAGCCTTCACAATCTCCACTGATAGCTGGGGGTTTATGAGAAAATTCTACTCTCAGAATTTTTCATAATTTTGCTACTGTTAAGTAGGAGAAAAGGGATTTCTGCTTCAGTACTTAAGGATTCCAAGACTGTTATTTAGGTCCAGAACTCAAGAGGTCTAGACTAATATATAACCTCTCAAGAAAATTAACTGCAGGAGACATCCTTCCTGATATAAACAATCCCAAGAAACATTTTCTGTTTAATCATCTGGCATTAACTCTTTTTCAGCAACACCTGTTGAAGACTAACTAAGAACCCAATGTGAAAACAACACATATACTTAGTTCATTTTAAGTTAAGAAGTAGAGTCACTTGGAATTTCTATACTCACACATACAGGACAGAAATAACCTAACAACCAAGTACCAATTAAGTGGTTACAACTTGATATGACTTTTGGGAAAAAGGGTTGAACATGTGCTAAGAAATGCTGTGTGTTATTATTTCTTTTGTGTTTCTTTCTCTGTATTCATTAGCCCACAGCAATTTTACAGCAAGAAAGTAATGATTTGTTAAAGAACTCTTCTTTGATTTTCTGTTTATCACTGTTCTCAGCAGAGGTGAGAGATGCTTCATATGGGTACTAGAACCTGACAAACTCTGTTCATTCTTTAAAAAACAAAAATTTTTGAATACTTATGATGTGCCAAATGATGTAAGAAGAAAACTTCAAAAGGTAGATTTTCCACTTAAAAAGTAGGATCTCACAGCTTATAAAAAGACTCTTGCACATACATTTCTAATGACTAGGATATTTACAACAAATGTCATGTCTCTATTTTGTGAATAAGTTCACATGTGGAATTTATTATGGATCAGTCCATGTTTCTATATTTCATAATTTTAAAAAAATTACATCATCCAGCATTTCCATACACTTCTAAAGCATGCCACCTTGGAAGTTTTATATTCATTCTTCTCATAGTACACATTTTAAATAAGCTTATACCAGAGAGGGAAACACATAATTTAGTAAGAACACTTAACTCTCCATCCTGCTATAAAATAGATGATCTCTATGGAACTTTTATAGACCTTCCGTGTCTAATATTGTAGCTACCACAAAGTTGAACATTCTTAATGTAAAAATCCAAAATCTGAAGTACTCCAAAATTCAAAACCTTTGAACACTGATATGACAATATAAGTGTGAAATTACACACCTGACCTCATGTACACAAACTTGCTTTCATGCACAAAATTATTAAAAATAGTGTATAAAATTGCTTTCAGGCCACATGTATAAGGTGTATATGAAACAAATGAATTTTGTGCTTCAACTTCGTTCTCAACCCCATGTATCTCAGTAAAAGTATTCTAAAATTTGAAAAAAAGTTAAAATTGGAAATACTTCTAGTCTCAAGCATCTTGGATAAGGGATACTCAATCTGTAAAATACATGGTTATTTAAATTCTTTAAAATTAAATAAAGTTAAAAATGCGATTCCTTGGTTGCATTTGCAGTAATCACATGTCAAGTGCACAATAGCTAGCAGCCACTATGATGGACAGCAGAGATTATTACCTTCACCACAGAAAGTTCTACTGAACAGCACATTTACAGCTGTCACTTACAATTATTTTTATTCACAAAGGATAATATTTTCTTAGCCTAATGTCTTAGCCTTTATGTACAACCGTAGACTGCAAAGGATGTGTGAGAAGATATACACCCACACTTATTATTACCTGAGGGATCTGATGCTTAGAAAGTTTTAGGTGACAGAAAGATCACTCCGGAGGTTTTTCCCTAGATTCAGAAGTCCGTCTTGCATTAAAATTTTTAGCCTTTTGTCTCCTGACAGAAGAATAGTGGCTGATTGAAACCAAGGGCTCAGATGATCAGATCTTATCTACTATGACAGTGCTTATTGATTTGTAATAGCTGCTTGATTCAAGCTATTGAGCTCAGAGAGAAAAAGTGGTTTGATATATTAATGATGACTTGCAGGTCAAGAGTTGATGTCATGCTTGCCAGGCATTTTCTATCACTACAAGTATGAGCTAGAAACTAATATAGCTGGCAACTAACATGTACACACAGAGTAGTTAGAAGTGCATGCCAAAGTAAGACAGTGTGGAAGCAGGCACTGGTATATTTCATATCCCCTGGACTAATAAAAAAATCATCCTTCAGTTTGGGCTCTGTAACTTTAGAGGGATGAGAGAGAACTCTGGTGACACAAAGAAAAACTTTAAATTACTCTCTAACTCATTTCCTCAAACCCTGAATAACCCAGTCCATCTTCTCTCCATCTTTTACACGAGATATGAGTCCTGTCTGGAGCCTTCCCCAAAAAATCTCTTTGGAATGAGTCTAAGAGACAAACTATAAAATAACTTTCCAAGAGAATCTTTTATGGAGAACATAAAATGTCACCTCTTCTTGTAGGAATCCAAAAATATATTTTTCTGAAAATCGGAGACACATGAAAAGACTGTTTCAGGCCACAGGATTCTGCAGTAGTCTCTAGAGAGATGTATGAAATACAATTTCTCATTCTTAGAATGTGGCCTATCTACTGTGTAAATTCCTAGTGCACTCTGTCCCTAGAAAAATAATGTATTGTTGGCCAGGCACGGTGGCTCATGCCTGTAATTCCAGCACTTTGGGAGGCCAGGGCAGGTGGATCACTTGAGGTCAAAAGTTCAAGACCAGCAGGCCACATGGTGAAACCCCATCTCTACTAAATATACAAAAAATTAGCTCGGTGTAGTGGTGTATGCCTGTAATCCCAGCTACTCAAGAGGCTGAGGCAGGACAATCACTTGAATCAGGGAGGCGGAGGTCACAGTGAGCCAAGATCGCGCCATTGGACTCCAGCCTAGGCAACAAGAGCAAAATTCTATCTCAGTAGTAATAATAATAATAATGTATTATTTTGCTCACACATACACAAAGGCAGTCTGAGATCTGCTTTACCTTTAACTTTCTATTTGGAAGATTTTCTTTATATATTTTAAAGCAAATTTCCAGCCTTTTCCATGTAAAGCTCCTTGTTGAAGGCTCTGGTTCAGCCATTGTGAAGTTACTCAGAGGTTAAATCCAGTTTAATAACTGACTGGAGCTTTGCTTCGCTTTCACTTTTCTAAGGAATTGTGACCATTTTACTATGGACCATGCATCCACAGAAAGGAAACACAATGTAAATCTTCTTTTTCCTCTTCATTAGCAATGCTTACAGAATATATTGGTTAAAACAAGTTCTGGGATAACAAAGAGTTTGCAGTATAAAAAGAGAAGTAATTTCTAAAGTAGATATTATTTTTTAATTCCCTAGAAGCCTCAATACATAATGAAACATTTGCTTCCTTTGTATCATCAGGTGCATATATATACACATTCATATAGAAGAAACACTAAATATACATACATATATTTTTTTATTTCTTTAGATGGAGTCTCACTTTGTCACCTAGGCTGGAGTGCAATGGCGCGATCTCAACTCACTGCAACCTCCGCCTCTTGAGTTCAAGTGATTCTCCTGCCTCAGCCTCCTGAGTAGCTGGGATTACAGGCATGCACCACCATGCCCAGCTAATTTTTTGTATTTTTAGTAGAGATAAGGTTTCACCATGTTGGCCAGGCTGGTCTCAAACTCCTGACCTCAGGTTATCCGCCTGCCTCGGCCTCCCAAAGAGCTAGGATTACAGGCGTGAGCCACCACGCCCAGCTGAACAAATATATTTCAGGAAAGGAATTTAATTTGGTTCTTACTGAAATGGTTACATTATTAAGATTTTTTTGCCCTAAGTTATAATTTGGCTCAACAGTTCATGTTGGCATCATTCTGACAATGTATTTCAATTAATTAAAGGCAATTCACTACTTAATAACAAAACTATCTTTGATGGCCTAAATCAAACTAGCAGGTATTAATCCACAACAATGTGTCTGCAAGATAATGGGCCTCTCCATGTTTCTTAAACATACACACTAGTTATAAAACAAGAACAACAGTGTCACAGACTAATGCACAGCCTTTCTACCAGCCAGACATTTCAGCCAGCACAAAAGTGAATGTCTGAGGATTTAAAGGTATACTTTTAAAAATTCAAAAATATAAAAAAGAGAAGAAAATATTTGAATTTTTAATAATCTTAGAGTGAAGAAATAACCAAAATAGTCACTAAAGAGCAGTGGTTTTTAAAAAGTTATACATCTAGCCTATGCAATGTTATGCAGCTTCTAAAAAGGAATACAGGAGGTATAGTCTTGTGTGAGAAAATATCAATATAATAATATAATATGGTCCTACATTAAATATATAGTGTGTTTATATATATATACACATAAATATATAATATCTGTCTGTAAAGCTTATATATAAAATGAAGAATGTCTATATGAAGAGTCTTTTTAGTATGACATTTGAGTGTTTTAATTACTAATCTTTCTTCAAAAACACGTATAAAAAAAGGAAAGAGAAAATGAATTAATGTGGAGATGCAACTGGAATGTCCAATTTTTAACATTTACTGACAGCTTTTAATGTGGCAGATATTAATGAACATGTAAAGCTGAATAATTATATTTCATGTAAATAATTATATTTATATAAAATGTAAATTTGTTCATTTAATCCTTACAGATCTGCAAGGCACAGTTAATAATTATATTTCACATATGAGATAACTAAGATTCATAGTGGCTGGCTAATTTGTCCACAGTTACACAGCTGATAAATGCCAACATGAACACCTAATCTGTCTAACATCAAATTTTCTCTTTTGTAATGAATAGGTAAGAATTATTTTATATTAACATATCAAAGCACCAGCTTATGAGGGTTGGTGTCTGCTTACTGAATTATGATGTTTTATATATATAAATGGCTATTTCCAAAGCACTTGAAAATGATCATTTAATTCAAATATATCAATGCATATTGAATGCCTACTTTGTATTAGGCACTATGCTAGGTCATAAAACCAAAAAGATGACTAAGAGGTTGTTCAGGTCCTCAAGCAGCTCAGTCCAGCAGAGGAGAAAAGGAAATAAACAAATAGTTACAAAAACACCATCCTAAATACCATGTAGTAAAGGTACAAAGTGCTTTGGCAGGAAGAAGGTAGCCCATTATTTGGGGTAATGCATGTCAGTTGAAAACCTGTTTATAAGATTTATTTACTAAGCAAGCTTTTTCTACATACCATTTGGAACAGAATCTTAATGTAAATTTTAATAAATTCCCAAATAATGGATTTAAAATTTTTAAATGTCATTATCATTAATACTAACATTTAAGGGTTTTTCACAGACAGCCTAACACACATTCTAGCTATTCTAGAAGGAAATAAGACCAATCATACGACACAGATAATTTTTTAAGAAAAAAAAATAGGTGAGAATTGGGGGGACATTCCTCTTTAGTCATATGTTCATGAAATTCTTCGATGGTTATATAATAATTTATTGCCTTGGTAGTTTGCTTTTAAAGGCAAGATTAAGAATTGAATATGACTGATTAACTCCTATCTGGAGTCTTTTCTCCACCTACAATTTCACGTGAACATCTTTCGGACTCCACAATATGAATTAAATTAAGAATCATCAAAAAGTTTCTTTATTTTGCATGGTTTGTTCAATAAATTACAGCAAGTCGAGAGTTGCACCCACCTTATTAAAATGTGGTAATATTTTACTTAGATATAAGTTACAGCATATTAAAATATTTTATTAATAATATATGAGGAATATTTAAGGTTCTAATTAGTTCTTCTCCTAGACAATACATATATTTTTTAAAATTGAAAACAAAATCTTACTGCCAATAAAGTGATAGCATTCAAAATTCTGTATTAAGAAAATTTTAATTAAAACCTCATTTTTATTCCAAACAAAATGTGATAGCTCTCCAAATTGGTTTTACCTTAAGGAAATTTTGATTAAATTTTTTGTTATCTGCTTAAGGTATCCTTTATAGCGTACTGTATAAACATACTACCATACTACCAAGAGACAAAAGGTAGGACAAATGATTCTTCCTTTGTATCACTCCAACTGGCTTTGATGGGCAACTACAGGACTAACTCTCTCCTACAGGTCTGTTCCTGCCTATTCTGTTCCTAACTCAGTGGTCCCATAAACTGAAGTTGGGCAACCTAAGAGGAAGGAGGGGTAACTGGCCATGGAAACAACTGTGTTACTTAAGAAAGCACACTGGAGATCAGATAAACCTCTCGATTAATACATTATTGTAGATGTCCCTTAACTCTATAAAATAGAGGACTTGACAACCATTCTTTTACTGTAATTTATGCTTTAGATTTGAGCTAAGAATCACCAGGGAGCAATCAGTAGAGCATAAGAATTAGACAAAGACTTTTCAAGGACTAATTTTATCTGTAAAGTGGGAAATCTAAACTTGATCATCTTTACGTATTGGCTCTCAAATTTGTGAGATCTTGATGTTCAGGAATCAGGTAAAATGTCTGCTCTTAGGTATCAGGAGTTTTCTCTTCTTTATGCAGAAAGTATATAATTCTAAGCATTTTAACTTCTACGTTTATAAAAGAGTCAGGTAACTAATCCGTTAACACAGTAGAAGATTTAGAAGATTAATGGACAGATTCCTAAGACTAAGTCCCTAATAAAATATAAGCAAACTGAATAAAACAAAATAGTAAAGACATACCAAACAAGCAAGGCTCTGTTTGTGAGTTGGTGAAGCAAATAGCAACCTAAGATTTACTGTTTGAGAAAAACCAACACAGTCCCTCTTCCCATCTTCCTCTCTATAAATAGACAGGTATAGGTGCATAAATATATTCATATATCTCAAATATGTACATTGCAAAGAAGATGGGAAGCAAATGAAACAAGTCGTCTAGAGTAGTTACCCCTGGATGGTGAACTACAAATGACTGTTATCTGGTTCTCTTTACTTTTTCTGCACTCCCTAAATTTCCTGCTACTTATAATTTTAAAAATATATTTAGATACCACTTATTTGTTTCTACTAATAGCCCCCAGATGTGGGATGCTTGAAATTTTTAGCAAGAAATAATTTTAAATAATTTTAGCCTACAAGAGCATCTATGGCCTAAGCGCCCACGAGCAAGAAATGTGGGAAGTTTGACTTAAACACAGAAAAAGCTAGATTCACATGTCACAAAGGGGCACTTAGAACAAAAAGGAAAAAAAAAAGTGTATTCTGGTCCAAAGTGATGGTTGGGGGACAAATTACACTTCACAGTTTATATCAAGAGATTATCTTATGTCAATTTTGTAAGACCTATTCATTGCACAATGTGATGAACAAAGAGATAAAAACTATAAATTATCCACTGACTATCTGTGGGATATTTAGAAGAAATTAAAGTAAAAATCTAAGGCATTTATTTTAACGTCATATTTTACATTCCAGATTCACAGATGCACAGTTCCTTGGAAACCTATTGACCTTTAAAAATATTGTACTTCTTGATGTGACAAAGCATCTATACACATTGATGTGACACAATGAAATAGAAACTACTAAGGAACAGAAACATCTGATTGGGTTTCATAAGACGTGAAGGTGTTCACACTCAACATGGACACCTGGATTGTGCTGGTGTCCTCTTCTCCCTCCTCTCATTGCTCAACTTGAGATAAATAGAATCACAGAATTAGGAAAATTGCAGAGCTATGTTATGGCAATTAATTTGCAATTTCCAAAGAGAGTCACAGAAGAAAGAAAAAAAACGTTAACTGCTTCTCCAGCCTTCCATAAATTATGAGTGCTTGATTAGAGAAGCAAGAGGCCAGAGAAACAGAGAAATGGAGAAGAGGACTCCACAGACGAGCTTCTCCAGGAAGGTGAATGATGCCCAGTGATCTGGAGAAGGTCACGATTCCAAACCAACAGTTGTTGGGCACATTCCCTGAGAACATGTGTCTTCTTCTGGATCGAGATGACTGGCAGAAAAAAAGAGTCAACCTTTTGTTGCAGTATGTGTCACAGAAGGCTTCTGAACCTTTTACCTCATTATTACTGAAGATCTTGTCTGGGAAAATCATCAGGGGAAAGTATTCCTGCTACTAGATTAATTGGAGGAAATGTTGAACATTTATTGACTTCAACTAAATACATGTTCAGATGTTTCCTGTTTTTTTCCAGCCTTTTAAGTAGCTGGGACTACAAGTGCACCACCAGGCCGGCATAGCAAGCAAATTTGTAGTGGGATCTGGATCACGGAGTTTTTGTCTTAATCTCTCAGCCTAAGCTGAGGAGCTGATTTAACTCAAAGAGAACAGGGACCACCAAGAAGGAATAGTATCTGTCGTATTTTAAAAATGAGTATAATCATCTTAGAGCCTGAAATTCTAGACTGCTTGGCCAAACTACTAAACACCAGCTGTCTCTGTAAAAATACGTTTTTCAATCTGCAAAAAGTCCCAGGAATAGGACAGCACACTATCAAGGACCCAGGGATCTCATTTGTCCACTCTGCCATTCTCTGTGTGCTATCAAGACACAGTTCCGGGTGTCACAGGCTGGCACGAGCCTATCCACAGAGAAAGGGAGGGATTTCCTCCACATGTCTATATTATAAGGTAAATTATTCCCCCAGGAGACCCTAGCAGACATCTCCTTCAGGCCCTTTTACACCAGGATTGGGTTTTATACCTATAGCATAGGGCAAGGAAGATGAGAATGCAAGTATAAGAGGTTTCAATATCTATTGTGGAAGAAAGCTCTTCCAGCAACCAAGAAAAAAGATAAAGAAATAGCTGTTTTGGAGGCAGCCAAGAGTTTTGCCACAGGAGAATAGAGGAGGAGGGGTACCCAGATGAGACTCACTCGGGAAGGTTAAAAGAGCAGCAAAGAAAACAGCTTGTGGGTACAAAAGGCAAACCAGTGTTTCCTTCCCAATGCTGACTGAGAATTGTATAGGAGAGAGTATAGGAGGGAATTGTCTTTTAGTCTCTTGCATGTGATAGGCTTTGAATAAATTTTGAATTTCCCCCATGAAGTTGAACAAATTGAAATGTAAGGTCGCTGGGGCTAAGACATAATTATGGTAACTCAGGATAAGAATATTTTGATGCAAATCTCATTTTTTACATTGAAATCAGAGAATACAGCAGTACCTTTTACGAACATCCTGGTGGCACAGACAGTCTATGACCTGGCCACTGCAGGGGCTCAGTCGTCATATCCACGCAAATGTGCTTTTCACATGAGACCCAGGCGAAAAAGACTATTACTTTCCTACTTTCTTCTTCACTTTATCAACCCATTAATACTATCTTTCACCATGGTGATGAGAATGACTGACACATGGGAATAGACATTCATTTTCATTGTGAAAGAAAAAATTCCCACCTCCAATACGGCATTAAAGAGTACGAATTCCTTATCCTTCTTTGCGTTAAGTGTGTGTTACTTAGGCTTAGCTCATCTGTGTTTAATCGGCTTCCTTCATACTCTCTCCATGAAGCCAGAGATGTGCATATTAAACACAGGAGTTTCTGACAGCTTCTCCTTCCCTAGGGCAAGATTGCTCAACTAATAATAACTAAGATATCTTTTGACAAGTGCAGCTAAGAGCTGGGAAAGCTTAGTCAATCTACATCAGCCTTGTTGGCACTTTCTTTCCATTACCTACCTGCATTTTCTTGAATGATAGAAACTGGAGGATGACTGCAGAACCCACAAAATCCAGGAGAGGCAGCGGATGAAATCAGGCCTGGAAGGCTAGTGAGGAATGAATGCAAAAGCAGACTCATATTGATCAGGGAAAGGAAAATACTTTTTCCAACTACAATTGCAGCTGAAACCCATAAATTAGATGATTGAAGCAATAAGACACGTGAAACGGCTTTTAAGTCCACTACCCACTCTGTGTAATAAATTTCAAATGACATCGAGGCTTTTAGTGGAAAGAATGATTTATTGCCATCTGCAAGAAGGAAGCTTTCAGGGATTATCTCTAAAGTGGCAAAATACTATTCCAAATTTCACAAAATTAGCAAAGCTTCATGAAGCTCGGTGACTGAACTGACAAGCAACCTAGCTCAAAAAAAATTTTAATGGAACAAAAATATTGCAAATGTGTATTCTCACATACCAATACTTAGAGGTGTATTAATTTCTCAAAAATAATCTAAATTCCACATTAAATGAAAACTTCGTTTGATTTGTTAGAAGAAAAATCCTGAGGATATTTAATTTCTGGATTACTTTTAATATATGTGTATATCCCAAAAGGATAGATACATAGAAAAGCGTAAACCTATTCCTACTCACTTTTGGCATGAATTAATTCTAAATAGATTTACTTTTCTTGCCTCAGGCAACACCTTCCACTTATCTCTTCATTTAAAAGGAGCTGAGACAGTTCAGCAATGAACCATCTGAGCAGGTGATAGAGGCAACAATCATGGACCTAACTTTACATTCCAGTGTTCTCTTACTTCTGTGATTAGCTTCACACCTGTACTCCCAGCACCCTGGGAGGCTGAGGCAGGAGGATCACGTAAGGCCAAAACTTTGAGACCAGCCTGGGCAACAAGGTGACAACCTGTCTCTACAAAAAAATTTTTAAAATTAGCCAGGTATGGTGGCGAGTGTCTGTACTCCGAGCTACTCAGGAGGCGGAGGCAGCAGAATCGCTGCAGCCCAGGAGTTCGAGACTGTGGTGAGCTATGATCACACCACTGTACTCCAGCCTGGTTGACAGAGTATGACCCTGTCTCTATTGGGGGGGGAAAAATGTTATTAGGCAATTCAGGTAAATTCTGAGAGGTTCTTACAAAAATGCATACTTGTCAAGCAGAAGGGTCTAAAAGAAAATGACAGGGAAATCTGCATATTGGGACAGGAAGCAATAAGGTTGATGCTATGAAGTCTGAGACGTGAAAGAGTTCCCAGACCTTGTGCTTCCCTCTTGTCCACCAACTCCTTTCATTCTAGGAAGTTTGCAAAGAATCAGGTAGTGGAAAATTAAGAAGCATGCTTTCTCTACAGACAATAGACTTTCACCGTCAGAATTGTGGATTTCCGGTGTGCAATGTACCCAGCATGTTTTCTGGGTTCTGTCTCTCTGCCCAGGCCCTGCAGCACGTGGCTATGAAGAGGAGGCACCTGCAAGCTTAGAGGCATGGTGTCTCCTCAGGCTCCAGCTCTGCCTCTTCTAACTAGTCCTCTCGCTTTCTGAGGACACAGTCAATTCTAAGAAATAATTGGCATCCATTAATTAACCATATAGTGCACCTTCTTGTTTTCCTTCTATGTCACCTATTTTACCACTACAGAGACTCAGATTTAATTATCTCATCTGTCAAGACTATAGTCTAAGAAAGAAAATGTTTTGGATATTAACACAGTCTCTTTTTTCCCCCCTGTAAATGTAATGGAACTGTATTCCAATTTTTAATGATTTCTCAATTACTGTAAGATAGAAAAATAGCAAAAAAAAAAAGTGTCTCTTTCAATTCACATAATTAAAATGAATATCTTCCTTAGACAATTTTCAAGTTGCCATTCTTGAAACTGTACATGGTTTAACTGTTCATAAGTGGTAGGACTAATGAATAAAATGGAAGAGAACTTTACAGTTTAATATCTCACCTTTCCCCAATCCTCTGCATATAAACAAATTCTTCCTATAAACACAGGTAGCCAGTGTCTTCACATATACCAAGGCATATTCTCCCACTTGTCATTTACAAAAATGTTTTCTCTCACACATTTATGATATGAATATCAAATAAATAAGTCTTCCAACACTTACATTTGCACTAAATCTGAAGATAAAGAGAAGTAGTTCCTATCTGAAGAAATGAAATATTCCTCAAGCAAGCAGACCCATAATTTTACACATGATGGAAAAGATTTCAGTCAGGAATAAGCTCCCAAAACCCTGTGATCCGAATTCAGAAATTAACTAACGAGTAAATTTTTTCTCAGTTTCCAAGTTAACTGAAAGACCGGAGTGCAGAAATATTGGAGCCTCAGCATAGACACTATTGAAAATAATATGATTCGTCTGGGCGCAGTGGCTCACACCTGTAATCCCAGGACTTTGGGAGGCCAAGGGAGGCAGATCACCTGAGGTCAGAAGTTCGAGACCAGCCTGGCCAACATGGCAAACCCCACCTCTACTAAAAATACAAAAATTAGCCAGGCACGGTGGCACACGCCTGTAATCCCAGCTACTTGGGAGGCTGAGGCAGAAGAATCACTTGAACCTTGGAGGTGGAGGTTGTGGTGAGCCGGGGTCACACCACTGCAATCCAGCCTGGGCAAGAAGAGTGAAATACCACCTCAATCAATCAATCAATCAATCTATTCATTGTAAAGCAGTTCTCTCTTGAACTCCATCTGTTCTAATTAGCTATTGCTGTGCAAAAAACCACTCTAAACTCAGTGACATAAAATAGCAACCATTATGATCACACGTTCTGTGGGCTGGGATTTTGAACAGGGGACAGTGTGGAGGCTTATGTGTGGTCCAGGTCATCTGGGGCCTCAGCTTGGAAGGCTCCAGTGGGTTCAAGGTGACTTGACCAGTCAGGGGCTGGAATCACCTGGAAGCTTATTCACTCACGGTCTTTTATTCTAGGCAGTACCTAAGCCCAGCTTGGACTGTCAGGCAGCATGCCTGCACATAGTCTTTCCACATGACTTGAGTTTCTCCCAGCACGGCAGCTGAGCTCCAGAAAAAGCTTTCTGAGATGGAGCATCTGGAAAATGAGTCTTCTAGGAGAACAAGGCTGATACTACTTGGTTTTATCCTGCCCAGCCTCAGAAGGTCTACAGTATCACTTTCACCAAATTCCACTAGCTACAAGCGAATTCTGAAAGGCAGCCCAGTTTCAAAGGGAGTGCAATGAGACTCTTCCTCTTGATAACAGAATTGCAAAGTCACACTGTCAAAGAGTATATGGGTTGGAAGTTATTGCTGGAGCCATCTTTGGAATATGCAGTTTGCTCAACCATCAAGGGAAGAGGATTGAATGTGAAATGCTTTTACTATCTTTTATATGACAATCTATGCTAGGTAATTTACACATAATATCATTAAGTTACCAACAACTTTATGCTTCAGATCTAACAATGGCCACATTAACAGTATCTATGCTTAATGTCTTCCCAACTAGTTGATAAATTACTCCAAACCAATAATTTTATTTTTATCTGTTCCCAATGCCTTGCATGATACCAGGCATGTAACAGATGCTCAAATATTTGTGAAATAAAAAATCTCTGTAATAGATCTGGTCTTAATTACTCATCTACATACAAATTCTCTGTTCAGCTCTCTGCCTCTTGCTGACTTGGACTTTGTCTTGCTTATCTCCAAAATTTAACATTATGCCTGGTACAAAGTAAGTTCTCAAAATATATATATTTAGAGCTGAACTAGTCTTTGTTAAGAAGATAGCTCCACTGTTTTGAAACCAATAACGGACCTGGTGTGAGGCTAAATATAATTAACTACATCTATGGCCCTATAGCAATAGAAACCAAAAGCATATATTTCCCTTACCAAACAAATTCCTTTCTAACAAACTACTCCAAAAGCTATTGGGTTAACACAACAAATGTTTTATCATTTGAGATTCTGCACATTGACTAGACAGTTCTGATACTGGCTGATTTGCAGTTATCCAAGCAGTCGGATGATCCAAAACCACCAAGAGGACTCCCTCCCATGACTGGCAATTCATGCTGGCTATTGGCTGACAGCTTAGATGGGCAGCCTACTATGAATCTTGCAGGGGTTTCTCCCTGGGAGACATAAGCATCTCACAACCATGGGGGCTATGTTCCAAGAGGGTGGACCAAGAGCAACTATTCTAAGGGAGAAGAAATGAAAGCTGCCAATCTTCATTTGGCAGCTTGCATTTCTTCTCCCTAGAATCTTCATGAAAGCTAGACTCAGAATTGACACAGTATCACTTAGCCATATTTTATTGGTTAAGCTGTCACAGTACCAGTGAGATTCAAGGGTTGAGAAAGTTAAGTTTCATTCTCAAAGGGGAGTGATCAAAAATATGCGACCATCTTTAATCCACCACAGACCGGGAAAAAGGAAAAACAAATGCAGACTACTTTGGTGCAACTTCTTTTGTTTGTGAATAAGTAGAATCACACAACACTACACCAATGGTTAAGCAAAGCTCAAGGTGAGGACTGTAAATTGATTACTGCAGAGCTCAGAGACAGAAAACCTGGCCTTTTCCTGGTTGTCTAGTAAGACTTAGGTGGTCCACATAAGGAATTTATATTATCTCTTTATAAATCATTTGAGATAACCTAACTGAAGAACATAAGCCAGTTGGACATATAACAACTAACACCCTGCCCACTTCTTTTAACCAATGCTAATTGAGGAAAAAAGTTTCATGGGAAAATAGTCCTAATTTTAGCTTAAAAAAAAAAAAGAAAGAAAAGGTTACAAACTTGAATTTATAATATCATCCCAATTATGTTTTACTTACGTGTAATAAGTTGAAGCGTGTTAAACAAATTTTATGGGAAGCCACTGTTTTGGGCTGAGCACCTGCATTACACTCCTACAGACTAGACCAAATCAAAATGGAGTCACTTGTGCTAAGTGACACATAAGCAAACTGAAACTTTAAGAAATCAGGTAGATCACCAAACAGACCAGTTTTTTCCCTCTTGATAACAGAGTTGCAAAGTCACATTGTCAGGATACTCACAACCACAAATTGGAATGAGCCCAGTCAATCTGAGTTAGTTTAAGAGGGAAGTCCCTTCTGCTTTAACCCTTACAAGATAGGTAAACTGAAGTAAGGAGATGTTAACCAATCCACGTTTTCCTAGTATGTTGTTTCCTTGTTCCCATCTTATAAAACCCAACTCTTCGGTCATACTCTGCAGAACACACATTCTATTTTATATGAAATGCTGCCCAGATTCAGGATGTCAAATAAAAGCCAATTAGATCTTTAACCTGTAATTTTGTCTTTTGGCAGGTGTTGGGCATTTGTTGCAATAGTATACGAAAACTCAAATCTGTTTTCTTCTGCTGCTTTTAAATGAAGCTTCTTGTGCACACTTGGAGGATGCGTTTTCAGGTATTATAGGTCAAGACTGGAACTGTCTTAGCTCCTGGAAAGTTAAATGGACTGTGCTGGGTATAAGAGCCTGGAATCTGGCCATTTCAAAGAGGAAGTTGTTTAGGTGAGTTTTTAAATACTATGATTCAAATGACTGGGAAATACAGGTTGAGTATTTCTGAGGGCTGAAGGAGAATGTGGCCTGATTTGGGATGAAGAAATCAGCAATTAGAAGAGTAGAGAAATTCCTCAGAAATGTGAGGAAAGAGTAAGAAGGTTGCAAATACCTTCAGTGACAGAGCCTAGATGGCAAGTTTAAGTGTCCTTGTCTGAGTCTATTTTGTGTTGCCAGAAAAGAATACCCAAACCTGGGAAATTTACAAAGAAAAGGAGTTTATTTTGCTCATGGTTCTATAGGTTGGGAAGTTCAAGGGCATGGTCCTGGCTTCTGGTGAGGGCTCTCTTGCTGAGTCAAGACATGACAGAGACCATCAAAGAGAAGCAAACATATTCCAAGAGGTAAAACCCAAAGGGCATCCTGGCTTTAAAACAATGCACTGTCTCAGGAGCTAATCTATTCCCAAGAGAACTAGAGTAAGAACTCATTGTCAAGAGAACAATGCTAAGCCATTCATGAGGAATCTATCCCCTGTGATCCAAACACCTGCTACTGGTCCCCACCTCCCAACACCACCACGCTGGGGATCGAATTTCAATCCCCAGTGTGGTCTTGGTAAGACAATCCAAACCACAGAAGAATTGCTTGAACCTGGGAGGTGGAGGCTGCAGTGAGCCGAGGTCACGCCACTGCACTCCAGCCTAGCACCTGGTGACGGAGTGAGACTCTGTCTCAAAAAAAAAAAAGAAAAGAAAAGAAAGGCAAGTTGGAGGTCAACAACTCCAAACGGGGCTGCATGGCAGGGGCCCTGGAGGCAGAATATTAAGCTCCTTGGATTTGGGAACCACAGCAGGTCCCCATGTGGAATGGGGCAAGGGGGACTAGGAGGCGCAGTTTCCAGTTCACTAGATAAACTGAAGAGCAGAGGCTCACCCTAACTTCTTGGATTGTGGAAATGCTGTTATCTGTTCTAGCCTAAGAAGGAGGAGGAAGGCATTAAAAATAACTAAGAGTAAACTGCAACAAATGGGCAACAACGTAGTCAGATGAAATTTGATTTTACCCAATGTTAAGAAATGTGAAAGGCTGAACGCAGTGGCTCACACCTGTAATCCCAGCACTTTGAGAGGCCAAAACAGGAGGATCACTTGACCCCAGTAGTTTGAGACCAACCTGGGCACATAGTGAGACCTTGTCTCTACAAAACATTAAAAATTAGCCAGGCATGGTGGCTTTCACCTGTAGTCCCAGCTACATGGGAAGCTGAGACAGGAGAATCCCTTCAGCTCAGGAGATTGAGGCTGCAGTGAGCCATGGTGTGCCACTGCATTCCAGCCTGGGTGACAGAGTAAGACTCTGTCCAAAAAAGAAAGAGAGAGAAGAGAAGAAAGAAGTAAAGAAAGAAGTAAAGAAAAGGAAGGAAGGAAGGAAGGAAGAAAGAAAAAGAAAAGAGAAAGAGAAAGAAAGAGAAAAAGAAAGAGAAGGAAGGAAGGAAGCAGGGAAGGAAGGGAGGGAGGTAAGAGAGAGAGAGAAAGGGGAGAGGGAGAGGAGGGAAATGTGAGATTACTTTTTTTTTTTTTTTTTTGAGACAAAGTCTCTCTCTGTCATCCAGGTTGGGGTGCAGTGGCACAATCTCAGCTCACTGCAACCTCTGTCTCCCAGGCTCAAGCAATTCTCATGCCTCAGCCTTTCAAGTAGCTGGGATTACAGGCATGAGCTAGGACGCCCAGCTCATTTCTTTTTCTTTTGAGACAGAGTTTAGCTCTGTCACCCATGCTGGAGGGCAGTGTCACCATCTCGGCTCACTGCAACCTCCACCTCCCAGGTTCAAACAATTCCCTGCCTCAGCCGCCCAAGTAGCTGGGATTACAAGTGCCCGCCACCATGCCCGACTAATTTTTGTATTTTAATAGAGACAGGATTTCACCATCTTGGCCAGGCTGATCTTGAACTCCTGACCTTATGAACCACCCCCCTCAGCCTCCCAAACTGCTAGGATTATAGGCAGATAATTTTTGTATTTTTAGTAGAGATGGGGTCTCCCTATGTTGGCCAGGCTGGTCTCAAACTCCTGACCTCAAGTGATCCACCGCCGCAGGCTCCGAAAGTTGTGGGATTACAGGCGTGAGCCACTGCGCCTGGCCGAGATTACATTTATCTAAAGAGCACTTTAGACCTATTTTCTCTCTCTCTCTCACACATACACACACACACACACACACACACACACACACACACAAAGAATACATACTATAACTTAACAATTGTTATTTATATGCTGTTAAATTATGGCTGGCACTGTTTAATTTTTCGGGTCTTTTTTGCAGTGAATATGCATTAACTTCACAATTGCAAAACATACACAGGAAAAAAAGCATAATTAGATGACAAGCAAAAACCCAAAGTATATCCTACTTTCCAGCAGTTCCTCTTATCTGTAATCAGACACATGGCTCCAAGCAAAATCCAAGGCATGAGTTTATATGGTCAAAAGCAGAGCAGGAAGACTGAAGCAAAAATAGTTCTCCTAAGTAGAGAACTAGCTGCCCAGTGTTTACAAATGCTGGCATCAACCGCCTAACAGCTCTCATTTTAGCACACTTATTATCTATTTTCACTATTTCCAAAAGGTAGGAGATTACTCTGCAGCGGATTCTTGGAATGTGTCTTTACTCTCATTTCAGTGAAATCAAGCTTTCTATGTTTCTCCAGAATAAAAGAATAAACAAAACAGTATTTCAAAACAGTATCCATTCTACGTCCACGTGTCTGGATGAAGTGAGTTTCAGAGGGAGGTGAGGGGGAGAAGGCAAGGAGAGAGTGGAAATAGGTCAAGATACTGTTTTCAAAAAATTATCACTAAAAGAAGAAAGAAAAAGGATATCGCTTTCAAGAAAGTGATATTTCAAACCTATGTCATACTAGAGACCCCCAAAATAGAAATTTCTTTCTCTAAGACTCCAGGAGTGAAAAACAGAAATGATGTAGAAGAAATATACATTCTCTTCCATCATGCAGTTTCAGGTTGAGACAGAGGGAATGGGACCAAGGCAGAAAAACATGACATGACATAGGGACTTCCAAGTTCATCACCTGTCTTTTCAAAATATTGATCAAGAAACCAAATAGGGTGTGTGAGAGAGAAAGAGTGTGTATGTGTCTGTGCACGCACGAACCGGCGAGCCGGGTGGAGAGAGACTGATTTTTAGGACTTGCCTCATGTGGTTGTGTGGCTGATATATCTAAAATCTGCAGAGTAGTCCAGCAGGCCTGAGAACGAGGGAAGAGCTGATGTTGCCGCTTGTGTCCAAAGGCAGTCTCCAGGCAAAATTTCTTCCTTCTCAGGCAATTTCATTTCCTTTAAGACCTTCAGCTGATTAGATGAAGCCCACCCACATTGTGGATGGTACTCTGCTTCACTCAAACTCTAGCAGTTTGTTTGTTTGAGACAGTCTTGCTCTGTCACCCAGGTTGGCGTGCAGTGGCGCAATCTCGGCTCACTGCAACCTCCGCCTAAATCGGTAGCGTTCGGACTGAAGCAGAGCACTCGACTGACTTAGATTAGCTACAGAGAAAAGGTTTACTCAATAGCATAACAAATCAGCACACCTCTGGATTTCACCTGAAAAACACCTCACCAAACTCTCAGGCCAGGAATATGTATTAATCACATTTTTAAAATACCTTCATTGCAACATCTAAATTGGTATTTGGTCAAATATCTGGGCACCACAGCCTAGCCAATCTGACACATAAAATTAATCATCTCAAAACCCAAACATTTCAAAAAACAGAGAGAACTTAGGAAAAAAGTAAAAGATGACTCAATCAGATGATGAAATGGTATCATATGTACGTAATTTTTCTAAACATTCTACTCATTAACAGAAGTTAAAACATCAGTTTGAATGTAGTTATTCTACAGTGGTAGGAAGCCAACCTTCATGGCTAAAGAAAAACGTATCAGATTTCACCTGTTTTTCTGAATCAGGTGAATGTTTTAAAGTACCTTGTCTCCAAGCCGGCTTTCACTATGACAGTACTTTTCAGAAAGCACTATTAATTCCTATGGCTATCTTGTGGTTGCTGCAATAAATCTAAATTATTCCTCGGTTTCAAGTGAGACTCTTATCACCTGACCAACACACTTAACCTTAGTTCCTTCAATTCTCCAGCTGCAACTTGAGCTATAATCAACATGTCACTTCCTTCTTCTACTGACTCTACACTATTCATGCTGTGTAGCTTTTAATTTCTTGTAGTCCACAATGACTTCCCCATTTTTCTCTGCCTGTTCACCAAGCATAACTATCCTTCACAGATCAAATCAGGTTCTACCTAGTCTACTGAATCAGGTTCATCTATGAATTCTCTGACTACTCTGGCCTATAGTAAATTGGAAGCCAACTTTCCTAGTTAAGGAGAAAAGTATGAAATTTCATTTGTTTTTACCAACAAGACTTTCCTTATTGAATACTTTATAATATAATAGAGTAAAATAATATCAATGATACTAGTGGAATAAATTCAATTCCATTCATTTTTTTCTTGAAAATTTTGCTGATATAAGGAAGAGAATAAATATATTGTTCTAAGGAATTTCATCATTATTCAAGTGATTTATAGTTGTAAGACCATAAAATTTTATTTTCAGTAAAAGTATTTATTGAGCCTCTCAATAAATGTAAGTATATATAATTATATGTTTTATATATAATATATAAAACATTACATATATTGCGGGGGGTGTGTGTGTGTGTGTGTGTGTGTGTGTGTGTGTGTAATATATACCAAGGCCCTAGCCTTGGTATTTGATTAAGATCTTCAATTGATTAGATGAAGCCCACCCATGTTGTGATATATATATCTCTTGAGATAAATATATATTTGGCTAGGCTCTTGGGATAAATTAAGAAATACAATCACAATCTGATAGGGAAGAAAAAACAAACCAAAGATCAAACTTATTTTCAATATATCATGATACCTGTGTAACAGGTACATGTGCAAAGTACTTAGAAACAACCTAATGCAGCTGCATTATTTCAAAGCTGAAAATACTGAGCTCATAAAGAGCATGTATATTTAGGTATCGGAATCTGGGACTGGACTCCAAGCTATTCATTAGTTGCTTCAACCTAATTAAAGTCTACAAACAGAAAATTATCTACAGAGAAAAGGTTTACTCAATAATATAGCAAATCAGCACAGCTCTGGATTTCACCTGAAAAACATCTCACCAAGCTCTCAGGCCAGGAATATGTATTTTTTTTTTCTGGTTGTAGAAAAATGGCCCAGCCTGGGAGCAGTAGAGCATTAATCTCACCATTAAGGTTCTGACATCGCTTAGGTCTTTACCACCAGTGAGTAGCAATTATTTTTGTAGTAGACGTCCATGTAAGGAGAATTGATTCTCCAGTGCATATGAATATCCCCTATTAGCCCCACTTGATAAGTGGGAGCTGTGCTTCTGCCTGCCGTGAGGGCTACGATTGCCCAATTGAACAGTCTCTCTTCATGCATAAACATCACTCCTGCCATCACTAATGGGAAAGGGTTCCACAGGCTGTGGAAAATAGAGCCCACAGTCTTTTGATAAAACTGTCAAATGTGACATGTTCTATGTGAAGAGCAGCTCCACAGCTGATTAAATGAGCAACCCAGTGTACAGTACAATCATATGTCAAAGCACTTCAGTGCAGACAGCTGTTTGCAGCTCTGGGAGACAAATCAGGACTTAAAATAAGAGTCATTAGCAGGAACCCAGGTAAAAATGTCTTCCACACTGCAAACATCGCACCTCTCTCATTAATATGCCCTTCACCTCCCTTCCCTCCTTTACCTTGTTTTGGTCACTCTCTTAGGACCAAATATGTACATCTGGACAAGGAATTCTGTAGTACCGAGGTGACAGCCTGGAGACAAAAACACAGCTTACCTGTCATCCATGTGGAGGCAGCACAGTCCTAGAACCTACCTCCATCTGTCCTTCAGCATTGTGACCACACGATATGTTGTGCCTGGCCAAATTCTCACTAATCAAAGCTTTCCCTTGATGGTCCCTGGTCTCCCTTCTGCATGCATGCACCCAGGACCCTCACACCACTTCACAAGTCCCACCCAGCATCTACCAGGATCCCCTGGGAGCTCCCACCTCTCCATCATCTGCCTTGGGGCCCTTGATTTGGACCTTGCATAACCTTTAACCTCCTCTCTCTTTGCCCCATCTTCGTCCTCCCTCAGAGCCTAACATGATTTTTTAAATAAAGAAAAAAGATACCCTCGTCACTGAGAAAATAAATGTACTCCAGCAATGGCCATCTGTAAAAAAGTATCTTCTGATAAAATCACAGAAAGACATTTAAGTGATGTGAATATGACTGGAAGGGCAAGTCAGCTGGAAGGACAAGTAGGGTGAAAGATTGATTTTACGTGCAAGGAACATTTCAGTTCTCCTTCGGGTAACACCACATAAACTCTACAACTTGACGTTAGCAAATCCTACACGCTTCTGGCAAACAGTTCTGGCAGATGATTCACAAAAATAAGTTGCAAAGGAAATCAAAAAAGATAGTTCTTGAAAACTTGGTGGATTATTCATTTATTCATTTGTTTACTCATGTGTTCATTTACATCAACTATATCTGGAGTTCACTGTGCAGGTACCGTGCTGGACTCCAGGGATCCAATGTCTGCTGCATACCTTGTTTCTGTCCTCTGTGAGTTTACAGTCTTACAACAGGACTCAGCACTCTTTTTCTGGAAAAGGACAAACAGTAAATATTTTTGCTTTTGTGGGCCGTCGGGTCTCTCTTGCAACTCTTCAACCGTCATTGCAGCACCAAAGCTGCCATAAACAATATGTAAATGAGTGAGCTTGGCTGTGCTCTGATAAAACTTTGTTTACAGACACTGAAATATGAACTACATGTAATTATCACTTAACATCCAATACTATTCTTCTTTTGACATTTTTTCAATCATTTAAAAATATAAGAACCATTCGTAGCTCACAGGCCACAGAAAAACGGGAGGCAGCCAGGAGACAGCCTTGGGCTCTAGTTTGCCAATCCATGGTCTACACAGAGAGGCCCATGAGTCAGCAAAACTTTCTGCATTTCACTCTGTCCATCAGGATGACAAGTGACAAGGAGAAAGGAAGCCCATGTAAACTCCCAGGTTCAGGGGTACAAGGCAAGCTGTGGGTTTGACTGTTCTACCTTTCAAGAAAAAGTTACACAGTTTCCAGGAGTCCCAAAAACATTTTTCACCAGATTGGACCTTGCTCTTGGCGGCATTGATCTTTATCTGTAAAATGGGATTAAAACTCCTTTCCTCTCAATAGATACTGAAGATTGCAAGGATTACAAATAATGCTTATAAAATATCTAGCATGCTGCCACCCAGCAGAATTCACTCTATGGCGGCTACTGTGAACACACCAGCTTAACTACTGAATGCACAGTGCATTTGAAAGATTGTTCTTCCATTTTCAATGTGTATAAGGGCATTTCTTGGTCATTAGTGGAGATTTCTGTTTGGTTGCTTGACTGGTTGGTTATTATTTTTAAGTTAGAATGATACTGTTACCAGCATTGTTACTTTAAATTTTCCTACCTTTGTTTGATGTTGGCCATATTATTATATATTCTTTCATCCTCTTTTTTGTTTGTTTGTTTGTTTGTTTGAAATGTAGTCTTGCTCTGTCACCCAGGCTGGAACACGGTGGCATGATCTCAGCTCACTGCAACCTCTGCCTCCCGTGTTCAAATGATTTTCCTGCCTTAACCTCCTGAGTAGCTAGATTACAGATGCCCGCCACCATGGCCAGCTAATTTTTTTTTCTTTTGTATTTTTAGTAGATACAGGGTTTCACCATGTTGTCCAAGCTGGTTTCGAACTCCTGACCTCAAGTAATCCGCCCACCTCAGCCTCCCAAAGTGTTAGGATTACAGGCTTGAGCCCCTGCACCCAGCCCCTCTTTGTTATTTTAAATAGAATCAGAAAGGCTCTGTGAGTAGGGATTAGTCTTGTGAACAGCTTATGCCCCAAAGAAGAAAAACATAAATATACGTCCCCCCTTCTCTCCATTCCCTGGAGTGTCCTGAAAAGATCTCCTGTTCTGGTTTGAAGTGGTATCTTTGACCTACGAACAATCCTTTCAAAGGATAACTACTGCATACATAAAAATACTGACTCCAGATTCCTCCATTTCACTCCACCTTACACACACACACACAGGCTTACCAGCTTTAATGAAACAATAACTTCAGTCCTAACTACAACACAATAATACTTCTGAACTTATGAGTTCATTTTATACACAGTACATAAAACCTGCCCTCTGTATGGAAGTTGTCCACCTAAACCTCTTCTGCCTAACATCCATACTTTTTAAACCTCAGCTAGCATCCAAAGAGTTTCTAAAGTCAGTAGGATAAAGTCTTATCCCTCTTTTCTGTATTTTAAATAACTTAATCAAAATCTTAGATGAAAGTGGGCCGATCCTTAGAACAACAAAATTAGCAGATCCCCCTCTTATGCTGATGAAATGGACTTGTGAATGCCAGCTAAGGGTAATATTAAGAAATAGCTGTACCTGGAGACTAATTGTTACCAGAAGTAACAGTTTGGCATCAGTCATGTTAAAATTAAAGTATTGTATTTTACAGAAATTTCCAAATCGGAGAATATTTTTTAACACAGGTCAATTCATTCAGATACCTGGAAGAATACTTTTCACTTCATAATTATAAATAAGAGTATTAAGCACCCACCGCATACTCAGTATTGTACCAAGTGTACTGCCTCATATCAGTCACGCAATAGCATCCTGAACCATGTAGCACCCTTATATATACTTTATAAATAAGAAAATTTAGAATTAAAAGAGTAATATGCCTAAGGTCCCACAGATAATAAACGATAAAGCTGGGATTTGAATTTAGGTTTATCTGACTTTGGGGCTGATGGTTAAACAACATTGTTTCTCATGAGCCAATTCATGTCCATGAGACCAAAATAAGGATACAGCATGCTTCTGAAGTCAGATGCCTTATATGGCTCTTTGATGGTGAAGGTGTCTAATTGGTAATACCAGTGCTTGCATTTTTTTTAGGTAAAAAAAAGCTTCCTTTTATATTGTGTGTCCAGAATGCTAGCATCTTCTCTGAGTATTTGCTCAAGCATGTAAAGAGATTAAACTCTATTTTTAAAATAGTAATGGCTTTGTTTATAACTATTCTCACAGCCTACCTCCATCAACAAGGTTGAAATTGACATCCAAATAATTCACAAGATTTGAATGTCTGGTATCTAAAACTTACGAATTTCTTTTTTATTAAACAATGAAAAATATTCTCCCTTTAGTCTGATTACATAATTTAATCATGAATTAACTTTGATAGTGAAGTTGACTGGAACTCTCATCTTTGAACCAAAGGAGCAGAAGGAAACTCACTGAATTAAGTTTGATTATCAGAAACATGTGATCAATTAGAGTTGATCATCAACTCCAGTAATCCGGATTTTAGAAAAGTGCCTTCTATGAGTTACCATTTCATGTTATAACCTCAGCTTTTATAGTCAATACACAATGCCTTCCATTTGTGAAAGAAATGTGTATCTTTTACAAAATAACTGGGCACATCATTTATAACATTATCCAGTGTCCCTTCCATAAAAATCCAAATGACAGATTCCTTCCAGAATTTATTGCAACTGTCTTTCCAGAATAACTTGTAGCCTCTATAATTACTATTTAATAAATACCATCTAACCCACTGGATCTTCTATATTGTTTTTGTGCCGAGATTATATGTGCTTTGTCCTTTGTGAAACATGGAGCCCAATATAATCTGAGCAATAGCAACAATCTTGAGTTCCTATCAAATTTCTGCTGTTTCTCTAAATGATCTTCCACATATCTACTTTTTTCTTTTAATGTTTATCTTTACAGTCCAACTGTATTTATAGTTTAGTTTTATAAAAAATGTTGCTTATATTACATGGGAAAAGTCAATAGATAACTACAAATTAGACAGATGAATAGATAGTTATACACATTTATATAACATACATAAATAAACATATATACTCAGAGGTGGTACAGTAAAAATGAAGTTGAAGATGGGAACTTAGATTCTAATTCAAGATGGCTAACTAGAGACATCAGACATCCACCCTCTCCAGAAAAAGAATCAAAATTATCTCAAATAGAACATATAGTAAAGAACACCAGAATTCAACAAAAAACTCACAGGAAATATCCAAGGCACTGAAGGAGAAGGAAGCAAGCGACCACTCAACCAAGGTTGACCAGGAGACCCAGAGGCCTCAGTATTGCAGGGTAAGAGTTAGCAAGAGAGCTTTGTTGCCCCACATCCCTGCTTGGACTCCTGGCATCTGAACTGCAGGAGAGCTCCTGTACCCACCTGTACACTGATACAAGTATGAGTGGCAATTTGGAGACCCTGCAAGTCATTGCACCAGACAGGAAACATGTACTGCATCACCTACTCCCCACCCCGATACTTGAACAGCTTGAAAGAGTGACATTTTGGGAGTGCGTCCATCATGGGACTGCATCTTGCCCTGAGAACAACAGCCCCCAAATCTCCATGCCCCAGGAGCTCTCACTGACATTTCCCAGCATCTACTAGGAGGGCTGCAGCAGCACAGAGCTGGCTGGTCCTAAAGGTGCTGCTGCAGGGTCCTCGGTTCTTTGGCCCACAGGGAGTGCTACTCACTGGAGAAGAGATGGTACAAGTGCACCGAGCCTCCAAGACAAAGCAAAACGAAGCATGTGCTTTCCAGAGCCCAAAAGCTGCCTATTTAAAACTGTGAGAAGTGACCCATCCCCAGTGGCAACACAAATTCTGTGCTTGTTTTTGTAAGTGAAGGGTAAAATCCACTCCCACCGCTGGGTGGTCTCTGTGCCCGGGCACTCAGGAAGGAAACAGGACCCCTACCCTTCCTCCATGCACCCACTTCTGCTGCTGCCAAAGGCTGGGGCAGATGAGTTAGAGGACTACCTGTCTGAGGTAGTAAGTGGCAACTGTGACACCACTGGCAGAGTAGCCTTCTTGCCTTGGCTCATGAGTGAGGCAGGTCCCTCACCCCTCCTGCAACATGGCACTACAGCACTGCTGCCACAGAGAGCAGGGGGAGCCCGAGAGCGGAGTGTCTGGGGCTATTGGGGGTAAACAAACCACAGCCACCACCGCCACCACTCAGGACCCAAAGGATCATCTCACCACTGCTACTGCCATTGCACATACTACACTAGCTACCCAGAGGCCCGAGAACCTGCTCAACCACCCCCAGCCAATCACTGCCACTACCAGTACCTGGGCAAACCACCTGGAGTCCCAGAAATTGGCCCATCACTAACTGCCAATACAGGTGCCAGTGTACACTGCCCTGGGCTCAAAGCCAGGCACACATAGCCCACCACTGCCACCATTAAGGCCTGAATACTGGCCCACCTGGCTTCCCAGTCCCCCAAAACTTCGCCACACCTCCATAAATGACTGCACCCTAACCCTATGAGAAAAATCACAGAAAGCACTAACACTGTTTATAGCCAGAGAAATCACACAGAGATTACACTACTGGTTATACTCAGAATCAAAGCTAAAGTGCTATACTCAACCAATGCCATAGATATAGCTTTAGGAAAAGTTCCATCCTACAAAAATAAATTCAAAACTAGGAAGAAGTGACTCTTACACAAGATGGGTAGATGTCAACATAAGGACACAGAAAACATGAAAAAGCAAGGAAATATGACACCTCCAAAAATACACAATAATTCTCCAGCAGTAGGTCTCAGTCAAAAGAAATCTTCAAAAACCCAGGTAAAGAATTCAAAATATTGATTTTAAAGAAGCTCAATGAGATATAAGCGACTTCTGAAAAACAATACCTAAAAAAATTTTAATTAAGAATACAAATGAGAAATATACCAAAGAGGTAGATATTTTTTAAAAGAACCAAATAGAAATTTTAGAAATGAAGAATTCATTGAAGGACATACATCATATACTTGAAAGCTTCAATAATAGATCAGGCAGAAAAAGACTCTCAGAACTTAAAGACAGGTCTTTTGAAATAACCCATTCACGTTTGTCTGTGCAGCAAAACAGCATGGCACATGTTTACCTATGTAACAAACCTGCACATCCTGCACTTGTAGCCTGGAACTTAAAATAAATGTTGAAAAAATAAAAAATAAAAGAAATAACCCATTCAGATAAAAATAAAGAAAAAAAGAATAAAACAGAATGAGCAGAGGCTTCACGACATTCGAGACAACATAAAATAACCAAATATACAAATTATCAGTATCCCCAAGGACAAAAAGGAAAAAACAGAGGAGAGATAAGAAAACCTAACTAAAGAAATAATATATGAAAAATTCCCAAGTCAAGCAAAAGATTGAGCCATTCAGATAGAAGAGGCTAAATGATTCTCATGCAGATACAGTGAAAAAAAAGGTTTTCTCCACAGCACATTATAGTCAGACTGTCTAACATCAGAAATAAAGACTGAATTCTAAAAACAGCAAGAGAAAGCCCCTAGTCACTTGTAAAGGAAGTCCCATCAGACTAACAGCAGATTTCTCAGAAGAATTCTTATGGGCCAGAAGAGAATTTTAAAAAAAAACTGTCAGCCAAGAACACAATATTCAGCAAATTTATTATTCATAATTGTCTTTCCCAGAAAGGAAAATATTGAGATTCATCACCCCTAGACCAGACCTATAAGAAATATTCATGGTAGTCCTGTGCCTGAAAGCAAAATAACAACATCTGCTATCATGAAAACACAAAATATAAAACCCAGTAGTAAAATGATCACACAACAAAGGAAGAGAAAGGACCCAAATTGTATCACTACAGAAATCAACCAGACCACAATGACAAACAATAAGAGAAAAAGAAACAAAGAATATATAAAACACTGGAAAGCAATTAACAATATGACAGGAATGAAGCAGCAATATCAATAATAACCTTGAACATAAATTAATTAAATATTAACTTACAATATATAGAATGTCTGAATGAATTTTAAAAACACAATTTAACTATATGCTGCTGACAAGAAATTCACTTTACCAGTAAAGACACATACAGCCTAAAAGTAAAGGAATTTAAAAAAAAATACCTGACACAAACAGAAACTGAAAGTGAGGAGGAGCCACTATACTTAGATAAAACAGACTTTAAGAATAGTTTTGTTTGATTTTTTTTTAAAAAAAAAAGGACAAAGAGGTTATTATATAATAACAAAGGGATTAATCCAGCAAAATAACATATAAAAATTCTGAATATATATGCATCCAATACTAGAACACCAGATTCATAAAGCAAATATTGCTAGAACTAAAAGAGAGATAGACTGCAATACAAAACCTAGTGGGGTACTTCAGATATCCCACTCCCCCACTCTCAGCGCTAGACAAATCATCTGAATAAAATAGTAACAAAGAAAAATTGAATGTAAACTGCATTTTAGACTATATGAACCTAAGACATTTACAAAACAGTCTATTCAGCAACTGAACATATGAAGCGTTTTCTAGGACAGACCATATTCGGCCACAAAACAGTCTCAACAAATTTTTAAAAATCAAAACCATATCAAGTATCATTTCAGACCACAATGGAATAAAACTGGAAATCAATACCTAGAGAGAACTTTGGAAACTATAAAAATATATAGAAATTAAACAGCATGCTCAAGAATGACCATTAAGTCAATGAAGAAATTCAAATGAAAATCAAAGAGTTTCCTAAAATAAATGAAAAAAATAGCATACCAAAACCTGTGGAATGCAGCAAAAGCAGTGCTGAGGGGAATTTATAGCAATAAATCCCTAGATCAAAATGTAGAAGTGCCACAAATTCACAATCTTATGACATGCCTCAAGAAACTAGAAAATGTACATCAGTACATCAAAAAAGTAACATACCTCAATCAAGCACGATTTATACCAAAGATGCAAGAAGGGTTCTGTATACACAAGTCAACAAGTGTGACACATTACATAAACATAATTTAGGACAAAAACCATATGATAATCTCAATAGATGTAGAAAAAGCATCTGATAAAAGTCCATCTTTTTTTTCATGATAAAACCTGTCAACAAATTAGACATAGAAGGAGGACACTTCAAAACAATAAAGACCACATACAACAAACCCACAGCTAACAACATACTAAATGGGAAAAACTTGGAAGTCTTTCCTCCAAGGAATAGAACAAGGCAAGAGTGTCCACTTTCACCAATCCCACTCAGCATAGTATGGAAAGTTTTAGCCAGAGCAACCAGGCAGGAGAAATAAATAAAAAGAATCTAAACTGGAAGAGAGGAAATCAAATTGTTTCTTTTTTGCTGATGATATAATCTTATATGTAAAGAAAAAAAACACTAAAGACTTCACCAAAAACCTCTTAGATCTGATCAACGAATTAAGATGCAGAATACAAAATCAACATACAAATCTCAATACTGTAAAAAATCAAGAACGCAATCCCATTTAACATAGCCACAAAAAAATACGAATAAATTTAACCAAGTAGGTGAAAGATCTTCACTAGGAAAATAACAAAACACTGATGACAGAAATTTAAGACAACACAAACAAATAGAAAATCACCCCACATTCATGAATTGAAAGAATCAGCATCATTAAAATGACCACATTGCCCAAAACAATCTACAGATTCAGTTTAGTCCCTGTTAAAATACCGACATTATTCTGTGCAAGAATTAGAGGAAAACAGTCCTAAAATTTACATGAAACAAAAAGCCTGAACAGCCAAGGCAATACAGAGCAAAAAGAACAAAGCTGGAGGCATGACATTACCTGACTTCAAAATGTATTACAAGGATACAGTAACCAAAATAACATGGTACTGGTATATAAAAAAAATATGTAAACGAATGGAAAAAAAAACACAAAACCCAGAAATAAAGCCACATACTTACAGCCAACTGACATTTGACAAAGCCAAGATCTTTGGGGAAAGGACACCCTCTTCAACAAATGATGCTGGGAAACTTGGATAGCCACATGCAGAGAATGGAACTGGACCCCTAGCTTTCACCATATATAAAATTGTAATCAAAATGAATTAAAGACTTAAAGACCCAAAATATAAACATACTAGGAAAAAAGAAACGATCCCGAACATTGATCCAAACAAAGAATTTATGACTAAGCCCTCAAACGTATAGGCTACAAAAACAAAAATCGACAAACGGTACTTAATTAAACTTAAAAGCTTTTGCATAACAAAAGAAATAATCAATAGGGTGAAAAGACAACTTATTGAATGGGCAAAATATCTGCAAACTATTCATCCAACAGAATACTAACATTAAGAATATACAAGGAATTCAAAGAAATTAACAGGAAAAAAACAAATAATCCCATTAAAAAATAGGCAGGAAATAGACATTTCTCAAAAGAAGACATACAAATGGCCAACAGGTATATGAAAAATGTTCGCTGTCCCTAATCATCAGAGAATTGCAAATCAAAACCACAATGAGATACCACTGTAACCCACTCAGAATGGCTATTACTAAAAAGACAAAAAATAACAGATGTTGGGGAAGATGCAGAAAAAAAAGAATTCTTACACACTGTTGGTGGAAAAGTAAACTAGTACAGCTAGTATGAAAAATAGCATGGAGTTTTCTCAAAAATATAAAAACAGAATTACCATTCAATCCAGCAGTCCCACTACTGGGTATTTACCCAAGGGAAAAGAAGTAATACTTCAAATGGATATCTGCACTTTCATATTTATTGAAGTAGTATTCAGAGTAGCAAAGATATAAAATCAACCTAAGTGTCTGTCAATGGAAGAATGGATAAAGAAATATGGTATATATACATAACGGAATACTATTTAGCTAGTTAAAAAGAATAAAATAATGTCATTTGTAGCAACACAGATGGAACTGGAGGTTAACTGTCTTAAGCAAAGTAAGCCAGGCACAAAGAAAAATATCATATGCTTTCATTTGTATCTGGAAGCTAAAAAGTTTGATCACATGGAGGTAGAGAGTGCAAAGACAGAAAACAGAGACTGGGAAGCATGAATGGGGGAACAGATAGGAGGGAGGATGAAGAAAACTGTGTTAAAGGGTAGAAGCATACAGTAAGAAGGAATATTTATCTATGTAACAAACCCGCACATCTTGCACACATACCCTGGAGCTTAAAATTAAAATTAATTTTTAAAATTAAAGCAGATTATCAAGTCAATTATACTTATTTGAAATAAAAATATTACATCTTGGATAATAATATAGCAACATAATTAGGCAACGCTATAAAATATTGATTAATAAAGAGATATATTCACGAAGATTGAAAAGCTATCAAAATGACTAGCTATAAAGCTATATAATACATTAAAGTACAATTGGGCACTCTCTCCACATAACTATTTCTTTTCATTTATTACGTTAAACAAATTTAGTAAGATACTGCTGTACATAAAGCACTCTTCTGGACATGACAGGAACATAAAAATAAATTAAGCAGTCTCTGCCTTCAAAAATTTTGTGACTTATTTAGTGTTCAAAGATACTCTAATTTGGGGGTGAGAAGCCTCAGAATCTGTATCTGGCTCTGTCCATCCTTAGTTATATGTTGCCACCTTATCACAGATTAACTTTGATTTATCCATCCTACTATTTTAGGATTTTATGAGATTCTATTTCTATTTAAGGTAAAAAGCTTTGTGCTTCCTTCTCATTTCCGTACTTCTTTTCTTTTCATTGTCAGCTGAAGAAAAGTCACCAAGAAAACCTCCCTGCCCATGGTCTTCACTTATGCAGTTGGCTAGAGTGACTACTAGTCAGCTACTCATGAGTGAATTCTCTACAGAAGATCTCTCTGAAGGTTAGTAAAATTACACTGCATTGAATAAGGCTAACATGTTTAACATATTAATTACTGAATTGCTGCTGACTCTTCAAAGGGTTGGGTTTTTTAGTTATTTGAAGAACCATTTTAAACTAAAAATATACAGTGGTTGTCCTGGATGGAGCAATGAGAAACTTTCTTGCAACTTCTGACAACTAAAGGCACACTAGAGACTCCAGTCCTACATTACAGGCATGAGGGTTACCAACACAAATAGAAAATGCAGTATTTCAGGGTTTCAGTAAGATGAGTTCCTACACTTTTTTTTTCTGCTGATCAGATTAAGTCCTATTTAAATCATTGTCAGCCACCTGTCAGATTATCTCAAAAGAAAACATACAGAAAAAAATAAAGAAAAAAAAGACAAGAATTTTCCAAACCCTGGGTTAGTTCAAAGTACAAAGTATGATAAATGTAATGGGTTCATTCTATTTGCTATGACTCTAAATTATTCAGCAGCACTCTTGGACACAGAGAAAAACACACAAATCTTGAGTTTTTGTGTTTGGTCTACTTAATGTCACAGGTTCTGTATAATGTGACAGCATTGCATAATGTGCACTGGAAAAATGTGGTGTTCTATTTTTTATTCTCAAAAAGTTCAATTTCAAATCGTAGAGTGGAGGTAAATTTAGTGGCATTCTCCTATAGACTATTATTTAAATCTCTGCAACCTTCGGCATGTAATATATGACTATTCACTAATAAAATTATTTAGTCTACAGGTCAGAAGAGTGTTCTGAAATCTATTTCAGAAGAATTACTATTGAGTGTCCAGTTAGCAACAAGGCAGTTTGAAGAGTCTCTCAACACAAACTTTTAGAAATAGTTAATTAAAAATAGCCAAACTCCTTTTAAATGCTTGGCTGAGCTTTCAGGAATTAGAAGGTAATCTCTAGAAGCCAGAAAGAAAAAGGAATTTAAAAATCAGAGAGTAGGACTTGGGCATACTGTGTGACTGTCTTGTTGGTTGGGGAAAGTGGAATATTCTATCTTGGTCTCTTATGGGCTGGTTTTTAGTATCCATGTGATGAACAAACATAAGGCCACTCTCCATGTAAAAAAAGAAGCTGAGAAAGAAACTAGCTATAAAACTGGGATCCTTGAAAAGCATATAAGGCAGAGAGGACAGAGGGAAAATCTGACAGTAGGCACAGGAAGAGAACAAGAAAGTCCAAAGAATCTTATCTGCCTATTTCAGGGCTCTGCTAGAAAAGCAAAACAACAAACAGAAAACCTCTCTTGAAAACTCTGGCCAGGCCTGGTGGCTTACCCCTATAATCCCAGCACTCTGGGAGACCAAGGCAGGCGGGTCACCTGAAGTCAGGAGATCAAGACCAGCCTGCCCAACATGGTGAAACCCCATCTCTACTAGAAGTACAAAAATATTAGTCAGACATGGTGGTGGATGCCTGTAGTCCCAGCTACTTGGGAGGCTGAGGCAGGAAAATCGCTTGAACCCAGGAGGCAGAGGTTGCAGTAAGTAAATATCGTGCCACTGCAATCTAGCCTGGCCGAAGAGCGAGACTCTAACTAAAAAAAAAAAAAAAAGAAAAGAGAAAATATCAACCCACACATATTTTCTCCATGGTCAGATACCGCAACGTGGTCTAGGAAACTCCAAGCTGATAAACTATATAGAACTTGGTCATGAACCACTGATAGTTCTGGAGCACCTAGACATTTCCAAAGCTCAGACCCAAAGGATTCTCATAGAAAGAATCAGACCTACCTAAAAAATGTGATCACAATGAAAAATTACCAAACACAAAAGAAATAAATCCAGCACGCACAAGCCTAAGCAAGATTTGAATTCTAAGAACTTTAGAAGATAAAACAAAAACCAGAAAGTGAACAAAAAACAAGTAAAATAATTAAAAACATAAAAGCTAGCTGTCAAGTTGCTTAGGCTAAAATAAGACATTGGGAAAAAGCCATATAGAACTTATACAAATAAAAAATATAATCATTGAAATTAAAAATGCAATGGACAACTTAAAGAAAAGATTACGCACACCTGAGAGAATTTGTGAATTATAATATGGATCTAAGGAAACTGCACAGAATAAAGCACTAAAACCACAAAGTCAGAAAATATAAAGCAGTAATAAAGAGACATAATAGATTAAAATGAGGATTTTCAATACATGGCTAAGATAAGCTCCAAAAGAAAAGAATAGAGGGAAATAATTTGCAATGACACAATAGCCAAAATTTCTTAGAAAAGATGAAATATATAAGTTCCCAGATCGAAGATGTATGTCTAATGACTCTAAAAGACCATAAATAAAAATAAATCCACACCTAGACACATTATTGTGAAACCAAAGAATACTGGAAAAGAGAAATAACTTTAAAAGCCATCAGAAGGCAGAGTAAATTATCTGCAAAGGGACAAAATTAAATTAATAACAGACAATAGAGGCTACATGATAATAGAATTATATGCTGAAAATATTTACAGAAAAGAATTGTCAAACAACAATTTTTGTCTAACTAAACTATGCTTCCATAAAAGTGAGAAAAAAAATTGTGAAAAGAAAAGGAGAGAGAGAGAGAGAAACAGAAAGAAAAGAAAGAAAAAGAAAGAAAGAGAAAGAGAGGGAAGGAGGGAGGGAGAGAGAAAGGAGGGAAGGGAGGAAGGAGGGAAGGAAGGAAAGAGTGAAGGAAGGAGGGAGGGAAGGAAGGAGGGAGGGAAGGAAGGAAGGAGGGAAGGAGGGAGGGAGGGAGGGAGGCAGGGAGGGAAGGAAGGAAAGAAGGAAAAGGAAATGTACTACTTACAAATGTTCACTAAAAGAAACTAAGTAATACTTAATGAAAATGATAATTGACCCTAAATTGAAGTAGATACAATAAACGATACTAAAGAAATTAATCAATAAGCAAGTATGGACTTCATAAAATAACACCAGCTAAGTATAAGACAAAGTATAATTTAAAGTATCATATGAAAATTACTCATCTGTGCCATGAGAGATTTGCAAATTAAAAAGTTTAGCTTCTTTTGTCTTGAAAAAGTTAAAGATAACCAGTATTAACTTTAGGTTAAGTTAAAGATTTCTTATTCAAATTTTAAGGGTGGCTATTAAGAAAATACAAATAAAATCTTTATTTTCCAAACCAGCAGAAAAGGGAAAGAAAATGAAGACAAACAAAATTTTTAGTAGATACCCATAGGGAAGAAAAAAAGCCAAGAAAAATGTAATAAATAAACAGCATAAAAGTAGGAAGTAGAAACACAAATTCAAATAAATGTAGACAGACAAAAACCAACAGCTGAAAAACAGGGTTTCTCAGATTGGATTTAGAAAATTAAACCTAGCCATAGACTAATTAAATCTAGGTACTATTGATGCCCCTCATTCCACCTGAGCTCCCCTGCAGCTACTACCTGTACCCTGACTGCTCCCCAAGGGTCCAGCACCTGTTTCTCTAATATCTCTATGCAGAGTCTGTATGCTAAAAACTGCAAAACACTTATGAAAGAAATTAAACAAATCTATATAAAATGAAGAGATATATCATGTTCATGTATTTAATAACTTGATACTATTAACATAAAAATTTTTTCTCAAATTGATCTATAGATTTAATATGAACCCCATCAAAATCCCAAAGGAAAAATTCTAAAAATTACAAAGTTGGAGGATGCATACCATGTGACTTTATAATCTAGTATAAAGGTATAGTTATCAAGGCTAGGCTTATAATATCAGAATAAATCCACACAAATATGCCCAACTGATTTTTACAAAGATACAAAGGCAACCCACTGAAAGAACAGGCTTTTCAACAAATGTTGCTAGAATAATTAGACATTTGTATTCAAAAAGCTGATCAACCTATACTCACACCTATTACTGTAATTAACATAGAATAGATCATAGGTATAAAAGTAATCATAATTAAAATTGTTTGCTCTGTGAAATAAACAGGAGAATAAAAAGCAAACTACCAACTGAGAAAGAAATATTTGCAAATCACATGTCTGACAAAAGACTTGTATCTAGAATACACATAAACTCTCAAAACGCAACAATAAGGAAACAAATCAATAAAAGAATGGACAAAATCTAAATGAACATATTATCAAAAAAAAGGTACCGATGACAAACACCTGAAGCACAATGAGATACTGCTACACACTTATTACAAAGCTAACATTAAAAATTCATAAATAAGTAACTCACAAACTCATTCTCACCTTGCCAAGTGCTGGTGAGAATACAGAGCAACTGAAACTCTCATAGAGTTCCTGTGGGAATTCAAAATTGTACAGTCACCATATGAATCTGTTTGTGGCCAGGTGTGGTGGCTCATGCCTGTAATCCCAGCACTTTGGGAGGCTGAGGCAGGCAGATTATCTGAGGTCAGGAGTTCGAGACCAGCCTGGTCAACATGGTAAAACCCCCATCTCTACTAAAAATACAAAAATTAGCCGGGTGTGGTCGTGGGCGCCTGTAATCTCAGCTACTTGGGAGGCTGAGTCAGGAGAATTTCTTGAACCTGGGAGGCAGAGATTGCAGTGATGCAGTAAGCCAAGATAGCATCACTGTACTCCAGCCTGAGCAACAAGAGTGAAACTCTGTCTCAAAAAAAAAAAAAAAAAAGGCTGTTTGATAGCTTCTTATAAAATAAAACACTTTTACTATACAGCTGAACAATTCTACTCCATTGTTAGATACAGACTATTGAATGTATATGAGCTTAGTGTATGACAGAGCTGCCCTTACAAATCACTGGGGAAAGATGGACTAGTCAATTAAATGGTGATAAAATAATCACTGACATATGGTAAGAGAGGCAACTAGATCCTTACCTTGCATTGCAGACATGCATGCACACAAACACACACACACAGACAAATGGATTAAGACCTAAATATGAAGAGTTAATGCTGCAATTTTGGAATAAAATATAAAAGAATAATGTACGATATTTGAATCAAAGAGAATTTTTTTTTAGGTTTTGTTTTTTATTTTTGCCAGGATCTCACTCTGTCACCAGGTCAGAGTGCAGAGGCATGATCTCAGCTCACTGCAACCTCCACCTCCCAGGTTCAAGAGATTATTCAGCCTCAGCCTCCCAAGTAGCTGGAACTACAGGCATGCATCACCATGCCTGGCTAATTTTTGTATTTTTTGTAGAGACAGGGTTTCGCCATGGTCTCAGGCTGGTCTCAAACTCTTGAGTCCAAAGCGACCCACCTACCTTGACCTCCCAAAGTGCTGGAATTACAGGTGTGGCCATCACACCTGACATGAGGATTTTTATATAAACACCACACCACAATAATATAAAGAAAGATGCTAAATCATACCATTGCAACTAAAAAATTTCAATATGAAAAAGACTCTTTAACAAAGGAGAAACAAAGATCACAGATTGGGAGACTTTGTAGTACTATTCTGTAGAATCCTATGATCTGTATTATACAAATACAAACGATTTATACCATCCAGAACATGGGAAGAAATCCTTTACATAAAAACCCTAGAAGAAAATCTAGGCAATACCATTCAGGACAAAGGCATGGGCAAGGACTTCATGACTAAAACACCAAAAGCAATGGCAACAAAAACCAAAATAGACAAATGGGAACTAATTAAACTAAACAGCTTCTTCACAGCAAAAGAAACTACCATTAGAGTGAATAGGTAACCAACAGAATGAGAAAAAAAATTTTGCAATCTACCCACCTTACAAAGGGCTAATATCCAGAATCTACAAAGAATTTAAACAAATCTACAAGAAAAACAACCCCATGAAAACATGGGCAAAGGATATGAACAGACACTTCTCAAAAGAAGACATTTATGCAGCCAACAAACATACGGAAAAAAAAGCTCATCATCACTGGTCATTAGAGAAATGCAAATCAAAACCACAATGAGATGCCAATCTCACGCCAGTTAGAATGGCGATCATTAAAAAGTCAGAAGACAACAGATGCTGGAGAGGATGTGGAGAAATAGAAATGCTTTTACACTATTGGTGGGAGTGTAAATTAGTTCAACCATTGTAGAAGACAGTGTGGAAATTCCTCAAGGGTCTAGAACTAGAAATATCATATGACCCAGCAATCCCATTACTGGGTATATACCCAAAGGATTATAAATCATTCTATTATAAAGACACATGCACATATATGTTTACTGCAGCACTGTTCACAATAGCAAAGACTTGAAACCAACAAAAATGCCCATCAGTGATAGACTGGATAAAGAAAATGTGGCACATATACACCATGGAATACTATGCAGCCATAAAAAATGATGAGTTCATGTCCTTTGCAGGGACATGGATGAAGCTGGAAACCACCATTCTCAGGAAAATAACACAAGAACAGAAAACCAAACACCACATGTTCTCACTCATAAATGGGAGCTGAACAATGAGAACATAAGGACACAGGGAGGGGGAACATCACACACAGGGGCCTGTCAGGGGGTGGTGGGGGGCTGGGGTAGGATAGCATTGGGAGAATTACCTAATGTAGATGACAGGGGATGGATGCAGCAAACCACCACGGCACGTGTATACCTATGTAACAAACCTGCACATTCTGCAAATGTACCTCAGAACTTAAAGTGTAATTTTTTAAAAAGTTCATCAGTAGGGGAATGCTTAAATTACAATGGCTTCACACTATATGTAAGTAAAAGAATGAAGCAGATATTTGTGTCCAGATGGAATATCTCCAAGTTAAAATTTTTTAAACAAAATACAGAATGATAAAAAAAAAATTTCAAAAGGTGAGCAAAGGATATAAATTAAAATGTTATAAAAGCCTGAATAGCTGTTAATTGATCAAATATGCTGATATTTGTATTTAGTCTTTCAGGGAAAGAATTCATGAAAAAAATCTGTGGTTTGTTAATACGATGGAATACTATATGGCAGTTTAAATAAATGAACATATATCTACACAAACCTTAAAACATACTCCTGAGTGAAAAAAATAAGTTGCAAAAGGACACTTTCAGGGGGACATCAAAAATATACATTTTAAAATCATATTTTAAGTTTTCATGCATTTATACGTTTCAAAAAAATTCAGAAATGCCTGGGAAAAGTTCACATCAGTTTCTCAAAAATTTCTTCCTCTGAGGGTGAAACTGTAGATGTATCCGTGGAGTGCTGTTTGTATAAAATGTGTGTGTGTGTTTGTGTGAGCCTGTGTTTGTGAAAGCGAGGAGGGCAGAAAGAGAAGAGAGAGAGTTGAACTAAATACAGCAAATGTTGACAACTATTTAAACATGGTGTGGCATATATTTTCTGTGTTTTAATTTTTTTTGTAATTTTTAAACAATTTATTTAGAGAATTATAGCATTTCATAAATGTTTTAAACAATGTCAAAATTATTAGAGCAGTCATTTATCCTCCGAAATAGCTTCATAAAAGAGCAGCATTCTTATGTGCTTCTGAAAAATAAACTTTATTCCTATTTTATTTATTGCCCTTGTTTAAAGATTGAAGTAAGCCTGGCACAGTGGTGAGTGCCTGTAATCCCACCTACCCAGAAGCCTGAGACAGGGGGGTCCTGCACCCCAGGTGTTCAAGACCAGCCTGAGCAATAGAGGGACACTTGGTCTCAAAAAAAAAAAAAGAAATAGACGAGTAAAACACTGAGCTTTAATATCATTAGGAATTAAATTCATATCATTAAGAATTTCTAGCCAGGCATGGATGCTTACACCTGTAAGCATTTTGGGAGACCAAGGCAGGAAGATCACTTGAGGCCAGAAGTTCAAGACCTGCCTAAGAAAGAGGGAAACCCTGTTTCAAAATTAATAATTTCCCCAGGAAGGAAAGGGGCTATAGTTTGAAACTAAATCTCTATCAGTTAGGATCTGTGTCTTCAGTGTTCTTACCTCTATTGAATTATTGGGCATTGTATATTTTTTTCTGCAAATATTAGACTAATATTCTGAGAACATTTCTTCCTTTTGTCTGATGGGGCAGAGCCTTAGGTAAATCAATGAGATTAGGACTAGAAACTAAGGAAAGTCAAGATTTTGATTGTATGCCCCAGTCTAGTTGCCCCCCACTGATGCCCACAATTTATAAGAAGTTGTCAAAGCTGCACCCAGGAAACGATATTCAGAAAAGGCTTCGTGTTTCCTCCACTTCTTGCAGGATGCCATGAATTATTTAATCTTCTAGAATTCCTCAAGCTTCTTTTTACGAAAAAAAAAAGTTTTCCCTCTACTTTGACAGTCATATCACTTTTTTTTCTTCCGGTGTCTTCATGAAACTCTTGATGTGAAAACCTCGCCTTCCTAGACAACTGCTATTCGAAATGAAAAGCTGCATGGGTCTTGTCAGCCTCCATCTTACACTGTTTAATTTTCACTCTGGAGTTCACAAAATGGCCATTTCTATAATGCATTTCATGTTTCCGGATAGAGAAGATTGCTAGCACAGTAAATATCCATCTAAGCCTCTTTCTCATCAACAAAACATGTCGTTTGTAGTACCCACACATCAACAGAACTTCCTCAAGCCTGCCACTGTTGCTTTTTCATAATTATATTTTATAATCCTCCTTTACACACGAGAGCTCAATTCACTTCCTCCTACAATGCATTAGCATCCTCTTCAAATCCATTAGTGGTATCACAAGCTCCACAGCATCATTCCCTCTTCAAAATATTTTATTATTAAGTTACTGTACTGCAAGCTGGGAGTCTATGAATATTTAAGCAAAGCATCATATGTTTATGTACACTCTGCCAAGACAAAAAAAAAAGCCTATTCACCCTAATATTTTGGCAATGGTTTAAAAGCTGCTATGTACCTTAAGATAAATGTTTGCTCAAGTGGCAAATGATAGTTAAATATAAGTAAATAATTTATTTTTAGAAATTCTTGATAACGTAACCCTTACGTGTTCTTCAGTCTGCAAATAAAGTGTCAACGTTGGGTAGCAGCAGGGATAGGAACAGGCAAACTGGCTCTAGTATTCCAAGAAACCTGGACAGTTCTTAGCACTGAAAACTCATTTCAGTTTTGCTGGTTCTACTTCACTTTTTAGCATCTGAACTCATCAGCTCTACATATTGTTGGTTATGTTACCACAACCAACATTATTGTTTATAATTCTCTGAGCTATATCACTCTCTTGAGTTAATTTGGTACGTAGATAGCCACTAAGATTCATTAACTTCACCCAAAATAATTACGATTTGACGCACTGCATAGCTGAGCTGCAAAGACACAAAAAGGAGAAAAAGACTGCAGAAGGAACACAAATGTCCATCAACAGAGGACAAAAATGCATAAACATATGACATAGCCCTACCCTGGAATATTAAAAATAAACAAAGTACTGTACATGCTATAGCATGGATGAAACTTGAAAACACTATGCTAAGGAAAGAAAGCCATTCACATACACAGACACACGAGAGACAGAGAAAGGGAGACAGAACATGAATTATCTGATGCATTCATAGGAAATGTCCAGAATAGGCAAATCTATCAGTGGTTATTTAAGGCTATAGATCTGAGAGTTGGCGATAAGGGACAAGGGGGCAACAGCTAAAGGGCAGAGGGTTTCTCTTTGCAGGAATGAAAACATTCTAAAATTGACTATGGGGATGGTTGCACATATCTGTAACTATACTAAAAACCATGGAATTATCCAGTCTCCATGGGTAAAGTGTATTGTGCACAAATCATATCTCAATAAATTTTTTAGAAAACTAATTTAGTAATCAACTTCATTTTCTAAACCAAAAAAGGAACTAATTAATTAATTATTTACACCATCTTGAACCCTTGCCATCAGGTTCTCAAGGTGTGTGTGGAAAGGGAGGTGGGATTGGAGGGGTATTGATGTGTGGGACAGCAAGCAAGGGATGACCTAGAGCAGAATCACTGTGCAGTTTATCTAACTACATGCACCTCTTCTCCCTACAGATAGTGCAGTTCCCCCATCCCTATGTCGGGAACTACTGCTCCCTGTGGAAGCTATTGATGGTGATGGGTCATCTATCTAAAAAAGTGGTTGAAAATGTCTGTCCTAGTGATGGTATCAATAAGGTGCTAACGGCAATAAACAAATGCAGTGATCAATATTAGAGATCGGTTTAAGGAAACATAGCTACCAGGCTATCATTTAGAAAAGATAATCGGCAATCTCTTTCTCTTTAGCAATGTTTGACGTCATTCCATACAGGTTAATGCTCACAATAAGGCAGTGGGGAGTGGGGGGCATTTTTTAAGCCAAATGAAGTTGGCAATATTTATGTCAAGCCAGATCAGCAGTAAAAGTTTCTAAAGGAAAAATGGTGTGGAGATATGAAATCATTGTAAAATAAATAAATCCCAACTTTATGAAACCCTGTGTATTAGGTTTCCTTCCCTGTTTTTCTTTTTATGTTGAAAGTCTTCTTGAAACCACCCTCCTTTGTTCCTTTGACAGTGTGTCTGGTACTGCTGCTTCTTTTCAAATGATATCTAACTCTCGCATAGTTCTTATTGTGTGTCAGTCACTGTTCCAGGGGTCTTATTAACCCCAGTAATCCTCTCAACACCTCTGTGATATGGTACTATTAACTCCATCTTAAAACATGAGGAAACGCCAGGGCAGAAGTTTAAGTGACCTTTCACTTACACTCTTTCTACCCTATCTTGAAGTGGCTTCTGACTCCTTCGTGGAACATGGGCCAGGGGAAGTTTAAGTATTCATTCAACCAATACTGCTGTGAGTTGACATCCCACACCGAAAGTCGGCCAGGTGGTGAGAAGTATCTCTCTCAGGAATCCTTCCGTGGGTTCTTGGAGACTGCCATCACTGGGGGAACTTTCACCTGCAGTTTCCTTCAACTGGCAACACAATGATCCTTGGTTACCACTGCCTCTGCTCCTGCACTCAAGGAATTAGATAGATGGAATCTATTCGTTGAAGTCTGTTTGCTTCTCCAGAGAGGATCTGACCTTAGAATCTGAGATTGTCCCAAGCTGATGTTCTTTCTCTCACTTGTCCCAAATTGAATGCACAGAAAACATACATTTGTCTCAGCAGCACCTGCTAATGCTGCTAACTCAGGCTATATAACACTACAGTCACTTCTTGCTCGACTTTTCCAGTGGAAGTCAGCCAGCAGATCCCATGCCTGTTACATTTCTTAAGGTAGGAGTTGGATTGTCCCCTGGGTCTTCTCACTTTGAGGAACATGCAACAACCCTCAGGATTATCTCAGTGAGTCCATTCTTAGTAAGTTGAGGAACTGAACTCAATTAATCTCTCTTACTGTGATGAGGTGGGAAAGAAGAGCTCAAAGAACCCATGCAGAGCTCCCTAAAAATTCTCTCTCTAAATGTTCTGCTTTCTGGACCCTTTTGTAACCTTTATTTTTAGGGAAGGAGTTATTAGTTCTCTACATGGTTTTTGCCACCTACTTTAAAATCTTAATTTAGCACTGCTTCATTTTGGAGACATAAAATGGCGTCTGAAACATCTATTTTATGTATATGTTTGTATATAATATAAAGGTATCTTCATGTTTATTTCTGTTTCCTCTATAGAACTATTTGTTCACTGATGGCATGAACCAAGTCTGTTGTATTCACCATACTAGGTGAGTAACTACATAATAGGCATTCCTACAATATTGATTGAATGAATGCAAAAACAGTATTTTTTACTTATTCATACAAATACATAGAGATAGCTCAGAAAGACACACTACCCAGCTCTAATCATGAAGCCATATGGTCCCAAAAGCAATTATCATTTTTTTCTACAAAAAATTATTTTTTCATTTTTGAGCCTTTCCTGTAAATCCATCAGTTAAGTAACAAACATTATTTCCAGAGTTCTACACAGTTCTTCCAAAATGTCAATCACGCCATGACACAAACAGGCTTTTTAAAATAAAGCAATTTACAATATAATTGTATACTAAGTGCCGTGAATTCTCAGCTGTACAAAAATATCTGGCCTCTCTGCTAATGAAATGAAGGAAAATATAATTGACAGTTATCTTATGAGATTTCATTGTAATGCACATGATGTTATAATAAATCTCGTTACTGGAAATTCTGTGGTACACTGTTTAAAGGATATTAATTGATTGCCCTGGAGTCAGCTTATTTTGAATTCCTATTGGCGAGCTTTGATATGAATGTAGTATACATATGAAGTAGATTATAACAGGTCTTTTCCAAGATCAATGCGTATGATCAGTGAAATAGGAGATTTATAAAAACCTCTGTTACCATCTATGGCCAATTTGTAACAGATGTGGCAATAAAAATTCCAATGTGAAACTAATGAAAAGATTCTCCATATTAGCCTTTCCATGGTACCTTTTCTGAATTAGTAATTTTAGATCAAATAAAGGAAAACTCCTAACTCTCTGCAAAACAGAACCACCCAAAAATTTTAAAAATAAAATAAAACTAGTTTTTTACATGAAAATAATTTGACAACGTGTCATGAGTGAGAATTTGTTTAATTTTTAAAATGTAGGGGCTTTGGCCTGGGTGCAGTGGTTCACACCTGTAAGCCCAGCACTTTGGAAGGCCGAGGCAAGTGGATCACGACGTCAGGAGATTGAGACCATCCTGGCTAACACGGTGAAACTCTGTCTCTTGTAAAAATACAAAACATTAGCCGGGCATGGTGGTGCACGCCTATAGTCCCAGCTACTCGGGAGGCTGAGGCAGGAGAATAGCTTAAACCCTGAAGGCAGAGGTTCCAGTGAGCTGAGACTGTGCCACTACACTACAGCCTGGGCAACAGAGCAAGACTCTGTCTCAAAAAAAAAGAAAAGAAAAAAAAATGTAGGGGCTTTGTTGGTTTGATTTTAAGAAAACAAATGTGAGGGCATTGTTTTTTCCACTGTTGGTGTTTTTACAGCAACATCCTAACAAGATTCATTAACATAAAAGTTGGGTGGAGGTTTTATAGCATGCTTCAGAGAAAATCTTCAAAATGTGTAAACATCAAGTTCGGACAGTACATTTGTGATCGTTTGGAATCTGAAGTACTCAGAATATCAGAACACCTATACTTAAAATAAAAATTTCATTCAAACATACAAACTTAATTTGAGTAACATATAGAAAATACGTGGATGTTTTAATAAACTTATCTTTATTCTTCCAGTCATAATTTAGGTTCTGAAACCAGGCATTGGCAGAAGCACAGAGCAGGGGCTGAAGCGATATAAGAAAGGAGCATCCAGATGTAACATGATAGGAATGAGCAACGGGGCAGAGTCTACCAGGGGTCTCTGCAGAAGGATGGAATGCTCGAATGCTCTTCAAGGTTCCATCCTTTGCTGCTCACCTTCCTCATTCTGTACCTTTTCCCGGTTGAATGCATCCACTCCCTGGCATAGCAGAGACTCAGAGTGGCCTCCAAATATTCACTGTTCTCCCATATTTTCTTTGTACACCAGTCTGTAATTTTTCATTAAAATTAGCTAAAAGATGTTGCACCTTTCAAGTGTATGACTGAGCTTAACAGTGTTTAACCATGGCTTTATTAAGTAAATGCCTGAGTCTTTAATATTCAATTCAACTTACTTCACACTGTTGTTTGCAAATACGTTATCATCGACTCTTACGTATTTCACATCAACCAACTTGAAGTGCAGAAGGCTTGCACTCAAGTAACTCTTCTGAGATGACAAAGAAGCCTATGACTTGAGTCCAAGTCTCTAACCAACAATGACTATATCAACACTGGTGAACTCATATGAGGGAACTCAAGGTTGGAAGGTACAGGCCCTTTCCTGATCCTGCCAAAAGCATCACAGCATGACCTATGGCAAGGGCAGTAATAACCACCAGAACCTCCTGCGATTGCAATGAGTACATAACCAAGATGAATGCAAACACCTATCAGGATAACCTACTGGGCTTTCTTTACTTGTTCTAAATCATGCTGTGGATCCCTCAAATGGGGCCCTTCGACTGCAGCTTTCTAGTCGGTTTCCTTCTTGGTTCTATGGCCCACAAACAGGAGTTTGCCTCTTCATTTCAAAGCCATATTCTTGCCTTCTGGAATATCGGATAACCTGAATTTGATTTTGACATGGCCAACACATCAGCAGAAGCCCTCGTGCTGGGAACAAACTGGGGAAGACATTGTTGGCAGCATATGCGACAATAGCTATTGCAGTTACCAAATAAGAGAAACCTTTTCTAGCCTTGCTGCTCTCCTTTGAAGACTTTGTACTATCTAAAACTTCAGTGAGATGCTAACCAGAGAAGGCCAGCACTTTGATGTCCGTAAGGGAATAATGAACAGAAGCAGGGACACTGAGGCCCATGTCCTGGCCACTCAGCGGCTCCCGGCACAGAAAGGGCCGCTTCATATCCAGCACAGCAGCTCCGGAGCAGCAGGCACCACGGCCCGCACCAGGGACTGCAGTGCACCTGCCACCTTATGGCGTGTGGCCAACAGGATGGACGCTAATCTACATTTGTAACAGAACTCCAAATAGCTGCGCACATATCCATCCAGTTAAATTACTACATTACCCAGAATCCTGTGGCTTGACTATGTTCTAGTCAATGAGAAATAAGCAAAAGTGTGGTGCTTCCAAAAGGTTTCTTTTGAAAGGAAGGTCACTTTTCTTCTCCAAATTGCAACTCATAACAACAAACAAAGATATGAATGTTTGTTGTTATTTGGTAGCAGATTTTAACCTAAAGGTAGCTGAGAAGTGAGCCGGAAAGAAACAAAATTGTTGTGGAGTTATTATTCTCTCTTTGAATTATTTATCTCCAAAATTCTTTTAGGTGAGAGAGAAATGCATTTTTTGTCTTCATTAAATCACTGTTACATGCAGTATATGTTGTAAAACTGAATCCTAACTCATAAGCATGGCTTTAGGAGGCAACCCCCCAAATCAATACACCAAACCCCGCTTTCTCCCCCACAGATTACGACCTAAATATCCAGCCTACCTTCTGGATAAGCTTTATCTGAATATATGAACACTCTGCCCGCCCCCACTCCACACACACACAAAACTTAGCAATAATAAAACACAACTCGAATTTCCCCCAAAATATGCTCTTTATACTGTAGCTCAGTTGGAAGAAATATTCAATCATTTATTTGCTGAGTGATATAACTGGGAAATCGTTTTTCTTCCCATTCCTTCATCATCTGCCTATAACCAGCATTCCTCCGGCAAGATGTCTAGGATCTCCCTACCAGCAGGTATCATGTATTGCTCTCCATCCCATTGCCACCGTTCTGGTTTTGACCCTTACCAAGCCTTGCCTGAATTGTAATAACAGCCTCTTCACTGGTGTGCCTGCCTCCAGTTTCAACTCTATTAACTACCTCCTACAATCCTATAAGAAAATCTAATAGCATTATTTCCTGGATTAAAATCTTTTCATGGCTCCCATTAAGGATGGAAAAAGTCAGTTTCCTTGGCATGGTATTCAGGGCCCTGAAGGATCTAGCCAGCACTGAGTGTCCTAAAGCAAATCCTAATATACCTCTCTTTCCTGTCTCCTCCCATTGCCCACTAAAGCAATACTCAGTCTCTGGAGCCAGGCTTTTCCAGTCCCTAGTAGCTTTGTCATAACATTCCCTTCATCTGGAATGAGTTTTCTCCTACTTACATGTCCAGATAATCCACCTAAATATCCAGCTCGGGTGACAACACTGCTGTGAAGCAATGTGAATCACTGATGTTGCCTAATAAAGTTCACATATACTTTTAAAGTTGTACCTTGAAAGTTGCATGCCAATTGTTGATCTGCACACTTGACTCCCATGATAAACTTCCTGAAGTTGTAAAATTGAGGAGTGTATCTTTTCATCTTGGCAGTCCCACCTGAAAAATAATAGGTATTTATTACAATGGTAATAGTAATAATAGCCAACTCTCATTGAGAATATCCTATACACTGACACTGTTGTAAGTACTTTATTTGTACCTCAATTAATTACCAATGAGAAAGCACTATTACTATTTTACATGTAAAAAAAAAAAAAGGCACAAACACATAAAGTAACATGCACAGCTAGAGGGTCAGGCTTTGGATCTAGGAAGCCAGCTTCGTATCTGTGCATTTAACCTTGGAATGGCTACATTAGGATATTCCCAAATAAGCATCTTTGCTTTCTCCTCATCTTTCTCAAGTTGTCCAAGGCCTTATGAGGTTCAAAAACAGATGCTAAATTTATAAGTAGAGAGTGGAGGTCAAAAAAAATGTATTCATATTTGCTGGGAAAAAAATGGATTGCCCAACACAGAGATTTCCAAACACAGAAGATGATCAGAACTCCCTGGGGAACTCTGTAAAATACACATCCCCAGTCCCAACCAAGATCTAGCAAATCAGCATCTCAGAAGTTAAAGGAAAATTGGTTTAAATATAAAATTTCTGGGAATTTCAAGCAATGTGTTGCTATTTAGACTCAAGTCCAGAAATACATTTACTTACTATGTCTCCAAAATTCCCCAAACCTGTAAGTCTAATCTATTAAGATGTGAAATTAGCTACTTTGGGCACTGCTCATTCTCAGTGAACCCATGCTGGCTCCTCATGACCAAACTGTCCCTTTCATAAACTACTAAGACGGTTGCAGGGTTATCAGCGTGCAATTGCGCGGCTTTAAGACATATTTTGTCTCCTTTATGATAATTGAGGCAATACTTTCCATTCAACAGTATTTCCTTTCTCCATATATTGTCAAAATATTTCTGGCAATAATTCTACAAGTCACTTCTGTATCTTAGGGTGTATAGAACTAAATCCAGTGTACGGAACTCATTTCAAAGAACTGGGCATGTTCTTCCTCTTAGCCATGTTGTCCTGTCCTTTCAAAATGATAGAGAATTTAATAACATTATTCTTAAAATATCATTTTATGTTCATATGACTCCATGTTAATTTAAAACATGTTTTTAGTATTAACTATTTTATTCATATTTTATTTTAAATACGCTTCTTCATGTCACTTTTCTGAAGAACTGGCAATTCAGACAAAAGCACTATCAGGAGGGAAGGAGTGCATATATCACATAAGATGTGAAGAGATATAGGTTACAGCTTAAATGCTTGACTTCCTTTAGCCTGTATGATACAACAAGTTAAATTGCATTTTGTTAGCTTTAAAAAAAAAACTGTTTCATGAACAAAGTGAGACTAGTGTCAGAATTAGAACACGATCTCCTGATTCTTAAACTGACACCCTTCTCCCCTTATCACCTAAGTGGTTTTCAGTGCTGTATAATGCACATATAACACAAGTTTGAGCATTTTGTGAGTCAGAAAGATTGTGTCTGACAACCAAGGTTCAAGGGCAGAAAATATCCTTTACAAATAGAGTGACTCTGGACAGGTCCCTATTCTCCCTAAAGCCTAGTTCCTCATCTTAAAGTTGCCACATCTCGTATTCTCACTATTTGTGTTGAATCAAATGAGTTAACACATATAGGGCTTAACACAGTGCCTGGGGATATTATTATTAGTCAGATGATATCCCTAACATGAATAATAGAATGGTAATGACAGAGATAATTCTTGGCGTGATTGTCTGGCCTAAAACAATAGAACTTGCTCTGTTTTCTGAAATCTTCCTTCTCATCTTTCTCAAATTTAATTGCTATATTTATTTTCATTTACTTCTTTTAAACTATGGAATGCTTTTTATGAATTTCCATGTCATTCTTGTGCAAGGACCATGCTAATCTTCTCTATATCCAATTTTAGTGTATGTGCTGCCAATACCAGCACTAATTGACATATTTAAACATGTCTATTTTTTATATCTCACAGAATTTTATGAAACAGTATTAGTATTTGGCATTTTGAACTAATCAAAAGCAGGATGCTTAAGAATTTAACTCAAATCGACATTAACATTGCCACTTTCATAGGGGTGGTGTAAAAAGTTACGATGTTACTAAAGACTCAGCTGGATTCCTGTCAGTGCTAATAATGCTTGAACCTCAGCAGTTATCAGTGCAATTTAAAAATGCTTTCAACATTTCCTCACAAACCACACCTCCTCCTAAGTAATTCCTCTTCATCATTCCAAAGCATGTCTTTAACTTGCTGACTTCATCAGCACATCAGACTGAATAGAACAAACAAGGAGAGGAACTTTGACCCCCTCTCCTAGGCACATATCATCAGAATGCAGAGCTTCCCTGTTCTCTAAAGAGGAACAAGGGATTTACTTATAAGAAATAATTCCCAAGCCCTCTGATACGAGACAAGGCATTGGACTCCAGTTACTACAGAGCAAATTAAGCTTTATTTTATTTAATTCTTATTAAACCCATCACTTAATGTTTTAAAGTAAACAGAGTGGGTGCTATATAATATGGTTGCACTGGGCCGACAGCAAATGAAGGGTGTCCCACACAAATACTGATGGAGTCATCACTTTTTTAAAAATTAAAAATCAAGACATGAAACAGTGTAGTACTGAATTTTTGTAATTAACTGTGATAAAAGTCTAACAATCATACATTTCTCTGCAGTAAATTTTAATCTCCCTTAAAAATTTCATATCTTGTCCATTGTGATAGATCAGAGGAAAAGTTCGAGGGTTTATATAACACATTAAATATAAAGGTTATCTATCCTCAAATAAAACTACTTTTTGATTCAAAAGAATTTAATAACCCTTCAAATATCATCGATCATTAAATCCATCAAAGACAGAGTACAAGACAAAATTTTTATCACTACCTAGTAAAATCTGTCTAAAGAAACTCAAGTGAAAAGAAGGCATGATTAAAGTATTTCAGTTTTCTTTGGAGTATGTAAATGTAGGTCAGTATGTTTCAGTGGTCAAAAAGAGGTTAATGCCAGCTCTAGACTTATTCAAAAGGTCCATTTGAGATTACTATAATTTTGATAGCATTGTAATAATTTCCGGACATTCCCCCACCTCATCATTTTACCAAACCTTGAAAAAGCCTTCTGATTCTTCCCATATATGCCACTTTTACAAAGGAGCAGAGCCTTTGAAAGAAAAACATTTTTGGCTCTGTTAATGCTAGTGTATTCTTCCAGCCCAGTATTCAGTGTTCAGGACTGGACAGGCAATTACATGCAAATTTGTTGGGGGCTAGGAGGTTCATTTACTACATTCAACCCCATAGAGGAAGATCAATAGAAGTGCAAAACTTAATCCTAGATGAAAGCACCATGTTCAGGTAATGGTTATAGAGTTAAGGCCCTCAGAAGAATGTTAGGAATCAAAAGGGCATACTAGAGAAAGGCATTATGCATAGTGCTTTTTTGAACCATATGGGAAAGACAACAGACAAAGTGAACCAAAGAGTTGGAACACAAGAAGGTAGACATGCAGTTCAACACAAATTGTTAGGGTTTTTCAAAAGATATGAATGAGGATTGGACCAATTAAAAATGGCTGCCTCGAAAACCTTTTGTTGGCTATTTAAAGAATAGTGGGGTGCAAACAATTGCTCAAACGTAAACCATGCAAGCCATGCTTGCATTTAACTCTGAACTAAAAGGGGAACTCTTTACTGCTAGTTGTCCTGTCTCTCAGTTTTTGTGTGGGTTTTCCTGATGTCTTCCCTGCCCAAAGCCACATACTCTATTGACATTTAATAAGAGTATTGAGCATGTCATAAGAAATATCTAGAAGAATATATATGTTAAGAATTATCTTTGATTTCATGGAAGACAGATAATGGAAGAGAACAGGGTGGGAACTAGTTTGTGTTGTAGAAGCTGGTGATTGTTCTGATTGGTTAAGTAATTTGAATATCACCACAGAATATGAATGGGTATGTAGCCTGCATTACCACGGGAAAATAAAAGTCCTTAAAGCATATAATTAGTCTTCATCAATACCAACTATCAATGTCTTCAGAAAGAATTGTGGGGATATTCGACCTGGTGTCCAGTGGATTATGAGAGGACCCTTGAATGATTTCCAAAGTTCTAATGGACCAACTAAAATTGTACATAAATTTTTATGTATCTTTTGCCATTTACTGTTCCCATTTACTGAAGAAACAAGTCTTTAAGAAGATTTTAGACATTTTTTTGAAACAAAAAAAACCAGTGTCTCTTATAAGTAAGAAAATCAGCCAGTAATTTCTCTCTAGATTGATTTCGGTCCCCTAAGAAGGAGATATCAAAGACAAGATTAAATATGCAAGGACTTTATTAGAGGAAATGTCTGTGAGAAGAAAATGGGGGAAAAGTCCCAAAGACAAAAAGACTCATTAGACCAAGATGCAAGTCTGACCCTGAGAGAAGACAGGAAAGAGAAGCACCCCCAGGCCATCGTGTGGCAGAGATAACCAAGGCGTACTTCTTCCTGTGAGACAGGGAACTCCACTGATGACTAACTTTGGTTTAGGAACTCTCCTAAAACCTTCCACAGACCACAGATGAGTTCCCACCCTGTTCTTTTCCATCCTTCTTAGGGGACAAGTGCACCAACATGGTGAAACCCCATCTCTACTAAAAAAAAAAGTACAAAAGTTAGCTGGGCATGGTGGCAGTCGCCTGTAGTCCCAGCTACTCGGGAGGCTGAGGCAGCAGAATCCCTTGAACCCAGGAGGCAGAGGTTGTAGTGCGCCAAGATTGCACCACTGCACTCCAGCCTGGGCGCCAGAGCAAGACTCCATCTCACAAAAAAAAAAAAAAAAAAAAAAAAAAAGTATATGATGAAACACAAGCTATTAACTGTACAATCCCAGACTGAATTTTTTAAATTGAATGAGAGAGGCAGGCAGGAAAGAGCATGATCAACAGATAAAACTGTATAAGAAAACCTCAGCAATCACAACCTAGAAACATAATGTATATGACTCAACATGATTACTTTGGTGAATTACAATGTCATTTCAAAAAACTACCCTCATAGTACTTTTATAATGATACATATAAGTGATACATAAAAAAAAAAAAAGTATTCTGGCTAGGCTTTGGTTGAGTAACATTGACCCGATTCTGATTTTGAAGTTTAAACTAGCATGCTTAATCTATGCTACTTAATGGAACCTAATCAAAGGCAGTTATTTCCATGAGACAATTGTCTAAAACCTTGGCTTAATTCTCTGTGTTGAAACTTAAAGAAGGGAGAGAAAGCAACTTCAAGAACAACAAAAATATAGTGTAAAAACATAAATATATAAATAACAAACTAGAAAAGTATTTACAGTATACACTGCAAATCCTTAAATTATGAAACACTTCCACAAATCAATAATAAAATGATAAAATACAAATTTAAAAACTGGCAAAAGTAACGAACAGAAAATGTGCAGAAGAAATACACACAGATCATATATGAAAAAAATCAACTTCACTTATAATGAATAAAATGCAAGTTAAGGGCCGTGCACGGTGGCTCACACCTGTAATCCCAGCACTTTGGGAGGTCAAGGCGGGCAGATCACAAAGTCAGGAGTTTAAGAGCAGCCTGGCCAACATGGTGAAACCCTGTCTCTACTAAAAATACAAAAAATTAGCCGGGTGTGGTGGCATGCACCTGTAATCCCAGCTACTCAGAAGTCTGAGGCAGGAGAATCACTTGAACCTGGGAGGTGGAGGTTGCAGTGAGCCGAGATCGCACCACTGCACTCCCGCCCCGGGCAACAGAGTGAGACTCCAGCTCAAAAAAAAAAAAAAAAAAAGAAACAAAAATGCAAATTAAATAATAAGCTCTGATTTTCATTTATATAATTGACAATTTATAAAAATAATAAAATTTACCACTGGTAAGGATACTGGGAAGCAGTTCTCTCCAGGAAATAGTTTGAAAATTCTGTTGAAGCCAGTATAATACACTACAGGCCTCAAACAAGGTCTGGTTTTGACCTAGATTCTACTTTTAGAAATATAGCCTAAAGAAATATTACAGATATATAAAAAACATATAACAGTATTTAATAAATGTATTCAAAATGGAAAAATAGAGGCTTGGTTAAGGATATTAATAAAATGATATATTACATAGCCATTAAAAACCATGTTTAGAAAAATAACTATTAACATATGACAAATAACATGTTTCTGCTAAGTTTCCATTAGTTCCTTCTTGCACTGCTATAAAGAACTACCTGAGGATAGGATCCAAGATGGCCGATTAGGAGCAGCTGAGGATTGCAGCTCCCAGTGAAAGCGCAGAGGGTGAGTGGACGCCGCATTGCCAGACAGATTTTTATTGCCCACAGACCAGGAGACTCCCAGGGGGAGGAGCCCCACGGGTCGCCAGCGCGGCTGGTTTGGCCGGCGCAGCTGTTTTGCCGGCGCGACTGTTTTCGCCGGAGCTGCTGTTTTGGGCGGCGTCCCGGCACAGCGATTCCGCATACAAAATACGTGGGTCCGGGTGCCGTTTTAGCTGGCAATTGGAGCTCCGGGAAGGCAGAGCCGCCCATTCATCTGATTAAAAAAGGGGACTGAAACAGGTAGCCAGGCCAGGAGATTTCCCGGGCAAAAACGGCACGAACCTCCGCGCCCGCGGTTTTAGCGGGCGCAGTGGGTCGCCGCACGGGAAATCACACAGATCCCAGCGCCTTTTCAACAGGCGGCTGGAACACCTGGGAGACTCTGAGGCAGGGAGCCAGGTGATTAGGCTCGGCTGGTCCCACCCCCCACAAAAAACAGCCATCAGAAACGCTCTGGATCGAGAGTTTCACAGCAAGCACAGCTGAGCCCAGGACGGCCCAGCTCTGTGGGGGAGGGGCGTCCGCCATTACTGAGGCAGTCGACCGCTACAGAGGTAGTTTGCCATTGCCGAGGCAGTTCTCACTACACCGGTATAAACAGGACTGCAGGGAAGTTCATAGGGCACCTGGGCGGAGCCCACAGCAGCTCAGCAAAGCCTCTGTAGGCAAACAGTGACTAGGCAGCCTCATCACTGGGCAAGGGAGCCCTGAGAAAAAGGCAGCAGCACCAGGGAAACTCATAAATAAAGCCCTAACTCCCCGGGACAGAGCACCTGGGGAAAAAAGGGGTTTATGAGTTCTGCTGCAGCAGACTTAAACGTACCTGCCCAGCAACTCTGAATGAACAACGGAGCTCACAGCTCAGCACTTGAGCTCCTATAAAGAAAACTCTGTCTCCTCAAGCAGCTCCCCTCATCCCCCGTATATCCAACGAGTCACCTCACAAAGGAGTGCTCAGATGGACATCTGGCGGGTATTCTTCTGCGACAAAGATAGCAGAAGAGGAGACTGGCAGCAACCCTTACTGTTCTGCAGCTGCTGCAGGTGATCCCCCCAGGCAAGCAGGGCCGGGAGTGGACCTCAGCAGTCCTACAGCAGAGGGGTCAGACTGTTAGAAGGAAAATTAAGAAACAGAAATAAATAACTTCATCATCAACAAACGGGACGTCCACAGAGAGACCCCATCTGAAAATCACCAACCACAAAGACCACACATAGATAAATCCACAAAGATGGGAAGAAACCAGCGAAAAAAGGAGGTAAACACCCGAAACCAGAACGCCTCTCCTCCTACAAGGGATCACAACTCCTCACCAGCAAGGGAACAAGGCTGGATGGACAATGAGTGTGATGAAATGACTGAATCAGGCTTCAGAAGGTGGGTAGTAAGAAACTTCTGTGAGCTAAAAGAACATGTTCTAACCCAATGCAAAGAAACTAAGAACCTTGAAAAAAGATTTGACGAAATGCTAATGAGAATAACCAACTTAGAGAGGAACATAAGTGAATTGATGGAGCTGAAAAACACAACACAAGAACTTTGTGAAGCATACACAAGTTTCAACAGCCGAATTGACCAAGCAGAAGAAAGGATATCAGAGGTCGAAGATCAACTCAATGAAATAAAACGAGAAGGAAAGAGTAGAGAAAAAAGGGTAAAAAGGAATGAACAAAGTCTCCAAGAAATATGGGACTATGTGAAAAGACCTAATCTACGTTTGATAGGTGTACCTGAATGTGAAGGAGAGAATGAATCCAAGCTGGAAATTACTCTTCAGGATATTATCCAGGATAACTTCCCCAACATAGGAAGGCAGGCCAATATTCAAGTCCAGGAAATATAGAGAACACCACAAAGATATTCCTCAAGAGAGCAACCCCAAGGCACATAATCGTCAGATTCACCAGGGTTGAAATGAAGGAGAAAATGCTAAGGGCAGCCAGAGAGAAGGTCGGGTTACCCACAAAGGGAAGCCCATCAGACTCACAGCAGATCTCTCAGCAGAAACCCTACAAGCCAGAAGAGAGTGGGGGCCAATATTCAACATCCTTAAAGAAAAGAACTTTCAACCCAGAATTTCATATCCAGCCAAACTGAGCTTCAGAAGTGAAGGAAAAATAAAATCCTTTGCAAACAAGCAAGTACTCAGAGATTTCATCACCACCAGGCCTGCTTTACAAGAGCTCCTGAAAGAGGCACTAAACATAGAAAGGAACAACCAGTACCAGCCACTCCAAAAACATACCAAACAGTACAGACCATCAACACAATGAAGAAACTGCATCAACTAACGGGCAAAACAGCCACCTAGCATCAAAATGGCAGGATCAAATTCACACATAACAATATTAACCCTAAATGTAAATGGGCTAAATGCCCCAATTAAAAGACATAGACTGCCAAACTGGATAAAAAGCCAAAACCCGTCAGTGTGCTGTATCCAGGAAACCCATCTCACATGCAGAGATACACAAAGGCTCAAAATAAAGGGATGGAGGAGATTTACCAAGCAAATGGAGAGCAAAAAAAGCAGGAGTTGCAATTCTCATCTCTGATAAAATAGACTTTAAACCAACAAAGATCAAAAGAGACAAAGAAGGACATTACATAATGGTAAAAGGATCAACGCAACAAGAAGAGCTAACGATCCTAAATATATACGCACCCAATACAGGAGCACCCAGATACATAAGGCAAGTTCTTAATGACTTACAAAGAGACTTAGACTCCCACACAATAATAGTGGGAGACTTGAACACCCCGTTGTCAATGTTAGACAGATCAACAAGACAGAAAATTAACAAGGATATCCAGGACTTGAACTCACACCTGGATCAAGCAAACCTAATAGACATTTATAGAACTCTCCACCCCGAATCCACAGAATATACATTCTTCTCAGCACCACATCGCACCTACTCTAAAACTGACCACATAATTGGAAGTAAATCACTCCTCAGCAAATGCAAAAGAACAGAAATCATAACAAACAGTCTCTCAGACCACAGTGCAATCAAGTTAGAACTCAGAATTCAGAAACTAACTCAGAACCGCACAGCTTCATGGAAACTAACAACTGGCTCTTGAATGTTGACTGGATAAACAATGAAATGAAGGCAGAAATAAAGATGTTCTTTGAAACCAACGAGAACGAAGACACAACATACCAGAATCTCTGGACACATTTAAAGCAGTCTCTAGAAGAAAGTATATAGCAATAAATGCCCACATGAGAAGCAAGGAGAGATCTAAAATGGACACCCTATCATCAAAATTGAAAGAGCTAGAGGAGCAAGATCAAAAAACTCAAAACCTAGCAGAAGACAAGAAATAACTAAGATCAGAGCAGAACTGAAGCAGATAGAGACACGAAAAACTCTTCAAAAAATCAATAAATCCAGGAGCTGGTTTTTTGAAAAGGTCAACAAAATAGACAGACCACTAGCCAGATTAATAAAAAGAAAAGAGAAAATAATCAAATAAATGCAATAAAAACGATAAAGGGGGTATCACCACAGATTCCACAGAAATTCAAACCATCATCAGAGATTATTACAAACAACTCTATCCACATAAACTAGTAAACCTGGAAGAAATGGATAAATTCCTGGACACATGCATCCTCCCAAGCCTAAACCAGGAAGAAGTCGAAACCCTGAATAGACCAATAACAAGGTCTGAAGTTGAGGCAGCAATTAAGAGCCTACCACCCAAAAAAAGCCCAGGTCCAGATGGGTTCACAGCTGAATTCTACCAGACATACAAAGAGGAGCTGGTACCATTCCTTCTGAAACTATTCCAAACAATCCAAAGAGAGGGAATCCTTCCTAAATCATTTTATGAGACCAACATCATCCTGATACCAAAACCTGGCAGAGACTCAGCAAGAAAAGAAAACTTCAGGCCAATATCCATTGATGAACATAGATGCAAAAATCTTCAGTAAAATACTGGCAAACCAATTGCAACAGCACATCAAAAAGCTTATCCACCATGATCAAGTAGGCTTCATCCCGGGGGATGCAAGGCTGGTTCAACATACGCAAATCTATAAACATAATCCACCACATAAACAGAACCAAAGACAAAAACCACATGATAATCTCAATTGATGCAGAGAAGGCCTTTGACAAAATTCAACAGCCCTTTATGCTAAAAACTCTCAATAAACTAGGTATTGATGGAACGTATCTCAAAATGATAAAAGCTATTTATGACAAACCAACAGCCAATATCATACTGAATGGGCAAAAGCTAGAAGCATTCCCTTTGAAATCTGGCACTAGACAAGGATGTTCTCTCTCACCACTCCTATTCAATATAGCACTGGAAGTTCTAGCCAGAGCAATCAGGCAAGAAAAAGAAATAAAGGGTATTCAAATAGGAAAGGAGGAAGTCAAACTGTCTCTATTTGCAGACGATATGATTGTATATCTAGAAGACCCCATCGTCTCAGCCCAAAAGCTCCTGAAACTGATAAACAACTTCAGCAAAGTCTCAGGATATAAAATCAATGTGCAAAAATCACAAGCATTCCTATACACCAATAACAGACTTAAAGACAGCCAAATCAAGAACCAACTGCCATTCACAATTGCTACAAAGAGAATAAAATACCTAGGAATACAACTAACAAGGAACGTAAAGGACCTCTTCAAGGAGAACTACAAACCACTGCTCAATGAAATAAGAGAGGACACAAACAGATGGAGAAATATTCCATGTTCGTGGCTAGGAAGAATCAATATTGTCAAAATGGCCATACTGCCCAAAGTAATTTACAGATTCAACGCTATCCCTATCAAGCTACCAATGACTTTCTTTGAAGAACTGGAAAAATCCACCTTAAACTTCATATGGAACCAAAAGAGAGCCCGCATAGCCAAGTCAATTCTAAGCAAAAAGAACAAAGCTGGAGGCATCACACTCCCGGACTTCAAACTATACTACAAAGCTACAGTAATCAAAGCAGCATGGTACTGGTACCAAAACAGAGATATAGACCAATGGAACAGGACAGAGACCTCCGACGCAACACAACACATCTACAACCACCTGATCTTTGACAAACCTGACAAAAACAAACAATGTGGAAATGAGTCCCTGTTTAATAAATGGTGTTGGGAAAACTGGCTAGTCATGTGCAGAAAGCAGAAGCTGGACCCCTTCCTGACACCTTACACTAAAATTAACTCCAGATGGATTAAAGACTTAAACATAAGACCTAACACCATAAAAGCCCTAGAAGAAAATCTAGGCAAAACCATTCAGGACATAGGCGTAGGCAAGGACTTCATGACCAAAACTCCAAAAGCAGTGGCAACAAAAGCCAAAATAGACAAATGGGACCTAATCAAACTCCACAGCTTCTGCACAGCAAAAGAAACAGTCATTAGAGTGAATCGGCAACCAACAGGATGGGAAAAAATTTTTGCAGTCTACCCATCTGACAAAGGGCTGATAACCAGAATCTACAAAGAACTGAAACAGATTTACAAGAAAAAAACAAACAAGCCCATTCAAAAGTGGGCGAAGGATATGAACAGACACTTTACAAAAGAAGACATACATGAAGCCAACAAACATATGAAAAAAATGCTCATCATCACTGGTCATTAGAGAAATGCAAATCAAAACTACATTGAGATACCATCTCACGCCAGTTAGAATGGCGATCATTAAAAAATCTGGAGACAACAGATGCTGGAGAGGATGTGGAGAAATAGGAACGCTTTTACACTGTTGGTGGGAGTGTAAATTAGTTCAACCATTGTGGAAGACGGTGTGGTGATTCCTCAAGGACCTAGAAATAGAAATTCCATTTGATCCAGCAATCCCATTACTGGGTATATATCCAAAAGACTATAAATCGTTCTACTATAAGGACACATGCACACAAATGTTCATTGCAGCACAGTTTACAATAGTAAAGACCTGGAACCAACCCAAATGCCCATTGATGATAGACTGGACAGGGAAAATGTGGCACATATACACCATGGAATATTATGCAGCCATCAAAAACGATGAGTTCGTGTCCTTTGTAGGGACATGGATGAACCTGGAAACCATCATTCTCAGCAAACTGACACAAGAACAGAAAATCAAACACCGCATGTTCTCACTCATAGGCGGGTGTTGAACAATGGGAACACATGGACACAGGGAGGGGAGTATCACACACTGGGGTCTGTCAGGGGGAAAAAGGGGAAGGATAGTGGGGGGTGGGGGAGTTGGGGAGGGATAGCATGGGGAGAAATGCCAGATATAGGTGATGGGGGAGGAAGGCAGCAAATCACACTGCCATGTGTGTACCTATGCAACAATCTTCCATGTTCTTCACATGTACCCCCAAACCTAAAATGCAATAAAAAAAATAAAATTAAATTAAATTAAAAAAAAATTTAAGATGCAATACATTTAATTAATTAAATGTGTTATGTTTTTATCCTTCTGTAAAAATATATAATTAAAAATAGGTTTATTTAAAAAAAAAAAAAAAGAACTACCTGAGACTGGGTAATTTATAAAGAAGAGAGGTTTAATTAACTCACAGTTCTGTACAATACACAGGAAGCATGGCTGAGGAGGCCTCAGGAAACTTACCACCATGGCAAAAAGTGAAGAAGGAGCCACACCTTCCAGGACCATGGAAGGAGGAAGAGCATGAAGGACAAGGTGCCACACACTTTTAAAAAACCAGGTCTCAGGAGAGTCACTGTCATGAGAACAGAAAGGAGGAAATCTTCCCCCATAATCCAATCACCTCCCACCAGGCCCCTCCTTCAACACTGGGCATTACAATTTGACATGATATTTGCGTAGGGACACAAATCCAAACTATATCAGTTTCTAAGTGAAATGGCAGTTCCATGTTTTGTATTTTGTATCTACGTTTCGATTGATTATGCAAAACAGTTCCAAGATAACAATTTGATGGCAGGAGACTTCTGGTTTTGATTCAAAGTTCTGTACCGTGAAAACAACAGCTCCATGACCATTACTTGAAAAATATGCCAGACAATAGAGTTTTTGACAATGCCCTGCCTGTTTCATGTGAATTTAAAGAACATACGGGCAGGGATATTATTCAAATGTTCCAGTCATGATTTATCAACCCCAAACAAATAGCCAAGCTGATAGTATGAAACAGAGTATAGACGATGACCTAAAGTTAACTCTTAGAGAAAAGTAACCAGTATGACCTGGCAAAGTGCAGAGAGAGGGTCAGCCTCACAGTCAGCAGATTTTAGGCAGAGCTCTGGTCTGTCACCCTCCAAGGAGAGAGCCCTTTTGATCTCTCAATTTCAGTTGCCTCACCAGTAAGATAAGGATACTGCCCTCCAGAAAGGACTCATATGAAGATAAGGGATTATGTATGTAAAGGCTTCACCCTTCCCATATCTAACAGATGGTCGGTATTTCTGAAGCACTGGCAATTAAATGTGGTTTCATCACTTTTAAAAACAAGAGTTAATCCTACTGAATTACTAATGGAGCCACAACCCTATCCAGCCAGACTTAAAATGGAATTCACAAGACAAATAAGCAAATGGAGGTTTATTTCACCCAAGAAGACAACGTTCAAGAAGAAAACCTCAAAATTTGTTACTGATCCTACCAGTTTGACTTGCATTTATTTATCATCATGGACTTGGATTTTGGGGATACTACATGCTCTGTGGACCTGATCTAGACCTATGTGTCTTTGCACTGTTTTCACAAGAAAAATCCTCTAATGTCCTATCATTGTCTATATGATAATAATTACTAGTATGATTTATTAAGCAATTATTATGTGTCAAGCCCTCAGATGCTCTACATATATAATTTTATCTACAAAATTCCTGCTAAGTATGTACGATTCCCACTTAATAGAGAGGGAAATGGCGTTTAAGGAATTTAAAATCTTGGGCCAGTCATGGTAGCTCACACTTGTAATCTCAGCATTTTGGGAGGATGAGATAGGTGGATCGCCTGAGATCCGGAGTTTGAGACCAGCCTGGCCAATGTGGTGAAACCCTGTCTCTACTAAAAATAGAAAAATGTGCTGGGCATGGTGGTGGATGCCTGCAATTCCAGCTACTTGGGAGGCTAAGGCAGGAGAATCACTTGAACCCAGGAGGTGGAGGTGGCAGTAGGCCAAGATCTCGCCACTGCACTTGGTCTGAGTGACAAGAGCAAGACTCTGTCTCAAAACAACAACAAAAAAAACTTGTTCATGGTTATTTTAGAAGTCGTATGTGTCTTAGCATGGCACATACGCTCTTCACACCTTTGTAACTAAGCTACACTTTTCTCGTGCATAATTTTTTTTTTCTTTTTTTTTTAAAATTATTTATTTTACTTTAGGTGCATACTATATCTGGCATTTCTCCCCATGTTATCCCTCCCCACCCTCCCCACCCCCCATTGTCCCTCCTTTACCCCCGCCCCCACAACTGTCCCGTGTGTGATGCTCCTCTCCGAATCCACGTGTTCTCATTGTTCAACACCCACCTATGAGTGAGAACATACAGTGCTTGGCTTTCTGTTCTTGGGTCAGTTTGCTGAGAATGATGGTTTCCAGATTCATCCAAGTCCCTACAAAAGACACGAACTCATCATTTTTTATGGCTGCATAGTATTCCATGGTGTATATGTACCACATTTTCTTTGTCCAGTCTATCATTGATGGGCATTTGGGTTGGTTCCAGGTCTTTGCTGTTGTACACAGGGCTGCAGTGAACATACGTGTGCCCGTGTCTTTATAGTAGAACGATTTATAGTTCTTTGGGTGTATACCCAATAGTGGGATTGCTGGGTCAAATGAAATTTCTATTTCTAGATCCTTGAGAAATCACCACACTGTCTTCCACAATGGTTGAACTAATTTACACTCCCACCAACTGTGTGAGAGTGTTCCTATTTCTCCACATCCTCTCCAGCATCTGTTGTCTCCCGACTTTTTTAATGATCGCCATTCTAACTGGCGTGAGATGATATCTCAGTGTGGTTTTGATTTGCATTTGTCTAATGACCAGTGATGATGAGCATTTTTTCATATGTTTGTTGGCCTCATATATGTCCTCTTTTGAAAAGTGTCTGTTCATATCCTTCGCCCACTTTTGAATGGGGTTGTTTGTTTTTTCCTTGTCTATCTGTTTTAGTTCTTTGTAGATTCTGGATATTAGCCCTTTGTCAGATGGGTAGATTGCAAAAAATTTTTTGCCACTTTGTGTCTTTTCATTGGAGTGTTTAGGCCATTTACATTCAATGTTAACCTGCCATTTTGTTACTGGCTGGTTTTCTTTCTCATTAGTTGACTCATTTTCTTCATTGCATTTTTGGTCTTTGCCAACTGGTTTGCTTTTGCAGTGACTGGTACTTGTTCCTTTCCATGCTTAGTGTTTCTTTCAGGAGCTCTTGTAGGGCAGGTCTGGTGGTGACAAAAGCTCTCAATAATTGCTTGTCCATAAAGGATTTTATTTCTCCTTCACTTAGGAAGTTTAGTTTGGCTGGATATGAGATTCTGGGTTGAAAGTTCTTTTCTTTAAGGATGCTGAATATTGGCCCACACTCTCTTCTGGCTTGCAGAGTTTCTGCCGAGAGATCTGCTGTGAGTCTGATTGGCCTCCCTCTGTGGGTGACCTGACCTTTCTCTCTGGCTGCCCTTAGCATTTTTTCCTTCATTTTGACTCTAGTGAATCTGACAATTATGTTCCTTGGGGTTGCTCTTCTTGAGGAATATCTTTGTGGAGTTCTCTGTATTTCTTGGAATTTGAAATTTGGACTGCCTTGCTAGGCTTGGGAACTTCTCCTGGATAATATCCTGGAATGTGTTTTCCAGTTTGGATTCATTCTCCCTGTCATATTCAAGTACACCGATCAAGCGTAGATTAGGTTTTTTCACATAATCCCATATTTCTTGGAGGCTTTGTTCGTTTCTGTTCACTCTTTGTTCTCTTGTATTGCATTCTCTTTTTACTTCATTGAGTTGATCTTCAATCTCTGATATCCTTTCTTCTGCTTGATCGATTCGGCTATTAAAACTTGTGTTTGCTTTGCGTAGTTCTCGTGCTGTTCTTCAACTCCATCAAGTCATTTATGTTCTTCTCTAAGCTGGTTATTCTAGTTAGCATTTCGTCTAACCTTTTTTCAAGGTTTTTTGGTTTCTTTGCATTGAGTTAGAATGTGTTCCTTTAGCTTTGAGAAGTTTGTTATTATCCACCTTCTGAATCCTATTTCCATCAATTCTTCACCCTCCTTCTCGGTCAAGTTGTGATCCTGTGTTGTTGAGGAGTTGTGATCCCTTAAAGGAGAAGAGGTGTTCTGGTCTTTGGTGGTTTCACCTTTTTTGCGCTGTTTTTTTCCTATCTTTGTGGATTTACCTGGCTGTTGTGTAATTTACCTGGCTGTTGTGTCAGATTTACCTGCTTGTTAAGGTCGCTTGTCTCCTCGTGCATAAAATTTTAGAAGACAGTAGTTATCTGAGATGAGAAGGAGAGTGGTGAATGAAGATCACCTTGAGCTGTGTTATTTATGGGAAACTTGATAGAAGTGGAGAAATCACAGGGATCCTTGTGAAGAAAATATTTGGAGAAGCAAAGAGTGAGATACCAACCCCATGTATGACAGGAGAAAAAGATGTTTTCAAGCAGCATCAGTGGCCAAATGATGAGAGTCCAAATGAATTTGTAGTGTACTAGCTCCAGCAAGAACTGGAAAATGTTGAGTAAATAGTGTTTGTAATTGCAGATCATATTTCTAGAAGGTTCAAAATTGAAACCCAAACTGTGATGCCAATATATAGGGGGAAGCAAGAGAAAAATATATCCCAAATGCTGATCCTCTTGCCAACTCTAATGAGAACAATAAGATTACAAATAATGCTAATTTGAGTAATATGTTGATATATTCGTGTAAACAGATATATCTGCAATTAAATCAAGTAAAAATATTTTAAAATTCCACGTCATGTTTCTCACTATGAATATGCACCATTTTCATTCTTAATGTCTTCAAAATAGAAGCGCATCTTAGAGTCAATGGCACCTTAAAGTCACTGTAACCAGGCAGCACTCTTGACTTAGTTATCTGCTTACTCATGAGCAAAGTTGGTTGCTTTTCTTGGAGGCTTACCTGGCAAACTGCAGCTTCCTAGTTTTCAGCCATCAAAATATTAAAGGGCCATTAGAAAAAAAACATGAGCTCTGATCGATGCTTGAAATCCTTCCATTGATATTTTCGGGGAAGACTGAGTAGATATAAAAACTAGGCAAAAGTTGTCAATTACTTAGAATTTAATACCAGTGACAACAGTGAAATAGTCCTGGAAATATCCTGACTCATTAGTCCACTTCATGCACAGAAGAAAACACTTTGTGGGAAAACATGGATATAAATGACTCTGAGTTGAAACTTGAAGGCAGTTTGGGAATACCTTTAATATACTTTACCTCTGTTTTCCTTTTTGTGAATGTATAAGAGTACAATGTGATTAAAACTTCTATATTATCTAAGTCTAAAAGAGCTCTGTCAACAGGTATGAAATAAAAATTCTTCAGCAATAAGAATACATTGTCAGGGTTTAATTAGCATTTCTTTCTGTCTTGGTAAAATGAATGGTGTTTTGCAGTTGAGGAAATAAAGCACTAACTGAAGAATACCTTTAAATGCTTTCAAAACACCTTAATTCCTATCAAAACAGATGGAAACCCTGTCAAGAACAGTGGTCCATCAGCTGGTAAACAGCATAAATAATGCAGAAATTGTACAGCCTAATTATCCATCATTATGGAAAACATGTTCCTTTAGCCCCAAAATGAGTAATCCTATAATGAATTTACTCCAAAGTATCTAAGGTGAGTAAACAATTCTTTTGTAGTAAACTACTTGCTGCTATGAAGTAAATTAACTCTTCCAGACACCATTTTAAAAAATCGCTTCTTACAGAGTACTAAATTGTACACTGATGTTCTAGGGAGTTAATTTGCCACACAGGAGATTTTTCCTCCTGTGGGGTATTTTATTCTTGTTACCTCACATGGATTATGTAGCGTCTAAGAAAGTCATCTAGATTACTGTGACTATTTAAATTTGTGCCATTTAAATGAAATACATTGTCAGGTTCATAACAAAAATAAATTGAATTGAATGTTGTCAGGGAATTTGGTAGAATTTCTTTTGGATGACAATTTTGGGGGTGATTTTTAGTGTTTTTTTAAGGAAAAAAATATGAGTAGGTTTAGGGTTTGGTGCTTCTTTGACTCTAGTTGCTTACGGAGTCTCTATTTTGATATATAACATTTTATTACCTGTCCTCTCTCTGTTGCTAAGCAAATGGGACATGTTGCTATGTGACATTTTACACGACCACTTTTACGCAGCTTCAACATTGACCAGAGGTCATGAAAATATAATCACACACACTAAAAACTGGAGCACATGCCTTTTTGTTTCTGGAAAACTACAAAGAATATACTCAAAATTGTTTCTTAGGGTATAGCAATCATGATAATATATTTATTAAGTAAGTTTTTTCTATATGTTGCCCTTTCGGAGGTTCACAAAGACCCAGTATCCACATCATCATCATAATCATATTTCAGGTGAGAAAAAAATGAGACTATGAAAGGTCAGATCACATGAGAAATATATGGCCACAAGGGGAAATGAGTTCTATTCATTGGACATTTTAACCCAGAAAATATCAAAATTCTCTCCAAAGCAAAGGAAAGCTTGCACTAACAGCTAATTTCAAGATATATTTTTACTTTCTATAGATCTAGATGCTAACTTTGCATCTTTCTTAGTCTTTAATGATACTTAATAATAATGTTGACAGATATCAATTACCTGATACTGAATTCTACTAGGCAGCCAAATAAATGTTTTCCTTATGCCAGCCCACAAAATCCTCACAACAGCAGAAGATTATGAAGAATCCAAGACTCAGAAATTGAAAGTCAAGGTCATTTAGTACCTAGTGGAGCCAGGATTAAAAGTAACATGTGCTGACTTGTAAACCTACACGTCTAACCACTACACTATACTATCCCAGCTATCAGGTCTTTCAGAATTATCAGAAATTTCTCTTTCCATTTGAGTAAAGGTTGTTCTTTCATATCTACAGTTTTAATTAATGTTTTTCATTCTCAAAGAACACAGTATAACCGTGTTTAAAAAGAAATAAAACATTTGCATGCAGAAGGCATGATAAATAGTTGGATAATAGAGAACTAAAAGACAATTATGTAATGACAATAATGTGGGTATATGTGCATGTAATTAATTGCTCTAGAACACACAAAACAGAGAAAAGCCAGTGGCCAGATATGTGGTTCACCAGAATGAGCATTGCAACAGGGACCAAAACCTGATTTTGGGGTCCATTTTTTAATGTGCATTTATTAAATATTGAATAGATGCAAAGAAACATTTATAAATATCTGTAGTTTAAGAATCACAGCAAAATCAATGCCCATCTCTGGACCATACTGTTAAACGGACCATTAACGTGATTTGTGGAGCCCCTGCTTTTCTCCTTCCATGGGGAACTACTTTCCTAAATCTCATGTTTCTCATTCCCTTTGTTTCTTTGTAATTTTACCACACAATTTGCATCCAGAAACAATGTACTGCTTAGTTGCTTGTAATTAAGAACACGAACTTTTCTGTGTTCATCAATAGTATTCTGTGACTTGTTTTTCCTTAACATTAGATTTCTGAGACTCATGCATGTACTTGTTTGTTGTTACTTGTGGGTGGAGCTCATTTCCTTGAATTTCTGCATGCATGTGGATACATCATCCTTTGTATGACTATACCATATTTTTTATCCATGCTCATTTTAATGGGCATTTTCATTGCTTCCAGATTTTTGCTAGTATAAAAGTTACCAGCCTAAAGATTTTTCTAGCTTTCTTCTTATACAAAAATTTCTCTAGCGTATATCCCTACAAGTAGACTTGCTGGCTCACAGGATGCGCATATGGTCAATGTTCGTAGATAATGTCCAGTGATATTCCACAGTGCCTGTACAATGTATATACCTGCAGTGTGCAAAAGTTATGGTTGCTCCATAGACTTACCAACAATTGTTTCAGTCAACCTCCTAATTTTCACCTATCTGCTAATGAGTATAAAATGCTATTTCATTGTGGTTTTAATTTTCATTTATTTGAAAACTATTGAAATTGAGCTTCCTTTCATTTGTTTAGAAACCATTCAAGTTTCTTCTTCCGTGAAGTACCTGTTCAGGTCTGATGGTTCATTTCTGCACTGGGTTTTCTTTTTCAGTCTGATTTGCATGCATTCCTTATGTATCCTCAATACTAGTCAATTTTTAGCTATGTGTGTTACAAATACCTTCTCTCAGTCAGAGGCTGATATTTTCACATTCTCTATGAGGTCTTTTTATTTAAAAAAGTTCTAAATATTATTGAAATTAATTTTTCAATAGTTTGTGGTTCTTTTTAAAGACATCTATCCTTACACTAAGCTTATAAGGATCATCTCATACACCGTTTTCTAAAAGTTTCAGTGTTGTATTTCATGCTTCAGTCTTCAGTCATCCTAGAACGGATATCTGTGTTGTATAAAATACAAGGTTTAATTTCACTATTATATTATATGGATGGTTCCAATGTCATTTGTTGAAAAATTTGTATTTTCCTTAATGCCTTGCAATGCCATCTGGGTCATAAATCAAATTTCCAGACATGTCAGGATCTGTTTGGGGCCCTCTGTTCAATTTAATTATTGTCTTTATTAGCCCATTTGGCAATATCATATTGTCTTAATTATTCTACGTTTATATTAATTCTTGTGATCTGGCAAGAAAATTTCTTCACCTAAGTTTTTAGTTCTTGACCCACATCTGAGTTCTGTATGGCTCCTGACTTTTTCAAATAACTTTTAGGATCAGTTTTAAAGTGAAACCAAAAAATTATGCTATGAGTTTTAATGGAATTTTAATCTAGGTAATTTTTATTAAAATGTGCATCTTTAGGATTCAATTTTCTCATCCATGAATACCAGAGTCTTCCATTTATATAGGGCTTTTCCAATGTGTTCTCACAAAGCTTTATTATTTTCCCTGTAAAAGTCATGCATATCTTTTATAGATTTTTTTGATAAATGCTTTTTACATTTTTTTGCTATTATAAATCACATTCTCTTTTTAAATATTACCTACTTTTAAGTTATGAATAGAAATATATTGATTTTTGTACACTGATTTTATATCCAGTCACCTTGCTAAATTCTCTTGCTAATTCAATAATCTCCATATTATTGTTTTCTATACATTTATATGCAAACAATAATCATCTCTTTACAATCCATATATCTTCACAATTTACTTATTTATTTTTGTCTTAATGAGCTGATTAGAATCTCTAATGTAATGTAAACAAAAAACAGTAATAGTATGCAACTTTTTCATGTTCTTGATCTTGAGTTAATTTTAAATTAACTGCAAATTATTCCACTAAATGGAAAATAAATAAATAATGCTGCTCACTTGTGAAATGCTGCACACTTGTGCAGCATTATTTATTTATTTTCCATTTAGTGGAATAATTTGCAGTTAATTTAAAATTAACTGAAGATCTAGAACATGAAACACATTTCTTGATAAATATACTTTTAGTCTGCTAAAAGTTTTTATAATGAATAGATCATAGATCATGAATTTTATCAAAAGCTTTTTCCTTCGTCTACTGAAGTGATATACTTTTCTCCCTTTATTAATATAATAAATTTTTTATAAATATTTTTCCCATGGAAAGCAAGCCTTGCATTCCTGGAATAATGCCAATTTAGTCCAGTATCCTTTTTTATATATTGTGTGATTCATTTTATTAATGTTTTGTTTAAGAAATGCTATTCTCTCTCTATAAGCAAAATCAGACTTTCTAGTTCCTACATTTCGTTTGTATGAAATGTGAATAATTTGTTCCTTGAATGTTACATAATCCACATTGACTAAATCATCTGGGAATAATGTTTTGTTTTGGTTTCGTTTATTTCTTTGTGAAGAGGGGAGATTTTTAACTGCTGAATCAATTTCTTTAATGATTATAGGATTATGTGATAATCTACTCTTACTGTATTAATTATGGTAAATTATATTCTGAAGACTGTTTCCTTGTCTAATAAGACTTCGATGTTGGCATAATGCTGCTTATTATTCTTTGATTATGAAGACTGAAGTAATATCCTCTTTTATTTCAAAATTATTATTTTTGTACTCTCCTTTCTTTCCTTGATCAATTTGGCTGGTGGATTGTCTTTGTAAAGAACAAAGTTTGGTTTTGTGGGTTGTATTGTACTTTTGTTTTTTATCTTATTGTAAATCCCACTTGATCTATTTTTAGGTTACATTCCTTTTTCTTTTTTAGTGTTATAAATAAAAATAGCTCATTAATGTTGTCTTTTTTTCTCTTTTAATATAAGCACTCATTTCTATAAACTCTCCTATAACTATGAATTTAGATATATCCCATAAATTGTAACATATAGAATTTTTTATTGTATTCTACTCTAAAATTTTTCTAGTTTTCCTTACAATTTCCTATTTGGCCCATGTTTTACTTAAAATTATATTTGTTTGTTTGTTTGGGGGGGGGTTATTGTTGTTTGTTTGTTTTTGAAACAGAGTTTCACTCTGTCACCCAGGCTGGAGTGCGGTGGCACAGTCTCTGCTAACTGCAGCCTCTGCTTGCCAGGTTCAAGTGATTCTCCTGTCTCAGCCTCCCAGGTAGCTTGGATTACAGGCATCTGCCACCATGTCCAGCTAATTTTTACATTTTTAGTAGAGATGGGGCTTCAGTATGTTGGCCACGCTTGCCTCAAACTCCTGACCTCAAGTGATCCACCTGTCTCAGCCTCCCAAAGTGCTGGGATTACAGGTGTTAAGCACTTTGCACAGCCTACAATTATGTTTCTTGATCTTCAAATGCCTATGGTTTTGTTGGTTATAGTTTGCTGTTGGTTTCTAACTCAATTGTTTTGTGCTCAAAAAAAAAAATACCCTGAATGAGATCAATCTTTTGAATTTGTTGAATCTTATATGGTGGCCCAGTATATGATCTATTTTTTCCCATAATTACTTGAGATAAATATGGGGTTCACAATTGATCTGTGCTAATTAAGCTCTTTAGATCTTATCTATCTTTACTTTTTTTTTTGTTGTTGTTGGCTTGATCTAACAAGTACTAAGACACAATTAATGATAGACTTGGTATCAACTTCTCTTTGCAGGTCAGTCAATTTTTGCTTTATATGTTTTGAGGCCTGGTTATGAAGCACATATAAGCTGAACACACACACAAACACACAGACAACTTCTTGTTAACTAGAAAATTTTAACATATAATCACTCCTTATCTCTAGTTAGCCATTTGATTTAACATGTTTTCTCTGAAATCAATAGCACTATCTCAATTTCTTTTGACTAGTATTTACCTGGTTACTTCTAAATATATAGATATATGATAATACATAAGAAATATATATAAATGTAGATATATATGTATAATGTACATATACATGAAAAGGATATACATTCTTAATATATGTATATGTGTGCATGTACCTATGTATTTCATATCTGCTTTTAAGATCTTCTGTTTGTCTTTGGTGTCTTGAATCTACATCTAATATATCTATGTGTAAATTTCTTTGTAAATATCCTGTGTCATTTATTATGGTCTCTGGCTTTGAGGATTGGTAACCTTAAATATAACTGGAAAATTTGCAGGCATAATTGATTTAATGATTGCCTCTCCTCCACTTTGTCTCTTTTTTCTTTAAAGACTCTAATTCATTTTAATCTCTTTCTTTTTTTTCACCTGTCATTCCTTATTCTGTATTATAAATACTCTTAGATAACTCTATCTATCCTAATATGTATAATCTGTTTGTACCATTTGTTAAATGTTTATTTTCAAATATTGCCTGTTTTCTTTTTCCTGAAAACTATATTTGATTTTGTAAATCTACTTTATCATGAAGTCTCTTGTTCATTTTCAATTCCTTTTTTAATCTTTAAGCTTATTGATAATATATATTTTATTCTACCTGCCAGATAACTCTAACATCTGATGTCTTTGAGATTATAGCAACCTTGTTTACACCAAGCCTCATTCATAGTGCCATATTTCCTTGTATATTTTGTTATATTTTATCTGATTGATTAGGTTCAGAGCATGTTACCTCAAAACATGGCACCTCAGCATTTGAAAAAAGCAGCAGAAGCAAGAAGGTCTCTCTGACCTTCTTCTGCCATTCTCTACTGAAGCAGGCTATCCAGAAAAAAATTTTCTGAACTTCTTCTAGAGTCAGTTATAGACATTGAGAAAAGGAATAAAGACACAGAGTTTCCAAGAAGCATCTGAACAAACAGATCATGCTAAGTTACCCCCTGGTTTATTACTATTAGATTCATACCCTTTGTCCTCCAATCATACTTCTGTAATAGTCATTCATAAAAACACAGATTTCCTAGAAGAGAGATCCAAGATGGCCGATTAGCAGCAGCTCAGGATTGTAGCTCCCGCTGAAAGTGCAGAGAGTGAGTGGACGCCACATTTTCAGACGAATTTTCATTGCCCACGGAACAAGAGATTCTTGGCGGAGGAGCCCCACGGGTCGCCAGCGCAACTCTTTTGGAGGGTGCGGCCGTTCTGCAGGCGCCCCGGCGCGGCGGTTCTCAGTCCGGAGTATACAGGACTGAGTGCCCTTTTGGTCAGCGTTTGGAGCTCTGGGAAAGCAGAGTCTCCCATTCAGCTGATTGAAAAGCGGACTGAAGTGAGGAACCAGACTGGGAGATTCCCGGGCAGAAAAGCGCCACAAATCTTAACGCTGCTGTTTCAGCCGGCGTAGTGGGTCGCCGCAGGGGAAGGCTGGTCCCCCCCTCTCCACAAAAATAAAAAAATAAAAACAGCAGTTGGAACTGCTGAAGATTGAGAGTTTCACAGCAAGTACAGCTGAACCTGGGAAGGTCCAGCTCTGTGGGGGAGGGGCGTCCGCCGAAGGAAAACTAAGAAACAGAAAAAACTTTACCACCAACAAGCTGGACGTCCACTCAGAGACCTAATCTGAAAGTCAGCAATTACACAGACGACAGGTGGATAAATCCACAAAGATGGGAAGAAACCAGTGCAAAAAGGCTGAAAACACCCAAAATCAGAATGCCTCTCCTCCTACAGAGGATTGCAGTGCCTCATCACCAGTTGAACAAGGCCTGATAGAAAATGAATGTGAGGAATCAACAGAATCAGGCTTCAGAAGGTGGATAATGAGAAACTTCTGTGAGCTAAAAGAACCTGTTCTAGCCCAATGCAAGGAAACTAAGAACCTTGAAAAAGGTTTCATGAAATGTTCATGAGAATGGACAATTTAAAGAGGAATATAAGTGAATTAATGGAGCTGAAAAACACAATACGAGAACTTCGAGAAGTATGCACAAGTTTTAACAGTCAAATTGATCAAGCAGAAGAAAGGATTTCAGAGGTCGAAGACCAACTTAACGAAATAAAACGAGAAGACAAGATTAAAGAAAAAAGGGTAAAAAGGAATGAGCAAAGTCTCCAAGAAATATGGGACTATGTGAAAAGACCTAATCTACGTTTGATAGGTGTACCTGAATGTGACGAAGAGAATGAATCCAAGCTGGAAAATATTTTTCAGGATATTATCCAGGAAAACTTTCCTAACCTAGCAAGGCAAGACAATACCCAACTCCAGGTAATACAGAGAACACCACAAAGATATTCCTCAAAAGAGCAACCCCAAGGCACATAATCATTAGATTTATCAGGGTTGAAACGAAGGAGAAAATACTACGGGCGGCCAGAGAGAAAGGTCAGGTTACCCACAAGGGGAAGTTTATCAGACTCACAGCTGATCTCTCAGCAGAAACCCTACAAGCCAGAAGAGAGTGGGGGCCAATATTCAACATCCTTAAAGAAAAGAACTTTCAACCCAGAATTTCATATCCAGCCAAACTAAGTTTCATAAGTGAAGGAAAAATAAAATTTTTTGCAAACAAGCAAGTACTCAGAGATTTCATTACCACCAGGCCTGCTTTACAAGAGCTTCTGAAGGAGGCACGATGTATAGAAAGGAACAACCAGTATCAGCCACTTCACAAAACCCATCAGTAAGCTGCATCCAGATCCATCTTACATGCAAGGATATACAGAGACTCAAAACAAAGGGATGGAGGAAGATTTGCCAACCAAATGGAGAGAAAAAAAAAAAAAAAGCAGTAGTTGCAATTCTCATCTCTGATAAAACAGACTTTAAAGTAATAGAAACCGAAAGAGATAAGAAGGACATTGTATAATGGTAGAGGGATCAATGTAACGGGAAGAGCTAACGACCCTAAGTCTATGCGCACCCAATATAGGAGCACCCAGATACATAGGGCAACTTCTTGGTGACTTACAAAGAGACTTGGACTCCCACACAATAATAGTGGGAGACTTTAACATTACATTGTCAATATTGGACAAATTAATGAGACAGAAGGTTAAGAAGGATACCCGGGACTTGAACTTAAACCTCAAACAAGTAAACTTAATAAACATTTACAGAACTCTCTACTCCAAATCCACAAAACATATATTTTTTTTTTCAGTAACACATCACATTTATTCTAAAAGTGACCACATGGTTGGGAGTAAATCACTCCCTAGCAATTGCATAGCATTTCATAGGTTTAAATGAAATATTGGTTGGCTGTTTGTTATTTTCCTCCCTTATTCCTCTCCTGTCTCCATTGTATTACACAATTATTAGTATAAAAAAGCTTTCAATATCCATTTGTGGACTGCATTCTAGCCTGGGCAATAGAGCAAGATTCCCGTTCTCTCTCTCTCTTTTTTTTTTCCTTCTTCTTTTCTCTTTATTTCATTCTTTTTTTTCTTCCTTCTTTTTTCTTTTTCTAAAAAAAAAAAAAAAAACAAAAAACAAAACAAAACAAAAAAAAAACACAGATTTCCCTGTTTGTGTCTTCATTTTTCTGAAGGCTCCCATGTCATGTAAAAAGTTACAAATAAATGCATAGGCTTTCCTGTTCTAATCTGCCTTTTCGTTATAGGGGTCTCAGCCATGAACCTTGTAATGAATGGGTGAGGAATCTTTTCTCCTGTATATGAGTTTATCTTTCTCAGCATTAGTCTTTGCTTCTGTCAGATGCCTGGTCATACTGGTAACCAAAATTCACTTTACATTAAATTATTGGCTGGAGGTTCCTGAGACTATTCAGGTATAAAAGTCAGATATGAGTTCTCAGGATCAACACTCTCCCTTATCCACAGCCAACACTGAGTTTCAAGACAGGAAATTGCTGCGGCTGTCCATGCTACCTACTTCCACACATACAATCCAGGAGAGGGACCAGGTTTAATTCTAGTGACTTTTACAGTGAGGATGTAGCCTACTGGGGTCCCAGTTTCATTCAGCAGATCTCTTATTAGATTCCCTTCCTCTACCCTCCTCTGTGGGAATGCCAAAGCCAAAGCTCAAGGTTATCTGGATTCAGCAAATACCTTCTTGATGAAAGCAGTTTCTGCGCTAATTTACCTCTCCAGATCCCTGCTTTCACTTAGTTCTTAACCTCTGAGTAAGTTGTCAGATTTAGCAAATAAAAATGCAGAATGCTCAATTACATTTGAATTTCAGATAATTTTGTACACATATGTTTCATGCAATATTTGAGACATACTCATATAATAAAATTATTGATTATATGAGTTTGATTATCTGAAATCCAAATTTGACTGGATTTCCTGTTTTTGTTTTCTGGCAACACTGCACTGAAAAAATTCTTATTTTCTTGCGAGTCCACTGATGTATCTTGAGCATCTTTTAAAAACTAAACAGCATTTTTGTTGTTTTCTGTAAGAAGGTCAGTCAAGTTTGCATACTGCTAGAAGCAGAACTCATTTTTGCTTTTCTCCTACCCACCTATCCACCTTATGAAACTGGGAAAGTCACTTGCCTCTGTGAACCTTAATTACTCACAGTATTCTGACTGCATATCCTGAAATTTGGAAAGGACCTTAGAGATCAGCTCTTATAATCTCCTCATGTTAAAATATAGAAAACTAAGACTCACACAAGTTAAGCAATAAGGCCAATATTATACCCAATTTAGCGTCAGGGTGGAAACCAGAAATCCTGCATCCTCACTCATTTGGCATTCTTTCCATTCTACCATGTTGACCATGAGGACCAAATGAACCGAGTAACATCAAAGCACTAGGCAGAGCATTCAAAGTACATAAAGCATTAGAATAAAAGTAAGGTATTCAAAACGAATTTGATTACAGAGTCTAACAAAAAAAATTGGGCAGCTTAAATGTGAGATTTACTATGGAATAATATTTATGGAAGGAACCTCATAGGAATATAACAACATATTTATACATTCTTTCCTTCTAGGAATCTTAAACATAACAATGAGAATTTTCTACAAATATTTAAAGAAAATTTATGATATTAAAATAACATATCTGGCGAGAAATATTGTGTATTAAACAAGAATTTTTGACCTAGAACATAATATATTCTCCACAGCAAATAAGACAAAAAACAGAACTTAATTAGCAAAAGCCCTCTGTTCTTTTTCCCTTCCTCTTTCTTACAAAGAAATGCTTTCAGAATGCTTAAGACTCTCACCATGCTACTTTCTTTGCTACAATCAGTGCATGATTGCCACTCAAATTGCTATACTGGTCCTTTTTCCTCTAGCTCTGCATAAAAAGAAGATGCAGATGAATGGATTTTCTGTGGGTTAATTTATTAGGAGTGCAAAGCAATTATCAGCAAGGTAAATCATGGAACATGAAGTACACTGTTACATGCTGGTTGCTGTATAATGTAGGTCCCTTGGCCACAAATGCAATTAAAGTGTTATATTTTATTCCTTTTAATTTTATCTCCTAGTCTATCCTTGGCTTAACCCAGACAAGTTTAAATGTATGTCAATATATGATCAATAGGCAGAAGTGTATAGTATTCACCACAATTTCTTTATTTTTGGTGCTATGGGATAAATTTTCATGCTATTGTAGCATAAATCTACAAAATGGGGGTTAGATAATTTAACTGTAGGAGTCCATTCCCAGGACATCGGGTTGTCAGTTTCTTGTGTGGCTGTAATTGGGTGAAATTATATTACTGTCATGTGACCAGAGACTGGAGGGAGGTGAATTAAGCAGCGTTTGCAAATCCCTGTCACATTAATAGTATCTAAATCTTCTGTTTTTAATTTTAAAGGGCAGATCCAAAGAAAGTCATGTTTACCAGGCTTTCAGGACTCATAAAAGAAAGACTTAACAACAGAACCAAGCCTTTTCCCTCATAGACCAGTCCAAGTCTGAATATTATGAACACGATAGAAAGGCACTACTTCAACAAGGAGAGTGGGGCTGACATCCCAGTTCTGCCATGGCTAAATTTGGTCAAGTGTTCTAACCTCTCTTTGACTCAGTTTCCTCATTTACAAAGCGGTAATAACAACTGCCTGTGGGATTATTAACAACACATGAAAAAATATCGATTTTGTAGATCGACAGAAGTTATCGTGATGATGTTGGTTATTCTTTGCTCACCAAGAGCTATAAGCCACAGCAATATTTACAATGCTACCTCTGAGGCAATACATCAGGAAATACCAAGAAATCGGCCATTAAACTTGAAGAAAGTGACAAAACAGTACCAATAAAGTTAGTGTTCAGGATAAGTAAGGTTAGAAAGAAAAGATGATTGGATAAAGTGAGTCCTGAAACAGGAAAGATGACGGAGGCCGGGCACAGTGGCTCACACCTGTAATCCCAACACTTTGGGAGGCCAAGGTGGGCTGATTACCTAAAATCAGAAGTTCAAGACCAGCCTGGCCAACATGGCAAAATCCCATCTCTACAAAAAAAATACCCAAATTAGCTGGGCGTGGTGGCATGTGCCCGTAGTCCCAGCTACTGGGGAGGCTAAGGCAAAAGAATTGCTTGAACCCAGGAGGCGGAGGTTGCAGTGAGCTGAGATTGTGCCCCTCCACTGCAGCCTGGGCGACAGACCAAGACTCCATCCTCCGCCCCACCAAAAAAAATGAGATGGCAAATGTGAGACCACAGGGAACACTGGGATTTTAGCGGGGAACTGTAGGCTTAGTGAAGAGAAATGAGGTGGGAAGAGGTGCTCTCTCTATTCAAAACAGTCAAAAAAAATTTTTTAACTATCACGAGGTTGAAACATTCATATTTGTCCTAATGAACAATTACAAACTTTTGGGGATTCTGTAGCAACAGAGTAAGGCAGAGAAAGTCAGTAATTTGACTATCATTCTGGCACATGTGTAGGGAAGGAAAAATACATTTTCCTCACCCATCTCAAGTTTATGGCTAAGGTCCCTGTCATAAAAGAAAGATTAACAAAGGGAAAGTATACCATTTTATTTAATATAAGTTTTGCATGACACAGGAGCCTTCAAAAGAAAATGAGACCCAAAGAAATTTAAACCTGTGTGTTTTAATGCTAAATTTGAAGGGTGGATAGTCGTGAAGAAATATAATAAGACAAAGGGGGTAGGGTCTAATGGCAATAAACTGGGGGGAAACTTAGCAGGGCCTGTTTGTTCAGATTCTTCTCTGTGACCCTTTGTCTCCAGAAATAAGGATAGCCCTTTCCTCTGGGTATAGGGAGGGTACCTCCCACATGAAGTACTTATGAACTGTGTCAGAGGAAGATCAGAAAATCCTCCCTAGGTTTTATGACCCGCTTCGGGGGAAGGTCAGGGGAGACCTTCTTGCTTTTGTGGTTTTCCCAAATTCCCTTAGCCTAAAATATTCAAGGATACTATGTCCTGAACCCCAATACATGTTTATATCAAATACATGGCGGTTTTTTGTTGTTTTGTTTTTTTTGCTTACTAGGTTCTATTATGGAAAAAGTCTTGAAAAATGGAAGAGACCCACCTGAAGACTGCTGTCACCACACAGGTAAGAGGTGGCAAAGGTGGTAGGTGCAGTAGGTGACTGACTCTGTGATGTATGCTCAAGGAGGAAGGAAGACCAACATCTGTTCAGACTGTTTCTTCCCTATACTAGCTGAATACAAGCAGATGCCTTCCAGGTAGCAAAAGTCTCTGTCCATTGTGATAGTGTAAATGCCCCACAGAGAGAGTTAAAATTAAACTTCCCACATTTTAGCACCTCTCTGTGAATTCATTTGCTTGTTTGTTTTTCCTAAAGCAGATGTCCACAGGGGACTGTCAGGAAGGTGGTAAGAGCTCTGAGCCCTAAGTGGGTGGAACCATCGCTTATGCAGAGAAGGACATTAAAAGGGGTGGCTGTGGGTGTTGAATGTTGGTTCTCTCTGCAATTTTGCCTGAGGCTGCCCTTGAGGATGATAGTGATGACCATGCCAGTAAAGCTCTGAATAACTGAATGTGGCAGAGGGAGAATTTAAAAACTAATGTTAAAATAAACATCAGTGTTAGAACAGTGTTTCCCCAAACTCACCCTTTTGCTTTTGGGGGAATTAAGTTATTGTGTGTGCCCCTGCTCCTTTGTGGGAACTAATTTTAGCTTCAATTCAGTTTTGCATTGCACTTCTATTACACAAATGTCTCTTTGGCTTCATCTGCCTTCCTTCATCTGCCTTCCTTCACTTGAGATAACCCATCATTATTGTCTCCACTTATCTATGAAACATGTGTTTTATGTTTAACTTGCATGTACAAATTGAAGCGGGTTGTCAGCATTACTATGGACTGATATATTCTAAAATAAGTAGATGCAATGATATTGCCTCAGTGTTATAAGCACCCTCTTTGCATCTGCAGCTATCCCCCTCTCATGCTAAATTGTGTTCTTTTGAATAATTTAACGCTTTTGTTATTTAAAATGTGATGTATTCATGCTTTGTGTCCTCAACGCCAGTGAAAGCTCTTAGAGGCTTTATTCACCTCTATCCCCCAGCACCCAACACTAGTCTCTTTACTTAGGAAAATACTTGAGTTTTCGGGCTTAACTACGTATTACTCGTTACGGATGGGAGTACTTGCTCTTTTTAGGGTTGGTAATTTTGCACTGTATGATACTTTAAGTAATTATGTTTATAATCAATTAGTGAGGGCAGGGGATGAGGGACTCTCAAAACCACTTTTGAGTGCATAGTGAAACATGATTAAATCAGATTCCACAACTTCGACATTTGTGTAAACTTGAATGTGATTCGTGCATAAAGCTGTTGAGTCCCCCTGTTCATCAACTTGGAGCTACAAAATGAGGTTTCATATTCAAAATGAATTATCCTGAATACTCATGCTCTCCTCATCTTGCTTGTAGCTGAATTCTTTTCCAAAATGCAGTTCTCTAAGTGAGTCCTGGGGGACCTCAAGGAATTCCGTCACCATTCCTGACTCTGTTCTCTCTGTTGCTTGCCTTTTGTCTACCATCACATTGTTCCCCGATACATCATGTTCCTATGGCTGCATGGACCATTGAACCATAACATCAGCACGTCCTGCTAATTCTACCTTTGGTTTCTAGGCTGCAACTACCCTCCTAATTTCCTCTCCTACCACTCTCTCCTTCATAACGTGCCTCCCATGGCACTCACACATTCCCACTTCCCACAGACCATTCCCTCTGCTTAGAATGTTCTTTCCACACTGCACATCCCTTCTCCAATTGGGCAAACATTTAAATCTCAGCCACACTGGTATGTCCTCCTTTCCTCTATTCCTGACTCTCGGAATTAGCCATCCATCCTCCTTTCTCCAATCCTTACAGTGAAATTCCAGGATAACATGTATCACACTGGATTGTAATGTTTCCTTATGTGTCTTTCTACCTACCAACTCCATCTTTAGCTCTTTGATGATGGTGAATGAGGGGCAATCTTGTAAGAATCAGTGCTCCCCTGTGCAGAACCATTTAGATATTTTAGCAGCACACCAATAACCAAGACTTTTATTAATTATTTTTTTAAACGGGGGGGGGGTTCATGGCTCTTTATGCCATGATTTAGAATTTGACCTTGACTTAGTTGAAACCACATTCTGAGAAAATCTAATTTAGGTGAAGCATTATGTGGCTATTATATTAGTACATTTAGGGAGGGCAGAGAAGGTATGGATATACACAGCAAGTTGTATGGAGGACAAGAGAGCTGGGTAAAATTAACTTACCTATTTAAATGTTCCAGAAAATGTTTAAAACTGAGCTGTCAGGAAAAAAAGCAAAGAACCCACATATTGCTACTCAGCATAATTTTGCTTAGAAAATAGCATTATTTCTGCTTGATTTGATTTCATGTGGTTAAGTTTGGAGGAAATGTTATTTATTATATCCACAGCTAGGCTTATGTAATTATCCACAAATGTTCAGTGTAGTACATACAGCCAACAACAGGGATGCTTGTTGCATCAATTTGGAAAAGAGAGGAAAAAAATTAGCCATGTAACAGTTAATTCAATTTATAAAATTAAATGTGTATTAAAAATATGCCTGGTAAATATTATGCCATCTGCACATGCTCAAACAGTGAGCCTGGTTAATATTTTATGGTTTATCTGATAAAGTTAACAAAAGAATTCAGTCAGAGTGGAGACATACACTGAATATTTCATCACCTTCTTAATTGCAGAATATAGACAAGACATTTTTTTCCCTTTGGGAAAAATAAATGTTAAAAGTTATTACAGATGGAATCAGTTTCTCAATTAGGTTGAAATCCAACTCAAACCAAGCAGAAATGGATGGCTACAAACATCACAATACCAAAGTATTTTCAGCCAATTCCATCCATTTACATGATGAAGCAGAAATGTTGATAGCAATACTGTGAAATTCGGCTAGCACAGGTTATATTAACACAGAAGAAAAACTGGCTTTGTGCCTTTTTCCCCAATAGTTAATTTGCAGTCATCAAGAGCTGTCATTCTTACGCACAGCAGACAATATGATATACCTAAGGCTTTTCAGTCTGACTTCTGATTTAAAGGTCTTCAGCTTATGCTGTGGACCTTAACCTTGAAGCCAAGTGCAAATTAGCTTTAAATCAATGAAGCTGATTAAAGCTCCATTGTGGTTGAGCCCTTAATAGAAGAAGGGAGGGGAAGGAACCACTTGAAAACAGCAAAAGATTGGCCTCTCTTAACTTGGAACATATGTAATGCTTTTCAGCTCTCCTCTACCCTGACAAAACCATGAATGGTTTTAAGGCTATTTACCTGCTAAGAGAATGGAATCAAATTTTCCAATTCAGTGGAAGAGGCCAAGTGAGAATCAAAGGTATTTTTTCACAAGCACTAGAATATAAAAGGTCATTTTAAAAAGAAATAAAGAGGAGAACATCAAAACACCTCCCTAATGGAGGCCAAGAGAACCAAGTTTCTATCATGTGAAAAAAAATCTTAGATTGTAAAGGTGCTTTGGATTTCTGTTTGTTTTGTTTTATGTTTTTAGATTTACCATTTCTCAAAATAGAAAGATGTTGCAACTTCTGATCATCTACAGAAAATGTTTTTCTTCCTCACAAATGAGTATGTCTGAAAAAAAATATGCCTACAGAAAAGTCCTTTGCTTTGAAAGTGGCCAGAATAAACTCTAGCTGAAGGCAGAGTCATTTTTTATTTATAACCCACCGTCAGCACCATCTACCCACAGCCACAGAAATCACTTTACCTGAGTGATTTACCAATTCTTCCTGATTTTCCTGGGGCTATCAGCATCTAGACAAATTCGATTTTTACAAAAGAATAATTGCATTTATTTATTTATTTTTTATTTATTTTTAGAGATGGGGGCTCAGTTTTCCTGTGTTGCCCAGCCTAGACTCCAACTCCTGAACTCAAGTGATCCTCCCCTCTCAGACTCCCGAGAAGCTGGGACTCAGCTACTGTGCCAGGCAGGAACAATTCTTTTTATAACATCTTCAGAAACAAATTATAGACAAGAAAGACTATTTCAAATAGAGAAAGGCTCACTTTTACTGCCTAATTTAATTATTTAATGTTGCAATTCAATTTGCCCTTCACAGAAACACCACCCCACCATAAGAGACTATAGGGAGTGACCTTCTCAATCCCATCCAAGGTACGGTTGGGTCCTTGTCTTTATATTTCAGGCATGATGAATTTTAAATTAGGAGAAAAATTTTTTACCAAGAACAATGGAGAAAAAAAGCAAATACAAAAAGGCAGGAGATAGGGAGCCACAGAGTACAGGTAATTTAATAATACAGAGTTGACCACGCCTACTTCCTACATCAGTTAGCATATACAAAGTGCTTACAACCAGCCAGGTGTGGTGGCTCATGCCTATAACCCCAGCACTTTGGGAGGCCAAGGTGGGCAGATCAGCTGAGGTCGAGAGTTCAAGACCAGCCTGACCAACGTGGAGAAAGCCCATCTCTACTAAAAATACAAAATTAGCTGGGTGTGGTGGTGCATGCCTGTAATGCCAGCTACTCAGGAGGCTGAGGCAGGAGAATCACGTTAGCCTGGAGGCAGAGGTTGCGGTGAGCCAAGATCCCACCATTGCACTCCAGCCTGGGCAACAAGAGCAAAACTCCGTCTCAAAAAAAAAAAAGCGCTTACACGCTTACAACCATGCTTAGCATACAGCATGTGCTCAATGCCTGTGAGCTGTTGTCTATTAATCCACTGGCTTCGATGCCCACTTGACCATGCAGAGTCCACAATCCTTCTTACTTCTCCCTTTAATGTACGTGCTGCCAAAACTCTGCTTTGAAGCCCTCAAAATTTCCTCTCCCACTCCAATTTCTACGGAACTTTAATAGAGAGAGAACAAGAGAGCTGAACTAAAAAAGAAATCAGTCACTTTGACCTAACTAACCAAGTTACTAAACACATGCTAACAGTCACCAAAGGCAGAGAAGTATCCACATAAAAAAAACATGTACACTAGAAACAGAGCAAGGTACTTCCTTCCGCACTCTTGAAAGCCAGAGAGCTGTTTCTCTAGGTCTCTAGTTTATCTTGTATAAACCTAAGGGCAAACTAAGGAACAATGGAGACATGAACTGGCCAATGAAAATAGAAAGAGAATAGAGAATGGAGATAGGGGAGGCAGTAGAATGCTAGGAAAGGCGGAAGAAGGAAAGAGAAAAAGACAAATTGCTGAGAAAAATGAATAAGGCAACAGATGAACAGAATGAGCTGAGACTAACTGGGTGTAATGTTCCCCCCAAGATGAGTGTGAATGGCAACTGATGAGGACAGAGAGCTCTGCTCTTCACAGACTCAGGCTGACATGGTTCTGCTCATTCACTGAACTGTTGCTACACAGCTTTAGAGGGACAGAAAAGTCAAGCAGAGAGAATAGACGCATCAGCATGTCTAGACAGCCAGGATCTAGTGGGTGATAATCATCATGATTTCTTAAACCACAACCACCTTCTGTCATTAACAGGATGTTGCGAGAACAAGTAAGTATTCCATCAGATGCTGAAATCTCTGGAAAGTGGTGCCATTTAAATGCTAACGGTTATTACCAGTGGTGATGGTGGTCAATGACGATCCAGATGATGATGATGGCTTTCATTCAGAATCTCCTTACCTAGAACTATCTGCCTCAATGATGCCCAAACACTTTCCAAATCTCATTAACTCTTACCTGTGTTTTAATTAATCATCATTTTAATAACCCTGGAAAGCATTCTAGAGGCTGCTGATAAAATGAGAAGCAAAATTCAACGATTAAGAGTAACTTTCATCTGACCATAGGAAAATCACAGGCACTTCTGATGGCCTCATTTTGCTAGCTAACAATGCCATTCATCTGGATACATCCCATCCATGACTAGGACTAACCTCACAAGTAGATAAAGGCAGCATGCCAAAATGGTATAATTTAAGAAGCTTTCCTTGCCCCAAAATATCTCCCTTGCCCAGACATAAAAATACCCAACAATCTGTCTTTAAAGGTCTGTTCCTCTGGATTTCTCAGTAACGAGGTCTTCATTTTTAAAATGCAAATACTTCTGGATTTTATCAAGAAACTCAGCTATCTTCACATCCTATAAATAGCTGTGGTTGTTTTTAATCTGATGTTTTCAACCTCTCTGAGGAGGGATCCCTGGCTGCATGAAATAATTAGTCATCCTAAAAAATGGGGTGACACCAAACAGAATAATGAGCATTTTAAAAATTAAAATAAAAGAGAACAGCAAGTCCCCAAAACAAGTCATTCATTTGGAGATTTTGCTTAAGACTGACTAACGCCGGATTATTTTACAGATCCAGAGCTAGAATATGCAAGATTGCAAGTTAAAAGAGGGTGCAAAGTAAAACATCTTCTGTAGCTCTAATGCAAAAACAGCATCCAGTGAGCCCCAGTGGTCATGCCCAACCTCCTCCTGCTAATACTCAAAGCAGGGAGATGAAGAGTGTCCCCTCTGTTGGACCCACACCCAGCCTCTGCTCCATTATTGTAGCTCTCATTTTTGGACCCACAGAACTAGAGGAAGGAAGTTCTGAAATTCCTGGCAGAGGGACCACAGCCTGTGGCAGAGGGACCAAAACAGGTATACCCCATCCAGTCATTGGCACTCTCACTGACAAAATTCCTCCTTCATTTGCCAATTGCTCCCCTGCAGATTTGGGGCTCTCACCCCTGACAGAGGCCACAGAGAGGTGAGCATCTTTCTAAGGACCCACGCTACTTCCTTCCAAATGAAGGTGCCAGCAAGCTTTCAGAATTTTTTTCTTTTCTTTTCTTTTCATGCACCATAGAAAGCAAAGAGAAACTTGTCTGAGCCTTGAATCCTGGAGGGGGGAGTAGGTTAGCCGTCCACAAACCTGGATCCAGTTCAACACTTGTTTAGAGGACAATTGCCTGTTAGCTGCACAGGCTGAGCTAGGTCACCAGTCCACATCTAAGCCTCTCACCTCACACAGACCACCCAAGTTCACCCACAGGGGCAGAGCGGACCCAGCACCTCAGACACCCTGCCACTGACATACACACACCCCAGGAAGAGGAAATCGTGTGTGCGTTCTTCCCTCTTTTCTTAGGCATCGTGAAAATCTCTGTGTATCGCCACCAAGTCGTGTGTGTGTGTGTGTGTGTGTGTGTGTGTGTCTATGTTGATATCTAACTATATGTAGATACACACACAGACAGAAACAGGGATATTCCAAACAGCAATACTGCATTACCAAGAGCTCATTTTCATGGGGCCATTTTCATTTGGCCAGCACTACAAAGTGGTTGTGAATTCTCGTGTAACACTCCCTGTCACCTACACCAATGTATGTACCCGGCCTAGAGAAGCCAGACTGAAATCACGACAGGGGAGACACCATCTCAAGTATCTTTAAGCTCATTATCAGCAAAGTTTATTAGTAGATGCTCTTCTGAGTCTATTTCTCTTCTCCCTACACTATCTACATTCCTACAACTCACCACTCTCCCTACCCCCTGTAAAACTTTACTTGTCCCATTGTTTGTCAGTAACTCAGTCTAGGACTTGGGTTTTCATACAGGTTTCAAATGTGGTTTCACTGATGTTGAGATGCACGAGAATCCTCCCAGATCTTGCCTGCTTCTGTCATCCACATTTCATCCTCCATGTTTCAGCTAACAAAGTTTCAAGTAGATCAATCCACATTTTAACTGCTGACTTTGAAAAATCTTGATGGAATTGATGGAACCAGGATGAACTTCAGCCTGATGCTGTTTGCAAACCACTTGTCTCCTCTCCACAGTAAGTCATGTTTGCAGATGACAAAGGCTATCATCTAAGAAAGCCACTTTTCAGAGCAGCAGAAGGGCCACAGGAAGTTGATTACTGTAGCTTTGTTTCGTATTCTACCAGATGGCAAAAGTGTGAATAACTCTTGGCAGCCACTATCTGGTTGGATGGCATTTTGCTTCGACTCCCCAGTGACCCTGAAGAACGTGCATACTTCTATTTTTCTGCATAAGAGTTTCTACAAATCCCCAGAGATAGCTTTTCAATGTACAAATGTCCCATCAATCTGCTCCTAAGACCACTTAAAGTCAGTAACTGCTCTAGTCCATATGATACTTCAGGAACAAGGGCCATTTTTTAGTGCAAGACGACTAACAAAATCTCTTCCTGGATAGCTTGTGAAAACAAAGGAAATCAACTAAGGGGATATTATTTTAATAAGTCAGCCTTAAGGACAATAAGACAAAACAAATTGATTTTCAAAACTATTCTAGAGCAAGCTCAATACGTAACTATTGAAATAACATATTTTGTGATGTGCTCTTAAAATGATGTAAATATAAAGGAAACATTAACACAGAAAGGCTTCCTTTACAGATGCTACTTAAGAAACTTAGAGTCCAGAATTAAAATGTAAATATTTTAATACCTTTTTACACTCCCTTTAGCCCCACTTCATTCTTCAAAAAAAAAGATGTTACTATGAAACAGAACGAGATAGCACTTAACATCAAAATGTCTACACTTTCTATAGGGGATATGTTACTGTTTATTAGTTGATTTGATTGGGTAAAAGATTCCTCGTGTGCATTTGATTTTTGTGCTGGATTCATTACTCCATTGCATAGAAACTGTTTAATAGCTTCCAAGTATTTAAAATAAGTTCAAACCAGCTACAGGTATAAACATTGTTATCTGTAACCAAGGCCAGGCATGGTGACTTATGCCTGTAATCCCAGCACTTCAAGAGGCTAAGGTGGGTGGATCACTTGAGGTCACAGGTTCAAGACCAGCCTGGCCAACATGGTGAAACCCCACCTCTACTAAAAATACAAAAATTAGCCAGGTGTGGTGGCACTTGCTTGTGGTCCCAGTTACCAGAGAGGCTGGGGCAGGAGAATCACTTGAATCCAGGAGGTAAAGGCTGCAGTGAGCAGAGACTGCACCACTGTACTCCAGCCTGGGTGACAGAGTGAGATTCTATCTCAAAATAAAGTTAAATTAAAAAATAAAGATTGTATCTATAACCAAACACAGCACGTATGATGGAGAATCATTTACATCCCAACCTACATAAAATATGGAGGAATGTCAGATCTATCAGTAATGCTATGATTACTTGCCCTCAATTTGGGGAACTATTATTTGCTTCCCCAAACAGCACCCCAATCTCAACTCAAAAAAAGCTTAAAATAAATTGAGTCACACTGGGAGTACAAAGTATACAGTTTCAGATAATCTTTTCCTCTCAGAGATTTAAAACCATAGGTCAATTTTGATCATCTTTTAAATTGTTTTAATTAAAAAAATTTTTGAATTTGACAAGAACCTAAATCTAGTTTGTTGCAATTTGATAGCTATACTAAGAAAAACTGACATATTGGTGTACAAGGTAACATGTAGGAAACACTTACGAAGGGAAAAAAAAACTAAGAGAAAGATCTATATTTAGAAAATGTGAACCTGGCACAGCAGCTCACTCCTGTAATCCCAGCACTGTGGGAGGCCAAAGTGGGTATATCACTTAAGGCCTGGAGTTCGAGACCAGCCTAGCCAACATGATGAAGCCCAGTCCACTAAAAACACAAAATTAGCCAGGCATGGTGACTCGTGCCTGTGATCTCAGCTACTCGGGAGCCTGAGGCAAGAGAATCACTTAACCGGCAGGCACAGGCTGCAATGAGCTGAGATAGTGCCACTGCACTCCAGCCTGGGCAACAGAGTGAGCCTTTGTCTCAAAAAAAAAAAAACACAGAAAGAAAATGTATAACCAATAAACTTTAAAGCTGATAAAAATAATATATGCTGTTTTCCTCCCTAGGAATGGTGAAAAGTCTCTGTACAAAATATCCCAAGGCGTCCCTTAATTTCTAAAGCAGACATGCTTGGGACTAAAACACAAGCCCATCAAGAAACCCTATGTTGACAGTATAAGAATGTGAAGAAACTCTTCTGCTGGTAGAATATTTCACCCCCCACGGAAGACAAAAAAAAAAAAAAAAGGTGTTTAAGTAGTCTTAAGGGAAAAAAGCCCCGGTGAGTTTAATAAATGCCATTATTGCTGAGAAATCTAAAAGGGTGTTAATATGAATCACAAAAGAAGTACAATAGGGCAGCTATTTCAAATTTGTTTTTCACACATCTAGTGTAAAAACAATGGCTCCTGCAAGAAAGGTCAATCCACCCACATGTTAATCTCCAATCAAACAGCACTTTAAGAATCCAAATGTGATTGCAGATCTCTCACATGCCAAGATGAAGGGGTTTTTCATTTCAATCTATCTATTACTACCAGCATTTTATATTCATTATGGTCAGGGGTTGAAGGGCACATTAGGTACTTGGCTGGTGCTGAATTCCAGCACTTCCCCTCATTAGACTAGAATGGAATTAACATATGAAACACACACACACACACACACACACACACACACACACACACACACAAACTATGCTATAGTAATATAAAGTGTCTGACTTAACCTGACCCAAGTAATGAGATTCCTACGTAAGGCTTCCTCCCCCAACCTTATTTCATCCCCGTGAAACAACTGCAGGGGGGCTCCCCCAGCATGCCACAGCTCACTGCATGTGCCCTAATAATGCACAGCAGGAGGAGTGAAGAGCAAAGTGCAATTAGCAGGGCCTGTCCTTGCTTTTGTAAGTTTAGGTGAAACCCTGAAACTTCCTTTATCAACACATGTGATTGTGTCTTAATTGTCTTTTTAAACATAGTTCAGGTACTTTATTTGTAATGATCAAACATAACACATAAAGAGAAGTGCCTAAAACAAAGGTACACCTTAATGAACTATTGACATGGACAGCAACATAACTGCAACTCATGGCAAGACATAATGTAAGAGAATCCCAGACTTGCCACTTCTTCAATATAAATGCCTCCCTTCCTGCAGCTGTAACCAGTATCCCTGAAATGCATATTTACTTCCTAAGATTTTATATATCATTAAAATATGATGACATTATGTTCTGTTTTATTGATGTGATTCAATTTGAATAGGATAGATTATATCATGTCTGGCCTTTTTTTGTTCAATATTATGTCTTTAAGGTGGATCCGTATTTCTTATGTATTTGTGATCTATTCATTTTTATAGCTGCATACTACTCCAATGCATGAGTATGTCATAATTAACTCACTTATTTCATTGTTGATGGGCATTTTGGCTCATTTTAATACATATACATATGCACATACAAATGTGTTTTGGTCCATTGCAATGCTATTTTGAAAAGTCTTAAGGCCGGGCATGGTGGTTCACACCTGTAATCCCAACACTTTGGAAGGCCAGGGTGAGCAGATCACTTGAGGTCAGGAGTCCAAAACCAGCCAAGACAACATGGTGAAACCCAGTCTCTATTAAAAATATAAAAATTAGCCTGAAATGGTGGCACATGCCTATAGTCCCAGCTACTCAGGAGGCTGAGGCAGGAGATTTGCTTGAACCCTGTAGGCAGAGGTTGCAGTGAACTCAGATCACACCACTGCACTCCAGTTTGGGTGACAGAGCAAGACTTCATCTCAAAAAAAAAAAAAAAAGTAAAGAAGCCAGGCATGGTGGCTCATGCCTATAATCCCAGCATTTTTGGGAGGCTGAGGCAGGTGGATCATGACGTCAGGAGTTCAAGACCAGCCTGGCCAACATGGTGAAAGCCAGTCTCTACTAAAAACACAAAAATTAGCTGGATGTGGTGGTGGGCACCTGTAATCCCAGCTAGTCAGGAGGCTGAGGCAGGAGAATTGCTTGAACCAGGAGGCAGAGGTTGCAGTGAGCCGATGTCACGCCACTGCACTGCAGCCTGGGCAACAGGGCAAGACTCTCTCTCAAAAAAGAAAAGAAAAGAAAAATGTCAGGTATCTTCTGATATACATCAGCAGGAATTTATGGTGAATATACACAGAAGAGTGAAATTACTGACTCATAGGGTATATGTATGTTTAGCTTTACTAGACACTAGCAAAAATTTTCCTGCGTTTCCATCTCACAAGTAATGCATGAGGGTTCTTGTTGTTTTACCTTTCTAATAACAGGGGTTATTTTTTTTGTTTGTTTGTATGTTTGTTTTGTTTTGTTTGGAATTTTGTTGCTGGTCTGGCTGGTGAACCTTCCCTTTCTAAGCAGCATAGTTTCAGGGGAAGCTCTCCTTGGACTTTCAGAACCTCTTAAAATCTGCAATCATTGACCCATTCTAAAGGTCATAAAGACATCCCGTGCTCTATTAAAGAACCTTAATTTAGAACCTACTGAGGTGATAAACTGTATTAATTCCAAAGGAACTGCTACAATTTATAATATCTGGAGAAAATCTAAAAGAAAAATGACTAAATTGATCAAAGATTCAATAGACCTACAACAGAACAAAGCAGGGCTTGCTGTGTTGTCTGCAAATCAAATCAACATGGGATTGTAGAGAAAACTCAGATCTTACTGCTGTGTCTCAGAAAAGAAAAACACAAAGAAATATAAATCTGAGAAAAGTACTATGAGAATTAAATAAGGCAAAAACCTACTCTCCCTCAATTTCTGAATCCTCCTACACATGCACGCACACTCACACACACACATTCACTCACCACCTCCAGCATTAATTAGTGAGTGACTTCTTTCTTTTGAAATGCTGACAAGTTCCAGCTGAATACACTAAAAAAAGAAAATCGAAAATTATTTGAATATGGGTTTATATTTTTCCAAGAACGTATTTCTGTCATGACTGAGTTCCTACATACAGAGCCTTATACAAAATGGGCATTTTCTTCACAAGTTTTCTGCTTAAACACGGATCTACATGAACATCCCAAAGATGTTTACTAAATAACTCTTTTGTTTTCTATTTAGAAAAATGACGGAAATACAAATTTGTATGTGAAAGCACACAAACGACATAGTCAACAGATGCCTGTATAACCCCTGGCAAAGTGTTTGATCCACAGTCTTTTAAAATCAGGGCTATGTCTTTCCTTACCTATGCGTTTCTAGATAGCAGAATTCACCCAAAGCTTAATTTGTTTTGGAGATTTACTGTTGCATATCTCATCTCTGGCAATATCCTACAATGCACAGATTAGATCAATAGTTAATTGGGAGAGAAAATATCTTGAATCGATCGCTCTTCTGACATGAACTCATTTACAAACAAAAGAAAGAGATTTTAGGAGATATTTAATAGAAGATAGACCAGCGGGTCATAATTATCTTATTTATCTGAAGAAACATTTAAAAATGCAGATTCAATGGTACTGGAGTATTATATATATTTTTAAGAATGAGAGAACTTGGAACTATAATAAACTCATCTACTCCTTGGCGAGTAGATGAGTTTATTAGTTCTTACTTATAGGGCACTGGCCAGATGGCAGGAGGACAGCTGTAGAGAGCTGCACTGTGGCCAGGCACAGTGGCTCACACCTGTAATCTCAGCACACTGGGAGGCCGAGGCAGGTGGATCACCTGAGGTCCGGAGTTCTAGACCAGCCTGGCCAACATGGTGAAACTCAGTCTCTACTAAAACACAAAATTAGCTGGGCACGGTGGCATGTGCCTGTAATGTTAGTTACTTGAGAGGGTGAGGCAGGAGAATTGCTTGAACCTAGGAGGTGGAGGTTGCCATGAGCCAAGATCGCACCACTGCACTCCAGCCTGAGACACAGAATGAAACTCCATCTCGGGAGAGAGAGAGAGAGAGAGAGAGAGAAAGAGAGAGAATTGCATTGCCTCCCATCTCTAAGTTGCTTTTAAGTTCATTTCCTGGCTCTTTGTCTACGTGTGTGTGTGTGTGTGTGTGTGTGTGTGTGTGTGTGTGTGTGATTAGATCATTTTTCTTGTTTTCCGTGGTAGGTTCGCAGCTGTGCCCCCAGATGTTTGGGTTCTCAGGAACACCTGCTTCTGAGCTGGGCACCATGACCTTGGCTCATGACTCAGCCTTCAAGACCCAAGCAGCAGACATACACCCTTAAGTACCCTGGCAGGGGACCCATCACAACATCCCCTGGTGGCTCTGAAGACTAGTCAATGTTAAAAACAAATGAAATAAGAAACTTGGGGAAAAAAATCAAATAACAAGACTTTATCCTTATATTTGAGACATTTTTAAAGATAATTAACATTAGTCAGTGTGTCAAGTTTATGGTGTGGCATACCCAGGCTGCTCCTTTTACCTCCTTTCCGCCACCTCCCACCCATGGTAATAAAAAAATATGACAATGACTTTGTCAGTTGCACCCTATCTCTTTTCACAAGGCTACCTTTAGTTAAGCTCATTGTGCGTCTTCTCAGAATATGTAAGATTTTATTTTTTTAAGAGGTCACTAACAACATTCCACCATGTTCTGGTTGATGATAACTTCATTCTACATATTGCCCTTGTAGCCAAACATTTGTACTTTTTCAAATATGAAAGAACCGAAGAACAAAACCAGTCAAATGTTAGTTTAAAGCCACAGTACTCTCGGTGTACTTTTTTATTTGAAGGAAAGTATTACCATGTGCTCTATTAAAATTGCTCTACAGAACAATTCACAAAAGAATCAATCAAAAGTCCAGATAAAAGTCTGTGTATTTTGGCAGCCCTGCAAATTATGAAAATTTCACTGGGATAATATGTATTGTTACCAAACAAAGTGAAAGCGGAATCTAAGTTACACTTTATTCAAAACAACTGAGACTCAGTGACTCCCCCAGACACACATTGGCAAGGTTCCAACCCAGACCAAACATAATGATCTTCAATCCTGCCCATCCCAAACCCCAGCCTACCCACTCAAAGATGGACAGATTTCCAATGTTAAAAATATAACAATAAGGTAAAAATAAGCCACTACATTCAGCTATAAAGTAATTCACTACAATTTTGCATTTTTCCTTTTCAAATAATTAATATAGATATTTGGTCTTGCAGCCAAAATGTCATGCTTTCTATTAAACTAACACAAGCTAAAAATGTGGTCATTGTAAATAGAAGACTGTAAGGACCAGAGCATCAAATGATCGCTGTATATCTGAACTAGAACTCTAGGATTAATTCTATAAAAATAATAATTAGTCTTCTGAATCCCAAATGGCAGACACTATGCAGAATAAGAAAACACAAGAAAATCACTGATAACAGATCGTTAAGAAGCAATATGCTTTTCTTGAATAATAACAAAATGTTGTTTCCTTCCCTCTAAAAACAAAAAACTATTAGCTAAAGCATTACTTGAATGGCCTATTAAAGCCAAATATCTAATAAAAAACATGAGGTTATTATCCTCAATGATTAAAACTCGCCACCCATTATAAATATATCCAGTAATCTGAAATTGCTTAAAAGGAAATCAGATATACACACCATTTCCCCCAGGATGAAAGCTGGTTTCTTTTCCTTTATTGCCAAAGTGCTTTCTTTTTTAAAGAAATGTTTCTGTCCCATAATGGATTAAAAAAAAAAAGCAAACATTCGGAAATCCTCACAAACAAGTACAATGATATCCAGTCTTCATAGTAAATAATGTCAGTTTTAAGGAAACAAGACATTCAAGTTTACCAGGTAAAGTCATTCTCATCCATTCTCTCTGTTCCACACATTAAATATAACCTAAGCCACTGTAAGTGAAGCAAGGTCAAAAAACACTCAAGATGAAAATTTGATTCTTGGAATTAGAACACAGACTTGGCATACTCTAGCCAAGGAAGAGTACTAAGTGCATTGTCCTCTTTGTGGTCAGCAAATTGGAAAAGGTTTAATTTTTTTGTTTTGAGATGAAGTCTTGCTCTTGTTGCCCAGGCTGGAGTGCAATGATGCGATCTCAGCTCACTGCAACCTCCACCTCCTCGGTTCAAGCAATTCTCCTGCCTCAGCCTCCCAAGTAGCTGGGACTACAGGCATGTGCCACCATGCCCAGCTAGTAGAGACAGGGTTCCACCATGTTGGCCAGGCTGGTCTTGAACTTCAGACCTCAGGTGATTCACCCGCCTCGGCCTCCCAATGTGCTGGGGTTACAGGCATTGAGCCACCAAGCCCGGCCAAAAGTTTAATTTTTTAAAAGGTTCATTTGACATTCTAAAGGGGTGTCTCTTTAATGTAGTACTTGAAAACAAACTTGTTGTACTTTCTTATATACCTAAATGAAAACAATAGTAATGTGCTTTAAAAAATGATCTTCATATTATTATAACATGTTTTTGTTTTTGTAAGTGTGATTATATAAACCAGTACCTGAAAGCGCATAAATTTTTCTAAGGCATATAAAGTAATCAAATACAAGCCTTAGTATTAGCTTTTCACTTTGTAACTATTTTGTAAAAAAAAAAACAAAAAAACAACTTTGTGTGAGAGTATGGTAGAACAAAATATCATAAGAAAATATTACAGGTATAGAACTAACATTTTAAATATTTAAATATATAACTGAGCTGTGTGTTGTGTGTGTGTGTGTGTGTGGCGCGCGCACACGTGTGTGTATGTGATGGACATTCTCAAAGGCTGAAAACATCCAAAAATCTTGAGTCTAGAATTAACCAACCATTGGAATTAGCAGTGGCCTTACGACCTTGTGCCAAACCATTATGTCAGATGACTTCAGTTTTAGTGGCCTGTTTTCTCATGGAGGTCAGAAGACCAAGCTTACAGTCATCCCCCTGTGAACAAGTAGAGTAAATCAAGGAAATATACTCACATATACACACACGGTATATGTGATACAGATACAAAACTTTGCGTATCTCTTTCTTGACTTGGGACAGAGGGGGGAAAGTTTCCATTAAGATTTCAATTGTGTAGTATTGGGACCAGAATTCATACTATTTATATAACCCTAAACCTCTAAGCTGATAATTATTTTTAAAGGGTCCTTCATTGGTAGTGGCTCCTAGAACTGAGTCAAACCAAAGGTGAGGAAACACTTTCAACCCATACCTGCAAGAATCCTGCAACCAAGAGTTAAATTCTCACAGTTAAAAAGAAAACAAACAGTGTATTTCTCATTAGCTAGAGCTGGGAGAGACAACAAATAACAAATTGGGCCCACAAACCTACAGATAATGGAATGATCACATAAAAAATAAAAAGCAAATTCATTATATTGAATATATTTAAATAAAAAGGCATTTAAATTATTTCAGAAGGGGAGACTAAATAAGATATATTTGAAATATAGCCACATAGATTATATAGAAATGCAATATATAATAATTGAAATCAAAACTTTAATAAACTAGTTAAACATCTAGAAAGACAAAGCTAAAGACAAAATCAATGCACTGGAAAGTAGATCTGGGGAAATTATACAGTATGAAGTCCAGAAGGATAAAGAGAGAGAATATATGAAATGAAGGATAAAAAAAAAAAGTGGGTGATAGAGGTTATCTAATATTCATCAAGTGAATATGCACAAAAAGAAATAACAGAATAGGGGAGAAAAAGAAATTTTCTAAGGTTTGTTTTAGAACTAAGAAAAAATTGCAAGTTTTCAGATTCCTAATATATCCTAAGTGAAATAAATAAATAGAAATCTATCCCCTGGACACACTGAAAAACCTGCAGAGTAATAAAGACAAAGACCTTAAAAGAAGCCAAAGGTTAAAAACAAATTAAAAAATAATAATAATTAGACAGCTGACTTTTCAACCATAATAAGAGAAGCCAGAAAAGAGCAAAATTATATCAAAAAGTAAGAAGGAAAAATGTTAATTTTACATACAGCAAAATTATAATGTAGGAATATGGGCACAATAAGGCAATAAACAAGACTGCATCTGTACTATTAACAGAGGCTCAATAAAGACATACTTATGTGATTTAATTCAGCAAAAATAAAAATGAGGAAAAAAGTAAAGTCTAAGAGACAAGAAAGAATGGTAAGAAACTCAAGAAAAGAAACTAGTAAATATAATTTGTTTGTTTGTTTGTTTGTTTGAAACAGAGTCTCACTCTGTTACCCAGGCTGCAGTGCAGTGGCGTGACATTGGCTCACCGCAACCTCTGCCTCCTGGTTCAAGCAATTCTCCTGTCTCAGCCTCCTGACTAGCTGGGATTACAGGTGTGCACCACCATACCTGGCTAATTTTTGTATTTTTAGTAGAGAAGGGGTTTCACCATGTTGGTCAGGCTGGTCTCAAACTCCTGACCTTGTGATCCACCCACTGAGCCTCCCAAAGTGCTGGGATTACAGGTGTGAGTCATCGTGCCTGACTGAGCTCTTCTTTAATAAACAACCCTGAATATATAAGACAGTATCTTCAGTCAAGTGTGGGGGTGCATGCCTGCAGTCCCAGCTACTCAGGAGACTGAGATGGGAGGATCACTTGAAGCCAGGAGGTTGAGGCTGCTGCAGTGAGCCATGATTGTCAAGCAGAAAAGTAATGGGAATTCAAGTATTCTAAAATCACTACATTGTTGGGCAAGAGAGGAACTGGTTTAAGATTATAAAACTGAAAATGCAGAGTAAACATTAAAGTCAAAAGAAACACTAGAGTAAAAATAAAACAGAAGATATATAGTAACATATTTGAAATAAATCCAAATGTATGATTAATCACAATTAATTTAAATGGACTACACATGTTAAAAGTCAAGGTGTTTCAGACTAGATTTTTAAAAATTCAGATATATTAAATATATCAAATGTATTTTAATATATCTGAATATATATGTTAATATATGTATTTCAATTTTAGTCTATCTGAATATTCATAAATTCAGATAGATTAAAATTCAGATATACATATTCTGATGCAGTTTACATTAGACAATATAAAATATAACTGTCAGAAATGATATGCTTTAAAACAAAAAATAATTCTAGAGATAAAGAGAACACAATAGTGTAAAAGGTTAAATTCACCAGAAAAGTATGATAATTTAAGTTTGTATATGCTCAAAATATAATTTCAGTATGAATATAAGATGAAAACTGAGAGAACTACAAAGGTAGTCTTACAAATCTGCTTCCATAGTAAGATTTTAAACCACCTTTCTCATTAAGAAATAAGCAAAGATAGCCAGGCACCGTGGCTCATGCCTATAGTCCCCGCACTTTGGGAGGCAAAGGCAGGAGGATCACTTGAGGCCAGGAGTTCAAGACTGGGCTGGCCAATATGGTGAAACCCCACCTCTACTGAAAACACAAAAACTAGCTGGGCATGGGGGCATGCACTTGTGGTCCCAGCTACTTGGGAGGCTGAGGCACGACAATAGCTTTAGCCTGGGAGGCAGAGGTTGCAGTGAACCAAGACAGTGCCACTGCACTTCAGCCTGGGAAACAGAGCAAGACTCTGTCTCAAAAAAAAAAAGAAAGAAAAAAAAAAAAAGAAAGAAATAAGAATATAGAACACAATTTGTATCCTCAATATTATAAATTATATTAAATTATTTCTAATAATTGAAAAATACAGATATTTCTTAAATCACATATATATTTGTAAATTATAAAATGTTCTTTTGTGAAAAATATAATAATTACAAAAATTGAGAGTCACAGAAAACTTATTGAAATGTTCATATACTTGAAAAATAAAATATGCTTGTAAGTAACTCAGTAATGTTAGTAATAAAATACTTAGGGGAAAAAAATGAATTCATTCAATGTCTACATTATGAGTAAGGAAAGACTGAAAAATATCAAACTAAGGCAAAAACTTAGGAGTTAAAAAAAATAGAATGGCCCCAAATAAAGTAAGTGGCATGAAGTAATAAAAATTAAAGCCAAAATCAGAGGCTGGGCGTGATGGCTCACACCTGTAATCCCAGCACTTTGGGAGGCTAAGGCAGACAGATCATGAGGTCAGGAGTTCAAAACCAGCCTGCCTAACATGGTGAAACCCCGTCTCTACTAAAAATACAAAAATTAGCTGGGTGTGATGGTGCGCACCTGTAATCCCAGCTACTCGGGAGGCTGAGGCAGGAGAATCGCTTGAATCTGGGAGGTGGATGTCGCAGTGAGCCGAGATCGCGCCACTGCACTCCAGCCTGAGCGACAAAAGCAAAACTCCGTCTCAAAAAAAAAACAAAAATTAAAGCCAAAATCAATCAAAAAGAATTAAAACATACAATAGGGGATCAAAGATGCAAAGTTGGCCCTTTAGAAATGACTATTAAATTCACAAACCTTTGGCAAGTTTGATTGATAGAGACAGCATACAAATAAACAATATGGTAATGAAATGAGTATATAACAACAGATGCTCCAACCATTAAAAAAAACAGTAAAAGAATATTATCAAGTTTATTCAACCACTAAAGTGATAGATAAATTCTTTAAAATATATATATACATACCTTGCAACATGGACTCAAGAAGAAATAGTGAATAGTTTTAAAACTATTAAAGAAAAAATATTTTTAAGGTTTGAAGCCTGATTTTATTAGGCAGCTTTGTGATGTTGGTTTAGTTATAAACTTTTATATATAAACAGGGATGATGTTAAGTAACTCACAAATATATTTCAGCTCAAATGTAGATAATTTATGGAGAAAGTACTTTGTGAAATGTTACTGGTAGTACTAGTTACAGTTGTATGGGCGTTAGTAGCAACATGGCCTCTGCATTGGGGTAGATTAAATAATAAACATGATTCTCCCCTCACTTCCCCTCCACGAATTCAGACAAAAGTAAAGGAGGCAAACTTTAATACATCTAAGGGCTTTGGGATGGACTGGGCATAGGAGGAACCTGGAGACTACTGATCTCTTGGGTAGATGTTGGTGTCTTCAGCCTATAGTAGAATGAGAAAGGGTAAAGTATTACAATTGTACCTCATTTCTTTTTATTTTCTCTTCTCTCTTTTCTTCTATGTTTATTTTTTGACAAATACTGTATATATTTATGGTGCACAACATGATGCTTTAAAATCTGTATACATTATGGAATGATTAAATCAAGCTAATTAAACGCATTACCTCATATACTTATTTTTTGTGGTGAGAACACTTAAAGCATACTCTCAGCAATTTTCAAAAACACAATTTTCGAAAATGCTTTGTTCTTAACTATAGTTACCATGTTTTATCATAGATCTTTTACATTTATTCCTCCTGTTTAACTGAAATTTTATACCCTTTGACCAACATTACCCCAGCCCACCTCAAGCCCCAGCCTCTGGCAACCCGAATTCTACTCTCAAATTCTGAGTTTAACTTTTTTTAGATTCCACATGTAAGTGAGGTCACAGGATATTTTGTCTTTCTTTGCCTAGCTTATTTTGCTTGACATAACATCCTCCAGGTTCACCCATGTTGTCGCAAGTGATAGAATTTCGGGGTTTATTGGTAAGGCTGAGTACTGACCTATTGTGTAGATATACCACATTTTCTGTATCTATTCTCCCACTGAAGGACCCTTAGATTGAGTCCACCTCTTGGCTATTGTGAATAATGCTGCAGTCAACATGAGACTGCAAATATCTGTTCAATGTACTTATTTTATTTCCTTTGGAATATATCCTATGGTGGGATGGCCAGATCATATGATAGTCCTATTTTAATTTTAGGAAAAAAACCAAAAGTAGAATGATGGCTGCCAGGAACTGGAGGGACAGGAAAAATGGGGAGTGGTTTAATAGGTACAGAATTTTAGTTTTGCTAGATGAAAAAGTTCCAGAGATTGGTTGCACAACAAAGTGAACATATTTAACACTAATGACTCTACTCTTAGAAGTGGTCAAGATGGCTGGGCTCAATGGCTCATGCCTGTAATCCCAACACTTTGGGAGGCTGAGGTGGGTGGATCACGAGAGGTCAGGAGTTCGAGACCAGCCTGGCCAACACCGTGAAACCCTGTCTCTACTAAAAATACAAAAATCAGCCAGGTGTGGTGGCGGGTGCCTGTAATCCCAGCTACTTGGGAGGCTGAGGCAGGAGAATCACTTGAACCCAGATGGTGGAAGTTGCAGTGAGCCGAGATCACACCATTGCACTCCAGCCTAGGTGAGAGAGGAAGACCCCACCTCGAGAAAACAAAAACTGGTTAACATAGTAAATTTTTATATTGTGCTTTTTTACTGCCATAATACAAAATTTTAAATTTTAATTTTAATTTCTCCAAAAATGTAAATTTTTTTCAACTTCAGAAAACTTATTAACATAATTTACCAGTTTAACACATTATAGGAAAATTATGATTAAACAGACTGGGAAAAGAGCATTGATAAAAATCAATGTGCATTCTTGAGTTTAAACAGCCTAAGCTTGAGTTCAAGACCAGCCTGGCCAACATGGTGAAACCCTGTCTCTACTAATAACACAAATATTAGCTGGGCATGGTGGCAGGCACCTGTAGTCCCACCTGCTAGGGAGGCTGAGGCAAGAATTGTCTGAATCTGGGAGGCAGAAGTTGCAGTGAGCCAAGATCATGCTACTGCACTCTAGCCTGGGCAACAGAGCAAGATTCTGTCAAAAAAAAAAAAAAAAAAAAAAAGCCTAAGCTCATCAAAAGTTATCTACACATGTATACTTACACACAGAGACACATGCATACATACATTACAACAAACATCATGCTTAATGGTAAAACATTAAAAGAACTTCTTTTTTTTTTCCTTGAGATGGAGTCTTGCTCTGTTGCTCAGACTGGAGTGCAGTGGTGTGATCCTGGCTCACTACACAACTGCCACCTCCCAGGCTGAAGCAATTTTCCTGCATCAGCCTCCCAAATAACTGGGATTACAGGTGTGAACCACCACGCCTGGCTAATTTTTGTATTTTTAGTTGAGACAAGGTTTCGCCACGTTGGCCAGGTTGGTCTCGAACTCCCGACCTCAGGTAATCCACCTACCTCGGCCTCCCAAAGTGCTGGAATTACAGGTGTGAGCAACCACACCTGGCCAAAAGAACTCCTTTTAAAATCTTTGATAAGACATATGCCATTACCACTTTTACATTAACTCTAATCTTAAAGTCCTAACTAACACAAAAAAGAAAAAGAAAGGAAGATAGGGTGGATGTAGGAGAGAAACAGGAAGCAGCAGAAGGGGAGGAAGAAAACAAGGAAATAAGGAAGAAAAGAGAGGCAAGGAAGGAAGGAGCAGAAAAAAGAAAAAGAAAAGGTAAAGTCATAAGGAAACAATAAAATAATTATTTTTCTCACATGATATTATTTTTCTTACAAGATGCTCTTCACAAAATAATCCACCAATCTATAAACTATCAAATTTAGTAAGACAGTTCAACAACGTTGCTAGATACAGTTGATATATAAAAGTCAATGGCATTACTACAGAAGAGCAACACATAGAGCATTTAATGGATTTAAAATATCACATTTCTAATGCCAGCAAAGCATTAGGTATCCAAAACAAAACCCATGTGAGACTTTGAAAGAGAAAATCGTCAACTTTTGTTTAAAGAAGTTATAAATAAATGATGAGATTTATCACATTCATGGATTAGAAAATTCAATATTGTAATATCAAAGACTATGTCAACTCCTCCTATTGAACTGAAGATTCATGGCAATTTCAACCAAAACTCAGAAAGGACTTTATATGGAATCTATGAAGCTGATTCTAAAATGCATCTGAAAGAGCAAAGGATCAAGAATAGTCAAGATGCTTACGAAGAAGAGTCAAGTAGAGTTCATCCTCTCCCAGATATGAACACAAAAAGCCATTCTTAATTAAGCTGGTGCACAGTTAGAATATATATAGTGAAATACACTAATGGAACACAACTGAGGGCCATGAAATAGACCCAGGTATATATGCAAATCTAATATACCATAGAAGTGACATCATACACCAATAGGAAAGTAGGCACCACTTAATAAATAATGCTTAATAAAACATGGATGACCAGTTACCCCTTTAAAAAAAAGTGCAATTGAACCACAAAGGTCCTCACATCATATGCAAAAAGCAGTTTCAGACTGACTGAGGACTTCACACTTTTTTTTAAAAGGATGTGATTTTTTTTGGTAGAAGGATTTCTTAAATAAGACCAGAAAAAGTAAAATCATGAAAAAGTGATTGATGTCATTTAAAGCTAAGAACTTCTGTTTATCAAAAGATATCTTAAAAGAACGAAATCCCAGCCACAGAGTAATAAAGATTATTTGTAATGTATATAATCATCTGAGGATCAGTATGAGATTATTCCTAATAATCAGTAAAAAGATAGCTAGCTCAGAAGGGTAGCAAACTATATGGAAAAGACAAAACATGAATGACCAATAAACATGAAAAATGATCCACCTCATTAATAATCAAGGAGAGGAAAATAAAAACCAAAATGAGGTAAAATTTTACCACCCTTGGGTTGACAAATCTTAAAATTCTGATAATACAATGTATGAGGAAGAATACAGAGTAACAGGAACTCACACACGCTGTGATAGGAATGTTTTCTTTTTAGAAAATAATTTTGGCATTATCGTGCAAAGCTGAAGAAGTACATGCCAATTTAATTCTACTGTGCAAACACACGAAATCAGTTTAGGGGTTACTATTTTGTTAATAAAAATTATAGACTAGACAGAATAGAAATTAATAGTGCATCACAGAGGTAAGATGCCCTAGGGATGATGTGGCACCCGTGTGCCAAGAAACAAATCTAATAATGATCGTAGCAGCATTTTTTATTGCATTTTAGGTTCTGGGGTACATGTGAAGAACATGCAAGACTGCTGCATAGGTACACACATGGCAGTGTGATTTGCTCCCTTCCTCCCCATCACCTTTATCTGGCATTTCTCTCCATGGCATCTCTCCCCCAACTCCCCACCCCACGGTGTCCCTCCCCATTTCCCCCCCCGACAGACCCCAGTGCATTTTTTATAATACCAAAATAAACGGAAACAATGCAAATGCCCACGAGCAGAAGAACTGGTCAACAAACAGTTATACAAAATAAATAAACTCAAGCCTTACTGTTCCTATCAGTAAGGATATGGAATACCCTGTTCCAGAGGTTTCTGCTCCTGTTAATTTTCCTTTTTTCTCTGGAGAATGAAAATCTGTTATTTCTGGATATCTGCCCTCTACACTGTATTTACATATAATTGACCTATTGAATTCAACCCATGATTTTATTTCAGAACTAGAAAATACCCTAAGAGCCTTACTTATTCTATCACTTTCGCCTTTCTTCCATCTAATTTCCCACTTCCATTTCCTCCCTCACCTCAAAATACACACACATACTCACACACACATTTCTTGACATACTCGTACATACTCGTAATTTGACCTCCAAAAAACTGAGGTCTCTCAAAATACCTGTGGAAAAAACACCACCGCTGTCTCTCTCTGTAGTGATAGTTTAATGCCCTTAAAACCCTAACTCCTAACTCTACCTTTAGGACCAAGAACACAATTTTTCAATACCTGAACAAGAGCAGAGGATGATTAAGATACAAATTTTATATGCTAGTTTATTTTATTTCTAATTATATTCTCAGTAAATGATGTTAATATTTAATAGGAATGACTTTGACACTCAGTGCTTTGCCCAGTAAAACCAGAGCCCTTAGCATTTTATTGGCACTAAAGCAGTCAGCTGTGACACAGGATAATGACAAGGGTAAAGAAGATCTGCTCTGTCCCTAAATTAAATGTCTCCTCAATGACTTGAATGTTCAGGTAGAAACAGCAGTTGCTCAAAGAAAATGACTCCTTTACACTGAAAAACAATCAACAGAGCGTTTCCCACAAATCCAAGGAGACAGTAACACATAGAGAGGAGATCACAATAATTTTAATGGGTGTTGACAATATTATCATAACAGAGTCGCCTGTTTAATGCTGACCCTACGGCATGTGTATGTATAATGCGGTTTAAGTAAACCGAAGCAGATTCAACACATATAATTCAGAAAGAACTTGAAGGATCATCTACTCCTCTTGCTGTCAATGAGAAAAGGGTGAAATAAATGACTTACTCAACACTGTATACTTCAAAAGCATTGCCTCCCATCTTCAACACCAAAAATCACAGAGGCAGTTGCTGGTGAGGCTCCCTTGTCTTCTAGATCACTGTTCTCCAGCATGTTATGATACCCATTAAACAAAAGATAAATTATAGGTGTTTGTTTATTTTACAATGATTTACATACGACTTCTCATGCTGTATATTTCCTTAGTGCACATAAAAATATGACTTGAGTAAAATGTCTCCTATAATTTTACTACTTGCCTTTCAACCAGTCTAACATGTCCATGGCCAGGTGGCTAGCATAAGGTCGGCTTTATACAGAAGATACATTTCATCCATTTACCTTAGTAGCATGTAAACAGACACTAAGTTAATGACAAGCTACTTTATGAGCCATTGTTATCAAAATCATTTGTTTTCCTGTGTCTATTTCTGTGTGCTAATATACTAGGCATTATGAAAAGTCAGAATGAAAATGTCTAGCCCTTTCAGGATATACATTTTAAAACCAAATGGGAAAAATCAGCATACTCATATAGACACTAAGCAGAAGCAGAAGATTAGTTTGTCTTATTATATCAAACAGTTAGATGAATGAAAAGGAGTTGGAAGATTTCACTTCAGGATGGTTAGGGTCTCACAGGAAAGTATCAACCTCTCTGTCCTGAGGGCTTATTTGAGGAGTTGGGTTTTAAGACTTGCCTTAATCATGAATCAGAAAGAGCTTGTCAAGGTTTTCGGCAGAAAGGAACACTCCAGAAGAGACGGAAGCACAGAGTAACTGATAAAAGCAGCATGATGACAAAGAGAGCCAAAAGGAATCTTCAGTGTAGTAGGTCTCAATGTAGCTCAAGATCAGTTAAATGTATTTCATGTATATACCACTCTCCTTTGTAAATCCATTCATTTGGGCAGGTAGAACTAGTCTTTTCTAATACTTACCTATTATTCCAGAAAACTCTACTTGCTTTTAGTTTCCAAATGAGTCAGGTCAACAATTTCTAAAAACTTATATTAGAAAAATACTTAAATTTAAGAACAGTGCCTCGTTTTCACTTAATTCCTAGTGTGGATGGTTCTGACAACACTGATTGAGCCATCTACTAGGAAGCTTTCGGCATATTGTGTCCTCTCGAAATTATACAGTTCTCTGATTCTTTTAGGCTAGAAGTTCTTCAAATGATTCTGCTGCAAATGAAAGTTGAAAACAACTGTTTTATACCTTTCAGGCAATGGATCATGTACACTTACCCAGGCTCTCTGTTAGAACAGGCAATTCAGCTCAACTGTACAAATACTGCAAGAGAAGAAAAGCATGGTTTTGTAGCTAATATTAACATTGAAAACGGCGTATTTCTGTTGGTCAGTAAATACTCTCTCAAATGGGAAAACATGGATAAATACTATTTATTTGTAAACTTTCAGAGTAGTAAGCATTGTAAATTGTAGTGTTTTATAGACTATTTTCCAATGGCTACATTGTCAACGAGGCCAGTAGACAGTAAGTTCCCAAGGGTCTTCAATGAGGACCCTAATAGGCTGAGATCTCAATGAATTTCAGTAAGAGTGTCAGAGGTGTTTGAACCAAAGCAACTCCATCTTGATTAGCGGTTTGGTAAAGTAAGAGTGAGACCCTACTGGACTGTATTCCCAGGTGGTATTAGTCACAGGATGAGATGGGACATCAGCACAAGATACAGGTCATACAGATCTTGCTGATAAAACAGCATGTGGTAAAGAAACAACCAAATCCCACCAAAACCAAGATGGTAAAGAAAGTGACCTCTGGTCGGTTTCACTGCTCATTATATGCTAATTGTAACCATTAGCATGCTAAAAGACACACCCACTAGCACCATGACAGGCTACAGGTGCCATGGCAACGTCAAGAAGTTACCCTATGTAGTCTAAAAGGGAAAGGAACTCTCAGTTTCGGGGAACTGTCCACCCCTTTCCCAGAAAACTCATGAAGAATACACCCCTTGTTTAGCATGTAATCAAGAAACAACTGTTAGGTATTATCAGTCAAGTACCCCAAGCTGCTGCTCTGCCTATGGAGCTGCCATTCTTTATTTCTTTGCTTTCTTAATAAATTTGTTTTCAATAAACTTGCTTTCTTAATAAACTTGCCAGGAATATTTTCTTGTGTGGGATCCAAGAACCTTCTCTTGGGGTCTGGATTGGACCCCTTTCCAGTAACAAGAATTCAGTTTTCTGTGTATGACAGGTGGGAGGATGGCCCCAGCAAGAAAGTTTGGAAAAACGTCTCCTGGACGGAAAGAGGAAGGGAAGAAAGGAGGGAGGGAGGGAAAGAGAAAGTGGCGAAACAAAGACCTGAGATGCCTTTCTTGACCACGAATAAGTCTTCATGGTCTTTTTCCTGGCAGATCTTAGACATCCCATGTCCTTGGCCCAGTTCTCACTGTCAGAGCCTGGAAATTAATGGTTTTATAATGGGATAATGCCATTCCTCTAAAGTCTAGGTCTGACACCCATCAGCAGTACTTAAAACGACAAAACCCTTTCTGAAATACCAAAACAGCTAAGCCGGAGAAAAAATAAAAACTTTAACAGGCAAAATAAGATGCTTCATGCATTTTATGCTAAAACCCTACCAAGTCTTTATTAAAACTCTCTACCTGCATTTGCCCCATCCCCCTGGTTCGCATTGTCCTCAGTAATGAAGACCTCCTGGCCTATCACTAACACCAATTAGCTCACACCAAACTTCGGGACGCCAAGGAAAAGGAGAAATCACTCTTTCAGCAGCGGTCATTAAAAAAAAAAATCTATAATAATGTGGAACTCCCTCCAAAATTAGCCTACACCGTGATATAAATTGGTTTTCTTTGTGATCTAAAATTGACTCGCAGTTCACTAGTTAGAAAATAGTTGCTGAAAAGCCGGAGCCTCGGAGCTTTCGGATCCTGCCCGCCTTTCATCATGTAAACAAACGCATCAGATTTAAAGCTTTCCCATAATTGTTATGCTAACCTTGGAGCGCAACCTCTCCATTTGCATTTGAAGGAGCTAAATATTAGGCAGGAAAGAAAGTGCTCTTTTTGAAAGCCTGAGAAAATGTCCCCGCTCGGGTCTGCTCCGCCATCTGGGCCGCGGGCTGGGCGCGCGGCTCCGCCCCCCCCACTCCTTGGCAGAGGCGCCGGAGGAAGGGGCACCGCGAAGGGCCGTCATCTTGCTGGAAAAGAATGCAGAAATGCCCCCCGAAGGCTGAAAGAGCGCCACTTCCATACTTAGGGCGGGGGGAGGCCGGGGGACGTGGGGAGCGGCGCGCCGGAGCGAGGCGTCCCGGGTGACCGCGCGTCCCGAGGCCTCTCCCTTTTCCCAGAGCGCATTCCAAAGGCCGGCTCCTTTGCAGGCTCCCAGTCCCCTTCGCAGTGGAGAGGGGTGGTCCCGGCTGCAGGGTGAGGGGCTCCCGTGTGTTTGGGGTGTGTGTGTGTATGTGTGTCTGTGTCTGTGTGTGGGTGTGTGTGTGTCTGTGTCTGTGTGTGTACGCGCGCGCGCGCGCCCTTAAGGAAAAATCTCTTTTATAAGCGCTCTGGCCCACTTTTAACTTGATCTCGTGGAGTACTCAGATACAGCCAGTATAGTGAAGGCTAATAGCATCAGCACACTTTCGCGCATTAATCTTGGAGTAATTAAAAATAAAAACAGTGAGCTATGGTGTTTTGTTCAAGAGGGGGGGAGAAAAAGGTTCCAACCTCCCATCAGCCTATTCTGGGGGAATCCCGAGAGCCCACGCCTCCCTCTACCTTTTCATGCAACCTGCACACAAAGCATGTCTATAGGGAGTCACGGGGAAATCATTCCTGGGAGAATATCTAGGGCATCATAAACCAGAACAGAGCTGGAGGGGATAAGATGCTGCTAGAGTGAAAGAAAGTAATTATTTTCTTTCACCACTTCTCATTTTAATCTCATTTCTAATATAATTCAAAGGTGCTTTGATTTTAAAATGATTTTCCTGTTGTCAGAGTTAGCATTTTTCACTAGTCCTAGGAGACATTCCAGAGGAGAACGGCATTTTTATTTTCCCTTTTTCCCCCATGATTTGACAAAGGCTTCTCATGCATCGCTGGACTGTATTACAAAGTTAGGGGATTTTTCCCTCTCCTCAAAGGGAGATCATTGAGGCTACAAGTAACCCTGGTAGCTGCTAGGAGATGGAATTCTTCAAGCTAAAACTGCATGTTGCACAAATAACTGGCAAAAAGAGGAATGCAGAGCAGCACTTGAGTCCCCCACAGGGGCAGAAAAGATGCAGGAGTGACCCTGCAGACTATATTGGGATAAAAATAAGAGTTTTTTTTTGTTTTTCTTAGCCGTAAACTAAATATTAGTGTTTGACAAGTCTCTAAGACGCACCAGTTGCTATTTATTCTACTTACTTCATAACTACTTATTAAAGGGCTACAAGTTTTGTTTGGTTGGTAGGAGTCAGAACTTGGTTCTCAGGCAGACCTGGGTTCTCACACTTAACTACCTTGGTGGCCCCATACCAGTTACTTAGCCTTGCTAAATCCCAATGTTTTCATCTGTAAAATGGGTGTTTTGTGCCCATCTCAGGTGACTATTTTCAGGATTAAATAAGCACAGTGCCTAGCACATGGTAAGCACTCCATAAATCGTCTTCATCATCAGTGTGGTGACTTGTCTTTTCTCTGAAGACTTTAAAAGGATCTTTTATAAGTTAAATGAAGCAAATGAAGAAACCATCCAATCATATTTATTTGTTGCCAAATTCTTTTCTAGTTGCTGGAGATAAACAGCCCCTTTGTGGAGAGGAGACAATGAAGGTGGAGGGGAGGACAGGGTGAAACGGGTCCTCAGCCCTGGTTGCACATTTGAATCACCTGGAAAGCTTTTACAAAGCCAAGCCCCCACCTGTTTGCATGGAACGGTGCCCAGGTATTTTTCATGGTGTCATTTTTCAACTCCCAGGTGATTGTAATGTACAATCAGGGTTAAAAAACACTAACTTAGAAGCTGTCTCCATTATCCAAGTGAGAGATGCTGATAGTTTTTATCAGAGTGATAGAAGTGGAGATGCTCAGAGAAGGTCATAGGATATGTATTAGAGGTAGAAGCAAATCAACCTGCTAATGGATTGAAAGTGATGGGAATAGATGGGGAGACAAAGAGAGGAATCAGGAACCCCCCTAGTTTGGTACAAAAGTACAGATAGTGATTCCATTTACCAGGATGTAGAAAACGAAGGGAACACAGGCTAGGGAATGGAAACCATAGAGCTGAAAACTGGAACAAAAATACTGGCCATGGTTATGTACGAGATGTTTATTGGACACATATTAATATAACACTAACCTAATTTGTAAATGGACAAATCCAGCAGGCAGTTGATTTGCGAGGAAGCCAGAACACTAAATGTCATGTGTATGAGTACTGCCAAATAGAACTTTCTGTGACGATGGAAATACTCTTAAGTCTGCGCTGTCCAATGCAGCAGCTACTAGCCACGTGTGCATATTGAGCACCTGAAATCAGGTTAGGCTGGCGTGGCTGAGGAACTGAATTTCATTTTATTTTAATTGGTTTAAATTTAAATAGCTGTATGTGGCAGGTGGCTATCCTATTTGACAAATTAGGTATGTACTGATGATTCCCATATTTATACATCTGGCCTGAACTACTTCTTTCAGAATCTGACAACTTCTCACCGCTTCCCCTAGAAACAGGTCAAAGCCACTATCATCTCCAGCCTAGAGTATTGCAACAGCCGCCTACCTGTTTACAATGTCCTTCACCCACCCTCATCACTTCTACTGTAGATTCTCAAAATAGCAGCCATAATGATCTTTACAACTTGATGTTCATTTATCATGAAAATCGTATCACGTATTTCCTTTGCTTAAAGCCATCTAATGGTTCCCCACCTTGACAGAGTAAAACCCAAGACCTTCCGATAGTCCACAAAAAGCCCTCTCTTTGCCTCTCTGACATCGCTTCCCACTTTTCTGTTCCTACCATAGCACTTACCGCCTTCTATTGTATTGTACAGTTAACTCAATTATTTTATCTACTGTCTCTCTCTTACTAGAAAATAGTCTCCTTTAGGGTGGGGATTTATGACTATTTTGTTTACTATTGTATCCTCTGGTACCTAAAACACAGTACCCTAATATGTATTAGGCACTCAATGCACACTTATTGAATGACTGAAGGAGCATATAGATAATAGATGCTCAGCCAGGTGACCCAGAGAGGAAGACTGTAGACAGAAAACAGGGAAAGGCTCTAGGATTGAGCCCTGGGCCATCCTACATTCAGAACCTCACTGTTCAATATGGCAACCATGTGTGGCTATTTAGAACTTTTGAAATATATTCATCCCAAATGAGATGTACAGTTAAGTCACAGGATTTTGAAAATGTATTTATTTTTAAACGACGAATGCAAAGTATCTCTGTATCAATTACAGAAATTACAGCCTTTGTCTATATTGAATTAATTACATGTAATATTAAAACTGATTTTATGGATTTCTTTTTACATTTTTAACATGTAAATTACATATTAGGACACTGAAAATTACGTATGTGGCTTGTGTCACATTTCTGTTGGACACACTGGTTTAGAGAATGGGAAGAACAGCCAGCAGGGGATTCCGTCCAGTGAGATAGGAGAAAACAGGAGGCAAGTGTGAGTCATGAAAAATTACAGACACCATTGTTTCATCTAGGAGTGAACAGTTAGCCAGAATGAATGAGTGAAATAAAGATGGAGAACTGACCAAGGGATTTGCCAAAATGAAGATTACTCTTAGTCTTGACAAAAGCGGTTTCAGCATCGTTGTGTGGATGGGAGCCCAACTGAAGAGGGCTGGAAGTCAGTATGAAAAGTGATGAAGTAGAGACCACCAATATAGACAACCCAATCAAAAATTTTTTGCTATGAGAAAAGTTGTGGCTACTGGAGGTAAACAGGAAAAAAAACTGCTGGAAGATCTTTTTAAGGAATATTTAACAACTGAAAGAAATGATCCAGGAGAGACTACCCTGAATTGGAAAATCTGGGCTAACTATATATAATTTAGAAACACAGCATTTTAAATCTGGACAGGCCCTTGAAGATCATCTTCAACAAACATTTTGAATTACAACTAAGAATTCTGAGGTCCATACAGGTGAATGGTCAGTCACATATCACATCTGAAACCATAATCAGAAACACCATCTACAAATGAACACTTGCTTGAGTTGAGTTCATTTCTGCAGGGACAATATTTTCAAATTCTAATATATTTGAACCAAACACTTTTTGCCTCATAAAGCAGGGTATTTCCATGATTTCTAGTGGTTCATTAAGAGCTAACATTAAGTGCCATAGTGCAATCTTGGCTCACTGCAACCTCCTGCCTCCTGGGTTCAAGTAATTCTCCTGCCTCAGCCTCCCAAGTAGCTTGGATTACAGGTATACACCCGCATGCTCAGCTAATTTTTGTATTTTCATTAGGGACAGGGTTTCACTATATCCAGGCTGGTAATGAACTCCCAGCCTCAAGCAATCTACCCACCTTGGCCTCCCAAAGTGCTGGGATTACAGGCATGAGCCACCATGCCCAGCCTTATGTGTCAATTATTTTTAATTGACACATAATAATTGTACATATTTATGGGAAACAGTGGTATTTCAATACATGTATAAAATGTGAAATAATCAGTAATTAGCGTACACATCACCTCAAACGTTTATCATTTCTTTGTGTTGGAAACATTCAAAATCTGCTCTTCTAGCTATTTGAAAATATACAATAAATTGTTAATTACTGTCACTCTATAGTACTATAGAACACTGGAACTTACTCCTTTTATCTAGCTGTAATTTGTATTTAATCCACCAACTTCTGGCTATCCCTCATTTCCCAGCTTCTAGTAAAAACTATTCTACGCTCTATTTCTATAAACTTTTTTAGCTTCTTGTACAAGAGTAAGAATGTGTAGTACTTGTTCTGTGCCTGGCTTATTTCACTCAACGTCCGCCAAGCTCACCCATGCTGCACTGAAGGACAGGATTTTGTTCTTCTTTATTACTGAATAGTATTCCGTTGTGTACATTTACATACCACATTTTCTTTATCCATTCATCCACTGATGCACACAGGTTGATTTCACATCTTGGCTATTGTGAATAGTGCTGCAATAAATATAGAAGTGTAGACATCTCTTTGATATACTGATTTCCTTTGGATATATACCCAGTTGCTGGATTGCTGGATCATGTGATAGTTCTATTTGACGTTTTTTAAGGAAACTTCATACTGTTATCCATAATGATTGTATTAATTTACATCCCCACCAACAGTGTATGAGAGTTTTCCCTTCTCTGCATCCTTTAATTTTTTTGTTAACAGCCACTCTAAGTAAAATGAGATGATATTTCATTGTGGTTCTGATTTGCATTTTCATGATGATTAGCAATGTTGAGGACTTTTTCGTATACCTGTTGGCCGTTTGGGTTTTTGTTTGGTTTTGTTTTTCGTGTGTTTTGAGATGGACTCCCCCTCTCTGTTACCCAGGCTGGAGTGCAATGGCAAGATCTCAGCTCACTGCAACCTCCACCTCCTGGGTTCAAGCAATTCTCCTGTCTCAGCCTCCCGAGTAGCTGGAACTACAGGCTCCTGCCACCACACCTGGCTAATCTTTGTATTTTTAGTTGACATGGGGTTTCACCATATTGGTCAGGCTGGTCTCAAACTCCTGATCTCCGGTGATCCACCCACCTCAGCTTCCCAAAGTGCTGGGATTACAGGCGTGAGCCATTTGCGCAGCCCTGTTGGCCATTTGTATGTTTTCTTTCGAGAAATGTCTACTCAAGTCATTTGCCCATTTTCTAACTGAATTATTTGATTTTTGCTGTTGTGTTGAGTTCCTTGTATAGTCAGGATAATTCCCATGTTAGATGTGGTAAATTTGGTCTTCTGCTTAACCTGAGGTCGAAAAACAATTTTTTAAAAAATTCCAACCCCACTGAAAATCTTTAAATGTCTTGCTTTTCTTTCCTTACCATGTAGGAAATGGAACATAATTTGATATTGTTAATGATTCAATATTTTTCAGTGCCTCAGAGCATTACGTTCGATAAAATCTCACTATATGTCTAGCACTTTAGGTATAGACCTATAGCAAATATAAGGAGGTATATTTTACATTATTTCTATAAACTTCATAGTATAATAGCATACTTATTGATTTGCTTTGTTGTCTCAAAAAGGTTAGGTAGAATACCGTGTCAGGTAAGGAGGTTACCTGTTAATCCAAGTCATATCACCTCTTTTCCATCTCTTGAATACTAAGGTGACACAATACTACTAACTCAACAAAAATACAACGTACGTTAGGGGTTTGGGTTTGGAGTTCTGTTGTTGTTGTGGCTATACTGATGATGTGTTTGTGGTGATTTTTCCACATCCCTCACTTAGAAATTGTTATGAACAGTAATACATCTCCCAGGATGACTAGTCTGAATTGAGTCATTCTGTGGCCACAAAGAGGCACACTTTCACATGCAAGTGGATTAGGATGAATAACGTGGTATCATAGAAGAAAGGTATCATATGTGAGCTTGACCACATATCTTTTTTCCTCTCTCATTTGTTCCACATCAGTACCTACCCTTCCCCCAATCCAAGGCTGATCCTTATATCATACCTATTTGTCTTCTCACAGTATGCACTAGCTCAGCTCTCACCAACTATAAACTTTCCTTACCCCGTCCTCACCTACCTTTTGCTTCCACACTTCTGGAAAAAAGTACTTTGCATCCGCAGTCTCTGATTCCTCCTAATTTTTCATGTAGAGACCCTTTTCAGTCTTTTTTTCTTTTTTTTTTTTTTTTTTTTTTTTGAGATAGAGTCTCACTCTGTAGGCCCGGATGAAGTAAGTGCATTGGCACAATCTCAGCTCACTGCAACCTCTGCCTCCCGGGTCCCAGATCAAGTAATTCTCCTGCCTCAGCCTCCTGAGTGGCTGGTAGTACAGGCACGCGCCACCATGCCCAGCTAATTTTTGTATTTTTAGTAGAGATGGGGTTTCACCATGTTGGCCAAGCTGGTTTTGAATTCCTGACCTCGTGATCCACCCACCTCAGCCTTCCAAAGTGCTGGGATTACAACAGGCATGAGCCACCTCGCTCAGTCGTCTTTATGTTCTTAATTTCCCAGGGGTCTCTGACATAGATGGATATTTCATCTAGAAACTCACTGTCTTTCCTAAACTACCATTTTACCTTTTCCTCTCTTTCTCCTCCTTCCCCTCTACCCACTTCTTGATCTTCCACACTAGTTCCTCCCTGGGCGCTGCCTGCGAAGATCTATCTTCCCAGGGTTTTCTCCTCAGTCCCCTCCTCCCTTTCCTTTACTTTCTCTGGGTTATTTCATCCATTTCCCAAGCCCTAACTACCACCAATATCCTGAACTCAGCAGTTTCCTGAGCTCCAAGTGCATATACTCGCAGCTTCTGGGCATCTCTACCTGGATATCCTGGGAGTTACCTCAAACTTACTACATCTCAAATCAAACCCATTGCAAGCTGTTTCTTTATGAATGATTGGAGCCAACCAGTTACCTACTCACGCAAGCCAGAGATCTCATACTTCCTTCAAATCCTGCTTTACCTTCAACTCCTACACTCAACTGATTTTACCTTACAACAATCTATAGATTTCTATTTATGTTTTTATACATTTACATATTTGTAAAACTATACTGTTCCCCAAATCTGGTATGCGGCATTCGTTTAGATGGTCACCCTTTTCCTCTGACTCTCCTCTTTCTAGTTGATCAATGGGGAGTTGCTCCTCCTCCCCCACCCTGCACATTGTTTCCAGGCTCATCTTTCCAAAACTCCAAAACACAAATTTGAACTATTGTTGTTCTTCCTGAAAACCTTTGTAGATCACCTTCCCCACCCCTACCATGGAATAATGTCCAGAATATTTGTCAGAGCATGTCATGTCCTCACACCTCACCTTAACCTACCAACCCCAATGCCTCTGCACACTCCTGCCACAGTGCCCCCCACCCCCGCTAGACACACCCCTGGCTCTCTCCCTCACCTAGAGCTCCTACGCCACCTTCCAGACATCTGGTCAAATCCTTTATAGCATTCATTACAACGCATTATAATTACTAGTTTGCACATCTCCCACTACAGTGTCTTCTCATTATTCAATGACATAAGCTGCTTAAAAAACAGGGAGCATGTTTTTCTCACTGTTGTATTTACACTGTATAGCATAATACTTGGTTGGTGCAAGACGTGTTGGACTTGAATGACTTAGTGGTGTACTGTGTCTCAGTGAGAGAACCCATCTGGTCTAATGAGCTAATCTTCATTGCCTACCCCTGTTGACAGTTGTCCTCCTAGATACAAGAGACAGGTGATTTCTGCTTTCAGACACAGTGTGTCTTCCTGATTTGTGACAAGAGGAAAACCCCCCCATTTTCTCCATTCTTCCCAGGAGAATAAATTGCATGACACAACTGTGGGGTTGACGTGCTTTTTCAAGGGCATACTTTGTTGATCTGTTCCAATCTTCCTTGTCTCTCCTGTTCTTTCTCTGAGCCTGTCAGCCCTTTTTCAAAAGTGAAAACACCACAAAACATTTCTGGAGTAACATGGTGTGTATTATCACATTAGCTACAGTTATGATAAAAGTGGCTACACAATCAGATTATACTTTCCTCATAGCCATAGGAATAATGGTGCTTTATCAGGAAATTTGTATAGCCAAATGGAAACTCACCAATGCAATAGGAAATTATCAAACATAATATAATTCAGGAGTCCCAAACTGGTAGTGTCTCAGTAGGTATAGGGGGAAAAAAATCTATTTCACTGTAATGAAACTCTTAAAAGAGACCTCCTTATTACTTTTGTAAAAACTGCTCAGCATATGTTTTCTCCTTATGCAATCATTTCTTGTTTTGTTTTGTTTTTACTTGGATGCTTTTTGTGAAATTTTTTTGAATATCAGAAGAATATAGAAGTTATCTGTGATTAAGGTAAAAAGTCATTCAATTTTTTTGAAATATGGATTGATACTTTCAAACTACTAAGAAATTTTCCAAACAGCTTCTGTAAGTATAATCCACATAACAAAATGTCAGTACCCTATGTGTTGTGGAAAGTGACAAGCTTTCCACTCATGTGCACAAACAGATAAGCAGGAAGATATATAGCACGTCATTTAGCCAGTGCTCAAATTCTACCCCAAAATTAATTTTGATCTGCATCCAAAACCATAAACAAATATACAAAATCCATGTAGTTGCAATTTTTGCCTTTGCTAAACAGTTGTTTCATAATGGTCATAATATCAAATTCAAATAAAAAATTAAATGGCTTTTCTGCTTCATAATAAATCAAACTCTTGCTGGAATTTAAAGGAAGGACAAATACTTTCTTTTACATTCTCAGAAAAATTCTCCAGTCACCCAGGATTAGAGAAAAAGAGACTAAATCAAGGGACAGGGCAGAGATCCAGTCCAAAGACATATTTCCTATGTCATCTCTATGTATGTACCTATGTGTATACATGTTGATAGATAGTATACATGTAACAGCTGTATAGATGGATACATATCAATATATACATAGATATAACTATGTATATATTCATATCACATATACATAATATATACATAAATAGAATATTTTATATACTAGCAATATGTATATTAATTATAATTTTATATTGGTATTTATAATTATTGATTATAAATGTGTTATACTTGATATATTAAGGTGATATATTAGTGTATATTATAAACATGTTGTATACACTACATAATATACAATATGTATATATTAGATAATATTACATGCATAATGCATAAATGGTGGTCTCCCACACTGGGAACTTTGAAGGAGAGAAGTTTGTTTAAATGGTCTCTTCAGTGCCCTACTCTACTGAGGCGCAGACCTCTTCTGACCTGAATTTCCAACCTATGGGAACATAGGCTTCAATAATTGAAGCCATGCAAAGGCACTTAGGAGAGACTGGGAATACTCATTTCCACCACTTGGGCCTTTTGGCTATTTTGTTTCCTATCCTGTTTTGTTTCCAACTAGAACATCCCTGCTTTTCAGTCTCAGTATCTGATTTGAGCTTGGGGGCTGCAGCCATGTGAAAGAGCCCCAGCAGCCACCCTTCCATGGATGGCACAGCTGCTCTCCCCCTCCAACATCTAAATGTAGCACAGAAGCAGGATGACATTTGGTAACAATAAAACCAGGTACAATGGTTTATAGTTTTAAAAATCATGCTATTCCAAACAACTTTCCTGTGTCATTCCATGTGGCAGCTTAGAGATTGGTGGGGGTGTCTGGAGATTACAGGGAGAAACAGGAGCCAATTTGGGACAGGGACAGGTGGTGTTATAGGATGGCGACAGGTGGTGTTAATTCAAAATTACATATGAAGGAAAAAATCATCTTGGTCGGTAGTTTGAGGACAAAGATAAAGGAATAAACAAACACTGCAGGAAGTGTCTTTATATATGCAGAATCAAGATAGAAAACCAGTGTCCTATTCCTCAGAACAATCCCTTTATCCTCGTAGGTAGGAAGTAATCAAGGTTCCATAAACATCTCCAATGTCTCCAACAGGGGTTCTTCTCCTTTGCCGATAGTTACTGTTGCCTTGGTCATTCTAATGCATTTCTGTCCAGATTTGGGCTCCCTGCCTTTCTTTATCTATGCAATTGATGAGGCTGTTTCTCAGAGCACTGTAACCCCTACAAGCCAGATCTTGGTAGAGGATCCCCATGTCGGGGGAAGCCACAAGATGAATGTTGAGCAGAGTCACATGGAAACTCAAGTTACCTTATGCTTAAATATCCCCCATCTGATGAGGTAAAGATTTGTGATGAATCATCACCCCCTTCATAATAGTGGCTTTTTATAACTCAAGCGCAGAATTTTAAAAGTCTTGTATTAGTACAATTCATTTAAAGTGACAGGAGGACAAGGCACAAAGACACAGATTTCATTTGTCCCATCTTTTTGTATTTTGTCCATCAAAAAATCCTTAAATACAGAAATCACTCTTTGAAAATGCTCTGCATGGCTATCAAAGGCCCAGAGATTCAGAGTAAAGGCTCTGCCACCATAAAGCTTCTGTCTGATCCCTGGCTCATGCATTTTAAAGGGGCAAGACCTTGCTATTTAATTTAAACTTTGTATACTTTAATCTCCTCATCTGGAAATGAGGGGTAGTAGTAATAATTATAATAATACTAGTCATATTGGTTTAGTATGCATATTAAATGAGATAGTAAGTGTCATGTGCTTGGTACCGTGCAGGGCATGAAGTCGTAAATATTGATTTTGATGACTTAGGTAATGTATTGCTGGTAATAATGATTACTATTGTTCATTCACGATTAAGAATAAACATGTTACAATGTATTCTTTATACTGTCAAATATATTTTGCTTAAATTTTAGTATTATTGCTAAAATACGTAGCAGTCTTTGTGTTATTTCAGCTATCACAAAGAATACATGTTGCATAATCATTCTAAGGAAACAGAAAGATCAGTAACTCCCAGACATAAGCCTATGGATGCCAAGCAGCTTCACAGCATCACGTACTACTGCAACGGTTTCCCCACCATTTCTCCTGTGTCTGCTCCACTGTGACAGTCTTGCCAATGAATGTAGGTCATGTCTAAACCCAAAGTATCCCCTGGTCCCCTAGGATCTTTAATCACTGTGGTTTAAAATAAGCACAGGCTTCTGGGGTAGAAGAAATACTAGCTTTTGCTTTTTGAAACCAAGAAGTGTACTTCTCTACTTCCATGGAGAGATGGTCCCAAGTATAGCAGGAAGACCATACATGGCAGCAGGACTGTGGATGGGCCTGGAGGTGACAAGCTGGTGGTAGAATGAGAATGCGGAACATATGGGGAAGTGTCTCAGAGTCCTAGGCATTCAGCAGGTCTGTCCTTGGGAGATGGGGCCATAGTTGGGGAGAGAAAGTGGAGGAAATCTTAAGTAGAACTTGAAGTAGGCAAAAAAGGATGATGCTATTAGACGTTAGACCCTTCAGTTGAATAGATTCTACAGTAGATACAAGCTCTGATTAAAACATAGACATCTAGGAGGATTCATTGCACAGCTAAGCTAGTTTTAAAACATGACTGAGCCTGGGTGCGGTGGCTCAAGCCTGTAATCTCAGCACTTTGGGAGGCTGAAGTGGGTGTATCACCTGAGGCCAGGAGTTCAAAACCAGCCTGGCCAAAATGGCGAAACCCCATCTCTATTAAAAAAACACAAAAAAAATTAGCTGGATGTGGTGGTGCACACCTGTAATCCCAGCTACTCGGAAGGCTGAGGCATAAGAATAGCTGGAATCCAGGAGGCGGAGGCTACAGTGAGCTGAGATTGTGCCACAGCACTCTAGCCTGGGCAACAAAGAAAGATTCCATCTTAAAAAAAAAAAAAAAAAAAAAAGTGACTGAGTAGAAACAGTTAAGTCTTGGCTCCAAATTGGGGCACCTTGTCATATAGGCTCTCTGACTCACATGTTGGATGCCCTGTTCTTTCCTAGATGAGTCTAGAAGAGATTGCATAGACAACCATTTCAGTCATATACCTTCTTCATTTGTAGAAGATTTTTAACCAGTAACTGAGAATAAGTTTTGGTTCTATTTAAACATGGTAAGATTGATTACTGATTCATAATGCTGAGACATCCTGTTTGGCATCAAAGGCTCTACTGATGTCAAACAGACTTTTCCTTCCTTACCTGAAGGAGAATGCTAATAGGCCTTTGTGTCATCTATTGGGAGTTCTCCTGTTTATCATCATTCTGAATTACCTTAATTACAGATTTAAAAAATCAAACTTATGTCCACAGTATGAGTATCAGTAGACTATACGTTGCCATGATCCTTCCACTGTAATTTTTATTAAGAACAACTGTGCCTCTCTCTATTGAAGGGATTCCCAAGATTCTATGGGTTTTTTGTTTAGAGAAAGAAAAACAGAAGCCAAAGGTTAGAGAAGACTTCATGAAATTGGTGGACTAATAGCAGATAGCTTGGCATGCAGCTAGCATGTAACTTTCTCCACTTCATTCCCTATGCCACACTGCTCACTCACAAAGTAAGCTGTACTGTTATAACTCCATTCTTTTCTCTTTATGCTTCATGTGAAAATTTGGGGAAATATGCTGGTTACTCTGCAAACACCTTCAGCAGATTTACTTCCACTGGATGCCATGAGTTTGGAGAGTGAACCTCTCTAACTTCTGAAGCGGGCTTTCCTGTTTCATGACACCAGCCATGAGACTATCTCAGTCTTAGCAAACGTATGCAGCCTCCAAATGCTCATCAATTACCTTGAATGCTGTTAGAGAACTGTCCCTCCAGAAAGGGTTTGGAGTGTATTGATTGGTGGATTATGAGTCCAGAGATAGACCCATGTAAACAAATTTGATCCTAGCACATCTCATATCTCTCTTTTAGATAATGCTGTAGCCAGTGCTGTTGAGTAGGTGTGTTAGGTTTCCTCATTACCCACATTTACTTGGCATTTTAAGAAATTTCTGAGGGCCATGGCTGAGTTTTCCAGTCCCAAAGGACATAGCACTTCTCTCCCATATCTTACTTCACCGACCTCAGGTGTGTCAAAGTCTTAAGTAAACACTAAGGTGCAAAATCTCAATGTCCATAGAATCCGAAAGGGTGGAGGCCATGGTACAGTCAAACAGATTCCCACAGCAATGATCTACTCATAACTAAGAAAGGAACACTATCACTGTGTAGATGGGGATCACCAGAAATCACCAACATTCTTTCATTCAACAAACATTTATTTATTTGTGATGGAGTCTCACTGTGTTGCCCAGGCTGGTGTACAGTGACACGATCTTGGCTCATTGCAACCTCTCCCTCCTGGGATCAAGCAATTCTCCTGCCTCAGTCACCCAAGTAGCTAAGAATACATATGTGCACACCATGCCCGGCTAAATTTTATATTTTTAGTAGAGACGGGGTTTCACCATACTGGCCAGGCTGGTCTTGAACTCCTGACCTCAGGTGATCTACCTGCCTTGACCTCCTTAAGTGCTGGGATTACAGGCAGAGCCACCATGCTTACTGAGTCACATTTATTGAGCATTTACTATGATTCAGGCACTGTGGGAGATATAAATATAAGTAACATAAAGCAGTCCACTTTTTAGGAAAAAACTTACTAATGACTAGCATCTACCATATTTTATATTCATTATTCCAATTCATACTTACAACAGCATTTTGAGCTTGGAAATATTATCCCCTGTTTGATAGATAAGAAAACTGAGGCTCAAAGAATGTAATTAATTTGCTCAACAAGATCCAACAGTTGGTAAGTAGCAGGGAGAGAACTGTCTGACTCCACGATATAATGTTACCTTAATGTGGACGAAAAGACAGTTACTCAGATAAGCAGAAATCAAGGAAATATGCGGTAAGTCCAAGAGCAGAAAAAGTAAAATGTTATAGGATTTCAGAAGAAACAGGTAAAGACTCTGATCCCACAAAAAAAAAAAATGATCCCTTTCTCATCTGCTGATTGGCAATGGAGCAGAACTGTCTTAGAAATACATTGGAATGTAGTGTTGCATTTACTTAGATTAAAAGTTTGGCAAGAAGATGGTTCACATCTTTATGCCTGGATACCGTCACACATTGGTGAACTTGGTCCCCCAAAATTCCCTGTCAAAAGACCAGCTACGACTCAGTGGGAAAAAGGCCAGTAGAACCTCTTCACCCCTAGATCATTTTCTGGTATAGGAGCCAACTCTGTTCTCCCCTTCTGGAAACTGGTATCCACACATCGGAAGTACAAATACCCATTTTCTACCCCAGTTGGAGCAATTATTGGCAGTTAAGTACTGGCTTATCTGCTGGTTCTGTGAAAAAAAATAGGCAAACTACAAGAATATACAGAAATAAAATCGTTTTTTCCACATTTGATAACAAACTTGAATTACTTTACATTTTTTGTACTCCATTTCTCACGTCTGAGCTCAAAATAATGCAGTATGAAAAACACATTTTATATAGTACATCACAGTACAATGGAGTACACTCGCCCTACAATTCCTCTGGAGATAAACAGGAATGCATCCCCCCCCCATATTAGAGATGAGAAAAGTATTTCAAAGAGCTTATGATTCCAAGGCTCAGGTAAAGTGTCTTTCTAGGGTTACAGAGCTGGTAAATGCAAAGCTAGACCTGTGGCCCACATCATCCAGGACGCTCCTTTCTAGACATGAAGTGGTCTCACGATACATATGGAATCTACTCTCTACTCTTCATCATCAACAGTGACACTTCAAGAAAGTGATTGCTTCTATTAATCTTCCCCTATGCAAAAGTCACATTAATTCACATATAACTCAGGGGAATTTTTACCTTCAGTATGAAAGCCCCGTACTTTACACTAGACTACATCTGTATTACTGAAATTCTAATGTTATAGCTTCTTGTTACTTTCTTGGTTTTTCGTTTTTGTTTTTTTGAGACAGTCTTACTCTGTCACCCAGGCTGGAGTGCAGTGGTGCAATCTCAGCTCACTGTGACCTCTGTCTCCCGGGTTCAAGCGATTCTCCTGCCTTAGCCTCCCGAGTAGCTGGGATTACAGGCGCACACCGCCACACTAATTTTTTGTATTTGTAGTAGAGACGGCGTTTCACCACGTTAGCCAAAATGGTATTGATCTCCTGACCTCGTGATCTGCCTGCCTCGGCCTCCCAAAGTGCTGATATGACAGGTGTGAGCCACTGGACCCGGCCTAGTAACACATTATTGAACCCAACACATATCATCAGAACAACTAAAGTATGCACACACCCAATATCTTGAAAATATATTATAAATGTTTCCCAAAATGTAATGGGGCAAGAACGAGGTGGGGTGGAAATGATTCTCTGTAAACTGTTTATGTTCACAGCATGAATGTGTTCACATGGAAAAATGTCTATTTTTTAATAGTATCAAATCTTCAAAATTATTTTTCATTTTATAATTTTCATGTTCCTGAAATACTACAGTCAGTGGTTTTGTTGTATTTGAGTTCTGTAAATAAAAAAATAAGAAATTTAAAAACTGATTATATAAAGAACATTTTTAAAACAGATTTTCTGTATCTAGCCGTTCTTATTTGCAGATGCAAATATATACACAGGTTCTTTACCTGCCTATTTACTTACTTCTCCTGGGAACTGTGGGAGATGCTGATATTTCAGATGCTTGTTTGGAAAACTCATTGTTTAATTTGTGTTTTACTCAAATGAACCTAAGCTTTGCTTAAATGATTTTTTTGGATCAACTTTCTAAGCTTATTACTGAAATCATAACCCATTCCTGTGTCTAGATGTGCGTGGAATTATTCTATTCATTTGTGTAATTTCCTACATATGGTTATCTAGGGTAGACAGAGGGGAAAAAAAATTAAAGTTTTCTGCAATGCTAGAAAGTGACAAGAAAGGCCAGGCACTGTGGCTCACGCCTGTAAACCCAGCACTTTGGGAGGCTGAGGCGGGAGGATCACCAGGTCAGGAGTTTGAGACCAGCCTGGCTAATATGGTGAAACCCCATCTCTACTAAAAACTACAAAAATTAGCCGGGTGTGGTAGCGCACACCTGTAGTCCCAGCTACTTGGGAAGCTGAGGCAAAAGAATCACTTGAACCCAGGAGGTGGAGGTTTCAGTGAGTCGATATCACACCACTGCACCCCAGCCCGGGCGGCAACAGAGCAACACTCCATCTCAAAATAATAATAATAATAATAATAATAATAATAAAGTGTTACCAAGTCATGACCTTATCAGTTGGAGACAGTCTAGAGAGGCAGTCAAAATGCCCAAGTTCATGCCAAGCTGCAGAAACGAAAGACCAAATTGAAAAAAAAGAAAATAACTAAACACACACACACACACAGACACACAGACGCACAGAAAACCCAGACATTTTAGTTCCTCCTCCTTTCACTTCAAGATTCTTTTTGTAAGTGCTACTAGAATCCTGCTCCCAGCTCTCTAATCCTAGGCCTTCGAAGATCCACAGTGGAGCGAGAACCATAGATTGTATTGATAAGATATAAACACCATATCTTTCAGTACTTCAGCACTTCCTAGGATTCAGGACTGGGCAATCTCTTCACCTACATACAGCCTTGCATGGAATAAATAACATAAAGCCCAGTTTGAGAGGGAGCATGTCTGAGCTACAATGATATTTCATGGAAAATGGGGTACAGACATAAATCCCCCTGACTACAGTTCATCTGTGCTTTCCACAAGGGTGAGCTTTGATGAGATATCTAGTACCTAGGAAATACAAAGTATAATATTAATTTATTGGGTTGTTCAATCCTCCCCAACATTTCACAGCTTTTAATCATTCATAATCTGAACCAATTACTCTAAGAGTTTGTGATTTGACATTCTCATTGCCATGTTGTTACCATGAAATACATGGAACATGTAAAACCAAACATATGTAAAGAGGTTACTTTTTGCTTTAACTCATGGAAAACAATTTTTTACTATTTTTTATTATTTTAAGAAACGAACTAAAAGTAATCAAGAAGAATCAAAATACTGAATATAACGGTCTAACTTCTGTACCTGTTTACTCATCTATAAAATAGGATTGACAATGTTGTCCTAAACTTACAGAGGAATATAAATGTAATCAGCCTTTTAAATCTCTGCTTTGTAAACCAGAGAAAAGGGCACTATGTAAATATTGTTATCTTTGTGCCTCATTATCTGAGCTAATAATAACTGTAGAAAAGTTATGTCAAATAACATTAAATGGGCACTAGAATAAAACTGCAGTTTCAATTTGTTGTTTTACCATTTACATTGACAAGTGAGGATTTAAAAAAGCATAAAGGAAATATAGCAAACATTCTGATTAGATTATATAGCCAAAATTCCAATGTAGAAATAATATCTGAAATAACAGCACAGTCTGTGTTTCTGCCAACTTCTAAAATAAAAACCAACTCTATCCAGTGTATCAGCTGAAAATAATACATTTTTTTAAATTCTCTAACCTACTTCTAAAAATTATAATTCTGATAATTGGCCAGTAGCAGCATTTTGAGCCACTTAATTGAGCATCATTAGCAAGAGTAAAAATGTCAAAAAGCTCATATTAACATTTTTTTCCATTTTTGGGAAATGGTCAAGTGATTCTTATGCAGCCATAGCTTACTCTGTGACTCACAGGCATGGTTTTTACAGAGAGCCAGAAAGTTTCTATGACTGGTACAAAACACTGGGCAGAAGAAGGGTGCCCACGTATTACCACCCTCTAACCTCTAAGTTAATGCTTCATTTTTTGCACATTTGTTTTGAGAAAGCCTTAAGTTTCTTAGCCCATGTATCTGAGCTTTTGTGAGCTGATCTGCAAAATCCAATCTGAAGTTCATCCCAATACACAACAATAAGCTAAGCCTTCAGGTTGGTGTAGTGCTGTGCAATAGTTAATGCTTTACAAACTCTCATTGCCTCCTTCAAGCCAAGGGAGTATCTTATTTAGCTCTATTTTCTTTGGGCTGGCACAAACTTTCAAAACACAATGAGTGTTGTTATCTAGTTAATAACAGTAGGTCCTTAATCAGGTCCCTAATTTATTAATAAGACAGGTTTGCCTCTGGTTTGAAAAACAAACAACTTTTCTATCTCAATTTGTCATTTATTTTCTTTTTCTTTCTCTCTCTCTCCCCTTGGGCTTTTATTCCATTTCCAGCTTAATCATACTTCCATCACTCTCTTATCAGCTAAAAAAGTTGTCCAAAGCCTTGTGGCTTTCTTCTCCACTGGGAAAGTGGCAACCAAAGGATGCTGAGCCCTGTGTCTGCTTTCTGCTTATTCAGCAAAGACCTCAGCCATATTGCTGGTGCTCCTGATCCCTCACTCACCACCCAGGATGGGTTTTTTTTTGTTTTGTTTTTCACGGTTCCTTCTTTTGCCTCAAAAAGTGACATTTATCCATCCCTTGGCTCCCTTCCCTCCCCTTTCCTGCTGCTCCTCAGCCCCCACAAGACTGAACCCTGGCTGGGGCTAGCTGGCAGGACAGCCCATCAGATGAGGTCAGCAACATTGAGGGGCATTTCCTCAATGGTGGTGTTGTGGAAGGTCTCTATGTCTCGCAGAGTCCGCTTATCCTCTTCTGTCACCATGTTAATAGCCACACCCTTACAGCCGAACCGTCCACCTTGACCAATTCTGTGGATACAGTTTTCCCTGTTGGTGGGAAGGTCATAGTTGATGACTAAAGAAACCTGCCGCACATCAATGCCTCTGGCCAGCAGGTCAGTGGTAATCAAAACTCTGCTAGAGCCAGAACAAAACTCCCTCATGATCACATCTCGTTCCTTTTGGTCCATATCTCCACGCATGGCAGAGACAATGAAATTTCCAACATGCATCTTCTCGGTGAGCCAGTCCACCTTCCTTTGGGTGTTGATGAAGATGACTGCCTGGGTGATGGTCAGGGTTTCACACAAGTCACATAGTGTATCCAGCTTCCGCTCCTCTTGGTCCACATTGATTTAGAATTGGTGGATACCCTCCGGGGTCAACTCTCCTTCTTGACAAGAATCCGAATGGGGTTCCTCATGAACTTCTTGGTTACCTCAAGCACATCTGAAGGCATTGTAGCCGACAGCAAAACTACCTGGGTGTTGCTGATGAGCTTTTGGAATATGTCATAGATCTGGTCCTTGAATCCACGGCTTAACATTTCATCAGCTTTGTCCAGTACAAACATTTTGATGTACTTGGGAGACAGCTATCTCTGGATAAGTGTATCGAACACATGGCCAGGGGTTCCCACGACAATATTGGGAGCTTCCATCTGCAGTCTCTGCACCTCAGCACGCACATTGGTGCCCTAATACAGGCGTGACAGGAGGCACCCATGTAGTCTCCTAGTGCCATAACCATCTTCTGTATCTGCTCAGCCAATTCTTGAGTGGGTGCCAGGACCAAGGGCTGGGTGCCTTTAGATCTAATTCAATCTGCTGCAGAATCGATATGGCAAATGTGGCCGTCTTCCCAGTCCCAGATTGGGTTTGAGCAATCACGTCATAACCCTTGATACAAGGTAGAATGGCTCGCTACTGCATGGCAGAAGGCTTCTCAAAACCATAGGCATAGATGCCATGGAGCAGGGACTCCGAGAGGTTCATGTCACCAAAGCTGTCAACAATCTCATTCCAGTTACTCTTGATGCCTTCGGGCTCCATCCCATCAGGGCCGTTGTCTCCGGATCGAGAATCCTGACTCGCAGACCTGACCCTTAGAAACTAGTTGTTTTGTTTTTTTATTTTTTTCTTTTGAGACGGAGTTTCACTCTTGTTGCCCAGGCTGGTGTACAATGGCACAATCTCGGCTCACTGCAACCTCCACCTCACGGGTTCCATTGATTCTCCTGCCTCAGCCTCCTGAGTCACTGGGATTACAGGCATTCACCATCACGCCCCGCTCATTTTGTATTTTTAGTAGAGACTGGGTTTCTCCATGTTTGTCAGACTGGCCTTAAACTCCCGACATCAGGTGATCTGCCCGCCTCTGCCTCCCAAACTATTGGGATTACAGGCGTGAGCCACCACGCATGGCCTGTTTTTTGTTTATTTAGTTTTCACAGTCAGAAGTAGGGGAAAACTGAGTGATAATGGTTATTTACAGTAGGAGTCCCCCAATCCCCAGGCCACAAATAGTACCAGTTCTGTGGCCTGTTACGAACCGGGCCACAGAGCAGGAGATGAGTGGCAGGCAAGCAAGTAGCTTCATCTGTATTTACAGCTGCTCTGCAGTGCCTGCATTACCGCCTGAGCACTGCCCTCTATCAGATCAGCGGTGGCATTAGATTCTCAGTGAAGCATGAACCCGATTGTGAACTGCTCATGCAAGAGATCTAGGTTGCTCCTGATGAGAATCTAATGCCTGGTGATCTGTCACTGTCTCCCATCACCCCCAGATGGGACCACCTAGTTTCAGAAAAATAATCTCATTCTATATTATGGTGAGTTATATAATTATTTCATTATATATTACAATGTAATAATAATAGAAATAAAGTACACAATACATATAATGTGCTTGAATCATCCTGAAACAATCTCCTCTACACTCGTCCATGGAAAAACTGTCTTCCACAAAACCGATCCCTGGTGCCACAAAGGTTGAGCACCACTGATTTACAGGGTGTGTTTCCCAGTAAGACATCTTCAAGATTTTCCCATTACAATCAAAGCATTTTCCTCCACCTAAGCACTCCAGTCCTTACTTTCTTATCCTTTGAAGCCAGAGATCCTGCTCTTCGTGTGTTGCACTGGACATTTAAGTATTTTATGAATCATTATCCCTCCGATGCCCTTTAAAATCACTCTATTTTCCAGCTCAAACCCCTACTGGCACAGCCTAAGGAACAGTAAGTAAAACCATTTTTTTTTAAAGAGTTTATCTACTGTCATCATCAGGAATGTATTAAATGCTGCCCAGGCATGATGGCTCATGCCTGTAATTCCAGCACTTTGGGAGGCTGAGGTAGGAGGATCACTTGAGTCCAGATGTTGGAGACCAGCCAGGATGACACAGTGAGATCCCTATCTCTACAATATATATGCTTTAATTAGCTGGGCATGGTGGCACACACCTGTGGTCCCAGGTACTTGAGTGGCTGAGGTAGGAGGATGGCTTGAGCCCGAGATGCTGAGGTTACAGTGAGCCATGATCATGCCACTGCACTACAGCCTGGGCAACAGAGCAAGGCTCTCAAAAGACAATCAAAAAAAGGACTGCTGTATGGAACTGTGCTTAGAAGTATTTTTAAGATTATATCACAACCATGGATGGTTAACATGACCTAATATCCCACTGTCCTCGGAAGTTCAAGACAACGCAAGAGTACTGGATGAACCACCAGGAGATCTGACCTTTAAGCCTAAAATAACAAATCATCTAAGCCTGGTTTCCTCATCTATCTACCTCCAGGAACCGTTGTGAAGAGCTGCATAAGGCAATGCAGGTGAAATTAATTGATAAGTGGTAAAACGTACTCACGTAAGCTTTTTACACCTTTTCATTCATACGTATTTACATTGAAAAGAGAGAAATGAGTAGAAGTAAAATAAAAGGAGGGAGAGAAATGTTAGATGTGTACCAATAAATCTCTGCAAGATTTCCTTTGACATAGTTCCATGGCAATATGGTCACTGTCAAACACACATTTCTTTAAGGGACTCTCTAATCTCTACCCTAAAGCAAGCTCTCATCCTGAAATAACATCCCAAATATCATAATCAATTTGTTTTGACCACTAAATAGGCCATTTCATGGTTCCTACAATAAGTCAAAAATTATATTACAACCTTAATTAATACTCGTGATGATGGGCAGGCATTAATTTGACTACATGTAATGACCAAGGGTTACAAATCCTTACTAGAATCCTTAATAATAAGTTTGCCATACTCAGCAGCTTTTGGTATCCAAATTACTTTGCTCAAACAACGGTCACCCCATTCGGCTTTAACTCCTATAGCGTCAGACCAACTTTGCCTAATGCTTTCTTCAGGACTAGCTCTAGTTCAAGAGGCAGCATGTCCCCTAGGACACAGGAAGTCTCGGACCCACTGTAAAGGTATCATCACACACTTTACTAGGAATAATGACTAAAGGTTCAATGTCAAGTTCATTTTCTCAGGAATGGGGCTGTAGGAGAGGATAGCCAGGTTTTCCAAAGCAAGTTCACAAGGCTTTAAGCTTCAGTCTTATGAACAATCTATCTTTTGACTTTTTTTTTTTTCTCAAAGGTGTTCTGGAAAGCAGAGCATGTGGGAGCATAATAAACATGAGTCATATGGGGGTGGAGGACCCCCCACTAGGGGCCTGGCATTTGGAGATAAATAGACTGTGAGGTTACTGAAGTTGCATTTGACTGGCCAAGTTCTCTTTCAGTGGAGTAGCAATGTGAAATAAAACGCAATACAATGGCTCCCAAGGATTGTTTGTAAGGACAAATAGGACAGGACACAGACTCTCATGTGCTATGTTTTTCCCATTGCAGATTAATTTAAAAAGAAATTATCTAATAAAAAATGTACTTTTAATTGATACCAGTTAAGTACTACTACTGTTATTACTATTAGGTACTATAAGTACAGAAGAGATTTATTTCATCTTCTGCTGCTTGGAAATTTGACATCATTCCTGGCTTTCACCTCACCCCCCCTCCAATTATAATCCATTGGAAATGGGACAGCGACAAGAGCCATTTAATGTGTCACAACACAGAGTGAGGAGAAGAAGTGCTGGAAGTAGAGGCTTTTCAAAGAGTGGAGGAAATAGTGAAGCATGATGATTACAGAATATGGGTTTTTTCTTCTTTCTCCTTTTTTGTATGAGCTTTCTTTGTTTTTGTTTTTGTTTTCTCATTTAGTGGCCAAAGTGTTATTCCTAAAGGGTGTGTTCTTTAAGGTTTATGGCCCTGACTAATGGAATTGCTCTAAATAACATTTTGATCTTGTAAGGTCACCCAGAGTGCTATACCTTTCCTTTAATGAGTCAGGTCTGGACCCGGCATTTCCCAGAATTGAGATGGTAATGAAGTCATTAGTTTCTTCCTACTTGAAGCCCTGGCTAGAAAGCAGAATTCTATGGGCAAAGTCTGAGTGGGCTTTTTTCATAAATCTCACACCCAGCTGAGCTGTAACACCTGTTACATTTTCCCAGGAGCTTGAGCCATAAGACCATTTCCAATCTATTTGCTCTTCTTCTTCCATAGGACACTGACAAAGGCAGGGGTCCCTGTTTTCTAAGGCACTGCTAATTGAAAATCTCTGGCTGGTGCAAATGTGAGCTCAAACCCACAAGAGTTCCAAATAAGGCCCCAATGATTATTTCCTCCTCTTTTTAAAAATAGCCTTTATAATGCAGGTTATACAAGATTAATTTGTTCGAGGGAAAAATAGTCATTGAACCTTTGCCCCCAATAAACTTTTGCTTTCCATGCACAGTTTTTTAAAAAAGAAAGAAAGGAGAGGGAAAATAATAAAACCCAGAGATCAGCTAACCCTACAAGCCCTGTGTTTGTGGGAATTGAAGGATGGGGGTAGTATTAAAGTGTGTTTGCTTTTGCTGTGTGCTTTTAAAATCTTTCCTATTTATTAATTTTGAACACAAGAACTGGGAACAAAATTCAGTCACATGACTGCAAATGTAAAGTGGTTACAACGGCAATGAAAAGTTTAAAATAAAATTGTATTTTCAAAAACCGAATTAATTAAAAGAAGAGGCAATTTCCCTATAGAATCCTTGAAAGGAAAAAAAATGCATTCATCAATAGAAAAGATGGGCAACTCTGGCCCCAATAACAGTAGTGTGGAGCAGGGGGATCCCTGAAAACAAGGATGGGATTATGCATCAGATGACATTTGATATAAACACATTCATGATTACATATTGCTCTGAGAGTCAGAACACCCTAAGGGTGTGAGTCTTGAAGTCAAAACTTTGAGACTCACAAGTCATAACACAGCCAGTTATCAGACTCTTCTCTGTATTCCCATCAACTGCATTCTTCACCCAGAAACAAACTGCCTTTGAATTCTGTACTGTGCTTCATTGGTTATTGTTTTCTTTCTTGGTTTGTTGGTTTAGGGTTTTGTTGTTGTGGTTTTTAAATGTATTACTTATATTACTGTCATTGTTTGAGCTAGGTACTTTGTATGTCTCATTCTTAAGATACATTCTCATTAACTATATTCCTGCTTGTCTAATCATTGAGAATACAGTCTTAGCTTTTGAGTATGAGGAGGGAGTACTGATCAGTAGGAAGAGGCTATCATTTCATTGCAAGAGAAAAAAGTATTTTTAAGTTATTGTCTAATAAGCTCTATTCCCAGAGCATAAATTGTTTATTTATTTATTTATTTATTTATTTTTGAGACAAAGTCTCACTCTCTAACCCAGGCTGGAGTGCAGTGGCACAATCTCTACTCACTGCAACCTCCACTTCCCAGCTTCCAGCAATTCTCCTGCCTCAGCCTCCTGAGTAGCTGGGATTACAGGCACCTGCCACCATGCCCCGCCAATTTTTGTAGTTTTACTAGAGACGAGGTTTCACCATCTTGGTCAGGCTGGTCTAGGACTTGTGACATCAAGTGATCCACTGCCTAGGCCTCCCAAAGTGCTGGGATTATAGGTGTGAGCCACTGTGCTGGTTCAAATTGTTTTAATTCTACTGTGAAATCTATATATAGGTCTAAATCCAATCTTGAGAAGAGCTGATGTGCCCAGAACCTTCAACACTTACTGAAATAGTTCCTAAACCATATATGAGTCCCTAAAAAATAAATTTGGATGTATATTTATTGAAAAGGAAAGAGATTCACAATCTATCACTGAGTACTTTTAAATGGACCCACTTGGAAATTGTCATTGTTTGACAGGTCCAAAATGTTAAAATATTTGCAATTTCCTAACTTAAATATTATGCAAGACAATATAAATATTATGATCTGATTTTGTTTTTCTTCAATATATATTTTGAAAAGTTTGCAGCAGTTATCCTTAGGATGGGATTATGGGTCACTTGTAATTCATTTCCTCTTTTGGCTTACCTATATTTTTTACTTCTTCAGGAATAAATCCCTCGGTTTATCCTCAAGCTCCAGGCGAAGCTGGCAAAATAACTTGAGAAAATGTTAGTCATTTCCTTCTGGCTGCTGTCAATCTTCATCTCAATTCTCAGCCTACTTGTACTCTTCAGAGTTGTTGGGGTTTTTTTTTTTCCCCAACCCGTATTTCAGCAATTCCAACTATTTAATACATAACCCATAGGGTCTGACACTACAATGAATCAAACAATCTGATAACTTAAAAATCACATTGGATTAGGAAACAAATCTACAATTGACCTTGATTTCTTTTTCTCTATCTAAACCTATTATAAATATAGTATGTCACAATTCTGTCCAAAGAATTTTACGGTCCTGTCCACTGCACTGAAAATTCAAGATAGGTTCTCACAGAGGAAAAACCATGCAAAACAAAGACTCTCAACAGACTGAATGGAAATTTCTAGAAAAAAATAAGGTTCAGGTGGTAACTACTTAACTGTTAAGAAGGACCAGTAACGCTGATTCTGTCAGACATATCCTCTCTCATTTCCAGAAATCTGGATTATTTCTAGATTCTTCTCCTCCTCATCATCTACTTCTTTTGGTTCCGTGCTTATCAAATGAGTGATTTTCTGACTTTACATTGTTCATCACCAATTTTTACCTTTCTTTTCTGTTTTATTTGTTCATTGTTGTCTAAGACAGCTAAACTTTGTCATCCTGTTTCACCAATAAATTCTGTTATTTATTGCACTATTTCCTGTCAGATATTAGTGCCTTGATGGATTTTCTATTTTGTATGTGATAGTAATGAATATTAGTGTTTATAATCTTCTTTAGAGCTCAGAATACATTTTAAAAGGAACTATTAAATCTTCAGGTTGGTGATACTGACCTATGTTTTAATGATGGAAAGCTGAGCAAAAATAATTTTAAATTAAACCCCACACCATTAAGGTAGGCAGCATGAAGTGTTACAAATAAAATTGTTAGTAAGTGGAGGTTATAACCCAGGTTCTGTAATGAACTCTGGGCGACTCTGAGCATGTGTCACTTAACCTCTTTGGGCCTTAAGTGTCATCATCTGTACATTAAAAGATTTTCAAGAGACAGAACATAGGTCTCTCTACTTATACTTTTGTTTGGCGCTCAATCCATTAATCCATAAATCCTCTTTGAATTCCTGTGTGACTCTGATGCAACGTCAATTGTCTACAATGACCAATAGCCAAGATCCACCAGGCCTGTGATTCCCACAGCTCTGAGACTCAGCTCTGAATCTTAAGCTGCCAAGGAACAGAGATTCTCTTGTTATTTCTTTGCTATTTCCTAATGGCTCTTTTGTTTTTCAAGGCACAGAAAGAATTCTCTTCCTGACAGATACTTCCACTGGGTGCAGGTAGCCGTGCTACAGAAACTTCTCCTATGCAACAGCCAATAGATTTGAGTGGCACTGTGTCCACAGATGTCCTACATCGTATTTAGGAATTTCCCAGACCCTCATTCTTCCCCAAATTCCCACCCAAACTGCACCCTTGTGGAACAGAAGTGGAAATTGACTAAGAACGTTATTCTGAATCAAATGGGAAAGTTTCCACAGCTTCAGGTAATAAAAGTAAAAAGACAGGGTGATCTTTGAATTCCTCTGGAGAAAATCTTTATTAGTTGCTATAGTGCCCAGGGGAAAGCTTCCTCTCTCCTTTAAAAAAAAAAAAAAAAAAAAAAGTAAATAAGGGTTTCTCCTTCCTAACACAGTTCTTTTAACACAAGTGAAAAATTCCAAATTCCTCATTTGTTTAGCTTGAAAATCCCCTGCACATTCCCACAAACTACTTCCTTTTCTCTCTTTAGCAAGACTCCCCTCTCTTTAATGAAGAGAAGTTCAGAGGGTTTTTCCCATGAATAGATGGCAGGCACCTGGGAGTTATGAATTTTAAAGTGATCATTTTCTTTCAGCCATGCCGGACAATGGGCATCTCCTTTTGACTCACTTTCACAGCTTTGAGAGGCTCTCAGATCAGCCACATTCCAATCGGACTGGAGTCAGATCAGAGCTGTGCTGGACCGCATCAAGGTCTCGCACAGAAAGACAAGGAGCAGATGGCCGGCACCGAGCCCTCCTCCCCCTTTCAGCACGCAAAGGCAGGCAATGTGGGAAAGCGTTCGCCCGGCATTGCCTATTGATCCCTGAATAGAACCACCGCATGCCACCAGCCTGTAGGTATGAACCTCTGTTAACAGATGGTGAGATCATTATGAGCAATTAATTCCTTTAATGTATCAGTGGGAACATGTTGGAAAAGATGATGCAAGCACTGAGTGAATAGTGAACTTCTCACTCCTGGGGGGAGCAGGCAGGATCTACCTTGGGGGGGCACTGGGAATATCTTCCCAGGCTGCAGCTATGTCCCAGTCTGGAGACAGGAGCTGGGAACTGACTCCACGGAACAGAGGTGTGGTTTTCATTAACTAATTGTGAATCCTTGCCTTTCTTCATGATTAATGCCAGTTTTGTCTCTAGGTCATTTTTTTATATACACAAGAATCATCCAAAACACAGAAATAAACAAAAACAATATTGGTCAGTAAGTCCAAGATGCATGGGGAATTGTTTCACAGAAATCAGCAAAGCATCAGGTCATGGGTCACATTTGCTAAACACAACCATGGTCGTGACGGTTCTCAATTGAAAATAAATTTTCTTTTGACAAAGATAAAATGATAAAAATATGCACAGCCCAGCATTGGAGTAAGGAAAACTAAATGTTTTGGATGTGTTATAAATTAGTAGTTTTAAGAGAGGATTTTTTTAAAAAAATGAATTCATATATATAATGAATTAGAGCAAATGACACATGTAGCAAATTATTTTCCCTAGCAAAACCTAGAATAATTGTTAGATCTCAGTAACAATATGAGAATCACTATCAGTGGCCCACTGGGAAAACCTGGCACCCTGTTATTCAGAAATAGCTCTGAGTACTAATCAATGTGATAATAATGGCATTTTTACACATTTCCCTACTTCTTTTTATAATATTCGTAGTGGAGGTGTTTTTCTTTCATAGGAAAAGGAAAAATCTAATGACACAGTATAGATCACTGGGTAGCCCCTCGATTTTAAGAAGACAGAAAATACAGAAACAGGAAATACAGGCAACTATTCACTTAATTCATATTTAAATGACACTTTTTGCTTGTAATTAAGACACTCAAGTAGTGTCTCTGTTCATGAAATTTACATAACTGTACAATAGCTTGCCTAAATGAACAGCAAATGGCAGTTAACCTTGAAGTGTATTATCTTAATTGAATAAATCTGGCTTTAATTCAATAAATTAAAAACATAGAAATAATATCGCAAAGACTTTTAGAAACAGACTTGCCACCCCCCATAAATACAGCATGGTACTGTTTATAGCTGTGTTGGAATGCTCGGACATTTTCCAGTATGATTTTAGAACTCTAAAAGCATTCTGGTACACATCTGCTGTTTTTCCATCATTGTTTCCAAAGCAAATCAATGTCACTTTCTGGAAATCATTGATAAGAATATCTGAACACGAAATCAAAACACATAAGCTTGCTTATATGAGATGGTTCCTCATCTGGGCTTCCAATTTCTCCATCTCCATGGGAAATCTGGTCTTCTTCTTTTTCAGTTCCATATCACTGAGTGTCCTATTACATAGAGAAAAGACTAAATAGAGGAGAACCATTTTCTTGCATAGGAAATATACATTCCCATCACTTTTCCATTTAAATCAGGTTTACATGGATCATAAATCCCTTCAGCATAGGAGAACTGACAAAAGATGCTAAATTCTACCCTCCCAAAGTTTGTTGCTTTAATCAGCACCATCATGTTTCAGTGATTATATAGTTAAGGAGAAGAAATCATGCAATATGTTTTTATTTGCATGAAATAAGTTAATTAGGCACCACCTGTGCCTTGTATCAGTCTACTAGGGGAAAAAAGCAGGAGAACACAGGTGTTCTAAGAACATCGTGGTAGATTTTATACATTAATTTAAAAATTCTAAAACCTAAAATCATTTATCAGAATCCAGCAGCGCATATTGCTAAGTAGTAACCCATGCGCAAGCATGCGGGCACACACAGACGCGCGCACACACACACACACACACACACGATATAAATAAAAATCTCTGTGAAGAAATTCCTGGTTTCTTGGCTAGCAAGAAAAAAAAGGTTGTAATTCATTCTTTCCTCGTTCTCACAGTGTTCACTATTGTACCATCTGCAATATACAATGTACATGCTCAGCCATAACCCGTACGGCTGGAAAAGCAGCATTCACACTGTGAATTACCATTTTTCCCAGCATCTAGCTCTAGTCAAAGACAGCACAATAATAAACTAGAAGCTCCTTTGTCTGTTAAACATTGTTCTTCATTACTACATGAAAAGCAAATTGTCTTTGTATAGAGGAAGAGTGGCACACACGGCCATGGGAGTGGGGGAAGGGACTCGTCTTTCTCACTGACCACCTCATAGCCACGGCAGCCATTCTTCTATCTTCCTCCACCGGCCCACCCAACTATGCCTTGGAAATTACTTCATCTGCAAGCCCATTGGGGGCAGATCCCTTGCTCCCTTGAGAGAGATGTTGGATTAGAGACTCATGGGATGCTTTCACACTGAATGTCCTGACGCTTACATCCACAGATGTATATTTTTAAAATCAATTTCGTGTGTCACTTTTTACTTTTTTATGAGAAGTGAAGCTTATCACAGACATTCTTTTTTTCTGGGCTAAATATACTCAGCAAGTTATTGTGGGTTGTTTGGGCTCCTAAGAGCCAAGTGAAAAGCAAGCAAGCAAGAAAACATTTGGAGCAGCTGATATAGATAAAAATGTAAATATGTAGCTATGGCACATAGTTATGCTTACTATGAAAGTTAAGAAAATGTATACATTAGACCAGACCTAAGCATCCAATGAAAGGGTCCTTGTAATGGAAATCAGTCACTTATAAGAAATTAATGATGATCTAAAGGCTTTTTCATTCTTTTGGATATAATAAATTCCAACAGATCTTTCACCCGATGAACTTGCTTACAAAAACTTTACCGAATTAAAAGACCATGACTATCTACATGGAGGCCAATGGGCAAACTCAAGTCCTTATTTCAAATCCCAAAGAAAACTGCTTCTTTGTGACATCTGGTTTGACTCTCAATGGATCATTGCTATAGTGTGTTGCTAGAAAGGTCTGCCAGGAGAGGGAGAAGGATGCTCTGCCAGGCATGAAGTGAGCAGTCGAAGTCAGATCTGTAGAATTAACCATACTGGATAGGGACTGGCTGAACAAAATAGACCACCTGATTGTCAGTTCCAAAGTAGTTCAGTTTATGTGTTTACTGTTAAAAAGAAGCTGAGACCTCATCAGAGACTAGCAAAAATCACTGGGGAGAGAATGTCCAAAGACAAACTGTGGACAAAAACAGCTGTTTCTATATTGTTGGGCTTTGCAGTATGACTTTGTGATTGCTGGTTTTCCTCCCTTGCATGGGAATAAAACTTGGCTAACCGAGTTGTCATTAAGCTTCAAAAACATTATGTGTATAAAATAACTCCAATAGTTTCCCATATATAGTAGGTTCACAGTAAGTGCCAGTTGCCTTTTCAGATGCAGATTAACATTTGATTTTAATTTAGGAAGAAAGAACTTAATTGCCAAGTAGCATGTTCACATTTGTTCTCCTCTTACATGAGACATAATCTTTTATTTTTAACGTGCCACACTTGACAACCTGAGAACTTATGTTGGTGAAGTAATCATAATGATTCTTCCCAACTTTGAAATGCTGTTATTCTAGAACATTCCCCAATTTCTAAACTTTATATACTCAACCCAGAAATCAAGTCTATTCCCCTAGAGGTCACAACTGTAGTCTATCTAAAGAGAAGCCTGATTATGTATTTTTACTATATGACATGTGACTTAGGGTTAGCTTTGACTTACGGAGGCCCATTCTATGTAAACATGATGCTGACATCTCCAGTAGACAGAGGAAGAATCTCAGTTCATGCCCATGAGAAAGTGGTAAAAATACATGAGTCACATTAGAAACATCTGTCTTCAATCCCAGATTAAGAACTTCCCAGACTAAGGGACAACTTGTGGATCACATGATCTGCTCTCCAACTTGAACTATTTGCTTGTCTTAATTCTACGAATATATAAAAAAACAGCTAATGGTTTTCCTTTCTTAATAATACTGCATTTCCTTGAGAGTTTGCATGCTGGTTTTCAAATTGTTACAACAAATATATTTTTTCTTTTAATTTTCAGCTTGAATGCCCCTTCTTAATTTAGAATGACAACATTTGTTCCTCAACTCATAAACAAAGCATTTATTAACAGTCCCTATAATTCTGCTTTTTGTCATTTACAGGGAAGGATGTTGAACTTCCTGACTGTAGATCCTCACATTAAGATTCTCCCTTTTCAATATCGTTTTTCTCCTCTTCTTCATGGGCTCTTCTCCATCGTTTCAAACATACATAGATATCCTTACTCTAGAGCAGTTGTTCTAAACTGGGGACAATTTTGTCCCTACGGGACATTTAGCAATGTCTTAGCAAGGTCTGGAATCATTTTGGTTGTGAAGTTGGGTGGAGGGGTGATACTGGCATCTGGTGAGTAGAGGTCAGAGCTGTTACAGAATTTCCTACAATGCACAGGGTAGCCCAGTTACCTGTCCCCCGCAGCAAAAAATCATCCGGCTCAAAATATCAGTAGTTTCAAAGTGGAGAAGCCCTTGTCTAGAGGGGAAAACAATTTTTTTAAACTAGCTTTATGTAATTTTTGCATCTAGTTACTCCCTATGCATTCTTTACTTCATTGCTAAACTTTTCTATTTTTGCTTTTTTTTTTTTTTTGGTAGAGATAGAGTTTCATATTTTTGCTCAGGCTAGTCTCAAACTCCTGAGCTCAAGCCATCCACCCACCTCGGCCTCCCAAAATGCTGGGGTTACAGGCGTGAGCCACTGTACCAGGCCCATTGCTAAACTTTTCTAAGACATCTCCCCTGCATCCATATTCTATTATGCTCTTAATCTTCTACAGCTGATTTTCCTTCCAAGCAAGTCACGACAACTGCTCTCTTTAGGGTCACCAACCTCCTTAATTGTCAAATCAAACAATCCAATAAACACTTTCCTATCCTTATCTTATGCTGACATCTTTACTGCATTCAAACTGTTAGTCTTTTTCTCCTTCTTATAATTCTCTTGTCTCTTTCTCTTTGCATCTTGACACAATCCTCTTCAAGTCTTCATCCTTATCATCATCATCATCAATCAATCATCACAACTCCTAACATCACATGCCTCACTTCATTCTGTTCTCCATTTAAATACCCGTATCAGGAACACTTCTACACTGCTGGTGAGAATGTCAACTAATACAGCCACTATGGAAAACAGGGTGGAGATTCCTTAAAGAACTAAACATAGAACTACCATTTGATCCAGCAATCCAACTACTGGGTATCTACCCAGAGGAAAACAATCATTATTTGAAGAAGACACTTGCACATGTATGTTTATAGCAGCACAATCCACAATTACAAAATCCTGGAAGGAACCCAAATGTCCATCAATCGACAAATGGATAAAGCAACTGTGGTGTACATATACGATGAAATACTACACAGTCATAAAAAGGACTGAGTTAACAGCATTGGCAGTGACCTGGATGAGACTGGAGACTATTATTCCAAGTGGAGTAACCCAGGAATGGAAAACCAAACATCGCATGTTCTCACTGATATGTGGGAGCTAAGCTATGAGGACGCAGAGCCATAAGAATGATACAATGAACTCTGGGGACCTGGGGGTGAGTGGAAGAGGGACAAGAGATGAAAAGACAACAAATATGGTTCAGCGTATACTGCTCAGGTGATGGGTGCACCAAAATCTCACAAATCACCACTAAAGAACTCACTCATGTAACCAAATTCCACCTGTACCCCAATAAGTTATGGAAAAATTAAAAAATAAATAAAAACCATCAAGACATGAATAGGTAAATAAATAAACCCTCCCTATCGGAGAGGTTTCTCCTGGCTACCCTATCTGATGTAACACCATCTGATCTTTCTATCCTCTTGTTTCTTTTCATAAAATATTTGGCCACCCAATATTATTTCATATGTTAAATTTTTTCATTGTCTCTCCTCACTCCACCCCCTCTTCCTCCAGATTGTAAGCTTTATGAAAGAATAGGAACAATTTCTCTCTTGTTCCCTTCCATCTTATTAGCACCCAGTATTCAGTAGCTACACAGGCATGTTTGTTGAATGAATAAAAGAATAAGTGAATAAATGAAGAGAAGGGGGGGCCTATGAAGTGCTTTCTAGTAGCAGACACTGTGCTTAGCACAGTATCCATCTAGCACTAGTAGTATATGCTTTCTTAAAACTCTTTGTCTCCTAAGATGCTGCCCCAAGCTGATACTCCTATTTCTGTGATCTCCTCTGTCTCCTGTGATGCCTCCTCTTCTTCCTCTTACTGCCTGGCTGTTCCAAGATTCCCTCCTTGATGCTCTGCCATCCCACTGCTCCGTCCTCTTTTTGACAGCATGTTTTAATGTCCCGCTTAAGTGGCCCCAACAGCACAGAATTCATTATGTCACACCTCACATCTGCAAAACCAGCTGTATTATTCATCCTGTGGCAGACCTACAACATCTAGGTCAGTGCTGTTGCTGGTGACTGTTTCAACATTTGCAAAGGCCTTGATGCAGGAAGAAGCCTTCAATGTTTCAGGAAGTGGTGAAAGTCCAGTGTGGCTGGAATGAGGAGTGAGGGGTACAATAGTGATAAAATACGCTGGTGAAGAAATTTTTAATGGACACCCTTATGTGCATACAATTATCTAAGACGTGTGGGTAAAAAATTAAACTTGCTGCCCCTTCATCAATAAAGTTGTGATTTAGTGTGATACTATCACAAGCACACTGTCTAAATGGTGCTCATGTCTGTGTCCCGATCAAACACCTTTATTTCACTGTGTAAAGCCCCTTCTCCGTTGCATCCTTTCTGAGGTTCCCCCATGGTCAGTGTCACTGCTCCTGCTTACTTCACAAAACAAATCATCAAGCATTATTATTTTTTAATGGTGATCTATATTTAACATTATTCCAAACAAGGAAATTTAGTTTTAAAGTGTTAAGAATCCACATGGAACTAAATTACACATAACAGAGGAAAGCACAAATTTTGGAAGGGGCCATATAACTTTAAGAAGATGGGCTGGGCGTGGTGGTTCAAGCCTGTAATCCCCCAGCACTTTAGGAGGCCAAGGCGGGCAGATCACTTGAGGTCAGGAGCTCAAGACCAGCTTGGCCAATATGGTGAAACCCTGTCTCTACTAAAAATACAAGTATCAGCTAGGTGTGGTAGCAGGTGCCTATAATCCTAGCTACTTGGGAGGCTGAGGCAGGAGAATCACTTGAACCCAGGAGGCGTAGACTGCAGTGAGCCAAGATCGCACCACTGCACTCCAGCCTAGGCGACAGAGTGAGATTTTTGTCTCAAGAAAAAAAAACATGTCATTAGCTTTTCCCTCTTGTACCCAACTATGTTTTCTTCTTCAAAGTATGTTTTTTTTTCTATGACTCAATTTTCTTCTATCCAGTTTCTCTGCCTTTATAGAAAAGTCCTCACTGGTGAACAAGCACTGAAAGACATCACATATAATGTGAGTTATCAAGGGAGATTGAAAGAAATTTCTTTCCAGGAATACCAGGCAAGGCAAAGAAACAGCTGAGTATATATAGGTGTGTGTGTGCATGTATACATGTGCCTGCTTACAGCAGTATTTATACATAACTATGGTATCAGCTTCTGAGGTATTCTTAGACACCACCTACTTTTAAAATTTTCAAATAGTCATAAACCCAATAAGTAATGAATAAATAAGAGATGACTTCCACTATAGGTGAGGCAATTACAGAGATAATTTATCTTAAAATTCTTTTGAGAAAAAATAAGCAGATATTGTAAAACAGAGTAAGTGTAAGCATTTTGGAAATTGTAAGGCATTAGACAAGTCCAATATGTTATTTTTATTAATAAATAATGACGTATACTTACTTGGTTTTGCACATTTAGATATACTATGTTATTGAAACATTATTATTGGTAACTGCTTTAAATATGAATGTGAAGTAAGTTTCAGAGAGAATCTAGAAAAAAATTTTTTTCTTTCTGAATTTTCTTAGAAAGTTATTTGAAGTTTTTTATTTTAAATCACTGTTTTCTTTTCTATACTAATATGTTTTCTATACTATTATCTTCTATTCTAATATGCCTGGACATGAAGTGAAGACTGGAGTGTGGATTTAATATTCTCCTTAGAAAGATTTTTATTTCTATGATACTATACCATAAATTTAACTGATTAAAGAATTAACCAACTGGCAACCATGGGTGTTCTTATTACTTGGGTATTTTAGCACATTTTCAACTAAGAGAGATAAAAGAGGTAGAAACCACTTGGGAATCACAAATAATAATAGGGTATTATTTAGATAATGGAAATTTGATATTAATTTGGGGGAGAAACAGTTGAAATCCTGCAATATATGGAATCAAGAATACTGGTTATTTGTCGGGTCCCTGTATTGCACAGTTTAAATCTGATGCTTATAATAATCGCTTGGTTTGCAAAATTGTCAAGGGACTAAATGACTTAATCAACATTTCCCATTTTTATCTGCAGTCAATCTAAGCTTATTATTATCAAACCACTCAAGTGATGGCCCCTGATTGAAGAGAACATTCCATGGGGAACAACATGAGTAGCCTTCCCTCCTGGGACAGGGGATATCCACAGACATTGCAATGTTCTTTTTTTCACCTTCAACCTCTATAGGTACAAACTTAAAAGCCATTTTTAACATTATCTCATTATCCCTTCACTTTTGAACTAGGAGTTGATTACCCTTAATTTGCAAGGGGGCGCCATATTGAGAAGTAAGCCGATTTCACTAATGTTATATACAAAGCACTCTTCACCAAGCTAAGAACAGAATTCAGACCTTTAGGTCATGATTCAACCTTTGCCTCTGCATTTACATAGCATAATATTATGAATAGGATCCTCTCCACCTCTGAAAAATAACAAGATATTATTAACAAAAAGAATCCTTTAATGCACATTTAAAATCCTGTTTCTTAAATCAATGATAGTTATTTCTGGAAAAGAAATACATTCAGGCATTCAAATAGAGCAGTGATTTTATTTTATTTATTTGTTTTTCTAGTTAGAAAGCTGCTCTGTTTAATATTAGCCCAAATGAATGAGAACATTCTTCAAAGAGACAAACTAAGGTAACCCTGATTGTTATGTTGACTTTGTTAAAGGCAATGGCCCAAAGCATTAGTAATTAAAGCTCATTTAAAATTAACTGAATTTTCAGGAGCCCATAAGCTCATAAAATCAGACACATGTAAAATAAACAGCTGCAGATGCATTTTTGAAACCTAATAGTTTCCAAAGTGAAAAGACAGAACAAGAGAAGGAGAAAGAAAAGGGAACAGAGAGAATGAGAAAAGAGAAAGTGCCCAGTATTAGTCTAAGAAGCTTGTCTTTAGAGCCCCAGTATACTGTTTCAAAGGCAGGATTAGTTCACTTCGTAAAGTTTCAAGTTGCTGAAGCATCACTGTGTTTCAGAATGGAGCCAAATTAGATGCTTCTCTGGGAAAACGTTAATTTTGTACACATTTCTCAAAACAGATCAGAGCTTCCATTTCTACTATCCTAACTTTACAGAAATTAATTAACTACTTTCTGCAGTAGAGTATTGTCCAAGCTTTACACTGAAGAAAGCTTCAACTATTCCTCACAACTTTTAGACACAGGCTTTTAGATGATCAAACATGGATTTTGTTTAGTGATATCTATACAGTACTCCAACTTTTATTTTTAAAAATAAAATGAAAGATGCAGAAACACCTTATTTTCAAAATAAGGGTTGGGGAGTGAGACATCTGCTAGTCCAAATGAGGAAAAGGATAGTGGCATCTACAGTAAGCTGCAAGTATAGGTGTTTGAGTGTAAGAGCTAGAGGTGGGGTATGCATGTGGGAGAATAAAAGACATGAAGATAAAAGTAAAAGTTTCCTTTCTCTACCTATCTGTTTCTCTCTACAGAATACACCCTTCCAGTCAACTAAATGACCTAGTACTGAAAATACAATGGCCTCAGAAAAGACAGACTATTTACAGAACTCTATTCATGAAACAGACATTAGAGACAATCCAGTCCCATCTCTAATTACATTCAGAAATTCTAGGGACAGCCCCTGGATAGTGATGTTTGTTTTGTCTCACCAGCTGCTGGTCTAGAAGTCTGCCACCCATTTGTTGTTGGCAGACTTCTAGGCAAGTACTTGTAGAGGCTAGAAAACTTGTCTAGAAGTCTGCCACCCATTTGGTGGCACAGAGCAATTCTTAGAAGGCTCTTCTAAGTCCTAATTCTGCTCTCTTGAGCAATGCAGGATATAATATTGTGCTGCTCCTCATCTGCAGGCAATAGTATGGTGAGACATGAGTAGATTACTCAACCTCTCTAAGCTTCAGTTTCATTACCTGTAAAAGGAGATAATAGGCATTTCCCACCTCCTAGGAGTTTTGTTAGGATTAATGAAATAATACATTTAGAACAATGCCTAGAATTTAATTAATGCTTAACTACATTAGTTGTTTTGATGGTGTTTAGGAGTCAGACAGTCTTGGGTTTCAAATCCCAGCTCCACTGTTCAGTAGCTGTCCTTAGATTAATAAATTTCTCTGAGCTCCTATTTTTTCATCTTTGAGATGTCTATCTCACAAGGGTTTTCTAAGATTTAATGAAAAACTTTTAACGTGTCTGATAATTGGCTCTATATTTTTATCGTCGTCATCAGTGAACACTTAATATCCTCCTTAAATTATGTTGCTAGAAACTGATAAAAACAATTCCAAAGTAGTCAGAATCAACCCAAAGGGGAGCATAAAGACTATCTCCCTTGACGCCAAACATGAAACAGAAGTCCTGCAGCTTCCCCCACAAACCTTCACCACCCCACAACCTCCCTGCACCATCCCTGGTTTTGCCTTCTGCAGTTTCAGTTACCCTGGCCCAACTGTCATCTGGAAATATTAAATGGAAAATTCCAGAAATAATTCATAAATTTTAAGTTGCACACCGTTCTGAGTAGCGTGATGAAATCTTACACCGTCCCGCTCGGTCCTGCCTGGGACGTGAATCATCTCTTTGTCCAGCATATCCACACTGTATGCACTTCCTGCCCATGAATCACGTAGAAGCCACCTCGGTGAGCAGATTGGCTGTCACCATTTCACAGTGCTTGTGTTCAAGCAACCCACATTTTACTCACGAGAGTAGTGATGCTGGCAATCTGGCTATGCCAAAGAAAAGTAAAGTGCATCCCGTAAGTGAAAAGACGAAAATTCTCAATAAGAAAGAAAAAAAATGTATACTGAGGTTGCTAAAGTCTACGATAAAAATTGTTTATCCATGAAATTGTGGAGGAAAAAGAACTGTATGCTAGTTCTGCGGCTGCACCTCAAACTGCAAAAGTTATGACCACAGTGTATGATAAGAGCTTAATTAAGATGAAAAGGCGTTAAATGTATGGATGGAAGACATGAACAGAAACATGTTCTGATTGATGGCAGTCGGGTTTGGTGCTATCAGTGGTTTCAGGCGTCCACTGAGGGTCTTGAAGTATATCCTTGTGGATAAGAGGGGGCTACTATTGTACACTCCTTAATGCAGTCTCACACTGTGTTTGCTTTTCTTCTTTTAGACCCCTAGAAATAAGAATATGAAAGAGAAAATACATACTCAGGAATCCACTGGTCCTATCATACTTATTCAGAATAATTCAACTAAAAACAACATATACCATATACAAATGTCAACAATGAAAAGTGAGTCATGTGAAAATTCTCTTTCAAAAAAAAAAATATACACTTAATTTATTTATCCAGTCCATTAATCACTCTACAAACACTTGCCAAGTACCTAAAGACTACATCAAATATAGCCTTACTCTCTAGGTCTCACGATTTGGGGGCATCTGGGATCCTATGACCTGTTTAACAGAATCTTATTTCTCTTAGCCTTAAAATGACCTCTGTGTGATTTGCTCTATGTAACTATTCATGTTTCCCAGAAAGGTAAGATTATGTAGGTCTTCAAAATATAGATTTCAAATTGAAAAGGTTGAACTACCTCCCATCAAGATGGCAGCATATGAAAGAGCAATATATTCCAATCCCAACACAGCTAACCAATGCATAAATCACTTAGAATTTTTGTTCATCTACAGATTAATAAGGGCACCAGACTAAGTAGTGTAAAAAGTCCCTTCTCATTCGAACGTTGTGTAACTGCATTACTCTATCAGTAAGAATTTCCAGGCTGGGCGCAGTGGCTTACACCTTTAATCCCAGCACTCTGGGAGGCTAAGGCAGGTGGATCACCTTGATCAGGAGTTCGAGACCAGCCTGGCCAACATGATGAAACTCCGTCTCTACTAAAAATGCCAATGTTAGCCAGGCGTGGTGGCAGGTGCCTGTAACAGCAGCTACTCAGGAGGCTGAGGCAGGAGAATTGCTTGAACCCAGGAGGCAGAGGTTGCAGTGAGCCAAGATCACACCACTGCACTCCATCCTGGGTGATAAGAGCAAAACTTTGTCTCAAAAAAAAAAAAAAAAAAAGAATTTCCTGTAGCCCAAACTACCCATCTATGTATGTCCTAGGATAAGAGCCCCTGGATCAGTCATAGAATCATATCAAAAGCTGATTTCTTTGTTAACTCTCTAACAAAAAAGTTAGAGGAAACTCCAACTAAGAAGGGCTTAATGTCCCACAATGTATGAAACCAGGCTCAAAAAAATTCCTGCAGTGCACAGTATTGCTTTTCCTACCAGCTATCTTCTCTCCCCCATTCCCATTTCTTCCAAGTCTCACAACTCCATATTGTTCACATATTTAATTGCCACAAGCTTCAAAGGAGGCCAGGCCCCACCTGGTCTCAGGGGTTAAACATTTGTTGGCCTTAGCAAGTCAGCATTATTTTAATCCACTTGCCAATGGCTGGTTTAGTATTGGTTTGCTGTTAAAAAGGCATATTGGAGAGGACGCTCCTTTTCCCTACCCCCTTCGTTCAGCTATATGGGGTGATGCTCAGAGCTTCTGCATCTATCCTGTGATCACAGGACCATAAACCTGAGTATAAAAGTGAACACATTAAACACAGCAAAGCAGAAAAATGGAAAATACCCAAGCCCTTCCTGACATTGCTGAGGTGCTGAGTCAACTGACTCTGATTAGTTAACTTGTCTACTTGTTATCTGAGATTAAAAATAGTCCTTTTTCTTTTTTTTTTTTTCTAAGACAGAGTTTCGTTCTTGTTGCCCAGGCTGGAGTGCAATGGTGCAATCACGGCTCACTGCAACTTTTCCCTCCCAGGTTCAAGCGATTCTCCTGCCTTGGCCTCCCAAGTAGCTGGGATTACAGGCATGAGCCACCACACCCAGCTAATTATGAATTTTCACCAAAACTTCTGTCTCCCAGGTTCAAGCGATTCTCCTGCCTTGGCCTCCCAAGTAGCTGGGATTACCGGTGCCCATCACCACGCCTGGCTAATTTTGTATTTTTAGTAGAGACGGGCTTTCTCCATGTTGGTCAGGCTGATCTAGAACTCCCGACCTCAGGTGATCTGCCCGCCTCAGCCTCCCAAAGTGCGGGGATTACAGGTGTGAGCCACTGCGCCTGGCCAATAGTTCTTTTCATGATTGTTTCTCAAACTGTAATGTGACTACAAATAACCTGTGTGTCTTATTAAAATGCAGATTCTGATTGATTATAGGAGGACTGGTCTGGGGATTCTGCAGTTCTGACAAGCTCCCAGGTGAGGGTGATGCTGCCAGTTCTGAGCCCAAACTCCAAATAAGAAGGATTTAATTCACTTTAGATAGGTATTCAGTGACTAGTAGCTGAAATCATCCTAAATGACACAACCCTCAATCTAGTATTTTCTCTCATCATCTCTTACCTGTGTTGATGAATCCATTTAAGGACCTAAAGATTTTAACATTAATTTCAGTTGCTGTTAACCTGCATGAAGTTCATGCTTTGACACAATTCCTCTCACTTCAATACCTCAATACCCCACCATCACTGGCACCTTCTTCTTCGTTTCTGCCTTAAATAGGGCATTCATGGGTCCCAGCACCCACAGTGGGACAAAGCGCCTGTGAATGCTAGGTGCCTTTGCCCTGCTCTAGCATGGAGAGCTTGCCAGCACACCTGGCCCAAAGGTGATGCAGCTGCATCCACGTCGGTTCCTTCCCTGCCATCTCCAGCTCTAAAGAGAAACGCTCGAGCGCTTTTGCAAATCAAAACCTTTTCATCCTAAATTTGGTGATTCACCCTGAATGGTGTCTTCTTGGAAAGTCTGTAATGCACTATTGTGTAAGATGGGTAAAATTGGCCTGTCTCATTGACAACGCTCTTCTCATGGCTCGGGATGAGCTGGGGGAGGCGAGAGTCACAATAAAAAGGATTCTTTACAAATGGCCTCCCTCCTGGGTCGATGTAGCCACGTCAGGGTACCTGTATGGGATGGATGGGCTGTCCATGCCCGCTGTTGGTATCACTGCCCCCTTTATTCCCCACATCCCTATGGATGAGAATTAGGTTTCAACAGGTATGAAGATGGTGCTTTTAACAAGGAAAATTTACAAAGCTTCCATACTAAAAAAAAAAGAAAAAAAAGCGTGGGGGGAGGCAAGCATTCAAAGGCCATGCCAAATCTGCTCTTCCCCAAAGCAGGGAGAGACAAAGGAAATCCCAAGCATACCTCCCAGACACAAAGAGCATGTGTTTACCCTCCAAATTCAAGCAAGTGAACTCAGCTCATTAACCCAGGAGCCGGCCACTGAGTCTATCCAGTTCAAAAAAATGCCTCTGGCCCCATTCAGAGAGTGAAGTTTTATCTTTGTATTCAGAGTCAACTAACACTTCTTTTCACAGCGGACAACTCTACACTATGAACTTTCACATATTTTATCTTATTTGATCTCTTCAACAACCAACCCTGTCTGGTAGATATTGGAATTAGGAAGGGAAAACTCTGGCATCTGAAATACGCCTATCGAGTCCAAGAAAGAGAATTTTTACAAGAGGAAGAGGTAAAATTACTTTGGTAAACTCTGTTAAATAGTGCTAGAACGGTTTTCAGAACAATTCATACTTTTTATTTTCCACGCAGCTAAAACAGACCTCTCTTTGACTTGTGCTTTGATGGGACAGTCCTGGGGTCTTTGCAGACATAAAGACTGAGCAGCAGAACCTTGCCCTGGTCATTTGCAGCCCTGGATTTATAACCAAGAGCCACCTTGATGGACCAGGACGATCTGGTCACAACTTGTCACATCAGCCGCCAGCAAGCTAAGTCCAGCCCTTGGCCAAGTGTGTGTGGCTCTCCCCAACTTTGTTCATTTGGATTCGTGGCTGGTGTTTTAACATCTAGAGATGTCACATAAAAATCTGGATTTTTGAATTCTCCAAAGAAGTCAGAAGATCTGGCTGTGCTGCACCATGGGATAATCCCTCTACCATGCTCGGCAGTGGGAGTGCCTCGAATCAGGGAAGATGGTCTCCAGCTGGCCCACAGAAACTCTCCCTGCTGTCTTTCCAACATGGGGGTCAGTGTTGCTTGTCAAATATCTATCATTCTACACCAGGGTCTCAGCCTCAGCACTGCTGGCATTTGGGGCCGGCCTATTCTTTGCTGTGGGGGACTGTCCTGCACATCGTTGGATGTTTAGCAGCATTCCTGGTCTCTACCCATGAGACACCAGTAGCACCCCCCTCACCCCTAGTTGGCAAAGTATCTCCAGACATTGCCAAATGTTTGCTTTTTTTGGGAGTTGGAGGCAATCTGCCCCAGGTTGAGAACTCCAGCTCTGGATCCATGCAGCCCTCGTCCATCATTTCGGGGTACTAGCCAAGCCCCCATCAATCAGCATTGGAGTCTGCCTCTCCTACTGCCCCCAAATAGCCCTTCATACTACTACTGATGAAAACACTAGAAATACACACTGATTTCCTTCAATGCAGGCTTTGTTCCCTTTCAAATGAGTGTTGTCCTGGGTGAGGCACTATATTAAGAATCAGTCATTTATGTATCTTAAAGATTCCAGATCTTTTCTTAAGGGTAAATTTTCACAGAGAAAAGGATAAGGAGAACTTGAAAGCACTGTCTCCTGAAAGAAGGTTGATAAAAGAAAGTGATTTTAAGAAGGAAAGGGAACAGAGTAACAAATGGGTAAAGGCATCTGCTTAAGTGCCAGCCCAGCAGGCATCTGCCTGAAACATAGCTTTATGGGGATCACCTGTGCACACTCTGCAATTTACAGCTTTGAATGAGTAGGAGAATAGATTTACGTAAGTCCGCCTCCCTCTGCCTGGCTTAACGATGCACCTCATCGTATCTGATGAAATCTAATGCAATCATGTTCTTGTTTTAACTAGTTGTGCTGGCAAGGGGTCTTTCTCCAGAACTGAAATTTCTCATGTTGGCAACATAGCTAAGAAAAACATACCCATTTGCCAGCTCCTCTCATTGCTGGCCCTAATTAAAGACGATGGTGCTGCTCCTTTGAAAATGGCTGGTGAGGTGAAGGGGATGCCGAAGAGAGGAGGACTCTCTGCAGGGGTGATTGCCCCATGTGTCCTCTTAGCAGGAACACTGGGATCTGACGAAGGGTATATTGCACCCAGGATCCCACAAGAGATTCGGAGAATCTTGGAGCTACTAAAACCTAACTTTACAAATTGTTTGTAATTGAGCAGCCACGCAACTTCATACACCCAATCCTATGCGGTGTGGCCACAGCAGTACCCAGAGGAAACAGAATCTACTAGAGATCAAGAAGAATGAAAATTAATAAACTCAAAAATCTAGAAAAAAAGAGTAATTTTTCAAAAGCAGAAGGAATAAAATGGATATTAATAAAAAACAAAATAGGCAGTTTTTGAGAAGTATGATATAAAAAGACATCAGAGTCATAAATAACATCAGATATAAAAAGGGACACATAAGCACAGTTACAGATGAGATTTTTTAAATTCTAAGATACAGGAGATCCTCTGTGTGCTCTGCCAGTCAAATCCTACTTGAAACTTTTGCTTATTTCTGCCCAGCAAAGACAAGTGACTCTCTCATAATACTCTAGGCATAGCTCTTTTATAGCACTTCATCATGATATATACGTTTTTCATTTGTCTCACTCACTGGCCTCAAAGCTCTTTTATAGGAGGGAATCTATCTTACTTATTTCTGTACTGTAGCTCTAGGCATGCCTGGCATACGGTCAATATATAACAAATATTCGATAAATGAATAACTTCAGAGAAGACTAACAGGCTGATGAAACAGATGAAAATTTTGTGATGAGGAATGCTTGAAGGAAATGGGGGTATCTACTCTACTTTTTTTTTTTAAGCCAGAGTTTTGCTTCTGTTGCCCAGGCTGGAGTGCAATGGCACAATCTTGGCTCACTGCAACCTCCGCCTCCTGGGTTCAATGATTCTCTTGCCTCAGCCTCCCGAGTAGCTGGGACTACAGGTACCCACCACCATGCCCAGCTAATTTTTGTATTTTTAGTAGAGACAGGGTTTCACTATGTTGGCCAGGCTGGTCTTGAACTCCTGACCTCGGCCTCTCAAAGTGCTGGGATTACAGGTGTGAACCACCGTGCCCAGCCTACTCTTCAAAACAAATGATTGCAGAATACACCATAGTAGTCTCCCTTCAAAAGTGTGTAGGCTACATTCCAGCTTGAGGGACAGAGAAAGACCCTGTTTAAAAAAAAAAAAATAAAAGTGTGTATGGCTGTCATGGGGAGGAAAGATTACATTTTTCTGTATAGACTCAGGGAATAGAATTTAGACCAAAGTACATAATGTAAGCAAATTAAGATACAAGTGCCAGTAGAATCAATAGGATTACTTGATTTATTAGGACCTTTCCTTCCCAGTAGGTTTCTATTCAAATTGTTTATAGGTAAGAGGTACATCTTACTTCTTTTAGGTTAATAATGCATTTTCCTATCTTTCTTGCCATACATGAACCCCCAAACCACCTGAAGACAGTACAGGACTCTAATATAGTGGATGGTTAAGAACGGTCTGGGGCCAGCTTAGGGGTATAACCATGTACATACTACTTCCCACATCTCCATCAGGTTTTCAATTATGGAAATAAACTTCATCAGGTTGGTATGAAGCCCGATTCTAGAAAGGCTAAATATGTCAGTAAGCTGCCTGCCAGACGCTGCTAGTATCAACATTCTGCTCTTTATTCCAAATTGCAGTTTAAAATCAGTCCAGTTTTTTCCCAAATATGATGGCCACCTGTTAAGTCTTCTTCTTCTCCTCTCTGACCAGCATGAAAATATTTCTTTTAAAAATTCAATGACTTTTTCTCTTCACCTTCATTAAATGTAGAGATTAGACTGACTTTTTAACCTGATCAAAGTTCGCCATCTACAAATACTGTAAGGGTGTTGTTCCTCATGCAAACACACATTCTTTTAAAAAATTATTATTATACTTTAAGTTTTGGGATACATGTGCAGAACATGCAGGTTTGTTACATAGGTATACATGTGCCATGGTGGTCTGCTGCACTCATCAACTCATCATCTACATTAGGTATTTCTCCTGTTATCACTCCCCTTGCCCCCCAGCTCCTGACAGGCCCCCGTTTGTGATGTTCCCCCTCCCTGTGCCCATGTGTTCTCATTGTTCAACTCCAACTTATGAGTGAGAACATGCAGTATTTGGTTTTATGTTCCTGTGTTAGTTTGCTGAGAATGATGGTTTCCAGCCTCATCCATGTCCCTGCAAAGGACATGAACTCATTCTTTTCATGGCTGCATAGTATTCCATGGTGTATCTGTGCCACAATTTCTTTATCCAGTCTAACATTGATAGGCATTTGGGTTGGTTCCAAGTCTTTGCTATTGTGAATACTGCTGCAATAAATATATGTGTGCACGTGTCTCTAGAGTGGAATGATTTATAATCCTTTGGGTATATACCCAGTAATGGGACTGTGGGTCAAATGGTACTTCTGGTTCTAGATCCTTGAGGAACCACCACACTGTCTTCCACAATGGTTGAACCAATTTACACTCCCACCACAATGTATAAGCGTTCCTATTTCTCCACATCCTCTAAAGCATCTGTTGTTTCCTGACTTTTTAATGACCACCATTGTTACTGGAGCGAGACGGTACCTCACGGTGGTTTTGATTTGCATTTCTCTAATGACCAGTGATGATGAGCTTTTTTTCATGTTTGTTGGCTGCATAAATGTCTTCTTTTGAAAAGCATCTGTTCATATCCTTTGCCCACTTTTCGATGGGGTTGTGTTTTCTTGTAAATTTATTTAAGTTCCTTATAGATTCTGGATATCAGCCTTTTGTCAGATGGATAAATTGCAAAAACTTTCTCCCATTCTGCAGGTTTCTTGTTCACTCTGATGATAGTTTCTTTTGCAGGCAAACACACACTCTTGCCTATGTTCACCTAAAGTTACATTTTCTGTGATTACCACTTTCAGACAAGAAATGCAATTACAAAAATTGTATCTGATATTTGTAATTACTTAGGCCTATACCTACAGTGAATTGGTTTCACACTAGAGGAAACGCAAATTACTTTGAATCCAGGTGGAAGAGTATTCTCAGGCGTGTTTACTGAAAATTCTACAGCAAAACAAATGTAGCAGCTTAGAGAATCAGTAAGAGCTAGAGAGATGAAAATTTTTTACCTACTCAAATTCAAAATATCGCCTGTGTGCATTTGCATATATACATATATGCTGTAAATGTACAGGGATATGTAATACACATTCTTTGCCTGGCACAATCAAGGCTAGCCTCCTGAAGCATGTCCCTCAGGTTGTTTTCATGGAAAGATGACTTTGCTCGCGTATTTATTTCTTTGCTCCCCAAAACCTGGCTCTTCACAATGGCAAACCTTTTGGAAATACATAAAATATGCAACAAATGTGTTTGTCAGCTCACCTAGTTTCTAACTGAAAGACCCAAATCACCAGAATGAAAGTTAATAGGAAATTATGTTTAATACACCAAATCAATGAAAAGCATATAAAAGTTAAAATTGTCCTGTTCCATGAAACCCCCAACTGTGTGTGTGTGGCGCGCAGCGGGGCGGGGGGGGGGGGGGGCAATTAAATGACAGCTCTTCAGCTGACTTCTGTGTATATATGTTCCTTGAGGCGACGTGAAGTTCTCTGTAGTAAACATTAGTACCTGAAATTATTCAGAAAGGTGCTGTTCACTCTTCAGAGTCTTAACGAAGGGAAAAACAAGACAGGGCATTTTTCTGGGAGGGGAGAATATCTCAGTCTCCTACTGTGATCTGCTTGCTTGCTTACTTGCTTGCTTGCTTGGGAGTTTTTACTTTGTAGAGAGTTTTCTGGTTTCCCCTGGGAAACTGTGTTTCTAATCACTCCACTGGATACACACACACACTTTTCCAGAGTATCTGCTGTGTCGTATCATTTTATTAGTTATAATCCTTGAACTTAATGTTAAATAGACTGTTGGACAGAAAGGTGATAGATGGCGAGAGAAAGAAAGAGAGAGAAAGAGACAATCATGTGCCCTCTGCTATATTCAAGGCCTCAAAAGCTTTAAATTCCCCCAAAAAGTGCCTGACAGAACAGAAAATATCAAATTTTTGCAAGTGATCTGCACTTTCACCAGAAAGTGACCCTAGTGTGCATTTGATGTTATTTTCAGCTGTCCTGTGTCTGAATCCCCTTCCTAAAATCAAGGTAGCTTCTACTATATGAATGTTTACAGAAGGTAGAGCTCATCTCCCACTTCAGATGCTGAAAAGGCCATTTTTTTGTGATCTCTGCCAAACTGGCCAAGGTTCAAGGACACATGACCTAACCTCAGCTAATCAGAGGCCACGACCCAGACACCGAACCTGGTGGCCATGACAAAAAGACAGAGAGATGGTGGAGAATGTGTGCCGCCATTAACATCCAGTTACCACTGCAGTGGCAAAGGCAGTGCCCACTAGAGTAGCAGGTTGTCCTCATCAGGACTCTTCAATTGTTCCTACCCAATTACCAAGCGTGGTTATGCAGGCTTCCTGGAAATTCTGTGAGATAACCAGTATTTTGTCTTTCTTTTCTTTTACCATAGATGTTTACCAGTACAACACATGTATGGAATTGAAAAACCAAGTAGAAGTAAAAGAGGAGGAAAAGCAACTATTCCCTGATTCTGCTTAGTCCTGCTCATCCTGCAACCACGCTCCATAGGCACTTTTAACTTCTTTATCTATTTCTCCTGGAATTTATCTCCATTTTCCAAAATAATACATTTACACTAGTAAGTCTTTGATTTACCAATATTAGACATTAACAATAATTTACTTCCGGCCAGGCACGGTGGCTCACGTCTGCAATCCCAGCACTTTGGGAGGCCAAGGCGGGTGGATCACAAGGTCAAGAGATCAAGATCATTCTGGCCAACATGGTGAAACCCCATCTCTACTAAAAATACAAAAATTATCTGGGCGTGGTGGCACACGCCTGTGGTCCCAGCTACTCACGAGGCTGAGGCAGAAGAATCAGTTGAACCTGGGAGGTGGAGGTTGCAGTGAACCGAGATCATGCCACTGCACTCCATCCTGGTGACAGAGTGAAACTCATCTCAAATATAATAATAATTGACTTCCTCTTAAGGTTAGATGACGATTAAACCTCTCTACTCCTTCTCTACTTTCCTTCACCCAATCCTTGAAATACAGTTACATAACTACTTTATTTAAACCAATATATCATGTCCACATTATAAGGTTTACATAAAGGTAAGCAGTACATTCTGAGTATCTTTTTGTGTGATCCATTTTTGTCTCACCTTTTTACAGTTGCTGGTAGTTTTCTGTATACCAGTTATTGATATTTTCCCAAATGTTTGACTGTACAATAATTTTTAATAATTTCTGTGTCTTTTTCCAGATGCTCTATCATATCAGATAATCTCCTCATGTCCCCTTTTTACCTTTTGGGGATTTGATGTTATCTGGTGGCTCTCTTTCCATTTGAAAGATTTCCTCTGATATTTGCAAGTCCTTAGCCATCTGAGAGTTATAAGATATTCATAGAGGGATGGCCTAACACCAGTGGGAAATCCCATGCACATGGAAGGGCACATGCCTTGGGCTCTCTCTAGAGTGAATGGGGAAACTCTACTGGTTTGTGGTGAGCTCCTAAGTTCATGGAAGTTTTTCTTTCTGCGCTGTTTAATGTCTCCAGAATAGAATCCACCACTCTTTCCCTTCTCAGGGGGGGAGAAGCAAGGCTTGCTATCAGGGCCAGCTGTCCATGTTACTTGCAAGGCCCAGTACAAAATGGAAATCTGGACACCTTGTTCCAAAAGCAGGGGAAATGCCACTAATGTTACTAAAATATATAACTTTTCTTTTCTTCTGAAGTCTCTTCTTCAATTGTCATGGTGTTTTGTTTTTGATGTTTAAAGTTGTTCTAAGTTTAAAAAAATTAAAACTTTAAATAATTAGCATGAATTTTTTCAGTGTTCATCTTTATGTTGTGCAATGCCCATTTTAAATGCAAATACAAGCACATTCAACGCTTAAACAGGATGACTGAAATTACACAATTTGTATTTTATAGTGTGTCCTTGAGTATGTTTCATTCTTAACAGAAAAATGGAAATGCTGCACACAAAAAAATAAGTAAAAAATCAATCATTTTTATCTTACTTTCTTTTTTTAAAATACAGAATCTTGCTCTGTGGCTCAGGGTGGAGTGCAGTGGCATGATCGCGGCTCACCGCAACCTCCGCATCCTGGGTCAACCAATTCTCACGCCTCAGCCTCTCAAGCGGCTGCGATCACAGGCATATGCCACCATGCCTGGCTAATTTTTGTGATTTTTAGCAGAGGGGGTTTCGCCATGTTAGCCAGGCTGGTCTCAAACTCCTGGCCTCATGGGATCTACCCATCTTGGCCTCCGAAAATGTTGGGCTTACTGGAATGAGCCACTGCTGCCAGCCTACTGTTATCTCACTTCTGAAAATACACATATTCTGCCAACACTCTACCTTCCTTACTGAAGAATAAATTAGAACAGAAAAAAAAAGACATTTTTAAGGTACAACATGTTCTTTAATAGAAACAATAAACTTCAGTTAAGTAAACAAATTGATGGGTCAATAGCATTAATTTTTCAAGCCGAGATGGACACTGATCTGTTATTTCATATCCCACCTACCACTTTCCTTTGCCCTGCCCAAGCTGCAGGGACCTACCTGACTTCCTGTTCATGAGGATCCCACTGAGACCCTTATCAATCCTGACCTGTTCCCCATATGCCTCTTGGATCTGCCTTATGTTCAAGGTATAGTTCTTTAACACAAAATAGATACATTCTCTGTAGTCAGGCATGGTGGTGAGCACAGATTAGAACTCAGAGTCAACTCTGAGTTGTACTATCTGTCCCATGCCTTCTAAGTCATCATTTTTATTGTAGGTCGTTTGGCTGATACAGGAAAGTAACAGGAGTAGAAAGGACATGATGGGGTTCCCTGGTGGTCATCATTCTTAGAATGCATTGCCTTGTTTTAGTCATTATCGAAACAGGCAGTGTGGCTTCTCAGGCTTGTCAGCAGCAGCATACTCACTCACAGACTCAACGTCTAGCCTGGCACTCACTTTGAGGCTTGCTAACCTACCATACATCTTGGGTCCACTGAAGTTCTGTGCTCGTGGGGGCATCAGAAACACTATATTTAAATAGGGCAGCAAGAAACAGTGCATACACATATTATGCATATCTCCTCTGCTCACATTCGAGCTCCGTCATCCCATCAAACTTCACTTATAAAACACAAGCTCAGAGATAAAATTATTCAGAATTTCAAGATTGCAGAGGAGAGCATTAAGCACAGAGCTCATCTGAGTACTGGGCCCTGTGCCTTGTGTCCTACAAATCACTATGCAGACTGACGCTCAAGTCCTGTTTCAATACCACTGCCTCACCCTCACCTACAGTGGCACCTGGTTTCTCTGAGTCTGTAACCTCCTCTCCTGTTCAGTTTCTTCAGAGAATAATTTTTTTTTTTTTAGATGGAGTCTTGCTCTTCCCCAGGCTGTAATGCAGTGGCATGATCTCGGCTCACTACAACCTCCGCCTCCCAGGTTCAAGGGATTCTCATGCTTCAGTCCCCCGAGTAGCTGGGACTACAGGTGCTCACCACCATACCTGGCTACAGAGAATGTATCTATTTTGTGTTAAAGAACTAAACCTTGAACATAAGGCAGATCTAAGAGGCATATGGGGAACAGGTCAGGATTGATAAGGGTCTCAGTGGGATCCACATAAATAGGAAGTCAGGTAGGTCCCTGCAGCTTGGGCAGGGCAAAGGAAAGTGGGTAGGTGGGGTATGAAATACCAGATCAGTGTCCATCTCGGCTTGAAAACTTAATGCTAATGACACATCCATTTCTTTATTTAACTGAAGTTTATTGTTTCTATTAAAGAACATGTTGCACCTTAAAAATGTCTTTTTTTTTTTTTTTTTGAGATAGGGTCTTGCTCTGTCACCCAGGCTAGAGTGCAGTGGTGCGATCTTGGCTCACTGCAACCTCTACCTCCTGGCTTTGAGCAATTCTCCTGCCTCAGCCTCCCTAGTAGCTGGGATTACAGGCGCATGCCACCATGCCCAGCTAATTCTTGTATTTTTGCTAAAGACGGGGTTTCACCACGTTAGCCAGGCTGGCTTCAAACTCCTGACCTCAGGTGATCCGCCTGCCTCAGCCTCCCAGTGTTGGGACTACAGATGTGAGCCACTGTGCCCGACCAAAAAAACGCCTTTATTAAGTGTGGCACTGTGAGAACTTGTGATTTCCTCAACGTGTTTTTGTTGGTATAATGGGATTTAATGGATCTTGGGAATTCCCCAAGGGTAGCTATAGACAATTTATTTAACCTCACTGAGCTTTGCTTTTCTCTTCTGAAAGTAAACAGAGGTAACTATATCTAATCTCAGATCACTGTTGTGAAGATAACATAAAAACTGAAATTATATAACATAGTGCCTAACCAATCCTGATGCATAATGAATACTCATTTTCTGCCTTGCTTTTGATATTATAAAAATATTTTCTGAAGATATTTAAGTGACCTAAATGTCAAATTGAGAATGACAGAGGCCAAAACAGATTTTTGATCCTCAGAGGACAATGGATAATAGGTGCTATATAAGCACACAATTTTTCTTATTACACTAATGACTTTTCATATACATGTGGCAGTAAGTGATAATGTATAACTGGCTTTTATTTACACATTGTGCACAAATAAATTTCATTGAATTTGAACAAGTAGAAGTGATTTATTTTGGAATTTTTTTGGATCTCTTTTATTTTTTTAAAGACAGGGTCTTAATCTGTCACCCAGACTGGAGTGCAGTGGGGCAATCGTAGCTTACTGTAACCTTGAATTCCTGGATTCAAGTGATCCTCCTGCTTTAGTCTCCCAAGTAGCTGAGACTACAGGTACATGCCACCATGCTCGGTTAATTTATTTTCATTTTTGTAGAGATTAGGTCTCATTATGTTGCCCAGGCTGGTCTCCAACTCTTGACCCCATGCAATCCTCCCACCTCACCCTCTCAAATGCTGAGATTACAGGCATAATCCACCATGCCCCACTGACCTCGTTTTTAGAGATATCTTCACTGTTTCTAACTGGATATTTCACAAGAATGTCTTTGCTCATTTTGAACATTCAACAGGTTTATCTTCTGTTATTTTAAGGTATACTCCAGGTGTCCCTTAATGTTGCTGTTTGCAGTTATTTTGAGTCATCAAACCATGGCTATCAAGGTGCCACACTGTAGTCCATTCATGACCCATGTTCAGATGGGGTTCCAGCAAATGCATCTTCAGCACTGGTATGCTTAGTGCATCCCAGGTCCTCCTTTTCAGCAATCATATTTTGCTTTTTAACATAAATGATAATGACTGTCAGGGGATGCTAAAAGAAACAACTCAAGAACCTCAATGGATATGTGTGACTGGCCCAAGGTTTAGAGTCAAGTAGAAGACGAAATAACCATAGTTATCAGACTTTCAGTTTAACCGGAAGAATAAATATCTCAGAAGTGTCATAAAGGTACAGTGCATATTCAATACAATGTAAAATGGTAAGAAAACTAACAGACTTAACACAAACCAGCACAGGATTGAGTGCCAAGTATTTGATGAAGACAGTACAGCCCATGTTAGAAAGTAAGAAGGTGTTAGAAGTGAGGACCTATCCAGGTGATCACTCTGGATAGTGGAGCTGAGAACAGAAGGTGGGTTTCTCTGAACACTGAAAGTGCGGACGTGGCTAGATAAAGATGTGACAGTCATAACACTGACAGGAGACTATCCATATTATCTAATTGGAAAAGCCTTAATGATTCTCCTAGTTAGGGCAGTAGTCATGTAATGCATATTCCTGATGCACCGTGATTATTGGTTTTGTGCCTCACCTTTGGTACTATAAAAATCTTTTATGAGAAATGACTTCGAGTGCAAGGAAAAGGATGGAAATACTTGACTCTCACTGGAAAACATGAGAAAGTTCATTTTGCTCTTGTGTACCCCCATCTGGTCTGCAGGAAAGTAAATGCCCTTGGTACTGCCACAGAGCTGCTTCAAAGGAATCTGTGAAAGGGAGAGAAAAACTCTGCAGATGCCCCAGAGCTTCAGATGGCCTGCAGCTCCTTTTTGGCAACACTCCCTGAAGATGGCCATCTATGAAACTCGTCTTAAAGAAAAAAAGACTTGCTTCACTCCCAGAATGTAAGCTTACTTGCAGGTATTTCCTCGATATATCTTGCTTAGCCATGACTCCATTTCACTAACAAACTTTCCAATAATCCTGTTGTTACCACTCACTTCACAGCTGAAATAACTGGACCACAGAGAAACACCTGCCTAAAATTGCATGAATAAGCAGAAGCAGGAACAACTATAAAACTCCCAATCCACTGCACAAGAATCTCCCCAGAGTATAGGGAGAGTGCTGGGATAACCTCCCCGTTCTGTTATTAGCCCCTGCTTTCGACCAGCTTTCTTGGCACACTGATGTACAGAGAAGTATGGCTTCCATTGGGCACATACAGACATACAGACATACATACATACGGAATGGTACAGGGAGTAGTTTTCTTTGTGATAAACAAAAATAGCCACGCCTACATCAATACAAAATAACTATGCACCTTTTTTTTTTTTTTTTATTCTTTGGATTTGCCCTTGGAAACGGTCATGTATTAACAGCAACTGGATGATTTGTTTTAATGGACTGGCACAAACAGTCTTATATTTGACTCACTGGAACAGACAGTATTTTCTTTGGTAGGGAACCAAATGGAAAACTATAGTTGGTTTTGAGACACGGGGAGCTCTATTCTGAGAAGGAATCAGACATCAAGGGACATAACCAGCGTTCTCAGACAAACCTAAGTCAGGTAAGCCTCTTTTCAAATCCCCCAATTTCAACCCAAGATAAACTTCTCTAAGATGTAAGTCAGTATAAAATGTATGAGGTACCTCTTCCTTCCAGTGTCCCTCATACTTGATGAGGCAAAAGGAAGAAGACATTGAGTGCTTAGCTGCCTCTTAGAGGATATTCATAAAAATCAGAAGAATGGCATGTGACACTTAAGGGAAAAGTTAAGGAAATTAAGATTCTTATGTCGGAAAAAATAACCCCTAGGGTGAATTAATCTTCATGTATGTAAAGAGTAAATAGCTGCAGGATGCCATCTGATTTACTATAATGGGGGCAAAACACAAATTACTACATCGGAATTGCTGTCGCTATAGCGGTATTACACAATGTGGGAAGTGTAACCGGATGTCAAATCAGGCCTCATCATATCTTGCTCTCAACTAAGGTGCCAATATCTCATAGTCAGGGGAGTAGTCATGTACCTCTTCCTTCCAGTGTCCCTCGTACTTGATGAAGCAAAAGGAAGAAGACAGTGAGTGCTTAGCCACCTCTTAGAGGACATTCATAAAAATCAGATGTCAAGTATCGTAAAGAATATGAAACAGATCTTTAAATGCAGAGTTACAAATGAGTTTGTTCCGTAACTCCTGAAGCCTCTCACTTACTTTGAAATACAAAAGGATGGACATAGAGGAGACAAAAAGCAGTAGATTCTTCTGCAGACGACAGTGCTATGTTGAGTCTGCCCATTCAGAAAGGGGTGGGGTGGAAGCGAAAGTGTTTTGTGTCACCTCAAGCCTAGGCTGGACCATTTGAAGATCTAGAAATTGGTTTCCCTCAGTTGGAGGACGCAGAGGACTGGTTCCTGACTCAGCCTTGAGAAAGCTGAAGCAGCCCATGAAAGCGGGATCAAAATGACACTGAGATTTATCTTCACTCTCTAGCAAAGGGTATGTAACCTATCCCCATGGACCACACAGGAGCTAGAGGGGCTTGCCACTGGGTCCTGTACACCAGAGTGGAATGCAGAGGGGCCCACGGACCACGATGCTGGAGATTAAATCCGTAAGAACTACATCCTGGCTTCTATTTGATTATGAAGAGTCAAAGGAAAGGCATTCTGGCTCTAAAAACAAAAACGAAATTCGAAGATTTAAGTAACACCAAGAAAAAAAGGAAGGAAATAACTCTCTTGCTTTTAGATTTGCTCGGAACAAAGCAAGATGAAGAAAAATCAGTTATAAACTTTAAAGTAAGGTGTCATGCTACTGATACAAAGAGAAATAAAGAGTTTTGAGGCAAAACCAGCTGTCAGACAGGTAGAAAACATGATATAGCTCTTGAGAAAAGAGAATGCTCCTGGAACAGATGGGCGCACCTCTGAGCTTTATAAAGCATTAACTAGCTGTTTAAATAAGTCCTTAGCAGATGTTTTCAATGCAATTTTGGAGGTGAAATGGAAAAAAAAAAAGTCCAAGGCACAAGGGGAATTGATACCATAAATAAGTGGCACTCTTGAATTCAAGGTGCAAGTTATTGTACAAAGTTTTTCTTTAAGACTAAGCACATTACCAGCATCTGCAATTAATGTCATGTATATTGCATATAATATATACTGCACGTAATTATATTGCATGTAATGTATATTGCAATACTGGCCTTTAAAAGAGAGACATACTTAAAGAAAAAGATAGCTTATGGTGATATGTATGGCTCTTCATCTGAAATCAAAAAGGCAAGCAAACATTCATATCCACACTACTATGGGTAATCGTTTTTCTTGTAATTGTACCCAGCTATGAATACTTCATAAGCAAGGAGATAAATCACAAAAGGATAAAGGAAAAGATTCTAGTACGTCTGTGTTGAATGTATCAATACTCAATACCATGTTAAAAATATATACTTAAAAAATAGAGTTCAGTCCCTTGCACAGAAAATAAAGGGGACAGTGGGTTTTCCTGTCAGACAGCTCATATACATACATACTCAATTCAATCAGCAAATGTTTATCAAGTGCCTTAGGGTACCAGGCAGTAGACCAGGTGATCCCCCAGTAGGGAAGATAAATAACATCCAAACTCTACCATCCAAGAGCTACTCTTTCGTGCCTGATGCTCTCACCTCTAGTACCTATTGCAAATTGATTTACCCATAAATGCTACTCACACCCACACATTTGGCCACCAAGCTGCAGGAATGGTGGAGGGGCCATTCCAGGTGTGGAGCTACAGAGATGGAGTAGGAAGTGGATATGGATCCTCAGACTCCACCCAAGAGACAGACTGGCGTGGGGGAAATGCGTAAGACCAGCACTCTACTGGATGGAGCCATATCTAACCACGGTCCACATTAACATCAACACCATGACTACATGTCATTATTTAGAGTAGGAGGAGAGGAGAAATTGGAAGAGGGGGAGGGAAGATGGCATCTGTGCCTATAAAATCTAAGCATCAGTATTGAGAAGCAACGCAGAACAATTCCAGGATGAAAGACAGCGACAAGTAGGGAAAAGAGAAGGGATTAAACCTATTTAAACTGCCATTTTTGACAGAATTCACATTGTTCAAAAGGTCATTATATTAGGAAGAGTGGTTTAGAATTTGGGGTTTTGCCCCTAAATAACCCCCATAATTAAAACCATGGCTTTGCCACCCACTTCATGAGTAACCCCTACGGTTCATTTTCCCCATCTGCAAAATGGAAATAAAACAGCACCCACAAAGGGTTGCTGTAAGGATTAAATTAGATAATGCACACAAAGTACATTTATCACAATGTGTGGAACTTATCTAAGGATTCGACAAATGTTTTGTTATTATTACTATTATTACCGTTATTTATCCTGCTTACAATGAGGTAACTTTAAGCTTTATTTTAAAGGCGTATCTACCCATTCTTCTGACTTCTCAGGGCATCTTGTTTGCAAGGTACTGCAGAGTTTATCATCAATGCATTCAACAAATAGTTATTGAGTATCTACTATAGTGCAGATACTGTGCTGGGAATATACCAGCGGGCAGGACAGGTCTGATTCCTGCTGTTATAGAGCTCAGAGTTTGGAAGAGAAACTACTCAGAAATGTGATGTTACTGACAACGTTCCTGGCATCAGAGAATGTCAAAAGACTCTTTCCAAGACACGTACATGGGTCAAATAACTTACAGAATGAATACGAAAATCTCCACTGTAAGAATTCTAGAAGAAAGAAAAACAGAGACCTGAAAAACTAGGCCTGAGAGAAGATGAAACATTTATCTGATGAAGGATCTCTGGATTAGTTTAATTCTGCTGCCCACATGCCCTGCTATTCTACACTCAGTTTCTCTGATGCATTCTCTCCTCTTGACCTTCCCTGTCACTATTCTAGTTCCTCATCCCTCACAGGTACTACTGCTAATGACTCCTTACTGTGCTTCTGACATCTGGGCTCAGACTCCTCTCATCATTCCTCCAACCTTCCCTTCTTTCACGGCATTTCCAATCATCTCATTCTTTTCAAAACTCTGTAACACCTCCCACTGCCCACAGGATACAATTCAACAGCTTTACACAGCAAAGAAAGCTGTTCACAAACCGGATGCTTATTATGTCTCAGGTCTTGCCATTTCTTCTGCCAACATTTTTATCCTGTTTTGACTACTTAAGGGTTTCAAAAGTACCATTCTGTCTCTCATCTGTCTCTCATCTCTCTTTTTCCACATTTCCTCTGCCCAAAATGTCCTGGCTTCCTGTGTAGGGCTCCTCCAGTATTATTTCTGCTCTTTAGACCTTGATTTTAGGAATCCTAACGTTGTGTCATATTATTTGTGTGTTTGCATTTGTGTCCATCTCTCCACTGGATTGATAGCTTCTTGAGAGCGAGTCTAATCTCTTTCAGTTTGGGGTCTTTGCATCTGTGATATTGTATAAGCCAAAACAGATGCCTCATGAGCCAGCAGCTATATTTCACAAAGCTTTTTTCACATGCATTATCTTATTTGATATGCATAGAAATTGTGCCTTTTAGAAAGTAGGTGTGACTGGTAGAGCAGGTTTTAGGCTTTTGTACGTTGTCAAATGATAAAACCAAAATTAAGAAATATTCAGAGGTGGCAGACTAGGGTTACATAAAGAAAAATAGCAGAAGTTTTTCCTCAAACTCGTGCACTATCTTCACATTCTCTCTTCTGCTAGACTATGTGACCTCTGAGTATAGGATTAAAAGCAAAAGAAACTGAAAAATAAACGTAAATCCTATAGCAAGAAAGCAGAAGGCTTTTCAGACGCAACATAATAAATGAATCCATTTCATGACTCCCTCATTGTTAGTCACTCCTCAAAAAATCTACTCCCACCAAAGAATTCTCTGAATTGTCTCCTATCTTCAAACCAAACAAAAAAAGTTTCATAATTTATGATCTACTTATTTGTTTTTTGCTCTTTACAGCCCTCAGCTTCAAATTTCCAACATGTTATCAAGTATTACATTTAATTTTGTAACAAACTTACACCCCAGGTAGGATGTTGCCTATAGACTCATGCTGGGTGATGCCTGGGTGATCCAAACAGGGCAGGATGTTGCCTATAGACTCATGCTGGGTGATGCCTGGGTGATCCAAACAGGGAATCGATATTCCTTTAAGCCACATTAGCTCTCAACGGTGTCACTGGTCACGCGTAGAGAGGCAAATTCACGAGCAGCATTGCGGAGTTAACGAACGGCTGGCCAGATGGTGCCTGTCAGAAGGTGCTAACTTTTTAGACAACTGGGACTGCTTCCTGGGAGTAAATGAGAGGTACAGCAGGGACGGATTGCATCTCAATCACACAGAAACAGACAGAATCACTGCTAATGAAAACAATCACATAGCCAGGCATATTTTCCCTCTTTTTATTTTATTTGTTTGTTTTACCTGGTAGACATACAGGAGGGTCTAGCTGAAACTGTGACATCATATTAAACGATACAATGGAGTAAACACGAAAAGCTACCTATAAACTGTCTATTAGTATTCTTAATTACGAACTATCACTAGAACAAGGAAAAACAATGCAAATGAGTGGTAAACTAACCTAGAATTAATATGGGTATTTTGATTGCTATAGCAGGAACTACATGAAAAGAAATAAAATTTGAAATCCAATAGTGACCTGCAGATGTTATTGAAACATCATTCAAACTGGTGGAGTCCATTAAGGACATTCTGGCACTTTTGATTTTCTAGCATAATACATCTGAAATGAGCCACTTTTTACCAATTTGACCATTTTCACTTGCTACTTTACTTAACTGCTGATCTTTTCCTGTTACCTGCTTACTGACATCTTTGGGGGGTAAACCACGATACTCAACGCTAACATTTCAGAAGATATAATAAGCAGAAAACTTCATTGCCTTTTTTGTTGCTATCAGCGAACACTACCCAAACATTTGTCTGCCTGTTGTGGTTACTCTTAGGTATTGCAGAAAATCAGTTAAATAAATGCCATCACCAAACTATGAACAGGCTGTTTGGTCAGAGTGACAAAATCAACAGATTGGGCAACTCTACTTCTTAGCAGCTATGTGACCTTCGTTAGGCAAGTAGTTTAACCTCTCCTTGCCTTGGCACCCTGGTTAGAGTGAAGATTCCATGAAACGAATGAAAAGAGTCTGACATAGTAGCCAGCATATAGTCAACTCTCATAATGTTTCTCTTTCCTGACTACAAAGAGCTCTCAGTCCAGTTCATTCATTCCCTTCTTACGTTTCCATCCTGTTTGACTACACACATTGGGTGTGACTTCAACCTTGTGTCCATCCTATAAAGCCTTCTAGAAATTCAGAGCAATGACTTCAGAAATTTGCCTTGTTATCTAATAAGAGGGAATGACTATATGGTGCACAACATTAAGATACTTAATATTTTGCTATCATATTTTACCACTTGAGTCAACCCCCAGCAGGGGCCAATGTAATGGATTTTTCTAGTACAATTTCCTCTATGCTTTGAGGATTTCCTGGGGGCAGAGGTTTCTTACAGACAGCATAAACAATGCAATCAGCAGAAACAGATGAAATTCCATATTCCTAGCACTGACCACAGTATGTCATTTTTTTCTTTCTTAAATGCGATTTATTTTTATTTGGTTGTGAAACAAGGAACAGAATACACATATACACATTGCTTATAACATGAGGTTAAGCGTTTGTGCAGTCTCCATCTCCTCCTGCATTAGATATTGAAGCAACTGTCAAGATGTGGAACATAATTTTCCTGTTGTTGGAAAAACAATGGCATGTTTTTATTTCCCATAGACTTAATATAATTAGTAACAGAATGGGAAAGATTTTGACAATTTCTACATGTGTGTAAATGGAAAGGAAGGCAAAAACACTCAAAAGAGAACATTAAAAACGTTCAGCATGTCATGTTGCAACACGATTAGCATGGTACAGAACACAGAGGTGATGCTCTCCTTGGGTACCACATTTAGTTCAGCCAACCTGGACTATGATGTGCAATGACCACCTTTTAGACATGGACTTTAAAAACCATTATATCTAACTCAGAAAAGTCTCTCGTTTTAAAAAACGTATCTTAATTTCAACTGAAGACATTCCATTTGAGACAAATATTCTTAATGTTAATGCTGACTGACTAGAATTCTACTGAAACTATTATTAAGTAAATATGAGTAATGCTTTTAATATAAACAGTCCTATTTACATTGAAAATCAACAATGTTTCTACATTTTAGTCTCTTGTCATGCCTCTCTCAATACCATGCTTTTACCTGGTTCCACAGCTTCATCAGTGAGAATTACAGCATTAAGACCCTAGTATACTCAGCACTCTTGATTACTTTCACATCAAGAGTAATGCACGTATAATTGCAAATCAGTTGGCCTCCTAACTCTAACCCATTAGGTTTCCACATATCCATTAGTACAATTTACAGAATTAGAAGTGCTTCACTCTCAAACATTTGCAGGCCACCCTTATCCAGTTATTTAAGAAAGTTTACTTGCACACTGCATGTGAGATGACCACATAAACATAGGTCGTATTCCACCTGGAACTGTAAAATATGCATGTCTCAAACAGAAGTTGAATTTTAACAAAGACTTCTTCCCAAGCAACCATGATTTTCACACTGCAAGTTCAAAACTAGGATTAGCTTAATCTCAAATTCTAGTTTCTCATTAGGAAAATAGCTTTTCTCCATTAGACTCAAACATGTTCAGAAGAAAAGAAGACTGGGGATTGGGAGGATGCTCTGGATTATTTGGGCCAAAATCCACTCTATCCTCATATATTTGTACCATATAGCCTTTTTGCCTCAGTTCTATTTTTTTCTTTTTCTTTGCAGATACAATTAAAGAAAAATTAAATACTGATGGATAAACATGTTAGCCTCACTATAAAAATACGCCCAAACTGGTTTGGCATGGTGGCTCACGCCTGTAATCCTAGCACTTTGGGAGGCAGAGGCAGGCAGATTACCACACGTCAGGCGTTCAAGTCCAGCCTGCCCAACATGGTGAAACCCTGTCTCTATTAAAAATACAAAAATTAGTCGGGCATGGTGGTAGATTCCTGTAATCCCAGCTACTCAGGAGACTGAGGCAGGAGAATCGCTTGAACCCAGGAGGCAGAGGTTGCAGTGAGCTGAGACCGTGCCATTGCACTCCAGCCTGGGCAAACAAGCAAGACTGTGCCTGCCTCAAAAAACAAACAAACACCCTAATTAGCCAAGCCACAAAAATGCAGTGCTGTATTAACTCACCAGTGCTTATCAAATGAAGCTGAACAGGTTAAAAACTGGAATTTCTGGACTTCTGTCCCACTATGATAAAACCACTTATGTAAAGGTTTAATTTCTGAGTATAATGACCTTGAGTAAATGTCCCTGTCCCCCAGGCTTGTCCTCCCCCACAAAATCTTCCCTGACTGCCTAAGATTTCTTAAAATTCCTTTCATGTGAGGGAAAATCTTTCATTTCAAAAATGGCTCTAGAACAAGCTATATACATTTTCTTAATTTTACATTAAGGTATGGATAGCCTTAGAAAGGGTACCTCCTCTCTTAGCAAAACTGAAAGCCATTAAAATTTAGCACTGGAAGTAAAATCTACTACTGAGGAAGTTTGACTTCTTGGGGTATTGACTAATCTATTTCACTCCTCACCAGTTTTGGATTTTTTTGTTTTTTTGTTTTTGTTTTTGTTTTTTTTTTGAGACAGAGTCTCGCTCTGTCACGCAGGCTGGAGTGCAGTGGTACAATCTTGGCTCACCGCAACCTCTGCCTCCCAGGATTGAGCAATTCTCCTGCCTCAGCCTCCCAAGTAACTGAAATTACAGGCACCCATCACCATGCCCGGCTAATTTTTTTGTGTTTCTAGTAGAGACAGGGTTTCACCATGTTGGCCAGGCTGGTTTCAAACTTCCGATCTCAAGTGATCTGCCCGCCTCAGCCTCCCAGAGTGCTAGGATTATAAGCGTGACCCACCACACCTGGCCTCCTCACTGGTTTTACCCCTTTGGGTTCGCGCCCTGTGGTTACTATGGCAACCCCCATGCTAACCCTCAGGAATACCATGCTCTTCCATTAATATTCTGAGTCATGTATGGCTAAAACATCTTTCTTAGTGCCTCTTAGCATAGTACATACTGACTGAACACCCAAGTCTTTATTCTGCCTTAAAATACAATGCTGACAGGAACAGGGAAAATAGAGAAAACAAGAAAAGGAAAGAAGGAAAGGGAAGTCACACGCTATGACTCTGTATCTAGAGGTTTTACGTGTCTGGGAGCTATTTCATTTTCGTCCCCCACATCAACCAGATAGGGAAAGTTTCATTATTCATGCTTTGTAAGTGGTACAAGACTCAGAGACTTGGTCACTTGCCCAAGATCAATCATTGGTAAATGACAAAGCTGGAATCCAAACCCAGGTGTGCATGACCTCACAGAGTAAGGTCACACCTGGCTCGGAATCAAGGTCTTGCTCAGTTGAGGGCACCGAAGGACCCCCCACCCCACAGCCTTTCTGTTAAGTTGCTCAGGTTCCCCGATAACTCCCCATAACCAATCTATCTCCGTAGGGAAGGTGCTGACACCTCTCTCACATCCTGACTAACTTCATGGGTCAGACCAAAAGAAACACCCTGCCGCCCACCAGGATTTGTCTCTCTGGGGTTTGGCAGTCCAGCCTGAGACACTCTTTCCAAGGTGACTGATACCCACTCAAATCCAGCAGGTTCCTGACCTTTACAAACAGACTACTACACAACAGTTCCGTATGACCCCACAGGCTTCCGTATGGCTTCCGCACTGCAATTACACACAATGTAACAACAGAGACTATTTCCCCTACAGACACTAGAATCATATTCTTCTCTGAGGAGGGTACTAGGTATAGAGAGGAGGAAGAATGAGGTAGAAACCACCGTGAGAAAACGGGCTAAAGAGAAGAGCAGGTTGATGTAACAAAATCAGTAACTTTCCCCTTTCTCTATGAAGACGCTGCTCATTTCTGAGGCTCAGCACAGATTCCTCATCCTCAAGAAGCTTCGTCTGTTGTCTCCATGTAGTCCAAATTTACCCACTCTCTAATCCCATAATGTTTTGTTTATACCCTTTTTATTGTCCTAAAATTATGCTGTCATATGATACAGTTAGTTGTTTATGGTCCTCCACCCCAAGTAAAGTGAAAGTTCCTCGTGAGCAAGGACTGTGCCAAGTGAAAGATCCTCGTGAGCAAGGATTGTGCCCAGTAAAGTGAAACTTCCTGATGAGCAAGGATTGTGCCCAGTAAAGTGAAAGTTGCTTGTGAGCAAGGATTGTGCCCAGTCTTATGCAGTTACCGAGGCATGTGAGAAGTAGTAACAGTAGTAATAGTAACGGCCACCACCACTTACTGAGTACTTATCACTGAGTACCTCTACCCATGCAACCCTTGAGATAAGGAACATTACCTGTCTTTTACAGACGTAGAAACCAAAGTTTAAAATGACTAAGCAGCTTCCCCGAAGTCACACAACCAATATACGGCTTCCATCCCACAACTGACTAACTCCTAAAGGATGGGGTTTTTCCCAGACACCCCAAATAAGTGTTTAGTGAAAGAGTAAGAACAGTAAAACTTCTCCTGTTTCCCAATTTTGCTCTGTAAATGCCTCCAAGTAAATCAAACAGTCAGAGAGGATTTCTGTTGTTGTTACTGCTGTCCAATATGGTCCTGCCCAAGTACTCAAAATTTCATGGGCTTGTACTTCTAAGAGTCATCATCACTAACTCTGACATAAACATGTATGCATATTAAAAATAAATATGGGCTGGACATGGTGGCTCATGCCTGTAATCCCCGCACTTTGGGAGCCCGAGGCGGGTGGATCAGCTGAGGTCAGGAGTTGAAGCCCAGTCTGACCAACACGGTGAAACTCCATCTCCATTAAATACAAAACATTAGCTGGGAGTGGTGGTGGGTGCCTATAATCCCAGCTACTTGGGAGGCTGAGGCAGGAGAATCACTTGAAACTGGGAGGCAGAAGTTAGCAGTGAGCCGAGATTGCACCATTGCACTCCAGCCTGGGCAACAAGAGCAAACTTCCGTTTCAAAAAATGCATGTGTCTAAAGATGTATCATTTTACTTCTAGCTCTTCCATTATTTTGGTGGTCCTCTTATACTGGAGATATTCTTTTACATCTTATGAAGCAAGCTGGCTGACCCACTACTGTTCTAATGATGGTCTGTCTCCCCTGACAACTTCTATAGATACTGTGGGGATACTCACACCCTGTGGAAAGGTATAAAACAAACCAGAGAATTTTCTGAGACCCATATTAGTATGTATTAAGCAATGTGAATTCAGTATTGTCATTTTTAACAGAATGAAAAGTCTATAAGAAAACTAAATAGTCTTCAGGTTATTTTCTGTGGAGAAAAAATAATTCATTCCTCGATTAATCAAGCTTCATGGCATTGTGCACAAAATCTGCTTGCCAGAGGTCAGTGCTGTGAATATAAATGGTTTCTGTGCTAGAATATTTAGATTTATCCTGGCTTTTGGATACAAAGACTATTCCTACTCCACTGAGGCAAAGAAGTGTCTTCTACCTGATGACAGTGTGAATCGGACATGAACAGACAAGCAATGAGGAATATGAAATTACCATCGTTGATGGCAGGGAAGTTAAAGAAAGAAAAATAAAGATGAGGAAGTCACACGAACACACGTAAAGACACAGTCTTGGGAGAAGAGAGCAGAAGAAGAGATGCTATGCTCACTATGGCATATTGGGCAGCCAGGATCTTACATGATGACCAAAGTAATCAGCTGACAACTGTATAACTCTCCACTGATGTTATAAGGCTCTAAAAAATGTCTTTCGCTCATTTGGTTCATCAACTAAGCAAATTAGTTTTTTCTAACAAACCGACGAGGGTTATTAACTCTGTTGGGCTGTTACTGGGAAAAACGACAAAGTAATAAAAGTTGGTTCTTTCCCTTGAGCTCTCTCAGTCTCCACAGCACATATATTGAATGCTCCCCCCTGGGCCAGGCACTGTTCCCGTGTCTGTTGGCCCCAGTAGACAAGAAGTCTTCAAGTGTAGAAAAAGACAACCAGTTAAGAAAACCATTACGATGAGGCATAATCAGTAGTAACAGAGGGATGGCCTTGGGAAGGCTTCTCACAAGAGATACTGATTGAGATTATCTTGATTAATGACTAAATGCTAACTATACTGCATGGCAACATGGGCCTGAGACACTCTGCCACTTTTAAAAAACAGAGAAAATTAGCCAGGCATGGTAGCCACCAATGCCTGTAGTCACAGCTACTCACTTGGGAGGCTGAGGCACGAGATTTGCTTAAACCCGGGAGGCGGAGGTTGCAGCAAGCTGAGATCACGCAGCTGTACTCCAGCCTGGGCGACACAGCAAAACTCTTAAAAAACAAACAAACAAAAAAACAGTATCTCCACATGGTAGCATCCCGTGTCTTTAAGGGAATGGAAATAGAGGTGGCTGGAAACAAGTGCAGAGGCCAAGCATAAAGGATCTCAGATACTTTCATCTGGAATTTGAACTTTATCCCATTACTAATAAAGAAATACTAAAGAACTAAATGTATATAGAGAAAAGTATAACCAACAGCATGACGAAGTAAATATGAAGAACTAATGACTAAGAGCTAGAAGTTCAGAGGTCCTGTCTATGAAGGTGAATGAACGAAGAAATGAGAAGATTATTTGTGGCAAACATGACAACGATTTCTCACCCTCCTTTCTCTTGCTTGCCTCTCACTATAAAGTAAAAAATCAGGATACTGGCTTTCTAGCCTCCTTTAGAATTAAAGTAGGTCATGTGACAATCATGTTGCCATAGGATCCTGGTAAGGACAATGAGCTTAAGATAATATTCACTGGGGCTTTCTGCGTGCACAAACCCAAAGGAATTGTACTAGTTAACAAAGATTATCCTTTTTTTTGAGAAGGAGTTTCGCTCTTGTTGCCTAAGCTGGAGTGAAATAGGGCGATTTGCTTCACTGCAACCTCTGCCTCCCAGGTTCAAGTGATTCTCCTGCCTCAGCCTCCTGAGTAGCTGGGATTACAGGCACCTGTAGACCACGCCCTGCTAATTTTTAGTAGAGACAGTAGGCTGTCTCTACTAAAATGTTCTGTAGGCTGGTCTCAAACTCCTGACCTCAGGTGATCCACCCGCCTCAGCCTCCCAAAGTGCTGGGATCATAGGCGTGAGCCACACGCTTGGCCAGATTTTCCTTTCTTAATAAGAGTACAGGCTCACCAAGCAAGATTCCTCTCATCCCCTGCCACTCCCTGTTTAATGCCTTTGCAAAAACTGTAATTTGGTGAATCCCAATACTGCAATGGTCAATTTAAGATCATGATCGGAAGGTTCAGGGTTCTGTTCCTAAACCAAGATCAATCTCATCAAACACATCATTCCTGCTTGAAGTGTCTCCTCTAGTGAATAGACCATCAGTAACCACCCAATTACAACTTCTTTCCTAAGGTAAGTAAACAAAAGTTCATTTTCCAGCATCATGAGGTTCAACAGTCAGAAAAATAAAAATAAACAGCAGATAAGTGAATAATAAAGTGAAGTCCCATACGGGTTTTTATTCAGATGGCCATACAACGTAATTTAATAGAATGAGCACTAGATAGAAAACCAGATTCTGGTACTTGCTTTGTCTTTCATCAGATTAGCAGGTTAGATGAACCACAAAATGAGGAAGCCAACTTGAAATCAAGACCTGGAACAGGATTCATCCCCGGGGCTTGAAGTCAGTCATGCTGGGCACAAAGATGCCCATGAAGAATGGCCCAGGAAAAGCCCAGGCACTACTGTGTTCTTTCTGCTGCTGTGTTTTATTCCTGCCTTTCTTTATGTTGGTGTTCTACTTTAAGATCACAGAGAAACCGGGACCTACGTCGTTACAAGTTATGGTAAGAGGGATTGTTAGCAGGACAAAACTTGGGCCCCAGGGGCTAACCAGGAATCAATTTCCATAACTGAGTTTCATATCAGATTGATATCAACAGCCTTTAGAATTATCATATCTAGACTGGGAGCAGTGGCTCACCCTGTAATCCCAGCACTTTAGGAGGCCGAGGCGGGCAGATCACCTTACGTCAGGAGTTCAAGACCAGCCTGGCCAACATGGCGAAACTCCATCTCTACTAAAAAATACAAAACTTAGCTGGGCGTGGTGGCGGGTGCCTGTAATCCCAGCTACTGGGAAGGCTGAGGCAGGAGAATTGCTTGAACCCGGGAGGTGAAAGTTGCAGTGAGCCGAGACTGTGGCATTGCACTCCAGCCTGGGGGACAGAGCGAGACTCTGTCTCAAAAAAAAAAAAAAAAAGAAGGAAAGAAAAGAATTGTTACATCTAAATCAATGCAGCCCTTCCTTTCTAAGGTAGGACTGATCCTAAAGACAGGGGAGGCCATTTTCTCCCTCCTGGGGACGGGGTAGTGAAGCTATATGGGAAGGATGGATTCCCACCAGGAGACAAGATCTGATAGGTTTTTTCTATCCTGCTGAAATGAAGACCTGGAATCTCCAAGTTTACTCACTTCTGATTTTCCTTTGACTATTCTAAGATCCAGAGCAGAGACGTGCTAACAAGTAGAGCTACATAAAGTATAGGTTTTCTGTACTTTAATTTAATGAGGGATGCTTAGAAGTAGACTTAATTTCCCCCCAAATTAATTGCACTGTATGTATGAGAACCTCTGGGAGATACGGGTGTACCTTATAATGCTTCACAGATATCGGGGGGGGGGGGTGTTATGGTTTTTGTGTTTTTTAAGAGACAGGGTCTCATTATGTCATCCAGGCTGGAGTACAGTGGTGTGATCATAGCTCACTGCAGCCTCAAACTCCTGGGCTCAAGCAATACTCATGTCTCAGCCTCCTGAGGAGTTGAAACTACAGGTACAAGCCACCGCACCCAGCAGATACCGTATTTTCTTTTTACAAATTGAAGGTTTGTGGCAACCCCGCTTTGAGCAAGCCTATTGGTGACATTTTTCCAAAAGCATGTGCTCACTTTGTATATCTGTGTCACACTTTGGTAACTTGCAATATTTTAAACTTTTACATTATTGTAATATGTGTTGTGGTGATCTGTGATCTGTGATCTTTGATGTTGCTATTCTATTTTTTTTAGGGGGTGACACAAACTGCATCCATATAAGATGGCGAACTTAATCAACAAATGTGTGGTTCTGTGTGCTGTGAATGCTCCACCAACCAGCCATTTGGCCATGTCTCTCCTTCCCTTGTGCCTCCGTATTTCCCGAGACACAATGATATTGAAGTTAGGCAATTAAAAACCCTGCAATGGCTTCTAAGTGATCAAGTACAACAAAGAACTGCACATCTCTCACTTTAAATCAAAAGCTAGAAATGATTGAGCTTACTGGGGAAGGCATGTCTAAAGCCAAGATGGGATAAAAGCTAACCCTTTAGCACCAAACAGTTAACCAAGTTGTGAATGCAAAGGAAAAGTAACTGAAAAATAATATTAAAAAGTGCTACTCCAGTGAACGCACAAGTGATAAGAACACAAAACAGCTTGATAGCTGCTATGCAGAAAGTTTGAGTGGTCTGGATAGAAGATCAAACCAACCACAACATTCCCTTAAGTCAAAGCCTAATTCAGAGCAAAACTTAAACTCTCTTTAATTCTATGAAAGCTGAGAGAGATAAGGAAGTTGCAGAAGAAGAGTTTGAAGCTAGCAGAGGTTGGTTCATAACGTTTAAGGAAAGATGCCATCTCTGTAACATAAAAGTATAAGGTAAAGCAGCAAGTGCTGACAGAGAATCTGCAGCAAGTTATCCAGAAGATCTAGCTAAAATCACTGATGAAGGTGGCTACGCTGAACAGCAGATTTAGATTGGAACAGCCCTGTGTTGGAAAAGGATGCCATCTAGGACATTCACAGCTGGAGAGGAGAAGTCAATACTGGCTTCAAAGCTTCAAAGGACAGGCTGACTCTTTATTGGGGCGAATGCAGCTGGTGACATTAACTTGAAGCTAGTGCTCATTTACCATTCCAAAAATCCTAGGCCCCTTAAGAATTGTGCTAAGTCTACTCTACCTCTGCTCTATAAATGTAACAACAAAGCCTGGATGACAGCACACCTGTTTACAACATTGTTTACTGAATATTTTAAGCCCAATGTTGAGATCTTCCATTTTGGAAAAAAAAAAATGCCTTTCAACTATTACTACTCATTGACAATGCACCTGGTTACCCAGGAGCTCTGATGGAGATATACAGGAGATGAACATTGTTTTCTTGCCTGCTAACACAGCATTCGTCCTGTAGCCCATGTATCAAGGAGTCATTTTGACTTTCAAATCTTATTATTTAAGAAATACATCTTGTAAGGCTATAGTTGCCATAGACAGTGATTCTTCTGATGGATCTAGGCAAAGTATATTGAAAACGTTCTGGAAAGGATTCATTATGCTAGATAACATTAAGAACATCCATGACTGGGCACAGTGGCTCACCCCTGTAATCCCAGCACTTTGGGAGGCTGAGGTGGGAGGATTACCAGAGCCCAAGAGTTGGAGACCAAGACCAGCCTGAACAACATGGCCAAACGGTGTCTTCAGGATAGAGAGAGAAAAAAAAACTGGGTATTACGGTGGTATGTTCCTGCAGTCCAAGCTACTTGGAACGTTGAGGTGGGAGGATTGATTGAACCCAGGAAGTCAAGGCTGCAGTGAGCCATAATCATGCAACTGTATTCCAACCTGGGCAACAGAGTGAAACCCTGAGTCAAAAATATATATATATATATGATTAATGGAAGGAAGTCAAAGTATCAACATTAACAGGAGTTTGGAAGAGGTTGATTCCAACCCCAATGGATGATTTTGAGGGGTTCTAGGCTTCAGTGGAGCAAAGAACCACAGATGTGGTAGAAGTAACAAGAGAACCAGAATTAGAAGTGGAGTCTGAAGATGTGACAGTTGTTGTAATCTCACAATAAAACTTGAATGCATGAGAAGTTGCTTCTTATGGATGAGCAAAGAAAGCAAGTCTCTGGAGATAAAATCTATTACTGATGAAGGTGCTATGAACATTGGTGAATGACGAAAAAGGATTTAAAACATTACATAAACTTAGTTGATGAAGCAATGGCAAGGTTTGACAGGATTGACTCCAATCTTGACAGAAGTTTTATGTGCGTAAAATGTTATCAAACAGCATCGCAGGCTACAGGGAAATCTTTCATTTGTGGCAAACTTCACGGTTGTCTTATTTTAAGAAATTGCCACAGCTATCTCAGCCTTCAGCAACTACCAACCTAACCAGTCAGCAGTCATCCACATCCAGACAAGACTCTACCAGCAGAAAGAATATGACTCACTGAAGTCTCAGATGATTCTTAGCAATTTTTAGCAACAAAGTATTTTTAAATTATGTACGTTTTTCAGCCATGATATTGCACACTTAATAGAATATGGTATAGTGTAAACATAACCTTTATATGCACTGAGAAACCAAAAAATAAATGTGTGACTTGTTTTATTGTGTATTTGCTTTACTGTAGTGCTCTGGAACGAAACCAGTGATATTTCTGAGTTATGCCTATATTGAAGTAAGACAAAGCTAAATTAAAGAGAAAATTATTCCTGGCCGGGCACAGTGGCTCACACTTATAATCTTAACACTTTGGAAGGCTGAGGTGGGCAGACCACCAGAAGTCAGGAGTTCGAGAGCAGTCTGGTCAACACGGTCAAACCCTGTCTCTACTAAAAATACAAAAAAATAGCTGGCCATGGTAGTGGGCACCTGTAATCCCAACTACTTGGGAGGCTGAGGCAGGAGAATCACTTGAAACGGGAGGTGGAGGTTGTAGTGAACCAAGACTGTGCCACTGCACTCCAGCCTGGGTGACAAGACCAAAACTCTGTCTCAAAAAAAAAAAACAAAAACTATTCCCTAACGAGCTCTGGACTAATCCAATTTGTACACTATCTTTAAAAGTCCCTTATGCACTATGTTAAGAATAAGGAGTAACAAAAGTCGTATTAAACTGATACTACTCCAAATTTGTAAATCCATTTTGTAAAACCCTCCTTGTATTGTTGCATGTTTTACTGTTTACTTTTTGTATGATCGGTTATTGTTACGTAGTTTCTCTGCTGGGGTTTTGAAACTCTTAACACATCTTTTAGAGATTCTTAGTTCCACAACTTCTGAAATGACAACACAGCTAAAACAGAAGGAAATACAGTATCAAACCACTGCTGGTGTGATTCTGTATAGCTTACCCAGAATGGAAACATGGTGTTTATGCATTTGCATATCAACTCCAACCTGTACAGGAACATCAATTGCTTTCTGTAGCTGATTTTTGTTTTCCTGAAAGTAAGGCACACCAATGGAGTAAGCCAATGAGCTAGTATCTTTTCCCTCCACACACACACAGGAATTATGCTAACCATTTAACTTCAAGCTGTCTAGGAAATGGTAATTTTTTTTATTAGAAGATTTGAGAGCAGGTGTAAAGTTTACTATTAATAAAACAAATGATAAATCAATGCAAGATTTTAATTAGAACTAATATATTCTAGTAAGTTTGACAAGTATAGAGTACGCTGTCATCTCTGATTCTGATTAATATATTGATCATCAAATGAGACACTGAAATGTGTAACGCATTATCTCAGGTATCCTATTTCACGGGTTTGAATGGTGACAATCAAATATAATCATTTCAGTGCCTTGCAATTGTCAATACCTGATCCACAAATATGACATATGCCTGAAAAGATGCATTGTAAACAGTGTGCAGGTAAAACCTCAATACATTAGTAACTACTATCTACTGGCATTTGAATGCAATAAAAAGAAGCACTAAAGAAGATAGTTTTAAAAATGGATCTGGCTGGGCATGGTGGCTCATGCCTGTAATCCCAGCACTTTGGGAGGCTGAGGCAGGTGGATCACCTGAGGTTAGGAGTCTGGGACCAGCCTGACCAATATGGTGAAACCCTGACTCTACTAAAAATACAAAAATTAGCTGGGTGTGGTGGTGTGCACCTGCAGTCCCAGCTACGCGGCAGGCTGAGACAGGAGAATTGCTTGAACCTGGGAAGTGGAGGCTACAGTGAGCCAAGATCATGCCACTGCATGGGCAACAGGCTAGGCAACAGAATGAGACTCCCTCCTAAAAAAAAAAAAACAAAAACAAAAACAAAACTGGATCTAGGTTCTGGAATAATATGACCATAATGTGGAAAAAAGATTCAGTTTAAAGAGGACCGTGCCCACAGCTACCACCAGCAAGGCCAGGACACTGACACACTGTCTTACATATTCAAGGCTGATCATAAATGCTATGGGCATGTTGGAGTTGCAGCTGCAAGAACTGCAGTTCTTTCTACACCGTGCATAAGAAAGAAGTTTTGACTTCTAGTTGCAGCAATGATTAGCAGAACCTGCTTCTACTAAAAAAGATGCAGTCTATTTTTAATGTGATACTGCCAAGATCTGAATTGCCTTACGGTCTGACATGCCCATTGCTTTCAGGAACTGGGACTGAACATCAAAAGTATATTCATATTTCTAAATATTTTAAGAATTACCTGAAATGTTCTTGGACCCTTAAATTAATTAGTACAAGTCACCTAGAGCTGCTTCAGACAGAAGCGCTAAAGGAATGTAGGATACGCTTCACAGAGATGTCCCATCTCCATCCCACCCCTACTCCTTGCTATAAATGTGTATTAAATATTTATATATTCTAGATGAAAGTTCTTTATACTTTGTGGGTAAAAGTTGTATATTCTGAATAAGCTTCTTATACTCTGTGTATAAAAGACATTTTTTGAAGAAATTCACAAACCTTTAAATTTCATCTAGAAATACAAAGGACCTAGAATAGCTGAAACAACTTGAAAAACAACAAAGTTAGACGATGAACACAGCCTAATTTCAAGATTTATTTTAAAACTACAGTAATTAAGATGGTGTGCTATGGTATTAATATAGACAAAGAAACATACTAGAGACTCCAGAAATAGACCCATACTGTATTAGTCTGTTTTCACACCACTCTAAAGAATGTCTGAGACTGGGTAATTTACGAAGAAAAGTGGTTTGACTTACAGTTCCCTATGCCTGGGGGAGGTTTCAGGGAACCTACTCACAGTAGAAGGTGAAGAGGAAGCAAGGACCTTCTTCACATGGTGGCAGGGGAGAGAGAAGGGGAAACTGACAGACACTTGCAAACCATCAGATCTCATGAGAAATCCTTCACTATCACAGGAACAGCATGTGGAAAACAACCTCCATGATCCAGTCACCTCCCACCAGCTACCTCCCGCAACAAGTGAGGATTACAATTCAAGACGAGATTTAGGTAGGGACACAGAGCCAAACCGTAACACATACACATATAACAAACTGGAGGTGTTTTTGACAACTATTCTAGGGAAATTCAATGGAAAAATGAAAAACTTTTCAATAACTGGTGCTAGAAAAAAAATCCATATGCAAAAAAGTGAAACATGACATTTGACTCACATATACCAAAAAATTAACTCAAAAGTGAATCACAGGCCAGGTGCAGTTGCTCATGCCTGTAATCCCAACACTTTGGGAGGCTGAGGCGGGTGGATCAACTGAGGTCTGGAGTTTGAGACAAGCCTGGCCAACATGGTGAAACCCTGTACCTACCAAAAATACAAAAATTAGCCAGGTGTGGTGGTGGGTGCCTGTAAATTGCTTGAACCCAGGAGGTGGAGGTTGCAGTGAGCCAAAACCACGCTACTGCACTCCAGCCTTGGGGACAGATCAAGACCCTGTCTCAAAAAAAAAAAAAAAAAAGGATCACAGAGACAAACATAAAAATAAAATTGTACAACTTCTAGAAGAAGGCACAGAAGAAAATCTTACTGACTGTCGATTGGCAAATATGTTTTAACCAAGACCCAAAAAGAAAAAACTTGATTGGATGTCATCAAAATGTTAAAAGTTTACTAAAATTTTGCTATTTAAGAAACACTGTTAAGGAAATGGAAAGGTAGCCTACAAATTAGGAGAAAATATTTACACAACATGTAACTATAAAAGTTTGTATACAAAATGTTTGCTCTTACTTATTTTTTTAGAGATGAGGTCTTACTCTGTCACTCAAGCTGAAATGCAGTGACATGGTCATAGCTTACTGTAACCTCAAACTCCTGGGCTCAAGCAATCCTCTCGCCTTCATCATTGCTTATGGGAATGCAAATGGATCTGTCACTTTGGAAAATACATTATAAAATAGTAAATATACACATACTATATGGCCCAGCAACTCCACTGTTAAGTACTCACGGGAAGAAAAGTCAAAGTATATGTCCATACAAAGATTTGTGCTCAAGTTCAGAACTGCTTTATTTTTAATGTCAATGATTGTGAAAAAGCAGAAGAACTCAAATACCCATCAACTGGTGAAGGGCTTAACTAATAAATGAAATATTATTCAGCAACAGAGAAAAATGAACTGATAACAAACAATAAGATAGATGTTACAAAAGCATTATATTAAATGAGAGAAACCAGACAAAAAGGAAATATAAAGTTCCATGTATATGAAATTCTAGAAAAGCCAGACTATAGAGATAGAAAGCAGATCATTGTTGCCACAGAGTCAAGAAGCAGGTGAGGGGAGCCACTGCCAAGAGGCTCACTGCAACTTTTAGGGGTAATGGAAAAATTCTATATCATGATTGTGGCAGTCACAGAGCTGCATACATCTGCCAAAATTCACCAAATTATATGCTTAGAATTGAATTTTAGGTCATGGGTAGTAGCTTATATTTGCAATCCCAGTGACTTGGGAGGCCAAGGCAGGAAGACCACTTAAGGCCAGGAGTTCAAGACCAGCTTGAGCAACATAGTGAGAGTACTGTCTCCACAAAAAAAAATTTTTTTTAATTAGCCAGTGTGGTGGCGTGGACCTGTAGTCCCAGCTACTTGCGAGGCAAGAGGATCCCTTGAGCCCAGGAGTTTGAGGCTGTAGTGAGCTATGATCACACCACTGCACTCCAGCCTGGGCAATGAGCAAGATCCTGTATCTAAAAGAAACAAAAAAGAATTTTACATATGTAAATTATGCCTCAATAAAGCTGAAGAAAATAGGAGGTGGCAATCAATCCCATGCACATCCTGTGTGGACATGCAGGTGCCTCCTGATTACCACAGTTCATATCCAGGAAGAGCTTCCCATGAGCTTTATTTTTACTGGTGAAATTAACAGTGCAAAATATCGGCCTCAACCCCCCCCCCCCAAAAAAAGTCACCTAGCAACATATTAAGCTAAAAAATATTATTTTACATATGCTCCTGTTTCTTTTTTATTTCCATAGGGTTTGGGGGAAACAGGTAGTGTGTGGTTACATGAATAAGTTCTTTAGTGGTGATTTCTGAGATTTTGGTGTACCCATTATCCTTTATTGTAATCTAAGTAATGTAAAATTCTTCCTTGAGTTTAGATGTTAGTGTTACATAATATATGTAATTTTGGACATAAGTATGGATTCTCTGTAACAGTAATTGTGGAATTACTGGTCTCTGCTGATATTCTATCCTAGGAAAACTGCTTTAAGTTTTCTCCTGCTAGGGCTCTTCAAAACAGTAAGCAGGAGTAATACCAAGAAATAAATTGCCCTGATGCCTTATATTTTAGAATAGGAAACAAATTGATCAATAAAGTTTTGTCAAAAGGTTATGGACATAAATAAAATGAAGAAACACCAAGTGAATGTTTGAAGCATGTAGCAATGACTTAAAGCAGACACATACTTTCTCTCCATGGATTTTTAATCTGTGATGGACCAAATGACTACAGATACAAGAAAATAAAATGTGAGTATAGTCTTTTGGCTGACAAGTCTAAAATTCAGGACTCTTATATTTATAAACATGGACATTAGTCAGTTATGATTATACAAAAAATGACTGGCAGATGGAAAATATTATACTGGGATTTTTTTGAGATGGAGTCTTGCTCTTGTCACCCAGGCTGGAGTGCAATGCCATGATCTCAGCTTACTGCAACCTCCACCTCCCGGGTTCAAGCAACTGTGCCTCAACCTCCCGAGTACCTGGGATTACAGGCACCCGCCACCACGCCCAGAGAATATTTTTGTATTTTTAGTAGAGACGGAGTTTCACCATGTTGCCCAGGCTGGTCTTGAATGCCTGACCTGAAGTGATCTGCCTGCCTTAGCCTTCCAAAGTGCTGGGATTACAGGTGTGAACTACTGCACCCACCCTGTATTTTAATAAAATACAAAATGATATGTACATATCTCCATGACTTTTTAATATACACAGGAGATCAAAGGACATACATAAAAATGTTAACAGTGATTGTCAATGAATATTTTTTATTCCTTTCCATGATTTCCAAATTTTTATGAGAACATATTATTTTCCTTATATTGACTTTAAGTAGACAGAAAGGAATACAAATACACATTAGAGAGTTCATCACAACAGGCAATTTGTTTCACTCTACTGTATACTATTTAGTTCATGTTTTCCTCACTAGGAAAGAACTTTCAAAAAATATGACATCACCTTGCACATAATGGTGTGCCCTGCAGATAACTCAGCTTCTACAAAATTCAAGTCAGTTGAACAAGACAGCAATGGCTGGGAAAACTTACTACCTGGGCAGGTAATTCAACACCTTAATATCAATAGTGCTCGGAAATGGAATCTTCCTCATTGTAAATGGCTTCTTCAAATGCTACATTCAGTTTGACACAAAGACAGTTCCCCTGTGACAAGCTTATTAGTGTATTTTTTAATATGAGGTAAGTATAAAAACCATAGAAGTCATTTTCTTGAAAGTAACTAGAACAAGACATTATCTGTTATCAAAGCATATGAAATGTGTTGAAAATTTACAAAGAAAACTGACACTGTGGGAAACTTTAAGTACATTTCATATAGCCAACCCAAAATATGACAAAAATGCCTGGTGCATGTTTTGGGGAATGTTCACGCAAGATAACAGACTTTGAATATAGACAAGTACCTAGAAAACATTTTTGAATTACTAAAAAGGATATCTGTTCTTTTAAAAATGTAAGGATTTGTGTAATAAACACCAGAAAATACCTGAAGGGGTATAGTTATTGAGCTGGGCTACAAAGCTATGCATTTGTCTGAAGACACTCAAATGACAAAAATACAAAATGGAAAAGCATGATTTTTTGCAATGAAAAATGTACCACAGGGGATCCAAGTCAATCATAAAACATTATGCATGATATAACATAGTCATTTGAACCATTCCCTGAAATACAAACTGTTTCATGAAAGAGGTAATAATAACATCGAGTATTTGCTGAAATGATATCTAATATTTGCTAAATTTTTAGTATACACCAATGACTATTCTAAGAACTGATGCTTTGTATTAACTCATGGAATATCAACACATAGGAAATAGTATTTGTCTTCTGACTTTATCCAGAACTAACAGAGTGTATGACTGATTCCTCTTGACCACTTCTCCCTAAGTCCACATCCAAAAAATTTAAATTAAGTGATAATATAGGTTTTTTTTAAAAAAAAAAACTCATACAACAAATTAACAGTTTCAAAATTACCCTTAAAACCAGGGGAAATGCTCTTATCAAATATTCCTTGGAATTATTCAAATCCTACCTGACATTTTTCTGACTGATCATTGCTCTGTATTAAGTACATTTTGTCAAAGTATTTATCATTGTTCATTATTAGCACTATTCTATTTATTTATTGTCACAGATTAATATCTGTCTAGAACAATGTCTAACTAGCTCATTTGAATATAATGCTTCTTTCAAAGGCTAAAAGCTCCTGGAGAGGAGGGACCAGTTTTAATTTATCTTTATTTGGGTGGGGGGCAGGGGGGCAGAACAGTGCTAGGTACACTGTAGGTGATTCAGTTGCTTTGAGTTGAAGTCCATTAAACACTAATGTTTGAAAAGAATTGTCTTCACCTTAGGATGCAGTCAGATAACCTTGAAAGAGTCTCAGGTGTGAGGCAATATTAAAAGTGCAAGGCTGCCTGCACAGGTAATTAATAGAAAGAAAACAGGACTCAGCTCATTCCCCGGGAAAATTCAGTAGTGGCATCTTTAGTAGAGCAAAAATCAGTTTTCAAGTACAGTATTAAATGACCTTCCTTCCTGCTCTGGCTAGAAGCAAATTACATTACGAGGCGTCAAACATGCACCTTCCTATGTGGTATGTTCAGGCCCTGCTCGGGCTATTACCAAACAGGACACTTTGGGCACCTCTCTGTGCCTTGAATGGCCTCATGAATTTCCCCTTCTGTTACTTCGAGTAACCTCAGAGATCTTAATGAGACAATGTAAGTAAAGCACATCCTCACTTCGTGAGCGCTCAATCAATGGTGGCCGGCTCATCATTAACTGTAAGTAGCCCATGGGTGGAACAAAGCAACATGGATGTTTCCTTTCACAGCAGACTTTGGCAGTTGGCTGCCAGGGAAAGAGAGGGCTTCTCTCAGCCTGAGAAACGACTGAAGCAAAGGCTATGACCCAGTACTGTTCATCTGGTGAATCTGTATGGAACACCCCTAAAGATTTACTATTGCCATAACAGCTTTTTCCTGCCCACCCACAATCCCCACCCCAGGGAGAAAGTTGCCTTTTTCTAGCTGTCAGGTATCAGGCAGACTCCTCTTCCAGTAGCTCCAGGGATGAGCTCGACAGGTCCTAGCCACGGTTCAGCCCACGTTCCAGCTGTGGACCTTGAGCCCTCTCTCAAAGGCCTAATGGTCAGGCTCAGGAGTTGGAGTTAGGATGTGTATCAATTAGAGTTTACCAAAGAAATAAACCAATAGGATATATATACAGAGAGAGAAGAAAAATACATTATGGGAATTGACTCCCATGATTATGGAAGATGAGAGGTCCCACCATCTGCCATCTGCAAGAGAAGAACCAGGAAAGCAAGTGCTGTTATTCAGTACAAGGTCCAAGGCCTGAGGACTACGCAAGCCAATGGTGTAAGTCCTGGAGTTTCAAGATCCAAGAAGCAGGAATTCTGATGTTCTAGGGCAGAAGTTGGCTGTCCCAGCTCAAGAAGATTCACCCCTTTTCCGCCTTTTTGTTTTATCTGGGCCCTCATAGATTGTATGGTGCTCACCCACATTGGTGAGAGTGGATCTTCTTAACTCAATCCATGAATTCAAATGCTAATCTCTTCCGCAAACACCCTCACAGACACAGCCAGAAATGATGCTTTACCCGATATGTGGGCATCCAATAGCCCAGTCAAGTTAACACACGAAATTAACCATCACAGGGTGGGTATTGCAGGGAGAGAAATTGTGTAAAGGCTCGGAGGTTAAGGTTACAGTGTGTAAGTAGTTCTACACTGGCCATGGAATAGGGTGGATGTAGTCCACAGCTTCTAGTTTCCGTGGCTCAAGAGTGGTGTCACTCAACTCTGAGCCTCAGTTTCCTCAAGCAGGCACATTTACCATCACAAACACCTGCCTTGCCAACCTCAACATATTATTTGATAACCAGAGAAGCTAACAGACTCACAAAAAGTATACTTTGGAAATATAAGTGCTCATTATTTTCTCAAGACACTATCTGAAAAATATTCAAGAGGTGTATCTCCCAGCTTCCTTGGGAATCTCAGACAAGTCACTGGACTCAGTTAGCTTATCTGAAAAATGGGAATGACAACTCCATCTCACTAGATTATTGTGAGACATGAAAATACAAATACTCTTTGCCTTCTGCGAATCCCAAAGTCAGCAAAATATATATTAATTTACTGTATCTCCCAAAGAGAAAACTTCAAGTTTCTATCTGAGACATAATAAAAGAGTCAGAAATCTTTCTATTGCAATACGTTAAAGCAGCATTTGTACTGCCGCCTGTCCCTGTGCTGCTCCCGGCTGCATCTGTGGCATGCGCTGTCTTCACTCTCACACAGTTTTCCTTCAATGTAGTGAGAGGTCGAATCCAATGTTTTGCCAATCCTTGCTCCCTCTTTTTTCTTTAGGTTGCTTTTTTCCTAACAGATTTTCTATACCCTATCACACCCCATGCTTTAGGAATTAGAGTAAAACTCTGCGTGTGGTATGCTCTGCCCCTGCCCATTCACCGACGGGCTCTGCCTGGATATGTTTGCTCCAGGGGTGGCTTAGGAGCCATGAAGTTCTTGTTTCCCTTGGAGATTAGAATTTCAAGGTTCACACGGGGTGCATTCAGCTCACACATACTTTCACACATACTTTCAGTCTCTGTAAAAATTAAAATGCAGCAGGTAGTGTTCCTGCAGATCTCTATGCAAAAACATTCTGCCTGTGCTGGCCAAGGAAATCAAGTCCATTACAACTCCTCGTGCTCATCCTTCCTTCCAAGAAGAGAGGACTCATACATATTAGGCTGCTGTAAACAGCAAGCAAATTGTCTTTAAATGCATTGTTTGGCTTTTAAGTCTCTTTGGCTTTCGACTATGAGTGAATTAATATGTTCTTTGACATGAGAAGAGTAAAAGCAAGCCACTGAAAAATGAGTAGTGAAGATTTGAATAGAACTAAATATTCCAAATCTGATCAGAAAATGCTTGTCCATCCCTCTCTATTTCTCCCCCGTATCCAACATCCCCCAAACCATATATTCTTCCCAACAATAATACCAAAAGAAGAAAAAGGTTATTTCACCTCTAGCATCACATAGAGTGTGAATCTTAAAACATTCATTTCTCTCAAATTAAATCCAGCACCTATGACCACCAGCAGCAGAGCATAGCTGTTAACACCTTTGACCAACAAATCGGGGTCTAAACCCTGGCCCTGCTCCTTGGTATCAAATGACCTTGATTAAAGTGTTGTAATATTTCTGAGGTATTGGGATTTGATTGGGGGTAGCCACTGGCAATAATTTGAGCAATGCTTTGACTATATCATTCCAAGTACTGCCCAACACCAATTCAGAGAAGACATCCTGAAGGTTCTGTTCTTTTGGAAACACATCCAGTACCAAAATCTGTATCAGATGGTGTTCACCTAGAGAAGCAGCACCAGCGGGAGGCAGATGATAAAATGACACATAGACTAGGTAGGTAGGTAGATAGATAATTCATTACAGAAAATTAGCTCACTCTTGTGGAGGCTGAATAAGCAAGTCTGACATGCCTAGCCCAGGCAATCAGGACAGAAAGATTATGAGCAGAATGAAACTCACAGGCACAGCCCAGCACTGTCATCCATAGACGGAATCTCATCTCTTTGTAAGAAAAACCTCAGTCCCCTTCTGAAGGCCATCCCACTATTCAGTAAGGCCCAGCCAGATTTTCCAGGGTAACCTCCCTTACTTAAAGTCAAGTGGTTAGTGGCTTTAATTACACATGCAAAATACCTTCATAGCAAGACATAGATAAGTGTTTGACTAACTGGAAACTGCTTTCTCGTCAAATTGACACAGTAAAACACCAACAAAAATAGTTTATTAAAAATTCCAATACCTAGATATAAACCTAACAAACATCTGCATGACCTCTGCATTGAAACTACAAAATATTAAGAAAGAAATGTTAAAAGACAAACACGTGGCGGGGGTTACACCATGTTCACAAACTGGAAGGTTCAATATTGTAAAGCTAACAGTGCTTCCCAAATTTAACTGTAGATAAACGTAATCCCAATTTTATTCCTAGCAAATTTTGTACCGACATTGGAACAAAAACATTTTTAAATTTATATAAAAATGCAAAAGGCCAAAATTAACCAAAATAATCATTTGTTTCCTGTTGAAGAAAGCTTATACTCTAGATATTAAGACTTATGGAATGATAATTATTGAAACAGTATAAATTGCCATAAAAGAAGAGACTGATCGATTCATGGAACAGAATGGAGTCCAGGAACTGAAACACATATATGTGGTTATCTGATTGGTGATGGAGAGGCCACTCACTGCAATGCAGTGGGGAAATCACAGAATTTTCTACAAATGGTTCTAGCTCAATTGGATAGCTATGGAAAAAAAATCTTTTTTTTTTTTTTTTTTTTTGAGACGGCGTCTTGCTCTGTCGTGAGGCTGGAATGCAGGGGTGAGATCTTGGCTCACTGCAACCTCCGCCTCCCAGGTTCAAGCGATTTTCCTGGCTCAGACTCCCGAGTAGCTGGGATCGCAGGCACGTGCCAGCACGTCCAGCTAATTTTTGTATTTTTAGTACAGACGGGTTTTACCATGTTGGCCAGGATGGTCTCAATCTCTTGACCTCGTGATCTGCCCACCTCGGCCTCCCCAGGCGTGAGCCACCACGCCCAGCCAAAAAATCTTTATTCTTACCTCATATCATATACACACAGGCAAATCTATCCAAGAGAGACTGTAGATCCGAATGTGAAAGGTAAAACAATAAGACTTTTAGAAGTAAATATCTGAAAGTATATTCATGACTTTGGAGTAGGCAAAAATTTTGCAAATAGGACGCCAGAAGCACTAGCTATAAAGGTATACATTATATATTTTTTTAATTTATATATATTAAAATTAAGATTTTCTGTTCAAAGGGTAACATTTAATCATTTCATGATGTACATGTATATCACATCACACTATGCACCTTAAATATATGTAATAAAAATCATAACTGTTTCAGCAAACTAAAAAAAAGGGCACCATTAAGAACCAAGAGAGATGATTTCATCCAAGATGGTGGTTAGACACAACTCCAGCACACAACACCCAGCAAAAGAGATGCAGAAACCCAGAGATCTCCTAGCTCCAACCAAGGTACCAGGTACATTTCAACGGGTCTGGTCCAAGGGTGTGCAAAGCCCACTCATGGCAGACCGAGGCGGGGGAGGAGTGCTGCTTCACCCAGAAAGTGCATCTGACCAGCGAGTCGGAGGCTTCACCTCTGGTGCTCCAGTCCAGATACAGCACTTGCCCCAAAGCTTCAGCAATACACAGAACAGGGGATCTTTGCCAGTCAAGCGCTGGGAATTACAAGTGCAGAGTTGAATAGGAGTCTACAGACTGAGCTATCGCCCCTCTCCCCCCACCCCGGAGAGAGAGGGAGCTGTAAGCGGGAGCAGCTGGGCGGCCCCTACCCCATGACCGGAGAGAGAGAAAGCTAAAAGGGGAGACTGCTGGGTGCGGCTGGGTGGGTCCCTACCCTCCCCCACAAACCCCAGAGAGCTGAAGCTCTGACTCTAGTGGGTTGTGTAGCCAGTGCCACAGTCTGAGAGGAACCCTGAATAATCCAGCCCAGTGGAGGAAGGGCACAACCCACCACTAGAGGGGGTGAGACCAGACTACATGTTTTAACCAAAAACACAGGAAGCCTACGTAGCAACAGGATGGCGTTCTCGACAGCCCAGCAGCGCCTATAGGTCAGCGGAAGAGGCAGGCCTAATCTCCCAATATAAACAAAAAAGAAACAGGAAGCTCCCCTAGTAATGTGAAGGAGTCCCTAGAAACCCAGTAGCACCCCCCACAGGCAGACAAGCGACCTCATCAAGCAGCTCTCTCACACCACAGCCAGGTAAATCCACAAAGATGGGAAAAAAAACAGCACAAAAAAGGTGAAGCCACCAAAGACCAGAACACCTCTTCTCCTTCAAGGGACCACAACTCCTCAACAACACAGGATCACAACTTGACCGAGAAGGAGGGTGAAGAATTGACGGAAACAGGATTCAGAAGGCGGATAATAACAAACTTCTCAAAGCTAAAGGAACACATTCTAACTCAATGCAAAGAAACCAAAAGCCTTGAAAAAAGGTTAGACGAAATGCTAACTAGAATAACCAGCTTAAAGAAGAACATAAATGACTTGATGGAGTTGAAGAACACAGCACGAGAACTACATGAAGCAAACACAAGTTTTAATAGCCAAATGATCAAGCAGAAGAAAGGATATCAGAGATTGAAGATCAACTCAATGAAGTAAGAAGAGAAGGCAATACAAGAGAACAAAGAGTGAAAAGAAACGAACAAAGCCTCCAAGAAATATGGGATTATGTGAAAAAACCTAATCTACGCTTGACTGGTGTACCTGAATATGACGGAGAGAATGAATTCAAGCTGGAAAACACACTCCAGGATATTATCCAGGAGAACTTCCCAAGCCTAGCAAGGCAGTCCAAATTTCAAATTTGAGAAATACAGAGAACTACACAAAGATATTCCTCAAGAAGAGCAACCCCAAGGAACATAATTATCAGATTCACCAGGGTCAAAATGAAGGAAAAAATGCTAAGGGCAGCCAGAGAGAAAGGTCAGGTCACCCACAGAGGGAAGCCAATCAGACTCACAGCAGATCTATTGGCAGAAACCCTACAAGCCAGAAGAGAGTGGGGCCAATATTCACATCCTTAAAGAAAAGAACTTTCAACCCAGAATCTCATATCCAGCCAAGCTAAGCTTCATAAGTGAAGGAGAAATAAAATCCTTTATGGACAAGCAATTATTGAGAGCTTTTGTCACCACCAGACCTGCCCTACAAGAGCTCCTGAAGGAAACACTAAGCATGGAAAGGAACAAGTACCAGTCACTGCAAAAGCAAACCAGTTGGCAAAAACCAAAAGTGCAATGAAGAAAATGAGTCAATTAATGAGAAAGAAAAGCAGCCAGTAACAAAATGGCAGGATCAAATTCACACATAACAATATTAACATTGAATGTAAATGGCCTAAACGCCCCAATCAAAAGACACAGACTGGCAAAAAAATTCTTGCAATCTACCCATCTTATGAAGGGCTAATATCCAGAATCTACAAAGAACTAAAACAGATAGACAAGAAAAAACAACCCCATTCAAAAGTGGGCGAAGGATATGAACAGACACTTTTCAAAAGAGGACATATATGAGGCCAACAAACATATGAAAAAATGTTCATCATCACTGGTCATTAGACAAATGCAAATCAAAACCACACTGAGATATCATCTCACACCAGTTAGAATGGCGATCATTAAAAAATCGGGAGACAACAGATGCTGGAGAGGATATGGAGAAATAGGAACACTCTCACACAGTTGGTGGGAGTGTAAATTAGTTCAACCATTGTGGAAGACAGTGTGGCAATTTCTCAAGGATCTAGAAATAGAAATTTCATTTGACCCAGCAATCCCACTATTGGGTATATACCCAAAGAACTATAAATCGTTCTACTATAAAGACACGTGCACACGTATGTTCACTGCAGCCCTGTGTACAACAGCAAAGACCTGGAACCAACCCAAATGCCCATCAATGATAGACTGGACAAAGAAAATGTGGTACATATACACCATGGAATACTATGCAGCCATAAAAAACGATGAGTTCGTGTCTTTGTAGGGACTTGGATGAATCTGGAAACCATCATTCTCAGCAAACTGACCCAAGAACAGAAAGCCAAGCACCGTATGTTCTCACTCATAGGTGGGTGTTGAACGAGAACATGTGGACTCAGGGAGAGTAGCATCACACACAAGGGACAGTTGGTGGCGGGGGTAAGGGAGAGACAATGGGGGGTGAGGAGGGAGGGGAGGGTGGGAGGGATAACATGGGAGAAATGCCAGATATAGTATGCACCTAAAGTAAAATAAATAAATTATATTTTTTAAAAAGTCCAAAAAAAAAAAAGAACCAAGAAAATGAAGAAATAGGCCTATATGTAGATAATCAATTGATTTTGGAAAATATGCTAAGATAATGGTACTGAAATAACTGAATCACCATATAACAAAGAAAGATCTTTGAGTCCCACCTCACATGTTTAAAAAAGAAATGTTCACAATGTATCATAAACCTCAATGTAAAAGCTACAACTATGTACAGGTGATGGCCTAGTTCTTGCTCTGGATGCTAGTTACAGGGTTATTTATGTTTTCAGGCTATATACCACACTTTGTTGTATGTTTACTGTAATTCTATTAAAAGAAAACACCATGTATAAATCATGCAATCATGCACCATGTAATGACATTTGGGTCAATGATGGAAGATTATAATAATAAGACTGTAGGTAATCTTATGTCATAATATTATAATACCATATTTTAACTGTACTGTTTCTCTGGTTAGGTACGTTTAGATACACAGATACTTAACCATTGTTATAACTGCCTACAGCATTCAGTACAGTAATATGCTGTACAGGTTTGTAGCCTATACCATAGAGCCTGGGTGTGTAGTAGGCCATTCCAAAGTGTGTATATACACTCTCTGATGTTTGCACAAAGAACCTGCCTGATGATGCATTTCTCAGAATGTATGCCCATCATTATGTGATGCATGACTCTATATGTGTGTATGTGTATATGTATATATGTGTACATGTGTTTAGACACAGGTGTATATATGTATATACATATGCATATACATATATACACCTGTGTCTAAACACATACACGTATATACATATATACGCGTATATACATACTTACAAATATCATATATACACACACAACTATATATACACATATAACTGTGCATATGTATATCTGCTTGAAGCCCCAACTCACGTTCCAATATTATGAACTGTCTCTAAACCACACCCTAATTCCACAAGGCCAGAAGTACTCTCCCCTGCCTTGAACTTTAATTGCGTTTATTTATAACTCCTTTATGCTGCATCTTAATTTCTTTTCTATAGTAATGTTGCCTGGATACAGATTGTATTTCTGCTACTAGACTGTAACTATCTCCATCAAAGAGTCTAACACAGTGTTTTGGCCAGAGCAAGTACTCAGTAATTTCATGTCGAAGGAAAGAATAAAACCTTAGCTTGGCTTTAAAACAAGCCTAAATCGTCAGTTTTTCTTTTTAAGCAGCCATTGTAACATCAAAATATTTTCTCTGATTAAATGAATTGTGGACAAAGCACAGTGTGAATTAATTTCAGGTATAAACTCTATAATTTTTTATACATAGTCTACCTTACACATTTTAATACAGCAATATGACTGGTAATTTTTGAACAATTGATATCTATAGACTTTAATTTCTAAATTATAATATATATTTTAACATGAAATAGTAGTTGCTATTGGATGTAGAGAGAGAGGCATTACAGTCTGATGGTCAATACCTTTAGGAGGTATCTGGACTACTGTAGCATGTCACATTAAACTGATTCTTTATTACTCAGTTTACTTTCCTCCCTAGACTTGGAGCCCCTCAAAAACATCAACCACATCTTATTTTTTGCACGTCCAAGGTCAATTACAGATCTTTGCTCTGTGTGTACACACAGTACTCACAAATCATACACAGAATATCTTTAATAGATAAATAACAGAATGACTTGAAATAAGGAGATCCTCATTTTAAGCCCTGCCTAGCTTTTAACTCTTGTTTGCCTAACCAAGTGAGAAGGTATTTCCTTCCTTCCTTCCTCATTCTCTCCTTTTCTATCTATAATAGCAATAATAATACTGCTATGAAAATTATAGATAATTTCTCTGTTCAGTCTTCTTACCAATGTATTTTTTCTTATCACACATTGTATTACACATTATAGCATTGCAAAGCAAGTGACGTCTGTTTTAGGAAAAGTTAAATCTTGAGACTCTCCTGTGTCCTGGTATGTTTGAACATAAATACTTAAGGTCAGCTAGGATTAATAGGTCTCAGATAAATGTCATGCCCATTTCACCCTGCCCTTTCAATTATTGGTCTCTCTACATATTTTGGGGTTGCAAATATATTTTCTTTCAAATGTAACTCCAGTTGATTGAGAGATACCTTGGGTTCGTCAGCTGAGAAAGATTCTGAACTTGCCTTCAGTCTCAGCAAGACAGAATGCTCTAATTAATTAGTAAGGGAAGATGAACAATTGGTATGTATGCTCTATTACTGCCATCCCTTTTCCATGGCCCGTAGTTATTTAATGCCAAAGTGAAAATTCAAATATCCATTCATTTATTCATTGTTTCTTCCATCCGTTCAAGATACACTTACTGAGCACTAACTATGCTCGGCCCATAATGGCCAATATGATTAGAGAACCGGCTAAGAGCTCTAGAATAACACTTACTCATAGGTCCTTTTCATGAAGATTTTTTTTTTATTGCTTGTATAGTAATTCTAATGGTGTTGATTAGTGAGATTTCATTACCCATGCCTGTGTTAAAGAATACTATTGTCTTTCCAACATGCTATTTCATTTATCTTAAAAAGCATGCTTGTTAATTGAAAGGGCACAGATGTTTCTATACCCTTAAGAAACTGAGGCATAATAGAGCATGGTGTAGCAAAACAGATCGTTTGATTTGGGTTTCTGTAATCATAAAATGTTAGATTAAAAAAAGTCTTGGTAATCATTCTAGTTTCTCCACAATAATGTTCTGTTTTTGTGACTTCCCAAGAAATGCCCCTTTCATGAACTCATTCACTACATGCCTAGACTTCACTAAGTATGGAAACATCAGCACTCCAACATGGGCAGGGAGTAAATTTTAATAAAATTGAGAAAGTAACACTAACTGCAACTGCCTTTAGGAAATGCAGAGTTTAAATAGCTGGATTTTCTCCTTTCCTCCCTTTTGAGTTTGCCTTTTGATAGTGGTGTCAGAAAGGCAGAGAAATGTGTTTAAATAATAATGTATTATACACTTGCAAGCTTGGTGGTTCATCACCTACCTCCTAATTTTTGTTTTAAAAACAGGTGTATGTGTGTGTGTCTGTGTGAGAGAGTATGTGTGTGAGAGAATGTGTGTGTGTGAGAGAATGTGTGTGTGCGTGCATGCGCGCATGTAATATGAAGCAAAAAGAGGAAGACAGCTTATACAGAAATCCATCAGGAACAGAGCCCAGAGCCCAGCGTGCTATTCTCTCTTCTTCGCATAAGAACCTCAGGGTACTAGGAATGACCAGAGAGTAAAAGTCTTTGATTCTCTGCAGCCCTAGGTCATGCCGTATAGATAGAATAAACCCTAAGATTTGGGTAGTTTATTTTAAAAACCTGGTACTTTGTACCAGCTTGAAAGCTGGTTACCCCCTCCTTGAAACCAAATTTATTTTCAGTTTCTAATTATACTTCCCAGGCAACTTCCCATGAAAAAAAAAAAAAATTAGGAAGTGTATTTTCTGGGGCTGTGTCAAGCTCTCAGGAGTGGATATTTGGATAGGTAAGGCGAGTCCACATCATAAGATCAAATAACGACTCTGTTGTAATCTAAATTCAACCAATTTTAAATTTCAAGGTTCCAAGTTGTATTTAGGTCCTATTTTTAGAGTTATTCCTTCCAATAATACATCTTTTCCTCCAGGTTGAGATTTTTAAAATATTGCTCAATTACTTCCTAGATCCCTAAGTGTTTCTTAAGGAGTTTCTTGACTCTTGAAATTATTGTCTACCAAACATTAGTGAATGTAATTAATTCATTTTCTTGATTTCGTAGGTGTGATATCACATGTACAAAATTATAATACACAGCTCTGCTTTCTGGCAGGGAGCACCACGTGTTTAGCATAGCAATCTATTACACCACACACACATTATTCATTAACACTAATGGACATCATGTGCATAAAACCCCACTCATTAATTGGAAAATTAAACTCCCTTGTGTATAAATAAATCACACCCCCAGCTATATAAAGGCACTTATTTTTATCTTTAAATTTGTATTTTTAGTGCTTGTTTCATAAATGCAATTGGATGGATCTATAATATCTTTTATTGTAGCAAAGATCTGGCTATACTGAAAACAAACTCTACATCCAAAAGTTCATCCTTTCTTTGGTTACTAACATTCCATGTGTAGCCAAAAGACGCATGGTTGAAGTTTAAGAAACATTCTGCAGTCTGCTAAAAATGCAAGTAGGTCCTCTAAGCAGGAAAAACTTTTAAGGGGAAAAGGCTTCTTAAACTCAAAATGCCACTTTCACTTGTTTCTTTTTTTTTATTGCATTTTAGGTTCTGGGGTACATGTGAAGAACATTCAAGATTGTTGCATAGGTACACACATGGCAGTGTGATTTGCTGCCTTCCTCCCCATCACCTATATCTGGCATTTCTCCCAAGCTATCTCTCCCCCAACTCCCCACCCCTCTGCTGTCCCTCCCCTATTTCCCCCGACAGACCCCAGTGTGTGATGCTCCCCCTCCCTGTGTCCATGTGTTCTCATTCTTCAACACCCACCTATGAGTGAGAACATGCGGTGTTTGATTTTCTGTTTTTGTGTCAGTTTGCTGAGAATGATGGTTTCCAGGTTCATCCATGTCCCTACAAAGGACACGAACTCATTGTTTTTGACGGTGCATAATATTCCATGGTGCATATGTGCCACATTTTCCCTGTCCAGTCTATCATCAATGGGCATTTGGGTTGGTTCCAGGTCTCTGCTATTGTAAACTGTGCTGCAACGAACATTTCGTGTGCATGTGTCCTTACAGCAGAACGATTTATAATTCTTTGGGTACACACCCAGTACTGTTGGGTCAAATGGAATTTCTATTTCTAGGTCCTTGAGGAATTGCCACACTGTCTTCCACAATGGTTGAACTAATTTACACTCCCACCAACAATGTAAATGTGTTCCTATTTCTCCACATCCTCTCCAGCATCTGTTGTCTCCAGATTTTTTAATGATTGCCATTCTTCACCTGTTTCTTTACCTGAAATGCCAAGTGAACCATCATCAGTCCCTGTGTTCTGATTTCCTCAGCTGTAAAGTGAGATAATAAGACCTCTCTCCCTTTGTTGGGAAGGCTTAATGAAATGACAGACATAAAGGGCTTGCCACAGAATCTGCCAAGGTAGACAGAGGCTACAAAAGAAGGATGAGGGCTGGGCACAGTGGCTCACACTTGTAATCCCAGCACTTTGGGAGGCCCAGGTGGGTGGCTCATCTCAAGTCAAGAGTTTGGGACCAGCCTGGCCAACATGGAGAAACTCCATATCTACTGAAAATACAAAAATTAGCCAGGCGTGGTGGCTCATACCTGTAATCCCAGATACTCGGAAGGCTGAGGCAGGAGAAGCTCCTGAACCCGGGGTGGTTGCAGTGAGCCAAGATGGCGCCACTGCACACTCCAGCCTGGGCAACAAGAGCAAAATTCTGTCTCAAAAAAAAAAAAAAGAAAGAAAGAAAGAAAAATGAGATAATCCACCGCTTAAATCATAACTCATGGTAACATGGCCCTACTACGTGTCAGTCACTCTATAGAATGCTTGTCTTACCTTACCTCAAATCATCCTCACAATTCTGATAAAAAGTTGATTATTCCCAATGTATACATGAACTACAGCTTCAGTTTATAGGACTCTGGCTCAGGGAGGTCAACCAGTTCTGTCAAAGTCACGCAGATTCTTGTGCAAGGACTCTGTGTGATTATAGTCTGTGCTCTTTCCCTGATCAGAATATGCTGAAGAATATGTGCAGAAACAGGAGAACTTTTTGTCCTAGAAAAATATCCAAGGTCCCATAAATTATAATGATGTCTCCTTTTGTAGCTTCTCGGGGAATCCTTGAAGACAATTGTTTTAGAAAACTGAAATAGTTTTGAATCATATAGCTAAGTATAGACAGGTTCGATGACAGAAACTAGAATATCAAGCATCTTCAGCATCCAATAAATGAGTGCTGAGTAACTCTGGAACCCTGCAAGCTATCGCAGCTCACACTTGCCTTGCTTCAGATGTTAGGGGAAGGGAAATCCAGTTAAATTCTATTTGTTTGTCAACATTTCCTAATAAAACTACCAAAATCTCAACCCAGTTTTTTTTAAGAAATGAAAGAAAAGGATTGGGTTAAAATAAGTAACTACATAAGAACAAGGATGATTTTATCCACATTTATACAGACATTTAAAAAATGTTTAATCATAATATGATTAGTGTTTGGAAATATTTATCTAGTTTAAAAATAGTTTTAAAGTTGTGAAAAAATGTTTTAAATAAATAAAAGGCTCTGAGAACCATCGAGCATTTATGACATTGTTAAGAACTGACTGAAGTGTCATTTGAGTAATGCTTCTGAAATTTCCTACACAAACTAGTGCCCTGATACGTGGACATCAACAGTTTCTCCATTGCAAACAGTATGTCTTCTCCACTTTAAACAAAGATGAATCCTTGAAACAGAGATTAGTATCAGTGTTTCTTCAACTCATGGTAAAAATTCATCATGACTTTCTCTATTAATGTATCCTTGCATAATTTATCTCTATTAATGTATCCTTGCATAATTTACTTTATCCTTGCACAAGAAAATACTGTAAAAATTTATTTGGAAAAAATGCAGTTTACTGTAGTCTGAAAGAATTTTCCACACATACACTACAGAGGGAGGCAGAGGTTGTAATAAGCTGAAGTCACACCATTGCACTCCAGCCTGGGCAACAAGAGCAAAACTCTGTCTCAAAAAAAGAAAAAGAAAGAAAAACTCTGAATATTGACTCCCGACAAAGCAGAATTCCATTGTCCACCTACTATATAGGCATTTATGTTAACCAAATTCCTTTCATGTCTCTTTATTAGTGTGCTCACATTCATACTGCCAGGACTGTATCTCCAAAAGCAAGATAGAGCATCACAGCTGATACTCTATGTCCATGTGATGACAGACCATCATATCAGATAGTCTGTTTTCCACTTGTGGTGTCACTTCAGAGCTCAAAAAATTTCAAATTTCAGAGCATTTCATATTTTGGATGCTCAATCTGTATGTGTATATGTGTGCATGTGTACATATTTATATGCATTTATCATTAACATACAATAGACTGGGTTTCATTTCTGTCCGCTCTACTTGTAGCACTGGTCTAATGTTAACAAGTCGTCTATTATGAGATTGACGGCTCTGGTTCATACCTAGATACCTCAATTAACGGAAGATTTTTAAAAACAATTTTAACTAAAAAAAAAAAAAAAGAACATTAATAATGTTTTGGGTATTTTCTCAAACTCAATACAGCCATATTCTTTGATTTGTACATTTTTGTATTTGTTACCACTCAGTATACCTAGGAATCTAAAATGCTGGCATTCTGTAACATAACCATTAGGATAGTTGTTACATATTTAATTTCATGCTCCACTCAGCATAAAGCAGTTGTGGGACTACAGACCAAAGCAAATTAAGTGGCTTCTTAGATAATTTCCTGCTTAATTGAAAGCAGGTAGCTCTTTAAAAGTAATAATTGGCTTTGTTTCAAATGATTGTAAAGTTATTTTTTTTTTTAATACATGGTTATAGAATAACTTTCTACTTAATCCAAACACAATGAGTTGGGAGTCTCCCACTGAGTCTAAGGGACATAAAGGTAACCTAGTTATGGTAGCAAATAAATGGGGGGAGGAGCGGATGTGGGACATGGGGCAAGGCAGGGGAAGAGTGGTATGGTGTCTGAGTTGGAACACACACAGACATGCACATCCATATGTATGTACTGTACACAGATTTAGGTTGAATATCCCTTATTTGAAATGCTTGAGACTAGAAGTGTTTCAAATACCAGATTTGGATTTTGGAATATCTGCATATACATAATGAGATTATCTTGTCATGCTACCCAAGTCTAAACACTAAATTCATAATGCTTCACATGTACCTTATACACAGAGCCTGAAGGTGATTTTATATATTTTAAATTATTTTGTGCATGAAACAGAGTTTTGACTGCAACTCACTATATGAGGTCAGGCGTGGAATTTTCCACTTGTGTCATGTCAGAGCTCAAAAAATTTCAAATTTCAGAGCATTTCAGATTTTTGATTTTTGAATTAGGGATGCTCAATTGTGTGTGTGTGCATGTGTACATGTACATGCATTTATCATTAACATATACAATAGATTGGGTTTCATTTCTGTCTGCTCGCTCATAGCACTGGTCTAATGTTCACAAGTAGTCTATTATGAGATTGATAGGCCTGGTTCATACCTAACAGACAGGTCTCCCTTATTACAGTGTAAAAACAGACTATCTGATATGATGGTCTATCATCACATCAAGATAGAGTAACAGCTGTGATGCTCCATCTTGCTTTTGAAGATGCAGTCCTGGCAGTATGAATGTGAGCACACTAATAAAGATACATGAAAGTAATCTGGTTAACATAAATGCCTATATAGCAGGTGGACAATGGAATTCTGTTTTGTCAGAAGTCAATATTCAGAGTTTTTCCAGGGGTTTTTTGGAGTGGTGGTGGTGGTGTTGTTTTGAGATGGAGTTTTTGCTCTTGTTGCCCAGGCTGGAGTACAATGGCGTGACTTCAGCTTACTGCAACCTCTGCCTCCTGGGTTCAAGTGACTCTCCTGCCTTGGCCTCCCAGGTAGCTGGGATTACAGGCACCCACCATCATATCTGGCTAATTTTTTGTATTTTTAGTAGAGACAGGGTTTCAGCATGTTGGCCAGGCTGGTCTCGAACTTGTAACCTCAGGTGGTCTACCAACCTCAGCCTCCCAAATGCTGGGATTATAGGCATGAGCCACCGCGTCCAGCCTCACAGTTTTTCAAATAAATTAGAAAAATCTTTTAAGTCACAAGAAAAAGAGAATGTTTTCTTGTTGCATATATTGAACAGAGTAAGAGAGAAAGAGACAGACAAATGAAAAGATATTCTTAAAAACCCAAAATTTTAAATCACTACAAGAAAAAAATATATACTGAATTTTTACATTCATCAATTGCCATGGTGATTCTTGCAACTGATAACAGTGAGCATCAGCACCCTAGAGCTATGGAGTAAGTGCTAAAAGATGCGCTTTTGGTATTTAATGAAATTCTAACTTGCCTGCAGTTTTGGGGTTTTTTTGCGGGCTCGCAGGCTTGCGTGTGCGCGTGCGTGTGTGTGTGTGTGGTTTGTGTGTGTGTGTGTGTGTATGTGTCTACTACTTTGGATCACTGCTGTCAATCAGGCTGCACTTGGAACCACTAGCTATGCAGTTACAGCGCAATGTACTAACAAACTATCTGTCAATAGTTGGAACCACCCTGTAGTACTAAATGCTTGGTTTCCCATTTTTGTGGCATCTCCAAGAATGTTTTTACAGTCATGTTTAAAATGCCAAAGGAAGGAAAGAAGAAAAGAAGGGAAGGGGGAAGGGAGGGAGGAAAGCAGGGAGGCAGGGCTTCCAGCAGAGGAGCCCTCAGTGAGTCTTGTAGTCATGCTGGAAATAAATGTTCACCAGCTATTTCAGTGTTCCACCTTCGTGGCATATACTCCATTTCCCTACCTACTCGAAGCTGGACAGGGTAATGCATGTGCTTTGGTCCTTGGAAAATCTCAATTGATGTGTATCAATTCTGCCAGGCAGAGGCCTTTCACAGCCAACACAAGATATATCTTGCTTTTTCCCCCTCCCTTGAGCCACAGCCACCAACTCTCTAGACAGTAGAGGGTCCATTGGCCTCACTCAAACCTGGAAGGAGAAAACATTAGCCAATCCATCATGGACACGTAGCAGAACCAAGACACAAATCTTTGTTTCTACGAGCAACTAAGATTTCACTGCAACATAACCTAGCCCTAACTAATACAGCAGGTGATGGGAGAGAAATAAGAATTCAACTTGTAGTGGCAATTATCATAAAATTAAAAAGAGAAAACAAGGTGAAAAGAAAGATGGCATAAAAGGATATGACGTTCTAGAATGAATATGAAACTGAAAATTCAAATACTGGCAATAACTGGTCAACAAACAAAGAACAATGCTAACAGAATTCTATCAGGTACCCCATAAAGCATAGAGTAAAACAGTCCTAGGGGATATTAGTTTTTAGACTGAGGAGGATATTTTACGTCTCCTCTGACCTATTTTAGCATTCTTCCAACATGACTTCCCTTAATGGTCAATACAATTTTTCAGAAATTCCTGAAGGAACAATCAGCATAAGTTGGTTGTCGCTTGAGCGTGTTGTATGAAAGAGAGGATGATGGTTGCACTTCTCACTTTAGGACCGGAATCAATGGTGGTCCTGCTGAATGAGATAGAGAACCCAGAAGGCAGATGAATTTGGGATGCTGAGATTGAAAAGCCTACAGACATCCCAATGGAGACATCCAGTGATAACTGCAGACTCAGTAAATAAGTTTGAATCCATTAGCTTTTTCATGAGACGGAAATTTTGGAATTGAGTAAGATTATCTAGGGTCAGTATATATGAGAAAAAGAGGGCAGGACCTCAAATTACACAAAAGTTTAATAGGTAAGGAAAAGAAACCCTCAAAAGAAAATGAGAAAGTACAGAGAAGCAGGAAGAACTTTCTCTACTAAAATTTCCAGGCCCTAACCTTATCCTCAAACTTTTCTCCCAGTCTTTCACTTCCTTCTCTATTCCATTTCCATAACCAATCACTTTTACCCATCATTTTGTATTCTCAGTATTCTTTGACTTACACCACTACCCTACCACACCTTTTACCTTGGATCATTTTTAAAAATTCACAATTCTATTCTTACAAGGATATCTTCCCTACAACTATTTTTCTAGCTATTCCTGAGCCTAAGAGTTAAGAGGCTTCCAAGGTAAGTCCTCTGACTCAAATACCCAGCCCAAATGCTTGGCTTCCTTAATCACTATTCAGGTACTATATGGAGCATGACCACATGAAGAAAGAACTAACATTTGAACATATATTATGTGTTAGTCAATGCACTGTGGTGGGTCTTTTATATATAACATATTTACTCTTAACAGTATCATGAATTTTTATTGACCTTACGAAAGCTAAGAATTTGGACCAAGATCTCGTTGCAATACAGATATTCTGTCTCCAAAAGCCTTGTCCACACCTCCAGGCTCGGCTGCCTTCCAAAGAATAAGGCATTGTTCCTTTCTTCAAAATATTTTCACTGTTTGGGCAAGAGAAAGTCCACATATGCTAAAATTATTTTAAAACTGTTTCAAATCCAACAGAAGTAGAAACTGATACCTCCTTCACAATGAAGGGGAGAGAGTATAGTATTTGTGTTAAACAGACAGGTACAACCAGGTTGTTCTTAACCTTGGCTGTACTTTTTTAGAATCACCTACCTTTAAAAGCAATGAGTCTACAACTTCCAGAAAGATGGAGTAGTGTTCCATCCATTTCAGACATAAGAAGCCTGAGGACAAGGTGAACAGAAGAAGGCAAATCAACTACAGAATTGGGAACTGATGAACAACAGGTGGTGAGTGCCACAGATTAATTTTTTATTATCTCAAATTAGGTGCTGGAGAAGACAGAAACCCAGAAATACCAACAAGTACCAACCCAAAAGGCCTCAACAGAAACCTGCTCTCTCACTAGACAAAGGGTAAGCAAAATGGCTACCTGGCCAGATAGAAAATGCTTGGATAGTAATAGCCAAACACCACAGAATTTCAGCCAAACACCACAGAGAAAACTGCGGCCTCACCTCCACCATCACCAGCAAAAACTCAGTGGGAGGCTCCATTTCTACCCTTGCCAGATACCCCGACACTCCTATCCAAGTGGTGTCACAGAGGAAAAGTAGAGAGCTGGGAACTTCATTGCCAGCAGGCAGTAAGGAGTCCTCACCACCACCACACTGATGGTGTTCATGGAGAATCTAGAAATCCATCCCACCCTGCAGTAATAAAATGCTCCTCCCCCTCCTCACTGGAGTGGCATCAGAAAAAGTTGAGAGGAGAGGCAGGACTTTCACTACTGCCCAGCAGAAACCAGGCCAGCCCAACTCAACCCAACAATGTGAGCAGAGGCCAAGCAGTAATGAATCTTCATGCCCCTCCCAGCCAGGATGCTATCAACAGAGGCTTAGTGGAGAACCAGAACTTCCACCCTTGCTCAGGAGTTATGAAGAATCCCTTATTTCCAGTTACTAACATTGGCATGGATTCCTACTTCCGCCTGGCAGCGATAAAGCAGCACCACCATAAAAATGTTTCAATAAGCAATTATGAAAAGCCCAAAACAAATGAAAAAAATAAAAAGTCTCAGCAAGGAAAACAAAGATATAAATAAGAACCAAAAGGAAATTGTGTTAGTGGAAATAAAGGAGAATTAAAAACTCAATGGATGACCTAAACAGCAGAAGGAAGGCAACAAGAAAAGGAATCAGTAAACTTGAAGATAACAATAAAAATTACCCATTCTGAAAGAGAGAAAACTGATATTTTAAAAATGAGCAGTGCCTTTGGGACTAGTAGGATTATAACAAAACATCTAATATTCATATCTTTAGAGACTAGGAAGGAGAAAAGAAAAGCGTGTGGCTGAAAAGTATTTGAAAAAATAATGACTGAAAACTTCCCAAATTTAGCCAAAGCTCAAACCAACAGATTCATAAAACTATCAATGAATGCGAAGAAGGATAAACCCGAAGAAATTAATACTGAAGCACATTATAGTCAAACTTCTGAAAATAAAGACGGAAAATGTCTCAAAAGTGGCAACAACAAACAATCCCTTATTTATAGGGGGAAAAAAAACAATTTAAATGACAGACTTCTCAACAAGAACCATGGGGGCCATAAGGAATTAAGGAAGTAGCACAGCATTTTTCAAGTACTGAAAGAAAAGAACTGTCATCTCAAAATTTATATCCAGCAAAAATATCCTTCAGCAATGAAGGAAAAATCAAGACAGTTTCAGATGAAGGACAAGTAAGATAGTTTGTCACCAACAGACCTTAAAAGAATGGCTAAAGGGAGCTGGACGTGGTGGCACACACCTGTAATCCTAGTGCTTTCAGGGGCTGAGGTAGAAAGATGGCTTGAAGCCAGAAGTTCAAGACCAGCCTGGGCAACAAAGCAAGACCCCCATCTGTACAAAAAATTTAAAAAGCTACCTGGGGTAGTGGTACTACTTGGGAGGCTAACAAAAGGGGATTGCTTGAGTGCAAGACTTTGAAGCTATAGTGAGCTATGCTTGCAGGGCTCCAGCCTGGCAGAGAGAGAGATTTCATCCAAAAAATTGAGAGGGGGCTAAAGAGTTCCATGAACAGAAACAAAATAATTTAAAAAAGGAAACTTGGAACATCAAGAAGACGACAGAAATCATAAGAAAAAAAAATGGAAAAATAGAATGTTTTCTTTCTCCTCTTGAGCTTTCTAAGTATTTGACTTTTGAGACAAAGATTCTAAAACTATCTGGTAGGGTTCTAAATGTATGCACAGAAAATACTTAAGACAATTATATTGTATATTTATATTATAAAATAAGGGATACGAAGGGAGAGAAAATTTTAACACTTCACTTGAACTGGTACTCCATCAACACCAATAAATGTAGGAAGTTATGTAACTATATTATGGTACCTACAGCAACAATTAAAAATGCTACACAGAGTTGCACTCAAAAACACTACAGATAAATCAAAATGGATTTTTTTTTAATGTTCAAGTAGCCCAAAGCAAGAAAAAGAATAAAACAAATGGAAAAGAGAGAGAGCAAACATAAAATAGGAAACATAAGCATAAACATGTATCAATAATTACATTTAATGTAAATGGTTTAAATATACCAATTAAGAACATGAGATAACAGAATGATTTTTTTTTAAAAAAAAGAGATGACCCAACTATATAGTATCTACAAGACGCTCACCTCAAATATAATGAAATAGGTAAGTTGAAAGTAAAAGGATAGCCGGGCATGGTGGCTCATACCTGTAATTCCAACACTTTGGGAGGCTGAGGCGGGCAGATCATTTGAGGTCAGGAGTTCAAGACAAGCCTGGCTAACATGGTGAAACCCTGTTTCTACTAAAAATACAAAAATCAGCTAGGCGCAGTGGCACACGCCCATAATCCCAGCTACTAAGGAGGCTGAGGCAGGAGAATCACTTGAGCCCAGGAGGCAGAGGTTGCAGTGAGCCAAGATCACACCATTACACTCCAGCAGGGGCCACAAGAGCGAAACTCCATCTCAAGAAAGAAAAGAAACGATAGAAAAAGATGTCATGGAAGTATCAAAAGCAAGCAGGGATGGCTATATTAAAATAAGAAAAGTAGACTTTGAAGCAACGGACAAGAGACAGAGAGAAACGTAATTCACCAAAAAGAATTATATAAGCAATTCTTCTAAGTGAACTATATTAGCAATTCTAAGTGAGTATGCACCAAGTAACAGACTTATAAAATATGTGAAGCACAAACTGATAGAACTGAAAGGAAAATTAGATATATCCACAATTATAATTCACCAAATTATAATTTATAATAATATAATTATAATATGCTATTAATTATACTAATTACATTATATCATACATTAATTATGTTAATTCTATAATACTATATATTAATATATTTATAATTATAATATGATAATTCACCAATTATAATTCACCAAAAAGAATTATATAAGCAATTCTTCTAAGTGAACTATATTAGCAATTCTAAGTGAGTATGCACCAAGTAACAGACTTAAAAATACGTGAAGCAAAAACTGATAGAACTGAAAGGAAAATTAGATATATCCACAATTATATTTGTGTTGAACACTCCTTTCTCAACAACTGATAAAACAATTGGATAGAAAATCACCAAAGACATAAGAGAACCCAGTAACATGGTCAAGCAGCAGAAGCTAACTGACACTTCCAGAGCACTCCACCCAACACTAGCAGCATTCTTTAAGCAATCACAGAGCATACCCAACACAGACCACATCCATAAAACCGACTCTTGAAATTTAAAAGAATTAAATCATATGGAGTGTATCATCTGACTGTAATGAAATTAAAGTAGAAATCAGTAACAGAAAGATAATAGGAAAAGAAACACTTGGAAATTAAATTCCCTATAAAATAATGGACAGATCAAAGAGGAAGTGAAAATCAAAACGCACATTGAACTGAATGAAAATAAAAACACAACATATCAAAATTTGTGGATGCAGCAAAAACAGTGCTAAGAAGGAAATTTATAGCATTAAAAGCTTACATTAAAAAGCAGAAAAAGTCTCAAATTAAAATCTAGGATTATACCTCAAGAGCATAGAAAAGGAAGAGAAAATAAACCCAAAGAAAGCAGAGAAGAAATAGTAAAGAGCAGAAATCAGTGAAAATGGAAACAGAAAAATAAAATCAGTAAAACATGGTTTTTTGAAAAAAAATCAATAAAACGGACAAATCTCGATCAAGACTGACAAAAAGGAGAAAAAACACAAATTAATATTAGGAAAGAAAGACAGACTACTACAGATTCTGCAGATATCCAAGGGATAATGAGTAAATACCATATAAATAAATTAGACAACTTAGATAAAATGAACCCATTCCTCAAAAAGCACACATTACCTCAACACACACAAGATGAAATAGATCATTTACATAGTCCTTTTACTATTAGGAAATTGAATTTATAATTTTTAAATTACAAAAAAACTCCAGACCCAGTTAGAATACTGAAAACTCCAATATTTGTTAGAACAGACCACACTATTCTAACAAATATTTAAAGAAGAATTAACAACAATTATATATACACTTTCCCCAAAAACAGAAGAGGCAGGAACACTTTCCAATTCATTTTAGGAAGCCAATATCAGCCTGCTATCCAAACCAACCATAGATTGTATGACAGAGAAACAGGGAGAGAGAGAGAGACAGAGACAGAGAGAAACTACAGACTAATATCCTTCATGAATATAAATGCAAATCAACAAAATATAAGCAAATGGCTTTCAGCACGGTATCAAAACAGAATTATACACCATGAGCTAACAATGTTTATTCCAGGAATGAAAGACTGATTTCCTATTCAAAAATCAATCAATATATTAATAAACCACCAATACTGACAAACTAAAAGGAAAAAATTCGTGATTCTTCAACTGACACAGAAAAAGTACTCAACAAAATTCAACATCCATTCATGATAAAAATTCTCAGAAAACTGGGAATGCAGGGAACTTCCTCAAACTGACGTTTTAAAAACTTGAGAAAAAAAAAACCCTACAACTAACATTAGACTTCATAATGAAAAACTAAATGCTGTCGAGGCACAGTGGCTAACATCTGTAATCCCAGCACTTTGTGGGGGCAAGGTGGGCGGATAACCTGAGGTCAGGAGTTTGAGACCAGCCTGGCCAATATGGTGAAACCCCACCTCTACTAAAAATACAAAAATTAGCTGGGCGTGGTGGCGCACACCTGTAATCCCAGCTACTGAGGAGGCTGAGGTGGGAGAATCGCTTGAACTCAGGAGGCGGAAGTTGCAGTCAGCTGAGATCACACCACTGGACTCCAGGCTGAATGACAGAGTGAGACCTGGTCTCAAAAAAAAAAAAGACTGAATGCTTTCTCCCTAAGCTCAGAAACAAAACAACGATGTCCCATCTCACCACAACACAGTACTGGAAGTTCTAGCCAGCACACTAAGGCAAGAAAAGGAAATGCAAGGGAGAACTAAAACTGTTCCTATTTGCAGATGATGTTTCCCTACGTTGAAAAAAAAAAATGCAAGGAATCTTCAAAAACAAACAAAAATGCAAGGAATCTTCAAAAACAAACAAAAAACCCCAAACAACAAAACTCCTAGAATTAGTAAGTTCAGCAAGGTCACAGAAAGATCAACATACAAAAATCAATTGTACTTTTATACATTGGAGCCTACTTCAGTGTGGAGGGTGGGAAGAGGGTAAGGATTGAAAAACTACCTATCAGGTACTGTGCTTATTACTTGGGTGATGAAATAATCTATACGCCAAACCCCATGATACACAATATACCTATATAACAAACCAGCACATGTACCCCTAAACATGTAAGTTAAAAAAAGAAAAATGGATTTTGTTAAAGTTAAAAACTTTTTCTCTCCAAAAGATCCTTTTAAGAGGATGAAAAGACAAGCAAAATACTGGGACAAACTATTTGCAAACCACGTCTCTCAGGGGTCCCCAACCCCTGGGCCTCAGACTGGCACAGGTCGATGGCCTTTTAGGAAGTTGGCAGCACAACAGGAGGTGAGCAACTCCTGAGCCAGCATCACCACCTGAGCTCTGCCTCCTGTCAGATCAGCCAGGGCATTAGATTCTCACAGGAGTGTGAACCCTATAGCGAACTGCGATTGCGACGGATCTAGGCTGCACGCTCCTTATCAGAATCTAACTAACATCTGAAGATTTTAAGTGGAAGAGTTCCACCGCCCCCTTCCCCTCAACACCATGGAAAAGAACTGTCTTCCACGAAACTTGTCCCTGGTGCCAAAAAGGTTGAGAAGCTGATGTATCTGATAAAGGACTCATGAACCCTTAAAACTCAACAGCAACAAAACAAGTAAGAAAATGACATGAAGAGGCATTTCACTGAAGAGGATATGTGTATGAAAAATAAAGACACGAGAAAGGGACAATACCAAATGCTGACAAGGATGTGGAAAAACTGGGTCTCTCATATATGGCTGGAGGTAATGTAAGATAGTACCACACCTCTGGAAAAGAGTTTAGCCGTTTCCTTAAAAATAAACATGTACTTACCTTATAACCCAGCAATCACACTCCTGGACATTTATCCCAGAGAAATGAAAATTTAGGTCCACATAACAACCTGCCTACAATTTTTCAAAGCAGCTTTATTTGTAATAGCCCCCAGAGAAAAAAAGAAGAAAGAATCAAAATGTCATATGATAGGTGAATGATTAAACGAACTGTGTTACATCCATAATGTGGAATACCACTCAGTAATAGAAAGGAATAAACTAAAGATACGTGTAATAACTTGGATAAATCTCAAGGGCTTCTGCTGAGTTGGGGGGTGGGGGGGTGGTGAGCTAATCTTAGGAGGTCACTAGCTGTAAGGACCAATTTATAAAACATTCTCCAAACGACAAAATTATAGAAATGGACAACAGACTAGTGGTTGCCAAGCGTTAGGGATGGTATGGGGAAAAGTAAGGGGTGACTATAAAGGGACTGTATGAGAGAGATCTTTGTGGTGTTTAAATAGTTTGTATCTTGATGGTGGTAATGATTACAAGTTTTCAGGGATACGGTGACACAATTATAGGCACATTTTATCTCACTGTCAATGTCCTGACTTTATTATTGTGCTCTGGCTACGCGGAATGTAACCAACAATGGAAGCAAAGTGGAGGCTGAGACCTCTCTGTACTATGTTTGCAACTTCCTGTAAATCTATATTGAAAATTAAAAGTTAAAAAAAAAAATCAGTGCCCAGGCCACACCCCAAAACTTGTAAATTAAAATATATCTAGGGGAGGAACCTAGCCAACTGCACTTTTTTAAAGTGCACGAGGTAATTTTAAAGTGTAACTAGGGTTGAGAACCACCAGCAGCTGGTATTATTACCGAAACTACAAGCAAGAGGAACACCTGTAAGTTTGGTGGAAGATGATAAGGAAGGAGAATACTCAATACACAAATCTATTTTAGGTCTCTTGAGGGTTTTATTCCCCTAATGTTAAAACTGAGTATTTAAGTGAATCCAAGTAACGTGGATGGGATCACCCGTCACCCATTATGATAAAGACCATTTTACACAAAAAAAGGCCAACCCCAATAGACTACTGTTTAGATTCTTAAGCATTTGGTAACCACGTTATAATTTTAAAATGCTAAAGAGCAATTACAATCACATTTAAATATGCAACTATTTTAGAAAATCAGTGTTTCACCAAGTTTCTCATTTCAGATGAATAACAAAATAAGCTCAAGTTTTTATTTTATTGTGTTGACTACTACCAGTAGTGACCCTTGGGAAATGTGTGAAAAGCAAGCATTCCTATTTTGACTACATATTCTGAAGGATTTGTTATCTATATTAATGATCACCAACTATTATCTAGTAGATTCTCTGGATTTAACTGTTTAGGAAGTGAGTTGTAGACATATAGAAGCCAAGGATTATTTTGAGCCAATGAAGTGACTTAACCAACCAAACGCCTTATGTGGTTATTAATCATTCTTTATCACCATCATCAGAAGACACTCACTGCGCATCTACTCAGCTGGGTCAGGGGATTAAAGGTTTAGGAAAGAGTCCTTCCTTGCCTTTAAAGGGTTTTAAATCTGTTTGACTATGGGTCCAAATACATAAAATGATGAATAACAAAGTGAAGGACATGCTGAAATCTGGACTGATAGCAGAAAAGGGCCAAAGGGCTTGTTTTTACTGGAAATATTTTTGCCTAAGCTGGGAAGGGAGTGTGCATCTTCTGGACTCACAGATCAGACAGATGAACAGCTTCAACAAAGCAGATTTATGCTATCCACCAGGAGGGTTTCGCTTAGTTGTCAGTTGTGGACTTTCTTCCAAAAATGCAGCTGTTTTGAAGCAAGAAATCTGGCACCAAAAAACAAAGTGAAAATTTAGGATAAGAATTACCTCCCACCCAACTCTGATCAACAGCTATCTCTCCCTTTCAAGATTTAAAGGTCTGGAGTGGAAACGGGGTGGAGGTGGGGGTGGGGGTGGGAATAAACTACTTGCCTTGCCCCAAGACCAATCTCCCCCTGTGTGTCTCGCTCTCCAAATACGACCCTCACACACACTCTCTCCTAATTTACACTACTACGACTTCCCAGATTTGTTTTATGTTCTGGAAAGATTTATCCATTTTGGAAGCGTTCTTGAAGTTGCTAACTGACGCGAAGTTCGATTTGAAAGCAAAAGGTGGAATGACCGCGTTTTAACAAACGAAGAGTGCAAATTCTTTTACAGAAAGTTGTTTTGTGACTATGGAAGGTAATCAACAGCTACTCAGACATCCTTAAACAGCTGAGGTTTATCATTTTCGCTATTATGACAATGAATTTTTCCTCCTTTGCTTTATGCCTTTTGGCAGGAGCCTCAAATCTGCAGGTGTTAGCACTGCAAGGGCCGAACCCAACCGCCAGAACGTCTGCCTAGCCTAGCATGGGAGGCTGCCCAGCAAAACAGCGCCCAGAGAGAGTGCGACTGAGGAAGAGAGCCTGCAAGCGCGCTTCAGAAGGGACTGGGACCAGAGCCCTAGAAAACTAGAGCGAGTGAATTTCCTGGCAGGGGAACCCGCGGGAGCCTGGAGGAAGAAAAAAAAAAAGAGGGAGAGAAAGAAACTCACCCCGCGCAGCGAAGCCCGGCGCGAGCGAGCCAGGGAGCGCGCAGGCTGGCTGGGCCTCTCCAGCTGGAAGTCATTGTGCGGGCTGGCGTCTGCGTTGCCAGGGCGACCGCCTGGCCGGCGCCAGCAGAGGGGGGAGGCGGGCTCCGTGAATGGGTGACGTCACGCGGCCGGCGCCAGGCTGTCTGGGCGGCCGAGCCAATGAATCAGCTGTCCGGGGGAGGGGAGCGCCGCGCGCGGGAGGAGGGTGCAGGAATGCGCCGGGACCGCGCGGCCCGGGAGGGCGGGAGTCGCCTCCGCCTGCCCCGTCCCGTTCCTGTCCCGCCACGCCCGGCGGTTGAAGGTCCGGGCGTCCCAGGCTCCAACATCCCGGTGCCCCTCACGCCCAGGCTGCGGCTGTGCCCGCGTCCCTCGCTTTGCGTCGGTCACCTCCCCCACGGGCGCGCGCTCTGCGGGGGAGGCCCACGACCAAGGGGGAGGTCGCTGGGGCGGTGTCAGAGAGGATTTGTTTTCCAGCTAGCGCGACTGTGGTCCAGCTATCGCGACTTCTTTAAAAGGGAACATGCAATGAAACTTGTCCTTGTAGATAAAATAGACTTTGAAAGTTGATGAATTCACTGCCACCTTGCTATGCGCTCCGCATTGTGCTGGGTGTTGAGTATCATAAACAATGAAAGGACCAGGGCTTGCAAGTTCCCAAAATTAAACTGGGGAAGAAAAAAGTCTAAGGAACTCATGATTCAGGCTTAGAGCCGGCTGCTCTTCCATTATTCTATAGTGCGGGACTATGGGTGCCTTGAAGGTTCTAGAAGGCAAATGTCTCCGAAGAACTCCAGTTTTCTGGTGTTCCTGTGTTTTGCTTTTCTTCTGTCCTGCTTTGCTGTCCATTACACAGTGCCCTGACGGTGGCCAGGTATTGGGTTATGGTCATTTTAGTATCCCCAGTATTTGACGCGCTCTCGGACTCCTGGTAAGGACTGGACGTTGTTGATGGATAATCTACAATGCAGAAGTATATGATGTTTGAGTAAAGGCTGGAGTAAACGCAGTGCCCCTGAGTTCCTAAACATCTCTTTTCAGTGCTTACTTGGTTTTTGGTGATTGGAACTGGAACACCGGAGCGTGGCCTATAACGTGAGACACACTCACGTTATAGTAGATGTGGTTAAATCGGCCCTTCCTGCTGAAGTCTGGGCCTCCCCTTTTTTTAATCTAGAAGATGACATCTGGTGAGTTAGTCTCTTAAAAATCCATGAAGTTCGAGCAGCCAATCATTGTATTTATCAACCTTTAAAACTATTGAGTTTACTGTTCCTATCGTTGTATTTGGTATTATGTGACATTCATTCAGCAAACACTTCAGGGTCCCTGCTATGTGAGTAGTGTGTACTAGACGTTTTAATTGAAAATTTTCTGGAATAAAAATTAAGGGCCAGGTGCGGTGGCTCTTGTCTGTAATCCCAGCACTCTGGGGAGTTCGAGACCAGCCTGACCAACATGGTGAAACTCCATCTCTACCAAAAAACAAAAAAATTAGCCGTGTGTGGTGGTGCACGCTTGTACTCCCAGCTACTCAGGAAGCTGAGGCTGGAGAATCTCTTGAAGGAGGCAGAGGTTGCAGTGAGTCGAGATCATGTCACTTGCACTCCCACCTGGGCAACAGAACATGACTCTGTCTCAAAAAAAAAAAAAAATGAAAAAATACAGAAACTAGACAACAAAGCAAGTGCTAATAAATGGTTTTAGGCCAGTTCATCTTAACATTTGATGTTCATGAAGTCACCTGGCAATTGGTTGAAATGCACGAGAAGTTTGGGATTCTGCATCTTTATAAGCCCCCAAATGATGTTGATGTTGCTAACCCTGAACTGCGCTTTGAGTAAAGAGAATCTTGACCACAGAATACCAAGGAAAGCATAAAGTAAGAATATGATTGATATAAAGTCGTGTGGATTCCTACAAGCCTGTGGAGAAGATGAGCTTGAGCCAGGTGATTGAGCATATGATTGGCTGAGGGAATGAAAAAGCAGAAGAAACAGCATAAATAACAAATTGTATTGGAAGGAAAGAGGAAAAAATAAGTTGAGGGGGTGAAGAGGATTTTTCTCTGACTTCAATTAAGAATATTTAGGAAAACTACAAAAAAATGGCACTAAAGATTTACTGGTGGAGTAAGACCACCTTAGAAGTTACCAATCCCAATTAGTTTGGTGTAGTTTAAGAAACCGAGCAGCAGTACAATTTCATTAGATAATGGCAGAGCTCAGAATGGAAGCCGAATCTGAGAAATTCAGATTACAAATACCTTACAGAGTCCTTGATATAAAAAAACAACTTCTCATTGTTGTTTTTCTTGCAAGGTGAAAATATGAGGGAAAACAAAAACAAGCGAAGAGTCCCGTAGGAAATAATAATAATCTTCCCTGGACCAAACCTTCCCCAAAACTCCAAACAAGCATGGAGTTTTGGGGAAGGTTTGGTCTAGGGAAGATGAGGCAATATCAGGAAAAGAGATTAATCAGAAAAATTTTGTGTTTGCCTGAATTGTGACAGCTGCAACCAGCTGATCAAATCATCCATTTATATAAGAAAAGGCGGAAAAAAACTTCCCTCCATCCCTCCCACGGTTCAATGAAGCATTTTTCAACCCTGACTTCACATTAGCATCACTATTTTTTTTTCAGTAGGAATTCCTGAGCTCCACCCCACAGGAATTTAATCAGAATCTCTGAGAGTGGAGCCCTAGAATCAGTATTTTTAAAGGCTCCCCCAGGTGATAATGTGCAGCCAGTGTTGAGAATCACTAATCTAATATACAGTCACCACCTCATTTTGTAGGCTTCATTTCTGTCCCTGAACATTTCCTCCAGTGTTAACTATTATACTAGCACTAGATCATTTTTAACACTGGGTGTGTTTTGTGGTGGATTTTGATGGTTTATAGCACATTCTCTAAGCTCAATGTCTTCCATCCCTCATTAACTGTCATGGTTTAGTTGTAAACATATCCTGATATCTCTCATTGGCAAGAGTGGAAACAGTGATTTGGCACATGACTGGATGGAAATGATAAACCTGGTTTATGAACCTATATGGTACCATAGTGTGGCAGTGCAGTTATTTTACTTGATCTTATCTTTGCTTTAATAATCTTCTTTAACAGCGTCTTTAGGATTAGAGCTGATGAATGAGCACTTAAAATAGCGACTTGGACCGTTGGAACTTTTATTTTGCATCTTCTTTAAAAAAAAAAAAATCGTTATTTGGTGGAAAAAAAATATCTGAATGTGAGAAGGGTAGTGTTTTCCTTGGTGACTAACTTAACTTTTAAAACTTCATTGATTCATTGATTCCTCTAAAATTAATTGAGTACCTACTATGTGTCAGGTACTTTTTCAGATAGGAAGATGCCAAGTGAAGAAAAGCATTTTCTCTGTATTCAAAGAGGAAAAGATGAGCACAGTGAATTTTGGGTATTGTATTTATCCACTTGGACGTTTAAAAGGTACTTGGCTTTCCCATACTGTCTTGAGATGCATTTTGTATTTTTTAAAATTCATGTATTTAGTTTTTAAAAAAGAAAACTAATGTATGTGGTTCAAAAACCAAAAAACTTATTTTCCCTCTCATTCTTGTCCTATGTCTGCCTAATTCCCTCACACCCCACAGAAGCCACTATTAATTTCTTGCCTATCCTTTGAGAGTAGTTTTAATATACAAGCAAATATAAACATTTTCTTATTTTCTCCTATTTTAACACTGTTCAGTATCTTTTATAAATTTTAAAATATCGAGAGGATATCTTTCTACATTGGCACGTTCTGTTTTCATTTTGTCATTCTTCCATAATATTCTATTGCCTCAAAGTACCACAGTTTATTTCTCTTGCTGCTATTGATGGTAATTTAGGTTGTTTCCAATCTTGTTAGGAAATTACATAAACAACTTTGTGCAGCATCTGTGTCATTTTGCCCATGTGCACATGAAGTATTATCTGTAGGATAAATCTTTGCAAGCAAAATTACTGTGTCTTTTAAAGGGTGTATGTTAACATTCTTGATTGTTTCCTTAAGATAAATTCCTCGGCATGAAATTCCTGGGTTGACTAACATAAATTCTTTAAAGGTTTTTGATATTTACTGAGAAATTGCCATCTAGAGAGTTTGTACTGATTCATTTTCTCACTTGGATGGTATAAAAGTACCCATTTCTCTGAAACCTTGCTGGTATTGGAAAATACCTTTCTAAAAATACATCTTGGTTTATTTCCTGGGTAAAAAATTGCATATGTATTACCTTAGCATGCATTTCTATGAATAAGATATAGTTTGAACCTTACCATGTGTTTATTAGCCATTGCATGATTAGAGGTTTGTCCATCTCTTTGTCCAGTTTTGAAGAATTTTTACTTTTCTTAGTGGTTTGTAATACATAATACACTAATCATAATAATGATCTGTTTCTTAAACCCTCACCTTTTTCCAGGCACTGTGCTAAGCATTTTTAATTGGTTCTATGTATTGTAAATATTTTATGTGAGTTTGATATGTGTCTATAATCCTTATTTAAACATTATTTCATCTTAAAAACCTATAGAAGCTGTACAAATTATGTGATAAAACAAATCAATCCTTGATGTGTTTTGTTTGCTTGCTTAACACATAGGAAAGTCTATCTACTCTAAAATCAGATTAGCATTCACTTTATTTTTTCTAGTTCCTGTAGGACTTTAAGTAATTTTTAAGACCTAAATTCATGACTATTTACAAATGGTTAGCAAAATACAATGTAACTATCTTTTTCTGTTTCAAGAAAACAATTTTATTCTTTTTAAAGCAATTATTTTTACAAATATGAATAACCAAAAACATAGGGGCGGGGGAAGGACTAGAGCTGCCCACAATCCCATAAACTGAGACAATCTCTATTAACATTTACAGCAAATCTAGTTGATTTTCTATATGTAAATAAATATCTGTATACTGTGTATTTTTTACAGAAATGCCATTATATTATGCATATGTTTTATCACCTGCTATTTCCCCCTCTCTTAGCAGTGTAGGGTGAATAACATCTTTTTATGTCAATAACTCTTCATCCTCGTCATTGACCATTATATAACAGAGAACTCTTTAATGAGGTCAATTTCCCCTCCAGAAGCAGGAAACCTCGGCAGAAGCATTCCAAGAAAAACTTCACCTGGATGTTTGATGTTCATCCATTCAGAATTTCCTAAGGCAGTTTAATTCCATTGTTTCCCAGCCACTTTCCGTTTCTTTGAGGGCCTAACCGCCCGCAAGAAAAGGGGAACACAGTGGTCAATCATTAACCTACTCCAATGAGAGAGACAACTCAGAAAGAAAACAAAAACACTTTTTTTTTTGCAAGACATGGTTCAAAATCTTGTAGATTTTTTTTCTGCAATTTGCTTTCACTCCTCTTCCCCATACCCCATTGTCTTTGTCTCCCTAGCCTGCAAGCATACCTCCCTTCAGATAATTTTTAACTTACGCTGTTTTATTTCCTAACAAAAATAATGGCATGACTTGCTCTCCCAGAGCTCTGACCTTAGGTTTGTTCTAGCTGCAACACTAGTATACACCATTCTATTAATTATGAATGTATTCATGTGCATAGAGGCAATGGTAGACCAGTGGTAATGTTACCTTATTCTGGAGACTTACCCTTATAAATAAATAATGAGATGCTTCTGTAAAATGCCTTTAGCAAAGGCAGGGGAAAGCATTACTTCTCAAAAGACTGTACATTTGAGAGATTGAAAACTGATACCAAAGGCTCCTCAGTAAGATATAAACCACTTATGTGGAAAAAAAGAAAATAATATGAAAGAATTGAACTGGAAATTCTATAATGCTAAATTGGGGACCAAAATTTTCTAGATGGCAAGTATAAAATCTAAGTGAACAGATCAGGGAATCTAAAATAGATTCTTGGATGTAGGAAAACTGATCTCCGATCCTCCAAATATCTATGTTATACATTTAAAATAAATCACTACACTTAAAAATCTGAGATAAGGTGTTATTTATAATAAAATGCTACATTCCCATCATATCCTGTTAAAGATGGTATTGAAAAGTTGTGTTAAATTAATTCCAATAAGAGACTGGTATGCATGACTGATTTTTATTATTAAACAGCATTTTTTCTATCTTAACTAACTTATATTAGGCTTGTGTATTAAGCTAGATATCCAAGTCTAGATATGAATTAAAACAGCTTCATGAAGCATAGTGGCCACTGGCTTCCTGGGACGATTTTTTTCTGCACTGTATATTTTAGTCCAGTTTCCAGCAAATAGAAAATGCTTTGTGGTTGCCACTAGAGGGCAAATAGCCTCCTGGACCTCTTTGACCAAAGAGTATCTTGGTCCAGGCAGCCAGAGTTTTAAGGTCTCATGTAAACTAGTCTTAAATCTTGCATTGCCAATTCTTCATCAACCCACCAACTCAGCAATGTCAGAATATTTTAATTTGCTTTCAATCAAAATTTAAATATGTTCTTTTACCAGTCCATTTACATGGCCCCTATTAGGGATGATAGATCTCTTCCCTGAGTGCACTAACTTCTGACCACCTTATCCTACCCCTTTCCCATCTAGATATTAAACCCCACTGCTCTGCCAGCAAGGTGATCTAACTTCACAGCATTCAACAGCATTCTTAGACCTTGGGGTGACATAAAAGGCACTTTCCAGTCTGATTTGTTTCTGCTTCCCTTTCCAATCTCTCCTCCTGCCATTCCCTCATAGTCCCTTTACTCTGCACCTGTTCAGAGTTCTGGCACTTTCTCAAATGTATGATGTTATTTCATGCCCCTGTGTCTTTACTGAAGCTGTTACTTCTACCTGGGGTGCTGGCACTGCCCACCACACACGCTGAAGACTCAGTTCAGGTATTACCTCTAAGAAGCCTTATACTTTTGCTGGTCCCCTTCTTTCCCCTCTTCTTTCCAGAGCAACAGATTTAGCTTTCCCTCCTCTGTGCTACTTTAGCATTTTTTACACACCTCAGTAATAACACTAACTCTTCTCTTGTGATTTTGTCTAGCAGAATATGAATATTCAATCTATTTTGAAATGTCAACTCAATTGTTTTGTCTTTTCTTTGCTGCATTAGGAATTGTTAGGAGTTCTAGAAGAGGGACATAATGCAAACAACAACTCCCTTCCTCTCCAGGAAGCAGAGACCTGAAGCCCATGATGGTGGTTTGTGAAGACTGAGCTCTCTCTGCCCTTGAGTAAGGACGTACAAGATTTCTGCTTGATAGAAATGTGAACTGCAATGCTAGTTAAAAAAAAGCAGTTAGGGCTTTTGGTATAGAGAAATATTTGGAAGCTGATGAGACTGAGGTGGACTGGAAAAGATTTGGAGATGCCAAACATCACAACTCAGAGACAGGAAAGTGGTCTGAAAATACAGCAGCTGCCTGGAGGTGCCAGGTGAGTGGGCCTGGAGAAGAGCCATGATGAGGGCCACTGTTGGAATCACACTGAACGGTTCACAGCCCTCCCCAGAGGTCTATGCAGTTAAGCGTCAGTTCTGCCTCATGTAGACAATTAATCATGGGAGGTGATTCTTGGCCTATGATCAAGTTCTTTTTATCCAATCAAAAACAAATGATTCCTCAAAATTATCAAAATAATCAAACACAAGCAGAGTGTGAGAAACTGTCACAGCCAAGAGGAATCTTAAGGTGACATGAGGGCTAACGGCAACATGTTACTCTAAATGGGATCCTGGAAAAGAAAAAGAACATTGGGGGAAAACAAAGGAAATCTGAATAAAGTAAAGAGTTTAGTTAATAATAATGTATCAGTATTGGTTCATTAATTAAAATTATATATACCATACTAAGGTAAGATGTTAATAATATGAGAAACGGTGTGGAGGTATATCCAATCTATCTATCTTTCCAATGTCTCTGTAGATCTAAAACAGTTCTAAAAGATAAGGTTTATTTAAAAAGAAGGAGAAGGAGACAAACACAAACTAACCTGTAAGGATGTGTTCTCCAAAACCCTCAGGACACTGGAAGCACCCAGGGGACCTGAACTCATGAATTTTTTCAGTATAGAGATTGATTCATGCTGACATTCTTCATGGCCAGTGCACAGCACCTGGTTTTAACGAGTGGTCAATGCATAGTTATTGAATTAAAATTCATTTCCAGTAAGGAAGAAGCAAGAGGCAATAATGTTTTTCTTCTGATGATAAATAAAACTACAAAATATATTTTGTGTACTTGAGTTGATTAAAAAATTTTGTAGGGATATCCAGTTCAACAGAGTTTGCCCTGACATTTGGAAGAATGTTATAAGAAAAGCTATGATCTTTGTGCAAAAAGTAATACAAGACTCCATTCTTTAAGAATACTACTATTTTGCCAGGCATGGTGGCTCACGCCTATAATCCCAGCACTTTGGGAGGCTGAGGTGGGTGGAACACGAGGTCAGGGGTTCAAGACTAGCCTGACCAACATGATGAAACCCCGTCTCTACTAAAAATACAAAAATTAGCTGGGTATGGTGGTGCACACCTATAATCCCAGATATTTAGGAGGCTGAGGCAGGAAATCACTTGAACCCGGGAGGCGAAGGTTGCATTGAGCCGAGATTGTGCCACTGCACTCCAGCCTGGGCAACACATCAAGACTCCATCTCAAAAAAAACAACAACAAAAAAAAAAAAACTACTATTTAAGCTGGAGGAAAGCCATCCTTATAAAAACAAAATATTAAAATCGGGCAAGAAAATACACAAATAGAGATTGGGTACATAATGTCTAATAGTTTTAAGTAAAGAATAAAGGTTTGACTTCTTTTTCACATAAAAGGAAGCAAACATATTAAAATTCTCCTAAGTACTAATAGTTGAAGTACATAAACTAAAAATTGAAAGTGCTCATATATGTTTGATATAAAATTGTTCTCTGATGTTTTTTAGTCTAGTAAAAGTCCCTTGACAAATGATACTGATTAAACAGCATTTTATCCATGAGGGATTACTTCAAAATAATTTGTAATATAGACATTGTATTTTTAAAGTTGGCCTATTTCATGATATTTGTCTTTCAGTATGGTAAGGTATAGTAGAAATTTTATACTTAAAAGAAGAAGATGTTGCAGAAAGGAAAGATGGCCAAAAAATAAAGGTTAAGTTCATGAATTTGAAAGCTTTTCTCTGCCCAGATTCTCACACTGACTGAATCAGCTGGGGGTCTTGCTGACAACTCAGGACTCTGTTAAACTGCCTTGCTTATCACAAGGGCGACTATTAGCCACACAAATATAAAGCTGTAACCCTCTCTCCTTGGCAATGAAGTAAAAACCAAATCAATTTTTAGCTTGAACAGACAACCCATACTGATAGTTTATTATTGACATATTGAGAAAGGAAAAAGGGTCATTTTTTGGTACTCTCAGAATAAATTTAAATCAGTGATGTTTTAAAAGGTACTTATGTCCAGATGATGGTAATTAATTACACAAGATAGATTTGGTGTTTCTCTCTCAAAATAAAATAAAGGAATGAAGAAAAGAAGAGAGAACAAAGAAATACATGTAATTGAAAGCAACAGGGTAGTAAGAGCCCTGGGTGTATATAGAGAGGAAAGAAAAGTGGGTAGATAGGCTCTCTTCCTGCCAATAACTCTATGGGTTGACTATCTTACCTGCTCTAAAGCCTACTATGCTTGTAATTTTATGTGCCTTTTTTTAACTTTCTTAACAACTTCAACAAATCAATTATTATGCATACATTTTTAGAAAGGAGGATGCTGAAGGTCAGAGAGTTTAGTAATGGATCCAAGGTCACCTACCTAGTAAGAAGCAAACCCAGAGGTCAAATGTAGCTCTATTTGATTCTATAAACTGTGGAACCTACTATACTACCTCTCAGAATTTCCCTGTCAAAACTTTTCCAGAATGATTTGGGATTAGAAATTTTTATTGGTTAATTCACAGTTAATAAGAGCTACCAAAATCCAATCCATTGTTGAAACTAATTGAACCTCATCAATTATTTCAACTTTTTTTTGTATCTGTAATCTTTGTTATCTTTTGTGATCCATAAAAAGAGGTTTTCTTATTTATGCCAAATTCTTTATGCTATACTATGATACAAACCAAGTCAATCTGAAATTTACTTCACTGGTCCCATTATGCTACCTCCACATACAGAATGTTGAGAGCAACACACAAAATCTGATTTTCTGTGTATGTTATTTGTGACCCATATAGTGTTTTAATTTTAAACATTTCTTTTGGTTAATTAATATTATTTCCAGTTCTCTGTGGAAAAGTTTTCATCTTGACTCTTAATTTCTTAAAATATCAGTGGTGGCCATTTTAAAGTCTGTATCTGAAAACACCATTATCTGGATCCCACTGTAAGTCTTCTCTGCTGTCTGTTTTTCTTTTGTTTTTTGGTCACATCCTGTCTCCTTGTTTGCCTGGTTCTGTTCTTTTCTCTACCTTTCTTTTCTTTTCCTTTTTCCTTTCTCCTTCCCCTTCCCCTTCCCTTCTCTTCCTTTTTCCTTTCCTTCCCTTCCCTTCCCTTTTTCCTTTCCTTTCCTTTCCCTGAGATGGAGTCTCACTCTGTCATCCAGGCTGGAGTGCAGTGGCATGGCCTCTGGCTCACTGCAACCTCCACCTTCTAGGTTCAAGTGATTCTCCTGCCTCAGCCTCCTGAGCAGCTGGGATTACAGGCATGCGCCACCATGTCTGGCTAATTTTTGTATTTTTAGTAGAGATGGGGTTTCAATATATTGGCCAGGCTGGTCTCAAACTCTTGACCTCAGGTGATCCGCCGGCCTTGGCCTCCCAAAGTGCTAGGATTACAGGTGTGAACCACCATGCCTGGACTGCCTGGTTGTTTTCTATTGCCAGATATTGCATGTGAAGATTGCCACAAGACTCTGTATGATGCTTTGTTCCTCTAGAGAAAATATACACACATTTTTGGCAGGCAGCTAGGTTAGAGGCAGAAAGTAACCTCAGAACACCTGAATCCAATCAGCAATTGGAGCGCATGTGAGCTTGAGTTTCAGTTCCTGTTAGAATTCATATAGTACCAGTTCAGTATTACCCTTAGGTATAGCTCCTCTGGATCCAAATTGCCTGTCTGAGATATTTACCACGATCCCTACTCTGTAACAAACATTGACCTCCCATTTTTTGTCCCCCAGCTCCATGAGTCTGTCCAGCTCTCTCAGTTTCCATCCTTTAAGCCACAGCTTTCAAAATCAGCAGTCACCTTGAGGAGAAAAGTGAACCCAAATACCAGGCTTCCCTCCATGGACTTTCATCTTCTCCCTGCTCCTGACTCCATAATTCTTCACTGTCTTGTTGGCTCTGCAAAAATTTCAGTTGTTAATATTTTTCAATATTTAGTTCAGCTTCTCTAGCTGTTAGTGGAAAGGCTGATCCAAAACAAGCTAGGCCATCATTGCTGGAAGAGGATTTACCCATATAATATTTTGTATTTTTACTTATTGTCAATTATTTCTACTTATTGTCAATAAAGACATAGAGTTTCAATTTAAATTTTGAGATATTTGGTTTCTCATAAAAAATTAGGAGCTATAGGAAACTGATCCCAAGTTCCTGCAAGTTCCTGTTTCTTACATCTTAGTCTCTTACACTTTTATTCATTTCTGCCACTTGTCTGGCCCTTTTAGGCATGTGCTTTTGTGACCTCTGGTTCAAGTGACTAATTACAAACTAGGCAACAGGGATCCAAATAAAATAAACGAAGTTCTTCTCCCACAATATTATTTAGCACTCAGCAGCAACACAGATTCTTGCTTAGTCCCACTGATAAACCCTCAGAACTAAATAATTTTTTTTCATATGCTTCTGTTCATTTATTTGAAGTAAATCTCACAACATTGTTTTTATAATATATTCTACACCAATTTGATTCATTTCTCTTTTTAACTCACAAATGTGGATTATCTACAACATGACCAAGCAATTCTAATCTGTATCAATTATTTAAAGACTTACAATTCCTTCTTTAATTGAATCTCATCCTTGCCTCCTCAACTAACTAAATGAATGTGCATGGAATTTTGCAAAAATTAATTTGAATAATAGTGATTGTTAAGATTTCAGGGGAAAGGTTAACTTTCTCATACATTCTATCCATGATTGGCAAATATTCATTCCATTTCTCACTCATCAAATATTTGAGCAAACGCCCTGTACCAGGCAGGCACTGCCCTGAATGCTGAAGATGCCAAGATGAATAAGACATAAGCCCTGACCTAGAGAAGCTCACTGTGGTAGGAGACAGACATGAAAAACAGTCCTTACAACACTTTGTGATAAATATTATAATCGAGTTATGAACCAAGAGCTATGGGAGTAAATGACTAGGTGTGTCTAAGAGTGGGGTAAAAAAAAAAAAGGCTTCTTAGAGCAAGCAGCATTTCAACCTGCTCTTAAAAGGATAATCTAAGTCTTGGTCAAGTAAAGAAGAGAAAGGGGGGTCTTTGTGTTTTCTTACCTGAACCATGCTACCCCAAAAACTCCTGGTTATGCTGCCTCATGTGTTTTCCTCTAGCAATCCATTCTCTGTATTGATCTTTCCAAAACACAAACATTACCACTGATTTCCCATCCTTTTCACATTGAATTCAGACCCCTTGGCCAGCATCCAATGCCTTTGTCATTCTAAGCTCCCACTCAACATTTCCTGCCATGTCTCCCAAGCAGTGCATGTGCTTAGGTGGAAAGGAACTTAAAAGACCCTGGTACCACATGTCACTATGTCTTTTGCATGAGTTTCCTCTGCCTCCTGCATGTCATCTAAGCTTCTTTCTATAGCACTTTATGAATGCCTGTATTAGCACCTATCCACTATACAGTAAAACCTGGTTATCTTATCTGGGTTCATCCAAAAGACCACTGGGTCCATACAGCTTGGCCCAGTGCTTAACACACAACTGTTTCTCAATGTATATTTGGGGTGAATGAATGAATGAAGGAAACACTGCAATAATTAATGTGGCTAAATTCAAGGGTAAAGGGAGAACCTGGAATGACATAAGGTACCACTATGTATGAAGATAACTATATCCCAGATGATATACACACTTGCATTAAGATGCTGCTGCTAAATCTCTCAGAAATACTGTTCTTCACTTGTGTCCAAGAGTTTATCATAATCAACAGATTTTTCAGTATCATTTGGTTTAAAAAAAAATCCTTCTTGGATCATAATAATAAAGGAAAATTTGAGATATCCTGACAGTGGCATCAGAACACACACACACACGTATATGTATGTATGTGTGTATATATTGCTTAAAGTAAAACATAAGTGTAGCTACATCTTTGAAGGCAGGGCTTTTCTCTGTGCTATTTCTATTTATTCTTCCTCATTGCAGCTTTCAGTTGCCATCTATTGGGTCTGAGATCTTTACAGCTCTAACTCAGGTCATAATTTTCATCAAAAGTTGGAGTTTGAAATGTAATTTGGTACCCAGATTGTACTCTGGAATGGAAAAAGTTCATTAGTGGAAAAACTGGTGAAATGCAAATGAAGTTTGTAGCTTAGTTGATAGTAACATAACTAAGTTCTTGATAATCACAAATGTGCCATAGTTATACAAGATGGAAACATCCAGGAAAACTGGATAAAAACTCTCTGGATCTATCTTTGCAACTTTTCTGTACACCTAAAATTATTCCAAATAAAAATTTTATTTTTTTTAAATTAAAGAACATTAAGAATTATGTTCAGAGCATTATATCACCTAGAAATCAAGCTCACTCAAAGACTGACCCATGATGTATTATTACAATCTGATATATCTTAGTCACCTCATACTGCAGGGAATCAATGACGTCCTTTACAAACATCCTTCTGTGCTGCTCTTTGCCTTCTAGACTTACCAGATTTTAGATTTGTATGTATATTCTAGGGAAAATTCACATGTATCTTGTGTTTTATGCATATTGTCTTCATCTAGAACTGATATTCCCAGGGTCCCTCATTAAGCTAGAAAAGTCACTGGGAAGTAATCTGTATTCTTTGAATAATAATACTAAATAAGAACAGCTAAATATACAAAATAAAAAAACATTTACAGTAGAAATTGTCTGGTGGTAGGTATATTTCTTTTTCATTTTTAATACCAGGAATTCAGGTTTGTTGTAGACAGTTAAGGAAGTAAAGACAAAACATGTATTTTGTTTTTATTGCTATAAATTAATATTTAATTGTTCTAAGTAAAAAGGGGAACTTTCGATGTACTGTAACTACATGTTAAGATGGCTGTGGAAACAGAAAGAAATGCTAAATTGTGTTATGATAAGCAGACGTTTCTAAGTAATATCACATAAACAGTACACAGCCTAATGTAGCAGGAAGCATCTTCTGCTAGGCTACTCCATGGCTTGTGCCTATATAAATACAATCTGCATAAATGAGAACCAGAACTTGTAAGAATCCAGTGACTTGAAATATCAGCCAATTGGCCAGGCATGGTGGCTCACGCCTGTAATCCCAGCACTTTGGGAGGCCGAGGCAGGTGGATCACCTGAAGTCAGGAGTTCAAGACCAGCCTGGCCAACATGGGGAAACCCAGTCTTACCAAAAATAAAAATCAGCCAGGTGTGGTGGGGCATGACTGTAATCTCAGCTACTCAGGCGGCAGGAGAATCGCTTGAATCCGGGAGGCAGAGGTTGCAGTGAGCCAACATTGCACCAATGTACTCCAGCCTGGGTGACAGAGTAAGACTCTGTCTAAAAAAAAAAAAAAAAAAAAAAAAAAATCAGGTATTAGCCAAGCTAGCTGCCTAATCCACCCGTTAGAACATCTCAGCTTAATGATGAATTTATTAAGTGACCCATTCTTCTCCAAGGCTGTTGGCTCCTAACAGGGCCTCTTCTTAATGCTACCAAGAAGAGCATTCTCTCTGAGAATATGCAAAAATATCACTGTAATATATGAGATGCTACCAAGAAGAGCATTCTCTCTCTGAGAATTATGCAAAAATATCACTGTAATATATGAGATTCTGAAATCCATAGGCAAATGGTATCAAATAAAGAAAGGACTAACCTAAGTGGGAATAATTTTGTTTGACCCCCAACAAAGCGACTGGGCAAATGAGATCAGATCCATAACCACAGTTTCCAAGTGGCTGGCAGCACTGTTTCCTGACCAAAGTTAGAGAAGTGCAAAAAAATACAGGGGACCTCACAGGCTGCCTGACAGACCCCTGAATGTTCTCTGGGGTAGTCAGAGATGAAAGGAGGGTAGCAGATAAGAGGAGTTTTAAATTACAGATCTCAGTGTCAATGTGTGCTAGCTGAAGAGGCTCAGAGGGCGATGAACACATAACTAAGAGCCTTGTGAAGTGGGGCGTAAGTGTGTCCCCTAATCAGCAGACATTCTATTAGACTACATTCATTCATTCTGTGTATCCTATTTACAAGGAAACCCGAAATACCTTTAAATAAGAAAATGAAATATATATATATATTTATTTATATATATTATATATATATATATATATATATTTTTTTTTTTTGACTTAGGTACTTACTTTGGAAAAGATTCTTCTGCAATGCATTCTACCACTTGGAAAGTAGGCACTTTGGGTGGGAGTATCGACTGTATGAAAACACAGAAAAGCATTTTTTTTCTTGGAAGAAATTACTAGATGGTATCCTAGCAGACTGAATTTAGAAGGAGGTGATAATATTTTTACCCAAATTGATATGCTCCTATCTACATTCTGAATATAGCAAATTCAAAAGTCGTCTCTCTTTCCCGAGCTTGCTGTCCCAGGGCACAAGATGAAGTAGATAAGGCACCTCCCATTTTAACGGGCTCTCCCCTTGCTTGTGAGGTTTCTTCCAGCCTGTGCCATGTTAACAGCATTTGACCTGGCTGAGGAACTCCCCGCTCCTTGAAACCATTTCTTTCCTTCTATTCTTCTCTTTCTCACTGGCCACTCTTCTCACACTGATTTTCTGCTTCTTCCTCTTCTCCCCAACCTCGGAACATTGAAGGGATGCAGAACTGGGTTCTGGGACACCCCCTCGAGCTATTCTCTCTCCTGAGAAGACACTCTCCAGTCTTACTATTCCATATTCCATTCGCCAAGAGATAATCACTCCCAAATGTACATCCCCAGCCCAAAGGTCTCCCCTGAACACTAGATTTAGATGTCCAATTACCTACTCAACATTGCCATACTAATGCTTAGTAGGCATCTCAAATTAACATTTGCAGAACTAAACTCTTCTTCCCCTAACTCTGCTCCTCACACAGGATTCCATCAATATAAATGTCGACCCTGTCCTTCAGTTGTTGAGACCAAAAGCTGCAGAATCATTTTTGACTCCTCTCTATGACCCGCATTCCCTCCAGAGGCAAATCACACTAGCCATGCCTACAAAATGCATTCAGTTACTTCTCAATCCCTCCGCAGAATCACCCTGGTCAAAGCCTGGATGATTTCAGTAGCCTCCTCCTTCCTTCTGTTCTTTCCTTCCACAGAATGGTCTCAACACAGCAGCCTGGGGCGCTTGCCCTTTGTCTCTCAATATCTTACTGACCATTACTTAAAAACTTACTGGAGGGAATGGCTGTCATTCCTGAGGAGACAAATCATAATGGCCTGCAACCTGAATTTGTTTGAAAAGAAGATTCCATATGAACATGTTAGCTAATTAACTGGAAGCATATACTACTGGAGTTGAGCAGAAAGTTACAAACCGATCAGGTTTTGTCTTGTTTTGTTTTTTTTTTTTATGAGACGGAGCCTTGCACTGTGATTGGGCTGGAGTGCAGTAGCGCCATCTCCGCTCACTGTAACCTCCACTTCCCGGGTTCAGGCAATTTTCCTGCCTCACCCTCCCGAGTATCTGGGATTACAGACATGTGCCACCACGATGGCTAATTTTTATATTTTTAGTCGAGATGGGGTTTCATCATGCTGGCCAGGCTGGTCTCCAACTCCTGAACTCAGGTGATCCGACTGCCTCAACCTCCCAAAGTGCTGGGATTACAGGCGTGAGCCACCATGCTTGGCCCACAAATCAATCAGTTCTATGCTCTCATTTCACTGAGGAGAAAGTTGAAGCAGAAAAGATTAAAGGAGCCTTACCCAGTCCATGGTAGAGCTAGCACCACAGTCAGATTATGTCTCAGGTCTCATTACTTCTCAGAGCGGGGATCCATGAGGTTTTGGGGTTTTTTTCCAGAATATTTTGCAGGAGATTAATCACATTTTCCCCCCAGATCAACTGATTTCATCTTCAGATAATGCATTAATTACAGAGGTTATATAGTTCAGCTTCATAAAGGGATATGTTGTATGTAACTTCAGTTTAAAATGAAGCACCAGAGTTAATAATATGTTTCTCATGATTTCTAATTCTGTTGAATTTTGAGATCTTTTAGGGAGTGAGCTCATGTTGTTCTCACCAAACTCAGTGAAGAGTTTTCATTGTCAGAAGAAGGGCTCCACCCTCGCCTTTGCTGGCTGCGATCAACGTTAATGCCAAAGCGGCTGTGGTGGTTACACTGCATTGGGAGTTCTCCAAAGCGAAACTTGGCTGGGTAAACTCTACTCCTCCTTTCTCTCCTAAGAGGCTATATTTGGAGAACCAGTTTGCCCTGCTCATCTTGGGGTTTTTGTATTTATTTTTGACAAATTCCTCCCCAACCATGCCTGGCTTGATATTAAGCTTGAAAATATAGCATGCACATGAATACTAGTATTTCAATGATTAGTGGTTAGACTTCTAAGACTAAGTATAGTATATATGCATACCTGTCTATATAGATATTGCTTGGCCTCCCAGGCTCAGGTAATTCTCCCACCTCAGCCTTTCAAGTAGCTGGGACCACAGGCATGCCACCATGGCCAGCTAACTTTTGTATTTTTTGTGGAGACAGGGTTTTGCCATGTTGCCCAGGCTGGTTTCAAACTTCTGGGCTCAAGCAATCGGCCCACCTCGGCCTCTCAAAGTGCTGGGATTTCAGGGGTGAATCACCACACCCACTTTTAAAGTTATTCTCCTACATTTACTGATTACAACTGCTAACTAAGTTTAGTCTTTTATTTTCAGATAATATGTTTCGGAATTGTTGGGAGGTTGAAAGTTACATCTATATGTAGGGCAATTTCATAGTGCTTAATACATAGTCAATAAGTAATAAATAGTGCATACACTTCTCTAAATGTAAACTTTAATGCGGTTATACGGAAACTGGCTATTTATTTCCCTGCTTTAATCAGAAGATTGAATTTGCCAATGCTCTGTTGCATATCAGGTGAGTTGTTGCAGATTATTTTTAGAACCATACAGACTCTACTTTCTAGTGACTGTAAAAAAGCAAGTCAGTAAAATTGTGGAAGATAATCAGAATTCATCTGTATGATAAGACTGTAGACTAATGGGACTATTATTCTTCGATGATTTATAGCAATCAAAATGGGTCATTTCGAACCATACTTTGTGTTTTAAGAACACAGCTACTAAGTATCCTGCAAGTTTTAGGTAAGACTATTGTGTTAGATGGTAAAAAAGCATGCACAAAGTAAACTAGATGCCTTAAAATAAGTGTTAAATCTTTTGCAAAATGAAATATTAGTGTTATTGTTATAGGTCAAGTACCTTCATCACCAAGATGCCTGTTTATCTCTTGGCTGCCTCTACTAAAGTGGTATTAGGTGTTCAAAAATGAAGACCAGTGACACATTTTACTAAATGTATAATTGTAAAGCTAATTGGATGTTGCAAATTAAGAAGAAATAGCCAGCACAGTGATGTAAGAAAGCTGTGGAATCAGAATCGTACATTTGTAAGAGACCTAGATAATTTCCAGTTCAGTCACCTAGCCAGATCATAATATTCTACTTTAAATATTTGAATGTAGGGGAAATTCCGTGTGTTTAGTAAATATATATCAGTTCCAGTAACTGTAATTAACATAGCTCACTGGTTCAAAATGCAGCCTGTAATATTTTTGCTTCCTTGTATTTTCTTTCCTAAACGTCAGACCCGGATCCCTGACGGCATCCCCTGTATTTTCTTGTCTTTGTTTTCTCTGAAAAGTTTGGCCATTTGTTTATTTAGTGCCTAGATACTTCTCAATTGCTGATCCATTCTACTTTCTCTCCACCCCCCAGTGACTATAAAATACCCTTTATTCAGCATGTTTTACAATCATTGGTAAAATCATAAAAATTAAATGGGCACAAAGAGAAGTCATATTGTCCTAGATGTGTGATTTTTATTCATGACACAGGAACGAGAATAGCAGGGAGAGCCTTAGCCAGTTCCCTTTCTCTGCCATGTACCATCCCATTAGGAAGTCGAAAAATGGTCTTTGGAGCTGGCTACCACATTAGCTTTACCTGTTTACTCACCCCTAATATCTAGAATTGTCTCCAGATTCAGTGCCAGTAACAGTAGAAATAGAACTATGGTCATTACATCATTCTACTTTTTGAAACAATTCTAAGTTTGATCAAGACACAGTACAGATAACACTTTTATTTTAGGATACTCAAGTCAGAAGGAAGGAGGAAGCCCCTATATAATACCTGCCATAAATATTATAGAACCAACATTCTAAGAAAAGTATAGCCAATCTTCTTCAGCTCACCAGGACAGATACAAAGATGCTTCAGGAGCCTGATGCCTAGGCAAACATGCTACTGCAGGATACTATCACCATTTCATGTCCTTTCAGAAATTAAATAATAGATTTCTGATTGCCTGAATTATAAAACTGCTGTGTCATCAACAAGTTAAAACATTAATCATATTCCAGTTGGAAACATGAGAAATTTTTATCCTAAGAATATTTATATTCCAAGACAAATTTTGCCAAAATAAGCAACATGTATTGGTGAGATCGTAGCCATTTTTAAACTCATATTGTTGAATAGAACACTTATACTTACTTAAATCAGGGTGGGCGCGGTGGCTCAGGCCTATAATCCCAGCACTTTGGGAGGCTGAGGCGGGTAAATCACGAGATCAGAAGTTTGAGACCAGACTGACCAGCATGGTGAAACCCCGTCTCTACTAAAAATACAAAAGTTAGCCAGGTGTGGTGGCACACCCGTAATCCCAGCTACTCATGAGGCTGAGGCAGGAGAATCGCTTAAACCTGGGAAGCAGAGGTTGCAGTGAGCCGAGATTGCGCCACTGCACTCCAGCCTGGGCAACAGAGATAGACTGTCTCAAAAAACAAAAACAAAAACAAACAAATAAAAAAACCCACTTATACTTACTTAAATTAAATAACTCTGTGTTTGGCTGTTCCATAAAATGAATGAACATCTGAATCTCCGAAAGAAATTTGATTAAATTGCTTTTCTATTTACTTGGACCTCATTTACATTTTTACCAATAGGACAGAGGGGTTTATCTTTTGCCATGAGATGATAGTTCAGCAGTTACCACTATTTCAAGAAAACTAGTCTGACCTAGGGGAGTAAAAAGATTTGGGTCAACTGGGGTGAATATATTGATTAGTTGGTCTGCAGAAGAGACAGAAGCTCTATTACCAAATTGTTCGTACCACATTTATGTTCTGATTGTAGGAGATAATTGGGCAGGAAAATAAAGAGTTGAAAGAAAAGACTAGGAAGTTGAGTCTAGCAAAGAACCATGAGTAGAGAGAGAACCAATAGGGGCAGTGGAAGCACTAACATGATCCAACTCATCGTGTACGCAACGGTTCCTGTTCTTGCTCTTGCAGACTCCCCCACGTGTTCTTCTTTCTACCACGATAGCCTCTCCTTCCCACTACTTTCCTGACCTGAGAAAATCTCTAGCAAATTTATAATTTAAAGTTTTAGTTGCTCTCCTAAAGCCTTTTGCTAAGTGTACTAGAACCTTCCTGAGACATCACCTGATCTCATGGATACACCACTGCTCTGCTCCAGCCTTTTGCTTCCCATGCCAACAGACCAGCCACTATCTGAACATGCACAAAATCTGCAGGTCGCCTCTAAACCACTGTATATGGGGATGTCATCCTAGTAGATTGTGCCAACCCACCTGGGCAGCCTTGTTATATGAATAATTCTCTTTACTGACCTGTAAAAACATAAGGAAGAAATGGCCTTGCCTCTAAGATGCTTTGCTTTAATCGAAGATCTAAAACACATAATCTTGACATAGCTTGAAAAGAATTGTACAGTAGCAAGTCAACAAATGCACACTGTCCTTCAACATTGAGATAAAGTAAGTACAGCAGACATGATAAGAGTACAGGGCAAAGAAAGTGAAAACAACTAAAATATTTATTTTGAAATTTGTTAAATAAGTTATGGCATATCTATGGAATAGACTATTATGTAACCATAAAAAGTATGACAATGAAAAGTAACTATTGCTCTGGAAATATATCCACGTTATGCAAAGTGAAAAATTTGGTATCCAAGAATAAAGAATACACACTATAATTTTTGTTCAATAAACAATTACATGCAAAATACATACCTGAAGAAAATCTGGAAATATGCACAATAAAATAGTAACAGAGGTTATTTTTGGTGTGGGTTTATGGATTACTTTTCTTTTTTTTTTTTTTTTCTTGAGACAGAGCCTCATTCTGTTGCCCAGGCTGCAGTGCACTGGCACTATCTCAGCTCACTGCAACCTCCATCTCCCAGGTTCAAGCGACTTTTCTGTCTCAGCCTCCTGAGTAGCTGGGATTACAGGTGCACGCCACCACTTGTCAGCTAATTTTTGTATTTTTAGTAGAGACAGGGTTTCACCATGTTGGTCAGGCTAGTCTCAAACTCCTGACCTCACGATCCTCCTACCTCGGCCTCCCAAAGTGCTGGGATCACAGGCAGGAGCCTCCACACCCAGTCTATTTTCATCTTTATTTTTCGCTATTTTTATCATTTTTTTTCACATTCTTGCAATTTGTGTATGAAAAGAAAACTGAAATAACATAAATGAATAGAAAATAAGGAATGAGAAGACAGAAATTCAATAAAGTTATTTTAAAATAAACATAGCCGAGGAATTAATGATAGATGGCTTCCTGAATCAAGAGCCATGCATCACTAAATCCTACAATGTTTTTTTCAGGAGCTGATGACTGTGGTTTGGAAGAAGGGAGAGCTGAAAATGTTTTAGATGGAAAGAGTGCCCTGAGATGAGGTAAAATACTAATTGAATACAAGGAAATGAAAGTTGAGTGTTTAAACTGAAGCAGAGCAAGGAACAAGGGAGAACCCTGCAGTGTCCCTCCTCCAAGCTTCTGTACATGCTGTTTTCACTACCATGGAACGTCTTCTGCTGATGGAGTCCTCTTCAAAATCCAGCTCCAGTAACTCTTTCTCCACCAAATTTCCTTTGACTCAGGCTTTGTTTTTTGCCCCCCACTGTGCCCTCTCCACACTAGTATTGTACAGAACACACTGCATTGCATCAATTGTTTTTTAATTTGTTTAAGCCATTTTCTAAGTAACCAGTTTCATGAGGGTAAGGGACTTATTTTTCTTGAACAGTCTTGCCATATAGTAAATTTGCCATACACGTTCGTGTAGAATTGGTTTGAATTGACTTTAATTGAACTGAAACCATTTTGGAGAAGGACTGGGTAGCAGAGAGCCTTAAAAGTGAGATTGAAATGATAGGTTGCTAGAATTCATAATATAGAGGTTTTAAGCATATACCTCATTACTATAGGAGTATGGTTCTTCTAGAAGCTGGATAAAGAAAGCATTACCATTTTTCAACCATGTTGTCCAGAGCTGGGAGTTGGCAGTTCTGGAAAGGCTGTTAATGGACAATGCTGGAAGGTGCCAAAAATTACCCATTTAACAATTTGACAAAAGGCACATTTGTTACATATATTACAAGTTGTAGACTCCTGGTAAAGACAGAACAATGGGTTGAAGATCAATGTTAAAAATATAGTCAACAAGTTACTTATATTATAATTTCAATCCTATGCCACAAGACTTGATGACAATATTTGTTGCATTTTTTGCTATGTTGTCATAGTAATTGTCTTATTTTGCCTGATAGCATGTATTTTGCCTATTTTTAGAACATAATGTAAACAAAGATTCATATGCTAATGTTGACTTAATGAACAAAATATATTTTTAAATGGTAAGTATGGTTTTGTCAGACCAAGTATTACATAGAGCTTGACCAAACTTTTAGATTTTTCCATCCAACAGTAATTTGAAAAAAATATATTTCATTAAGGCTTTTAGTCTTTTAAGATTATACATTTGATTTAATTCTATTCAAGGGAAAATAGTTCTACCTGCAATCCCCTCCAAAGACATGACTTTGTTTAAACTGGAGGCTTTCAATATAGAATTGCCAATGTTGATAAAGTTCAAAGTTAACCCAGTTCTTTTTCCTTTAATTGTGATTTTTAACATTCCTTTAGTGCTTTGTTGCACATGTTTTGCCAGCAGAAAGAATGTACTAGTTCAATTATTTCACATACGAGTTTTTATACTGTTCATCAACTGAACACACAGTCACTTTCCATTCCTGGTGCGAAAGTCACTGACATCACAGCCTATCCAACAACTGATGACAACTATGCCGGGAGCTACAAAAATGACTCAAAAATTTCTCTCTGTGGGGAAAAAGGGAGCTGTTTCTTGAACATTGTATCGGTTCTTAGAAACCATGACCTAGGATGTCAATAAAATGGGAAAGTCTTTTCTCTCAGTGAAGGTTGATTTACTGTGGCGGACCCATATTCAGTATTCAGTTTCAAGATGTCAAGTAATTTACTGTTTATTTAGTGTCTTTTCTCTAAGTAATTAAAATACATTTAACAATGATTTTTTTCTATATTTTGGAGTTATTTTGCATTCACCTTAAAAGAAAGAAAAATAAAATTAAAACTTTTTCATTAATGTGAATCTAGCAGTAATTTCCGCTATGAGTAGAACAGCTTTTACTTATGACTTCACTTGTGGTATTATCTGCTCAAATAAAGAATGTAGCAGACAAATGCATATCACTATTGGGATGAATTTTAAGGAATAATAATTCTTGTCTTCAGTTTCTCTACTAAACCATAATTCTGAGGTAAAGCACTCAATGGATCTATTTGGCATCTTCATAACCATTTTACCGATGAGAAGCCCCTTTCAACAATGGCGTAGCCGTCAGTGGACATCCAGTATCTAGCATGCACAAGATACTGGTGTATTACCCGTTATCATTCATTTACTTTCTCCTGGCGCTTTCAAAAGCAGTTTATCTTCATCCCATCCCTGTGAACCTCTTGCTAGTTAGAGAAGCTGTGCTTGTGCAGATTGAACCACAAAGTTTTCAAGGCAAAAATGTTAGCCATTGGGGATCTTTGCTCCTTACTCCGGAAGTAGCAGTAGGATATATCTAACCTTGATAGACTTTTTTTTCTTGCTAAGAAAAAAGTGGAGAGGAAGCAGTAGATCATCCTCAATGTGGAATAATGAGGCTTCTTATCTTCTCCACCCAGTGCGGTTTGTATCAAGGCAGTTGCCAATTGGGATAATCAAGGCAGCAGAGGCTACAATTGGAGTGAAGCACAGAGGTAAGGGTACAGAACATGGTTTTAGTTTTCACAAAAGAGAGAAACATTTCAAATAATTAGATAGGGTCCTCCTTGAAGCCTTAAATCTGTGTCATGCCTTGAAGCCTTAAATCCGTGTCATGCCATACAGAAAAAAAGAGTGAATGTGGTTTTTGGCATAGTCCACTTCCAACAAGTGATGAAATACATTAAGGAGTAACCATGATAGCTGAAATATTAAATTAGTCTCATGACTGCTTTGGAGGGTATTTCACTACCATTCAGCTCATGCTGTGATACCTAGCTGTCAGCAATGCGATACAGAGTCAATAAGTTATAAACACACTCATCGTTCTCAGATTCCATTCTGCCCCTTGGATAGATGGTTTCATTTCTCCTAGGAGGAGAACAGATGGGCCATATGGTACGTATATGTTTAACTTTAAGCAACTGTCAAATTGTTTTCGAAAGTAATGTTCTCATTTTACATTCCCACCAGCAGTGTACGATAGTTCCAGTTGCTCCACATACCAGCACTCAGTATGTTTCGTCTTTAATTTTGGCGATTCTGGCAGGTGTGTAGTGGTATATCACTGTAGTTTGGATTTGTATGACACAAATCACTAATGATGTTTAGCATCTTCTATGTACTCATTTGCCATTTTTATTTCTTCTTTGTTTTTTAAATTTAAAAAAAAATTTCTTTTTTCTTTTTGGTGTTCAGGCTGAAGTGCAGTGGTGCGACTCAGTTCACTGCAGCCTCAACTGCCTGTCTAGGATCAAGTGATTCTCACCCCTCAGCACCACCCCTCCACCCCACCCCCCCAGTAGCTGGGACTACAGGCGTGCACCGACATGCTCAGCTAATTTTTTGTATTTTTTGTTGGGACAAGGTTTCGCCACTTTGCCCAGTCTGGTCTCAAACTCCTAGGCTCAAGCGATCCACTTGCCTCAGCCTTCCAGAGTGCTGGGATTATAGAGGTGAGCCATGGCACCTGGTCTATTTCTTCTTTATTGGATTGTATGTTCAACTCTTTTTGCCTACTTTTTAATTGAGTTGTTTATTTTCTTATTACTGTGTTTTGAAAGCTCTTTATATACAGTATTCTGAGTATAGGTTCTTTGTATGTTTGCATACAAGTCCTTTTGAAGAAATTTACAAACTGATTCTAAAATTCATATGGAAATGCAATATCCCCAGAATAGCCAAAACAGCTTTGAAAAATAACAGAGCTAGAGGATCAATGCCTCAACACTATCTGATTTCAAGCCTCATTATAAAGCTATAGTAATCAAGAAAATGTGGTAGCAGTGTGAAAACAGACAATTTGTCTAATGGAACAGATTTCAGAGACCAGAAGTAGACCGACACATATACACTGCACACAATCAATTTTTAACAAAGGTGAAAACGCAATTTGATGGAAAACGGGTAGTCTTTTCAACAGAGTCCTGAAACAATTGGATCTACATAGGCAAAATATTAATTTCAATCCGTATCTTGCACCACATACAAAAATAACGTCAACATGGATCATAGACCTATGCATAAAACAGAAATCAAAGGCTGGAGACATAATTCTGGGGTCCTAATGCAACATGAAAATGCAGGTTTCCTTGTACAAAAGTTACTAAGAATTTCAAGACGGCAAGAGCATAACCCAAGCATAAGGTCCTTCTGAGTGCAGGACCCTGTGTGACTGCATAAGCTGCACACCATGCAAGCAACCCTGCCTAAGAAATATGACAACTTCTAGAAGAAAACCTATGAGAAAACCTTTGTTACGTGAGCTATGAAACATTTCTTAAATAGATCCAATATCAAAAACATGAATCATAAAGGAACAAACTGGTAAACTAGACATCAACAAAATTTAGGCCAGGTGTGGTGGCTCATGCCTGTAATCCCAGCATTTTGGGAGGCCAAGGCAGGCAGATCACCTGAGGTCAGGAGTTCAAGAACAGCCTGAGAAACATAGTCAACCGCTGTCTCTACTAAAAATACAAAATTAGCTCGGTGTGGTGGCATGCACCTGTAATCCCAGCTACTTGAGAGGCTGAGGAAGGAGAATTCCTTGAACCTGAAAGGTGGAGGTTGCAGTGAGCTGAGATCGCTCCATTGTACTCCTGCCTGGGCAACAAAAGCAAAACTCTGGCTCTAAATAAATTAATTAATTAAAATTTCTGCTCTAAAAAGAGACTGTAAAGTAAATGAAAAGTCAGGCCATAGACTGAGAGATATTTGCCAAAAATGAGAATGCTTTTTTGTTTTTTTGAGATAGAGTCTTGTTCTGTCACCCAGGCTGGAATGCAGTGGCGTGATCTCGGCTCATTGCAACTTCCATCTTCTACATTCAAGTGATTCTCCTGCCTCAGCCTCCCGAGTAGCCGGGACTACAGGTGTGCGTCACCATGCCTGGCTAATTTTTTTATTTTTAGTAGAGATGAGGTTTCACCATATTGGCCAGGCTGCTCTTGAACTCCTGACCTCGTGATCCACCTGCCTCAGCTTTCCAAAGTGCTGGGATTACAGGCGTGAGCCACCACACCCAGCCTAACACATTTTACCATGATTTGCCCACTTATTATGTGTCGACCAATATTCTAAGAGCTTTGTTGAATTTCTTATACAGAGACCATATCTCACAAATACCTTATAAAGTAAAAAAAATTTTAATCTTCATTTCAAATATGAAAGGTATAGGAATTTAAGAATCTAGCTTAATGATATAAAACTAATAAGAAGCCAAAATTGGAGCTCAGGCTGTCTCACTTTAGAGTCCATGCTGTTTTTATCTCCTACGGTAAAAACAAATTCCACTTATTTCTTCCCATTTTCTGTATTTTAATCTATCTAAGGGAGGGCTTTCAAAAAGTCACTTCTTATCTAAACCAACTACCTTTAAAACTCCCCCAAATAAGGCGTTATTGACAGCCACATCTGCCCAGTCATGTTCAATGTACAACATCCTCTTGCTACAAGCCTTTTCCAGGACCTAGCAAACTAAAGGGTTATCAGTGTTTCCGGGACTAGTATCAGCAATCCAAGGGTAGCACAAATAATTTTGTAACACTTAGTGCCTGATAAAGCAGCCTTGAGCTTGAATTGCCACATTGCCCAACTTACTCTTTTGGAGCAAGGGACATTCCTGCTGCAGAGTACATAGTGGTTTCTTATGCCCTGAAAGAATGCATTTGCCTCCTTCTGTGAACACACATCCACAGAGCGACCAAGGCATGGGAACATTCATGTTTATCTGTGTCTGAGCCCACTCACTGTTTCCCTGGAGGATATGGGAGAGAGAAGCATCAAGTCCTAAAAAGGCATGGGGACTGAATAGTACAGTATGCTTCCATACCCTGGCTTCATGTAAACACAGGGTGATTATGACTTCTAAAGGCCTGGGTGTTGCAGTTCAGCGAGGGCCTGATTTAGTAGCTAGAATATATCTCAGGGAGGACAGCACAGCTATTTGTCTGGATGAAAGGTGCATCCATGACTCTGGTCACCAGGGTTTTCGAGCAACTCTCCTATAAGTGTTTCATTCCAGGTTCCTACTGAGGTATATTTTGGGACTCTCTAGCATTTCCATGACAAAAGGATTTGGGTTAGCCCATCTTACTTTTACAAGTGCAAGTGAAACACTTCAATGTAAAAGGGAATCACCGACAGACTAAATTACCTTCTCTGCACGGTAGAAATAATGTAGCTTGTAAGGTTTACCCAAAATCTGATTGATCATTGCTGGGTAAACTCTGTTTTGAACTATCAGTGCCAGGAGTCTTTCATGATTTCAGCTTTGACGTCACATAAGTGTCTATATCTAAGAACACAAAAACATACGATGTATAGCCCCTAGTATTCTCTGGTTTCATGGACCAAAAAGTGCAGGATCATATTCCTTATTCCCATAGTATAGCCTTTTAGGTAGCGCTTTAACTTTTTAATGTCTTCATGCCTTCCAACCTTCAAAACAAGGGGTACAATAACTGCTGCTGCCTACTCTGCCGGCAGGATTTACGGATCACATCTTTCCCGGGTGTTCTTGATCTTGCGACTGAGGTACATTCCTTTGAAACCACCCCATCCACCCCACCCACACAGATTAACTCACTCTTTCTAACTTGAAGCCCTTCGCACAGAGCATGTTCAACAAAAGCTGAAACTTTGGTATTTGTCACTTGTCACACCCAAGGCACGGCTTTCCAAGATTTAGCAAATTCCAAAAAGGTCAATATGATTCTTCCTTTGTGTCACATATTCAAAACTTAAACTTTAATCAAGTTAGGAGATGTAAAGTTTTTAAATGTAAGTGTGTCCTGGGCACATCAGCATAGTTTTGTTTTGCCAAACAGAAGAAAGTCTTGGGTTTTGAATTTGGAAGCAATTTTTAAACTCTAGGAATGAGAAAAATCAATGGAACAAAACATCTGTACATACATCCATTTATTACTATCATCTGTGCTCATATGACTGGCTCCAAGGTAACAGCTTACCCCAGTAGTGCTGGCTTCTTCAACTTCCCAATTAAAATCACAGTATTATCTCTGTATTTGCATTAACTTAAGGATGTATATGACTATGACTGTCTTTAGAAGAAAGCCCTTCTTTTGAGTTTCATAATTCTGATTTTCTCAATAAATGTGTATGTACACCATCTACGTATGCACATAAATGAATGAGAATGTCACTTGTTTCCAAACAATTATTACAGGTAGTAACATACAAGGATTAGGGGAGAGGAGGGTTATTGCGTCTACCTGTGAAACCAGCATTAAATAGTTGCTCCTCATTTCATCAGGAAAAAGGAATGTGCTCTGGGGAATAGTGCAATAGTCATAAAGTACTGACACAGCTAAACAAAATATCTGCCTGGTGCAGGTATTTCTGTTCTGGGAAAGGATGTAGAAAGGAAGAAAATGAAGTCCATACGGGGGTGGACAGGAAGAAATGAGGTCCATGTCCCTTTCTTTCAATTATCCATGAAAATGAAGACACCAATTCGTGTCATGTACACGAATGAAGAAAATTCTTGGGTTAATTCATCTCCAAGCATGTCTAAAGGTGGGAGGGTTTGCAGAGTGAAGGCACTCAAAATTCATTTCCCCATTGACTGAGAATTTTTATGCTCATTTCTCATTTGAAGGGCTCAATTTTTTCTTGAAGGGTACACACAATGCCCACCAAAGCTCATTGTGCAATTTTATTTTGAACCTTTGAAGGACAGCTTTTCTATAAGAAATCTAACACAAAAACGCCCTTAATTAACAGGCTTTTTTTTTTTTTTTTTTTCTGCAGGGTGGGACCCAAGCAGGACCCCAGAGACTGTAAGTGTGAATTTTAATGCTTTGTTGTCAAAGGAGGAGACTCTGGACATTCTCATCACCTTATTTAAAGCGAGGTACGCTAATATGTGAAACTGTGCATTAATGGCCTAAATTCAGTTACAGGTATGAATTTTACATAAAACAGATTAATATTATATGTCATAATGGAATTTTAAATATTCCGTGTCCATGCATTTTTAATCTTTACGTGCTCTAATTTAATGCGCAAGGCAATTGCATTTCTTGAGCCCACTTTTGCATTTTAGATGGGGTAAAAGAATCTCCCCCGTCGTTTTTGTTTTATTTATATTCTCTTCACCAAAAACTGCATTCGATTCGGCATTCTTTACTTTCCTTCTTTTTTTTTTGTACTTTTGCTAAGCTTTCGCATTTTTTAAAAAGAAAACGGAAAGGCTACACATTCCATTCTATCATTATGGTTTCGGCAAATGTGAAAAGGCGAATAATGAAACGGAGAGGGGGAAATAGAGAACAGAATGAAGGTGCCTTCTTGAAGAGTGCATCTTTCTGAAGACACTGGACTCCCGCGCTATTAGGAGTGGCAGGGTATCCGCGAGCAGGGCCCAGGCGCTCCCCCAGCAGCCGAGGCGGGTGGGGGGGGCGGTGGAGAGTGAATTCCAGCCGCACATTCCCGCAGTTCTTCGCAGGAACTTCGCTCTCTCTTTCCCCCTCCCTTGGGCACACAGCAGCCTGGCCCAACTCCCACCCAGCTCTCTTTTCTCAGAACCCGGACCCACAGCGTTGACGGAATGGAGTGCCCTTCCCATTGGCCCGAGCGCCATTCCCCCGAGGTGGCACTACTTGCCTGATTGGCTGGCCACTCCCGACCCCCCGCCCACTCCTCCACCCGGGTAGCCTGGCTCCCCGCCCCCCAGCACCGCCCGGAGCCCCCGCCCGCGCCTCTCCCTCCGCGCACCCGCCCGCGCGCCCAGCGGGCCCCTCTCGGCTCGCGCTGCGACCCTACCCGCGCGCTGGCCCCGCCCCCCCGGGCACCCGGCTCTATAAATGCAGCTGCGCGGCAGACCGGGCGAGAGCGTAGTGGAGGAGGCACGGTTGTGAGTACCGCCGGGACAGGGGCGATCCTGGGCTAGGGGGAGCGTGGCGGCCGCAGCCGGGCTTAGTGGGAGCTCCGAAGGGAGTGACTGGGGGACCCGGGCGGGCGGGCTACTTTTCTTCCGGTGCTTTTGCTTCTCCTTGCCTTTGGTTCGAGCTGAGCGTCGCCCGCCCAGCGGAGATCCCCCTCGCAAAACCCGGAGCGCCCCTCGGATCAATTGTTGGGCTCGGGAGTGTCGCGGTGCCCCGAGCGCGCCGGGCGCGAAGGCAGAGGGAGCGGAGCCGGCTGCGGACGGGGCCCGGAGCTTGCCCGCCCGCCTCCCTTGCTCGCCCCGGCGAGTCCGCTCGCGCAGGGCGCAGGGCGCGCGCGATGAAGGCGGTGAGCCCGGTGCGCCCCTCGGGCCGCAAGGCGCCGTCGAGCTGCGGCGGCGGGGAGCTGGCGCTGCGCTGCCTGGCCGAGCACGGCCACAGCCTGGGTGGGTCGGCGGCCGCGGCGGCAGCGGCGGCGGCAGCGCGCTGCAAGGCAGCCGAGGCGGCGGCCGACGAGCCGGCGCTATGCCTGCAGTGCGATATGAACGACTGCTACAGCCGCCTGCGGAGGCTGGTGCCCACCATCCCGCCCAACAAGAAAGTCAGCAAAGTGGAGATCCTGCAGCACGTTATCGACTACATCCTGGACCTGCAGCTGGCGCTGGAGACGCACCCGGCTCTGCTGAGGCAGCCGCCGCCGCCCGCGCCGCCGCACCTCCCGGCCGGGACCTGTCCAGCCGCGCCGCCGCGGACCCCGCTCACGGCGCTCAACACCGACCCGGTGAGAGGCCTGGCGCCGGCCGGGGGCGGGCGCCGCGGGGGGCGGGAGGTGGGCGGCGGGATGCGGGCGCTCGCCTTCCTCCCGGCAGGGGCCGGCCGGGAATGACAGCCCCCTCCCCCTGTTCCCCCGGGCGCCGCGGGCCGCCGGCATCCTGCCGGGCTCGGCGAGCGCGGGTCCGGGAGAACGCACAGGGCGGGACTCGGTGCTGAGCTCGTCCGGGGCTGTCAAGTCCCTCCCGAGCCCAGAGGGGCCCCTCGGGCTGCAGGCTGGGGTGGGGGCGTCGGCGCGCCGGCCCGATTTCCGAGGACGATTCCGGGACCGAGGCGAGCGCGTCGCCGGCGCCCGCTCACCTTTGCCTTGGTGTTCGGTTGCTGTTCCAGGCCGGCGCGGTGAACAAGCAGGGCGACAGCATTCTGTGCCGCTGAGCCGCGCGGTCCAGGTGAGCGCGCATTTCCCGTCTCGAGTGGCCGGTCACCAGAGACGCCTGTCCCCGGGGTCTTCCGGCGCCAAGCACTGCGGTGTTCTCTGCCCCCAGCGTTTCTGAGAGCAAACTCCCGAGGAAGTAAACACTCTCTCTCCCTGCCACCCAAGTAGCAAGTGAACCCGTACTTCGCTTTAGATCTCAAGGTTCACTTGCAGTGGAAGCGGGCCAGCCCTTGTCCCCGAGCTGCGCCTGGTGATCAGCGGGCCCTTCTGCCTTCCCGAGATCCCGAAGGAGGGCAGGCACCCTCGTGGGCATGGGAGCTGCCCCGGTGTCCCCACCCCCATGCAATCTGTCACCCACAAAGGGGGACGCAGGCAGGGCCCCGGAGTGGGTCTCCTCCCTCGGTTTCCCGAGGGCCGCAGCTGCCTGCTCGGCGCCTGGCCCGGCCGCGGGCTGCGGGTGTTGTCTGACCTGGTGGTTTGTTTTGGGTTGTTGATCAAGCATGTCTTGAGTTTGGTCGGTGGCGCCAGTTAGTCTGCAGCGAGGAGGTTCACACACCCCCTCTATTCATTCCTCTTCCACAGGTGTGCGGCCGCCTGAGCCCGAGCCAGGAGCACTAGAGAGGGGAGGGGGAAGAGGAGAAGTTAGAGAAAAAGCCACCGGAGGAAAGGAAAAAACATCAGCAAACCTAGAAACGTTTTCATTCGTCATTCCAAGAGAGAGGGAGAGGAAAGAAAAATACAACTTTCATCCTTTCTTTGCACGTTCATAAACATTCTTACATGTGTATTCTCTTTTGTCTCTTCATTTATAACTGCTGTGAATTGTACATTTCTGTGTTTTTTGGAGGTGCAGTTAAACTTTTAAGCTTAAGTGTGACAGGACTGATAAATAGAAGATAAAGAGTAGATCCGACTTTAGAAGCCTACTTCCTGACCAAGGAGCTCAATTTTTTGTTTTGAAGCTTTACTAATATACCAGAGCATTGTAGATATTTTTTTTTACATCTATTGTTTAAAATAGATGATTATAACGGGGCAGAGAACTTTTCTCTGCAAGAATGTTACATACTGTATAGATAACTGAGTGACATTTCATACCATGTATATATAGAGATGTTCTATAAGTGTGAGAAAGTATATGCTTTAATAGACTACTGTAATTATAAGATATTTTTAATTAAATATTTTTTGTAAATATTATGTGTGTGTTTTTTTAATCCATGGGAATATTTCTTTTGGAAAATTATTTTTCAGCTCTATTACAGAGCTCTTGATACCTTGAATGTCTTTTCTGTTAGGCCTAGCTTTTAATTTGTTTCTGTTTTGCCCAGTATAGACTTGGAAGTAACGGTTAGTTATAGCTAGTGGTCTTGCATGATTGCATGAGATGTTTAGTCACAAATTAAACTTGTTCTGAGTCCATTCAAATGTGTTTTCTTTAACATAGACTGAAATCTTTGTATTTGAAGCATACATGTTGAAAATATACCTTATCAGTTTTAAGTACAGGGTTTTATAGTGTAATATATACAGAGTAAGTGTGTGTTTTTCTTTCAAAGTAAGTGTGTGTTTTTCTTTTTCAACTGAGGTCAATATGGATTCTGAATGATTTTGCATATGGGATGAGGAAATGCTTGGATCCTTAAGGAGTTTACGAAACCTGCTGTTTTATCAAAGTGAAAAAAATTGCATATCACTCTTCATTTTACACTAAAGCTTAATGTCACTAAGTTTCATGTCTGTACAGATTATTTAAATCATAGAAATGAAAAAATGTTCTCTGCTTGCTACCAAAGGACAAACTCTTGGAAATGAACACTTTCTGCTTTCCTTCCTCCAAAGAATATTAATAGGCAACAGTGGGAGAAAAAAAAAGGCATAATGGCATATCCTTCAAGCAGGAATAAAAGTCGATCTTCAAACACTAACTTAAGCAGACCAAAAATTCTGATGACCGCATCTAGATTATTTTTTTATAAAAATGATTTTCACTGTAGCTATGTTAGTTACGCTAAGCTACTGTCCAATCTCTTGTGATGTGTAACTTTTACATGTGAATATTAAAGTAGATTTCTCTGTCTTGTACTGTGATTTCTGGTCTCATTTCTTTAAAACCTTACCCTTATTTTTTTTTTTAAGGCTCTTTTTTTTCTCCTTAAGGAAGGTAATATTTTCTAGGTTAGATAGGGCTATCAGGGTTTGTGAACATTATGCATTTAATGTTATGGGTACTTTACACACAAGTTAGATGGAATTTTTAGAGTGAAAGAATTAAGTAGGATTTAATTGGGTGCTTTGTAAATAGTCAACTGTGTGTATAACTAGTCTGTTTGATTTTTAAAAGGAAAGGATTTGTTTCAGATTATACAAGAATAAAAGTATTATAGACCCAAGGGACTTTTTATGAGGTCAAATTCAAATATTTATATGAATATGAAATACCATGGTCCCCAGTAGTCAGCTTAAGTGGCAATGTCTAAACAGAAATGAACAAAACTCACGCAAGTAGGTTAAAATCATTCAAAAGGTTTAAAAATTGATCCTATCCTCAGCATGTTATTTCCTCGGCTCTGACACTTTACTGGTCTTTGAGTATTTTTAGAATTTGATGTATTTGATGTTGAACCTTATAAAGTCAAAGAACTGCTTGTTTAGATGAGGTTTATTTTTATTTTTGATATTATTCATTTTTGTCACACATCAAGAAGAAAACACTAGAGCACTGCTGGAATTCCAAATCTGAAGAATCCTAACGACTGCATTCTTTGTTATTAAAAAGGGCACAATCCTTCCTTTTTATTTGGCAGTTTAATTTCAGTAGGAAGCATGTCACATGTGCACTGTTGGTTAGAATTATGCATCTGTCATGCCTGACTGCTGAACCCTACCTAAGCCTTTGGGCACAGTTTAAAACTTTACGCTGGTGGACTATGAACCTCAAAACAAACGGATATTTCTGGGTTTTGAGGATAGATGTTACTCCTTAGTTAAAGTTTATATTTGGGGCATGAAAAACTAAAAAGAAAAGTGTTACAGATACTGCATTTCAAAGAGTTGGCACTTTCCCTTGGCCACTCAAGCAGCATTTGATGTATCTAAAGAAACAAAGTCATTGTTTATTTTTTAAAAAAATTATATGCAGTTGTACAAGATACTACATTCCATAGAAATGCTGGCTATGTCCTAACCAGGCAACCAGATAACAAAAACATTTTGAGTCTTTTATCTAGGTAGTTCTAATTATTCAGATACTTTGTTTAACAAAAGAAAACATCCTGACTTCTCTCATTTCATTTGTAGACTTTTCATTGTATAGGCACAACCAAAGAGTCAGACTCGTTTAAAACCCCAGAAGTAAAAAAAGTATCCCACACAGTGGATGTTGTTTCTAAGAATGTTATAAAATCCTGACATCTCACACATCTCATGCTAAAGGAAAAATACCTATTCATTTCAAAGAACTAATATACTTTGGTATTGTGTAAACCTTACTCAAGTTTATTGTCAAGCTTTAACTGCCTTTTTAGAACTTTTTAAAATTTTGACCCCACAAATCTATTGTATTAGTTGCCTTCTATAACAATAAATCTTCACTGAGCAAAAGGTTCTGGAGTTTGTGGTTTTTAATTGACTTTTACTGAGTTATGCATTTTTTCATTATCAAGAATGGGTCTCTTGATAGATCACCTCAATTATTTACAGTGTTTCTTACTATGTTATGAAAAATGGCAAAATGAATGGAAAGAAAATCTAGTTTGAATGCTGGTGAAAGCTTCTCCACTCTAGTGCCTGCTTAGGATAGGAAGCAATATTCCTAAAGAAGGCAGCAGGATGATGTCCAGGGAAAACTAATTAAAAAAAAAAGTTAATGCAGACAGAATTTATTTCACAGTAGTACAGAGTCAAATGAAACTGGCTCTGCCTTTCTAGCTGGTGCACTTTAATTATATATATGTTAATCAGCCCAGATAGCCCTTGGGTCTCAAAAGGGCCAAACACTAAACCTTGAAGGCTTATGAGGAAGGAAAACTTTCCCGTTTCTACTTTGCCAGTCCAGGAAATTAATTTAACCCGTCTCAGGATGAATCTTAATAGGGCTGCCCTCAGTAGGTATTCTTTAGATCCAGATGATTTCTTTCAATTACAACCCATGGTATTTTGCTAAAATATTAGTTATATTAATTAGAACCATTGCCCAAAAGGTTTTAGGATTGTAACTTACAGTTCTACCTTGAGCACTGATTTGATCGATACTTTAAAAGATAAAACCCTTACAAAAGGGAACTAATTTGTTCAAGGGAGACAACCCGCAGTCATATATACTTAATTGAAAATGCTCTCAAATTTGCAATGAATTTTTTAAAGTGTGTTTCGCATTCAAGTGCCTCCTTCACACTTCTTCATAACCTGGCTCCTGCTAAAAAGTTTTGCCTAAGTGCTAAAACTTAGGTCTCAACCATATTGCCAAAGGTTTTCTATACTTACCAAAGCAAAGAAAGTCTATGATGAAGGTGCTGGAGTTCCATCATTTTTAATTCTTCACAGTAAATTCACACATGGGTTATGAAAAGAGCTGTGAAAATCGAAGTAACTTGAAAAGTCCCTCTGAGTCCATAAAAAAGGAAACACATCAGTTTCTGGGGAAAAAAGAACAAAACGCATTATCTGTATTCCACTGGCTAAGATATAACTGAAGAGGAATTGAACTTAAAATGTTGAAATAAAGAGACCCAAGAAAAATTTTCTACATGAATCCATGAAATTTTTGTCAGTAAAAAATCTCACACTTTAGCTAAGAATGATCTATGCCATTATATGAATATTAGCACAAGACACAAATTCTAGTGAAACAAGACACTATTATTTGCTTTTAATTACTGTTTCTCAATTCTTTATGATATAAAATACCTATAAGGACTTTGGAAAGGCATATAAAAGTCACATTTAAAAATTTTATCTTTTATTCCAAAGTTAAGGTTTCAAAGGAAAGATTGTAGTTATAGAATTCTTCATGCAAGTTCATAGACTGTTTCTTCAGTATTTAAATATCCTCTCAAACATTTCTTAAAATATTTTAAACGTTTTTCAAATACTATTTCCTTCATAAGGTTTAGCAGTTAATTGAGTGACTGTAGTTGAGTATGAGTGTGTATGTCTAAAAATAGTTCCCTGACATACAGAAAAATATCTTTCAAAAGGTATTTTTACTTTAAAAAGTAAGTAAACTTTCCTCTATTTTCTCTCCAGTTTTAGTTCCTAAGATTGGGGATTTCCATAAAGATGTACCTTCCATTTTTTTGGACTGCTATATCCAGTCATACTATGTTTAAGCATAAGGCAGAACAGAAACGAACAGGTAAATCAACTGTCATGTATAAATCATCTCCTAAAGTTTGGTTTTAACTTCACAATTTAGAGAGAGAGAGGGAAGTTCTTATTTGTATGTCAAACCTCAGAGAAAGTCAGGAAAACAGACATAAATGTATAGACCAAAATTTTAAAACTTACTTAAGCAATAATTCTTGGAAACACTTTTCATACAAGTTTAACCTGAGTCCACAGCTGTAGTTAAAACAAAGTAGGCTTCTTGGAGACTTTTCTTTGCATGTCCTGCGATGCCTAACCAAGTAACCTTGTAAGATATTTGTTGAACTGAACTGAATGCCCCCTTAAGAGTCTCTTCTCTGAGTATTTAGTCACTCCTCCTTTGCCCTTTCATGTGCATTGAGTTGCAGTGGAGCTTAAGACCAATATATCTAACTGCCTCTGGTCCTCTCCACCTCTGAAAAGGAGTAGATTCAAAATAGGATTTGATGGTCTTCCCCAAAACTGCCCCTCTTTCTGAATTCCTTGTCTTGGCTGATGCCACCTGTCATCGCTCAAGTCAGAAACCTGGGATTGTGCCTGTCTCCTGCCCCATCCTATTCAACTGAGCACAAAAACTGCTAAAATTCTCTCAGCTCTTCCCCAGCCTCCCAGCTACTCTGTCAGTATCTGTATCTCCATTTCACATCAGAACTCGCAGTCAGCTCCTAGTCTAGTTTCCTTGCCTCAACTTTCTTTATCTTCTCTATTTTCCATGTGTTCTAACTGCATGACTCCTCAAGAGTCACGCTCTGCCTATGCAGGCAAGTCCAGTTTCTTGGAGCAGCACGCAAGGTCTCCTCATGACCCTGGACCTATGGATCCTTCCAGAGTCATTCCCGGCTGGGCGCAGTGGCTCACACCTGTAATCGCAGCACTTTGGGAGGCTGAGGCGGGCGGATCACGAGGTCAGGAGATCAAGACCATCCTGGCCAACATGGTGAAACCCTGTCGCTACTAAAAATTCAAAAATTAGCTGGGCATGGTGGTGTGCGCCTGTACTCCCAGCTACTCGGGAGGCTGAGGCAGGAGAATCACTTGAACCTGGGAGGTTGAGGTTGCAGAGATCCTGCCACTCTCTACAGCCTGGTGACAGAGCGAGACTCTGTCTGGAAAAAAAAAAAGAGGAATTCCCACCAGTCCTTTGCCTCCTCCACTTCTGGCTGCCTTCAAGCACACATGCTATGATAAGATCTTGCCCTACATGCTAGACGGAAAAGCATGCTTATTTTGTTAGTTTTGACAGTGTATGATTGATTTCCTGAGAGTTAAGAAGGGAGCAACTTGAGGAAGGACACACGTGGACTGTAGAACAATGCGGTGAAGGAGGGGGCACCTGTCCAGACGGCCAAACCATGTAAGTCAGCCTTACCCACGTATAAGTAAGAGCTGAGCCATCCACATTCAAAATGGCATCCTCTTTCACTCTTTCTTTCTCTGCACATTGTGATACGCCCTGCCTCGATCCCAGACCCTCACTCTCACTCTTGGCTGTTGCTAAACTCCTGCCTGACCATCACTCAAGACTCAACTGTTAACTCTTCAGGAAAAATTATCTGATGCCTCCCCCTCCTCATCCCCCAAACAGCGTCCAAGCCCCCTGCTATATTATAATGATTTTCACATGTCTGTGTTTCTGGTAGATCCCTGACCCTCCAAGGATTCCAGACCACAAGTACTAGAAGAACATTCCTGTAACTCTTTGTGCCAGCAAATCTAGCAAATTCTTTGCAGCTCAAAATTGCAGTCTGGAGATTTTCATTATCTTTAAAAGCCTTTGGCTGCCTTAAACATGGAAAACAGATAAGCTGCGTGTTCTTGAGAATGAAGGAGTGTGGTCAGCCTAGAGCAAAGAGAGTTGGAAGGAGAGACTGAGAAGGGGGGTAAGAGAGGCTGAGCAGATCCTGTATCCCCAGAAAAAAAAAAAAAGAAAGAAACAGTCCTGACCCATGTTGGAATAAGAAAACAAAGACACGTCAGTGCCTGAGATGAAAATGTGGGGTAAGGAGAGACGACTCCCACTGATGTAGGTTGTGATGGGTCTGAGCAAGCAGGGGACTTGGGAAAAATTGTACAGTTAAGTCTCTGCATGTGTTTCTTAGGCCTTTACTCTCATGAATTGGTGAAGTGACGTGGGATGGATCAGTCACAATTAATGCCCTGAATCCTCATGAGTCAGTCTTGAAAGGGCAAGCTTGCTGCCTGAATGGGAAAGACTTTCACAGATAGAAGTTTTCATTACCCCTGCCATAATCTGAGGCCCTCAAATTGGAATCATGTAATTAGAAACCTGGAGGCTGGGCACGGTGGCTCACACCTGTAATCCCAGCATTTTGGGAGGCCGAGGCAGGTGGATCATATGAGGCCAGGAGTTCGAGACCAGCCTGGCCAACATGGCAAAATGCCATCTCTACTAAAAACACAAAATTAGCCAGGTGTGGTGGCAAGCGCCTGTAATTCCAGCTACTAGGTAGGCTGAGGCAGGAGAATCGCATGAACCTGGGAGGTGGAGGTTGCAGTAAACTGAGACTGCGGCACTCCACTCCATCCAGCCTGAGCAACAGAGCAAGACTCCGTCTCAAAAACAAAACAAAAAAAAACCTGGAATATGTATTATAACATTCCTCTCATTTTCCAGGGAAGGAGACAGAAACTCAAAAGGTAAAGTGATAGAGTCAGATATAGAACCTGGTTTCCCCATCTCTAAGTCAGGGCCACAAAGTTCAGTGTGGATGGATTCTCTTCCAGTTTACTCTTCAGTGGTTTATCTCATTCCCTATCCTCATCTACAACTTGCCTCATGTTCTTTCATAAGAAGGTGGGGTTCAAATCTTGAGCAAATAAATATTAAATGCTGGACCGATCTGGCTGCCTTTTTAAAAAAGAGAGCAGAGGTAAAGTACTTTAATAACAAGGATCAAGAACTGCAAAGCTCTTGGAAAAATGAGCAAAGGCAATTCAATGGAGAAAGGTCTTTTCAACAAATGATGCTAGAAAAATTGGATTAACTTAGGCACAGACCTTACACCTCTTACAAAATTATCTCAAAATGATCATAGACCATTACATTTTGAACATAAAGGGCAAAATTGAAAATTCTAGAATAAAATTTTCTAGAATTTTAGAGAATTTTTCTAGAAAAAACATCTATGTGATCTTGGATTTGGTGATGCATTTTTAGATATCATACAACACCAAAAGCACATTCCATGAAAGAATTTCAACCTGTGTTGTCCTCCACAATTATATCCACTACATGTGTGTGTGCGGACCTATCCTTCAGTCTATGGGAACAGTGTGGAGTGGGGAAAGGGCAGAGACTCTCTGGCCAAGCCCAGAGACGTGGGTTCTAGTCACAGGTCTTCGCCTCTTTAGCTGTGTCCCCTCAGGCAAGTCACTTTTCCAGATTCCAATTTTCTCATTCGTAAAATGAGTATATAATAAGCCTAACCTAGCTCAGAGGGTTCTTACAAGAGAAAAAGAAAGTAACATACATGAAAATATTTACAAGACAATGGTTATAATTTTGGTATATATAAAAATCATCTGGAGAGATCTTTAAATGATGGGTTTCCGAGTTCCACTAATCCAGGTCCCCCCCACGACTGAGATTCTGATTTATCGGGTATGGGGTTACCACCCAGAAGTCTGCATATGAGCTTTTCCCTGGTGAATGAGGCAAGCCTCCCAGGAACCCTATTTTGAGAAACAGTATTGTAAGCTATGAAATGATATGTAGGTGTAAGCTATTATTGTTATGCCACACACGGTGTGTTTCTCCTACTCTTTGACACCGATATCCAATTTCCCAGGAGCTCTCATCAAGTAAGAGGAAAGGTTAATACAATATCAACAGAAGTGGCAATAATAGCTCATGGGAGGAGGGAAGTTGGTAATAGTAGATGCCCAGGAGGGAGCTGCTGCATACCTGAGACCTTGGAGTGGGATCCTGGAACAGGTCTAGGGTCAGGATGCTGAGTCCTCCATACCCTTGATTTTCATTTCAATCTAGCTATGTGTCAAAATGTTTACAATAACCCACTTTGTTTTCACACTAAAGCATTTTATTTTCTAAGGAAAAACCTAAAAGAAAGAATTTTCACCCTCTTCTATGTCCCTCCAAATCATTACCTTCTCTCATTACCTCTGTGTGATGTTTAGGGGAAGCTACTAGGCCTATGTAGGCAGCCATGAGCAGGATTGCTTTAATGGTAAAGAGATTCTTCTGGAAAAACAAATTTAGAAAAATATATTTCATTTCTCCTAGTGTAGTGTATCATCCTAAGGGATTGCCTATAACATGATGTAGAAAGAGGTTAAATGGCCAGGCACAGTGGCTCACGCCTTTTGGGAGGCTGAGGTGGGCAGATCATGAAAGGAGATCGAGACCATCCTGGCCAACGTGGTGAAACCCCATCCCTACTAAAATACAAAAAACTAGCCGGGCATGGTGGCGTGTGCCTGTAGTCCCAGCTACTCGGGAGGCTGAGGCAGAAGAATCGCTTGAACCAGGAGGCGGAGGTTGCAGTGAGCCGAGACTGCAGCTGGTGCCAGAGCAAAACTCCGTCTCAGAAAAAAGAAAAAGAAAAAGAGGCTAAATGGTCTATTCCCAACTGCTGCATCTGCCTTAGAACTATCCTAATTCATGACTATCTAACAATAAAATACTAAATCCATGTAAAATTGGGACATGGTATAATACAATTACACCTTAATTTCATATATTAGATTCCTTATTCATAGAATTTTATATAATTTTCATGAATTAAAAAACAATGAAGAAAAAAATAGGTTCAATTCTTCTGAAATTGAATAAGATCTTTTATAAAAGGGAAAATCAGTAAGTTTGTAGAATTAGATTCTGAGTTCTAACACTTACTGTGGGACCTCAGGCAAGTTACTTAACCTCTCTGAGCCTTTTTAAAACTTTCTCTTATAATGGTAACAGAGTACTACTCAGCCCTGAGAGTCTCCCCTAGCACAGTGTCAGGCACATGAGCTTATTCAGTATTTGTTAAGTTCCTCTGCTCTAATCATTTCTATCTGTATTCATCCTGCTGCTTCAAGGAGGTAGGTTTTCAGCAAGTCGCATGCTTGCTGAAGAGGGACAGGAATGATTAGCGTGTGCCTGCCCTCTTCCAGTACGAAAATGGGGTTAAGAAGAATGGGGGAGCAGGGTGTGTGTGTGTGTTCAGTCCATATGGAGGACAAAGATTTCAAAAATGCACAAACATTTCAGGGGGAAGAGATTTTTAAGCCTTCCCAGTGCAGAAGCTATTTTCTGTTACATTTATTTCTCTCCAGAATAAACCTGAAGTTCTCTGCACACCGAAGACATAAATGACATAAATGTTGATGGAAAGAGAAGGATTTGAAGAAGGATGAGGGTCTGAGGCGCAAGAAAGAACTGCAGGACAGCAGAAGAAACGAGGTGATAGCTTCCAGAAAATAAAAAGGAGGCCTTGTATCTGTTGATTTTGCTGTTACCATGGTCAGATGGGATGCTTGTTTCCTTTTTGATCTATTTTCTGATAGTTAACTAAGTGGTCTAGGACTGATATAAATGCTGAGGATGGGACAGAGGGAGGAACTCTATACGTGAAATCCGAGATTCAGGGCCAAGTCAGTAGGCCACCCTAATAATATTCTCCTGGTAGAAAAACAATTTTGAAAACCAAAGACATAATAATAGAGTGGTACAAAGTATACCAAGATTAAGGTTGAAAACAGCATAAAATTGATATATTTCTTCATGTCTTAGAAAAATGTACCTTTCATAATTTATGTTTAACATAATTTCTGGTGGCTATGGTTCCCTATAAACGAAAGCTGAGATTAATTCAACAAGGTAGAGACACTCATATTTGGAAGTTTGTTATGTTCACTGAAATAATTCAATGAACCAGAAATTAATAGAATTTTGAAATAAAATCAAACTCCCTCATTTTACCAAAAATGAAACAGACTGTGACACTTTAAGATGTGCCTTTCGAGGCTGGGCATGGTGGCTCACTCCTGTAATCCCAGCACTTTAAGGGTCCTAGGCAGGAGGATCATTTCAGTCCAAGAGTTCCAGACTGGCCTGAACAACATTGCACAACCTTGTCTGTATAAAAAAATTTTTTTTTTAAATTAACCAGACATGGTGGCATGTTTTTGTAGTTTCAGCTGCTCAGAAGGCTAAGGTGGGAGGATCGCTTGAGCCCAAGAGCTCAAGGCTGCAGTGAGCCACGGTTGCGCCACTGCACTCCAGCCTGGCTGACAGAACGAGACACTGTCTCCACAAAAAAATGAAAATAAAATAAAATGTGTCCTTCGGAAGATGACTTAAGGTAGGGGCAGAGCTGCCAGCAAATTTTCAGGGCTTCCAACCCACAGTCAAGGAGCCTTTATTGAGTTCGGTATACAGCAGAATCATTTATATTATCAGAGCGTTTCTTTTTTTAGCATTTATCTTAGGAGTTGTTTCTTTCAAAAATTCCTATTTGTTCTGATGCATATATTTCTTTTTGTTTGTTTTTTTTTAACAGATCATTTTTCTCTTATAAAAATTCTGTAAACACAGCCATTCTTTTCGTATTTGTAATTTGAGGACTGACTGGAGTTATTTCTGAGAGGGCTACGTTCCTAAGAGAACAAAATTATTGTTTTTGAAACTCTAGAGAGGACTGCTCTGGCAAAAGAAATGTGTCTTTTCATCAACAGTCATTTTGAGGTGAAAGATTTCATGATCACTCTTGACTATACAACCAACCTGGCGATTCCAGCGATACCTACAGGAGCTCCAGAAACTCTGATTGATCGCACAGGCACTAAACACCCTATCAACTTGTTGATCACCTTGCAGTTCTAATTTCCTGATATGTAAAACACCAGTAAAAAATAATCTCCTGCCTCAGTGTTTTAGAGAATGCAAAGAAATACACAGTCACTGTAGACTTGTGAGCTTTTGGCAAGTTTAGTTTTTTATTATTATACATATGAAGAGAATCCTCTTCAACAAAATCTATAAAGGAGCTGATTAACTCAGCTCTGTAGTAATTTAGTATTAAATCAGTCCAGAATTTTAGAACATATTTCTCAGAAACCCTTTATCTGGCATCAAGTATGTATCTAGACAGTATAGTATCTGTTAATTTTGAAGTTATGTATAAAAAGAAAATGTGCATTTTTACAAGTCTTAGTAGAAGCTCTTTACGGTTTACAGAATGAAACGTTGATAGAGCAAAAAACTTTTTTATTCTTTCTAGAAATAAAAAATGTGCTCAAAATAAAATTTCAACTTAGAGGTATCTTTTTATTTTTTTAGATTAGATTGCTCATATGGTTTCATGCTTTCTTAGAAGGTTGAAATGATTCTTAAATGCTTTTAAGAAAAACATCAAGAGTGAAAAGAATTACTTAAAACCAGGTCAAATAAAAAAGATTATCAGAGATCTCATAAGCCTTGCAATATCATTTCAAGATTTGTTTAAAAAATAAGATTGCCTTTTGTTTACCACTCTTCCCCTGCCAAGACACAGAACTTCCTTGTGAAGCTGTGTTTAGGAACCAAACCACAATATCATCTTTTCCCGGAAACTGAATCATAAAGAGGTCTGTTGGGTGATCCTAGGAATGAAATCCCAATATTCCGCAGGATGGGGGGTAAGGTTTGTATTTTCAACCTGAGGACTTCAGGCTTCTTCTCCTTCAGCAACCTTCCCTTCTTTTCCACTCCAGCTCCCCGCAGCCTCCTCCCTGAAGCCTATCCTTCCTAACACAAACTTTCTTTCTTCTGGAAGTGCTGGGAAATCTCAGAGAGAATCACTTTCTCTCACATCTTGTAAACTGACCCAGTAGAGAAGCACCACGCACACTTTGTGAGGAGGGTCCCACTCATTGCAGAGAATCGGTGAAAGCAACGGAAGATCAAAAAAGCACACATGCAGCCGCTTCACCTTACACGCCACAGCTACTTCTCATGTCCTCCGGCCTTAACTTTGCTGACCTGGCCACGCAGGTTTTTATATCACTAAATAACTGGGCACAAACAAGGCTGCCATGGTGGATAATCTGCCTGCACTTGCCGCTCCGCTTCACCAAAGCTCCTCAGATCCCATTCATCAAATACTTGCTTTTACACTTAAACACACAATGTATGAAACACAAATTTCTGGTTCACCTAACACTTGTGGGACGTGCGTTTTGAAAAACCAGTAAATTTTCCTGCTGACATTCCTCAAGTTACACACTTTCCTGGTCCTATAGGCAGTGCAAGTTATCTGCTGCCCTCTTTTGAATTTTAGGGCACACTGCACTCCTCAACAGGTCCTATTGCCTGAAGACAGTCTCTTTTCCCTGTCTAGGGGCAGCTTCCACCTTTTGGCTAATCCAGAGCCTGCTGGAACAGCACTTTAACTCTCCTTTTGAGAACTACTTTCTCTGCTGGTGTTCTTCCAAAGCAAAAGCAAAACCCATTTTATAAAGCAGCAAAAGAAGTATAAGGCTTGCTATTACTTGTTCTTTTCTTTTTTCCCAGCTTTATTGAGGCACAATTGCAAATAAAAATTGTATATATTTAAAGTATACAACTTTATGTTTTCACATATGTATACATTGTAAATGATCATCACAATCAAGCTAATTAACATATCCAGCACTTGATATCATTACCATTTGTGTGTGTATGTGGGTGCTGAGAACACTTACGATCTACCCTCTTATCAAATTTCAAGTACACAATGCAGTATCACTAACTATTGTCACCATGTTGTACACTGGATTTCCAGAACTAACTCATCTTGTATAATTGAAACTTATACCACCATCTCCTTCTTCCCCCAGCTCCTCCTTGTAACTGCTCTTTTAAACCTGCTCTGATGAGCTTTATCTTTTTACGTTCTGCATGTAAGTGAGGTTATACAGTTTTCTGTTTCTGGTTTATTTCACTTAACATAATGTCCTCCAGGTTCATCCATGTTGTCACACACAGGAGGATTACCTTCTTTTTTTGAATAATATTCCTGTATGTATATATACACTGCATTTTCTTTATCTATTCATCCATTGACAGACATTTAGATTGTTTCCATATCTTGGCTATTGTATTTCTTATCTGGCCGACCCCTCTGGGTTGATCTATTAATCCCACTAAAGCACCTATGTGTAGTTCTGTTGATAAAGTTACTGAAGGAAGAAGTATGCCAGAATACGATTTGCAAGCCTGTCCAGCTGAAGATAGCCATCCTTACCAGACAGAAGAGAGGCTGAGGTTCTCACAGGAGTGACAGGTCACAGGGACATAGGCAGCCCTTCTAGGAAGTTAGACCTGCTGGGCTGGGCATGGCTCATTAACTCAGATTTTGTGCCAACCTCCTGAGCAACTGCCTTCTGCTGCAATGGGATCATTCTCCAGTAACCAGTGGGACCATGGCCCCTTCCTCTACCCCTCCCCAATAACATCTCCCTGACGTTCCCAGCTCATCAACTCTCCTGTTTCCTTATGCCCACCAAACATGAGAAAGAACACGTGAGAACATGCCCCCTAAAAATAAAAAGGCCAGGCACAGTGGCTCACGCCTGTAATCCCAGAACTTTGGGAGGCAGGTAGATCACCTGAGGTCAGGAGTTCGAGACCAGCCTGACCAACATGGAGAAACTCCGTCTCTACTAAAAATACAAAATTGGCTGGGCATGGTGGCGCATGCCTGTAATCCCAGCTACTTGTGAGGCTGAGGCAGGAGAATTGTTTGAACCCGGGAGGTGGAGATTGCAGTGAATCGAGATTGCGCCACTGCACTCCAGCCTGGGCAACAAAGCGAAACTCCATCTCAAAAAAATAAAAATAAATAAAAAGAAAGAAACTATTACCATCTTTTCCTGAAAATCATAGGAGTTTTTTTGGAGGACAAGAAGATGGTAACAGTATAGCGCGGGGGAAAAATCATAACATGACTGAGTCTAAGAATGTCTTATCAGAAAGTTGATTTCTATCTGTTTTTCTATAGCAATCTCTCTGTCTGTCTGTCTGTCTCTCACAGGCAGCTTGGAGCTCCCCACCACTTCCCACAGCCCTTTCAGCTTGATTATAAAACATAATTCTCATTGGGCCCATCGCTTTGCCTGTGTCTCATACTGCCAATGGCCATTTCCTGGTCATTGAGAGGGAGGTGTGATCTCACTGAAGTTCCAAATAAGGAAAAAAATGAATGGCACTGTCCTTCTCCCAGCAAAAGATATGCTGAAATTGTCTGATGGTCCAATCAGGCCACTAGAAGATTAAAATGCCCCCCAAAAATACAGATGTCCTCCCAAATCAGTGGGCACGTGTCCTTCTGTACTCAACAGCCAGCTTCCTGGGTGACAACCTGTGTAATTGAACAATACCCTGCACATAGAAGGGCCCACACTTAGTTTAATGTTCCTCTATCGCTGTCTTGAAATTCTTAACAATTTTATTTAACAATGGGCCTGCCTTTTCGTTTTGCATAAGCCCCAGATAATGTCGCTGGTCTCGCACAGCACTGAGGGATAGCTGAGTCCTGAGGCTTTGATTTCTAACTGCAAAGGTGGGATTTTACCTGTTTATCTATTCGAGGGGCGGAATGGTCTGTGGTTTGCCTGGTACCTGTTCTGGTTCTCTAGCTAGAATGCCTGCTTGTTGGGGCAATGCTGTGTGGCTGACTGGCAGTTACAGTCCCAGGGACTGCAGGTTTGGTCAATTACAGAAAGTGAGAGTTTCCATGGAAAACTGTGTGATGCGCCTGGAAGGAATCATGACGGCAGGTAGAAAGGTGCTGAGAAATTCTGCATGGAGGAGACAGTTCAGTAAAAGAGAGGTTCATAAACAACTCCCAGTGGTAATCTTGTTGTGTCTAGAAGGAAGAGGCAAGAAAAGCCATTTCTTCCAGATTCTTCCTTTCCAGCTGAAGCCACAAGGCCCCTGGTGCACACTCAGCCGATGTTTTTTATGTTTCCTCCTGTTTACTCTGAATTCTTTCTGAGGTTTTGCAGAGAAGCACTACATCAACACAATTTATTTTATTACGATGCCATGTCATATCATATATCTCCTGTTCACATTAGGTTGACATGGTGCTGCGTTTGTGGATGAGCATATATGGATACATATTATCACAATCACTACAGAATAGCATTTATTGAGTGCCCACTACCCTATTAGATGCTGCAAACTGACATGTGAGAGCACAAATAACAATTTAATAACAGAAAAAAATGACACTCTATGTAATCCAACTTGCAGAAAAACAAAACAAAACAGAATAACTACTCTGTATTTCCTCTCCATGCCTGCTGTATGGTGGCGAGAAAGACCTCTAAAATGCATAAAGCTCTTATCTTCGTTCATTCCCCAAAGAATAATAGATCAGTCAGCGCTCTGATGCTGTTTTAATAATGTACAATTTACAATTCATTGGTTACCAAGCACTCACAGTATAATTAATTTTGCAGACCTGTTCAGCAAAGCCACATGGTTTTGTACAATATAGGGAGGAGGAGTGGTGGCAATGGTGCCAGGAGGAAGGGGGGCAGGGGTGGGGAAGGACGAAGGGAGAAAGCAGTCTTCTCTCCTTTTTCATACTGAAGTAGCCGAGTCCTGCACCAGCTGCGCAGATTGGCAGATAACTGCCATGGCTGAATGAGAGACTTAGTCTGAGGTACAAATATCTCCCCCACTGAGAAGTTTGGACTGGCGAAAACTGTGATCCCGAGGGTACGCTGTTCAGTCTTATGGGGATATCACACTAAGGAAGCCTGCTGACCAAACCACAGAGCTACGTTAAGCATCTCTCTTTGAGAAAGGAAGGGATCCCCTCACAGACTGCAGCTGAGCCATGAACTGCAGAGCTCTTTAGGAGTCTGGCAGCTCTAGGAATCAGCTAGTTTTCTCCAAGGTGGTATTATTTCTTTCTTTCCACATCACCTCATTGATCAGCATGTCTCTTATGTCCTCCTCTTTCTATTACTGGCTGTTTTGCTTCATCAAAGTTTCTAATTCCCTACACGCAGCGCACCATGGCCTCCCGCCCCAGCTCTGCCCCACACTGCCACCTTCCCATCATCTGAATATATGTCTTATGATGTTTTTGTTCATATTTCCAAAACAAAATCTGATTGCCCCAGCTTGACTTTTCTGAACAGGGTTATGGGTGCTGTCTGGTCTGAAGGTTTTCTGTCCCTGTGTAGGGTACTCACTTCTATCCCCATCACCTGTGAGACAGGCAGTGTGGGGTCACAGGGTACAAAACAGGGGGCTGGAGCTGCTCCTTCATCAGCGACTCTGAGCAAGGCAGCCGGCAGCCTCTGCCCAGAGAGACTCTGTCTAGGCAGGAGACATAAAGGGGACAGTTGTACCTTAGACCCACATCTGTCCTTCAGCTGGCAGGGCCACGCTCTTGGGGTAGGCCCACAAGGCAGAAAACTACCTGCGACTTCCCCTGGATTTTCATTGTATGTTTCCAAGTTTTTCTTGTTTTATCTTCTCCTAGACTCCTGATGACCGTCTTTGAGAATCATCCTCAACATACATGCCCACATGTGCACATGCACAAGCATACACAGACACACACTGGCATATACACACAGGCACCCCCCCCCCCACATACACAGGCACACACATGCACATGCACACACGGGCACACGCATACAAGGCACCCCCCCCCACACACACATGGGCACACATACCCACAGGCACCCACCCACACATACACACACACACACACACATTGAGGCTTACCATCTCCTACTCTCAATCAGTCCCTGACTTGTGTCTAGCTCCCAATCTGCTCACACTCTTCTTTCTAGAGAACTCTGGTACCTGCTCTATATCCTCCCCAGCATCTGACCTCAGCCAAAATTGTTTTTTGCTGTGACTCTCTTGTCACATCAAGTGCCTTGAAGGGATTCCCATTTTCTAAACCACAGAGTCTATGACAGATGGACAAATACGTCTTACTGGCAGGGTATGCTGGGTCACAAAATGATACGAAGCTGATGTCTATCAACTGTCTGGTGTCAGTTTACTCAACAGCACTTGTTAGTATGATGTTCAGTCAACTTCTGTCAGTTACCAGGGCCTTCTTGCTGCTGCCTGTCACCCAAACGCCTCAAATCCTTAGAGTTTGCTTTGGGTTTATGGTTAAAACAAGTCTCCAACCAAAATAAGCTTAATTTAGGATTCAGTTGATCCTTCCTAATATTTTTATGTTCATCCCACTCTATCTTTTTTGTGAAATTCTTTTCTCCTTGATCATCTTTTCATGTCTGACCTAATTTCTCCCTTCAGTCTTCAGGATCTGATAATCATTTATTCCATGGCAACTCCTTGATCTACCCATCTGGCCCAGCAGGGTACAGTTTATTTTATTCCTTAAAAAAATTGCTTTTAATGCTGCACAGTCACATCTGCCTTTTTTTTTTTTTTTAGGTAACTGTCATGGACATCCTAAGTGTTCCTGAAATAGAAGACCCTGATTTTCACTGGGAAGCAGATATATGTGATCCCTTAAGGAAAGATGGAATCTTTTCTTACAGTAACCAAGCATCACAGATAGCTTTATATATGTGCAGATGGGGAGCCTGGTGCAAATTTATAAAGTACTGGGATGGCTCACTGATCTTCAAAAGACCCTTCTGCATATCTCCTAACTAAATTGTTTCCTATCACATGGGGGAGGTTTAAAAATTATGGATGCCAGACCCCCGCCGGGATTAATTAAGTCAGAATGTCTGGAGTTGGGGTCCAGACATGAGTATGTGTTTTAATTCCCTAGGTGGCTCTAATGTGTACCATAGTTGAAAACTCTTTCTTAGTTGAGTGGTTTATAAACCTGGCTGCACATTGGAATCACCAGGGAGGTTTAAAGAATACACATGCCTGGGTCTCATCCCTGGAGATTTTGACTTAATTAGTCTGGGTTTTGGCCTGGCCATTGAGAGTTTCAAAGCTCCCCAGGGGGTTCTAATATGCAGCCAAGATTGAGAACCAGTACCTTAATGGATACCTAAAACTGGAACATTGGGCTGTCTAGGTATGCTGTATTTTTACTTGCTAACCTTGGCCAATTCTATCCAGAAGGCTTCCAGAGAGCAGGTTGAGGGAGGGGGAGCCTGGAAAAGGCAGAGACATGGAGAGCCTGTGGGGAGGGCATGAGGAAAACCACAGAAAGAAAACAAAACGAAGAAAGGTTATGCCAAACACAAAATTATTTTTGGCTTATCAAACTCATCGAGGTATGCATTCTGCCACATCCTAGAAAGAATCAACAGACTCTCCTCTCCCAACAGCTTAGATGGCAGGGGGCATTGCTGGCTAGAAGCCCCCCAAGACTCCACTGAGACCATCACCAGCAGCAGACAGCTTCACCTTCGAATCTTATACCTACTCCAGCAAGAACTAGGTAGAGGTGCAATTCATAATTCATGGCTAATTTATTAATATTCTAAGCATTTAAACCTAGAATTTGCTATATTTGGAATTGTAAACTTATGAACATTCTAAGTATAGAATTTAATCTCATCTTAGTAGGGAATTCAATTTTACTCAAAGGTCTCAAAATACCTGCTTTTGACTTATGGTGATAGTAACCTGCTTCTAGAGAAGCAGAAAAAGAAATACCTTCAAGATTGGAAAGAGAAGGGAGATAGGAAAATAAATATGATAAAGCTTCCCTAAATACCCAGTAAACCTATGTTAAGGCCTTGTATTCTTCTGTACCTTTTTCCCCATCCTCCACATTAATTCACCTGCCATTTTTTCAAGGACGTTTTACATTTTACTTTTCCTTTGTCTTCTACATCTGTAGATACCCATGGAATTTCCTCTTACCCAGTTTCTAAAAGTTCTGAACAAATACACTTACATCTGGTAATGTGTAATGCCAGTATGCTAGGAGAAGTGGGTCTCTGTCCAGAAATTCTTCCTTGGACTCCTGAGACATAATACACATATACCTATAGGTTACTAGGATTTAGAAAAACAAGTGTACTTAGGAACATTTTTTGTCTGTTCCACTTAAAATGATACTGAGATGGTTCAGTCTGACTGAGCATGAAGTCAATGCCCCAGAAGAGTATGGGGATATTTCTCTCACAGATTACCTGGGTACACACCCAGTGTCCCTCAGGTTCTCCCCAGTTCATTTCCCTAAGTTCTCTCTTATCATCATCTCTCTGCCTCATCCAGTCACTCCGGCAGCTACCCTTCCCCAGGCACCTTTGATATCATTCAACCCTGGGTCTGACCACTGCCTGAGACACCCACCACCCTGCAAGCCCTTCTTTTAAAATGGAAATGGTATTGCCTTTCCAAAGATCATCTAAACAAGAATATCAAGAAAATACTCTTTGCATTCCAGCAAAGTAAAGAGAGTGGCACTCTTCTGCAACTGGGCAAAACCATTTAAGTATTGAAAATAAGAGACAACCTTCCTCCCTTTTGCATTAGGTGTGCCAAACTTCCCCCTTACACAGGCACATCTCAAGGCTGTAACTCAGCAGATAGGAGCAGTCAATTTGCAATGAGAATACCAGGTACCATGGCTGTTCAGTTTATCCATCTCCCCAAATCAACTTTTTACAAGATCTCTTCCCATCTCTCCCTCTGCATAAAATTAAAACCACTGGAACTCAGAGGAGCCACGCTAACCACCATGAAGCACCCACTTGGACAAGTAAGGAGCTGCCAATCATTTGAAGACCTGCTGGGCAAGCTTATCAGGTTCCCGATTCCTCCAGTATAAAAAGCCTGGCAGTTTCAATGATCGAGATAGGCACAGCTGTAATCTACCATGATCCAGAGCTTATTCACAGATCACAGCTGTGTAATTTCAGGTAACATGCTTCCCTTGTTTGGATTTGTTTAACATTGTTAAATATATAGTCAGACCATCTGCACAGTATTTTTTTTAAATTGGAAATTACAACCATAACTTCCTTTTTATATATCAATAAACTAAACAGCAAAATTTCAAAGGGATCCTTCTGCACCAAGCAGTGAAGCAGAATGCCTGTCCCACGCCACACCACTGCCTAATTGCACACTAATTGGACAAACGTGATTAAATATTTCAAGATCTTTACTAATTGCCTCTATTTTAGCTTTAAAATTTGCTTGCCACCAACAAATTTAATGACACTGGTGTCTAGTCATCAGCAAAAAGCCCAAGAGTTGCTCTTTAAAATGTACCTAGTCAGAATATTTACTGATTGTGCATTGTTTCCAATGTAGCTTAATTAGAAATCCAATCAGTTCGCTAAGTCTAATTATACTTGATTTGTAGATTCAGACTATGATACATAATGAAGCCAAGCAGCTAACAGTAAACGTGCCTGAAATGTAACAATAAGAGAAATATTTTTTAACGTACGTCTTGTCACTTTAGAAAATCAAGTAATACACACGATCTTCACGATGGGGATTTTGGAGGTTTGAGCTTTGCAAAGTTTCCATGAACCAGATTCCAATTGCACTGGGAAGAGCTGCTTTGAAACACGATGATCAGAAAATATTTCTATGTCTCCATATTAAAGATTAAAAAGAAAAAAGAAACAATTGCTTTCTTCACATTGACTCTGTGAGAAACTTTTGTGACATTATTTCACAGAAGTTGCCTTGATGAAACTGATATGGTTAAAATAGATACATTCAATGTAATTCTTATTTTAAAAGTTATCCTCCCAGAAATTTGATTTAGCTATCTCAGAAAATGCCTTATCCGGTGCCTAAAAACCACAATGCTTACATAAACAAGTATTCAAAAATGTGTGGGCATAAGTGTGTAGATACACAATATTTTACAAGAGGAAACGTTTCTACACATATTATTGTTTGTCTGCAATAATTTGCAACTAACTGTTGCTATGTGAAGACAGGCTAGGTGAAGTGGAGAAACTTCACCTTGCCTAAACTTTATTTTTAACACAGATTAAGATAACAATTTCCATTTTCTCAATCATCCAAATAGTTTGAGACAAAGCAGTATTGAGATACCTAAATACTCATCACCCAGAATTCAAGCATCTCCCTGTTGGCATTCACCATGCAGACATGGTGCAATCACCAAATGAGTTCGATGTTAGAAACTGGCCATCTCATCTCACCTCGCAATTGTCATCTGCCAAAAAAGGCAATGTTTGGGAACTGTAAGGATGCTGGTGATAATGCTGGTTCAAAACAAACTCCAGAGTCAAGTTCATTTCATTTTCATTTTAAACACAGTGGGAGAAATCAATAGGTGAATCAGAATGGGTATAAAGGAAATGCAATTTCTAAGCTTTTCAGATTGTATTATAAACATAATAGAGGATGGCTCAAAACAACCTGAAATTCTAAATTAATTACTGTTGACCGTTCAACAATAGACTATTACGTTAGCATATCTATCTTTCCTTTAATGGAAAACTTATCATTTTCTAACAACATAGCCTAACAGAAACACTGAAAAATTCTTGGCTGAGAGAGTCTGCAGAAGGGCAAAATCTGAGCAGTCATAATTTTTGCATTAAAAACCAATCATTTACATGTACATTCTGGTGCTGCTTTTAAAAGCTTTGCAGGCCAGGCATGGTGGCTCACACCTGTGATCCCAGCACTTTGGGAGGCCAAGGCAGGTGGATCACTTGAGGTCAGGAGTTCAACACCAGCCTGGCCAACATGGTGAAACCCTGTCTCTGCTAAAAATACAAAAATTAGCTTCGGTGTGGTGGTGCATGCCTGTAGTCCCAGCTACTCAGGAGGCTGAGGTGGGAGAATCGCTTGAACCCAGGACGCGGATGTTTCAGTGAGCAAGATTGCATCAGTGTACTCCAGAATGGGCAACACAGCAAGACTCTGACTCAAAACAAAATAAAAAATAAATGAAATCTTTGCAATAAAATTGCTCCATTGTGTGTGTACACACACACACACACATCCACACAGACACAAAATTTTTAAAGAATCATGAAAGAATTCCAAATTTTTCTATCTCTCTCTCTTTTTTTTTCCAAAAGCACCTCATAGCATGTACTGAGCCTGGAGAGTTTTCCTTTGCTTTCAGTTCTTTGCCTTCTGACACAGCTCCAAACCAATGCAGCCTCTAGCGAGGACCTTTGTTTATACTGTGCCCTGTGTAGCTCTTACTTTTCCCCTGTACTCTGGTATAAAGCTTTATTGATTAATTTCTGAGCATTTAAACAAAATGCTAATAACAGAGTTTGTTTGTGGGTTGGTTTGTTTTTCAATCAGAATTCATCACACTGACCTTTGGGTTAACAGAGAAAGCCCTCATTGGCCTCATTTGAACTTAACACTATAGAAAGTTTCTTCTTGACCTTCCTTCCCAAGGACGGATTGCTTTGGGAATATTTCGACCTGGATTTTCCAGCACAGAGGTGTGGAAGCAGGAACAAGACACAAATCTTATTATTTCTCTAGGCCAAAGCAGGCAGTTCTTACCACCTTTCTTAATTGATTGAAGCGAGAGAAAAGAAGATGTAAATACAACATCTGGACTCTACTTCACATCAGCTATTCAAAAGCAAAAGTTGGCAACTATATTAACCATTTAAAAAGCATAGTTTCTGTATGCAATTGGCATGAACTGAAACAAAATAATATTTTTTTGTGTTGCAAAAAATAATAAGAATATAGGAAAGCATATCTTCGTGAATTCCTAAGGAGATTAGGTAAGAAAAGAATCTCCTGGTGCAGTCTTCTCACTTTTAAATGTCAGAGAATTTCCAAAGGAGTGTTTTGTTCCCTTTTTGCTCACAGCTTAGTTTTATCTTTTCCTGTTCTTATTAATAAGGCCTGGCCCCTCGTTAACATGCAGCCGGAACCTAATGAGCCTTGCAGACTCCTGTAATTTCTTCACTGTTGAAAATGCCTGACACTAATCTATGCCATTTATACTAATAAGAGGTGGATCAGCTGATATTTGGTGCAATGAAAATATGCTAAATATACTTTATTGAATTGCACATAGTTAGTTCTTCCCAGTTCACTGTATTACGGCAACAGATGCACAGTCATTACCTCTGCGCTCTATGTGTGGCAAAACCTTTGGTTTGAATAAATAAGAGAAAAAGGAGCCAGACATTTGATATGTTAGCTTCCTTTTTTTTTCTTTCATGCTGACAATATGGACTCTCAAACTCCCACCGCAGAAAAGCCATCTTTTAGGTGATTTTCAAAGCACAAATAATAGTGCTTCCTATTAAAATGGCGATGAACTGAAGACCTGACCTAAAACATGACATTTTATATGAAATGGACTTTGATGAATGCTAAATTCAAGTGGATTTTGCATAGAGCTTATGAATCACATCCATAAGGATCCCAGAAGTATGATTCGTACTTTTCTAGTGAATACCAAAAAAGTGCCAATTTTAATATATGTTGAATATCTTGTTATTATTATATTAGGCAAAAGCAACCTTTTAAAATTTTTGCATTACCAGTCTAATTTTTTTTTTGATGACTCTGTTGTATTTGCGTTTCTTCTCCTACTTGAGAGGCACATGGCTGAGGAGACAGACTGCAGGTGTTAGTAAATGTTTCCAACACTTATGTCAATACCTGTATTTGGCTCAGACATCACAAACCAGAGGGTGCTTTTTAAAACCTTATTTAAAATCTACATATTTATTCAAAACACTCAGCTATCACTGCATCTTCTGAGATGTGCAGTGAATAAGATAGAGGCTTAAGGGTCCTGAACTAAATGTTTGTACCTGTGCACCCACAATGCATAGTAGCCTCCAATAAGTAAGTTCCCTAGTAAGGGAGTTCAGCAGGGTAGGATTAGTCTTTTGAGGGAAGTTGAAGACATCATTAAAATTTCTCACTGACTGTGCTCATATCTGATGAAAGATTTAGGAAAAGAATAGTAGAGCAATTCAGAAGGCAGAGACGAAGTGAAAATGTCAAGTAGCACCCAAAACCTCAGTTCCTCTATGTTAATAGTTATTTTTCTCTGAACAGGACCTACATTTGAAATGAGTTGCAAGCTACTCAATGATGAAGAAAGAAAACTGTAATATGCATTGCTATTTAAACATATTTCCCGTGCACATGACTATCTTCCACGTGATAGCGGGCACTCTTCACTGTCTCCTGACTGATGCTTTCTTGGAATATGTTTCATGTTTGTCTGGAAAGTATACCTTGCTTGTCTGGAAAGTATACCTTGCACTTATCCATAAGTGTATTTTTTCAAATTTCCAAATGTCCTCTGATTTATCCTCTAAGAGAATGATGAGTCCCATCTATACCTCTTCCCTTGGACAATTACTCTATCTATGCCTTCTAGAATCTCTAGCCTCTTAACCTTTGCCAGCACAGGTGCAGTAACTCCCCAAAGATTAACAGTCTGATTGTAGGTGTGACTGAAATTAGCTTGGCTTCCCTTCAGAATCCAGTGCCCTCACCTCCTAAATCACCTCCTATAATCTTGCACACTTAGGCAAAGCAAACAAAATAATCTGCCAGGAAATACTAATGGTGCAGTGTCAACACAGACATCGTTTGTATTAACTGTCCTATTATTATTGCCCTGCTCCTTAAATCCAATCAAACTTCAATTCCCACTCTGCAGGGGCTGGGTGTTAATTAGAAAGAATATGTGTTTGCATGTACCTATGTGTACACACACATGCCCCTTCCGATATCCATATACCCCTCACGCACGCATGGGTGTGCTCATAGACACAGGTCTCATTACCAATTAATTTAACTTGCAAGCGCTGCCCCGTGTTTCCAGTTTGTTGTTCCAGTGCACAAAAGCATATATTCTGCATGTATGTCTGCTGCCCCCGAATCTCGACATTTTCCAACAGCTGTTAGCTAATGTGGTTGTAGAAGGTTCACTGTGGATGCTGCGAGCCCAATACATCTTCCTCTTAAATGTAGGCACTCCACCATCCCAGCATCTTATACCTATAATACATTTTAATTACTTGGCTATTCAAATTACACAAAATTAGATTTGCACAGAACAGCACCACGGATTTCTCAATTTATATTTAATCTGCCACAAACAACCTAAAATCAGCAAGTGCACTTTTATTAGAACTTGCAGGAGCCACTGAAGTCTGATACCTTTAAAATTATTAAGTGACAAAGATTACTAGCACTAAGGTTCTACTTTGCTTCCCCATTAGCCATTTAGGTGACAGCTGCTGTATTACACATAAAGATGAACCATTCCTTGAGGGATGATAGTGGTTCCGCTGTGACACTGCTGGCATAAAGCATTATCAGACCATGGCTGCGCTTGGAGCCACCGAAGTCTCCTAGGCACCTATCAGTACCCTCATTATCTGCATCACAGAGTGCCGAGAACGAACACTGCCAGGCCTCACAGCTTCGCAGCTCATTTGAGAAGCGGAAATTAAATGTCCCAGGAGAGAAAACAGTCACACTGTAACAGCGCCGGCGCTGTACACCAATAACATGTCGACCGCTGTAGCAACTGACTTCTATCTCATTAATTTAATAGGCTCCTGGAATGAGGATGGGAAGGTAGAGAGGCAGCCTTGACAAGGAGATTACTGAGCGGTGCCGGCATTGTGTGTTTTGCGAGCTCATAACAGAACAAGGACTTACTGGAGGTGTCACAGCTCTTCAGATATTTGTTGGGGCTTTTAGAAGCGCTGCACAGCAAAAAGAAATGAAGGGTGGGAGAGAGAAAGAGAGAAGGGGAAATCACCAAACAGGCAAAATTAGCTGATCATAAACATGATCTGTGTTTATATTATGTAGCATTCCAACGAAAGGTGAAGGAAGCAAAGAAGACCAGAGATAAAATAAAGGCACTCTCTGCACACAGAAAAAAAAAAAAAAAAAAAAAATGCCCTGATTGTGTGTGTGTGTGCGTGCATGTGTTTGACATAAGCCTTTGCCCTGATGAAAACTGTTTTTATGGCACCGTTTTCATAAAATTCATAAATGCTTTTGCTGGAGAAATATCAGCTCCTTTATGATCAAAGCGACATCAAGCAAAACAAAGCTAAGAGCCAGGAGGCTATTCGGAAAAGTCAGACCAAAGAAATTTTCCCCGAAGGAAAACAAGATGCCTGAGTCTCCAGGTGATGGGAAACAACAGTTTTTTTTTCACTTTGAATCATCAGATTATGCCCTCAATTCTCAGCCGGGTAGACCCACCCTTCATATGGGATTCGGATCCCCTGCTTAACCAGAGAGATGCAAGACAGTCAGATTCCAAGATTATCCACATAGATTTTTGAGCACTGGATTTTTATTTTTAACAACTATTCTCCATCATTAACATTTGTTTCAAGGCCTCGGGAGGAACAAAGATCCAGAAATCCGGCCTTCTGTACCTTTTGACATTGTTGAGAGTGGCTCTTTGTGTATTAAAGGAACAAGGCAAGACGTGGTGACTTCTGTGGTTATGAGGGATTAGCAATGGTATTTAAAGCATCCTGGGTAAATCTTGATCACTGCGATCTTTGTCTTCATGCTGCAGCCTGACAGAACTATGGGACAGTGGAAAGGGTGCCTGCTGTTTCCAGTGTCAGAGGAACAGGTTTCGTGTACCAGCTGCAATAGTTACTCGCTGTGTGTCTTTGGGCAAGTCACTTTACCTCTCTCTGAGCCTCAGGGTTCTGAGGTTGTTTTTTCCATTTTTCGGTGTCGTGTTGTTGTTTTGTAAGTAAGAAGTGAGGACTGACAGCTCTGTCGTCACCTGGCTGTGAGAATTAAAATAATGTAAATGAAAATCACTGGAATGGTATGCTAGTGTTCAAAGTCGTTTGCACCAGATCAGACCCTATATTGTTGATTTTTCCTCCTCTGTGTTCAAAAATAGATTTCTGAGAGAATACCCACTGTAAGGGGGGAGAATGGAGGAGGGGAGCTTTGATAAAGTGAGGCCATGATGGAAAGCAGGGGTAGCATGAACAGAGAGGGCTCTCTCTGCCGCACATCCAGCTCCCAGGGCCCATTTCTCCTGATGAGGATGTTCTCAGGCTGCATGAGTCATAGGATGCTGGGGGATCTGAAGAATGCTGAGGACCTCTTTGCTAAGAAAAAAATTCACTAGTGCTTATAATTTTAGAGATTCACAGATTTCCAGCCATGGACTCCAGGTTAATAACACTTGTTACAGAGAATGGGTATGTTCTGAGACTTTATGTGATATCAGAAGAGAAATCAACCCAGTCCTACACACACATGCACACACACACTTTGAATAATCCAAGCCCTTTTTTGTAGCGACGCAAATGACAGCAGTTCTGAGAATCACAGGCTACCAGCATTCTCCTGTTTCCTGTTCTGTGTGAAACTCCCTATCCTCTTCCACCTTTAGGATGAGGATATACTTGAATGTTGAACTCCTGAAGGCTGAGGCCAGTCCTGGACCACTGAAATGCCAGGAGGTGCGATAGCTTCGTATCAATCGCCTCGATGGGCAGTGAGCTGCAGCGGGAAGAGCCGGGGGCATTTCTGTCTTGTCAGAGTGTCCGCGCCTTCAGCAAGGAGCTGGGGTTTCACCCACTGAGGACTGGCCCCATTTAGCCCAGTGTTCATCTCTTGTTCTTTTCCCAGGACAAGACTAGATTCCCAACATCCAATTCAGCCTTGGAAAACTGATGCTGGAACTTCTGCCATGTCCAGTCTCCAGCCTCCTCTGCACCTGCTCGCCTCTTCCAGACACTTCCTATTCCTGTTGCTGCCCCCTGCCCAGGTGGCCTGTCCCATCTGGTGGCCTGAGGGCAGCACGAAGTCTCTGGATACTAGCCAGTCCTTGGTCTGACAGGCTCTGAACATAATAGACACTCAGTAACGATTTGTTTTTCTTTTTTTTTTTTTTGAGACGGAGTCTCGCTCTGTCGCCTAGGCTGGAGTGCAATGGCACAATCTTGGCTCACTGCAACCTCCACCTCCCTAGTTCAAGGGATTCTCCTGCCTCAGCCTCCTGAGTAGCTGGCACCACAGGTGCATGGACCATGCCTGGGTAATTTTTTGTATTTTTTTTTTTTTAGTAGAGATGGGGTTTCACCATGTTAGCCAGATGGTCTCAATCTCCTGACCTCGTGATCCCCCTACCTCAGCCTCTCAAAGTGCTGAGATTACTGGCAAGAGTCACCATGCCTGGCCCCAATAACTATTCTTAAATAAATGACCTGATAATATGTTAAAGAAAAGGGATGGAGGAGGAAGAGGTAAAGAATAAAAGGTGGACAGGTGTTAAAAGGGGCTTGAGTGGGGGAAGAAATGCCACCACAGTTGTTACCTGCTAAATGTTAGAATAAAGTGACAATCTCGAAATGTCATTCTACTTTTGCCTATTCCACTTCAAATACAAGTTTCTTGAATATCGATGGGAGTGGAGGGAGACAAGAGACGATGCCCTACAAGGGAAAAGCCACAGAGGACAGAGTAGCCATGCCTCCCCTTCCTACATTCTGTCCTGTTCCCCTGGTAGAAGCGAGTCTGTCGTTGATGAGCGCATCATGACCCCACTAAGAATGGGTGAAGCTTTCCCCAGTGTATATCAATCATGCAGTCCTAGACCTGCTTATGACTTGCAAATATGAATGTGTTCCTTCAAAGTCCTCCTTGAAGACCTATAGAACAGCCCCCAGGAAACTCCCCCACACTGTGCATGAAAATCTGCATTGCCAGAACGCGTCTCCTGTTCCACATAAAGCTCACCTAAACCTGCAAAGTTATTCCTCCTGCTGAAAAAAATAAAGGGAGTCACTGTGTGATTGTGTCCCATTATTGCAGAAAAGCTACAGACTCCAGATGAAAGACTACACTACTCTTTGTCTAAGAAACCTACCCGGAAAAACAAAAGTCTGATCAATCAACCAAAACTTATACAGTCAAAACTACTAGGGCAAGAGACACACTTGCCCGTGAGCAGGATATTCTGTCAGAAATTAAATCCAGGTTACCTACAGAACAAACAGGCACGCATCTGCAGGGACAACAGCATGGCACTAACCCAGTGGTTCTAAACCAAGGGGTAGTTTTGCCCCCTAGGGACATTTGGTAATATCTGAACACATTTTTGGTTGTCACAACTAGGGGTGCTACTAGCATCTAGAGGGTAGAGGTGGGAGATACCGAGAAACCCCTCCAATGCACAGGACAGCTTTCCACAACGAAGCATTATCCAGCCCAAAATGTCAAAGAGTGCCGAGGTTGAGAAAGATCAGCCTCGTTGAGGTGAGCCACACTCACTAGCTTTTTTTGTTTCCAGCAACATTCTAGCCTTCCCATCTTCTTCACTTCCGGGCTTCTCCTGACCCATCTACCAATTTATTTCTTTTTCACTCTCTAACACAGACTTCTGGGTTAGAGCTCAAGCTACATACATACAAATTTTGACTCTGACACAAAGTTTATCTTTGTTTTCTTTTGACTGAACCACAGTGACTAAATTTTCTACTTCAAGCAAGCATTGAGATAAAACAGCTTAACATGTATGTGCTCTCTCAATAGGAAAGCCTCTGCTGAGTGCAGAGGCTCACGTCTGTAATCCTAACTCTTTGGGAAGCCGAAGTGGGTGGATCACTTGAGGTCAGGAGTTTGAGACCAGCCTGTCTAACATGGTGAAACTCCATCTCTACTAAAAATACAAAAATTAGCCAGGGATGGTGGTACATGCCTGGAATCTTGCTATTTGGGAGGCTGAGGCATGAGAATTGCTTGAATCCAGGAAGTGGAGGTTGCAATGAGCCCAGATCGGGCCATTGCACTGCAGCCTGGGAACAAGAGCAAAACTAGGTTTAAAAAAAAAAAAAAAAAAAAAAGGAAAACCTCATAAACCACTTTCAGACATTTGTAATAAAAGGTCACGTCTAAAGTCTAGAAAAGCCCTGTGGGAATAGGACACCTCAAGGAAAGCTTGTGATAAATGGCTAGAGATCTGGAAAGCTTTGAGTGCACAGAAGCTTTTGAGAGCAGTCTAGCTATTATTCCACAGGGTGTGGTCCTCAACAGCTGGGAAGTGGCGTAAGAGATCCGGGAGCTAAGGGGAGAGAACGGCTAACCAAGAGTGAGTAAGGAGAGCCCTCCTGAAAAGAGAAAAGGAAAAAGGCTACACTAAACTTCTTGCAATTCTTCCCATGGGACATTGGCCCAAGCACCTGAAGTCTTGGACCAGAAGGAACTCACCTCTCTATCCTCCACTGTGATTCTCCCCCGTAACCTGCACCAACACATTCCTCATTTTTCTGTCCCATTCTCACTTACTCCACAAAGTCTTCTTTAACTAATTCTACTTTTCACTACATGCCTTTCACAGTTAATTGCTCCATTGGTTTTCTATTCATTTCCATTCATTTTTCAAAGGAAATTCTATCATATTAAAACAGCTTCTTACAGGACTAAACTTCTTTGTATTGACTTTCCTTTTATTTATTTTTTTCTGAGACAGAGTCTTACTCTGTCACCCAGGTTGCAGTGCCATGGTGTGATCTTGGCTCACTGCAACCTCTGCCTCCCACGTTCAAGCAATTCCCCCTGCCTCAGCCTCCTGAGTAGCTGGGATTACAGATGCCTGCTACCATGCCCAGCTAATTTTTATATTATTTAGTAGAGACGGGGTTTTGCAATGTAAGCCAGGCTGGTCTTGAACTCCTGACCTGAGGTAATCTGCCCACCTCGGCCTCCCAAAGTGCTGGGATTACAGGTGTGAGCCACCGTGCCTGGCCACCATAGTACATTTTTTAAAACCATAAAATTAATATTACTAAGAAACTATTGTTGGAAATAGATGCTCGGTGCCTCAAAGAAAACTTAGCACTGAGACAAAGGATATTTCAGCAATGCAATTTTTTACTTCCTGGACTGCAGGAAGTAGCACCCTCCCTAGCCATCACGCCATGAGAGTACAATGAACAAAGGAAAACAGACAAATGTATCCCTTATGCATTTGGGGTCATTCTTACTGCTGTGTCTATCTCTTTTGGCTGTAGCCAGACCTCACAATCTGAACTAAAATCTGATTGGCTAATAAAACTTTTCTGAACAGGTAAAAGCAGTGGAAAGCTGGGACATGCCTGTGAGCACGTCCAGCACAGATACACTGGTTAAAGTACAAGGACATAGAAGGTACTATGTACCTGTAAGCATGGCATGTTTAACAGCTACATAGGATAGGGCTTCACAAAGTTACTAGCACACTTATTCTTTAACAAGAAAGAAAACTCTAAAAAGGAACTTTTCTGCTTCCCACACTATTAACCAAATGCCAGACTATATTTGGATTTCCCCAATTTTTGTAGCAATGTCCTTTTTTCTGTTCCAGGATCCCTTTCGGGACACCACATGGCATTTAGTTGTCATGTCATCTTAGTCTCCTCTGGTCTGTGGCTTTCTCAGCTTGCTTTGTTTTGCATGACCTTAGCAGTTTTGAAGAGTACTGGTCAGGTATTTTGTAGAAAGACTCTCAGTTTGGGTTTGTCCTATATTTTTCTCAACAGTTAATTGCTCAGTTGATTTTCTATTCATTTTCACTCATTTGTAGATGAGGATTGTGAGTTTTAGAAAGAATATCGCAGAGTGATAGCATAGCACATCTCCTTACATCATGTAAGAGGGAACACGATTATTAACATGACTTATTGCTGGTGATGTAAATCTTGATCACTTATTAAAGGTTATGTCTGCCAAGTTTCTCCACTGTAAAGTTGCTATTTTTGTGTTTCTCATGCTCTATTTTTTGGAAGCAGGAGCAAGTCCATCTCATACTTCTCCAGGGGGAGAGGAATTACATAACCCTCGCTGGAAGAGAAAGTATCAACATATAGTATTTGGAATTCTTCTGCAAAAAAGATTAGTCTCTTCTTCTCTACTTATTCAATCATTTATTGTTATCAGTATGGCCTCGTGGATACTGATTTTATTCTTTGGGTTTTAATCCAATACTATCATTATTCATTTTGTTGCCATTTATATATTTAACCTGCATATTTTTTCCAGAAATTAAAATTCAAAATGTTCTCATCAGTCATATCAGGTGGAAATTATTTTATTTATCTTAAATTGATATCTTCCCAGCTTCCACGATTGTCCCCTAGTTCTGGGATTGTGACATCTGCTCCAGGGCTGCCACACTGCTGAACCCCAGGGGGTGCTGATCACGATGTAAATGATGCATGGTACCCCCCGGTGCTGCACAACATGGGAAGACAGGCCAACTCTGTTTTGCATGATTTTATAAAATTTCACCAGACACCCTCCTTTCAACTTTCATTGTTTCAGATTAAGAAGAGCCCCCACTTTTTCTTTACCACAGCATTATTAGACATAAGCTCTGTTCATAGAGACATAAATTCTCAGCCCTGAAAATTCAGATTTCAATCTTTATTTGCCACATAGATCAACTTCAGTCATGCTACTGAGACTCTGATGTGTGGATGTCTTCTTCTAGAATGTTGCTGGAACAGAGCTGCAGTTAGCAGGTCTTTATCCATCAGTTATTGAAGCAGCAATGGTGACTGGAGTGCAGTAGAGGCTGGTGGAGGGAGGAATGGTGAGGAGGGGTCAAATAGCGACAGATACAGTCTGCAAGACTGGCTCTTCCGTTGCGACATGCAGTGTGCACAAACGGAAGTTGGTCTCTTATTATTTGAATTACTCTTCTCTGATTCTTCTCCAATTTTGCTATGTTTTTCTTGAACCGTCTAGAACTGCACACAGGACACACAGAAACACCTAATGGCTTTGAGTACATTTCTACTTCCTCATCAACCAACTTCTTTAGGTGCCCAAAATGTATGCATATGAAGCCATCTGTTTTGTGGGGTTGTTGGTTTGTTTTGCTCAGGTGGCCCGATTACAGCTCACTGTAGCCTTAAACTCCTGGGATCAAGCAATCCTCTCACCTCAGCCTTGTTCTGCTATTTTCAAGGAACAATCTAAAGTTACCCCCGGAGCCATCTCTTGTGCTAAGGCCTATGTTAGGTGCCATCGCCCCCAAGAGGCCTCTCGAGACCTCTCTTTCAGCTTAGGTTGGGGCCCCCTTGAGCTCCCTGACACACTGTCATAGCACATGCTCTCCTATGGACCTTCTCCACTGGACTGTGAGATCTTGGGGGGCAGGGATCTCAGCACCTTGTACAATGACTGGAACACACTGGGTAGTTACATACATGAATGAAGAGTCAGTGGTTTGTGGTCCACCAAGATTTGCCCACAGTGAAATTCATCCCCTACTTTATCCCCATATACTCAGCTGATAAAAACAAGCCCTTTAAGTTTCTAGACATTTACTGCTCATAAGAACTCAGTATTATGTGCCTATGTGGTGATTTTCCTGTCTACTTTCTCTTTCAGGTAATTTTAAACCATGTTATATAATTAAAAACCAAGCAGAAGTCTGGGGGAGTCTACAACCAATAATTCATACAGGGGTACATCAGCTTAACCTAATCTTTGGTTGCTGCTCTGAATAATGATTATTAGTAAATAATTCCATAGTAAAATAATTCTTATTTTAGAAGACATCTGTTCCCCTTTAATAAGTCAGCCTTCCCCAAAGAGGAAAGGATTTGCAATAACAGACCCCTCTTATCTCCCCTTCCTGTCATTCTTCACCCTTCAGATGAGAAGTAGGCAATTCTATTTAAAATAAAAAACAAAGGTTTCTGTTTAAAAGTATGTGTGTGATTTAAAAAATACATAGATGCATATATATATATATATTTTTTTTAAACATTAAAAACTGTGTGGTTGAAAGATACATATATATATGCACATATATTTTGTTTTTTTAGAGTGGTTTAAATTTATTAACAAACTTGAATAGATAGTACAGAGATTTCCCATATACTCTCTGCCCTGACACGTACAGCCTCTCCCACTATCAATATACCACCAAAATGGTACATATATGAATCTACATTAGCATATCCTTATTAGCCAAACTCCATAGTTTACATTAGGGTTTGCTCTTGTTGCTGTACATTCTGTGGGTTCAGACAAATGTATAATGACAAGTACCCACCACTGATATGGCTTGGATGTTCTTTTTCCTCCACATCTCATGCTGAAATGTGTCCACCAGTGTTGGAGGTGGGCCTAGTGGGAGGTGTTTCAATCATGGGAATAGATCCCTCATGAATTGCTTAGTGCTGTCCTCATGGTAATAAGCGAGGTCTATTCTATGAGTTGATGCAAGATCTGGTTATTTAAAACAGCTCTCCTGCCTCTGCACTTGCCATGTGATACGCTGGCTCCACTCACCTTCTGCCATGATTGGAAGCTTCGTGAGGCCTCACTGGGAGCAAATACCAGTACCATGCATCCTGTATAGCCTGCAAAACCAGGAGCCAAAATACTCCTCTTTTCTTTATAAATTACCCAGTCTCAGATATTCCTTTATTTTATTTTATTTTTTGAGATGGAGTTTCACTCTTGTTACCCAGGCTGGAGCGCAATGGCATGATCTCAGCTCACCGCAACCTCTGCCTCCTGGGTTCAAGCGATTCTCCTGCCTCGGCCTCCCAAGTAGCTTGGATTACAGGTATGCACCACCATGCCTGGGTAATTTTGTATTTTTTTTTAGTGGAGACAGGGTTTCTCCATGTTGGTCAGGCTGATCTTGAACTCCCAACCTCAGATGATCCACCCACCTCAGCCTCCCAAAGTGCTGGGATTGCAGGCATGAGCCACCATGCCTGCCTCAGATATTCCTTTATAGCAATGCAAACTGACTAATACAGATAGTGTTGAACGTCTGTGGGTCTAGGCAAATGTATAATGACATGTATCCACCATTTATAGTATCGTACAGAGTCTTTTCACTGCCCTAAAAATCTTCTGTCCTCTGCTCATTCATCCCTTCCTCCTCACTAACTCCTGGCAACTGCTGATCATTTTACTATTTTCATAGTTTTTCCTTTTCCAGAATGTCATACAGTTGGAATTGTATAGTATGTAGCTTTTTCAGATTGGCTTTCACTTATTAATATGCATTTATGTTTCTTCTATGTCTTTTCATGGCTTGATCACTGTTTTTCTTGGTGCTGAATAATGTTCGCTGTCTGGATGTACCACAAAAGTAAACTTTCTAATAAAGCATGACATAGTGAAGTACACACATCATTAGAACACAACTGGATACATTTTCATAAAGTGGACCCTCCTGTGTAGCCAGCACCCATATCTAGAAGCAAATCATTTCAGTATCACAGAAGTCCCCTGGTGCCCTGTTCCAGTCAATGCCCCGAAAAGTTAACCAGTGTCCTGTCCTCTAACTTCATAGTTTTCCCTGTATAAAGACAGTTCAGAGCGGAACTTGGAAACATCTCTTTCACGAGACACCTAGAAGACAAACCAGCAATTTCCTGCTAGAATCTGACATAAGTCTAAATGAAACAGAAAACCTGAGAGATAGTCAGAATAGTATTTCTTCTTTATTTTCAGAAAGGACACCTACTAGTTCCCTCCTGGAGGTGAAGGATGGATTTAAAGTGCTTGTCTCCTCTCTAGACTATATGTAGTCAAGCTTGTACAATACCAAAATGGGCTGTCCACAAGTGACAAGTCTAAGCAAATCATTTATTTGACATTATCTAGGCCAGAGAGCAGTTGTTTCTTTCAATGCAACATTTTAAATAAAACACAATCAGATGGAATGTGAATTGTGTAGCTATTCTGCGAATTAGTTTGTTCTCAGGATTCAAGACATATTTAACTTGTGTTAAGAGCACACCTAACTGGGAACATTGCAGGTCTCTCTCTTCAAACCCATACTACTTGGGGGCTGCAATATTAGCAATGTTCTTAAGGCAAAAAATGAGGTTTTAACAGTGGACCATAAAATGTTGAAATATACACGCACTCACACACACATGCATTCACACTTATTCACATACAAGACACATATATAGAAAAAACCCATAAACTTTGAAGATAGAATGGGGGAAAAGCAACACAGATACCTCTTTTTTTTTTTTTTTTTTAGACGGAGTCTTGCTCTGTCACCCAGGCTGGAGTGCAGTGGTGCGAACTCGGCTCGCTGCAACCTCCGACTCCCAGGTTCAAACTATTCTCCTGCCTCGGCCTCCTGAGTAGCTGGGATTACAGGCGTGTGCTACTGCGCCTGGCAGATACTTCCTTTTATTTGTTATTGTGGAGAGTTACTGGTCATTCAACAGAAGAAAAACCATATAGCCTTACCTACCACAAGCATGAGAACTTCCGCAGCTAAAAATGATCAGCTAGAAAACCCTCACATATCACAGGTCCCTGGACAATCACTGTTATTAGAAGGTGGGCTGTATTTTTAGAGTCATGCAATATTTTGAAGGCTGTAAAGTGACTTACCCTGAAGGGTCAGCTGACATTCTCTGCATAAAATTCAGGTTGAGGTTTGATTTATTGGACAGTAAACATACTTGTCTTTTGGCTATTGTCAGCAGGGACAAACAGAGGCCACCAAGAGTCCCCCAGGAATCCGTGAGCCTCTATATCATCAGCCCAGGAAGGAGTAAGCAATGCCCAACCTCTGCTTAAGCAGCAGCAAAGAGCAGGAACTAAATGGGAGAACATCAAATGCTTAACACACTCTATTATGTAACACAGTTCCCCAAAATAGAAAATGAAAACATTTAACCAATAATAACAGCTATGACAGCCAGCTTTTCTTATTTATTATATGACACTTATTATATTATTTATAAACATCCTGTAATTTAATCCCTACAACAATTCTATGAGGTAGGTGTTATTTATTACTATCATTATCTTTGTATAGTTAAGGCAACTAAAGATTTTAAAAAGGAAAGGAATTGTCCAAGGTCACACCCCTTGGAAGTTGCAGAGCCTGCTTTGTCTGTTCTCATAGATAATATGCAAGTCACAGGCCAATAAATGCATTATGTTACTATGACAGGGGGAATGCTGATGATTAAAAGACTTGTTCAAGACAAAGAAGACACCCATGGTAGAGCTAAAATAAGAATAATTTGCTCTTTAATAGTAAAGTAATTCTTTGTCTTAGCCACCTGATCCTAATGAAAAATGACTGATGATTTCATGCAGACTAAAAACCAAAACTTGAATTGATTTGTCGACATGGACAAAACTAGAATTGCCTGCAAATATTCCTAAAGCAGCGATAACAGCCACCCTTACTGAAGAAATGAAATATGCATGCAGGCTGCAGGTGGCAACCCCACTCTCCCCACAGAGTGTACCTTTCCTCCATGGGCCTTGGTTACTCCACTTCCCTTCCCCTGAGGCCCAGAGTTCTCATATTCTTTCCCCTTCCCTCCCATTAACCCCTGGACTCGATGAAATAAAACAATTCATCACAGGAAACATAAAGTAGCGATTATTATCCCAAGTACAGCCAAGAGGATACTATTCAGTGCAAACTGAGGATTCAAAATTACTTTGAACTTGGTTACTCTTTTGGTGTTTGATAATAAAACAAGTCTAAAAAGACATTTTGTTTTGCATAATTTTGTTCATACGTTTTCAAAATATGTTAATGCACCCAACACTCATATTTGGTTTCTAAGTACTCACATCAGTCTCCAATAAAAGGAACCAGGGCTCCTTGGTGAAATGGCTGATTCTAGAGCTGGGTCAATGAAAATACAAGATAAGCTTACAGCATGATTTAGTTCCAGAAAATAAGAAAGTGCTACAAAAAATAAATGGTGGAGTTTGTCATAGGAGCCAACCAGAAAGAGCTCCCAACGGCCAAAGCTGGAACAATTTGAGTAACAAACGAAATAATGTTGTATTTGATTACAATCCAAAGCTTAAAATAAATAAACATAATGCCATATTCATATAAATAATGATCTAATAAATAAATAGGTGAAAAGAGACAAATTATCTCTATAGAAATTGCCAGATCATATATGCAGATATACCCCTTTCTAAAAGTAGTAGGCTAATCTTAGTAACTCGCTTTCAAAGAATAGAATTTGGGAAATGGGAAGATAGTGACTTTTCAATACAGAAACCTGGCAAATACTACCTTACCCAAATGATCCAGTACTTTAAGTCACGTTGATATTATGTACTTCCTGATATAATGTGATTTAAAAAGCCACTTCACTCTGTGACATTCTTTCCAAAAACTTGCAGAACTGATTGAATCATGAGAAAAACATCAAACAAACCCAAATTGGTGCACATGCTACAAAACACATATCATGAAAACAAAGGATGGCTAAGAAACTGTCACAGATCAGAGGAAACATGATACCTAATTGCAACGTGGTATCCCCAAACTGGGGAAATCCAAATAAAGCTGAGAGTCTAACTCATGGCAATGGAACAACTTAGTTTTGACAAGTGTACTATGGTTATACAAGAAGTTAAAATTAGGAGAATTTGAAACTAGGTGATATTGATAACTTAGTGAAAACTCATATGGAAAAAACAACACAGGAAAAATAAAACAGATGATAAACATGAGGGGTGCCAGGCTGGTTCAAACTGAGGACTTGCTCCAGGTATTAATGATGCGTCCAAGAAGCAAAATCTGTTCTGTTTTGAAAACGCAAGGAAACCTTGGTCACTTGAGATAGTCATGAAATTTTAAGAGGAACACTTATCAAATGTGTTAAAATTGTTCATCAGTTAAGGGCAATCTACAGACCTCTAGAATTTCTTTCTCACTTAGGTGAAGAGATGAGCAAAGTCTGAGAAAACATATTATCTCATATTGATGCTCATTGGCAAAGAAAATTTCTCACCTTATTGAGTCAGTGAAAACTTCAAGTGCTTTTGAATGAAAGCTTCAATCTGGGGATTGGATGCATGACTGAAAATGACTTTGCAAATTAGCATCTTCTGCCTATTCTTACAAGGAAATCTCACTTCAGTACTCCACCTGTAAGTCAAAGTAAACATTGAAATTCTAACCTGGAGCTGTAGGGTATACGCCCCCAGGGAGGTGAGTTGGACTCTTTCCATGGTCTGAACCAGCGAGTTATGTACTCATCTGTCAGATTTGCTGAAAATGTGTTCAACCTTGTTAAGAAATCCTTGAAAGAGCTGAGGAAAGATCTTCATAAGTATTTTCCTAGTCCAATGACAGAGAAAGATAAGTAACACTTTCCCCAGTAATTTATAGTCATTACCAAGTAATCTGATACCTTCCATACAAAAACAGATACTGAAGATCACTTTGAATAGCTTCTTGAAACAAAAGTCACCTGGAAATATTTGGCTAGTGTAGGAAACATTCAACATTCATGGCTGCCAACATTTTGGTAACATTTAAAATTTTCTACATAGGTAAAATCTTCTAACATTTAAATTTTTCTACAAAGGTAAAATCTATAGGGCATATTGCCAGAATGCCTCGCAGCTAGAGTATACCTGATTGACTTGGCTTCAGCCAACTAGAACACCCATGAGAGGCTTGATTTAGAGGTAACCATCATGAAGAAGTCACTGGGCTGGAGTATGGATCTTCTTTCAAGCACACAGGCAAAAAAAATGTGTTGTTTTTTTTCTGGAACAATAGTGTTCAGTGCTAAGAGTCGTGGTTGCCCATTAGCAGTGCTCATGTTTCTCAAGGGATACCTTTGTGTAAACAGCTGTGCAGCCGCCAAATCTGGCTTTCTGATCCTAACGAACCTTCTGTGAGTTACTCAAAATCCTCAGTTAGATTCCTTGAGTAGCCACATTGAACTCTGTTGTTTGCAACTAAGAACCTCCATCTACACAATTAGTAGTAAGTGAATATGTTTCTTCTTTCTAATTATATACATGGGAGTTGAAATGTGCTTAACATAAAAGTAAAGCCTAGAGTTATCTAAGCGAAGATTACTAAGAATCTTATGTTCACCTCAAACTAGTCATATGGAATCAGATATCCTTTATTGCTGCCAAATAGAAACAAGTTTATTCTACTTGATGATTAACTTAATTTTGGTACATATTTTTATGCATCAATTTGATTATAGCTTACATTTCATTTACATTCATGTCTGAAATTAATTGTTCAATGAACAATGTTATTTTGTGTTCATGGAATTTATTCTGATTAACAGTGAGTCATCATCGGAAAAACGAGTATAACAATATGTGGTATATGACATGGACAAAATTAGGGATGAGAAGCGCAAAGGACAAAAGCAGAGAAAAGAGTTCATAAATATTCCTAAAGGAGTCAGAGAAAAGTTTACAAAGATGAGATCACAGGCAACTACTGAGGCAAGGGTTTGCAGGACAGGCGAGGAAGGGTGAGTGAATTCCAGGCAGAGACCAGCAAGTGAGGAAACATGAGGACTGGAACAGCATGGTGCGCTGAGGAAAGCTCTGGTAGTGCAAAATGACTGGAGAGTGAGGTATTAGACAGAAGGAAAGGTCTTTTGAATAAGGATAAAGACAGGCGTGGGCCTGAACATAAAGAGCCTCATCTATCTTGCGAAGATTAATAGAGTTTATGGAGGATAGGGAGCAACTGAAGAATTTTAAGTGCTGGAACACATGATTAGATTCACTTTTTAGAAACATAACATTTAAAGACAGACCCTTTCCAGGAATATTTGAATTTTACTTGAGACTGAGCCCTACCTAAAAACAATAGTGCTCTGAAGGTAGAATCTCAGACATTCAGAAAGGAGACTACTTCCAGCTCACAACATTGTACCTTGCATTAGGTTTACCTGTAACATTGGTTTGTTGGAAATGAAAACTAGATGCTAGCTTAATGTGATCCTGAAGTGGCTGGAAACAATAGATACAATGTCCAGAAAATTAGTCCACATCAAGAGAATAATGGCCAAGCTGCCAATATTGAAAATGCTACCTACCTGTGGAAATGAGTGGTGAGTCTGTAGCAGGGGCTGTGGGTGACTTGCTTCCCTCTCTCATCACCAGCAGGTTTCTTCTCAGTTCCCTAGTGTGATCTGAGGACAACCGATGTCTCACGAGGAGATTTCTTAAAATGTAAAGCAAAGCCCCCTCTTTCCGTCTTTTTTTTTTCCAAGTCTTAAATTCAATGCCATATCCTGGTTCTAAATGTTAACTTGCAGGTAATCATGCTTTCTAAGTGACATAGTCTGTAGTCTTTCAAGATTGAAAAGCAAACTATCCATTTTATTTTCAGTTTTATTCAAATCTTTTTTTTTTTTTTTTTTTTTTTTTTGAGATGGAGTCTTCGTCTGTGGTCAGGCCGGAGTGCAGTGGCACGATCTCGGCTCACTGCAATCTCCACCTGCCCGGTTCAGGAGATTCTCCTGCCTCAGCCTCCAGAGTAGCTGGGATTACAGGTGCCCACCACACCCGGCTAATTTTTGTATTTTTAGTAGAGACGGGGTTTCACCATGTTGGCCAGGATGATCTCAATCTCAACCTCGACCTCGTGATCCACCTGCCTCAGCCTCCCAAAGTGCTGGGATTACAGGCATGAGCCATCGTGCCGGCCTCAAATCTTTGTGATTCTTCATTAAATATAGTTGGTATCACAATACTTTCACTATTGTGGCAAGGACCTGAGCATGGCCAGAAGCGGCCAGGCTTTGTGGCAATCTTAGCAGGAGATTGAGATAACGCTGGAGCACTTCTGCACCCCATCTGTGCCGCTGAAGCTTCTTCCTGGGGCCTTGTGGCCATGGTTTCTGTGGTCTGTTTTTGCCTTCCATGGCTACTCTGGACAGTATTTGTAGGATTTGTTCAACATGACACTTTTCCTGCTTCAGCTGTTTTCATCCCAAACTGAATGGAGCTGCTAGGTTTATCAAGGCATTTTGGGCTGTCTGAGAAAGAAAGACAATTCTGTCTGTCTTTGTGTGTTTCTCTGATTCTCTCCTGTGTCTTCAACTACTGACTGAACAGTGAAATATTCAGTTATCCATTGTTTTATCTATATGGTGCCAAGCAACCACTGAGATGAAATCTTTTCCACAAAATCAACACTCTGTATCTGTTTATATACAGATATAGAGAGAGATAGACACAGTCCCTGACTTAGGATAGTTCAACTTACGATTTTTTGACTTTACAATGATTTTATTGGGATAGGGAATGCATTTTTTACTTATGACATGTTTGACTTATGATAGGTCTATTGGGATGTAAACCCATCATAAACTAAGGAGCAGCTGTAGATGTAAGTGTAGACATACATATGGATAAATAGAGATATATGGGAATGAGTGAATTAACCAGCTTTAGCACTGCAGTGATCTCTTGCTAACCCCAAACGCATGATATCTTTACGACCGAGGATTTCCATTCTGCCTTTGTCTAACATAAACTCTTGAAAGAAACTCAAGTGACTGAGTAATACGCTTTCCTACTCATTTATTCTTTCCCATTATTACACTTGAAATAGTCATATTAAATGTCTATACCACTCACCATTTGGAAGCTTCCAAACCAGGTGTTCCAGCCTGTTTGTTTAGTTTCTGGGGGCCTGAACTATTTAACTAAGATCCTGAACATTTACAAAGCACCAAGGAGAAGAGACCAACTAAGGGGAGAAGCCAGCTCCATACACAACTACCACAAGATAACCATATATAATTGTGTCTCTCTGCCACATCTTTAGTTAATTTTCACTAATGAGGTACATATTATAGGCTTGGGTCCTATCTTGCTTAGCCGAGGACAGAATCACTGGTCTTTGATCTACTCATCTAACTTCGGTTTAATTTTATAATTTTCAGTGTGGTGATATCCCCCTCAGTCTGAATTACGCACAAACCTCAGCAAGCAGGTGTCAGTCTTCTGGTCCAACTTCGCTTCCCCATGGTCTGTCTTGTGATTGGCTATCTTGTGATTGCACTGCATTACAGTTCTGTTTGATTATCTATGCCAGTATTGTGCTTTATTGGAATGACTTAAATGACAGGCACAGGAGTGTATTAAAAACCAACTGGACTAACAACAAAAACAATGTCAAGTAACATAAAGGTAATTATAAGGCTTTAAGTGAAATCAGCGTAAGTTTTAACCACAAATTATAAAAATAACCCTATAATATCTTGTTATGAATCTGCCAGAAATAAAAAAAGATAAACTATTTTGCTTAATTTGAATTCAAATGCATCATATAAAAATTAAATATATTGAGTCATTTTAGTAATTATTTTAAAATTTTCCACTACTCTAATTCCCCTCACAAATTAAATAAATATAAATTACCATGTTAAAAAAATTATGCATGCCATTTTTCCCCTAAAAGTAAACAATGCTGAATATTAGAGTAAAGAAATCAACAAAAGACCTCAAATTCAAACACCCACAAATAGCTGACTAGTTCATGCCCTTCATTCTAGACATCTCTCTTGCATGTAACACACAAATGGTTACCTAATAAACAAAAGTAACTTTGTAACAATTGAAGCCCAATATAGTTTTTACTCATTTATTGTATTTTTCTACTTTAAGGAAGCTGCTTATTCTCTTGTTGAATTCATCTTTGATAACCCTTCCTATTAAGCATTGTCTCTCTATTGCTTTCATTATTTTTTTCTTTCTCCTCAATATTCAGTTCATTCTGAAGCCTTTTCTTTAAGACATTTCTAGGTGCACCTATTCTGTTACTTGTTGATAGTTATTTATTACATCAATAAAGTTGGTGTTCTGGTTCTCAATCTATTTCCTATGTACTCAAGTTCCCTTTTGATCTTTGTGCTGTTGCTGCTATTTCATCTGCCTTAGTCTTCTGTTTTGTTGAAGTTCTTAAATAGCACAAAGCATTTTTCACAGAGAATTCTTCTTTTGGTTACGTTTCTGTAAATTTGGGTTTTAAGTGGTGTCTTGTGGCTTTAATTTGTGTCTTCCCAGTGACTAATGCTGTTGAGTATCTCTTCATGTGCTTATTTGCCATCCACATACCTTCTTTGGTAAAGTGTCTGTTCAAGCCTATTGCTCATTTTTTCAGATAGGCTGTTTTCTTATCATTGAGTTTATTCTGGATACAAATCCTTGACTAGATAGTTGCTTTGCAAATATTTTCTCGCATTATGTGGACTGTCTTTTTATTCTCTTACCAGTCTCTCTCAAAGGCCAGACGTTTTTCATTGTGATGAAGTTCAGTTTGTCCATTTGTTCTTTGATTGATTGTATTTTGGTGTCATACCTAAGAACTTTTTCCCAATCCCAGGTCACAAAGGTTCTCTCCTATTTTATGTTATAAAACTTTTATAGTTTTATGTTTTATATGTAAGTCTGTAACCCATTTTAGTTTAATCTGTGTATATGGTGGAAGTATGACTTTTTTTGTTTTTGTTTTGCTTTGCATGTGTTCTAGTACCAATTTTTCCAACACCATGTGTTGAAAGACTATCATTTTTCCACTGAATTGCCTTTGTGCTTTTGTGGAAAATCAATTAGCCATATGGCCATATATATATATGTCTATTTTGGTTTCATTGATCTATGTGCCTATAATTATGACAACATCACACTGTCTTGATTACTATAGCTTTATAATAATCTCAAAACTGAATTGTGCTAGACTTCTAAATTTGTTCTTTTTTATTAAAGTTGTTTTGGCTATTCTCAGTTCTTTATATTTACATATTAATCTTACAATCAGCTGCCAATTTCTCAAAAAAAATTGACTGTAATTTTGGTTGGGATTTCAGTGTATCAATAGATCAATTTGTGGAGAACTGATATCAACACTGTTGACTCTATATATCTTAACAGTATTGACTCTTTGGACTCTATATAGTTAGGTCTTCTTTAATTTCTCTAAACACTGTTTTGTAGTTTTCAGTGTACAGATATTTTCCCTGTTTTGCCATATTTATCCCTAAGTATTTCATTTTTTGGATGTTATTTAAAATGATGTCATTCATTTTAAATTTCATTTTCAGATGGCTCATTGCTATCACATGCAATTAACTTTTGTGTATTGACCTGTATCCCACAATCTTGTTAAACCCATGTATTAATTTGAGTCACATTTTGTAGGTTCCATTGTATTTTCTACTTAAGCAGTATTATCATCTATGAATAAAAATAGTTTTACTTTTCCTTCTCAATATGGATGGTTATACTTCTTTTCTATTGCCTTGGACATAATAAGAAAAAGTATTATATTTTATAATGTTGAATAGAGGTGGTGAAACAGACATTTTTACCCTTATCCTGATCTTGAAAACATTCAGTCTTTCACCATTAAATATAATGTTATCCGTACTTTTTTTTAAGGTGTCCTTTATCAGGATGAAAAAGTTATCTTTTATTCCTAGTTCGCTGAGAGTTTTTATCAGGAATGGACATTAGACTTGGTCAAATGTTTTTTGGTGTCTATTAAGGCGACTCTATTTTAGTTTCTCAATATGGTAAATGACAATTTTTGAATGTTAAACTTACCTTGTATTCCTGAGATTAAACCCCACTTGGTTACTTGCTAAAACTTTATTTAGGATTTTTGCATTTATGCTTATCAGAGACATTGGTCTGCAGTTTTCTTGTCTTCTATGTCTGATTTTGGTATTAGGGTAATACTGGTCTTGTAGAACGCATTGAAAAGTAGTCCCCCTCCCTTCAATTTTCTGGAAGCACTTGTATAGAATTGATGTTATTCCTTAAATGTCTGGTAAATTCACCAGTAAAGTCATCTGAACAATGAATCCTTTCGGGAGATGGCTTTTTAACTAAACATTTAATTAAACGGATATTTGGCTAGTCAAGTTACCTACTTTTATTTCTTGAATGAGTTTTGGTAGTTTGTGTTTTTTAAGGAATGTGTCCATTTTATCTAAGTTGTCAAGTTTATTGCCATAAAGTAGTTTATTTTTATAATATATGTAGATTCTGTATTTATATACTTCTCTCATTCACACTATTTCTTATTTTTTTCCTGTCATTTTTTTTCTGATCGATCTGCCTAGAACTTTCTCAGTTTCATTTATCCATTCAAAGAACCAGCTTTGGGGTTCATTGGTTTGTCTATATTGTTTTCTGTTTTCTACTTTTTTTTTTTTTTGAGACAGAGTCTCACTCTGTCAACCAGGCTGGAGTGCAGTGGTGCAATGTCAGCTCACTGCAACCTCAACTTCCCAGGTTCAAGTAATTCTCCTGCATCAGCCTCTTGAGTAGCTGGAACTACAGGCATGTGCCAACACACCCAGCTAATTTTTGTATTTTTAGTAGACATGGGGTTTCTCCATGTTGGCGAGGCTGGTCTTGGACTCCCAACCTCAAGTGATCCATCTGCCTAGGCCTCCCAAAGTGCTGGGATTACAGGCATGAGCCACCACGCCCAGCCTGTTTTCTACTTTTCTATTTCTGCTTTGATCTTTATTATTTCCTTTCTTCTATTTGCTTTGAGCTTAATGTGCTCCTCTTTCCTAGTTGTTGTTGTTTTTTTAATTTATACATGTTTATATTAGTTTAATAAATCAAAGACAAACATCACAGGACTAGCAGATAATTTTGAATATGAAGACTGATACAGATTAACATCCATTACTCTAAAGAAGAAGCTGAGTCATTCATTTGAGATTTTTATTTCTGTCTAACACGGGCAATTAGTGCTATACATTTCCTCTTAAGTACTGCTTTAGCAGCATCCCGCAATTCTGATGTGTTATATATTAGTTTCGTTCAGTGAAAAATACTTCCAACTTCCCTTTTAAATTTCTTCTTTGACTCATTGTATTACCTAGAGGTACACTATTGAATTTCCAAATATTTATGGATTTTCTAGAGATCTTTCTATTAATGATTTCTAATTAAACTTCATTGCCATCAGAATATGTACTTTATAAGACTTGAATTCTTTTAAATTTATTGAGACTTGCCTTATGGCCCCCACATATGGTATATTTTGGTAAATGTTCATATGCACTTGAAAAGAAAGTTATTCTGTAGTCGTTGGAAGGAGTTTTCTATAAATGTTAATTAGATCAAGTTGGTTGATAGTGCTGTTCAATTTTTTTTATATTTTACTTCTTTTTTGTCTAATTATTATACCAACCATTGGCAGACAGGTATTGATATCTCAGACTATTTTGAAATAAATCCATCCAAAGACACTTAGAGAATTGAGTAACCAAATTAAAGAAGAAAACCACATCATTATATATTTAAAGGAAGAATTTGGGGAATGGGGCATCAATTAACGCAAGGAATGAATCATTAGGTATAGAATTTAATGCATGGGAGAAGTTCTTTGCTGATCCCTGAAGCAGTCATTTAGGTAACCACCTATTGTGCTTTTGCATAAAGATAGGACCCTTCCATTAGTGCCCACGATGAATTTTCTAATGGAGGAAGTTGAGATGTATGAGACTAACCCACTTGAAAATGAAAAATTTGCCCAGGAATGACAATCTTTAGGGACACCCTTAGCTGCAATCACAAGCGGCAATACTGTAATGTCATTAACCTCATCCCTCTCATTCTGCAAAAGGTAACTTTATCTGTCAACTGTGCATCCACACACTCACACAGATAAGAGGCCATTAACAAAAGCACGAGCGTTGGCGGCCCCACCAACTCTATCTAACCCAGTTAGCACATTTTCTAGCATTTTGTCATGAAGTCATTGGCAGTGTTAGCGTTTGAAAACTGCATGGCTCAGATGTTTCTAAACCCTTTTAATCCATGACAAAGGCCTCCATTTATTGTTGTTTTGTTTTCCTTTGCTGCCCTACAGCATGGCAGCCAGTGTGCACTCCTGATAAGCAGTGAGCCATACAGATGCAGTTCAATTTCCTTGTGCACACCACCATGCAACCTGCCAAGGCCCCAGTGTGGAAGCAGCGTGGCTTCCCCTCCCCCATCCCAGAGCCAATGCCAGTGGCACCCTGTACAATGGTTAGCCGGCCAGATAACTTCAGAAGAACACAAAATTAATTTTTTGTGACACAAATGACATTTACCATTAACTAATTTTGGAGACGCAGCATAGCTCATGTAAATAATTTCATTGTAATCCAAGCGAGATGAAAGCAGCAAGCTTCCAACTTGGAGCAAAAGGAAAAGAAACTGCTACTAGGATAATGGGCTTTTACAAGATTACTTTCTCTCCCTGGCTTTGCATGGTGGGAATGAAGACAGGACTACACTGGTTCAGAAAACAATGCTGATATTTGCTATTCTCGACAGAAAAGGCTCCTCTGTTGTCCAGGGGAGTGTGACAAAGGAAACAAGAGGGGAGACTATATAAATGGTGGTGGCTGAAATAAACTGGATTGAGAACAAAACGTGTGAAGGAATTGACAGTCGGTTGAGTCTATGGCCTAAATGACTATCTTCACTGCCAAGTTCAGAGGAAGAGTTAAATCAGGGCACACACCGGGAAGATTCTAAGGGAACCCCCTGGGCTTTTGGTAGCAAATGATGGACCAGGGTAGAGTCATGTTCAAAAGCAGCTACAAAATGGTTGGGACAGAGGAGTCAATATACAGGGCAATTTGGAATCCAGTGGAGGAGACCAGACGCCAGAAGAGCACTGAGAATCAAGTGGACTGGGAGATAAAGGCCTATTTCCTGGGTTAGAGGCTAATAGCTATATCTGGATTTGAAGAATGAGAATCAGCAGGATCCATAATGAAAGACCATGTGGAAGGTGGAGGTATGAGACAGTATGAGATAGTGGAAGTGGAAAACCACTTGTTAAAAACCCATTCAGTGATGGCATATATCTTTTAACTTCAATGCCAAGCCACTACCACCACCCCTGATTCTTAAAGGAATTAGCATGATTTTGAAAACTACTTCGAATTCTGCATACACTGCAGGTCAATAACCTTGAACAGTTCATAAGAGCTGTGCTTCTAAACTTTCAAAGCCTTTTACATTTTCTTCCTGGATTTTCAAATGATCAAGAGGCACTATCCTTCTGTCTCAAGAAACATACAGTAAATTGCAGAGACCTAGGGAGTGTAGGTAGAATAATTATATCATGGAAATTTTATTTTTCTGACAATATGCTTTTAACAAAACAATTTTCATTCCAAGCTTCCTACCACCTTTTACCTTTCAGCTCCGCCATGCCACATCTTCCCTGGTACTTTCTACCCTCCAAATAGCAAGAGCAGAATGAACTATCCTACCATGGTACCCACATGAAAGCTGCCTCTTCCCAGCCTGCGAGGTAAGAGCCCATTTTCCACCAAATGTCTAGTAGATGTCAGGACTGAGATTCTGTCTGTCTATCCATCAGCTTTACAAAACAGGGTTATACAGATAATTGAGAGACACTTCCAATCTTCTTGACATTCATGGATCACCCACTATGCCCCTCTTTCAGTTTGCTTCAAATTACTTCCTAATCCATCCCCCTCGTCATCTCAAATTGGTTCCTATAATTTCACATAAGCCTTAGTTACATTTTTTGAAGCCCCTTTAACCTGCCACTTCTCTAAATCCACTGCCCATAACATCTTTTCTGAAGTTGGGACAACACCCAGTACAGACTCATACTCTCTCTAGTATAACTGGTTGTTCAGAGCTTCTAACTAGAAAAATCTGTTTCTCCTCCTCCTATGAGCCATAAGCCACACACCTGCCATCTTTCAAGATCTAATTCAAATCACATCTCTTAGCTTCCCCTGATTATGCAAGTTAGCATCTAAAACCTAAGCTCAGCCCTCTCAGGTCCATCTCTTCTTCCTTCCTTTTTTCCTTTCTTCCTTGCTTCTTTCCTTCTTCCCTTTCACCTTCCTTCTTTTCCTCCCTTCTTCCCATTTTCTTTCCTTCCTTCTAGCAAATAGTTAATGACCCCCTACTCTATCCCAGGCACTCACTCTTTAAGGAACTGGGTTACAGGAGTAAACACGCCAGACAAGGTCTTGTTCTTACCAAATTTATATTCCAGAGGGTGGAGACAGACAATAAACTATTAAATAAACAAACAAGAAAACTGCCAGATGTTTGATAGTGGCTGTATGGATCGTGAATGTGATGAGGAGCGTTAGTGGATACTTTAAATGGATGGTAGGGAGGGCCTCTTTGAGGAGATGACATTTAAGTTATGATTGAAATGACTGGGCTGGGCGTGGTGGCTCACGCCTGTAATCCAGCACTTTGGGAGGCCAACGTAGGCAGCTCACCTGAGGTCGGGAGTTTGAGACCAGCCTGACTAATATGGAGAAATCCTGTCCCTACTAAAAATACAAAATTAGCCAGGCATGATGGTGCATGCCTGTAATCCCAGCTACTCAGGAGGCTGAGGCAGGAGAATCACTTGAACCCAGAAGGCAGAGGTTGTGGTGAGCTGAGATCCACTGCACTCCAGCCTGGGCAACAAGAATGAAACTCCATCTCAAAAAAGAAAAAAAAAAAAAAGAAATGACTGAAAGAGGAATCCACGTTCCCTAGTTGGAGGGAAGAGCATTCCAATGAGGGGGAAATTTCCAATGCAGGGGCCCTAAGATAAAGTCAAACTGGGAAAATATGATCTTTTGCCTTATTGTGTCTATGTCATAACTACATGTGTTACAGGTAATGTAATATATATTGTACATGTAATAAACATGTAATACTATGAAAGACATCCACATTAATTACATGTTTACAAACTTTTTCTTCCCCATTGGATTCTGTTCAGGGTATGTAGTAAACTATTACCCCAACTAATAAGTTCTCAATCTATATCTGAAGATACTAAGAATCAGATCCAAACCTCTCATATCTAAAAGGAAAAGTGACAAATTTCTGAATTTATTCTACAGCTGCTCTCTGGACCAAATGATGCCTAAACCCAAGAGAGAAATTAATGCACAGATTTACACTTAAGCACACGCCTAACTCTTGACTTTTCTCATTAACTTTTATGGTGCAAAGTTCTTTGAGCTGTTCCCTTTCCTAGAACGACCCCATGTTCCCCATCACCCATTAACCAGCTTTCCCTTGCTCAACCAAACACATTGTAAAATTATTTTCAGTAGTAAGAAACCACCTATACATTTTATGATTTATGTAATAAAGAAGAAAAATATGCACTCTATAAAATGATAATATGCTGTCATGTGGAGCTTTTAAATTAATGGGACATACAGGAAATGGTGTTGTTAACAAAAGAAAAAAGAGGTAATATGTTGTCACATCCTTAGTGCTGCTGCTGACTGGTCCACAGTGCAAAGAATGAAGCAAAACTTCATAAAACAGGGAACGCGCAAATAATGTCACTTTGCCTCTTAGAACACCAAAGTTTGCTGAGTTAAAAAAATAATAATAAAAACCAGACTGACCAACATGGTGAAACCCCATCTCTACTAAAAATACAAAAAAGAAAAAATTAGCTGGGCATGGTAGCGGGCACCTGTAATCCTAGCTACTTGGGAGGCTGAGGCAGAAGAATTGCTTGAACCCTGGAGGCAGAGGTTGCAGTGAGCCGAGATCGTGCTGCTCCACTCCAGCCTGGGTGACAGAGTGAGACTCCATCTCATAGTAATAATAATAATAATAGCAATAAGGTAACAGCACAGCTCACATCAGTGAACATAGGTGTGTGAACCTGCTTGTCTTAGCTTTCCAGCAGGCAGAAGTCCAGGGATATGCAGCCAGAAGAACCGGATTTCAGCCCGGATGAGTCACCACAGCAGCCACCTAGTGATAGATGTAGCCCACAGTGGCATTCAGCAGCCTGGAAACAGGTATGAACTGCGAAGTGGGCCAAAGTGAGCAGATCAGCTGCTCCACGGTCTGGTTCAGGTTTCACACAGAAACAGGGAAGTGATGATAAATTTGCAAGTACACAGGCACAAAAGGTTCTCACTCACAGCTGGTGCATCTCATTCCACTCTTACAAAATCAAGGGCAAAACTGGTTGTTAAGAAGCCTTGTGATTTTCATCTCTTGAGAATAGCTGAGATTAACCAAGATATTGGAAAGCAACGATAAAACCTGGATTTGTTTTCAGTTTTTATTACAAACACTGAGCTACTGATTATGTGGGAGGCAATGTTTTTTAGTAATAAAGGTCACAGGTTCAGGAGCCAACATGCCTGAGTTCAAATGCCTCTGTTATCTACTACATGAGTTTGGCAAGTTACTGCAATGTACTGTTTCTCAGTGTACCCATCTATAAAATGGGAATATTAGTCATAGACAGCATACAGGATTGTTGTGAGGATAATTGAGGTTATTAATTAAAGTGCTTGGTCAGGCATGGTGGCTCACATCTGTAATCCCAATACTGTGGGAGTCTGAGGCAGGAGGATCATTTAAGTCCAGGATTTTGAGACCACCCTGGGCAACATGATAAAACCCTACGTCTACCAAAAAGTAAAAATTAAAAAGAGGAAAGTTAGCCAGGTGTGGTGGCACATACCTGTAGTCCCAGCTGCTTGGGAGCATTGATTGAGCCTTGGGAGTTCAAGGCTTCAGTGACCCGTCATCACAGCACCGTACTCCAGCCTGGGTGACAAAGAAAGACCTTGTCTCAATACAATACAATACAAAACAATACAATACAAAACAAAATAAAGTGCTTAAAGCCATACTCAGCTAATAGTAAGTGCTGTACTTGGTAACTGTTCCTACTATTAACATGAGAAAACTACTGGGAAATTATCCCTTGTGTAAAACACTAAGCCCTTTATGGAGCCCCGGCTCTTGGGAGCCAGTTTATTCTATAGCAAGAAAGTCACTGCATGCATGTGTGTGCACACACTCACACACACACACACGCGCAAATCATAACAGACCTAGTGGTGACACTTGCCACCTGAGAAAGAGTGGACTTAGAATCAGAATATGACTTAATTATCCTATGAGAAACGCTTCAGGAAAAACTGCACTGCTCATGAATCTTTAATATATTAAAGTGGATCAGAAAAACCTGTGTAGTACTGTATTAGTCAGGGGTTTCCAGAGAAACAGAGCGAATAGGATATATATAGAGATATTTATATAAGCAGAGATATAGGAATTGGCTCATGTGATTATGGAGGCCTAGAAGGCCCATAAAAGTCTGCTGTCTGCATGCTGGAGAAACAGGAAAGCCAATTGTATAATTCTGTCTAAGGCCTGAGAATCAGGGGCCAATGGTGTAAGTCCTGGTTTGAGTCTGAAAGCCTGAGAACCAGAAATGCTGATGTTTGAAGTCAGGAGAAGACGTGCGTCTCAGCTCAAGCCGAGAGAGTGAATCCACCCTTCCTTCATCTTTTTGTTCTTTCCGAGGCCTCAAGGGATTGGATAAGGCCTACCCACATTGCTGAGGGTGGATCTTGTTTACTCAGCCTACTCATGCAAATGCTTCTCTCTTCTGGAAACATCCTCACAGATACACCCAGAAATTATGTTTTACCAGCTATCTGGGCATCCCTTGGTCCAGTCAAGTTGACACATGAAATTACCCATCACAAACACTTTGCTGCTTCATTGCTCACCAAATAAAGCAACTCTTCTATTGTCTATTAATGCTAACTTCTGGGATGGCGAGTCAAGCCCTAGCTAGTCAACTCCATCACAAGGACTTTAAAATAGTTTTGTATACACATCACAAGGAAGGCTGCTAATCACTTGTGGAGTGCTCCAGGTAAGTGAGAACTCTAGTCATACAACTTCAGAGGGATCCCCCACAGCAGCATCTCCTGGGGGAGCTGACAGGTACTCCACATCAGGGCCTCACATCAGGCAAATCAGGTCAGAACCTCTGTGAGTGGGGCCCAGGCACTGATATGTTATTAAGACTCCCCTGATAATTCTGATAGACAGTGACACTGGAAAACCAATGCTTTTATTTTGCAAATGGGGGACACTGAGGCCAACAAAGTGATTTCCTAAGGCCATGGAGTGTGGGGCAGTGGGTGGCTCCTGAGTGGCAGAGCTAGGATTAGTCCAAGGCATTTTTAATCCAAGCCAAGTGCCAATAATTCTCAAATGGTAGGGGGAGTGGGGAACAAGGATTGCAAGAGACAGGAACATATCAGAATCATATGGAATTACTTTTCACAGAATCACATCAGCAGCACCGCTGCTGTCCTGTTCCACCTCCCACCCCTCAAGTTGTCTCAGAATCTGATACGACCCTAACACATTCCTGCTGCCCAGCAATAATTTCCAAACATCTGAACCACTGGACATGTGCAGACTCCATCCTGAAGCTGCAGCCCAGAATCTTTACCTTTAAAAAGTTCTTTAGCTAATTCTTACATGAATCGGAGTTTCAGAAATACTCCTTCGATGCCCAGCTGGTCAGTTATGGAGGTAGTAGCACACTGTTGACAATGAATAAAACTTAGGATAAGAACAGGCAATGAGGGGGGTATTTTAAAAGGAGGTGCTCAGGTGGGTTGACACAAGCACACAAGGAGCAAAGGTCTATAACAAACATCTCAGATTTTCCCAGGCCTGGGCAGAGTTTTGTGTGACATCTTGCATTTCCCTTATATTCAAGAGAATTAAACTGAAGTTAAGATTCCTTAGATTCCCCTTATTTGCTCTATGCAATCTTGATGTCTGTTTTATCTCCAGTGTAATTAACAGTGGATAGAAAGGTGAATATGGATGTTTTTAGTGGGGTCCCTGGTGTCAGGGGCTTTACACATAGGGACAACTGAGGCCAACAAAATGATTTCCTCAAGGCCATGCAGGGGCTCCTGAGTGGCAGGTCAAGGATTAGTCCAAAGTTTTGGAAGAATCGGGACACACACAAGTCTGCTCATGAAGCAAGCAGGCCAGTATTGCATGTCATAGCTTAGCCGGGTTCATAAGAGAAAAAAAGTGCGCTAGCCGAGACCCTAAAAAGCACACACCATCAATGTACCCTGTCTTCATCATGATCAGTTCTGCTTGCTAGGGGGCAATGATTGGGAGATAGTATATTTGCCTGAGGGTAGTGCTAAGCTTGGGGGGCATTGTGAATGATTTTGTAATTGGGAAGGGATTTGGCATATAGAAGTTTGTGAATCAGGGTTTAGTCTTTTGGTAGCTCATGATGCAACCCAAATCCTAGGACATAGAGCCAATAATGTGTCTTATCAAGTATTTTCCCAGCCAGTACTTGTGCAAAAGCTGTCTTTCTAGCAGTCCAGTTAACATGGGGAGATCAATTTCACTGACTATGGAATCTCTCTACAACAGCTGAAAGGGACTGGTGCAACCACAGATCGCTGCCCTCTATAATAACTTTCTGTCTGTTGCTGGGGTCAGCGGAAGATTGCAGTCTGGAAGGAGCTTTTCCCCGACAGTCACAGATTCCTGCTTCTTGAAGCAGCAAGCAGCCTTACGTTCGAAGTGTGCTGCAATATAAAAAAATCAGGCTTCTGTTGAAAGCCTTCCTTTGTTTGCTTTCTTATCCTAGTTTGCCATCCAAGAGATTCCACAGAGTTGATGTTTCCGCTCCTTTAATTCAGCACTTGGATTACACAGCCCTAGTCCAGCTGTCCACCCAGCAAAGGGGTGTGTGTAAATGTCGCCCAGTGTTCTCGGCCTCGTTTCTTCTTTGGGTCGGAAGCAAGGCTGTCACACTGTATGTTGTTATTTAAGGGATATGCTGAGATGTTTCCTTTCTGTGGTGGCAGAGATCTTTTCAAGGGAGCCTCTTTATTCCTCTGACATTTCCACTCTTGAAAAGATGACCCAGTTCCCGCAGAATAACAAAAGATGCACACAGAGAAAACAGATTCCCCTGGGGGCCTGATAAACCCAGGTGAACTCTGGCCAACTGAGTTTCCCTCAGAGAACTGGGCAAGCTGCCAGGAGGCTTAGGAAGATAGTCACATCTCAAAGATAATACGGACAAATTAAGATCCGCTTAGCCTTGAGCTGTCTTTCAGAATTTCTCTTTGATATGAATTCCTGTGAGGACATCTAGTCTACCAGTTGTCTCCTTTTAGGCAAAGTAGGGCCTGGTTGGGGCCTGGGGAGTGATTGTTAAGCCTGGGTTCCTGAGCTAGTGTGAATGAACCAGAGCAGCCCTCACGGTTTCCAGTACTCGAGTGACCTCACATTCACCACAGGCACTAGCCTCTTTAGAAATCACTAGTTGTAGAATCTGGAATCTGGGGGAGGGGAAGGCTAGCGAACAAGGGGCTAAGCACCATGTCTTGTGTAACTCAAAAACTTCAAATATTACAATTATCAGCCTAATCATTGCTTGGAAAATTCCAAATAGAAGTTGGTTCCTTTCAACCCAAATGCCCATCAATGATAGACTGGATAAGAAAATGTGGCACATATACACCATGGAATACTACGCTGCCATAAAAAGGATGAGTCCATGTCCTTTGCAGGGACATGGATGAAGCTGAAAACCATCATTCTTAGCAAAATAACACAGGAACAGAAACGCTGCATGTTCTCACTCATAAGTTCGAGTTAACAGTGAGAACACATGGACAGAGGCAGGAGAACAACACACACCAGGGCCTATCAGGGGGTGGGGGACAAGGGGAGGGAGACCATTAGGACAAATACCTAATCCATGTAGGGCTTAAAACCTAGATGACAAGTTGATAGGTGCAGTAAACCACCATGACACATGTATACCTGTGCAACAAACCTGCACATTCTGCAAACGCATCTCAGAACTTTAAAAAAAAAAAGTTGGTTCCTTTATGGGGATCTCTTTGCCATTCTTCTTGGATATTCCCTATTTATCTTTTCTTTTTTGACAGCAAAACTAGAGAGAACTCAAGACCTAAAAATGATAAAGTTATAGCTGCTTTTGTGCGTGGCCTGTAATTCACCTTTCCAAGTCCCCCAATAAACATATGTGTGCATGTGTCTTTATCATAAGAATGATTTATAATCCTTTGGGTATATACCCAGTAATGGGATTGCTCAGTCAAATGGTATTTCTAGTTCTAGATCCTTGAGGAATTGCCACACTGTCTTCCACACTGCTTGAATTAATTTATACTCCCACCAACAGTATAAAAGCATCTCTTTTCTCCACGTCCTCTTCAGCATCTGTTGTCTCCTGATTTTTTTATGATTGCCATTCTAACCGGCGTGAGGTGGTATCTCAATGTGGTTTTCATTTGCATTTCTCTAACGACTGGTGATGATGAGCATTTTTTCATATGTTTGTTGGCCACATAAATGTCTTCTTTTTGAAAAGTGTCTGTTCATCTTCTTTGCCCACTTTTTGATGGGGTTGTTGGTTTTTTTCTTGTAAATTTGTTTAAGTTCTTCGTAGATTCTGGATATCAGCCCTTTGTCAGATAGGTAGATTGTAAAACGTTTTTCTCATTCTGTTGGTTGTTGGTTCTTTCTATTGATAGTTCTTTTTTGCTGTGCAGATGCTCATTTGTCTGTCTTGGCTTTTGTAGCCATTGTTTTTGGTGTTTTAGTCATGAAGTCCTTACCCATGCCCATGTCCCTGAATAATATTGCCTAGGTTTTCTTCTAGAGTTTTATGGTGTTAGGCCTAATGTTCAAATCTTTATCAAGAGTTAATTTTTGTATAAGGTGTAAGGAAGGGATCCAGTTTCAGCTTTCTGCATATGGCTAGCCAGCTTTTCCCAATACCATTTGTTAGTCCTTTCCCTATTGCTTGTTTCTGTCAGGTTTGTCAAAGATGAGGTGGTTGTAGTCCTGTGGTGTTCTTTCTGAGGCCTCTGTTCTGTTCCATTGGTCTATATCTCTGTTTTGGTACGAGTATCATGCTGTTTTGATTACAGTAGACTTGTATGTAGTTTGAAGTCAGGTAGCGTGATGCCTCCGCTTTTTTTGTTTGTTTGTTTAGGATTGTCTTGGCTATGCAAGCTCTTTTTGGTTCCATATGAAGTTTAAGGTGTTTTTTTCCAGTTCTGTGAAGAAAGCAATTGGTAGCTTGATGGAGATAGCATTGAATCTATAAATTACTTTGGGAAGTATGGCCATTTTCACTATATTGATTCTTCCTAACCATGAGCATGGGAATGTTTCTCCATCTGTTTGTGTCCTCTCTTATTTCCTTGAGCAGTGGTTTGTAGTTCTCCTTGACGAGGTCCTTCACATCCCCTGTTAGTTTTATTCCTAGGTATTTTATTCTCTTTGTAGCAATTGTGAATGGGAGTTCACTCATGATTTGGTTCTCTGTTTGTCTATTATTGGTGTATAGGAATGCTTGCAATTTTTGCCCATTGATTTGGTATCTTGAGTCTCTGCTGAAGTTGCTTATCAGTTTAAGGAAATTTTGGGCTGAGACAACGGGGTTTTCTAAATATACAATCATGTCATCTGCAAACAAGGACAATTTGACGTCCTCTCTTCCTATTTGAAGACCCTTTATTTCTTTCTCTTGCCTGATGGCCCTGGCAAGAACTTCCAATACTATGTTGAATAGAAGTGGTGACAGAGGGGATCTTTGTCTTGCGCCAGTTTTCAAAGGGAATGCTTCCAGTTTTTGCCCATTCAATATGATACTGGCTGTGGGTTTGTCATAAATAGCTCTTACTGTTTTGAGACATGATCCACCGATACCTAGTTTATTGAGAGTTTTTAGCAAAACGGGGAAGCCAAAACAATTTTAATATTAAACACTGAAATAAACGTGAGCTACACACACATTTAAGAAAGATTAATAAAAACAAGGTCAAGTCAGGAAGCCCAACAAATGCAGAAGTTCAATTTGGGGCAGTGAGCACTCAATGTTGCAAGAGCAGAGGAAAGGGGTAGCCAAAACAGACTGTGATTTAGGGAAGACACAGGAAGCTCGCCCACCTGGCCATCACTCCTCCCTGGACCATAGCTAACACAGAAAAGGAAAAAAGATCCTCCAATGGTCTAAAGCCTATCAGCCTCACACATAGAGGGGGACTTGTGCTTGGGAGTGTGAGTTTCCCACCCTGGCTTCCTGGACAATCAGGTTGGTGTATGGATGGCACATGCGTGATATAGACAACTGGCCAGGTCTATCCACAAGCTTCAAAGGCATCCTCTGATTGAGTTCCATTTATATTACAGTGAACCATTTTCCCCAGATGCCTTTGACTGTTTAAATCTATTTGTATTTCTTCCCACTTAAGTACTTAAAGTTCAAATACAAATTTAATGATACTGCTAATTTCCCCACGAAGTTTCAAAATGTGATCCTTGGCAGGATGATGAAACTTCTTCAGTTCATTCTGGTAGAGAATTAGAGGTGAGAAGCGAACGGAGAGGCACAGAGGGGGATGCAGTGCCAGGATCTGGCACTATCACTAAACCTTAATGTGGTCCACCTGGCTGAAGTGGAAGGAAGAAGGAACACTCCAAAGACAGCATGGCAAACTTGAGCCTCACAGAAGGAGTGAAAAAAACTTGCTTTCAAATTTACTTAGATTTCTTTAGAGTCTTCCTATAAAGCAATTGCCATATCCAAAGAAGTTTACTTGTGTACATGAATGTGTGTTTGTTTTACTTTTTTTATTTTGAAATGGAGTCTTGCTCTATTGCCAGGCTGGAGTGTAGTGGTGTGATCTCAGGTCATTGCAACCTCCACCTCCCAGGTTCAAGTGATTCTCCTGCCTCAGCCTCCCGAGTAGCTCAGGCTACAAGCGCATACCACGACATCCAGCTAATTTTTTGTATTTTTAGTAGAGATGGGGTTTCACCATGTTGGCCAGGATGGTCTCAATTTCTTGACCTCGTGATCCGCCTGCCTTGGCCTCCCAAAGTGCTGGGATTATAGACCTGAGCCACCGCACCTGGCCCTGTTTTACTTTTAAGGATTGTGAGCACCAGGACGCTTGATAATGCAATGCCTCTAGCGCCTGCCATAGTTTTGGCTACTATGTTTTAGTCTTTGCAAACACAATGGCTGTTTTGAAGATCACCCCTTAAGCCTGTTCCTAGACCTGGCTTTGTGCTAGGCACTGCAGGGCCACAAAACACAAGTTATGTCCTCTGAGCTTCTTATGTGCAGAGGCTGACACAGAGATTGCATCTACAATTGGGAAAACTTTGAGCAAGTATATAAATCAAATGATGAAAAAGAGTAACACTCTGAAGCAGCATGGGGTAAATGCTGCATATAAATCTTGACATTACTGCAAACCTCGAAGGTACTGCAACTACCCTCAGGTGCTTTGGAACCATTCCAAAATGCATACTTTAGTTAAATGCGCCTATCCAGATGTCGAAATAAAATTAAGGTCTTTCTTGGACACCATACCAGAGAATTGCATACTCATCTCTACATGACTAAGTCACTTCTTTAACTATTTAGAGTGGTGTGAAGGGCCTGGGAGAGAATTTAGAAGTTGGAAATGTCTAAAAAGTTAGAAAAGAAGAATTACAAGGAAAAATGATTAGATGAAATCATTCTACTTCTAGGATAGCTAAGTAAAAATGAAAGCTCTTTAGGGTGGACTTAAATGAAAAGCCCCTTCCGGCCCCTAGAAATGAGAGGGAGCCGAGAAGGACCCCAGGTGCAGGGAATAAGGACCTGAAGTGGGTGAGTGGGAAGGAACAGAGCATGAATCCAATTTTGTACTTAATCTCCAGGTAAACTGGAAAGGATCCTCATATCCCTAGTACTCTTCTCCAGCAATCTGAAAATTTCACCAGGATTTGTACCATTGTGCCACTACACACTGCTGGAAGACAATAAGATACTGTATGTAGTTAAGGTTCTTTGGGATGCAAGTAACAGAAACTAACTTTAGCTATAAATGAAATTCACTTAAAGATGCTGGGGTAACTAGTGAATGCAAATGAAAGCTGAGACAAACAAACCAAAACAAGTTCCAGGAAGGGTGGAATCTGTAAGCCTTCTCTCTGAGTCCCTACTATTATGGTGACTGAAGTCTACCATTCCCAGGCTTTTCTCTCTTGCTCCTGGGAGAATCTGCTGGTGGCTCTGCATCAATGGTGAGGCCAAGAGCAGGAACAAGGATGCACTATAGGCATGGCAGCTGAGCATCAGTTGTAGTTTAGGAGCAGTTGCTACAGCTGCGTAGTTCTCTGTGGGCACCCCCATGGTATCCACTACTCTTTTTTTTTTTTTGAGAGAGTTTTGCTCTTGTCACCCAGGCTGGAGTGCAATGGTGTGATCTCGGCTCACTGCAATCTCCACCTCCTGGGTTCAAGCAATTCTGCTGACCTCAGCTTCCCTGGTAGCTAGGATTACAGTCACTCACCATCGCACTCAGCTAGTTTTTGTATTTTTAGTAGAGACAGGGTTTCACCATGTTGGCCAGGCTAGTCTTGAACTCCTCACCTCAGGTGATCTGCCTACCTTGGCCTTCCAAAGTGCTGGGATTACACAGGCATGAGCCACTGCACCCGGCCTTGAGGAACGATTTGGAACACTCTGAGTGACTCCTAGTGACAGATTAGGGATTTTTGTGTTCCACAGAACAGTTTGGAAAACACCACGTTAGTCTGTATTTCTTGGTGGACTTCAATTTCACTCTATACAAAGAATGGTCGACACACAAATCTACCTGCTTTCTTGATAATGTTTAATTTGATTCTAGATTTATTTTATACAGGCTTTTTTTGTTCATTCATGTATGGTAAAATTCATTCTCTGTGGTGTACAATTTTACAGGTTTTGAAAAATTCCTAAAGCTGCGTCTCTACCACCACAGTCATGATTTGAACAGATCCATAGTCCCCCAGATTCCCTCATGCTGTCACTTCAGAGTCAAACCCTTCCCAGACCCAGTCCCTGGCACCCATTGGTCTGTTTTTCATTACTTTGGTTTTGCCTTTCCAGAATGTCGTATAAATGGAATTATGCATTACGTAGCCTTTGGGCCTGGCTTCTTTTACTTAGCAAAGCGTATTTGACATTCATCCATGTTACTGTGTAAATCAATAGTTTGCCCCTTTTCATTGTCGAATTGTATTCCCTCATTTGAATAGACCACAATTTGTTTTCCCAGTCATCCACTGAAGAAGGTCATATAGCTTTTTACCTGTCAAAAAATGATAAATCAAATGAGCATGTGTTCTTAGCTAACAAATGAAGCATACCCGTGGGTACTATGATATCAAATGAAATTTTGTCTCAGTAAAAGAGATTATCTGATAAACTGGAACATGATTACATTTTTCTTTTACTTGAGAATAAAAAGCCATGAGAAAAAACTGGGTTTGTCCACATCATCACTACATAAAAAAATATCCCTTATAAATTACCATGAAACTTACCATAAAACTGACTTTAGCTATAAAGTCCCACAGAAGCTGTCCCTGCCAGATAGGGAAACTAGTCAATAGAATATTCCAGAGGTATTTAAGGATTATTGGTTATTTGGTCATGCCCCATGACCTCATTTATAGGGCACACAAAACAACTCTCTTAGAAATAGGAGGTGATGGGCAGAGGTGAAGTTACTTTCATAAGAAAAATAAGATCAACAGAATATTACTTATGAAGATCAGAATAATGCATTGCATCCAATAACCTACTTACTACCTCATTTCATTCTGAATTTATCCTCTACCCTCCACTGATCCTTGTGGAAATTCATCAGGGTTGCATTTACAGACAGGGAGTGCCTCATGTTCCAAGATGAGGCAGGTCAACTTTGGATGGCTCAATTTTTTTTTTTTTGTAATTAAATGTGTTTTATTAAATATATTTTATAAATCATTTTGTCACACTTATTTTTTTTATTTTTTATTTTTTATTTTTTAATTTTTTTATTGCATTTTAGGTTTTGGGGTACATGTGAAGAACATGGAAGATTGTTGCACAGGTACACACATGGCAGTGTGATTTGCTGCCTTCCTCCCCCATCACCTATATCTGGCATTTCTCCCCATGCTATCCCTCCCCAACTTCCCACCCCCCCACTGTCCCTCCCCCTTTTTCCCCCCGACAGACCCCAGTGTGTGATGGCTCAATTTAAGAAAATTTGTCATTTCAAACGCCTCCGCCTGCTACTGCCTCTAAACCCACGCCAAAGAGTTTTGCTCTCCTACTGACAATCATGCATTTCTCCTATGGCTTTAAAGAGAGGACTTTGGCCTTGATGCTATTTCCCCAGAGAAAAACTGTTTTGGGTCTCAAAGCATCATCTTTGCAGACAAAGAGCTACAGAGACACCTTTCATTTCTGCTACTGTTTTCTTTGTTTCATTTTGGTTTTTTTGATACACTTTGCGGAGGTCAAGCTTACTTCTCTGAAAATATGTGACAGTTTCTCCTGCCATTTCCAGGATTCTAAGAGTAACTCCACTTAAAAGATGTAAGATTCCCAGAGCTTCTCAAAGACACCCTGTTTAAGGAGCAAATAGTCTTATTTTACTGGCTGGATATTCAGTGCTGAACAATTTCTATTATTTATTCAACAAACATTGAATAAATCCTAGGGCAGAGAGCACCAGGCAGTGAACAGGATAGATGACAGTCCCTGCCTTCACGTATCTTATAGACAGAGGAGAACTGACATGCTTTAAAACAATTTAATGGGGCTAAAAGCTATTTGAAGCTGGCTTCATGGCTCTATGAGAACATCATCAAACTGTTTAAATTCTAGGAAATTTTCCAAATAATGACCAGAAGACATTGTTAGAATTTTTAAATCAAATTGACTACAGATTTTAACTCCTACAATGATACAAATTACTATTGTGCATTCTCCTTAAAATTAAAAGTGCAAAAACTGTTTGGACTCATAAAAATTAAAGAAAAACAAATTTATAAAAGGAAAATGCTGTTCATTTGAAATTGTGTGTGCCCACAAGGGCCATTGCATTCCCTTAAAGAGACCATCCCTCTAGATAGTTGAGAACTCAGACATAAAAAGTGAAAATACAGGTTTTTAAAAAATTGCATATAGATTAGATGTCATTTGTTTTTAAGACATCCCAAATTCTACCCATTAAAAGAAGATAGTGAGAATTCTGTGAGGTCACCGATGAGTACTGACAGCTTTCATTGTGGGCCCCAGGCTCTGGGGGGGCTTCCAGATGGATATTAACTGCCTTCCCCCTCCAGCCCAGAGAAGGGGGCCTATCCCCAACCCACTGCACACAAAGATGCCAACTTTAGCCGAGCTCCCGGTAAGAAGATGGTTAATTAGGAGGACCCAGAAAGATGTGATAGCAGGAATGGAGCAGTCACAGAAGCTGCAAACCTCAGAGAAACCACTACCCCTTACCCACCACAGATAATGGTGGCACAGGCTTTGCACAAAATGAAGTCAGCTCTCAGCGCCTCGCTCTGAATCATGATCCTCATTCCTCACTGTGAGTGTATTCATCATAACAAAATACCACAGACTGGGTGACTTATATCACAGAAACTTATCCTCATGGTTCCAGAGGCTGGCGATGGGACTTTTTCCATTCCATCACAGTCTTATGGGACCACTGTCACAAATGCAGTCCATTTTTGAACCAAACATTGCTATGCAGTGCATGACTATATGTGAAAGAGTGAATGAATGTATGAGTGGCTCTTTGTTCCAGCTCTATCTCTTATTAGCCATTTTTTTTCAGTGAGTAACTCAATTTACCTACCCAAGCCCCAGGATTCTAAAGTCAGTGCCTTAATTCACAAGGTAATTGTGTAGGTCACATGGGAGAAAACATGTAAAAATACTTTATGAACATTTTACTTAAATATTAAGAGTTACTATTCTGGTCTGTCAAAACACAGAGTAAAGAAGACAAACACAAATAATTTTTATGAGTTCAACTAAAATAGATTTTTTTATTTTCTTAATATAGCAAGTCTATGCAAGTCTACATGTATGGGACCAATTTTCCAATTCCAGTCTCATCCTAGGAGTTCCCAGATGTCCAGAACTCATAATATAAACATTAGAGAGCAATATTAAATTATAGCAAGGGCACAGCACTTCTCTTTACAGCAATCCAAGGTCAAATGAACCTCTAATGAGACACATAGAGATTCTTCTCTTGGATGACCTCAACAAGGGTTTGGGGACATACATGTTTATACAAAACATAATCAGGACTCAGAATTTCTAAGTGAAATTATACCACAACTTTGGAATCCAGGCTGCAGAATTCCAATGGTATTTAAATTTGAAATGAGATGAAAACTCTACCTTTTCTTTGGTTCACCTGTCCCATGCACCAGATTGAATTATGTGGGGCAGAGGGCAAACAGACATCAACCTCAGTTCCTGGGGGATGAAGCTGGACTTATTTCTTTTTCTCTCATATTTTTTTCACAAAAACTATTTCAGGGTTTACTTTGACCCAAATCCCCTGCTGGCCTGCTTTGAGGGCAAGGTGAGAGATCTGAGGACTGAGAATTAATGAAGGCCAAGCATCTTCATTTGTAAGAGGGAAACTAAAAAAAAAAAAAACAAAAAAAACAAAAAACAGAAGCAAAGGAAAATGGAACAGGCTTGTAAGGTAATTAGCCATTTTCAAATGCGGTGATGGGCAAAGGAAACAAAACGTAGAACATGTATTAAAAGTCAAGCAGATGGTTTAGAAAATACAGCTGTAGGATCACACAGATCTTGACCATCCAAACCAAATTCAATTATCATGTCTGTGCTGCTTTTCTCTTTCCCGACTGAAAGGCTATTATTAGGTGCTCTCTCTCTCTTTTACATCTCCAAGTAATGCCTTCGTAAAACATTCCAAAGTAAACATTAGCTTTAGGCCATTTGATTACTGGTTTCCCAGAACGCTATGTTCTGTCCCGTTTCTCTCCATATTCCTTTAATATTAAAAATAGGAAATGACTGAGCCGGTTGAATGGGTCTGCCTTGGAGGCTGTTCCCCCAGCCAGTCTGTCGAGCATTGTTGGGTCCTCATCCCACTAAACCCTATTTCATCTTTATGACATTGACACCGCTATGCCAAGCAGACAAAACCAGGGCACCCACCATATCTAACATGGAAAGTACTTAAAAACTGAGCCTGTCTTCTTCTCCACCAATTATTAATTTCTTAACAGTGCCTGGCTTTGTTTAAAAAGCTTCCTTGACTGTGGCTTATTTTAGGTAAAGGTCATTTTATTTCTTGCATTGGCTTAGCATCTGAATGGAAAGAACTGGCTATAAACGCGTCTTTAAACAGGTGAGGGGAACGGAGCCCTGGATAAGAAGAAAGCTCACACAAGGCCCTCCTTGGTCTAGCAGCACCCGGGAACTGCTCTGGGCTGACACAGGGATCAGTCGTATTTCCTGTAGACACTCTTATGCACACACTGCTTCCTTTGAGCTCTGAGCTGACTCAGAGGAAAGTATGTCTGCTGAGTCTCATAGTAGGAACCATTCCCAGGAGTGTGAAAGGGCAGAAGGCAGCTAACAAGTCAGGCCATGAATTACTTTGCTGGTGGGGACAGATACCAGATGAACATATGTACCAGGTTCTGCACACAAATTTTCTTTCACGCTCCTCAAAAACAATGTCACAGAGCAAAGTTTGTCCCAGTGAGTTTGTTTGCCCTCAATCTATGCCTCTGAAGCAAAATGAAAAGAGAAAATGTGAAGGAAAGCAATGGTCATTGCAATTAAGCTAGCAAACAACTTAATCCTGAAGCCAAATTCATTCTCACATAAATTTACATAACATTTTAGAGAACCTGAAATCATCCATCATTTCAAATTCTATACTGTGTTTTCGTAACACTCATAAGCACATTTGTACACATTTGTAATTGTTGGACACGTACTATTTTGCCTTTTCCTTTTGAAATGTAACATGATTTCACACATTTTCATATATCATCATTGTCCATGAACTTATTTGTAATAGCAATACGAAACCCAGTCTTTCATTAGTTTAATCATTCAACAAACACTTCTGAGCACCTCTAGTTACTAGAGACTTATATCTGATCAAAAAGAGGATCCCTAAGGATAACCCAACAGGGTTGTTTTTCAACAATCTCAAAACTGATCTCTTTATATTTGTTTTGCAAAGTCAGACTTCTGTATCACCAAAATAAGGAGATATTTTTCCTAAAGAAAAAGTGAATGTGAAGTACAAGATCTCACTTCACTTTTTGTGCCTTAATTTCTTCTGTGGAAAATGAGAGAGGGATAAATTTGATACCCAAACTCCCTTCCTGCCCTGGAATTTTGTGGTCTAGGTGTAGGGGAAACAGTAACAACGTAGCGAGTATTGTTTTGTCAAGAATCCTACAATTGCTCTTAGGAGTCCTTATGCTGTCTCTAGTCTCTAATTCACCAGCGACAAATACTTAAGCAAGAACATCCAATTTATGTTGAAAAGCCCCACTAAGTGTTTAGCTGCAGAGTGTGAATCCTCAGAAACAGACCAGGAATTTAGGAACTGGGAACAAAGGGCCCTATCTTTCACTACGATAAGGGAAGAACAAGGAGGCCTTTGGGAAAACAAGCAAAATCCTGTTATGGGCTTCACTGAGAGAAGAGAAAATTGTTCCCTCTTAATAAATATGACTTTATTTCATTCCAGCCACCTATTAATCCAAGTTTAAAAAACAAATGTTCTTGGCACTGGTGATTCCTGTCTGAGCCCATTCCTGTTCTGATTTCCCACTGAGATCTACAAGTGATCAAGAGATCAATAATTCCAAATGGTGTTTTTGCAGGAGCATTTCCTTCCAGAGTACGGAAAATGCTCTTTCATGAACACAGATGGATGCAGTCTGCAGGACCCTGCTTACTCGAGAGAAACCGTCTTTGAAAACTTTTGACAACCAGCGGGATAGCACGTCTGTTTCTATTTAAATGAGCTCATTACAGTTAATATTTTTGTGACTTCCAACCAGTTGTTCAATCATTTCTCGAGTGTGATATGTTTTAATCAAAAATGAAACACTTTAGGACACAGATATTGCTAACACCCCATTTTCACTACATCTTTTCTGGAACAAAGTTTCTGGAATCAGGCACTTTTTTAAAAACGGGAGATGGTACTTAGGATATTTCTTTGTTTGCTGGAATAGAGCAAGTGGAATAATAATCAGGCCCCAAGTTACTGGAAGAATGACATGTCCCTCGTCTACTTTCACAGGCCTGTTTCTTCGGTAAGCCATTTTCTGATCTTGCTTAGAGGATCTTATTTTATTGACTACTTCAGAAGATACTGTAAATCTAGTCTAGCTGGCATTTTGTTGACCAAAATAATCTAGTAAATGGCACTTCTGAGTTTACCAGCAAAATAGTAGTTGACACCGCTAACAATGATGGACAGAAGAGAATAGGCTACCAGCCAAAAAGTCAGATGGCGACCAAAGCAGACACCCAGCATCAGAAAATGTCAGAAAGGGACACTTTTGAAGAGAGGAAAACTCTACTTATTATAGGACTGCAAAGTATGATTCTGGGAGCATTCTGATACTGGGGATTAAGGGACTCCCTTAAACGTTACTGAAGTGAAACTTCAGTCAGTGTGCATTTGAAATGGTAACCTATATGGGAGAACAGTCTTCTAGGTTGACATTTGAAGTGGTATTGCCATAGCAAATGGACCCTAGAGGTATGGATCTAAATGGAATCTAGGAAAGACAGAGTGCAGAGTAAAAAATTCTTATTATTTCTTTGCCAGTGCAAAGATAAAATCACCGAGATGCCGGAAGAGCTATGGCATTTCCCTAAGACACCACTGCTCACAGAAATGACCAACAGGACACTCGACACCCCATGTGCACAAATCAGCCATGAAGTCTTAATTCAACTTCTTGAAAAAAGAGATTAAGTTGATGGAACCATGCAAATATAGTTTTCAATTTTGTAGCAAATGATGGCCACTATAAATTAGTAAATTGATTCTTGGGTCCTGATTGATCTCATGTAAGCTGGAAGGCCCCTGGGCAAAGCTGGGGATGTTCATTCCTGATTTACATTATGCAGGGAGGTCCAGCTTACACTGATGTCAACTCCCTGACTAACAGAATTACCAAAGTGTAGATGCCTCTGCTTTTGTTATCCAAGAAAGATTATACAATCTTAAATAGAAACTGTGCTATATTTTAATTCCTTTAAAAGTATAATGAAAATAATAAAAATATTAAATAGTTATAGAGTATTTTCTAAGTGCCAAGCACTATTTTAAGTGTTTTAATGAAAATAGATAGATAGATTAGCTAGATAGATGACAGATAGATAGAAGTGTTTTAATGTATAGACAGATTTAATCTTCACCACATTCCTAAAAATATTCCCATTTTACAGATGAGGCAGTGGAGACACAGAGAAGTTAAATAAATTGCCAAGATCACACAGCTGTGAAAGGCATAGTCCAGATTTGAACTCTGGCAATTTAGGTGTTCAGTCCATCATCTCAATTACTAGACAAAAGCTCTTTATTAAATACATGTTTTATTGAGTACTATATGCCATTGACCAACAAAGTCAAAGAAAAGTTTTACTGAGTTAAACAAGATTTCCCCACTTATAATACCATTCCCTGGCATTGTTTCTTCCCCCCTGTTTTGACTTCGGTATTCAGAATACATCTTTTTGCATAACTCCCATGTGTCCGAGGTCAGGATTTTCACATATGGTACAACACCCATTCCCAAATCAACCCCTTGACTTCCAACCACAAGATTACTAGGAGTAATTAAATACTCTGCAATGCAAAGATCATGTCTGGGCCAGAGAAAGCAAGGGCAAGGTGGAACTCAGACACAATGTTTGTTTGTTTTTCAGTGCATATACTAAGACTATAAGGCCAGCAACTTTCACCTCCTATATTATTTTTCTCTTTGCCAATTGTTGACCTTGGGAGCAGTAAACAAAAACTTGCCTTCCTTGCGGCTCTGAAGCAAATACACATTTAAAACACAGGTGTGTTTGTCTTGTTAGAATCTCTGCCATGGAAATTCTAAAATATTACCAAGGCAAGGTCATGTTATCTTGCTGTGTTACTGAAAAGGAGAGATGGGGGAAGTCTAAATAGAGACACTAAGCACAGAATGTGCCTAGCCCAGGGGCACCTGCACAGAGGAGTATGTAAAAACAGGTTCTCTGACCGCAAGCATTGCATAAGGAGAAGACCGTTTCCATAAGGAGGACCACAGTGGCCAAGCCAGCTCCAGAGAGTGGAGACTCCAATCTATTCCTAATCCACATCATTCAGGAATCAAAGTCATAATAGCATCAGACTGATGAGACAGGGACAGGAGCTGGAGACCCACTGACCAGCCAGCTGGGATGGATTGGGCATCTTCTACAGTGCAATCTTTATTCAATCATGTATTCACTCATATAAATATATTGCTAAAGGCAACTATGTTTCAAGCACTGAGTAAGACAGGAACCATCCCCCTGATCCCAAGGAATGTGTAGCCTAGCTCAGGAATGCAGCTCAGCCAGAAGTCAAATTCCAATCAGCAGGCCTTCCTGGAAGAAGTGGGAAGAAAGCGTCTTGAAATAGACAAGAAGAATAGTTTGGGGTAGAGAGTTTAGAATATTGCCAGTCTAGGACCTGTGTTTGCTGCAATACCTGCAAAAATAAGACGACCACTGGTAAGGTTCAGAATCTGCGGGGTCAGAGTCAGTTAAGTTAGAAAAGCAAGCATGCCACCTCATAGAAGAAGCTGATCTTAGGCCAGTTGCTGTGGCTCACACCTATAATCCTAGCACTTTGGGAGGATGAGGCAGGTGGATCACTTGAGTTCAAGACCAGCCCAGCCAACATGGCGAAACCCCATCTCCACTAAAAAATACACAAATTATCTGGCTGTGGTGGTGCATGCCTCTAGTCTCAGCTCCTCAGGAGGCTGAGGCAGAAGAATCGCTTGAACCTGGAAGGTGAAGGTTGCTGTAAGCTGAGATTGTATCACTGCACTCTAGCCTGGGAGATAGAACAAGAATCCATTTCAAAAAATAAAAAGAAGAGGCTGATCATAAAACAGGTTGTGTGCTCTCTGTCCAGGTGCAACTTCCTGGTGCTAGGCAGCCAATACTCCACAGACCTCTAGCCTAGACTGAAGATGGCCCCATTCTTGCAGGAAGACTGCCCACTGATGCAGGGGCAGGGATTCTGGGGTTGGAGGAGGTGCTGAGGGCGTGCTTGGAATTCATGATATTATGTATATTTTTGGCATCAGATTAATTTTCCATAAGTGTTAAGATTAATCTTGCATTCACTGAGAGCACACCAAGTTCATGGCAGAGGAAGGCAGTCCAAATGAATGGTGCATGAGAGAAAGGGACTACAAGATACCTAACATTTGGCTAATCGTGAATTAACAGACAATCAGTGATGTAAAACACAACTCATTTTTACATGTTATAGGTAGATAGACATATGTATGTAAGATATATAGAACAGATACAGACATAGGCATGTGTGTGTGCGCATAAATATATATATTTGGAGATATATATATATATATATATATATAGAAGCCTATATATAGGTATATATATATATCTCCAAATATATATATTTATGCGCACACACACATGCCTATGTCTGTATCTGTTCTATATATCTTACATACATATGTCTATATGTCTATATAGGTGCATATATATATATATATATATATATGCCAATATAGAGCCTATATATATATATATATATATATATACACCATATCTATTTGGAGATGGAAGTGGAAGCCAAACTATTTGGAGATACATATGTATGTATATATGTATCTCCAAATAGATTTGGCTTCTACTTTGAGATTGACAAATATTTCTGGCCATGTGACCTGCTACAGAAAGTTATTTAGGCCTTTTTTTTCAAGATGGTAGATTAGAAGTTTGCAGTGTGCCTCAGCCACTTGGAAATAGCAAGATAGTACATAAAGATCAACTTTATGATCTTTAATTCAAGAAAGAAAATGGGAATCCACCAGAATTGTGAAAGACACCCCAGATCCCAGAGAGGAGAATGCCAGCAAGCAGCTCCCATGATGGTAACTGACTGATAAAAGGAAGGCACAAAAAAGAAAAATCCTACCTGCATGGAAATGATTACAAAATTAGACAAGCCAGTTATTCCAGATAAGAAGGAACCAGCACAAAGATTCTGCACCATGAAAAATCTGAATGTAGGGATACCACCGAACGATTGCACTAGCTCTCCAACGGTAGTCCCTAACCAAAATGGAAACTCAGAAATGACAAAGAATTCAAAGCATGAATTGCAAGGAAGCCCAGTAAGACCAAGACAAAGTTGAAAGTAAACACAAAGAAACTTCTAAAGCAATCCATAAAATAAAGAAAGAAATAAGTATCTTAAAAAGGTATCGGTCAGAACTTCTGGAACTGAAAAACTCACTTAAGGAATTTCAAAGTACAATTGAAAGATTTGTCAATAGACTGGACCAAGCAGAAGAAAGAATTTCAGAGCTTGCAAGCTGGTCTTTTGAATTAACCTCAGGCTGATAAAAATAAAGAAAAGAATGTTTTTTAAATGATCAAAGTCATTGAGAACTATGAAATTATGTAAAGTGACCAAACCTATGAATTATTGGCATTCTTGAGAGAGAAGGAGGAAAAGTAAACAACCTGGAAAATGTATTTGAGGAAATAATTCAAGAAAACTTACCTAATCTTGCTAGAGAGGTAGACCTCCAGATACAAGAAATCCAGAGAACACCTGTGAAATACTATACAAAATGAACATCACCAAGGCATATAGTCACCAGACTGTCCAAGGTCAATGCTAAATAAAAAATCTTAAGGGCAGATAAATTAAAGGGCAGATCATGTACAAAGGGAACCCCATCAGACAAAAAGCAGATGTCTCAGCAGAAACCTTCCAAGCCTATTTTCACTATTCTTAAAGAAAATAAATTCCAACAAGAATTTTATATCCTATCAAACTAAGCTTCAAAAGTGGAGAGCTAAAATCTTCTCCTGCCAAGTAAACACTAAGCAAATTCATTATCACTAGACCAGCTGTAGGATCCTTAAAGGAGCTCTAAACGTGAAAAAAACAAAGAAACAAACAAAAATACCTGCTACCACAAAAACATACTTATGCACAGAACCCATAGACCCTGTAAAGCAAAGACACCATAGAAACTACAAAGCAACTAGCTGACAACTTCATGATAGTATCAAAACCTCATATTACAATATTTACCTTGAATGTAAATAGTCTAAATGCCCTACTTAAAATGCCACAGAGTGGCACACTAGATGAAAAGATGAGACCCAACCACGTGCTCTCTCCAAGAGACCCATCTCACACATAATACCCATAGGCTCAAAGTAAAGGGTTGAAGAAATATCTACAACACAAAAATAAAAAAACAAAAAAGAGCAGAGGTCCCTATTTTCATATTAGATAAAACAAACTATAAACCAGCAATGGTAGAAAGGAACAAAGAAGAGAATTATATAATGATAAAGAGTTCAACTTAACAAGAAGACTTAATCGTAAATATATATTTACCCAAAATTGTAGCATCCAGATTCATAAAACAAGTGTGTCTAGATCCACAAAAAGACTTAGTCACAAAGTAATAGTAGGGGACTTCAACAGCCCACTGACAGCATTTGACAGATCATCAAGGCAGTAAGCTAACAAGGAAATTCTGAACTCAAACTTGACACTTAATCAATTGGACCTAACAGACATCTACAGAATACTTCACCCATTAACTGCAGAATATACATTCTTCTCATCTGCACATGGACCCAACTCTAAGACTCGACCACTTGCTTGACCATAAAGCAAGTCTCATAAATTCAGAAAAATCAGAATTAAACCAACCATACTCTCAGGCTATAATGAAATAAAAATGGAAATCAATATGAAGAAGATCTCTCCATAACTATAAAATTACATAGAAATTAAACAACTTTCTCTTGAATAACTTTTGGGTAAACAATGAAATCAAGGCAGAAATGAAAAAATTATTTGAAATAAGTGAAAAGAGACAAAACATATCAAAATCTGTGGGATATAACGAAAGTAGTGTTAAAAGAAAAAGTAATAGCACTAAATGCTTAGCTCAAAAACTTAGAAGACCTCAAATTAATGATGTTCCTCTCACACCACACTTAGAGGAACTAGAGAAACAAGAACAAAATAACCCCAAAGCTAGCAGAAGAAAAGAAACAACTAAAATCAGAGTGGAACTGAACAAAATTGAGGACCCAAAATCTGTACAAAGAATCAACCAAAGCAAAAGTTGGTTATTTGAAAAAAAGAAGCAAGATTGATAGACTGATAGCTAGAATAACAAAGGAAAAAAGAAATGCTCCAAATAAGCACAATCAGAAATGACAAAGGTAACATTACGACTTATTCCACAGAAACACAAAAGCTTCCTCAGAGACTATTATGAACACTTTCATGCATACAAACTAGAAAATCTAGGGGAAATGAATAATTTCCTGGAAACACACAATCTCCCAGGATTGAACCATGAAGAAACTGAAACCCCAAACAGGCTAATATCGAGCTATGAAATGAAATCGGTAATAAAAAGCCTACCAACCAAAAAAAAATTCCTGGACCAGACGGATTCACAGTCAAATTCTACCAGACATACAAAAAAGAGCTGATACCAATTCTACTAAAACTATTTCAAATAATTAAGGAGGAGGAGCTCCTCCCTAACTCATTCTACAAAGCTAGCATCAGCCTGATACCAAAAACTGGCAAAGACACAATGAGGAAAGAAAACTACAGGCCAATATCCCTAATGAACATATGCAAAAATCCTCAGCAGAATGCTAGCAAACTGAATTCAACAGCAAATCAAAAAGTTAATTTGCCATGATCAAGCAGGCTTCATTCCTGGGATGCAGGGTTGGTTTTGACATATGCAAATCAATAAATGTGATTCACCACATAAACACAATTAAAAACAAAAACCATATGATCATCTCATTAGACATGGAGAAAGCTTTAAATAAAATCCAACATCTTTGTACAAAAATCAGTACCATTTCTATACACCAATAACATTTAAGCTGTGAGAGAAATCAAGAATGCAATTCCATTTACAATAGCTACCAAAAAAAAAAACCTAGAAATATATCTAACTAAAGAGGTGAAAGATCTCTACAAGGAGAACTCCAAAACACTGCTAAAAGAAATCATAGATGACACAAACAAATGAAAAGATATTAAATATTATGTATTTGAAGAATCAATATAATTAAAATAGCCATAATGCCCAAAGCAATCTATAGATTCAGTGCTATTTCTATCAAACTAACAACATTATTTTTCACAAAAGACTAATCTAAAATTCATATGGAACCAAAAAGGAACCCAAATAGCCAAAGCAATCTTAAGCAAAAGAAAAAAAAAGCTGAAAAGATCACATTACATGTCTTTTTTATTTTTTTTTTCAGACGGAGTCTTGCTCTTCCCCAGGCTGGAGTGCAGTGGTGTGATCTTGGCTCACTGCAACCTCCATCTTCAAGGTTCCAGCAATTCTCCTGCCTCAGCCTCCCACGTAGCCGGGGCTACAGGGACATGTCACCACACCTGGCTAATTTTTGTATATTTTAATAGAGATGGGGTTCACCATATTGGCCAGGCTGGTCTTAAACTCCTGACCTTGTGATCTGCCTGTCTCAGCCTCCCAAGGTGCTGGGATTACAGGTGTGAGCCACCGCACCCAGCCTACTTGTCTTTAAACTATACCACAGGGCTCCAGTAACCAAAACAGCATTGTACTGGTACAAAAACAGACACATAAACCAATGGAACAGAATAGAGAACCTAGAAATAAAACTGCAGACCTACAGCCATCTAATCTTCAACAAAGTCAACAAAAATAAGCAATAGGGAAAGGGATCCCTGTTCAAAAAAGTGGTGTTAGGACAGCTGGCTAGCCATATGCAGAAGAATGAAACTAGACTCCTACTTTTCACCACATACAAAAATAACTCAAGATAGATTAAAGATGTAAATGTAAGACCTTAAACTATAAGAATTCTAGAAGAAAACCTCAAAAACAGCATTCTGAATATGAGACTTGAGAAAGCATTTATGACTAAGCTCTCAAAAGCAATCATGACAAAAAAGAAAAATTGTTAAGTGGGCCCTAATTAAACTAAAAATTTCCTGCACAGCAAAAGAGTAAACAGACAATTTTCAGAATGGGAGAAATAATTCACGAACTATGCATGTGACAAAGGTCTATAAATCTATAAGGAATTCTTCAAAGTATATCTTTAAACAGAATCTATAAGAAACTTAAACACTAGGACAAGCAAATTACAAATGACCTCACTTAAAATTGGGCAAAAGACATGAACAGACACTTCTCAAAAGAACACCTAGAAGCAGCTGACAAAGACATGAAAAAATACTCATCACTAATTATCAGAGAAATGCAAATCAAAACCACAATGAGCTACCATCCAACACCAGTCTGAATGACTATTATCAAGTTAAAAAACAACAGATGTTGGCAAGGCTGCAGAGAAGAGGGGATGCTTATACATTGTTCGTGAGAATGTAAATTCGTGCAGCCACTGTGCAAAGTAGTTTGGAGATTTCTCAAAGAACTTAAAACAAAACTACCATTTGGCCCAGCAATCCCATTACTGTGTATCTACCTAAAGGAAAATAAATTGTTCTATTAATAAGACACATGCCCTCACATGTTCATTGCAGCATTATTCACCATAGTAAAAACATGAAATCAATCTAGGTGTCCATCAGTGGTTGATTGGTTAAAGAATATATGATACATATGCCCCATGGAATACTATACAGCCATTTAAAAAATGAAATCAAGTCCTTCGCAGCAACATGGATATAGCTGGAGGCCATTATCCTAAGCAAATTAACATGGAAATAGAAAATGAAATACTGCATGGTCTCGTCTATAAGAGGGAGCTAAACATTGGGAACTCATGGATATAAAGATGGCAACAACAGACACTGGAGACTACTAGATGGGGGAGGGAAGTGGGGGCAAGGATTGAAAAACTAACTGCTGAGCATTATTTTCAGTACCTAGGTGACAGCATCATTTGTATTCCAAACCTAAGCATCATGCAGCATGCCCAGGTAACAAACTTGCACGTGTACCTCCTGAATCTAAAAAAGTTGACAAAGGAAAAAGAAAGTTATTTAGCCCCTCAACAAACTAAATGCCTGCCCATTTTACACACAAAACAACTTAATCTGTAGTATTATCAACTTGCCCATTGAAGATTCGGTTTGAAGACTAGATAAATGGCATGCATTCATCAAGTACCATGTTGCCTGACACATAATAAGTGCTCAGTAAAATGCAAAGCATTTACTAATAACCAAGTCCTCTCAGTTCATGAACCAAGAGAGGGCTACCAACACAGACTCCTCTATCTCAAGCCTCACAGTTAATTAGGAAATGCAAAATTCACTCTGGAAGCAAGTAGAGGATCTTGCTCAGACCTCTAAGTTCTTTTCGTAGCTCGTGGTGGGGCTCTCAGGAGGAGTTTTAGTGCCAGGTGGGGCTATGGGAACCTAAGGAAGCATGTGGATTGCTATGCTCTTCTGGCAATGGCTGTGACTTCTAGGACCAATGATATATACCCAGGCAAATGGGATTAAACTGAGCACTTGAAGTATCCCGAACACAGGAGATGGATGAAGGAGCATCTGAGATCATATTGTAGGTGCTGCTTAGATTTCTATCCTCACCTTAGCTGAACTGTCTGAAAAGCTATTTGGTATCTGTGAGGTCAAGGTAGAGTTCAGTAGCTGCAAATAAGAATCTCAGCCCTGGTGCTCAGCAGAAAGGGCTACAAAAATGTGTAGACCCATGATTTGAGTTGTTTCATATAAGACTTATTTTTTCCCCCAAGGCTTGTTTGATTGCCTCTTCTTCCTGGCTTTACTCTCCTGTGAAATAACATTTATTGACTCTCTCACAGTTGTCCGGGTTGTGCATCAATCCTCCTAAGTTGGAATGGCATGCATGCTTCTCACTGTTCCTTGTGAAGTGCAACCCTGCTGCCCTCTGTAGCAGGCTCTTTATTTCCTCCCTTGTGCTATTCAGAAACACTTAGCTGCTTTCCTGTTCAGAGGCTGAATTAATAAATTACAAATGCCTGTTATCAAAGATTTGGAGGTTTTGACAAGTGATTTAGTTGAACACAAATGCAAGGTTGTGTCAGGGAGAACCCGTGTTTTCAGGATATAGAAGGTGGATCAGCCTTGAATTTGAAAAATAAACAGGCGAGTTTGATGAGCTCAAATTCATGGCAGAGCTTCTTAATATTTCGTGAGGTTCTAATCAAAGGAGCATCTTAACTAGTCCCAGAGGGAAATGAAAGATAAAAGGCCCACTCTACCTTGCCTTATCATGACTTCCCCCTGCCCCCGCCTCATTCCTTTTGCCTGTTTCTAAAAATATCTCGGCAGGTAAGAATTAGTTACTAGGATGTTATTTAGTCAAAAACAAAAACCCACTGCATAATGTACCGTACCTTTAAAATTTTTAACATCTATTAAATTAAAATCAAGGAAATTGACATAGATAGGATGAAAGAAGATACAGCACCTCTAGCTCATGCCAACTAAAAATAAGAATTATTAATGAAGCTCAGCTTTCTTCTGCTGTGCACATTAATTATTTATGATAATAATACTCTGTACTGCCATATTAAAGAATTTTCTTCACCCAGCTTCCCAGAAAACTATATCTTCTTGGGGGAAAAAGGGAACCTCAACATGTTAAGCCCACTAAAGAATACATTCCTCTTCGTATATTTCTTATAGTGGAAGATGAATATAGTCTTGGGTTATTAAACTGGAATGAAAAACACATCTTATTAGAACTTACATGGTGATTTTTATTCTCACTAGTTTCATATAAACTTAATGATGCAGACTGCATTTTTATGCTCATCTATTTTAAAATGGTGCCTGGAGCAAAAAAAGCTTCCATTAATGCCAGTTTCGTATTTCAAATACAATTTGATGTAATTTACTTCAAATATATGTGAACAGAGAAGGATAATGCCAAGCGCATTCTCTAGATTCAAATGTCTGTTAGCTCATGGCAATGATTTGTTAAATCTAAGTATTTTGCAAAAGAAAGAAAAGCCAAAAGAAAATTTCTGTTAGTTATAAAATACAAAGCACACATATAAAAGAATGAATCTCACCAGTTTTTGAAGAGAGAACAGAAAATGGTGGGTTTTATGATAAAAGACGACTTTAACTTTATTCTTGGTTTTAATATTTATCAGCCACAAGTAAATAATAATGCATTTTCCCCAGTGATATGCTGAGCTATTGAAACTCATTGTTTTCTCATATTCATATATTGTAGCATTATATTCATGGATATGTCAACATAAAATCTTGCAGTTTAGAGAGATTTGGTATGTTTTAAGCTTGGCAGAGAAATATTAAATAAATGTTTAGATTTCCTAATCTTTAAGTTTTCTCTGTGATTTTTAGAAGAAGTATATTTAAAAAGAACTTTAAAAAATAATCTTAAATATTATTGTCCTAACAGCTGCTTCTAGAAACACATCAAGCCTGATCTGATGTGTGAATCTCAAAAGAAGAGTTCATGTCATCTTATCCTCTTTAGTTGGTGATCAATGTGTTTGCATGTCTGTTTCCCCTGCTCCGTGCTGATGCTAGGTCAGATTCCACGTTAGGAACGGATGGCTGGTGTGTCTGCTGGGAATGCTCACAAAGGCATCTTCATGCACTGTAGCTGTCCAAGGTCTCTCCTCGACAGAAACATGCTCTAAGAGGATTACAGAGCCCATGCTAATTCAAAGGATTTAATATTTTGCCGTGACACCCCAAAAACAAATAGAGAGCACTGCCATTCCATCTCTACTCTGATAGCTGTTAGAAATTGTTTTTAAGGAGCCAACTATTGCTTATTAACACGAAAATATCCCTTCTGCGGAAACACCAGCTACTGAGAGAAGAAGGTTCCCAATATTAGCATCTACAGTGATGTTTCAGCACTGTGGCACCTCTCTGTAACACAGAGAGGTTGAGTGATGTTACTCTTGGGCTGCATTTTCTCTTTCTCGTTACTGGCCAGGCCTGCCATGTGCCTGGGCTGTGGGCAGCTGCTCTCATCCTTCCCTTCCCGATTTCCTCAGGGAAGCAACCTTGCTGTGAAGCGACTGGGCTTGCTAGGGAAAAGAGTAAAAACATCCTTGCTTTACCCAAGGTGGCTGGGTGGGTTACAGGAGGAGAAGGAATGGCTAGGGGTAAAGGAAACCCAGAGAATGTCCTGCAGTGGCCCATCTGCAACATGGCCCTGCAGGCAGGCAGCATAAAGCATAAGGTCTGTCCTGGTGAAGGACTCTGAGAAGGAGGTACACTCTCCTAATGGGTAAGATACTGATTTAGGAACACTGTCCTGTCATTGTCTTAAAGGTGCCAACCCGGTAAGCAAAACATAACCTCTAGTTTCACAATCTCCCTGCGTCCAAGGCTGGAGTTAGGAGCAGAGTGATGGGAGAGTCAGAGAGGGAGGCTGCATCTAGAAAGAAAGACATGGGAGAAGAGTTGGCTTTTACATTTTGTAGGCGTGTCAGCAACCACTACGTTTTCTTCCTTCACTGCCACTAATAAAGGCAGTTCTTAAGAAAAATAAACAAGCCTATATTTTAGGAAGACTCATACATTTCCAGGAATCCTGGCTATGTGTGTCTATGCCAACAGTTACCCCACTCCCCGCCTCATATGCAATGGGCTCTGCTTTCCCCATTGTCCTTGTATAGGAACAAAGAACAGGTTTTCTTTCTAAGTTCTGCAAAAACCTTAAGAATTATTAAGTGACTCCCTTTTTTTCTGAGATAGGGTTCACCCAGGCTGGAGTGCAGAGGCATAATCACCACCCACTGCAGTCTCAACCTCCTGGGTTCAAGTGATCTTCCTACCTCAGCCTCCAAAGTAGCTGGTACTACAGGTGTATACCACCAAGCCTGGCTAATTTTATTTTTTAAGAGACAGGGTCTCCCAGTGTTGCCCAGGCTTGTCTTTAACTCCCAGGCTCAAGCGATTCTCCCACCTCAGCATCCCCCAGGTGCTGGGATTACAGGTGTGAGCCACTGTGCTCCCACTCAGTTTTTTTTGTTTTGTTTTGTTTTGTTTTTGTTTTTAGCTACATCATTTGCATTTCAAACTAGAAGCTAGAAATGACTAGCAATAATGTGTCAAAAATCTTAGGTGTTAGTCTGAGCCCAGTAAGAAGCCCACCTAGAAGGGATTGAAGGAGACTGCAAAAATGTACCGATATTCTTATTCAAATTCCCCTTTCCTCATTAGCTAGAAGATAAGGAGCCTGAGACTCAGCAAAGTCAAAGAAGTGTCTCCAACAGTGTAAGAAGCACATTTCATATTACAACCCAAGACACATGCAGAAACAGACAACTGAAACAAGTTTCACAAAACAATACTTACCCCCCCCCCCCTCCTTTTTTTTTTTTTTTGAGATAGAGTCTCGCACTGTTGCCTGGGCAGGAGGGCAGTGGTGCGATCTCAGCTCTCTGCAGCCTCCACTTCCCAGGTTCAAGTGATTCTCCTGCCTCAGCCTCCCAAGTAGCTGGGATTACAGGCACCCGCCACCACACCCTTTCTATAGGGAATATGCTAATATTTCTATTTTAGTCTATTTCAATTTCAAGAGCTCAGTTGATTGGACTACTGGGTCACCATGCTTGGTTTGAAAACCATGAGGTCAACAGACAAGCCCCAAGTCCTTTAATACTTTAGGATTTTCCAGAGTCCCAGTGTTTCTCCTATTTACTTGTAATTGTGGAAGAACAGGTTCTATAGATCGAGTGGCCAAAACACATATGAGAGCAGAAACTTTCTTTCTCAAAAGAGCATACCAGTAAGGAGGTAGAAACAAAAAAGCCATCTAATTGTTTTGGATGAGGGATGCTCAGGAATCTGGGAGAACAGAAAAAGGGAAGTCATAACATGGCAGGGGACTGGAGCCTGAGCATAAAGAACCCAGAATGCCCAATGTCCACTTTATATTGTTTGCCTTACTCCAACGCAAGCCTCTCCATGCCTCTGTACTGTAGTCAAGTCTGATACATTCAAATAGCCCCCATGGTGGGGTGGAAAATGAAGGACCTCAGCCATTCCATGGAATCTCTGCCTATCGAAGTGCGCAGGAAGCAGAAGCCTACTGAGGCGTCCAAGTCCAGCCTTTCTAGAAGGCAACCACTAGCACCATAAGGAGCCAGCTGCGTTTACCAGGAGGAGAAAAGGAGAGTGATACTTCAGTGAGGATGTGATTTCAGCAAGCATGCTGATCTTAGCAAAAACTGTGGCATACATCTATTTAAACTATGAAGGACTTAGGTGTTTATTTCTTTTTTTCATGGTTGCTATATATCACCATAAGCCAAACACTTCTGCCTTTAATGCCAATGAATCATTCATTTTCCAACCAATATTTATTGAGCATGTCTTAGGTACTAGGCCCTATTCTAGAGGGAGTGGAGAGAAATAAGGCGGAGTTCCTACTCTTCATGATGACTGTATTTCAGCAGTAAATCAATGTGTACACATCCAAACTACTAAATAGTGGTAACTGCCACAAATATTGCACTGTGGGCGTTCAAAGAGGAGTAGGTTATCTCTCAGTATTGCGATCAGGGAAGAATCATAAAGGACTAGACTTGGAGGGATGGTATTTGACAGTCAAAGACTGGGAGGTAATAGAGAACCCAGCATTGGCAAACTCTTAGAGCAAGAACATGGGGCCAGTGTGTGAAATGGAAAATTGCTTTTCATCTTTGTTACCCCAATGCCTGGCCAAAAGTAGGGGCTCCGTGAGTTACTACTGAATAAATTAATGAGCAAAACTTTGGAACCTTCATGTGGACTTCGCCGTCTAAGTTTTTGATACAACAGCAGGACCGTTTAAGTGGATGAATGAGGCAGCCTTGGAAACAGAAGAAGGAGAATTCAGGGGCTGGAGTCTAACATAACGATCCACTAGACTTTTACCAGGGTAAAAACAACAAGAGCAGAAAGGGAAAAGATGAATTAACACATTTTGAAAGTCAAATCATTAGAAATTGTAAATATCGAGAGGTGCGGAAGAAGTAAAAGAAAGAAGTCTTAGATTTTGAGCTTGAGTGACCACTAGAAAGAGTGTTTCCATAGGAGAAGTTGGTGTGATAGTATAGATATCATGTGTGGGATATGGCTGTGCATATTCATAGCAATAAAAAATGGCAAAGTCAAGTCCTCCAGCACTGTGTCTCTCTATGTATCTTCTGCTTCCTGTATTACTTCCGATCGACCATCTGTGCGAAAACGTAATAGAATATTCTCCCATTTCAAAAGAAACTGCTAGGTTCAAAGGAGAAATTGATAGGTTTACTTTGATTTGTCCAAATCTTAGACTCAATAATGCCCATATACATATCTTTTCTTTCTTTTCTTCCTTTTTGAGACAGGAGACTCAGTCACCCAGGCTGGAGTGCAGTGGCTCAATCACAGCTCCCTGCAGCCTTGACCTCCCAGGCTTAAGCGATCCTCCCCACCTCAGTTGGTACCACCATGACAGGATAATTTTTTTGTATTTTTTGTAGGGACAGGGTTTCGCCATGTTGCCCAGGCTGGTCTTGAACTCCTGGGCTCAAACAATCCACCCACCTCAGCCTCCCAAAGTGCTGGGATTATAGGCATGAGCCACTACACCCAGCCAGCTACACATTTTTTTCAAAGTAACTAGAATTAGGGTTATAGTGTGAGCCTACCAGCAAGTAAAATTAACTGGCCTTTACAGAGAAAAAATCAGAAATGCTTCCTTGTTCCTGAACAAACAAGCCACAGGCTAGTGTTAAGATTCCAAAACAAACAGAAGAAAAGTCAGAAAGTTACTACAGATCTCAGTTGTTAATTAGTTATTTCATCTAGTTTAATAGATTTTTCCATTCATGAAGATTTGGCCTTCCAAATCTGGCTTCTCGTCAAAATGATCTGGAGAGGTTTTCAGAACTGTAGATCCCCTGGCACCACTCGGGAATTTTGATTCAGCAAGTCTGTGTGGTGGAGCCCAGAAATCTGAGAGAGAGGCACCATTCCTTCTACAGTCCTTCATTCAACATAGTAATTAAGATTTTGCATCCCCCACTTTGCAGTATATCCTTATTAAACATACTTTTACTTTATCTATTTCCTTTTTACCATGCCATCTAAATATGCTCTGAATGAAATACAATAAAATTGGGCAATCTGAGTGAACTTGTTTAGAAAATCACTGTCACAGGTCATGTTGCTTACCTCGTGGACCCACTGAAACTATTGAAGACTAAAATGAAGTTTTCATTTCTGCTTTTGCTAAGGAAGGACTTTTCCACTCAGAGCTTATGCAATTATTATTTCTGTGTTTTTTAAAAAACTCAAATGACAAATTGTACATTTACCCCAACTTAAGTTGTATTTTGTTGTAGTTCACTGACAGTGATGGTAAGTCATAGAGATTTTGTGGATTCTCTGTTATCCATTGAATTTGTGAGCTCTTTGTGCCTCTCATTATCTGCAGACCTGACAATAATACCTTCTGTGTCTTCATGCACATCTTAATGAAAATGTGGAAGGCGATAGAGTGAAGAACAACATCCAATGAATAGTCAGTCACTAGAAATCTCTATCTATAGCCATTTGGAGCCTGGCATTCTACCAGTCAATCCACCTCAACATGTTAGCTTCCAATACATATTATCCTACCTTGTCAACAAAGACCTTCTGAAGGATGTTATCAAACACCTTGTTGGAATACAGAAATAGGACATCTGATGTATTTCTCTGATTTACCACACAGGTAACGTGTCAGCGAAGGCATGAGAACAACAGGACATGACTTGCCCTTAGAACCCTTGCTCCATCGGGCTGGAAACTGTCTTTGCAAATAATTGTTTTCATATGCAAATCTAGAGTCTGACCTGAGATTTCAGTCATGTAGGGTATGCTCTTTCTGGGATTGGTGCTTGTTGTCCTTAGTTCAATCATACTTTCTTTGACAATCTGGCCAGACTTTTTGAGAACTGACTTGAGTAGAGATACAGTTTGTGCCATGCAACAGTGTTTTCCCTTTGTATGAAACCATTACACCTATCCTGAGACCACACCCCAAACTGTGACCCTGCCAGGGTCATGCTCTATCAGTTGACCTGAAATTCATCAACACAAATAGCCCAGGTAAACTGAGTATCTTGCTTCACCACCATTCTCAGTCAACAAAAAGACAGTAAAGGAGTATTTCGGGTTTATTCATTTTTTACCTGTCTCCGCAATGAATTAGAGCCACACTATACATTTTTATTGATTGCTAACAATTTCTACTGCTCAAACACACATTTGCAAAATTTTCATTATTTCTAACAGAATAACAACCACGTACAAAAGAAACTAAGATATTTTCTTAGTTCATTTTATGTTGCTGTAAAGGAATACCTGAGGCTGGGTAATTATAATGAAGAAAGATTTATTTGACTCAAGATTCTGCTGGCTGCAAGGTTCAAGACTGGGCATCTGATGAGGGCCTCAGGCTGTTTCTACTCACAGCAGAAGGCATAGGGGAGCCAGAACCACGTGGTAAGAGAGGAAGCAAGAGAGAAGGGAGAGGTGCTGGGCTGTTTTTAGCAACCAGCTCTAGGGACAACTAACAGAGTAAGAACTCACCTCCGAGGGAGGGCACTCATCTATCTGTTCATGAGAAATCAGCCCTGTGACCCAAACATCCCCCACCAGGCCCCCCTTCAAGAGATTTGGTAGGGACAAACCATATCCAAACTGTAGCAGATAAACAGAGGCTATTTTGTACAACCACAGAGAATGATTTTTTTAATGGTTTTTATTTTTATTTTTTTAACAGAGTCTCTCTTTATCACCCAGCCTGGAGTACAGTGGCACAATCATGGCTCACTGCAGTCTTGAATTCCTGGGCTTAAGTGATTCTCCTGGCTCAGCCTTCTGAGTAGCTAGAACTACAAGCACATGCCACCATACCCAGCTAATTTTTCAATTTTTTTAAGAGATGGGGTTCTTGCTTTATTGCCTAGGTTGGTCTCAAACTCCTGATCTTGAGTAATCCTCCTGTCTCAGCCTCCCAAATTGCTGGGATTACAGGCATGAGCCACCGCAAGAACGATTTTTTAAAGCCTGTGATTCAGACCAAGCGTTGGCAAACAAGGATTTACTGGCCCAATTTAGCTTGTGACATGTTTCTGAAAGGAACACAAGCAAAACAGTTGTTATATGAGTACACACAAAAATCTTTGATTCTCCTCCTGACCTGCAAAGCCTAAATATATGCTACATCCTAAATACAGAAAAAAATTGCTACCCTGATTTAGAATAGCCAAACGAATCATGAAGCAGGCACAAATCCACTGAAGTTTGTTGATAATTTACATTTTATTTTTTAAAAAAGTATGGAATTAATACTTATCAGCTTCTTGCCACTAAGTGATAAGTTGAAAGTAACCTAATATATTTAGGGCTTGTTTAGGGAGTAGAAAGAGACTTGAAAATTCATAGGGTACCAGGAACCCAAGGTCTCTGCCTCCTGGCCCTACGAAGTGCCCTGTTGGGCATTCATTTAATGTGAATTACTCAACAAAGCAAATGAGAGATCTTGCCATAAAACAGCACCCTTCTCCATGGTTACTGAGACAAAGTCTCCAAAGAGGCTAATCAGCTGTATTAGAATGAAGATGACACAAATCATTGATGTGAATAAGCAAACTAAGTAAAGGATCAAAGTTTCTCTTTCCCCGCGGTAATTCATAGTATCTTTCCAAGCTTCTTAATTCTGAGGAACAAAAAATGAGGATAAACATAGAAACTATACAACAGCAGATTACATAAATAAAATTAGAAGGCATACTCCTAATCCCATATTTCCTACTGATGTTTGCTACCATTCAGTGATACTGAGCACAAGTTGCCATTAGATCCTAAGCTCAAGATAAGGGTGAAAAGCACCAATGTCAACCCTCCATGTCATGGTTGCAGTGACTTAGTATAAGTCTAGTTGCTATTAGATCCACTGATTTGGGACTCATCTTTTGACAAAGTATATATGCTGATGAAAAGCTGCTTTCGTTGCAGAGAGACTGCTAATTGTTTGATTATACAGGTCTTCATATTAATGAAGCACTATTCCATGGGTTTGGAGCATGGCGTGCAACCAAATTACCAGTCCAGCACTCATGCTGTGAAATCTGATTATTCATTAGCCAGTCAGTGAGTGGTACCAACATCTTTTCTTCTTCAGACTATCAAGTGAGAATGACTGCTGTCTCTCCACCCCCCACTTTAAGAATATGAGGGTTTGAATTTGTTGCATATGGGAAAGGGGAACGGCAGAGGGGAGATGGGGATTCATAGGAGTTTTTTTTTCCCCACGCATTTAATGCAATGTATATTATGACTAACAGGGAGCCATATGGATTGGCACTTCCTGCAAAAACTGATTGCTGCTCACATCATCAAGCTTCACATTTGATCTATCCTGGGCCTCCTTGACCAAGCTCTCAATCACCAAATGTGGTTGCTTGAATGAACTGGAATTTTACAGTCTCAGAACTGATTGACAAGAATCACCATAAGGCAAGTGTTCAAAGTAAAACAAGGGGAGGGAAGTCGTGTGTCTGTGTGTGTGTGTGTGTGTGTGTGCGTGTGTGTGTATGTCTACTGTTCTTTTGTTTGTTTATTATAAGTACTTTTACCCCCACAAATAAAATTAGGGTAATCGTAAGAGGACATAGTTACCAGATTAATTTATTCAAGTCTTTTATATATATATATATTTTTTTTTTAATTGAACAAAATGTTTGCTTTAAAGCATAAAGGAAGATTATGTCCTTTCTGTCTAAAGCCAAGATTGATAGGGATTTAGTGTGACAAGTTTAAAGAACCCGCCTCTCATCTATTTCAATGCCAGCATCAAAAGTCAAAAGAACTCAGCTATGACTGCTCTATTTATAACTCAAGCTGGATTGGGTTTCCAAATCAAATGATAGGAATTCCTTCTTCTTTACCGAGGAAAGATACTGACACTCGGGCAAATGGGATTATCTCTAATGAGATTACACACAAAGTGATTAAGATGTGAATTGACACTCCCCCAGGAGAGACAAAGAGGTTCCTAAAGAAGCAGAGACGGAAATCAGTGAAGTCCAGGAGGAAGAGTCTTTCCCAAGAAGGGGGACTCGTTCATAAAGCCCCAGTGAGAGAACTAGGGACCAACCTTGCTTTTTTAACCTGTGCACAAGAAAATAAAAGCTTGTAATCATCATTAAGAGAGCCCCAGAATCAAACAGAAACTGACCCCAAACCTATTCCAGACCATTTTTAATAACAGAACATTTAGAGGCTCTCTTCCCCACTGGCAAGGCATCTCTCCAATAACTGTTTGCCTTATATGCTTTCAACATGCAGACTGCCCTGAAGAAATTATCTCAAAGGATTTTCCTATATTGGATTATGTTCTTTTATTACTTAAAGGAAACATAGAGATGCTTAAGCATGCTCATTTTATGGATGAAGAAACTGAGATTTGGGAGGCTTAAAGACTTGCTTGGGGAGGTCACAGTGATTTTGATAGCTGGGACTAGCACAGAAGTCCTTAATGTAAAACTGGAAAAGAAATCGGTTGAACGGGGCCAAAATAATATAGACTCACAAAAGGAAAGACAAATATGTGAACTGAATGGCAAAGGGAATATTATCAGTTGTGAAAATTTCTGTTAAAAACAATAAGTCTGTCATTTAGTTTCAGCAACTCCTCTGAGGCCACCATAGAATATTGTATTTCTCCATGACATCCTGAACAATGCATCAGTCCCAGATTCCCCACAGGGTCATAAACCAATGCTGGCAGAAAAGATCTCATACACCTATAGGCACCAGGAGACATACTGGAATTCAAGGGGTGGGAAGATTCCAAGTGTTGTTTTAGTTTCTAATCTAAACTTGCTATATGACCTTCAGAAACTCTTTTATCTAAAGATATAAAATGGGTAGAGTAATACTTATCTGTCTCACTAGGGTGTTGTGAAATGTCACTAATTAGAGTTTACAAAGCACTTTGAGACTTTCAAATGAAAAGTTCCACATACAATAATTATGAGTATAGCATTATTATTAACATAACAACTTTAGTTACCAGCTTCATTATCACTTGCTCTCTTGACGTCTTGCTAAGAAAGACACTCTCAATAGTTTTTTGCTTCCCCACTTTTCTGTTTTCAGAACGGATTTTCGGAAGAAAAATTTTAGGCATACCAGTACATGGATCAAGAAACCATCCAAGAAGTCAGATTGTTACAATTTCACATGTTTTCTTCTAATTAAATCCCCCAAATCAATCATGTTATGGTAAATGTAACATAATAGTTTCAAAACTGGTTTTAGTCACAGTTCCCGTTAACTATGTGATAAAATCTGGAGAACTGCATCCATACATTTGCAATCAATTTAAAGATGATCATAAAGCCCTAAATCTAGGAAATATTTATGTAATCACTCATTACTGGTCAGGCACTGTTCTGGGCACTTGAGAACAGTAGTAAATAAGACAGATCAAGATCTCTGTCCTGGTGGGTCTTGCATGTGTGTCAGGAAGCAGATAATTAAAAAATAATCAATAATTAAAGTTTATTATGTTAGAAAGGGACAAGTTTCATGCAATAAAGAAAAAGTAGAAGGCTGAGGTGGGCAGATCACATGAGGTTGGGAGTTTGAGACCAACCTGGCCAATGTGGAGAAACCCCGTCTCTACTAAAAATACAAAATTAGCTGGGCGTGGCAGTGCATGCCTGTGATCCCAGCTATTCGGGAGGCTGAGGAAGAATTGCTTGAACCCAGGAGGCGGACGTTGCCCTGAGCCAAGATGGCGCCATTGCACTCCAGCCTGGGCAACAAGAGTGAAACTCCATCTCAAAAAAAAAAAAAAAAGAAAGAAAGAAAGAAAGAAAAAGAAAAAGTAGAGGTAAATGAAATGGGAAACACTGGGCAGAAACTCTGTTCACAGGATGAAACAGCGTAGTCCAGGTAGACCTTATAGAAAGCGTGAATTTTGAAGAAACAATTTAAAGGAAGTCAGCCGAGTGTATTACCTAGTGGAAAAGTATTTCCAGGCAGAGGAAGGAGTCAGGATGCAACCCCTAAACCGGGCCAGTAAACAAGGGAAGAAGCAGGACGTGGTATCATTATTGCAATGATGGTGGTTTTACCCAGGATGGTAACAACAGGAGAACAAAATGATCAAATGTCAGTCTGGAAATAGCTGGAGGAAGAGTCAATGGGATTTTCTGACAGTTTGGAAGTAGAGCAAGGGAGAAAGTGGGAAGGGTTAAAGCTGACTCTTTGGTTTTTGGTCTGAGCAAATGGAAAATGGAGCAAATTTAAGGAGTAAAGCTATTCAAGAACTCCTGTGCACTTTGCATTTTCCCTGCTGAATCCTTAGAGCTGAAAACATCATCTGACACATCTTAGGGCTCAGTAAACATTTACTGGATGAATGAAGAACCTAACAATGGACAGGATACCACATAGAATATGGTATATACCCCATATACCACACAGAATATGAGGTGTACTTTCATAGAATACCCTTATCACAGAAATCCCCAATCATTCTTCCAATATTATCTCCTTCATCTTTCTAGGATTTAAATTAAGTGTGAATATGTAGGGTTTTAACTGCAGGGTTACCTCCCTTCCACTCCATCCCTGCCATGCCAGTTTTTTTTTTTTTTTAATGGGGGATATAACAGGAAATCTCAGAAATATGCAACTAACTAGCAATAGGAACGGCAAGGTGGGGGGTTGGAAATTTATAGTCCAAAGAAATTACATCAAAGCTCCAAATAGCTTTAATAGCTAATATTATCAACATCAGTCAGTACCACTTTCTTCTTCTTCTTAAAGGTGGTCACGTCAGTCCAAGAGAGTATTTCAAAGAATCAGTGAAAAAAGAGTCAGCCCGGGAACACGTGGAGTAGCAAAGAAAACTGGCAAGGTGAGGGCTACCTATGCTGCTATTACAGTACCAAAGAGTTCAGAAGTCCCCAAAACACATGTATCTGTTTTTACAAAGTACTGCCTAGTAGAATATGTTTAAGTCAAACACATGAGAAACCACAACATCAAAGGCAATTCCCATTGAAGCTAAAAGCATCAGGCAGAGTTGAACAATGGAGAAAGTTGAACAAAGCTTTGTTATAGTCAGTCATTCCCACAGATGGCTCCACAATTTACTTGCTCGTTGTGACCTCGAAGTTGAGTTAACCTCAAGTAGTTGATCTACCACCCCAATATAGGGAAGTAAGATGAACTCTGTGGTGGTGATAGAAATATTTTATTCAAGCAAATAGCTATGGATTCTGTATATGCTCATTCAATTCACTCACCAACACACCTAAGCAGTAGTTTAAGACTCTTATCCCATTAGTAGACTCTGAAGTCTTCATACTAACTCCCATCCATGTTCATTGAGTTAGAAATTGACAAAAAGGAGTAGGCTTAGATGCTAAAATGTTAGAACATAAAAATATCAATTAATGCAGTTCCCTCACTGAAAAGTGAGAAAGTTGAGATTCAAGGATGTAGACCTGCTTATGCTACATTTGTTTAAACCACAGTCACACAAAAGCACAGCTAGATCCCGTGTTTACAGACAGGATTCCCAGGTAAGCTTTATCCTGCTCTACATGTGCCTCAAACTCTTCCTATGGACACGCCCTCATTCATCTGAACAGGCAGGCTGAGAACTCCAACTTTGTTGATTTCTAATTGAACCATACCTCTGGTAGCAATGGCTTCAAAGGTTAGGCATCATGCTGAATACCTGCTAAAGAAAAGTGCTTTCTCCTTCTGATATTTCTGTAATTACTAGAAGCATGGGGCTATAAACCTGGTTCTGCTGTTGACTGGCTGGGTAATCCTGAACAAGTTAGGAAACTGTGCCTCATTTTCCTCTTCTGCAAGATAAAAGCACTGCAATCCACTGACCTTAAGGCAGCCTTGCAAGTTTAAGATTACATGAGTCGATGAATAATCTCTCTCTTTAATACTAGCATCTTTAATTATTTGAAGATTTATAGTAATGCAGCACCTTCCTTCCCTCCATGAATATAACTTCACATTAGGGAAATGGATCAGTAAATTTTGATAAATGGATATAATGAAATAAGCAACAATCCTAAATTACATATGCAAAAAGTTAGTAATAATGCAGGAAATACTTTTTTGTTATGCTGGTAACTGAGGAAATAAGAATGTATACATATTATCTCAGGTATATGTGTTTTCTGCCTTGTACAACATTTAAAACAGTGGTTGGCTCTGACAGGTGGAATCAAGGGTGGATAGTTGGTTTACTATTTTTTTCTTTGAGCTTGTCTCTATTTTCCATGAAACAAAGAGCCACTTTATTTTTAGGGAAAATAAATAAGCTTTGTTTTTTAAAAAGATTTATGACCCTGGCATTTTGCAAGTACCTGAAAATTTATGCATTTAGCAAACATAGGCCACCAGACTCTGTTCGGAATATAAATGAGCCCTGATAGGATAGACTGTATCTCTTGCCTCTTTTAAACTTTATTAGTTACCTAACAAATATATTTTCCCTTAACTTTAATGCTAGAAAAATCAAATCACAAGACCATGAGGCTAGAGCTGAGAAGTAAGGTCTTCTACAAGAGCCAGGAAAGATGATTCTCAGCAACCAATTTGAATTCTTACATAGTATAAGCCACATGGTAGACAATAAATAAAAGCAGATTTACTGATCAGCTTATGCTCAAAAAGCATCTGACTTCAACTTTCCCCTTATGCCATTTGTGAGATCTGTAACTCTGGGGCCCCTATCCAGGCCAAATGGTACTTACCAGCCTATGGGCTCTTAATTGAGGATACAGGCTTGAAAAACAAGAGTCAGAATACCTAGACCACAGACGGCAAATATACAACTCCCAAGCCACTGCTCCATGCTTCCATGTCCCTGGCAAGTATTACTGAAGGATAAGGCTTCCATCCCTTATTCTCAAAAACAAACTCAGAGACTTGAAAACAACATTGGCCATTCCTACCAACCACTGGAAGCTGGCATGTGGAAAGGATCCAATTCACCACCTCTCCCTTGGGTGACATCTCAAGATAGTTATGCAGCAACGTCTTCAGAGGAACAAAGGAAAGATATTTGATAAATGAATGGATGGATGTGAGTCTTGCAATAAAAGTGCTTTGACAACTCTCAAGTGAACTGTGGATGGAAGGAAGATTGACGTCAAGGTGGCTTATTCACAGACTTGGCAACTTACTGTTGGTTGCTGGCAGGAGGTTTCAATCCCTTGCCAGATGGACATCTTCATAGGACTGGATATGTGTCATTAAAACACGACAGCTGGCTTCCTCCTGAGCATGTGATCCAGGAGAACACAAGGCAGACGCCACAGTGATGTATATGGCCTAGCCTTGGAAGTTGCACCCTACCCTTTCCTCACCATCCTGTTGCTTATACAGGCCAGGTCTATACAATATGGAAGAGTACTACACACAAGTATGAATACAGGAGGCAGGAAACATTGGGAGCCATTTTAAGGTTGGCTACCATGTAAGTCCCAGTAATGGAACTTAAAGAAGTATGAGATTCAGTCCTTGCTCTCAAGGAGCTTATAGCGTAGTTGAAGGAAGCCCATATATGCAAACAACAACAACAAAACTCAACAATCTACTTAAGGAAATAATAAAATAAAAACTATGACACACTGCTAGAACCTCCCAATATCTAAGTTCTCTGCCTTTTCCTGGGAATGCTGCTACATTTTATTTTCCAACTCTCTTGGGTTTTGGTCTGGCCATGTGACTGGTTTTGGGCAATGGAATATAAGTGGAAATGATATATGTCACCTCCAAGCTGAGGCAGTAAAGAGCAGTACTGCTACCTCCACAGTCTTTCTCCTTCTTTATTTTATGGTTCTGGCATGTAGTGGTATGGAAGGTGGAGTCACTGTGTTCCTGAATGACTGCTTAGAGCAGGCTGTGGCCCACACCTACCCTGGACCGATGGTGGGCTTCAGTGTGTTTTCACAAAACTCACATGTGAAATTTTATTGTTGTTTGTTACAGCACCTGGTATTATTTACCCTAACAAACAAGGTCACCCAAGGCAACAACCAATCTGTGCAAAATAAATGACAGTAAGCCTCCTCCAGATGAATCCATGTTTTACAAGACTTCCTCTCACACATGCACGGGGCTCAGCTCAGTACAATGGCCCAGTAGACATTCCATAGTTATTCAGACAGAGAGAACAATAGAAGAAGTAGGCTGCAAGACTTCAGAAAACAGCGTGAGTGGATTCTTCACATTGCTTCACAATCTCTTTCTCCCAAACCCTTTCCCTCTAACAAGACTAGCCAGTAGGAATGCAGTAAGTCTCCCATATGGTTTTCCTGACATTAGCTAGTCTCTTTCCCCACACTCCATATCATACAGTGCCGTGAGATGAATCTTCCTTAAGGTCAACTCTGATAGTACCATTCTTCTGCTCAACAATCTCGAGCGCCTCCCCACTGCTTTCCAAATTAAGTTGTGTGACTTGCACTCACTTTCAAGACCTGAAACTACCTTATATTTTGCTCCTTTCATTCATGTATTAAGCAAATTTCTGTGGACCTACATTGCACCAGACACCATGTTAAATGCTAATTAGGTGTGGCTTCTTGCCCTTAAAAAGCTCAGGGCCAGTGAAATAGCCAAGATGGCCAAATAGGAACAGCTCCGGAGTGCAGTTCCCAGCAAGAACAAGGAAGAGGGTGAGTGCTCACTGCATTTCCAAACAAATTTTCACTGCCCACAGATTAGGAGATTCCCGGGCTAAAAAGCATTTTCAGCAAGGCTGGTGCCATGGGTTGGCGCACAGAAACTCACACAAATCTGGACGGCTGTTTCAACTGGTGCCTGGAACTCCTGGGAGACAGAACTGCCCATTCAACTGAAAGGGAGGGGGCTGAGACAGGGGAGCCAGGTGATCTGGCTCTGTGTACCACCTCCACAAAACAAGCAATATGAAATGCTTTGGATTGCGAGTTTCGCAGCAAGTGCAACAGGACCCAGGACGGCCCAGCTCAGTGGGGGGAAGGGCGTCTGCCACTACTGAAGCAGTCCGCCAATACGGAGGCAGTTCACAGAGCAGCTGGGCAGAAGCTGTGGCAGCTCATCAACGCCTCTGCTGGCACACTGTGACTAGACTACTCCGTGCGGGGCAGGACATCATTGAAAAAAGTCAACAGCATGTCAGGAACTTGTAAATAAAGCTGACCTTCCTAGGTCAGAGCACCTGGGAAAAGAGGCAGTTATGAGTTCCACTGCAGCAGACTTAAAGGTACCTGGCCAGCAGCTCTGCATGGAACAACGGAGCTCCCAGCACAGCACTTGAGCTCCTATAAGGGACAGAATGTCTCCTCAAGCAGCTCCCCCAACTCCCCACCCCCGTATACCCAAAGAGACACCTCATAAAGGAGAGCTCAGGTGGACATCAGGTGGGTACCCTTCTGGGACGAAGATAATAGAAGAAGAAACTGGCAGCAACCCTTACTGTTCTGCAGCCCCCAAGGGTGATCCCCAGGCAAGCAGGGTCTGGAGTGAACCTCCAGCAGTCCTGTATCAGAGGGACCTGACTGATAGAAGGAAAACTAAGAAACAGAAAGAAATAGCTTCAACATCAACAAAAGGACATCCACTCAGAGACCCCATCCGAAAGTCACCAACTACAAAGACCACAGGTAGATAAAGCCACTAAGATGGGGGAGAAACCAGCACAAAACGGATGAAAACACACAAAACCAGAACGCCTCTCCTCCTCCAAGGGATCACAACTCCTCAGCAGCTAGCGATCAAAGATGGATGGAGAATGAATCTGATGAATTGACAGAAACAGGTTTCAGAAGGTGGGTAATAACAAACTTCTGAGAGCTAAAAGAACATGTGCTAACCCAATGCAAAGAAACTAAGAACCTAGAAGAAAGGTTAGATGAGATGCCAACTAGAATAAACAGCTTGGAGAAGAATATAAACGACCTGATGGAGCTGAAAAACACAGCACGAGAACTTCCTGAAGCATACACAAGTTTCAATAGCCGAATTGACCAAGCAGAAAAAAGGATATCAGAGATTAAAGATCAACTCAATGAAATAAAAAGAGAAGGCAAGAATAGAGAAAAAAGAGTGAAAAAAAATGAACAAAGCCACCAAGAAATATGGGATTATGTGAAAAGACCTAATCTAAGTTTGATAGGTGTACCTGAATGTGACAAAAAGAATGAATCCAAGCTGAAAAACATTCTTCAGGATATTATCCAAGAGAACTTCCCCCAACCTAGCAAGGCAGGCCAACATTGAAGTGCAGGAAATACAGAGAACACCACAAAGATATTCCTCAAGAAGGGCAACCCCAAGGCACATAATTCTCAGATTCACCAGGGTTGAAATGAAGGAAAAAATGCTAAGGGCAACCAGAGAGAAAGGTCGGGTTACCCACAAAGGGAAGCCCATCAGTCCCACAGTGGATCTCTCCACAGAAACCCTACAAGCCAGAAGAGAGTGGGGGCCAATATTCAACATCCTTAAAGAAAGCAACTTTCAACCTAGAATTTCATATCCAACCAAACTAAACTTCATAAGTGAGGAGAAAGAAAATCCTTTATGGACAAGCAGTTGCTGAGAGATTTTGTCACCACCAGGCCCGCCTTACAAGAGCTCCTGAAAGAAGCACTAAACAAGGAAAGGAACAACCAGTACCAGCCACTCCAAAAACCTACCAAATGGTAAAGACCATTGACACAATGAAAAAAATCTGTCAACTAATGGGCAAAATATCCAGCTAGTATCAAAATGGCAGGATCAAATTCACACATAACAATATTAGTCTTAAATGTAAATGGGCTAAATGCCCCAACCCAAAGACACAGACTGGCAAATTGGATAAAAAGTCAAGACCCATGAGTGTGCTGTATTCAGGAAAACCATCTCACACACAAGGACACACATAGGCTCAAAATAAAGGGATGGAGGAAGATTTACCAAGCAAATGGAGAGCAAAAAAAAAGCAGGAGTTGCAATCCTAGTCTTTGATAAAATGGACTTTAAACCAACAAAGATCAAAAGAGGCAAAGAAGGGCATTACATAATGGTAAAAGGATCAATGCATCAAGAAGAGATAATAATCCTAAATATATACACACCCAATACAGGAGCACCTAGATACATAAAGTAAACTCTTAACGATCTACAAAGAGACTTAGACTCCCACACAATAATAGTGGGAGACTTTAACACTCTACTGTCAACATTAGACAGATCAACAAGACAGAATATTAAACAAGGATATCCAGGACTTGAACTCAGATCTGGGACCAAGCGGACCTAATAGACATCTACAGAAATCTCCATCCCAAATCCAAAGAACATACATTCTTCTCAGCACTGCATTGCATCTACTCTAAAATTGACCACATAATTGGAAGTAAATCACTCCTCAGCAAATACAAAAGAAAGGAATCATAACAGTCTCTGAGACCACAGGGCAACCAAATTAGAACTCAGAATAAAGAAACTAACTCAGAATCACACAACTTCGTGGAAACTGAACAACTGGCTCCTGAATGTCGACTGGATAAACAATGAAATGAAGGCAGAAATAAAGATGTTCTTTGAAACCAGTGTGAACGAAGACACAATGTACCAGAATCTCTGGGACACATTTAAAGCAGTGTCTAGAGGAAAATTTACAGTGATAAATGCCCACCAGAGAAGCGAGGAAAGATCTAAAATCGACACCCTATTGTCAAAATTGAAAGAGCTAGAGGAGCAAGATAAAAAAAAAAACTCAAAAGCTAGCAGAAGACAAGAAATAACTAAGATCAGAGCAGAAATGAAGGAGATAGAGACATAAAAAACCCTTCAAAAAAATCCATAAATCCAGGAGCTGGTTTTTTTTTTAGAAGATCAACAAAATAGACAGACCACTAGCCAGATTAATAAAAAAGCAAAGGGAGAAGAATCAAATAGATGCAACAAAAAACAAAAAAGCAGATATCACCACCAATTCCACAGAAATACAGACTACTATCAATTACTACCAACAACTCTATGCACATAAACCAGTAAACCTGGAAGAAAAGGATAAATTCCTGGACACTTGCACCCTCCCAAGTCTAAACCAGGAAGAAGTTGAACCTTTGAATAGATCAATAACAGGGGCTGAAGTTGAGACAGAATTAATCGCATACCAACCAAAAAAAGTCCGGGTCCAGATGAGATCACAGCTAAATTCTACCAGAGGTACAAAGAGGACCTGGTACCATTCCTTCAGAAATGATTCCAAACCATCCAAAAAGAGGGAATCCTTCCCAAATCATTTTATGAGACCATCATGATCCTGATACCAAAACCCGGCAGAGATTCGACAAAAACAGAAAACTTCAGGCCAATATCCGTGATGAACATAGACACAAAAATCTTCAATAAAATACTGGCAAACTGATTGCAACAGAACATCAAAAAGTTTATCCATCACGATCAAGTAGGCTTCATCCCGGGGATTCAAGGCTGGTTCAACATACGCAAGTCTATGAACATAATCTACCACATAAACAGAACCAAAGACAAAAACCACATGACTATCTCAACAGATGCAGAGAAGGCCTTTATGCTAAAAACTTTCAACAGCCCTTTATGCTAAAAACTCTCAATAAACTAGGTATCCCTGAAACATATCTCAAAATAATAAAAGCTATTTATGACAAACCTACAGCCAATATCATACTGAATGGGCAAAAACTGGAAGCATTCCCTTTGAAATCGGGCACTAGACAAGGATGCCCCTCTCTCACCACTCCTATTCAATATAGTATTGGTAGTTCTAGCCAGAGCAATCAAGCAAGAAAAAGAAATAAAGGATATTCAATTAGGAAAGGAGGAAGTGAAATTGTCTCTATTTGCAGATGATATAATTGTATATTTAGAAGACCCTATCATCTTAGCCCAAAATCTCCTTAAACTGATAAGCAACTTCAGCAAAGTCTCAGGACACAAAATCAATGTGCAGAAATCACAAGCATTTCTATATCCCAGTAACAGACTAACAGAGAGCCAAATCATCAGTGAACTCCCATTCACAATTGCTATAAAGAGAATAAAATACCTAGGAATACAACTAACAAAGGATGTAAAGGACCTCTTCAAGGAGAACTATAAACCACTGCTCAAGGAAATAAGAGAGGACACAAACAGATGGAGAAACATTCCATGCTCATGGTTAGGAAGAATCAATATCATGAAAATGGCCATAATGCCCAAAGTAATTTATAGATTCAACGCTATCCCCATCAAGCTACCAATGACCTTCTTCACAGAACTGGAAAAAACCACCTTAAACTTCATATGAAACCAAAAGAGAGCCTGCATAGCCAAGACAATCCTAAACAAAAAGAACAAAGCCAGAGGCATCACGCTACCTGATTTCAAACTATACTACAAGGCTACAGTAATGAAAACACATGGTACTGGTACCAAAACACAGATATAGACCAATGGAACAGAACAGAGGCTTTGGAGGCAACGCCACACATCTACAACCATCTGATCTTTGACAAACCTGACAAATACAAGCAATAGGGAAAGGATTCCTTGTTTAATAAATGGTGTTGGGAAAACTGGCTAGCCATGTGCAGAAAGCAGAAACTGGACCCCTTCCTGACATCTTACACTAAAATTAACTCCAGATGGATTAAAGACTTAAACATAAGACCTAACACCCTAAAAACCCTAGAAGAAAACCTAGACAAAACTATTCCGTACATAGGCAAGGCAAGGACTTCGTGACTAAAACACCAAAAGCATTAGCAACAAAAGCTGTAATAGACAAATGGGACCTAATTAAACTCCAGAGCTTCTGTACAGCAAAAGAAACAATCATTAGAGTGAACTGGCAACCAACAGAATGGGAAAAAATTTTTGTAATGTACCCATCAGACACAGGGCTAATATCCAGAATCTACAAATAACTAAAACAGATTTACAAGAAACAAACAAACCAACCCATACAAAAGTGGGCAAAGGACATGAACAGACACTTTTCAAACGAAGACATATATGAGGCCAACAAACATATGAAAAAATGCCCATCATCACTGATTATTAGAGAAATGCAAATCAAAAGCACATTGAGATACCACCCATCATGCCAGTTAGAATGGCGATCATTAAAAAATCTGGAGACAACAGACGCTGGAGAGGATGTGGAGAAATAGGAACACTTTTACACTGTTGGTGGGAGTGTAAACTAGTTCAACCATTGTGGAAGACAGTGAGGCACTTCCTTGAGGACCTAGAATAGAAATTCCATTTGACCCAGCAATCCCGTTACTGGGTATGTACCCAGAGGATTATAAATCATTCCGTTATAAAGACACATGCACCAGTATGTTCATAGCGGCACTGTTTACAATAGTAAAGACCTGGAACCAACCCTAATACCCATCGACAATAGACTAAACAAGGAAAATGTGGCACATATACACCATAGAATACTATGCAGCCATCAAAAACGATGAGTTTGTATCCTTTGTAGGGACGTGGATGAACCTGGAAACCATCATTCTCAGCAAACTGACACAAGAACAGAAAATCAGACACTGCATGTTCTCACTCACAGGTGCGTGTTGAACAATGAGAACACATGGACACAGGGAGGGGAGCTTCACACACTGGGGCCTATTGTGGGGGGGGGGCAAGGGAGGGACAGCAGGGGAGGTGGGGGAGGTCGGGGGAGGGGATAACATGGAGAGAAATTCCAGATGTAGGTGACGTGGGGATGGAGGCAGCAAACTACATTGCCATGTGTGTACCTATGCAACAATCTGGCATGATCTGCACATGTACCCCAGAACCTAAAGTGCAATTAAAAAAAAAAGGAAGACAAAGCTCAGGGCTGGGCATGGTGGCTCATGCCTGTAATCCCAGCACTTTGGGAGGCTTAGTTGGGAAGATCACATGAGACCAGCCTGGGCAACCTAGAAAGACCCCATCTCTACAAAAAATAAAAATAAAAAAAATGAGAAGGGAAAAAGGTCAGTCTAGTGAGGGAATGACAGCACGATGTGAAAGTAAAGGAGATAATTCAAAAGTGGTTAAACAGAAGTATAGAGGAAGTGATAGTTATTCGGCATAAGATTTTACTTAATAGAAATGGAATTCTTGCTATGCCGCACATCCACTTCATACTTTATTCCACTAAAAAGCCATTTTCCCATTCTAGAATACCATCTTTACACCAGATTTACAGATGAGTTACAAAGAGAGTACAGAGATCCTCCATGTACCCTCATCCCACTTCCCCCAATGTTAACATCCTGCATAACCATGGCAATTTGTCAAAACTAAACATTTAACATTGGTACACTATTAAACTATAGACTTTATTTGGATTTCACCAGTTTTTCCACTAACGTCCTTTTCTTTTTCCAGGATACAATCCACGTTTCCACATTGAATTTGGTTAGCATGTTTTTCTTAGTTTCCTTAATCTGTGATGGTCTTTAATTGTTTTTCATAGCCTTGACAGTTTTCGAAGAGTACTGATCAGGAATTTTGTGGAATGTCTCCTAATTTGGGCCTTTCTAATGTTTTCTCATGATCAGACTGTGTTTAGGGAATGAATGATACAGAAATGAAGTGCCCTTCTTATCATATTATATCAGAGGGTATGTGGTATCAACATGACTTGTCCTTGATGATGCTAATCTTGATCACTTGGGTAAGGTGGTATTTGTGACATTTCTCCATTGTAAAATTTCCGTTTTCCTTTGCATACTCTATTCTTTGGAATCAAGCTACTAGGTCTAGACAACACTGAAAAGAAAGGGAATTAAGCCTGTTATCCAGGAGAGGGGAGTATCCACATATCCATTCTCGAGAGGGGATTATCCACATACATCATTTGGAATTCTTCTGCAGAAAAATTTGTCTGTTCTCTCTCCTTCCGTCCTTCTTTCCCTCCCTCCTTCCTTCCCTCCTTCCTTCCTTCCTTCCCTTCCTCCCTCCCTCCCTTTGTTGTCTTTCTTCAATTATTTTATATTAGTGTGGACCTATAGATATTTTCTTCTTTCCTTGAGTTGTGTGATGCTATGCCATTTTTAACATAAAGTTCATAGATACATGCTTAAGGTTATATACCACATTAAGCACAGTCTTATAATCTTTCTTGATAGTAAACTTCTATGGAAAGGAATGTGCCCTATTTCACTCATCAAAGTTAGGTCAAATGTCACCTTCTAGATGCCTACATCAACCAGCTCTCTAAATTAATGCCCCCCTGCCCACTGCTGCTAGTCACTCTCCAGTTATTCTATTATATTTTTATTTTCTTTATAACACATGCTGCTTCATAGTCATTTTGTAGACTTATTTATATATTTAATATTTGTCTTTTCCCACTAGAATAGCAGCTTCCTGAGATCAGGAGCCTTGTGTTTCTTGTTCATTTCTGTATCCTCAGTGTCACAAACAGGGTCGGGCACATTGCCAGTACACAGTAAATGTACTGGCCTTAGAGGGATCAATAACTACTAATGAGTGGAATCTGGAACTCTCCCAGGACATATTAAATATGGTTAAAATACATTTTTATTTTAAAATTCTGATTTATAAAACTAATTTTCAGAATAACATTGACATTAAAAATCAAAATAACAAACATCTGAGTATGTCCTTGCTGTCAGGCAGCAGATTCCACTTCCTGATTGTGCTATATCCCTGTTAACCCTGGAAATTCAAGTCAGTGTTCACTGAGCCCACACCAGCTGGCTGTGCAATGGAGAACAAGAGTAGAAACAGAATTGCCCCAGGTGCTGATGGTCTCTGGCTCATGCCTGATCAACAAAGTAGGCCACTGAGATGTGCCTGGGTGGTCAGATAATAAAGAGACTGGCAAAGGCTGAATCAAGAAAGAAGCAAGAAAGAGTTGGCCAAGGCTGCCAACTATCCAAATTTGAGTTCATTATGGGAGAGCCATTTTAAGCCTCATGGAGGATTTACCCGGTTGAGGAAGAAAGAAATGGAAATCTAAAAAGCCAGCAACAGTCCCTTTCCTGAATTGGAGAGGTGGCTGAAGGCTGGTAGAAACTTGGACTTCTTCCCAGGTTGTTTGGTAAAAATTATCAACGGCTGACATTTAAGAGAAATGAAATCTGATGAGGCAGAGTAAATGCAGTGTGAATGATTTGCTTTTCCCCATAACTGAGTGGATAAACATGATTATTTACTTAATAAAGAATTCTTTGATGCTCCCAAAACAATCCTATTAGTTTAATAAATGGTTGAAAAATTATGATTTATACAAGCTTGGTTAATAAATATACTCTGCAGTCTCTGTCCATTTGTCATTGATTTCCATATGTTTGTACAGACAGCTGAGTGCTTTCTTTTCGTCTGAATGCTGCATTTGCAGGAAAATCAGGATTGAATTTAAAACATGAAATAATCATTATAAACCTCCCAGGTAAATAGTACTGACTCATTTACTCACACACTGAAGAATCAGGGCCAGCATCCAGGAATGATCATCTTTTTCTATTTTTTTTTTCTGTCTTTTGGAAGAGGAAACTGACCCAGGGCATATCATCACCCCTAGCTCGGTGCTAGAGTTGGGGAAGATAGGAGAAATTATATGTACTCCATGATCATTGCCTGCCAAAAGCACTTACTGATGCAACAGAGATGAGCTTCCGAAAAGACTAAAAGTCTAGTATTTGATCTCAAGTATGAAAGGCCGTCCTGAGTCATATTATGAGGCTACCATAGAGTATGAATGTCTCACAGGCTTGCTGTTTTTGATATGCCAAGTCTCTAAAGTCATCATCTTTGTAATGAAAAGCTTTTACCAAATACATCACATGGTGGTAAGACAGTGAGCCCCTTTCAGTGGAAGTACGCAAGCTGAACCTGAATGTCCATTTGTGAAAAGTGCTTTGAAAGAACGTCTAAAGCAGATGGAGCGCTGGCTTGCAGGAACTCTAGGGTTTTTTTTTTTTTTTTTTCCAGCTCCAGGATTCTATGCAGTCAGCCACCTAATATCTGACAATCCAAATAGGAGGAACCATGTGGATGCTAGTCAATATTAAAAACCTGCAATTAAAATAACTAAAGGAATAAATAAATTAGGTGAGAGCACCTGGACATTTGGTGAGAAGGTGAGTGAGGAGGATATGAACCGTACTTGGAAGGCAATCTATTACACATGCTGAAAAGGTAAGAAACGAATTCTTATTGGAATGACAGATTAATATTTCAAGAGTTTGTGAGTGATGGGAGTATAACAGAGCTGTCACTGCTCCACTCATACCCCCTAGGCCTTATTACTTTAACACCTGCCTGCCCAACTTCCAACCCCCAGCAGCTGCATCTCCTTGCCCCTGAGCAAACATAGTGACTAGCTTCTAATGAATAGAATGTATCAGAAGTATTCATGTGTGACTCCTGAAATTAGGTCATAAAAGGCATTGTAGCTTCCTCCTTGCTCTTTATCTTGGATTGGTCACTCTGGGCGAAGCTAGCTGCCATGTGTTGAAGACAATTGAGCAAGCTTATGAAGAAGCTGCCATGGTAAGAAACTGAGGCCTCTTGCCAACAGCCCTGTGAGTGCACCACCTCACAAGTGGCTCTTCCAGCCTCAGTCAAGCTTTCAGGTGCCTGTGGCCCCTGACAACATCCTGATTGACACCTCTTGGGCAAGAGCCACCCAGCTAAGCTGCTCCCAAATTGCTAACCCATCGAAACCATGACATAATGAATGTTTATCATTGTGAGCCACAAAGTTTTAGGGAGGGGAGCAATTTGTTACACAGTAATAGATAAATACATTCAAACTCAGCTATAATACAGAGAATGATTAATAAGGTCAAAGGCCAAAAAAAAAAAGGTCAAAGGCTTGGAAGATGAGGAACAAGAGAAGTGGCTTATGTTATTTTCAACAAAAAGTAGAATAACACTTTATGTTATTTCATAAATGAATTTTTAAAAAACTGAACCTCGGATGGAAATTTATTAATCATAATTCTTAGATCATGACAGTCGTCTTTCATTCAGCAATGATCCTTATTTATGATTTTAGTAATATAATGCACACTCATGAAACTAATGTTCAACTCGAGAACTAACTAGTCATTTCTATTCACCTACACATAATTATATACTTTTTCATTTAATAATATGCTATATTGCTTCTTCATATCATTAAATACACATCTACATAAATTTTTAATGTCTACACAGAATTCTGTAATGAATGTGCCATACTTGATTAAACCAGTTCTTTATTGTCTGGACATTTACAATATTCCCAACATTTTGTTTTTAAAAATAAGATGGTGGCGAATATCCTCATGCATAAATCAATGTGCTGCTGTGATTAATTCCTTAGGATACATTCTCAAAAGTGAGGTGGCTCATGTCTCTAATTGCAGCACTTTGGGAGGCTGAGGTAGGTGGATCACCAGGTCAGAAGTTTGAGACCAGACAGGTCATGGTGAAACCCCGTCTCTATTAAAAATACAAAAATTAGCTGGGTGTGGTGACATGCGCCTGTAGTGCCAGCTACTTGGGAGGCTGAGACAGGAGAATCGCTTGAACCCGGGAGGCGGAGGTTGCAGTGAGCTGACATCACGCCATCACATTCCAGCCTGGGTGACAGAGAAATACTCTGTCTTGGGGGGAGGAAAAAAAGTGCAAGTCTCTATGAAAAGGCAAAATCCAGCTCTACTGCTCCTGCAGCAGCAGCTCTACCTGGCCTATCAGAAATGTCTCTTATCCATATGAAGCCTCCGGACCATACAGCTGGGTCCAAGCTATTCAATTTCCTCTGAAACAGCGGTCCCCATTGTATATGACACCAGGGACCAGTTCTGTGGAAGACAATTTTTCCACAGATGATGTGGGAGGGATGGTTTCAGGATAAAACTGTTCCACCCCAGAGCATCAGTCATTAGTTAGATTCTCATAAGGAGCATGCAACCTAGATCCTTCACATGTGCAATTGACAACAGGGTTTGTGCTCCTATGAGAATCTAATGCTGAGGCTGATCTGATAGGAGGTGGAGCTCAGGCAGTAATGTGAGCTATGGGGAGCGGCTTAAATACAGATCAAGCTTCACTGGCTCTCCTGCCGCTCCCTTTCTGCTTTGCCACCTGGCTTCCAACAGGGCACAGACTGGTAGCAGTCTGCAGCCCAGGGAGTTGGGGACCTCTCCTCTAAAAGATCAGAAATAAACTGACAACGTTCCACATGCCTTTTTGTCACCAAGAACCAAGCCCTTCTGTACAGTTTTTGTCTTCTGGTCACTCTTCCCCAAACTGTGCTGTAAATCCCAAATCTGTTCCATCCCTTTTCCTCAAAAACAAAAACCTTCCACTGTAACTTCTAGAAATTTCTCGTCACTGATGTCTATTTTTTTTTAGTGTACTTTAGATTCTGGGGTACATGTGCAGATCATGCAACATTGTTGCATAGGTACATTCATGGCAAGGTGGTTTGCTGCCTCCATCCCCCCATCACCTATACCTGACATTTCTCCCCATGTTATCCCTCCCCTCCCTCCCTCCCACTATCCCTCCCCTAGCCCCGCCAAACGGACCCTGGTATGTGATGCTTCCCTCTCTGTGTCCACATGTTCTCATTGTTCAACACCCGCCTATGAGTGAGAACATGCGATGTTTGATTTTCTGTTCTTGTGTTAGTTTGCTGAGAATGATGGTTTCCAGGTTCATCCATGTCCCTACAAAGGACATGATATCATCATTTTTTATGGCTGCATAGTATTCCGTGGTGTATATGTGCCACATTTTCTTTGTCCAGTCTATCATCAATGGACATTTGGGTTGGTTCCAGGTCTTTGCTATTGTAAACAGTGCCACTATGAACATGGTGTGTGCATGTATTTTTATAACACAATGATTTATAGTCCTTTGGGTATATACCCAGTAATGGGATTGCTAGGTCAAATGGAATTTCTATTTCTAGATCCTTGAGGAATTGCCACACTGTCTTCCACAATGGTTGAACTAATTTACACTCCCACCAACAGCGTAAAAGTGTTCATAAATTTTAATTTCCTATCTTAAACCATGCCCCCCTACTCCTCCTTACTTGTCTTAAACAAAAGTCGACTCTCCATTAGGAATGCTGTTTCTTCTATAGCTCTCTCAGATAAAAGCTATTTACTCTTACTCCTTTAAGACCATTATTTTTCTTCCTTATTGAATAAAAATCATTCTTGTGTGTCTGGCAACTTCCTCTCTCTTTACAAAAACCACAAAGCAAATTTGTGGTCATTCTCCTCACTCAAGAAAGACATAAGCACATGTCTTCTTCTTTACCCCAACACCTGACATCACTTGACATAGCCTCAAGTTTGGCCTCTCAAATCTTTAGTCTTCTCATCTCCAATGTTGTTTCACTCTGTGCTACACTTGGTTACATCCCTGACCTCATCAACAGAAACCATACCACATGCAAGATTGGGAACTCAACTCAAGTGACGGCCAAAAATGGAAGCTATTGAACTTTGTGCTGATTTAGATAATGGGCACAGCTGAAAAAACTAGATGGAACAGATCAAGACTTGATTGAAGCATGCCATAAAGGGCCTGAAGCTGCTCCTTGAAGAACAGAAAACTGGAAGAGGAAGAGAAAAGCACTGGAACTGTAGGCTGAAGTTTTAGAAGAAGATAGGTCTACAACAGAGGGGGAGACCTGAGATCCCAGCGAAACTGATGAGCAAAGGAGACTGAAAACATTTTGCTGTGACAAAAAAGATAACTCGTTCTTTGCCCCTTTTCAAGGTATTTCAGTTCAAAATTTGAAATGCTTGTTATGCTTCCTTACATGTTGGACTGTTGTTTCTTTTCAACGCAACACCAGGCTGAGGTACATTATTCAAGGTACACAACACTCCTATCTCTGGCCTACCCTTCTCACTCACTTTTCATACAAGGAAAATTCTTTAACTTCATTGAGATCTCCAATCCCCTAAACTACGTCATCTTTTCTCTATAGTCATCAACTCCTTCCTATTTTCTAATTTCTTCGCAACTTCAGAATCTGTGTCCAGTAGTTTAATAATTCTCAACCTTGGATGGATGCCCATTGCAGACTTCCGTGCCTCCGTGCCTGCATAGCGCAGCTGTAATGGTGCCGTGGGGAATGGCCATAATGCTTCAGATGTTTTTTAAATCTATGTTCATAAATAAGATGAGTCTGTCATATTCTATAATTACACTGTCATCTAATTTTTATGAGTTTAGTTTTCAAATGAGATTTGGGGCATTCCTCTCTTTCCTATTCTCTGGAAGTGTTTTATAGGATTTGAATTTTGATCATTAGATGTGTTTTCTTTTTCTTTTTTTTTTTTTGTACAATTGTAATTATGTCACCTGTTGGATGTGTTTTACATAGAACTTTGTTAAAAACATCTGGGCCTAATAATTCCATGCAGAAGTTTAAAGAAAAAGTAAATATTAATCTACTAATTCAATTTCTTTATTGGTTGTAAGTCTTTTCAAATTTTCCACTTCTATTTCACTCAGTTTTGATATACATTGTTTCCTAGGAGATTGTGTGTTTTGAACATCTTTATATTTATTAACCCAAAGTTAGTTATAGAACTCCCTTATTTTTTATTTCTACATCTGTAGCTGTGTGACCTTTTTGTTCTTTACATTATGTATGTGTGCTATTTCTTTTTTGTCTGAAATTAATTTGTTTAGGTTTTTATTTTTAAAAAACACTTTTTTGTTGACGGTCCTATCTTATCTTTGCTTATTATTTATTAATTTCTGATCTTTAAAATGTTTTTCCTTCTACTTTTGTTGGGTTTTCTCGAATTGAATGCCTAGCTTGTCATTTCAGGCCTTCTTTTCAAAAAAACAAACTTATTAAAGTAAAAGTTACATACACTAAAATGCACAAATTTTTATATTTCATTGAGTTTTGACAAATGTGTAATCACCACTATAGCCAATAAAGAGATCATTTTCAGTACTCCAAAATTTCCTTGTGCCCCTTTGCAGCCAGTCTCCACCACTATCCTAGTCTGGTCCCAGGGAACAGCTGAACTGCTTTCTGTCAATATAAATTAGTTTGCCTTTTCTAAACTTTTTTTTTTTTAGCAACATAATTTTTTATTTTATTTATCTATTTGTTTATTTATTTATTTATTTAATTTTGAGTCAGAGTCTCTCACCATCTCCCAGGCTGGAGTGCAGTGGTGCAATCTCAGCTCATTGCAACTCCGCCTCCTGGGTTCAAGAGATTCTCCTGCCTCAGCCTCTGAGTAGCTGGGATTACAGGTGCCACCATGCCCAGCTAATTTTTTGTATTTTTAGTAGAGACGGGGTTTCACTATGTTGGCGAGGCTGGTCTCGAACTGCTGGCCTTGTGATCCGCCAGCCTCAGCCTCCCAAAGTCCTGGGATAACAGGCATGAGCCACTATGCCTGGCCTTTGTTTTTTCAACCCAAATATGTGACCAAGCACCTTAATTTTAAGTGATTCAGAAAGAAAAATTATGTGTACTACGCCTGTGACTTTTCTGTAAGTTTGGGATTGTTTCAAAGCAATATATTAAGACATCAACCAAAGTTATCTGCACGGTTTTTTGTTTTTTGAGATAAGGTCTTGCTCTGTCACCAAGGCTGGAGTGCAGTGGCGCTATCTCGGCTCACTGCAGCCTCTGCCTCCTGAGTCCAAGCGATTCTCATGTCTCAGCCTCCCCAGTAGCTGGGACTACAGGCGTGTACCACCTCGTCCAGGTAAGTTTTGTATATTTGGTAGAGATGAGGTTTCACCAGGTTGCCCAGGCTGGTCTCGAACTCCTGACATCACCCGCCTTGGCCTCCCAAGTTGCTGGGATTACAGGCATAAGCCACCACACCTGGCACATTTTTTTTTTTTTTTTGAGACAGAGTTTCACTCTTGTTGCCCAGACTGGAGTGCAATGGTGTGATCTCGGCTCACTGCAACCTACGCCTCCCAGGGTTCAAGCGATTCTCCTTCCTCAGCCTCCTGAGTAGCTGGGATTACAGGCATGCACCACCACACTTGGCTAATTTTGTATTTTTAGTAGAGATGGGATTTCTCCGTGTTGGTCAGGCGGGTCTCGAATTCCCAACCTCAGGTGATCCACCCGCCTCAGCCTCCCAAAGTGCTGGGATTACAGGCATGAGCCACCGTGGCTGGCCATTTTTTTTAATTAAAAAAAAAAAAAAAGACTGGGCTTGGTGGCTCAAGCTCCTAATCCCAGTACTTTGGGAGGCCGAGGTGGGAGGACTGCTTGAGGCCAAGAGTTTGAGAACAGCTATGCCACCTCATAGGCTTACTATATTGATAGCAAGACCCTGTTTCTACAAAAAATTTACAACTTAGCTGGATATGGTGGTGATGCATGCCTGTAGTCCTGGCTACTGAGGAGGGTGAGGTGGTAAGAAGGCTTGAGCCTGGGAGGGGTAGAGGCCACTGCACTTCAGCCTAGGCAACTGAGTGAGACTCTGCCTGTAATTTAAAAACAAAATCAAACAAACAAAAAACTATCTAGTGGAATCTGTAAGATACAGCTAAATTGAAACAAGAAAAATCATTGCCTCAGAAACTTACCTTAACAAGAAAAAAATGACGATGAATGAATTGACTATCCAATTCAAGAAGGTAGAGGGGGCCAAGCGTGGTGGCTCACGCCTGTAGTCCCAGCTAAAATTTAATATAAGTGAAATCATACACATATTTTCTTCTGTATCTGGCTTTTTTTTGCTCAGCATAATGTATTTCAAATTCATCCATGTTGAAATTTATCTATGTATTAGCAGTTTGTTCTTTTTCATTACTGAGTAGTGTTCCATTCTACAAATTACATTAGTTTGTTTTACTTGCCTGTCAGTAGGCATTTCGGTTGTTTCCAGTTTGGGGCTGTTATGAATAAAGCTGGTATAAATACTTGTGTACAAGTCATTTTCTGAATGCACGTTTTTATTTCTCATGAGTAAATACCAGAAATAAAATTGCTGAGTCACATGTTAAATATATGTTTAACTGATAAGAAATTGTGAAATTCTTTTCCAAAATAATTACACAATTTTACAACTACTTTGGAAAATGACATTTGAGAGTTTCACTTGCTCCATATCTTCACCAACACTTGGCATTGTCTATTTTACTTTAATTATTCTCAAAGATATGTAGTCATCTCACTGTAGTTTTAATTACATTTCCCTGAAGTCTAGTGATGTTAAACAACTTTTTATGTGATCATTAGTCAGTCATAAATCCTCTTATCAACTGCATTTGCCTCATTTTTTGTCTTATTATTGAGTTGTAAGAGTTATTTTTGAAGTCTAGATATAAGCTATTTATTAAACATATTTGTGATACAAAATAGAGAAAGAGAGGGAAAGTTTTGGTATTAAATCTTTTCTAATTTTCTTTAATTAGTATTTTAAACTTTTCACTGTAATTACATGGTGACTCATGAGTTACTTAGAAATGAATTTTGAATTTTCAGATGTAGATTGTTTTACATTATCTCTTTGTTATTGATTACTATCAATTGTATGGTGGTCAGAGAACATGGTCTTTTATCCTGGTTCTGAAATTTGTTCATATGTAATCATTTATGTTACTTTATGTGACAAATTTCACAAATGTATGCTCAAGGTGAATCTGTATTCTCTGTTTGGTTCATATATACTTTTAATTGTGATCAATATTAGATCAGTATTTTTAATTGTGTTGTTAGAATCTTTCATATATTTATTATGACACAAAATCTTCCAATATGATTATAGATGTGTAGGTTCTACTGTACTTCTATCAGCTTTTGCCTTATATATTTTCAGGTCTTAATATTAGTTGGACACAAGTGGAAAAATTTTAAACATTTCTGGTGAATGTTAGCTATTATCATGTAGTGAGTGTTATTTCCCTAATAATGTTTTTGGCCTTAAACATATGACCTTTTAAAAAGTATTAGTAATAGTATTTTCCTGCTGTATCTTCCTCTGTTCTTTCACTTTGAATCTTTTTATGTGCTTTTGTTTTAGAAATGCCTCTTGTCAATACCATTATATTAGTCTGTTTTCACTCTGCTAATAAAAACGTATCCGAGACCAGGTAATTTATAAAGAAAAGAGGTTTAAATGACTCACAGTTCAGCATGGCTGGGGGAGACCTCAGGAAACTTACAATCTTGGCAGAAGGGGAATCAAACATGTCCTTCTTCACATGGCAGCAAAAAGGAGAAGAATGACTGCCCAGCAAAGGGGGAAGCCCTTTATAAAACCATCAGATCTCGTGAGAACTAACTCACTATTATGAGAATAGGATGGTGGAAATCACCCTAATGATTCAATATCTCCACCTGGTCCCTCCTATGATGTGTGGGGATTATGGGAACTACAATTCAAGATGAGATTTGGGTAGGGACACAGTGTAACCATACCAACCGTCAAACTAAGTTTGTTTTTTAATTTAGTCTGGCAATTCTGTTTCTTAAATAATATATATATATATATATATATATATATATATTCCTTTACATTGTGATTACATACACATGTACATATTGATGTATAATTACCTAAAGTAAAATGTACAGTGTATAATTTGATGAGCTTTGACAAATGTATACTCTTGTAATCAACACAACAATCAAGGTTATTCCATCCTGAAATTTATCTTAAGCTCCTTTCCCTTTACTCTCATTCTCCTCACAGAAACGAGCACTATTCTAATTTCTATCCATGTGGTTTAGTTTGGCCTGTTTTGGGACTTCATATAAATGGATTATTTATGTCTTTTTGTGGTCTGTCTTTTAATACTTAACCTATTTTTCTTAGATTCATGGCCGTTGTTGCATGTATCAGAGGTTTATTGTTTTATTTCTGAGTAGTATCATGTTATATGAATATACTCGCATATTTTTATTACTATCATTTAATCTTTTGCTTTTAATTTACTTGCCTACTTTATGCTTCTTTTGATTCATCATGTATTTCATTCCATTTTTTTCTTATCCATGAGTTTGGGAGTTACATACTTTATTTCTATTCTTTCAGTAGCAATCATTAATAATTTAACATGCACACTAACAAAATGTAAAATTTATTAATAACTCTCATTGTCTCTTGAACAATACAAGTACCTTAGTACACTTTATTTTCAATATTCACTTCTCGTTTTACAGGTGTTTTGTCCAGCATTTTAGCTCCATCTTGTTTTCTGAAATTCCCAAATTATAATAATTATTGTTTCATATACTGAAGTTTAGACTTACATATGATAACTAAGTTTTTTTGCTATTTGTTTTTATTTGGCAGATTCTTAAAGAGTTGTAGTTTCTTGTAAGACATTCTTTTAAAATTCCCTTAGTGAAAGTATACTACTGGTAAACTCAGTTTTGTTTGTTCAAAATGTATTTACTTTGCCCTCATTTTTGAATAATATTTTTAAAATAATATTTTTAAAAGAGACATAATTCTAGTTCAAGAATTTTTTTCTCAACAATTTGCAAATATTCTACTGTCTTTTGGCTTCCATTTTTGAATAAATAATTTTAATTGGCAGTATAATTGTACATATTTATGGGGTACAGTTTGATATTTTGATACATAGATGTTGGGTAATGATTCAATCAGATACTGTGTTCAACACATTATGCATTTATAATTTTTTTGTGTCAAGACCATTCATTTCATAATATACAATATTTTACTATTAACCAAAGGCACCCTCCTGTGCAATAGAATACCAGAATTTATTCTTTCCATTTCATTGTAACTTTGTACCATTGACCAACCTCTCCTAATCCTCCCCTCCCTAGTCTGTGGTAACCAGTGTTTCATGGTTCTACACTCTACTTCTATGATATCAACTTTTTAGAAAGAAAATTTATGTATGAGTGAGACCATGTAGTTTTTGTCTTTCTGTGTGTGGTTTATTTCATTTAACATAATGTCCTCCAGGTTCGTGCCATCACAAATAATATAATTTTTCTCTTTTTAAAGGCTGAATAGTATTCTATTGTGTATATACACCACATTTTATTAATCCATTCATCCATTGCTGGACATTTAGGTTCATTCCATATCTTGGCTATTGTAAATAGTGCTACAATAAACATGGGAATGCAGATTTCTCTTTGACATACTGATTTTATTTCCCTTTAATATATACCCAGTAGTAGTATTGATGGATCATATGGTAGCTCTATGTTTAATTATTTGAGGAGTCTCCATACCATACTGTTTTCCATAGTGGTTATACTAATTTACAATCCCACAAACATATGCAAGTTTTCCTTCTTTTCCACATCTGTGCCAGCATTTGTTTTATTTTGTCTTTTTGGTAGTAGACATTCTAACTGGAGTGAAGTGATATCTCATAATGGTTTTGATTTGCATTCCCTGATGATTAGTTATGTTGAGCATTTTTAAATACCTGTTGGCCATTTGTATGTCAGATAAATGTCTATTAAGGTCTTTTGTCTATTTTTATTTTTGTATTAATTATTATTTTTGAGACAGAATCTTGATCTATCACTCAGGCTGGAGGGCAGTGGCGTGGTTTCGGCTCATTGCAACCTCCGCCCCCTGGGTTCAAGTAATTCTTCTGCCTCAGCCTCCCTAGTAGCTGAGATTACAGACGTGCACTACCATGCCCAGCTAGTTTTTGTATTTTTACTAGAGATGGGGTTTTGCTATGTTGGACAGACTGGTCTTGAACTCCTAACCTCAAGTGATCCACCCATCTCAGCCTCTGAAAGTGCTGGGATTACAGGTGTGAGCCACCACACTCAGGCTCTTTTGCCTGCTTTTTAATTGGGTTATCTGCTTTTTTTGTTTTAGTTTTTTGCTGGTAAGTTGTTTAAATTCCTTATGTATTATGGATATTAACCTCTTGTCAGATAGATAATTTAAAAGTATTTCTCTCTCATTCCATAGGTTGTTTCTTCATTCTGTTAATAGTTTCCTTTGCTGTGAAAAATTTTTTTAGTTCAATGTAATCCCAGCTATTTCTGCTTTTGTTGCATGTGCTTTTGAAATCATATTTAACAAATTTATGCCCAGCCCAATGTCATGAAGCATTTTTTTCTGTTTCATTCTAGTATACTTTCACAGTTTTTGGTTTTACATTTAAGTCTTTAATTCACATTGACCTGATTTTTGTCTATGGTAAAACATAGAATATAGTCTTATTATTCTGCATGTGAATATCTGATTTTCCCACCACAATTTATTGAAGAGACTGTCTTTTTTCCAATGTGTATTATTGGCACCTTTGTTTAAAGTCAGTTGGATGTAGGTGTATGAATTTATTTCTGGACTTTCTATTCTGTTTCATTGGTCTATCTGTCTGTTTTTATGTCAGTACCATGCTGTTTAGGTTATGGTATCTTTATCATATATTTTGAAGTCAGGCTGTGCAACATCTCCAACTTTTTTCTTTTTATCCAGGATTTCTTTGGCTATTTGAGGTCTTTTGTTGTTTTATATGAATTTTATCTTTCTTTTTCTATTAATATGGGGAATGTCATTGGCATTTTGATAGGGATTGCATTAAATCTGTACATCATTTTAGGTAGTATGGCCATTTTAACAATATTCATTCTTCCAATCTATGAACACATGGTATCTTTTGTGTACTCTTCAATTTCTTTCACTGAAGTTTTATAGTTTTCATTGTAGAGATATTTCACCTCCTTGGTTAAGTTTATTCCTAGGTATCCTTTTTATTTGTAGCTATTGTAAATGGAACTCCTTTCTTTATTACTTTTTCAAGTAGTTCACTATTAGTGCATAGAAATGCTACTAATTTTTGCATGCTGATTTTGTATCCTGCAGCTTTTCTGAATTTTTTAAATTAGTTGTACAGTTTTTGGTGGTGTCTTTGGGGTTCTCTCTATATACAATTATGTCACATACAAACAGGAACAATCTGACCCTCTCCTTTGCAATTTGGGTGTCTTTTATTTCTTTACCTTGCTTAATTGCTCTGTCTAGGACTTACAATACTACATTGAATAGAAGTGGTAAGAATGGTCATATTTGTCTTGTTTCTGTTCAATATAAAGTTAGCTATGGGTTTTTCATATATGGCTTTTACTGTGTTGAGTTACAAACCTTCTGTACCAAATTTCTTGAGAGCTTTCATCATGAAGAATGTTGAATTTTGTCAAATGTTTTTTCTGTGTCTATTGAAATGATTATTTGGTTTTTGTTAAATTATGCTTGGATCCCTGAGATGAATCTTACTTGATCGTAGTGAATGATCTTTTTAATGTACTGTTGGATTCAATTTGCTAGTATCTGGTTGAGAATTTTTGCATCTAGCTTCCTCAGGGATATTCGCCTGTAGTTTTCTTTTCTTGTTGTGTCCTTTCCCAATTTTCGAACCTGAGTAATGTTGGCCTTATAAAATGAATTTGAAAGTATTCTTCTTAAATTTTCTGAAATGGTTTGAGAAGTGGTATTAGTTCTTTTTTAAATATTTGGTAGAATTCAGCAGTTTTTGAGTATTTACTTACAGTTGAATTGTAGATGTTTTCCCTTTTCTTTCTAAATGCTTTTAAGAACTACTTTTCTCTGTTTTCTGCTCATTAACAACAGTGAATCTTGGTAGGATTTTCTTTTATTGTTCCTTTCCTTGTCCTTTCTAAATGTGATGACTTATTGTCTTCAATTCTAGAAAATTCTTAGCCTTTTATATTTTGATTATTCTCCATCTCATTCTCTTTTCCTGGAACTTTATTTAGACACATGGTAAAGCTTCTCATTTTATTTTTGGTATCTCTTAGTCTGTCTATGTATTTTCTATTTCTTTAATTCTTTCTGTAAGTTTCCTTATTTCATATTTTGTAGTTTACTAGTCTCTCTTTAGCTCTGGCTGATCTGCTTTAACCTTTTCATTTAGTTTTTAATATCAAAGATTATATTTTTCACATCTAGAAGTTCACTTTACTTCCTTTCTTCTCTTCTCACATTTTTTCTATTCTGCCTTTTAATTTCTTAAATAATTTAATACTAAATTATTTGGATCCTACTTCTGCTGATTATAATGCTGGCTGTCACTCATGGTGACTTGTGTTTTGTAATTTCTATTGTTTTTATAATTTTCTATTATAAACTCATTGTCATTTCAGTGACTTTAACTGTAGAAATGCTATGAGGTTGAATTAAAAGTATGTCTCTCCAGAGCAAATTTATTTTTCTTCTACCAAATACCCTAAGATGACTTTAAGTTAATTTCTTAGTGTGAGGATTTATGGACCTTGTGAATAGCATAAATGCAAAGCCAAAACCTACATGAGGACTGACATATTGTTATGAACTCTCAGAGGTGACTTTTTCCATGTAAAGTACAGGTTGAGTAAGATACCTTTCCTTTGGATGAGAGGCAAAGATGTAGAACTTTGAGGCACTCAGGTTTACATGGCGATATCTGTTCTAACTCCCCACCCCACATGGGCCCAAAGCCTAGTCTCTGCCCTAGGCTAAGCCATTCAAATCCTACTGTCTTCATTAATGAGATTTGTAAATATCTTTGGGGTAGCCATAGCTTCAGTTTTGCTTTATCAGTCCGATTATTTTTAAATTTTTGCTCATTGGGATTTCTCTTTCTTGACAGTTCAACATGACATCTAGTAAGATATCAGTTATATTTTACAAAGCACTTTAAAGTGTTGGTCTTGGAAGGTTTTGTAGAATACCTAGTTCATTATGTTGCTGAAAATTGCAATAACCATTAACTCTTCAACCAATATCTGTGGGGCTTCCACCTCTATCACTTATTAAAACTGTTCTTGCCAAGGACACCTCCATGTTGACAAACTTCATGTACAGCGTTCAGCCTCACCTTACCAGGCCTCTGAAAGATACTCAACATGTGCAACCATTTCTTCATTCTTGATGCACTTTATTCTCCCATGCTCTTAGTTTTTCTCCTAACTCTCTGGGTACCTCTTCTTAGTCTCCTCTGAGTGTCTAATCAATTCAAACCTAAAGTTTTAAAATTATCCTTATAAATACGGTAATAAGAAGAGATAAAAATCTCAAAATGTTATAATAAGCAACATATGTTTCAGGAGTCTTCCATACACTGCCAGCTAATGCTTATTATGATATTATTATTGCTATGCCCTTATAATCTTTTTTTTTTTTTTGAGATGGAGTCTCACTCTGTCACCCAGGCTAGAGTGCAGTGGCATAATCTCGGCTCACTGCAACCTCTGCCTCCCAGATTCAAGTGATTCTCCTGCCTCAGCCTCCTGAGCAAGTAGGACTACAGGCACCTGCCACCACACCCAGCTAATTTTTGTATTTTTAGTTGAGATGGGGTTTTGCCATGTTGGTCAGGCTGGTCTTGAACCCTTGACCTCACTTACCTTGGCCTCCCAAAGTGCTGGGAATACAGGCGTGAGCCACTGCACCTGGCCCTTATTATCATTTTTATGTAAAGTTAATTTTCATCGCAGTATGTTATCACACAATGAAGCTGAAGTGAAATATAGCTTGGCTTCACCATGCGGAACTATTCTACCCAATAATGGAGAGGAATTATGTTTCTGCTTAAGAGTGTGAACTCTAAAGCTAGACTACCTCATTTCAAATTCCTGCTGCACTACTTTCTAGCTTTATGATCCAAAGCATGTACTCTAACCATTCTGTGCCTTGGGTTCCTCGTCTATAAAAGAGAAGAAATTATAGTACCACCTAGAAGATTGAGGACATACTTAGTCCCTAGCACATACAGGTTGAATATCCATTAACCAAAATGCTTGGGACTAGAAGTGTTTTGGATTTTGAATTTTTTCAGATTTTGGAATATTTGCATACACGCAATAAGACATCTTGGGAATGAGACTCAAGCCTAAACATAAAATTTATTTATGTTTTATACACACCTTACATACATAACCTAAAGGCAAGTTTCATTTTCCCCAGGGAATACTGAAGAAACTGCGTGTTGTGCAACTGCTTTTTGACTGTTCTCCACCACATGAGGTCAGGGGTGGGATTTTTCATTTATAGCATTATGTCAATGTTCAAATAGTTTTGGATTTTGGAGCATTTTAGATTTTAGATTTTCGGATTAAGGAAGCTCAACTTGTACTAAGCACTGTGTAACTGCTGTCTATTAAGATTCTTTTCTACTATTGCATTGACATCTGTATTTTTTTTTTTTTTTTTTTTTTTTTTGAGACAGTCTCACTGTCACCCAGGCTGGAGTGGCTGGAGTGCAGTAGTGCGATCTTGGCTCACTGCAACCTCCGCCTCCTGGGTTCGAGCGATTCTCCTGCCTCAGCCTCCCGAGTAGCTGGGACTACAGGCACCTGCCACCGCACCTGGCTAAGTTTTATATTTTTAGTAGAGACGGGGTTTCACCATGTTGTCTAGGCTGATCTCAAACTCCTAACCTCCAGTGATCCGCCCACCTCAGCCTCCCAAAGTGCTGGGATTACAGGTGTGAGCCACGGTGCCCAGCCTGTACTCTCTTATACACAGCCAGCTATAACTAACGGGAGTAAAGAATTGTGAACTGTGCAAATAATTTTGACACAGAGATTGAGATAGCCAACTATATTTCTGGACTCCCCATGTATGAGTTAGTCTCAGCTACTGCTGAGTTGCTTGCTAGATGCTTTGGAAACTCATACAGAATGCAAAGAAGCAAAAAAAGTGACCAGGAAGTCTCTAACTTTTTCATCTGTCCTAATGAAAATCATTAGATAATAGCACGGTTTAGCAATAATTAGGTAATAGCCTGGGGTAGTGTACACCTCAGTAGATTCAAAATGAGAGAGGGCAACATGGTCATACTTAATGAGAATTTTCTAAGCATAACTGGCCCTCCAAGACACTTCACTGAGATATCCCTAAGTGTTTCATTTCAGGGAATTTCTGGGGAACACCAGCATTTCAACAAAGCTGAGACCGTAACACCACCAGTTTCCACTGTGCAACCTGCCACAGCAAAACAGCAGAGGACTTTCAGGAACACAGTCAGCTTTGCTTGAGGGCCAATAAGCAAAACTTGGTGGCTGCCATGCTGGATCACTCTGCCACTCCTGGTTACCAGGATAACTTGAAAGTACCGGTGAGGTTTTCTGTGAGGTTTCAGATGTGGGCTAGGATAAATTATGAGAACTTCTAGATGACCTATGGTTTCACAATAATCCCTATTAGGTCAAAACAGGGGAGCAAGTCAAATCTGTACTCTGTCCCTCCTCATATATCTAATCTGTCTTGGCTGTGACAGGCTGTGAGGACCCAGCCCCAAGAATGAGGACTCCAAAACTATATTACTACAAAGAAATATGAAGGAGGCATCCCAAAGCTGGATGAAACCTGGCACAAGCACTCTGACCTGGCCGAAGCACTTAGAAAATGAGAATTTTCTAAACATAACTGGCCCTCCAAGACACTTCACTGAGATATTCCTAAGTGTTTTATTTCAGGGCATTTCTGGGGAACACTGGCATTTCAACATAGCTGAGACCATACCACCACCAGTTTCCACTGTGCAATGTGCCACGGCAAAACAGCAGAGGACTATCAGGAACACAGTCAGCTTTGCTTGAGGAGCGCACCACTCTCAGAATGTGCTTGCTTAGGGGGATACCAAAAGCTTTTTAGAATAAAAGTTGCAAATATAAGCACCTGCAGAACCAGGCAGATAATAGAAAGCAGTAAGGACAGGGTACGTAGGTGGGAAATTGGAGAGTGCTTTATCTGAAGTGGCTGCAATTGATCAGCTTCAGAGAAATGTTACCCAACCAACAGAGGTCAAAGCTAATCTAATTATTTTTGTTGTAATTGTTGTTGTTTTTGAGATGGAGTCTCACTCTGTCACCCAGGCTGGAGTGCAGTGGCATTATCTCGGCTCACCACAACCTCCGCATCCCGGGTTCAAGCAATTCAGCCTCAGCCTCCCAGGTAGCTGGGATTACAGGCACATACCACTGTGCCTGGCTAATTTTTTGTGTTTTTATCTGCAGGTCATATTTGACTCGTGGCTGTGAATTTACCTCCCATGTTTTAGAAGAAGGGTTCCTGACCCTTTTAAAATGTACCTTGTTGCCACAGTTTAGGGCATGGTCACATTCGTGTGACCAAGGGACATCAGAGTGCTTATACACTGCAGGAAAGGCATGCTGGAACACCATGCTCCCTAGCGAGGACTGGTGCAACCAGGAGTGGGGGAAAAAAACAGTGTTATTCCCCCTACTCACAAATGTCTTTTTTTTCCTACTTCATTATTATCATTCTTCCTAAACTCTTTTATAAAGAAAAAACATGCATTATATTTCTACATCTTTATATTATATTTATTCACTATAATTAAATGTGTGTATATCTGTCTCTTACAAAATTACAAACATCATAAAACATTTAGAATTATAAGTGCCTTCTAGTTTATTAAGGTGCCAGGCTCAAGGTGCAGGATGCCAAGTAAGAGCTATCAAAGGTCCTAATGAAACGTGGCACTGCTGCGCCAGTCTTCCTTGGGCAAACTCCTGAACCCACTCCATGTGACAAAAAGCACCCAGTGTAGTGAAGGCATTGGTATTGGTGGCATTCTGTTACATATGACAAAATCTAATCCTAACTTATATAGCCTGAAAATTTTTTGTGAAAAAAAAAATAGAAGCCTTTCCAATGTGCTTTATAATGTGGAAACTTCTTCAGTATTTTTTATCTTTTTATATAGCACATTTAGGGATCTATCAACAGGCAGCCATGAGCTCTAAAGTCAGACTTTCACGAATTGACTGCTTTCTTCAGCCATTGGGCAAACCCTCAAATTTAGAAGATTTAGCTGAAGTGGATCATGAATGTAATGATGTTTTCTCAGGATTTCGAGGCCACCTTTCTAAAGCATTTTGTCAACAGCTCTCCATGAATCTTCAGAGCTGATTAGGAGATAAGCTGGTACTTCCAAACCCTTCTCCCGTAATTTTCAAGTTTTTTTCTTGAGACTTCTAAGTTTCTAACCATTAATGTGTTTTGCTAAACCTGAGAAGGATAATCTATGACTGCTTTTAATTAATAAATCAATAACTACATATCAAAGGATGTTTTCATTTTTCCTTCCTGCTAGAACACCAGTTCCCTGAAATAGACATGCAGATAATATTTAAAATGACTAGAAATGCAAATGTGACCACAGAAACAATGACCTTAGCAACTATGCCAGCAGTGTGGATTGTTCAAGAAAGGAGGGGGTTCCCACCTCCAGTTACTCTCAATCAGTCAAAGCAGGGATGTTTGACTATCGAAAATCATCCAAAACAAACAAACAAGCAAAAAAGCAAGCAGCACAACCAATTCTAAAAGGCATGGCTACAATCACCAATAAAAAAACTTCCACAATTTAAACTTATCACATTAAATGGTCTAAGGATTGTTATCATGAGCAAGGCACTCTGATCATCTGAAGCTAGGCTGCGGATGGTTTCATGCTGTAAAAGGAGACAATATACTGAGACTTTTCACAGAAAATGCTCTTTTGAGGCTATTAAAGCAGATGCTCTCTTTCCCTTACTCTGGAGCCTCCCGTGGGGTGAATGCAGTCGCTTCTAGATCAAGTGCCCACACTGAAGTACTCAAATCCATTTAATGAGGCATCATGACTAAATTTGGCAAGGTTTGTTCCCCCCTGCTTCTTTTCTACCTCAAACTGTTTTGATTCATTTGTGAAAAATTTACTTTTGCCGATTGAAAAACTCTTTTGTGGCTGCCAGTCACTAATCTCCCCCTCTGACACATCCATTCAACTAGACTAAATCCAATATTGACATTTGTATCTTAGGGGAAAGGAGGTTAAGCAATGGGAGGAAAAGCAGCTCCCAAGCCACGCCAAACACTGCACAGCATCTAAATGAGCGACGACGGGTTTGATTTGAGGGGGAACCCCGAGAACTCAGGGGGGGCTTTGATCACATCCAGGGGCCGTCATTCTCTAGCTAGGCAGCCAAACAGAAGCTGTTTGATGCTATCTATAGGTGTCTGTAGCAGCCTAATTAAAATTCTTCCTAGTGCTCAGAGATCATTCCTCAGTACCATCATCTCAAGGGAATCTCTTCAATGTTTCTATAGGACTTTGCTTTCTCTGGCATTAAAAAATGTAATCCTCCACTGTAGTGCCTTGAATGTTCTGCTCACTTCTAGGATGACTGGAATTCTCTTCTTAGACACTGGCCTTAAGGTAATAGGGAGGGAGTAAGGGTCCTTCCTACCAAAGCCCTGCTAGGTGATCTATTGAGTGAGAACCCTCCCATATCTCCCACCTCCATGCCCAGAGTGTATGACTGCAAGTCTTCAGTGTGTGGCGAACATACTGACAGCTGCTTATTTAATACAGGCATTTCTAGAAAAACAAACATGTTTATTTTAATTTGAAATTTAAAATATAGATTACATTGCCATGTGAGAAAATAAATATTTGTCGTGGCAATTAAATGTTAAAGAGTGAATTTCACATGACTGAAGGAATCGAATAGAAATGGAAGTGAGAAAAACTCAAAGTACAATTTGCAAACAAGAGGAATGACCCAGTATTATTTGTATTCAAATCTTTTAATATCTATTTCTTTTATCCAACCTTCTTCATCACTGAGGCATTACTCTTCTTTGTGTTTCCTACCAAGTTTAACAAAAAGGAAACTATAATGTTACACAGAGCGTGCAAAAATATTCTCTGGTAAATAATATCAGACTGTCATGGCATGAAACAACTTAGCTCCTATGCCGTCTCGATAATGTATTGCTAAATTCTGTTTCTTTAGAAACATGCTAATTTTGTCCAAGTTGCTGATAGGGTGCAAGTTTGTCTGCAGAATCCTAATATAATACTCTATTATGTCTTTCTGCAGAGCTGCACACACAATTCTGTTATTGTAAAACTGCCACACTACAAACTTTGGGAACACAGAACATAATCATATACTTATGAAAACGTATGTATATGACAATTTATATTTTGTTTGCAATTACCTTTAAAAGGAAAATCATCAGTAGTGATTTCCTCTCTTATTTTTAACCAAGAGTGGTCAACATTTTTTCCCAGAAGTGTATGATTTTTGCCTGTTTTGTATCTACCACATATATCATAAGCTGGATTTCACCACATATTAACAGCCACATCAGTTCCTTCTTGTTCCTCATGTTCAAGACAGATAAGCCAACTTCCTATGTTCAAGCCCTCTAGGTTCCTCTTTCCTACCTACCTTTGAGTGAAACTGACTGTCAAGCTCCATTAAGCTAGTAATATGTAAATGTTATAGCATGCTGCATCAGCTACTCATCACTATTGCCATCAACTCCACAGATCAGTTAGAAAAATGGTGAAGTGGGCCAGGCACGGTGACTCAGGCCTATAATCCCAAGGTGGGCGGATCACAAGGACAGGAGTTCAAGAATAGCCTGGTCAACATGGTGAAACCCCATCCCTACTAAAAGCACAAAAATTAGCTGGGTGTGGTGGTGGGCGCCTGTAATCCCAACTACTTGGGAGGCTGAGGCAGGAAAATTGCTTGAACCCGGAAGGTGGAGGTTGCAGTGAACCAAGATGGCACCACTGCACTCCAGCCTGGGTGACACAGCAAGACTCCATCAGAAAAAAAAAAAAAAAAAAAAACCTGGGTGCGGCAGCTCACACCTGTAATCTCAGCACTTTGGGAGACTGATGTGGGCGTATCACAATGTCAGAAGATCGAGACCATCCTGGCAGACCATCCTGGCCAACATGGTGAAACCCCCTCTCTACTAAAAATACAAAAATTAGCTGGGCATGGTGGCACACCCCTGTAGTCCCAGCTACTTGGTAGGCTGAGGCAGGATAATTGCTTGAACCCGGGAGGCGGAGGTTGCAGTGAGCTGAGACCAGGCCACTGTACTCCAGCCTGGTGACAGAGTGAAACTCCGTCTCAAAAACAAAAACAAAAACGAAAGAATATACCTTTCATCTTTTATTTCCAAATTTTAAATTGCATAATTAACAAACTTTTAGTTTATCCAGGACTTGAGGAAGACTGAATAATAGCCCAAAGATATACATGTCCTGAACTTGTGAATATGTTATCTTACATGGCACAGAGATCCTTGCAAATGTGATACAATTAAGGACTTTGAAACGAGAAGATTATTGTGGATTATTCCAGAAGGCTCAGTGTAATGGCAAAGAAGGAGATCTTTGTATCTCCCTGTTTAGAAAGGGAAGCAAGAGGATCAAAGGTAGAAATATGAGATGTGACGACAAAAGCTGAGGTTGAAGTGATACCCTATGAAGATGGAGGAAGGGGCCATGAGCCAAGGAATGTGGGCAGCCTTTAGAAGCTGGGAAAGGCAAGGAAGTAGATTCTCCCATACAACTGCCAGAAAGAATGCAGCCCTACCAACTCACTTTGGACTTCTGACCTCTAGCAGAGTAAGACACTAAATCTGATTTGTTTAAACCCTTTCCATTTGTGCTAATTTGTTACAGCAGCCACAGCAAACTCATACAGGGCTCATAGAGAGGACATCACAGCATCTCAAATACCACACTTGGTAGAATAATGGCAAATTCTAAAAATCCAAGCTATTACCATAAGTAGTTTTACCACAGACAATTAACAGATCTAGAATGCAGAAAAGTTGATTTGAATGTTTAAGAGTAATTATGTACAAAAACTACTCTTCCTAAGTTAAAGACAGTCTGGTTAATCAAACTTAAACAAGCAAACAAACCAAATTTCCCTTTGTTGAGTTTGGAAGTTTAAAGAAGAAAATTAAAATACACTTTCATATGCTCACCAACAGTATGACTACATAATTAGCACAGCACTCTTAAACTCAACAAATGTGGCTTAAGTGTTTAATTCTTTTAACTGACTGAAAACTTTGAATTTCAATATTATACAGTATTTTCTCTGCTGTACGTACCGCCACAAATCAGTTTGTTGTTTGACTCTCTCCTTAATATTGACTTCTAAAGTGACTAAATTTAATTCCTATACTTTATTGAAGCCACTGGGTTTTATTTATTTATCTGTTTATTTATTTATTGAGATGGAGTATCATTCTGTAACCTAGGCTGGAATGCGGTGGCACGATCTTGGCTCACGCAACCTCTGCCTCCTGGATTCAAGCGATTCCACTGCCTCAGCCTCCTGATTAGCTGGGATTACAGGTGCATATCACCATGCCCAGCTAATTTTTTGTATTTTTAGTAGAGACGAAGTTACATTGTTTTGCTAGGCTGGTCTCAAACTCCTGACCCACCTGTCTTGGCCTCCCAAAATGCTGGGATTACAGGTATAAGCCACCGCACTCAGTTGTTTGTTTGTTTTAATCCATGTTCCCTAGCCACCCCCAGGAGTGTCTTAACTGTGGATCTGATCTTCAAGGTTTTGGAAGGAATGATGGCACTTATCACTCCCCTCTGTAGAACTCTTTCAAGTGTTCCCATTGCAAACTGTTTATCTGAGGCTGGCAAGACACAGCATGGTATGGCCCCTCTTTGCCCCTCCAGCCCATCTTCCTCCTCCCGGCCTCATACTCTGGGCTGGCACCCACTGCACCTCCTTCAGGTTCCACTGATCAATGCACCTCTCCATCAGGAGGATTCATACTGCTCCCCCATCCACAGCTCAGGAAACATCTATCCCGTCTTCACAGCCAGGCTTAGACTAACCTTTCTTAAAAGTTAAAAACTCTGCTACATGCTTCCTCATTGCTCTGTCTGCTTGTTGACTATAAGGTCACTGAAAATGGGGACAATGTCTGTCCGTTTGTCCTCTGTTGGGTTACACTAAGCCAAAAAGAGTCTGGGTACTTGAGCCCATGCTATTTCCTCCACTGATAAGATCTAGGAAAGGAAGCAGCAAATGGTAGAGGTCAGGTTTATCAAGCCCAGACAGACCCTTTTCAAGGCACTGGCTCACAGAGATCGTGAGCAGGGGTGCAACCTCCAAACTTGGGAATGAAACAAGAGAGTAATGTATTGCAGTGTCAACTCCTATATCACTCGCCTCTGCAGTATCATCAGGAACTAGCATGTGAATTTCTCTAAGACTTCCATGGGATTCCCTGTGATCATTTCTTGGGCACATCGGAAGCAGCATCTCTACAGATGGTGGTTGATGGGAATCCTTAAAGGCTGTGACAGAGCAACAGGCTTTTCATGGGGCCCTGTAAGGCTGAACAGCTTAGGAGACCTTCCATGTGCCTGAATACATGTCAATAAACATTTGTTGGTCAATAAACATTAGTTGAACAATGAAAAATCTTAACATTTTTGCTAATTTGCAATGTTTGCTAATTTATACATTGTCCTATTTCATCTGAGCTGCTGACCTTAATAACATAATAACATAATTTTGTAATTTTGTAATTAAACAGCAATTTGAGTATTAGAGGTTATTTTTAACTATCTCATTTTAATTCATCTTGTTACTACTCTGAATTTTTTTGTCTCCCATCTATTCCCAAGCTACAATTTGCAAACAAGGTGAATGACCCAGTATTATTTGTATTCAAATCTTTTAATATCTGTTTCGTTTATCCAGCCTTCTTCATCACTGAGGCATTACTCTTCTTTGTGTTTCCTACCAAGTTTAACAAAAAGGAAATTATAGTATTACACAGAGTGTGCAATCCTTATACCCTTCTACTATTTGCTGAGCCTTGGGTTTCTTTTTCTTCTTAATCAAAAATATTCTCTGGTAAGTAATATCAGACTGTCATGGCATGGAACCACTTAGCCCCTATGCCATCTCGATAATGTATTGCTAAATTCTGTTTCTTTAGAAACATGCTAATTTTGTCCAAGTTGTTGATAGGGTGCAAGTTTGTCTGCAGAATCCTAACATAATACTCTATTATGTCTTTCTGCAGAGTTGTGTACACACATCTGTTATTGTAAAACTGCCACACTACAAACTTTGGGAACACAGAACATAATCATATACTTATGAAAACGTATGTATATGACAATTTATGTTTTGTTTCCAATTACCTTTAAAAGGAAAATCATCAGTAGTGATTTCCTCTCTTATTTTTAACCAAGAGTGGTTAACTTTTTTTCCCAACAGTGTATGATTTTTGCCTGTTTTGTATCTACCACATATATCATAAGCTGGATTTCACCACATATTAACAGCCACATCAGTTCCTTCTTGTTCCTCATGTTCAAGACTGATAAGCTAACTTCCTATGTTCAGGCCCTCTAGATTCCTCTTTCCTACCTACCTTTGAGTGAAACTGATTGTCAAGCTCCATTAAGCTAGCAATAAGTAAATGTTAATAGCATGCTGCATCAGCTACTCATCACTATTGCCACCAACTCCATGGATCAGTTAGAAAAACGGTGAAGCGAGTGGGGTGCAGCAGCTCATCCCTATAATCCCAGCACTTTGAGAGGCCAAGGTGTACGGATCACAAGGTCAGGAGTTCAGGAACAGCCTGGTCAACATGGTGAAACCCCATCGCTACTAAAAACACAAAAATTAGCTGGGTGTGGTGGTGGGCGCCTGTAATCCCAACTACTTGGTAGGCTGAGGCAGGAGAATTGCTTGAATCCAGGAGATGGAATTTGCAGTGAACCAAGATGGCACAACTGCACTCTAGCCTGGGTGACAGAGCAAGACTCCATCTCAAAAAAAAAAAACAAAACAGCCCGCTGTGGTGGCTCACACCTGTAATCTCAGCACTTTGGGAGACTGAGGTTGGGCATATCACGATGTCAGAAGATCGAGACCATCCTGGCAGACCATCCTGGCCAACATGGTGAAATCCCGCCTCTACTAAAATACAAAAAGTAAGCCAGTTGTGGTGGCATATGCCTACAATTTCAGCTACTTAGGAGGCTGAGGCAGGGGAATCACGTGAACCTGGGAGGCAGAGGTTGCAGTGAACCAAGATCACACCACTGCACTCCAGCCTGGAGACAGAATGAGACTCCATCTCAAAAAAGAAAGAAAGAAAAAAGGAAAGAAAAATGGTGAAGCACAGAAAATTTACAGCGCTAAAGTCAGAAGAAAAAAATCTTAAGCTTCAACATTTAGACTAAAAATTCCATCTATTTAGGTTCCCCTGAAAGTATAACATTGGTTTTTGAGTACTGATCAGAAATACAGGTCATCATAGACTGTTGGAGTGGTAGGGATACTGAATACCTATTAAGCCAATATAATTTGCTACTGGGCCAATTAATATCATTTACCCAACAAATTGATTATCAAACCATAACTATCAAAAAGTTAAAACTCTTGTACAATTATCACATGCATCTGTGTTAAAAACGTATTCAACTTATTAATGAGTTGAACCATTAAAATTATAACACTGAAATTAAGATGAGACAATATTATACTAAGAGATAATTCTAAAATAAGTTTGCTCAATTAGAGAAAAAAACTGGTTAACGTCCTGTAAGACATAAGGGTAATAAAACCATAACTTTTGGGGTTATCTGTCCTGGGTAACAATTATTTCCATCTCTTTTCAGGTTTACAAGTTAACATATATTTAATACTTAACCCAGTGTCTGAAACTTTAAGTAATAGAAATAAAATCAAACACAGAGGGGTTTTTTAAGCAAGCATTGAGAATATGGAATTGTAACATATTTCTTTATCCATTGGTTCATATTACCCACTTTTACATATGACATTTATAAAAGGTATGCTTTCTCTTTTTTTAACTTTTAAGTTCAGAGGAACATGTACAGAATGTGCATGTTTGTTACATGCTTTCTTAAAGATTCATCGTAGGCTGTTTCATCATAAGCTGTTTTCTTTCAGTGAATGGAAGTGCTTGACAGAGAAACACCTTTGTAAGCTAACCTTGAGAATATGTTATAAGAACATGTTATTTCTCCAATGGGCCCTAGATATTTGGGCAATCCTTTTCAAAAAATAAAACAAAACCTCAGTGTGACATTAAAAGAATATACCTTCCATCTTTTGTTTTATTTTCAAGTTTTAAATTGCATGATTAACAAAGTTTTAGTTTATCCAGGGCCTGTGGAAGACTGAATAATGGCTTAAAGATATATACATGTCTTAATACCCTGAGCTTGTGAATGTTATCTTACATGGCACAGAGATCCTTGCAAATGTGATACAATTAAGGACCTTGAAACGAGAAGATTATTGTGGATTATTCCAGAAGATTCAATGTAATTGCAAAGAAGGAGATCTTTATATCGCCCTGTTTAGAAAGGGAAGCAAGAGGATCAAAGGTAGAAATATGAGATGTGACGACAAAAGCTGAGGTTGAAGTGATACCCTATGAAGATGGAGGAAGGGGCCATGAGCCAAGGAATGTGGGCAGCCTTTAGAAGGTGGGAAAAGCAAGGAAGTAGATTCTCCCCTACAACTGCCAGAAAGAATGCAGCCCTACCAACTCACTTTGGACTTCTGACCTCTAGCAGAGTAAGACACTAAATTTGGTTTGTTTAAACCCTTTCCATTTGTGCTAATTTGTTACAGCAGCCACAGCAAACTCATACAGGGCTTGTAGAGAGGAAATTCACAGCATCTCAAATACCACACTTGGTAGAATAATGGCAAATTCTAAAAATCCAGGCTATTACCATAAGTAGTTTGACCACAGACAATTAATAGATCTAGAATGTAGAAAAGTTGATTTGAATGTTTAAGAATAATTACGTACAAAAACTACTCTTCCTAAGTTAAAGACAGTCTGGTTAATCAAACTTAAACAAGTAAACAAACCAAATTTCCCTTTGTTGAGTTTGGAAGTTTAAAGAAGAAAATTAAAATATGCTTTCATATGCTCACCAACAGTATGACTACATAATTAGCACAGCACTCTTAAACTCAACAAATGTGGCTTAAGTGTTTAATTCTTTTAACTGACTGTAAACTTTGAGTTTCAATATTATACAGTATTTTCTCTGCTGTATGTACAGCCACAAATCAGTTTGCTGTTTGACTCTCTCCTTGATATTGACTTCTAAAGTGACTAAATTTAATTCCTATACTTTATTGAAGCCACTGGGTTTGATTGATTGATTGATTGAGTCTCATTCTGTAACGTAGGCTGGAATGCAGTGGTATGATCTTGGCTCACTGCCACCTCCACCTCCTGGGTTCAAGCGATTCCACTGCCTCGGCTCCTGAGTAGCTGGGACTGTATGTGCATATCACCATGCCCAGCTAATTTTTCGTATTTTTGGTAGAGACAGTGTTTCTCTGTTTTGTCCAGACTGGTCTCAAACTCCTGACCTCAAGTGATCTGCCTGCCTCAGGCTCCCAAAATGCTGGGATTACAGGCATGAGCCATCATACACAGTTGTTTGTTTGTTTGTTTTAATCCATGTTCCCTAGCCACCCCCAGGAGTGTCTTAACTGTGGATCTGATCTTCAAGGTTTTGGAAGGAATGATGGCACTTATCACTCCCCCTCTGTAGAACTCTTTCAAGTGTTCCCATTGCAAACTGTTTATCTGAGGCTGGCAAGACACAGCATGGTATGGCCCCTCTTTGCCCCTCCAGCCCATCTTCCTCCTCCCGGCCTCATACTCTGGGCTGGCACCCACCGCACCTCCTTCAGGTTCCACTGATCAATGCACCTCTCCATCAGGAGGATTCACCCTGCTCCCCCATCCACAGCTCAGGAAACATCTATCCCGTCTTCACAGCCAGGCTTAGACTAACCTTTCTTAAAAGTTAAAAACTCTGCTACATGCTTCCTCATTGCTCTGTCTGCTCGTTGACTATAAGGTCACTGAAAATGGGGACAATGTCTGTCCGTTTGTCCTCTGTTGGGTTACACTAAGCCAAAAGAGAGTCTGGGTACTTGAGCCCATGCTATTTCCTCCACTGATAAGATCTAGGAAAGGAAGCAGCAAATGGTAGAGGTCAGGTTTATCAAGCCCAGACAGACCCTTTTCAAGGCACTGGCTCACAGAGATCGTGAGCAGGGGTGCAACCTCCAAACTTGGGAATGAAACAAGAGAGTAATGTATTGCAGTGTCAGCTCCTATATCACTCGCCTCTGCAGTGTCATCAGGAACTAGCATGTGAATTTCTCTAAGACTTCCATGGGATTCCCTGTGATCATTTCTTGGGCACATTGGAAGCAGCATCTCTACAGATGGTGGTTGATGGGAATCCTTAAAGGCTGTGACAAAACAACACGCTTTTCATGGGGCCCTATAAGGCTGAACAGCTTAGGAGACCCTCCATGTGCCTGAATACATGTCAATAAACATTTGTTGGTCAATAAACATTAGTTGAACAATGAAAAATCTTAACATTTTTGCTAATTTGCAATGTTTGCTAATTTATACATTGTCCTATTTCATCTGAGCTGCTGACCTTAATAGCATAACGTAATTTTTTTATTAAGCAGTAACTCGGTTATTAGAAGTTATTTTTAACTATCTCATTTTATTCATCTTGTTACCACTATGAATTTTTTAGTTTCTCATCCATACTCAAGCTATCACTCACTAACAATTAATATGAGAATAGATTAAGATAAGGTGAAACAGAAGTTAGCAAAAAGAAAGAGGAGAAGGAGAAGGAGACTACAATTAGTTCTTAATGGCATTTTAGTGCAACTTTTTTTATTTCTTGAGCTTTTATTCGTTTCTAGATAATTCATTCCTTGTCTGGTTAAAACCTTCACAAGTATCCAGAGAAGCCAAGTGTAAGGGGTTTCAAACAAAGAATAGTTACAGAGTCAAGGGGTCAAGTTTTTAAGTCAGAAATAATACTTTTTAAAAAAGTTCACCATCATTAAAATTCTTTATTCTAATGCTAGATGTTACTGTTCACTTGCAGTCAACCCAAGACCTCCACTGTAAATAAAACTGTAGGAGAAAAATACATTGCATGCACAGAAGGAAACCTGTGTTTCCCTGCTAGACCCTAATTTGGGATGCGATTTCCTTCTCATCCAATTTACCGTTACCAGAAAATGAAAATTTAAATTGTTGGTATTATTCAAAGCTTCAGCAAAATGTGTACCTAAACTGCTAGAAGTTAAAAATTGTAGCTTTATATCCATGAATTTAAAAGTTTTTGGAGACAAACAGGAAACATAAATGTCACAACTGCAATTGAGAAAAATGTAAAGAAATTAATTATAGACTATCTAGAGTCTTACATCAGAATTATACAAAACAAAGTAAATGGTCTTTCTTTTCTCAAAGAGGCCCCAATGGGAAGGTGACATAAATTTAATTTAGGAGATCATCCAGAAAGCTTTTGATCTGATGCCATTTAAAAACTACCACAAAAGTTATCTTTTAGCTATTTTAAGTCAAATTTTGGAGAGAACATTAAGTAGATAAAATACGAGATTGGGAACCCAGACAAAGGACATTAATAAGGAAATGTTTGCAAATGGAGAGCTGTCTCAAACAAATGTTGAAAGAATCAGATCAACATTAGAAATTATTTAGTTCCCTTTTATGACACTAAAGTCAGGTCATACGAAGGCACTATAAACCAACGTCAAATTTCATAATTGAACTTTAATTACAGCTGTAACAAGCAACGTGCAAAAAAACTACATCAGAATAGATTGGATAGATTATCTGGTTACCGTATTTTCACGTTAGTACATGTGTGCAGTATGGAGCAGTTTAGCAGCTCCTTGTTCTCTTTAAACATGTCTACCCACGTTCCAGAAAAAGAGAGACGTGCTCCCTTATGGACTATATAAACCAGAATACAAAACAGACATGGAACAAGAAACTGCCTGTGTGAACTGCACCACACTGTGAGTAGCATTAGAAGAGAAAGCACAAGACTGTGTGGTCAGAAGAGGAGGTTGTATGAGAGCTGGATAGCCCAGCTAGGAAGGACACCAAGAGCTCCTGGAAGAAAAGCAAATGCTAAATGTGGTGGGCAACCAAACCTGTAGTAAAGAAGTGTCTCCTTCTGGGAAGGAGCAGCAATCACAGTCACCGAGACCAGACACTCACAAGCAGCCCAACTCACAACTAACTAACCTCTCAGTCGGAGGGAAGCCGAGGTCTTGCTTGGATCAAACTGACCAGAACCTGCAGGGAGAGCTCTCCAAAGCCTCACATGGATACAGAGAATCACTCTCCAATTCCCTGCTTTTCCTTCTCCCTCTTAAGTAGCAAAGGTAGGTCCTTATGTTGCCATATTTTTTTTTTCCTTTTTTTGAGACAGAGTCTCACTCCATTGCCCAGGCTGGAGTGCAGTGGTGCAATTTCTACTTACTGCAACCTCTGCCTCCTGGGTTCAAGAGATTCTTCTTCCTCAGCCTCCCAAGTAGCTGAGATTACAGATGCGTGCCACCACGCCCAGCTAATTTTTGTATTTTTAGTAGAGATGGGGTTTCACCACGTTGGCCGGGCTGGTCTGGAACTCCTGACCTCAAGTGATCCACCCACCTTGGGCTCTCAAAGTGTTGGGATTACAGGTGTGAGCCACCATGCCCAGCAAATTTGCCATATTCTTTCTATCCACATTTCTAAATGGATGATGCATCATTATTCAGCATGAAACCTTAAGTGAAAACTTGCGTTCTGTGACCCTTTAATTATAAAATGTTGAATAATATGCATTTATTTTTATTTTTTGAGATGGAGTCTCCCTCTGTCACCCAGGCTGGAGTGCAGTAGCACGATCTCTGCTCACTGCAACCTATAATCGCATTATTTTAAAGTATATGTTTTTTGAGTGTCTAGTATGTGAAGGCACTTAGATATTTGTTTTGAGATGTACAAGATATACAAGGAGGCCTCAAACAGCAAATGGCTTGGCCAGGTGCTGTGGCTCATGCCTAGTAATTCCAGCACTTTGGGAGGCCATGGTGGGTGGATCATGAGGTCACCATCCTGGCTAACATCATGAAACCCCGTCTCTCTTTAAAATACAAAAAATTAGCCAAGTGTGGTGGCACGTGCCTGTAGTCCCAGCTACTTGGAAGGATGAGGCAGGAGAATCGCTTGAACCCAGGAGGCAGAGTTTGCAGTGAGCTGAGATTGCTCCACTGGGCTCCAGCCTGGGCAACAGAGCAAGACTCTGTCAGAAAAAAAAAAAAAAAAAAAAAGCATATGGCTTAGTAGACATGAAAAACTGATACAGAAATAGCAATAATATATGTTCACAATATTTTGACTGGTCAGAGAAAAAGACTTTATAGGGTGATGTCTTCACATTCTACTGCTGATGACAAATCACTCCAAAATTTAGTGGCTTACAACAACACTAATTTGTTATTTCTCATGGTTTGTGGGTTGGTTATCCAAATGGTTCTACCAGTCATAGTCAGGATCACTGATATGGCTTCTGTCATTTGACTGCTCAGCTCAAGCTGGTAGGTCTAGATAGGCTCATTCATGCATCTGGCAGTTCATGTTTGCTACCAGCTTGATATCTCAGTTCTCCACATCGCCCCTCGTGTTCTAGTAGGCTATACTAGGTTATTTCACAACATAGTAGTCTTAGTGTTCCAATAAGGGAACAGTGAAAGCCACAAATGTCTTAAGGCCTGCAGTCCAAAATTAGCACACCACCACATCCAGCATATTTCATTGGTCAAAGCAAGTCACAAAGCCAGATTGGATTCAAAGGGGTGGAAAATAGGTCCATCCTCTTGCTGACCAGAGCTATAGTGCCACATTACAAGGGCACGTAGACACTGGGGATGTAATTCACTGGGGGTCACTATTATATCTACTGATCACGGAAGGCAGGTGGAATAAGTGACACCTGCCTCACAAGTCCCCTAGGAGTTCTGTTCAGACCAGCTTCCAAACATCACAGGCTATTTCAGAAGTGTCATCTCTATCATGGAATGTCTCATTGTTTGGGAATTACTGAAACAGCGGTTATAAACATACCTGAATTCATTTGGGCTCCAAGACTTTGGAGACAAGTATCTTGAGTTCTATCCCAAACTGGAGAACAGACTGTTGCTGAAGTTGACCCTGCTGAAGAGCCTCCTGATAAAAGAAATCTCAGGTGTGAACTGAACCACAGGTCTCTGAGTCCAGGAGGCCATGGTCACAGCTACCATGTGAGGCTGCATGTGGATGTGTGGTTTGTGCACTGCACAGAAGCCTTGACTGACAGGGTGAGTTGGGGTTGAAATCCTCAAGGTTAGCTGTTTGCTAAACTGTGTCCCCAGAGCTGTGCTCATCCTGAGAAGGTGATTTTACTAATTTGTCTGCTCAGAGAGGATGTTCATTTCTGTTTATTCAGAAATGCTTATACCTATGCATCTGATACAGATGCATGTTCTTTATCTGTGGTGAAGGACCAGTTTGTGTCATGCTGCTTCAATTTCCAGTCTACTAAAGAGCATCTTGTGGTCCTACTGCATGTGACCAGTACGCGGTGTGTGAGGCATGCAATTTACCAGCTGTGTTTGAGAACACCCCAACTGGTCCGTATCCTGATTGCGAGACTTTTTTAAAAAATGTTTTTTATTTGGTTGGTTGGTTGGTTTATTATACTTTAAGTTCATTATACATGTACAGAATGTGCAGGTTTGTTACATAGGTATACATGTGCCATGGTGGTTTGCTGCGCCCATCAACCCATCATCTACATTAGGTATTTCTCCTAATGCTATCCCTCCCCCCAGTCCCTTAGCCCCTGACAGGCCCCGGTGTCTGATGCTCCCCTCCCTGTGTCCATGTGTTCTCATTGTTCAACTCCCACTTATTAGTGAGAACATGTGGTGTTTGGTTTTCTGTTTTTGTGTTAGTTTGCTGAGAATGATGGTTTCCAGCTTCATCCATGTCCCTGCAAAGGACATGAACTCACCCTTTTTGATGGCTGCATAGTATTCCATGGTGTATATGCACCACATTTTCTTTATCCAGTCTATCATTGATGAGCATTTGGGTTGGTTTCAAGTCTTTGTTATGGTGAACAGTGCTGTAATTAAGACCACTGATCATACATTTGGTTGTTTCAACAGAGTCAAATTGCTGTAACAGTCTCTAACCACTTATGTCAGCATTGTGCTTTTCTCATTCAGACTATTAATAGCTTGTGGACCAGGACTGGTGCCTGGACAACACTTGATTAGTTTATGCCACCCAGCCCACATCCCCATATCAATGATGCAGGGCTAAGCTAGACCTTGCACTGGGGGAGCCCCTGATGGAACCAGGTTGCACAACAAACCCATAAAGGGCCTACTCATTGACTGACTATTAATCCATTTAATGAGACACAGCACATAAAAGTCAGCCTGACTGGGAGAAGTTAATCTCTGGACCAGTCAGTTGGGCTTTCTCCAGTGGAAACAGAGCACACTAGCCAGAGAACAAAAAGAAATAGGGGAAGGGAGCACAAAGGTGAAGGCAGAAATATGCCAAAAAGTAGAGATCCCAGGGCCCATGAGAGTGAAATGAAAGGCAGCTGCCCCCTAAAGCCATCAGATGCCTTCTCAGGACCATCACCAGACCTCATGAATTTTACAATAAACACCCTTCTCCTAAGATGGCCTGGGGAAGGGTATAGCCCAAAAGGAAGAGAAAAGCGAAGACACCCCTAAAGAAGTTCAAGAAGTGTGTGCAGTATGAGGGGGAGGGGGTTAGGAAAACCCAAAGTCCTGCTACAGGGAAGAGTTGAATAGATACTATTGCTTCTAAAACAGCTAACTTTGATTAAATAATTACTACACTCCCAGCACTACGCTAAGCACTTTACAAATATTTTAAGGTATATTTAAGTCTCACAACTCTAATGAGAAAACAGGGGCTTGAAGCTAGGTGGGTGGCCCAAGAGTTGATGCCATCTTTCTCAAATAAAGCTAAAAAAGAAAGAAAGAAAGAAAAATGCCGTTTGTTCCTAAGTGACCAAGTTTTCTCTGCCCATACTAACGTCATCTAACAAGACACAGGTTGTATATATTGCACATCTATTGCAGTATAATTATTGGTTCATTTGGCTATGTCCTAACCTTGAAAAATATTTGTCTTCCTATAGCATTATCTGGTATATACCTGGAGCACAATAAAAAATTGTGTTTTTTTAAAAAATTCTATCTGGAGAAGGGAGATTATAGAAGGTCTTGATTGTCAGACAAGAAGCTAGGTTTTGTTCTATGCACATTTGGATGCACTGGATGATTTTTGAGCCTCAGTGTGACCATGGTACATAAATGAGCAGGAGAATGGAAAGGCTGGAGGCAGAGCTACTTGGAAGACAGTATTTATTAGACAAGAATCTGAGGACGGCCACAGAAATGAGAAAGATGGGACAGGTGTGTGTGAGAACATAAGAGATTTATTATTACATAGGAAGCAATATTAGGTCATCCCAAGGAAGGTATCTACCACCTAAAGTTACATATTGAAAGTATTACCGAAGTAAACAGTGACCACTGTTTTAAAAATGCCACACCATCCGTTTTCTTGATGACACAGGGAATGAACAAAGGTTGGGGGGTGGGGGGCGGAAACTCAGAAGATAAAGATTTTGAACAGAAAACATATCTAGAAGAGGTGGACTCTGTGCCAGTCATGGAATGCTCAGGGATCAGAATTCATCATTGGTGGTTCAAATAAAAAGACTTTAATAAAAGAACTAAAGTCCCACTGAGAAGCCATTACTACCTCTAGTTTTGAAAAAGTTAAGGTAGGAGATCTTAATAGGAACTCGGTGAGGAATGGAGAAGCTGTAGTCCCAGAGGGTTACAGTGACTACCAGAGGCATTGTACCATAGCTGGAAGAAATAATACAATATCCCCTTTCTCATGCTCCCCAGTATCCTGATGGTACCTTTCACTGGCTGAACCAGTCAGCACCTGGAGGACACTGAGCTTGGGAGATGCAGCTCACAGGGGTAGCTCCCTGGGGCACAGAGCTGGACAGAGAAAGACAGACATATAGAACTGGAGAAGCAATTACAGAATATGAAGAAGCTCTAGAATATTTAACAAATTTATTTTACTGACATTTTCCTTTTATGTATACAGAAACAATAAGTGACAAACAAAAATGTCTAAATGTGTATAAAAGAGCTTTTGCAGAAAGTATACAACAAAAACTCTAAGTAACAAAGTAGCTTTTTTCTCCTTCCTCTTCATGAAATAACAGTGAGTCATATAATCAGTAGCATGATGCTGCTCCTTTTTCTTTTTTTTAAACAACAAAAAAGATGATTTGGTAATTTGGTAATTTAGGATGCATTTGTTGCAAGAAACAGAACCAAATGCAAGATGATAAACAAGGAAAACAATATTAATTGCTTCGCATAACTAGAAAGTCCCTATTTAGGGTGGACATAAGGGTTGGGTAGATTTGGTGGCCCGGTGATAAAATCAAATACATGGTTTCTTTCTGGCTTTCTGTTATGTCTTTCATTGCATCATATTCATCCTGGAGCTGGCTCCCTTCTTGTGGCTGAAAGAAGGCAGCAAGCAACCCCCCTGAATTATATTTTCAATATAGAGAGAAAACAAGTTGTGGCTGGAAACTCCCTTAGGAGATCCTTCCCAGAAGCATCTGGAACACTACCCCCTGTATCTCATTGGACCAAATATCTGCTCTATAGCAATGACCAACAAATAGAATCACACCGATTAACATAGGCTTGAGTGACATGACTGTCCTCAGAGTCAAGATAGAGTGAACTTCCCCCCCACAACCAGACAGCTACACTAGAGAACTGTGGATTACTACATGTTCCCTGCCCTCCAAAAGTTAGGGTAATTACCAACAGAGGGGCGAATGAGTCCTTGGGAAGTAGGCACCACCTGTACAATACTATTTAACTAAAATATCATTACTTTTCATGGCATTATAAAACATGCAATACATGCACATGCACCTTTTTTTTTTTTTTTTTTTTTTTTGAGATAGGGTCTCACTCTGTTCACCAGGCTGGAGTACAATGGCATGATCACAGCTCACTGTAGCCTCAACCTCTCAGGCTCAAGCAATGCTCCCACCTCAGCTTCCCAAGTAGCTGGGACTACAGGCAAGTGCTACTACACCCAGCTAATTTTTGTAGAGGCTGGGTTTCACCATGTTGCCCAAGCTGGTCTCGAACTCCAGGGCTAAATCCATCTGCTTGCCTCAGCCTCCCAAAGGGCTGGGATTACAGGTATGAGCCACCATACCTAGCCAGTCAAGATTTTTCACAGCAAACAACTGAATACACTCCAGCTGGTGGAAATAGAAAAAGACTTTATTAAAGTCATTAGGGACTTCCTAGAATTTTCAGAAGGCTCAGAGAACTAGACCATTAAGCTGATCAATCACATGAAATTCTTTGCTATTGAAACACCTCATGATACCATTTGGCAAACAGCATGTAGAACTGAATGCTAGGGAACTCTGCCAGTATCAACACCAAAAACCTGAACAGCCAGGAATAGTGGCTCAGGCCTTTAGTCCCAGCTACTGGGCAAAACAGTGGGACTCCATCTCTAAAACAAAGAAACAACAACAACAAAAAAAACCCCAATCACCTTTGCCTCTAAGCTGGCCTGGAGATTGACCCCATGATGTCTTCAGCTGCATCCAAATCTCACGTGTGCATGCCCAATTGTCAGAGCCCAGGTCATATGCCTGAACCTTAGCTTCCACAGAGTATGGTGATGGCAGGTCTGGCATCTACCTGAGAAGGTAGGATTCAGTGTGTGATGTATTCAAGGTCAGAAAAGTATCCAGAAGATTTTGAGTAGCACCAAAAAATACTTCAACATGCAAAGTCATTCACTGCTTCTGTTTGCCCAGGAAAATGTACTCCTGGGCAAATGAATCACAGCTCAGAGAAAGAAGATTTTTTCAGCAAATGCCTGCAAAAATGCCTCACTCTGCAGTTTAATAGGGTGGCAATGCAAACAGGATGCTTTGGGAGGAAAATCATCCCTAGCTATCTCAATCTATACCTCTAGCAAGCTCAAAATTTACTTAATTCTAGGACCAACACTGATCCCTGCCATAACATAAATACTCGTTTAACAACTGTCCTATGTATTATCTGTGTATCACTTAGTTTCTTGACTCCTTCTGACAAAATCCATATCTTTCATAATATACTTCAGATATGAAAGCCTGTTAAGCACAGGTATATTTAAGCTTCATTTCTCTTTTTCAATGTGGCACGTTCACTATTAGGGATCTAGAGAGTCGAGAACTACATGGATAAACCAATTTGCATTGCCTTGACTGGTGTTTTTATAATAATGACCTAATTCTTATAAAGTAATAACAAAACTAACATATATTTGACACCAACCATGTGTTCCTGTTTTAGGTGTTCTACAAACAGTATCGCATTTTATCTTCCCAAAAAGAAGAAGGTAGGTGTTACTATTCCCATTTTACCAGAGAGGAAACTGAGGCTCAGAGACATAATCTATCATGCTCCTTGTCATATAATCTGCCTCCTAGAATCATCTACTTTCGAAGTCTTGTGACACAAAAACAAAGAGATGACCTATTTCAGAGATGAGGGTAGGATTCTTATGTTTCCCAGGACTCTGCTACCATGCATCTCCAACCATTGTTTCCCCCGCACTGAGATACCATGCCTGGTTTTAGTGTGCGTCTCAGATGACAGTTTCACCAACTCATCCGCTCCAGGTTTCTTCCAGCTGTCATTAACTCTAATTTCATTATCACCTGTTCTGGTGTGACCCTGTTCCCTGCGCACTTCTCTCCTTTCTCTTGGGAAATGAATTTCTGTCTCTGCATCCGCTCTCTATCCAACTGTGTGAGCCCTGAGGCAAAGCACTCATTTGTATGTGAGTACTGTCAATCTCTCCTGTCATCCCCAGCTACCTCCTAAGGCTGTGACTCTTCGGTCACCTCTGGCTTCAGACTAGACTAAAGGGAATTTCTTAACCAGCATGTTGTGTGTGTGCGTGTGTGTGTTTGTGCGTCTGTGCATGCATGCATATGTGCACATAACAATATCACTCAGATCATTCTGATTTCATGTATGAATTGTAGTTCTGCATTTTATTAAAGCTTCCTTTCACCCCTTTCATTTTATTTTCTGAATTCTCACACCAGTACTGAATATGGCTCATGTATTCTTTGGGAGAAATAATAAATAATTTTCTAGTTGGGAGCAAATTAGGGGAGTTTATTTGATTTGCCCAGAAAGGCCAAATTTCTCAAAACAGTAAGTAAATGGGAGGCTGCTCTAGCAATACCAATGGAGAATCCATCAAAAAGCTCAGAAGTCCTACTGATTGGGGGGGGAAAAAGACATAAAAGACAAGAACAAAAAAAGATCTGCCTCTCCTTTCTTCTTCTTTCCCATCTAACCCCCCAAACCCCCACTCCTCACTAGCCCTCTGCAGTGTGATTGTCTTCTGATCAGAGGCCAGACAAAATAGCAGGGCAATAATGTTTTATTTCTGTTTGGTTGCCAATGAGCTTGAGCTAAATCTCTCTATTCCCAGCCTCCTCTCTTCAACCACATATACCTCAAGCAAAACAGAGGCAATGGAACTGGAATGTGTAAAGTCAGGGAACACACAGGTCCATACGGGCACACACACTTATATGTGTATACACAAGCATATATAGTCTCATAACTTCCATTCTTTTACAAATGAAGGCAGTTGTTTTTGTGATCTAATAACATTCTAATAAACTCGAATTTCAAACTGCTACTCAACCTAACATTAAGTAACGTATTAACTTATGTTACATAAAGTCTTAATCATTCATTCCTTTTTAGTTTTGCATTTTATATTTTTGTGAGAAGTGAATGCTGTCATCATGGTCCTGGTCTGCTTCTCCTGAGTATGTGTGAGAGTTATTATGAAGGCAAACCAAGAAACAAGGACAAATATCATTGCTGACTTCAAAAAAATGAACAAAGAAACAGAAGATTGTGCTACCCTGACCAGGACAGAAGGGGAAAATAAGTTTAACATGTCCAAAGAGAGAAGTCGTAGCTACTCAGCAAAGAAAATGACTGAAACGATGTTGAATCTTTCCAAGAAAAGTTAGGTCTGATTAAATTTTTCCCTCTGATTCAACCTAAGAAACCATTTTCCCCCCAAGGCCTGGAATGGACATTTTGAAGGACACGTGCCAGTTATTGATACTGAATTCAGTCTCAGTGTTATTTTACAGCGATCACAGTTGTAGCTGTACGCCAGTATGTGTGTAGCCTTCAGATAAGCAATTGACTGTGAAATAATAGTACACAGCGTTTAATATATACCCTCTGGCTATGGGTGTGCATACTAAACATACGTATTTTAAAATATATGCGTATACATATAAACACCCAAACCCCGCAAGTTAAAGCTCTCTATCTCTAAATGGACTGGCAGCTGCTTGAAATTTCCCCCTCTACTCTTCCTAAGGTCTCAGGTGTGGGGGATCCATGAGCCAAAGTCTCAGCTAGAACAGGTGTCTATCGCTGGGTAAATAGCAATTAGGCCCAAATTTCAGACTTTTTTTTTTTTTTCAAATCCCTTTCGGAGGAAAAGCCCAGGAATAAATAGTTGCTGTAACGGCCAGGGGTATTGTGTAGCATTATAGCCTCCAGCTGGTCTATTACATACTATAGACAGGCAAAGAATACGGGCACCTGACAGATGTGTTCTGTTAGCTTCATTAGGAAAGAAACAAAAAAACTCCTCAATTAATAGCAGCAGAGCCAAATGGGGGTGGGGGGAGAGCTTGAGGGGAGAGGAATCATAGCCTGTTATTTAAACAGAGTCAGGGAGCCTTTCACTAGTGGCTTAATATGATTCATTAATAAAAACAGCTTTTTGAATGCCCAGTTTAAGTCAAAAGAAATCACTAGCATTTTTTTTTCCCCAGCAAAGGAAGGGCAAAATGACAAATTGCTGCTGTTAAATTCATTTCATGTGGGGGATGGCCTTTCTCGAAGATCCCTTAAACGGCAAGGCTGGGTGTTTGTCACATTAAGTGGCAGAGCAGTTCTCAAAAATCGACTGTGGCACATCAGGGTCTCAGATGAACGGGCAGCAGTGGCCATCCAATAATTTTATATATCCAGACCAGGAAGCATTTAGTGTTGTTTACATGAATGAGGATTTTTAAAGTAATGAAATGCAGCTCTTACCCTGATGAAAGGAAAATCTGTCCATGGAGTCACTTTTAATTTTTTTTCTTCTTCTTCTTGGAATGGTTTGAAATACTGGAGAAGCACCGTTTGTGATGGAGGGTTTTGTTTCTCGCAAGCAGCAGAAGTCTGGTTGTTTCTCCTTTTGTATTTCCTTCACTGCAGATATATATGGAATCTTTATACAGTGTAAATATGTACAGTTATGAAAAGGAGAGTTGTATATTGTATTAGCAATATGAGTTCTGAAAAAACTGGTTCCTTTTCCAAGCAAGCCAGAAGTACAGTAAGCACTCAGCTTTCATAATAATAATTCCCAGTGATGATTCTGGTGTGATGCTTTAAAGAAGAATACTGTTTGCTACCAGGAGGCTAAAAGTAGACAGTCTGACCTAGTTGCTGGGCTTAAGGAATAAATTCCTGACACCCCCTCTCACTCCCATCACCACCACTCAATTTATACAGCACAGAGTAAAAAGCACTGGGAGGCAAGAACCTAGAGAATTCGGGGGAATTTCTGGTCAATTATCCAGGTAATTCAGGCATAATTACTATGAGGGCATCAACCTGGATAGTTTTTTTTTAGTATACTAAGAATTCATGGATAGCAGGATTCTAACTACCAAGGCACAGTTCAGTGGAGAATAGCCATAGGAGTCCCGGAGTAACCTAGGCCAGCAAGGATGTGCTCCAAAATCAGAACTGAACACTCATCTGTCTAATTGGGGTGTTGTCCCGCCAAAGAAATAGAAATCAAAACATAAATGGTCATGGCCAAATATGATGGGCCAGGGTCTTTGTGATGGAAATGTAATTGTAAATCTTTATGGCCAACTCAGGCTGTGATGTCTTGATGCTCTTCAATTTTTAAAATATACTCTTGGCTTCTATTTGTATTTTCCCCCTTCAAATAATAGCTACAGAACAAGAAGGCCTAATATCTATTCCCAAAAGAACAGGAATGAAAAGAAAAAACAGCAAGCTTTCCTGGAAGCAAAGGCATTTTTCACCCAAAAGTCTCTTTCTACACTGCTCATATTTCACATTTGACATCAAGGAATTGCAAACATGGAGGAAAAAGGTCAGAATGTGAAACTGTTATGTTCAGACTCTAAGTCATTATGGATCTTAATCTTTAGAAACAAGTAATAGTTCCAGCAGTAACTTAGCATTGGTTATAACTTAAACTTCCTTCTCAGAGACCTGATGAAAGAAACCTTCATTACCATTGTCTGGCAGATCTTTGTAGAACGCAGTCTTTCAAACATAAAATCACTTTTGATGAGGTTGCAGAAAATGTACAAAACTCCCACCAAAAGATGAGGTCGAAATTTCAAAATCATGAAAATAATCACTTAGTACAAACAAACAACCACATGTAATCCTAGCCTGCAAGTCTGGGTCAAAAATGAAGTGGATTCCAGCTTGAGAAAAATACAACTTGGATTTTTATTATTTTTCCTTTCTCAACTTAATGTGTCAAATGCCGTTTTTTTCCTTTAGTGTTTTTAAACAACTCAGAAGCATGGATGCACATTTGGTTTCAAATAGTGTATAGACACCCTGAACATGATGCTGATATTTTTGCCTCCTGAGTCTCAGATCCACTCCATGCTCTCCATCCATCCCATCACCATGAAGCTCCTTGTCATTGCTCACTTGAGCTACTGCATAATCTCCTTTTTTTTTTCTTTAATTTATTTGAGACAGGGTCTCACTCTGCCACCAAGGCTGGAGTGCAGTGGCACAGTCATAGCTCACTGCACCCTTGACCTTCCAGGCTCAGGTGATCCTCTCACCTCAACCTCCCAAGTAACTGGGACTACAGGTGCACCACCACGCCCCACTAATTTTTGTAGAGGTGGGGTTTTGCCCTGTTGCCCAGTCTGGTCCTGAACTCCTGGGCTCAAGTGATCGGCCCAGCTTGGCCTCCCAGAGTGCTAGGATTATGGGAGTGAACCGCTGCACTGCAAAATCCTCTTAATCAGTCTCTTGGCCTCCAGTCTTAAAACCTCCAAACTTATCTTCGCTCTCCTGCCAAAAGGAACTTTCTCAAATGTGAACCAGATGCCCATTCCTTGGTCCAAAAGCATTCCTTGGCTCCCATCATTTAGAAAATGAATTCCAAAGTCTTTAGCACAGTAGACAGTGACTGGACTGACCATCTCCCACTATTCCCCATCATTAGTTCCAGTAGCTTTTCTGGAAACTTCTAGTATATTCCACGTAAGTGAGCATATGCATGATGTTAACTGAGTGTTACTTGCAGATGTCGTTTATAAGGTTGAAGAATTTCCCTTATACTTCACCTTTGACAGAGACGTTTTATCATGAGTGGGTGCCACACCTGAGGACTCAGTGCTAATCACAAATGACTCACCATTTATATATATGTTAGGAGAATAAATGTATTAATACATCTCTTCTGAGTATATGTCATGTCTGATGTTTTTGGTCCACTCCTACTTTGATTTAATATTTTTTTCTTACTATCTCTATTTCCCTTATATGCTGTGCACCCAGCATGGTCTATCTCACACTGTAAACTCCTTGAAACCAGGTGTGGTGACTATGTAATTCTTTATACTCAGCACATTTACATGCAGATTCATGGCTCAATAATATATTTTGTTACAAACACAGGGTCGAAAGGATAGAATTTCAGGCTCGATTACTACCTTGCTCCAGAATTAATGCTTGAAAAGAAAATTTGAAAGTAGAATACACTCAGACAGAAAAAATGTTTTGATTACTGAAATTTGTGCATGTAGCCAACTCTGTTTGTTAGGGGGTTACAGTATCTGCTGCTAAGTGTGTTGAGATAGCCTAACTGGGACCATAAGCTGAGAAGGATTTTTCATACAGTTTTCTTGCTGGTGTAAAGAAGAATCACATTCTTCTAGATTTCCTTTTATTCAAAAATCATTCATCTTTCTTTTACTGTTCACAGATTTTCAGGGCCACATTCAGTTAGATCTGTCACAGACAGGCACAGACAAACACGAATAGGAAAAGTGTTTTAGAGTAGCAAAGAACTGGATAGATTCTGCCACTTATTTTACTGTCTCTTGTTGTCTAAAATATATCTGTTTGTCCCATCTGTCAAGAAACCTGCTGATTTTAACATTCCATTTTGTTGTCAACAACTCTTTCTATTCTCTCCAAACCTTGAAATCACACAATGAATTCCATTGGCATTTGGTTAAAAAAAAAAAAAAAAAAGCCTCATAAATAATTTTCATCATGTTTGAGGCTTGTATTTGTGATCTTTCTCTTCCATTCTACCCTTCAGTTCCCCTAACTAGGGTCACAAAAAAAGGGAAATCATGGACCTTTTAAATACAGCATAGAAACTGTTTGGGTGGCAAACTTTTTTAAAGAAAAATAAATGATAATCCCAGGACCTTCTCTTAAGGGGTAATCTTAAGAGAAAAAATTTATGAGAAAAGACAAAATACAACTTTAAAAACAAAGCAACTTCCATTTGTATTTAAAAAGTAAAAGATAATATTGAAAAATATTCATGGCAAACTGACCAAGTGTTTATCTTTTCTATAGAGAGAATACAGTTAAATGGATGAGAAAATATGAGCGTCCCAATAGCCAAATGGACACAGGATGTGAAAAAAACAATTCTAAGCATTCAACCAGAGTCATAAAAATTCAACAGCAAGGTATCGTTTTTTACTTTTGTAAAGTATTTGGAATAGTAATACTCAGTGTTAATAAGGCTGAGGTGAAGCTGAGACTCTCACCTAGTGACATATTAATGACCCTATTCTATAGGAAAGCAGCTGGCAGTGATTCAGGAATCATAAAGATGTCCATACTCATTTGCTCTGAAATTCCTTTATGGAAAACACTTAGAAATTACGGCAATTTTTCAAAATACGTGAGTATATTTATCTCAATGTACATTTCAATAATAAAATATTAAAAATATCCTACATGTTTATGAAACATATATAAATAGAACATACAACCAAAAAATTATATGTGCCAAGAATTTTTAATCATATAAAGAAATGCTAATGGATTATATTTAGAGAAAATAGAATAGAATACAGATTCTAACTGCTTTGCTCTTATTGAAGAGCTGTCTAATTAGGAAAAGATGATTTTTGAGAGGCTTTCCTGCTTTAATTATATGTATATATAACATATAAAATATGAAATGCCTTTAAAAGACTATAATAAATGTGTACATTGTTAGCAGACAAATAGTAACAGTGGGGAAATTATGAATATTTATTCTTTCAATGATTTGTACTTTAATTTTTTATAAAAATATGAGTCACTTCTACAATTGGAGAAAAAGTAGAGATTTAAAAGACAAAAATTTTGGGCTTTTTACATTTCCTTTTTTTTGGGTCTTCTGTGATAAATAAAATCTATCTAAATTATTTACCTCTGAGAGGGAAAATTATTTGCATCTAATATGTGTCAGGCACTATGCTAAGCAATTGGACATATCTTATTTAATCTTTATGATAACTCTGAAAAATAGATGTTAACTTTATTTTTATATGTCAAGAACACAAGGCTCAAAAAGTCTAAGCATCTTATCCCAGATCATACAGCTAAGAAGAATGATGGTTGGTGTTTCAACACCATACGATTCCCATGTTATCATCAATGCTGACAAGCCTAAGACGGCAACTCTTCCAGGCAAAATAATTTATTATGAAGAAAAATAAATTACGAATTTATTTATTAAAGGAATAAGATTAAAATTCACTTTTAATTTGAGCTTTTGCATTGCCTTTGTTTGTTTAAAGATTGAAAGAGCAGGAAAGAAATTCAAGAAGCTTCTTTTCCAAAACCAGCCAGCATTGTTTTACTTTTGTGAATGAGTGGGAAACAATTTGCAATGTAAAAGGATAGTTATCAGTTATCAACCATGATTTCTGTTATACATCTAGTCTGGTCATAGTCATATCACTCCAGCAACATGTTTACCTGAGCCATAGTTCAGTAAAGGCAATCGTTCTTACAAGCCTCTCCTGCAGTATTTTGTGATGATCTATAATGAAAAGAAGGGCCAAATGACAGTCATTTAAGACTGAGTTTCTATTCTTAAGCTTCTCTCACACCAGTTTGTCAAAAATACCTCATCAACATAGGATCAACTGTGAGGTCTGAGACAGCTTTGTTCTTGCTTTCTTGTTGTTTTGATTCCTTCCTTAATTGTTTTATGCCTAACTAACTAGAAGCAATTTTCAGCATCTTCCTCACACTTAGGGCAAAGCTGCACAGGTGAGTAAAATCAGTATCAGCCTCTTGCATTATAGATGTGTGGCATTCGTTTCAAGTCATATGCTTGAGCCAGAAGCCAGAAACAATCTCACCAATGCCCAAAAGGAGACATTCACCCTCTCTTTGCCTCTCCCCACTATCTTAAAAATTAGAGGAACATAGCTCATTCATCCCCTCTCACAAATCTCCCCTTGACCATAGGGACAAATAGATTATGGCTGAACTTTTATTCTCTTGTTATGTGCATGGGTAAGTTTTTGAAATAGAGCAATTAGTGCAATCCGAAAAGTCTGTTTTAATCTCCGTGTGCTTTTAATTTTAAAAAAATATTTCCTCTTTCATCCTTGCTTCATACTCTACTACAAATTATGCTGGCTGTATTCCTCTAGTGCATTAAGCTAGTGAGTTGCTATGTCTCAGCTCTCCATGTGGGTTCCGGCATCAAAGCCTTGGGCCAATTTCATTTCATTTGTATTTGCTGTCAGAACAATGTCTTTATTCTAAAATGCCCTTCTCAAATCACCTCTCAGGTGGTTTGATACAAGCAGCATGCAGCAGAAAAATATCTTTTAAAAAATCCTTGTTATTTCTTTTATGTTTTATCCTATGAATACTGAATGCATGGCACACTTAGTTAAACAACATCCTGAGTTCCATTTTTAAGATGAAATGTACCTTTTATTTTAAATATCTCTGAGACAACGGATCTGCTCTTGTTCTATGGAAAGGGTTTTTGTTTGGAGGGGGGTGGTCTATTCAAATTACTGCTCAGCAATAAACATTTTTACAATATCATTAGTTTTAGACTGTCAGATGACACCTAGATTGATTCGATTTTGTACAAAATTCTCACAAAATAAAGACTGAAATGCGTTTAGGGAGCTGACAAGGCTGTAGAATTCCATCACGTCAAATTAGCATGAGAAGGAAAATGAGAGCAAGGGTGGACTGAGAATCCCATCATGTTGCGTAACCATGCTGCATAAACATGGAGTGCTCACAAGAAAACACCTTTCTTTCCTTTATTGCATGTCTTGTATGGAGCCAAAAGGAGGGGGAAAAAGAGATTTAAGGAGAAATTGCAGTGAGCTGGCAGGTAGTGGGCAGGGGATCAATCCAGTTTGTCACATTAAGGATTGTAAAGAATCCATCTGAGAATGACATTGATGACTCAGGATATTCAGTTCAGTCCAGACTAAGGCAAATGGCAGTGGCGCGGTAAGCTCAGAAGTCAACTGGGAATTCAACCTTGGAGAATGCTGGGAGGAAGGGAGACAAGCAAGGTACAGTACAGCAGCTGATTTTGCAGGGCTGCATTTGTGAGAGAGTTTGAGCTCTTGCCCACCCTCACCATTTCTCTTTCATCGCAAAGTCAGACATCCTCCATCAGGTTCACCCTTTCTATGGCTGCCCTTTGCAGATGTCCGTCAATTGAGAGCAAACTGGTGTGCACACCTGTGGTCTATATACCGGGCTAGGGAGAAGATGACCTGCACAGGTTTGCAGGTACATGTGCTGTTCTTAGATAAGTCATTCTTAATACAAACTACCCTACACCTACCACTACTTCCTGCTTCTCACTGGCCCCCATCAGTGTAACAGAGAGAGTATATCCTCAGACGCTGCCCAACTCCTTTGACCCTCTCTATCCACAGAGTAACTGCCAGGTAACAACCACTGTTTGTCCTTCATTGCACTTTTCCTAATTAGCAGGTATATTTATGTGTTTATTTGTTTAGTTTCTGTCTTTCCCCCTAGAGGAAAGGGAAACCCTATGGGGCATGTCTCATTTGCTGCTATCTCCCCCACTGCCAAACACAGTCCTGTCGCATAGTAAGGCCTTAGTAACTACATGTGGAACAAATGAATAAATTATTGGATGGGCCAGGCACAGTGGCTCAGGCCTGAAATCCCAGCACTTTGGGACGCTCAGGCGGGTGAATCACTTGAGGTCGGGAGTTGGAGACTAGCCTGGCCAACATAATGAAACCCCATCTCTACTAAAAGTACAAAAATTAACTGGGCATGGTGGCATGTGCTTGTAATCCCAGCTACTGAGGAGGCTGAGGCAGGAGAATTCACTTGAACCCAAGAGGCAGAGGTTGCCTCTTGGCAAGACTGCACCATTGAACGCCAGCCTGGGTGACAAGAGCAAAACTCCATGTCAAAAAAATATATATATATTGGATGGATGAGTGCAGGAATGTATAAAGTATGTTTCTAGGAAATAGAATATACAGGTTTCTATCTTACAGATCTGGTCGAGTCAGAAAAAAAAAGATATTTTGTCATGTTGCATTGATTCTGAGATTTTCTTATATTTTAGCATCTTTCATATGGGATGGATTTTATAATTTATAGAGCCTTAAAATTATAATCGGCAGAGTTTTTCTTTTCTCTCTTTCTTAATAGCACATAATATAATAGTGTGTCTTAGAATCATTGGTTTCTTGGAAGAGTTATAATCACAAATCCACAGCCAATATAAAGGCAAATAAGACATCTGTATGGGTGATGTCACCCATAAGCTTCCCAGGGTTCCTTCAGAATGCGGCTTACCAAACTTTACATCAGAATCACTTTGTTGAAAATGCATATTTCTGGGATCAGCTCCAGAGATTCTGATTCAGCAAGTCTGAAGCAATGCCCAGGAATCTGCACTTTTAAAGCCTTCCAATGTTTTTGCTGCAAGTGATCCTCTGCCTTCACTTTGATAAACAATTCCATACAATAAAGTTTTTCAAATGCTTCTCCATCCCTATTAAGGTACATGAAAATGTTCCAGTAATTTTATAGCAAGTCATCGAAGGTCTAGTCTTCAAAATAAAACTAACTACAGGTCCCTCTGCCTTGGGTCATTCATAACTGTCCCTACTGGAAGACACACTTGGTAATTGCTGGGCACCTTCACTGCCTTGATACTACTAGAAAACACAACTGTATTTCAGATCATACAGTGCCCTTTGGCTCAATTTACATTAGAAAGTTTAATAGTTGAACCGTGGTAACATATCCAAGAGGTAACATCTGGGTGGATTTGCAGAAGGATTTGGGTGGATTTAGCATTCCTCAGGTGAACAAGAGCTGGGAAGGAGGGTTTTCTCTAAGTGGGAGGAATAGCATACGCTAGTAGGTAGATACGGATATCACCTTAAATCCCTCTTGGAAGCAGAGAGTCAATCAACAGTTATAAAGGAAAATATTATTACTAGTTTTTTTTGTCAAGGACTGTCCTTTATTAAAGCAGGTATTTATCTAATATCCAATGCTTTTCTTGCAGCTACCCTCAACCATGAGAATAATATTTGTGTTAGGAGCCTCTAGGGGAGCCCCAGTTATCCTCACATCCTGGTATTTATTCCTTCGTGTAATCTGTGTTCCTTGAGTGTGGGCTGGACCTAGTGACTTGCCTCTAGAGAATAGAAAACCACACACATGATGGGATATTACCTCCAGGATCAGATAACAAAATGGCTTGCTTCCATCTTGCTCATACTCTTGCTTTCTTATTCACTTGCCCTGAGGAAACCAGCTGCCACATTGTGAGTGGTCCTCTGCAGGTCCATAAGCAAGGAACTGAAGGGGGCCTTCAGCCAGCAGCCTGCAGGGAACTGAATCCTGCCAATAGTCATGCAGACGAGCTTGGAAACCTACCCCACTCCACACCTTTAGATGTGATCACAGCTCTGGTTGACAGCTCAAGTCAAGCCTTCAGAAGAGACAACGGCTCTGGTTGACAGCTTGACTACAACTTCATGAAAGAACCAGAGCCACACGTATCATCTGAGTTGGGTTCAGATTTCAAACCATCAAAATCTGTGAGATATAATAAGTGTTTATCATTTTTACACTGCTATTTTGGGGTAATTTGTTATACGGCAGTAACTAAGTAACAAGACTCTTTTGGGGGCACTTTACATATCTCACTAGATACACACAAAATCTTTGAGAGGTAGATGGCAGGCATCATTACCCCTATTTCACACATCAGGAACCTGAATCCAAGAACTTTGTTACTTAAAAAGATCACTGGACTCAGACATGGCAATACTAAGGCTCAAACCTAGACTCCATGCTCATTCCTTTGAACCACATTTGCAAGAGCATTCCATTAAGACTTTGCAGAACTGAGTCCTGATTTTAGCTCTACCAAATACTATCTGTGTCACTGAGTAGATCAATTAACCCACCTGGCTCTTAGATTCTTCATAGAGAGAGTGAGATGTTGGGTTGAGGATCATCAAAGTCTCCCTTAGCTCAAAATATTCTCCATTTTATAAAAGGAAGACAAACGATGTAACAAATTGTTTTGGTGGTTAGAGGTATCATCAAGAAAACTGTCTCTCAGCTCCAGTCTCTGTCCATTATTCCTGTGCTACTCTCAATGTGCTTAACTTGTTCCTTTTACCACCAATTCTGGGAGAAATGTGGGGCCTAATTATCCTGTCTTTGAGCTTCCTCTTGAGGAATAGTCCCCTACTATGACCTTCAAAGATCCAGCAATGCCAGTTTGGGGGCCATAAATGCCAACTGACAGTAAGAAGACCAATTTTTATCAGCTGGTCTGTTCACTGAACTATTGAGCTAAATTATCCACACTCAGAAAATCATAATCTAATTTCTGTGACTTACTTTAATTAGTTAGCACCTAATGGTTTGAAGAGCCAGAGGCACCACCAAGAGTAAATCAACACAAAATATATCGCTTGACTACTCATTGAAAGAACTTGCCATTACATGATGAGTTAACAGTAAGTTATTGGAAATGTGACTACCTTTATTGTAAATGATTCTTTTTTAATCCACACGGGAGAGGAGTGGGAGAGTAAATGTACTGTGCCATTATGAACCTGTCAGTCACACATGTATGAGACATCAGCTCCATCTAGAACAAAATTTGCTGCCACTCAGAAATCATGTTTAACATTAATCTGTTATTCTGATCTGTACTCACTAGATTTTTGATCGACAGATGAACTTATAAAATTTTTAATACAGCCATTTTCTAAAAAGCTAAAACTTGAAGTTACATTTACTCTTGGTAAGAACTAACCATAATTATCTAATGTCCATTTCCATTGTTCATTCTATTCTCATTCATCTTAAATGCCTAGTAAGACTCTGTAGGTATATACACAGTATAGTCAATATGATCAAGATTGTAGCCAAATAATTGGTGCTGGCAAAACTGAGAGTAAGAAACAACACTACAGCACCATCACAAATAAGCACTAAATTTATCTACTCACAGATGCAGACAACAATACATTTTAAATACTTGTTTTCCCTCAGGCAGGAAAAAGATGGATAAATAAATAAAAATCAGCAATGCTGTGTCCAGGGCCTAGAATAAAAAAATCTATTTTGCATGAGATGACATTCTGAATTAAAGTAAACAGTGAAGATTTAAAACACAAATGGGAGGCCAAAATGAGCTGATGAGCAAACAGAAAAAGATAAATAAAAGAAAACGCATTTGGAAAAACCACAGCAAATAATATTTACTTGAACTAGTAATGAAGAACTAGTAAATGAAGAGTGTCATCACCTTAAATAACAAAAACCCTAGAAGTGCTTCAGGAGCACCCAAGTGGACACTGCCCTGTGTGGATCCCCTTCCCACCATGAAATACAAGAACCCAGGACAGCCTGGTGACTTTACAGATTGAAGCCACCTTCAACACTTAGAATTCAAAAATTACCTCTTTGACAAGGGCTATATACTATTCATTCTCCCAAATCACTAGAAACCACCCACAAATCAAAAGCACCTTTTTAAACAAGGCAATTATTTAACATTTTATAAGCATTTTTATGTTTCAAGATATTTTAACAACTTTAGTGTAAAACATTCATAACTTTAAAAGTCTTCATTGTTTGCCTGGAATCCAAATGTAACTGAGTATCTTGTATTTTTCTTTGCTAGCTCTGACAAACCTACTCCTATCCTCTAGGAAGCAATAGGTAGTTAGCCAGCTAGTTGGGGGCACAGCTGAGACCAGAACTGAAACCTCAGCACTCTCAGCTCTGAGCACCTCCCACAAAGGATTAAACCCAAGAGGAAAGCTACAACTAACCCAATCTGAGGAACAAATCATGAAGCACAAAAATGGGTTAGGTTGGAAAAACAGAGGAGAGAATATACCTTCCCAACTGGCAAGGAAAAAAAAAAGTTTTCAAGGCAACTGCAATTATTTGAAAATTATTCTCAAACAAGTAACTTTTTTTTATTTTCTGAAAGTGTCTCTCCAAAAGTCAGTGTCCCAAACCCACATTAGATTCTGTCCAACAAAATCTTGTTTCTCACCTAGATCTGAATTTTCCAGAGAGGTTGGAGAGAAGTCACCAGAATCTGAAACTAAAATGTATGACCAAATATGCAATAGAGATTCAGCACCTCGGACAGTGGTCACCACTGTGGTAGATGATACATACCCCTCCTTTCTAACTGTTCTTGAGTAATGAGACTTTGGAGACTTGCTGCTCCCTCTGTGAAACTAGCTGCATATTCTCACAGGTTTCCCATCCCTCTAATGGGTTACTTCATCACAATGGCAGATTAGGTTTCCAAACAGATGTTGGATATCAACATCCAAGGCACCTTCTATCACAACTCCAGGCCATTCTTTTGTTCTTTCTTTTGTTTTTAAACCCTTTCCTGTCTTTTCAAATTCTCATCCATTAATTTTTCTCTCATCATTTAAAAAAATTTCTTTACTCCACAAATTGGCATGCACATCGTGTAACCTTGATGTAGACCTTCATAACTAAAATAACATTGCACTTGAGAAATAAAGATGTGATAGGTGAAGAAAAGGCAAAACTATAAGAAACAGACAATGTGTTAGTGATTGCCAGGGGACAAGGATGAGGACTGAAGGTAGAATTGCCTGCAAAGGGGCACAAGGACCGTGGGGAAACTGTTCTATGCCTGGATTGCCATGGTGGTGGCACAACTGTATGCATTCAACAAAACTCACAAGACTCTATTATAGAGAGTTAATTATAGTTTATGCAAATTATACCTCAATAAATCTGATTTTAAAAGAAAAACATATTATAAAAAAGAGAAATATATGTCTGACAACTAGCTCTGCAGGGTAGATCATGGTTAGTCTTGCCACAGGCTGCATTGCTTTAAGACAGCAGCTGAATTAATTACATTTGCTCTAAAAACTTCATTTGAAAAGGGACATTTACCAGCTAGAGATGATCCTGATATTTGTGACTAGCATTAATAGGCTAGACCTTTTAGGGTGGTTTCAGCAGACAGAACTTGTGCCAATAAGTGGAAGTGAGAAGAAGATGGAATCAAATTATTTAATACAATCAGTGCCTTTTTTATCTCTGGGGGAAGGTATTCAAACAGTAGTTAAGTAACATTCTAGGAAAGATTATACTAAAGAGATGTCAGGTTAGATGGAAGTTAAATTAGATATCAACTAACAGCCTTTACAACTCTAAAATTCTATCGAATTAACCCAAAGTCCACTTATGTGTCATGCTTAATTCTTAGTAAGACCTTATATGCATTACGTTTCAGAAAACAATTCAAAGTTCACTCTGTGGTAAACAATCATGACTGTTTTTTCTTTAGAATATAAAAATATATGCATTATTCCAAATGAATTTCTAATAACATCAATATTACTTTTATATAAAACGTGATATTTACACTAATTTTATTCCTTAAAAGCACAGTACATGTTGTTCTGTGCAAAATGAGATTAAAAATTTATTTATTTCTTTTACAGTTTCTATGTAAATACTCCTCAGTTAATAGAGTAGTGAAGAAACTAGCCATTCTTTCCTCAAACTAAGAAAATATCATTACACGTGAAACTTGTTGTCATTTGAAATCTTAAAGGTGACATTCCAACAACCACCAGATTTTTTTATTTTACATTTTTCCTTCTGTGAAAAATGGAGTCATTAACCTCTTATTCTCTGGAGCCCAAAAGTCAAAAATTTTGGATGTTTAACATGTCCCAAAGGATTTAGCATCCTTTGATGTAATCTTTCAACTGGAATAAAATGATCAGTGATAGGAATGTTAAACTGCCTCCCTTCTAAGGTTATTAACAAAAATAGGATAGACTGTTCCTTAAAATAGCTACCTATTTTAAGTAATATTAAAAATACGTTAATGACAAATAGCACATACCTCTCTCATGACAGTCATGAGTTTCTATTTGCACTGTACTACATTCTGGAAAAATCACCACAATAATTTTTTAATGACTTCTCTGAAGAAGTCCCATTAAGACATTTAATGCTTGTTCTTGTTATTTTCATGTGAACTAAGCTTATGAATATTGTTAAGGTAATATTTTTGTCAGTCTGTATGTCAGTGTTATGTAAAAAAACAAAGTCTGGGTTTCTTCCTTAATTATTATGTATTATGTATATCATGTTTAGGATTAAATCTGGCCCATATTTTAATAAAGAACATTTTTACTCTGTTTTTAGTTTTAATTCCCTCTAAATGGTTCTAATCAGAATAGAGACTCTTGGGTAGGAGGTAGAGAAGATTCAATTTTTGTTAGGAATTCCAGGCACTCTGCAGGTAAAATGTGAATTGTTCCTTACAATTTAGTTAAGTAAAAATATTTTTAAAAATGTAAAAACAAGAAAAGTCACAAAACTAGTTAAGATACTTAAATTATAAGATGTATGGTGGCAAATTTCAAGTTTTTTAGTTCTCTTTGTTTCAAATGAAGTTTCATATGCAAAATACAGAAATCATTAATTACTGATGGAGAGGTGCATATTCCCAATTCAGTACAGGAGAAAGGAAAGGTACAAATGAGACTGTTAATAATAATAGTATATGTTGAAGTACTATAGTTCATGGTTCTTACTCTTGTTATATTTTTTCACTCTTGTTATGAAAGTATATAATATAAAAATCTGTTAAGCAATGAAATGACCAATACAAGAAGCAAAACGAAAAATACAGCATTTAACCTAAAGCCATGGTTTTCAAGCTTGGACATGAGAATCAGGGGGGGCTCGTTAAAGCATGTACTGTTGGCCTACACCCACAGGGCCTCAGATTCCGTGGCCTGGTTGGGATCCAAGAATCTGGAAGTGTAACAGGTTCCTGAGTGACACTGATGCTGCTGGTCTGGGGCTACAGTTGAAGAACCACTACCATTGAGAAGAGATAACAGTTTTTTATACAGCAAGAAGAGCACTGGAATGGGAATCAGAAACCTTCTGTGCCGAAGGCAGGTTTAAAGGTAGAGGCTCTGGAAAAAGCACCTGGGTTTGAATCTCAGCTTCTGAGTGTCACCTTTTTATCCATAAAACTGGTATGACAGTAACTCCAGTCTCATTAAATTACGTCATTCATTTATATTACTTGGCATAGTGCCTGGATGTTGCCAAAAAAATCAGCTAGTATTATTACTAGCTGTAACCTTAGAAAAGACACATAACATATATAAGTTATGGTTTTTATAAAAAGAGAAGGTTGGATAAAATTATCTTTAGGAATTTATCACTCTAAAACCCTATGATTCTAAATATATTTTCCATCCTTCTTATTTAAGATAATTTAATATTAATATAATTTTTTTGGCTAAGTAATCAGGGACATAAAAAGAAGGTAACACAAGTCTCCTGCTCTTATCCTTAAAGGATTCCCAATTGAGTACAGAAGAAAGGACAAGTCTAAATGAGACTGTTAATAATAGTACTATATGTTGAAGTGCTATAGTTAGTGGTCCAGCAGTAAGTTACATAGAAGTTTGGGTGAAAAAAAGTAGCTTCCCTAACTTCAAAGAGGACTTGAACCTTAAGCTTCAGAGTGAAGAGTATGTAGAACAATAATATTCATATAGCGCTATGCAGCTTCCAGAACAATCTACATGTGTTATCCCAGATATTATCCCATTTCATAAATGAGGCAAAATGAAGACTCGGAGCTGTAAAGTCATTTGACCAAAGTCACACAGCTAACATGGTGGGAACCAAGACTCACTCTCAGCTCTTCAGACAGCATCACAGCCTTTTTTCGTTATACCATGGAGCAAAGAGCAATTTAACCAAGGGCATGGAGGGGAAAAATTAGCACATGATATTCAAGAAATAGATCAACATATCTTGGCCAAGAGATTTAATTTAGTAACCATTAGCCCACAGGATCAGTTGGAGTTAGAGCTGGGATAGGGCAGAGGACAATGATGACATTCCTGAAGTCCATTTTGAGGTTCTATATTTTATCTTGAGATCACTGGGTCATTACTAAACATTTATCTAGATACGAGCCAGGTTTAAAGAGAAGCAAGGTGATCTCTTTCATTTATCCATTCACTTAATCGACAATAATTGATTGGGCGCTGATTAGGTACTAGGTTTTGTACCAGGTTCTGGGATTACAAAGATGAATAAGACAGAGTTTCATCTTTAAGAAGATATGGTGTCTAGTGAGAGAGAAGGAAATGTAAATAAAAATTATAATGGCATGTGATTAATGTAATACTAAAAGTAGGATGCAGTCGTGTGCAAACCTACATTTGACTGCCAAAATATTTATCTGTAGTGCTTTTCTCCGTTCATGTAGATTTAGCATTAAATCAGTTACCAGTGAGTAACTCTAATTCACGTAAGAGAACTGCAAGTTCCACTTTGGTACAAATCCTAGGGCAGCAGGTACAATTGCTGTTTGAAGAGGAATGAGGTTTCTCCTACAGGGTAAGAGAAGGAGCAGGAAGGGCTGCATATAATATGGGATACATAAGCTGGAGTCTCAAAGATAAATAGAAACACATCTGACAGATTAGGAGGAAGAGCATCCCCAAAATTGCAAGACCTAGAGCCCTGAAATAGCCTTGCCTATTAAGAGATTTGCAATAAAGTGGGTTTTGCTGGAGCATAAAGGCATGGCTGCTAACAGCCAAGAGCCTAGACTATGGTGATTGTAGTGGAAATGCATAATAAATGATAAATGTGCTTCTTAGAAAATTTAAATGAAATTATCTACATCAAATGTGTAACACTCTTCCTGGTACACCCCAGACCCTCATTATGTTACTTTCCTTCCTTCATCTTCACTTTACACCTACTTCTCTTATAAAGCTACACATAGGTTTGAATAGAAACACTTATCTTTTTATTCATCAGTTTCACAATTCAAAAATGTCAGATAAGATTTTGACCAGCTATTATAGCAGCCTTCTAAAAAACAAAAACAATTTGTCTCAGAAGAATGGTGGAGAATAAAAAAGAAAACAAATCGGCTATTATCTAAACCGTTGAATTCTCTCCCTTTCAGGATATGCCTTAAGAAACCCTGGAATATACTGGACAACTTCACAAACCTCTGGGGTCAGAATTCACAGACTGGGACTCTGTGAATACGAGCTTCACAGGTAAGTCTAACACGCAGCCAGATCTGAGATTCACAGAGAGAGCACCAGGTATTCATGGAACACCTTCCAGTTGTGGAACATTGCACCCACATTGGCTACTAATTTTTTAAGAAATTTGTTTATGATTTTGTTAATTTTCTTCTTCTTAATTGTACTTTAGGTTCTGGGGTACATATGCAGATCATGCAGGATTGTTGCATAGGTACACACATGGCAATGTGGTTTGCTACTTCCATGCCCCCATTACCTACATCTGGCATTTCTACCCATGTTATCCCTCCCCAACTTCTCCACACCCCACTGTCCCTCCCTTGGCGCCCCACAACAGACCCCAGTGTGTGATTGATGCTCCCCCTCCCTGTGTCCCTGTGTTCTCATCGTTCAACACCCGCCTATGAGTGAGAACATGCGGTGTTTGATTTTCTGTTCTTGTGTCAGTTTGCTGAGAATGATGGTTTCCAGATTCATCCATGTCCCTACAAAGGATACAAACTCATCATTTTTTATGGCTGCATAGTACTCCATGGTGTATATGTGCCACATTTTGCTTGTCCAGTCTACTGTTGATGGGCATTTGGTTTGGTTCCAGGTCTTTGCTATTGTAAACAGTGCTGCTATGAACATACGTGTGCATGTCTTTATAATAGAATGATTTATAATTCTTTGGGTATATACCCAGTAAGAGGATTGCTGGGCCAAATGGAATTTCTATTTCTAGGTCCTTGAGGAAGCGCCACACTGTCTTCCACAATGGTTGAACTAGTTTACACTCCCACCAACAGTGTAAAAGTGTTCCTGTTTCTCCACATCCTCTCCAGCATCTGTTGTCTCCAGATGTTTTAATGATTGCTCCTCTAAGTGGTGTGAGGTGGTATCTCAATGTGGTTTTGATTTGCATTTTTCTAATAATCAGTGATGATGAGTATTTTTTCATATGTTTATTGGCCTCATATATTCTTCTTTTGAAAGGTGTTCATATCCTTCGCCCACTTTTAGATGGGTTTGTTTTTTTCTTGTAAATCCGTTTTAGTTCTTTGTAGATTCTGGATATTAGCCCTTTGTCAGATGGGTAGATTGTAAAAATTTTTTCCCATTCTGTTGGTTACCAGTTCACTCTAATGATTGTTTCTTTTGCTGTACAGAAGCTCTGGAGTTTAATTAGGTCCCATTTGTCTATTTTGACTTTTGTTGCTAATGCTTCTGGTGTTTTAGTCACGAAGTCCTTGCCTATCCCTATGTCCAGAATGGTTTTACCTAGGTTTTCTTTTAGGGTTTTTAGGGTGTTAGGTCTTATATTGAAGTCTTTAATCCATCTGGAGTTAATTTTAGTGTAAGGTGTCAGGAAGGGGTCCAGTTTCTGCTTTCTGCACAGTGCTAGCCAGTTTTACCAACACCATTTATTAAACAAGGAATCCTTTCCCCATTGCTTGTATTTGTCAGGTTTGTCAAAGATCAGATGATTGTAGATGTGTGGCATTGCCTCCAGGGCCTCTGTTCTATTCTATTGGTCTATGTCACTGTTTTGGTACCAGTACCCTACTATTTTCATTACTGTAGCTTTGTAGTATAGTTTGAAATCAGGTAGCATGATGCCTCTGGCTTTGCTCTTTTTGCTTAGGATTGTCTTGGCTATGCAGGCTCTCTTTTGGTTCCATATGAAGTTTAAGGTGGTTTTTTCCAGTTTTGTAAAAAAGGTCATTGGTAGCTTGATGGGGATAATGTTGAATCTATAAATCACTTTGTACAGTATGGCCATTTTCACAATACTGATTCTTCCTAACCATGAGCATGGAATGTTTCTCCATCTGTTTGTGTCCTCTCTTATTTCCTTGAGCAGTGGTTTATAGTTCTCCTTGAAAAGGTCCTTTACATCCTTTGTTAGTTGTATTCCTAGGTATTTTATTCTCTTTGTAGCAATTGTGAATGGGAGTTTGCTCATGATTTGGCTCTCTGTTAGTTTGTTATTGGGGTATAGAAATGCTTGTGATTTCTGCACACTGATTTTGTATCCTGAGACTTTGTTGAAGTTGCTTATCAGTTTAAGGAGATTTTAGGCTGAGACGATGGGGTCTTCTAAATATACAATCATGTCATCTGCAAATAGAGACAATTTGACTTCCTCTTTTCTTAATTGAATACCCTTTATTTATTTATTTTTTCTTGCCTAATCGCTCTGGCTAGAACTTCCAATACTATATTGAATAGGAGTGGTGAGAAAGGGCATCTTTGTCTAGTGCCAGATTTAAAAAGGAAATGCTTCCAGTTTTTGCCCATTCAGTATGATATTGGCTGTAGGTTTGTCTATATAATAGCTCCTATTGTTTTGAGACATGTTCCAGTGATACCTAGTTTATTGAGAGTTTTAGCATAAAGGGCTGTTGAATTTTGTTGAAGGCCGCCTCTGCATCTATTGAGATAATCATGCGGTTTTTATCTTTGGTTCTGTTTATATGGTGGATTATGTTTATAGACTTGCATATGTTGAACCAGCCTTGCATCCCTGGAATGAAGCCTTCCTGATGGTGATGGATAAGCTTTTTGATGTGCTGTTACAGTTGGTTTGCCAGTATTTTATTGCAGATATTTGCATCCATGTTCATTATGGATATTGGCCTAGAAGTTTTCTTTTTTTGTTCAGTCTCTGCCAGGTTTTGGTATCAGGATGATGTTGGTCTCATAAAATGATTTGGGAAGGATTCCCTCTTTTTGGATTGTTTGGAATAGTTTCAGAAGGAATGGTACCAGCTCCTCTTTGTACATCTGGTAGAATTCAGCTGTGAACCTGTCTGGACCTGGACTTTTTTTGGTTGGTAGGCTATTAATTGCTGCCTCAACTTCAGCCCTTGTTATTGGTCTATTCAAGGTTTCAACTTCTTCCTGGTTTAGGCTTGGGAGGGTGCAAGTGTCCAGGAATTTATCCATTTCTTCCATGTTTACTGGTTTATGTGCATAAAGCTGTTTGTAGTCATCTCTGATTGTAGTTTGTATTTCTGTGGAATCAGTAGTGATATCCCCTTTATTGTTTTTTATTGCATCTATTTGATTATTCTCCCTTTTCTTCTTTATTAATCTGGCTACTGGTCTGTCTATTTTGTTGATCTTTAAAAAAAAAACAGCTTCTGGATTTATTGATTTTTTGAAGGTTTTTTTGTGTCTCTATCTCCTTCAGTTTTGCTCTGATCTCAGTTATTTCTTGTCTTCTGCTAGCTTTTGAGTTTTTTTGATGTTGCTCCCCTAGCTCTTTCAATTCTGACAATAGGGTGTCGATTTTAGATCTTTCCTTGCTTCTCTAGTGGGCATTTACTGCTATAAATTTTCCTCTAGACACTGCTTTAAATGTGTCCCAGAGATTCTGGTACATCGTGTCTTCATTCTCATTGGTTTCAAAGAACATCTTTATTTCTGCCTTCATTTCATTGTGTATCCAGTCAACATTCAGGAGCCAGTTGTTCAGTTTCCATGAAGCTGTGCAGTTCTGAGTTAGTTTCTTAATTCTGAGTTCTAATTTGATTGCCCTGTGGTCTGAGAGACTGTTTGTTATGATTTCCGTTCTTTTGCATTTGCTGAGGAGTGATTTACTTCCAATTATGTGGTCAATTTTAGAGTAGGTGCCATGCGGTGCTGAGAAGAATGTGTATTCTGTGGATTTGGGGTGGAGATTTCTGTAGATGTCTATTAGGTTTGCTTGGTCCATATCCGAGTTCAAGTCCTGGATATGCTTGTTAATTTTCTGTCTCATTGATCTGTCTAATATTGACAGTGAAGTGTTAAAGTCTCCCACTATTATTGTGTGGGAGTCTAAGACACTTTGTACGTTGTTAAGAACTTGCTTTATGTACCTGGGTGTTCCTGTATTGGGTGCATATATATCTAGGATCGTTAGCTCTTCTTGATGCATTGATCCTTTTATCATTATGTAATGCCCTTCTTTGTCTCTTTTGATCTTTGTTGGTTTAAAGTCCATTTTATCAGAGACTAGGATTGCAACTCCTGCTTTTTTTTGCTCTCCATTTGCTTGATAAATCTTCCTCCATCCCTTTATTTTGAGCCTATGTGTGTCCTTGCACGTGAGATGGGTTTCCTGAATATAGCATACCTATGGGTCTTGACTTTTTATTCAATTTGCCAGTCTGTCTTTTGATTGGGGCATTTAGCCCATTTACATTTAAGGCTAATACTGTTATGTGTGAATTTGATCCTGCCATTTTGATGCTAGCTGGATGTTTTGCCCATTAGTTGATGCATTTTTTTCATTATATCGATAGTCTTTACCATTTGGTACGTTTTTGGAGTGGCTGGGACTGGCTGTTCCTTTCCTTGTTTAGTGCTTCTTTCAGGAGCTCTTGTAAGGCAGGGCTGGTGGTGACAAAATCTCTCAGCAATTGCTTGTCCATAAAGGATTTTCTTTCTCCTTCGCTTATGAAGCTTACTTTGGCTAGATATGAAATTCTAGGTTGAAAGTTCTTTTCTTTAAGGATGTTGAATACAGGCCCCCACTCTATTCTGGCTTGTAGGGTTTCTGTGGAGAGATCCACTGTGAGTGTGATGGGCTTCCCTCTGTGGTTAACCCGACCTTTCTCTCTGGCTGCCCTTAGCATTTTTTTCTTCATTTCAACCCTGGTGAATCTGAGAATTACGTGCCTTGGGGTTGCTCTTCTTGAGGAATATCTTTGTAGTGTTCTCTGTATTTCCTGGACTTGAATGGTGGCCTGGCTTGCTAGGTTAGGGAAGTTCTCCTGGATAATATCCTGAAGAGTGTTTTCCAGCTGGGATTCATTCTCTCCATCACATTCAGGTACACCTATCAAACGTAGCTTAGGTCTTTTCACATAATTCCATATTTCTTGGTGGCTTTGTTCATTTCTTTTCACTCTTTTTCTCTATTCTTGCCTTCTAATTTTATTTCATTGAGTTGATCTTCAATATCTGATATCGTTTCTTCTGCTTGGTCAATTCAGCTATTGAAACTTGTGTATGTTTCACAAAGTTCTTGTGCTGTTTTTCAGCTCCATCAAGTGGTTTATATTCTTCTCTAAGCTGTTTATTCTAGTTAGCATCTCATCTAACCTTTTTTCTAGGTTCCTAGTTTCTTTGCATTGGGTTAGCACATGTTCTTTTAGCTCAGAGAAGTTTGTTATTATCCACCATCTGAAGCCTGTTTCTGTCAGTTCATCAGATTCATTCTCCATCCATCTTTGATCCCTAGCTAGTGAGGAGTTGTGATCCCTTGGAGGAGGAGAGGCGTTCTGGTTTTGTGTGTTTTCATCCGTTTTGTGCTGGTTTCTCCCCATCTTAGTGGCTTTATCTACCTGTGGTCTTTGTAGTTGGTGACTTTCGGATGGGGTCTCTGAGTGGATGTCCTTTTTGTTGATGTTGAAGCTATTTCTTTCTGTTTCTTAGTTTTCCTTCTATCAGTCAGGTCCCTCTGATACAGGACTGCTGGAGGTTCACTCCAGACCCTGCTTGCCTGGGGGATCACCCTTGGGGGCTGCAGAACAGTAAGGCTTGCTGCTGGTTTCTTCATCCCAGAAGGTACCTGCCAGATGTCAGCCTGAGCTCTCTTTTATGAGGTATCTCTTTGTATATATGGGGGTCGGGGAGCTGCTTGAGGAGACAGTCTGTCCCTTATAGGAGCTCAAGTGCTGTGCTGGGAGCTCCGTTGTTCTGTGCAGAGCTGCTGAGCAGGTATTTTTATGTCTACTGCAGTGGAACTCATAACCACCTCTTTTCCCAGGTGCTCTGTCCCTCTGCATTGTTCTTGCTGGGAATTGCACTCTGGAGCTGTTTGTATTCAGCCATCTTGTATCGTTCCCCTGATTTTGTTAATTTTTGAGGTACATTTTATGTTGTGTGAAACACAAAATACGGAATTTCGTACCTCAAAAATTTTGTTAATTTTTGAGGTACACTTTATGTTGTGTGAAACACAAAATACTAATTTTCACACAACATTTTATGTCATGTGAAACACAAAATATGGAATTTTTGGTGCAAGTGGTTTTGATGATCTTTGACAAATATAAATCCCATGTTTCCCACACTCTATGAAGATATAGAACAGTACCCTCACCCTAGAAAGTTCCTTCATGCTGTTTCTCAGTCAGTCCTTCCCCTCCCCCACCAGAGGCAATACTCGTCTGTTTATCCTTAATGATTGGTTTTGTGTGGTTTAGAACTTTACATAAATTGAATCATACCATATGTACTCATTTGAGTCTGGTTTCTTTGACACACATCATTTCTGTAAGAGTCACCCATGATATTACATATAGCTACAGTTTGTTTCGTTTTATATTTGAGTAGTAAGTAAGCCATTATATAAATATAACATAATTTATTTATTCATTCTTCTATTGATGGAAATTTCTCATCTTGGGTTACTATGAATAAAAGTTACTATGGACATTCTTGTAAAAGTATTTTGATGGACATACATTTTTATTTATCTTGAGTAAATACTCAGGTAAATTTATCTTGTGTAAATATACCAGCAGCTTTAGTGAATTATAGAAAAGGTATAGATTTCACTTTATAAGAAACTATCAAACTTCTTGCCTTTGACTTTTGACATGTTCTGTGGACCTTATAACTTTTCCTTTGGCCAAAGGTTGCTTTACTATTGCTTCTTCCCAGGAATGAAGCTAAACAAAAATTGGGACCCTCCTATTGCCACTATGAGATGCTGTTTGCTAATTGTGGCATTTACACATAAGATTTTTCAAGTCTCTTGCCTCCCTATAGCTGGGATGTCCTGTGGCTCATGAATGACATTCACATTGTCAGAATAAGAAAACGCTGCAAAAAAACCTCTAAAACACCAGTGTTCTAAAATCAATGCACACCTGCTCAGTGGATCAACTGGACAAAACCACTTACCGTAGAGTGTCCTTATAAAGTGAAAGTTCTGCAGCTCAAAGCATCCCATGGGAACAAGTGATATGCAGCTGCCCTAGAAGTAGCTTTTAAAAAGATAACAAAAAGTTAGGGCACAATAGCATTCCTTTACCAGCTGCACCCTCCCACCCCACAACCACACAGTTTTTCCTTCCATTTGTTCCATAAATATATTTTATTACCTGATATATGTTGGGGCTGGGGGATAGAGAAGTGAGAAGAGAACAGCTGCAGTAATGACAATTTACTTCCTTCCAAGACATGCTAGTTCAGTGACAGGGACAAACTCTAGCACTTTATCATAATCTCCCCCTGTCCAGAGAGTGGACACATTACCTAAGTTTCACCTCCCCAAAGCGCACTCCTCCGCAGCTCAATATTTTGCTTGAAGCATACTTATCTGATGCTCCAGCATACTGAAATGAGCCAAAAAAGAAAAATAGGTCCAGCCCATCTGCCAAGTTGGGAAGGGAAGAAAGCATATAGGAAGAACTTGGGCACCCATGTGAAGGAGAAAATAAACAGAATGTTCTGGATAAGATAAAGGGTTGGAGGTGTTATTAATGGTAGTATATGAAGCAGAACCTACAACCCCATGGTGCAGGGGCCATGGGGGAAGAGAGTGGCGGACACTGTTTGAGGTAGAATAAAAATGAGAATTGTGCATTTAAAAAATTTTGTGTTAGAACCATACCTCAATGGCCTCACTTTTTACGTCATAGTCTATGTTTTAGGGTACTTGTTTTGGAACTGGATTTCCTCCACTGTCAGTAGGCAATACGCCCCAGTTTCTCTCAATTAAACATAATTAAAAAAATAAAAAGACAGAAAAAGGAAACATCTTTCACAGTTACAATCTGACTAGCAATGCAGAAAGCTCACTCTGCAGTTGACCTTGCTCAAGGTGGTAAATGGAAACCAGAAAGGGGCAGGTCTCAGAGCTGAGGCACCCATGAGCAGCTTCCTGGGACAGAAGCCCTTCTTTAAGTCACTGCCAGAACCACAGGGAGTGTCCACAGCCTCATTCTCTGTGCCCCGGATGACTCCCCCTGCTCCCCTACACTTTTTCATTCTTTTTCTTTTTTTCTTTCTTTTTTCTGGGGAAAGAGTTGGGGGAGGGGGGCATCTGGTATAGCCTCAACTTCCTCCTCCTCTTGCTGAGCCTGGGCAGCAACACAGGGGAGGCAGCAACACAGAGGAGGCAGCAGCGGCTGCAGCAGCCTGAGGGGTGGGATGATGAATTCAGAAACACAGGATCAGCAGAGAGATTAGGCTGTCAGCCTCCGAAGCACTTTCCTGCTGAAGAGGAGATAAGCAGGAAAAGGTGAATGAGAACACTAGTCACGGCAGATGGTGCATGAGATTTGGAGGAGAGTGGGGGAAAGGTTGTGGGTGTGGGAGAGAGAGGGGGTTTGGAGAGTTGCTGGTGGATTGAGCAAAAGGTGTCAGCAGGTAGTGTCTGGGCCCAGCTGCTGCCCCTTGACCAACCACCTGGGTCCCCTACAGGAGGCTGGGTTGGACAGAAGGGAATCCATTGGCCCCATTCTGGATTCTCAACCTGGGCAGGTCCAGGGGCTCCAGCATCAAGCACATGAGGCTAGGATTATGTTCTGGTGGCAAGTCCCCTTCACCCAATCCAAGGTCACAGATTCTACCCCTAAGCCAGCCAGCCATGACAACCCCATGGAAATCAAGACAGTGCCTGATACCTAGTGGGCATTCCACACTTATTTATAGAAGTAAATGGAATGATGCTTCTCTCAACTCACTTCTGGGAAAACAATTCAAAGCATACAGTGGCAGTTCTTGTTTTTAAACAAAGTGAAGCTGATAGAGGTAATTAAAGCCAAACTTATCCCTGTGACAAATGTTTTAGATGCTTTTTCTCATACAAAGGTATCTTAGGTGAAAGTCCCAATAGGCAGAGCAGGTAAAAATAGAGTTGTTTTGGCTGGACCAAGAGTGGGCACATCCCACTTTACCACCACCCCTTGCCTTCTCTCCTCCAAGTTGTCCCTAGATTCCTATAAACTCCTCAGGACTCAGGAGAGCACAATTCAAAAATCACTGCTCCAAAACATACTGAGATCAAACGGCAAGTGTCAGTGCCTTGAACAAGACTGACTGAAGACAAAACCAGAGTCATACAGAACACCTCATCTTTAAAGAGGAGAAAGGATGCAACAACAGCAGCAAAACTCAGTGTAAAAATGGGCAAAACACTTGAATAGACATTTCTCCAAAGAAGATATACAACTCGTCAGTAAACAGATGAAAAGATGCTCAACATCACTCATCATTAAGGAAATATAAACGAAAACCACAAGAAGCTACCACCTTAGGATTACCACCATAAAAGAAAGAAAGAAAAAAGAGAGAGAGAGAGAGAGAAAGAAGGAGAAAAGAAAAGAAAAAGCAGGGATATGGAGAAATTGGAAACTTTATTCACTGTTGGTGGGAATGTAAAGGGGTACAGCCACTGTGGAAAATGGTATGGAAGTTACTCAAAAAATTTAACACAGAATTACCATATGATTCAACAATTACAGTCCTGGGTATATATCTAGAAGGATCAAAAGCAGGTACTTGAAGGGATATTTGTACGCTCATGTTTATAGCAGCATTATTCGCAATAGGCAAAAGCTGGAAAAAAACTCAAGCATCCCTTTAAAAAAGGGAAAACAAAACATACTATATACATACAATAGAATACTATTCAGCCTTAAAAAGTAAGAAATTCTGATACATGCTACACCATAAGTGAACTTTGAGGTCATTATGCTAAGTGGAATAAGCCAGCCCCCAAAGGGACAAATACTGTATAATCCACTTACATGAGGTACCTAGGGGAGTCAAATTCATAGAGATAGAAAGTAGAGGCTGGGTGTGGTGGCTCACAGGCAGATCACAAGGTAAAGAGGTTGAGACCATCCTGGTCAACATAGTGAAAGCATGTCTCTACTAAAAATACCAAAATTAGCTGGGTGTAGTGGTGCACACCTGTAGTCCCAGCTACTAGGGAGGCTGAGGGAGGAGAACTGTTTGAACCTGGGAGGTGGAGATGGCAGTGAGCCAAGATTCCACCACTGCACTCCAGCCTGGCAACAGAGCGAGACTCCATCTGAGAGAGAGAGAGAGAGAAAAGAAAGGAAGAAAGGAAGAAAAAAAGAAAGAAAGAAAGGAAGGAAGGAAGGAAGGAGGGAGGGAGGGAGGGAGGGAAGAAGGAAAGAAAGAAAGAGAGAAAAGGATAAAAGGAGAGAGAGAGAAAGAGAGAGAAAGAAAGGAAGGAAGGAAGGAGGGAGGGAGGGAGAGAGGGAGGGAAGAAGGAAAGAAAGAAAGAGAAGGAGAAAAGGAGAGAGAGAAAGAGAGAAAGAGAAAGAAAGAAAGAAAGGAAGAATGCTGGTTACTAGGGGCTGGAGAAGGGGGAATCTGGGAGTCATCGTTTAATGGATAAGAATTTCAGTTTTGTAAGATAAAAAGAGTTCTGTAAATGAGTCATGGTAATGGTTGCACAACAATGTGAATGTACTTAATGCTACTGAGCTACATACATATAAATGGTTCAAACGGTAACTTTTATGTTATGTGTATTTCATCACAGTTTAAAATGTTTGTAAGGTAGAGGAGACAAAGGAAACTCTGCCTGTCTAAGGACTGGGCCCCAGTGCTAGTTGGTTATTTTTTATGGTTACATCCCCCAAACCAGAGAGAACCGTCTGCGTCATGCATACAACAGCCTCTGCTTCCTCATCACATTCTTTCTCAAACTCATGGCTAAGAGGGCTCAATTTGAATCTGTTCTTTTGTTCAGGTTCCATTGCTGCCATTAATTGCACTTGCGTGGACAAAATTTGAATCCTCCACAGTCTCATTTTAAATGGATTCCAGACTCTTTTCTTCCTACCTTAACAAACCCTATCAGGAAAGCAGACAGATACCATTTAACCTAAGAGTAGTCCCATGCTAGTCCCTTTAAGTAGTCTGAATCTACCCTCTTCGGAAAAATATCGACCCTTTCTGCTCACTCAGCCCAAGCAGAACACTAAGAATGAGGATTCCAGCTTGCTGGCATCATGTGTTATATCAACATTATGTTAATTAACTGAAAAGCCACACATTGATTTTTCTTGAGAGGTTCCAAGGATCAAATATCAAGGCACAGAGTCAGCTAAGCCTAATTTACTAATGGACTTTTAACTTACATGGAGAAAAAGCTTCCAGGGGAAAAGCAATTTTCCATGTGCCAGAAGAAATGAAGGACTTACCTTGTCCAGTTGATTTAGAGAATTTCCACGTCTAAGAAAGCCAAGAAAATATGTTTATAAACAAATATGTTTCTACCGCAAATATTGTTGTAGAAAAGGTCTAATGGAAAGAATCATTCTTAAAACATGAACCCAAGTTCAACTAATATTGAATATCTGGGAATGGTGGATCAGAATGGGCATAATTCATCAAACTTGGGCACTGAAATCTATTCTGTCAAGGTTTTGAACAATATTATATATCAAAAAGTATCATATGCTTATGAAATGCTTATGTAGTTAGGAGTAAAAGGAGGATTCTTTCCAATAACCTAATATAATAATACTGTGCTAGACACTGGGACCTGAAAATAAATAAGACATGTTCTGTACTGGAACTCAAATATAATAAAAGCAATCACTGGAAGCCCCTTTAGTGAATGGCAATAGGTAGAATTTAGTGATTGGACTGTCCAAATTTCTCCCTAGACACCTCCTTTTACTCAAAGTCATTACCATCATCCCTTACGCTGGTATCCAAAAACCACAGTAGGGTTGGGGCACAAAGAGTGTAAAAATTCCAGTTACAAAACTATAGTCTCTATCAACAAACAGGACACATCCCTGGTACCACAGTCTCAAGAATTTTCTCCAGCTCAAAAAGATACCAGGAGTTTTTTGTGAACATATGATGACCTTTCAGCATGCTTCCTATGGCTCTAACACTGTTGTCTTGCCATACTTGTGTCACTCCAGTCCCGACTGAGGGAAAGTTTCCTTCCCGGCTTTGTCAGAGACTGCTATGATTCACCAGAACCATTTCCTCTTTCCCCCACAGCACACGGTTATACTACATTTCCCAGCTTCCTTTGCAATTACATGGCCATGTGATTGAGTTCCAGCCAATAGACTGTGGGAGGAAGTGATGATCACCACTTCTTGGCTTGGCCCATAAAACCTCCATGATCCTCTGCCTTCTTTTTCTCTTCCTGGTTGTCAGTGCCTGGGGCAACTTTGGAAGCCACATATTGAAGATGCCAGAACGTCTGTCAGCCTGGGTGGAGCAAGATCTTCCCTATCACCTATCATCCCACCACCCAGTTGAAGATCACTACTGCCACCAACCAATGGGTCTAGGTAGTTTATCCATTATGGCCAGAGGCACATAGTGAAACATAAGTTTCAGGACCCTTCACTTTCATGGCTCCTTTCAAAGAACATGGGAAAAGGCCCTGCCAATGAGCTCTGGTAGTGGCCAGGGGCATGTTTGGAATCTGGTTAAGGGAAGATTATTTTAGATTTTGTAATGGGATCTATTTATCTAGATCAAAATCACTTCCAGATACGTTATTACCCTAGCTGTACCAGTACAGAAATGGCTTCCAGGAATTCTCCTACTGCCTTTTGTGCCAGTTCACCTGGCATCCAGACGTGAAGGAGCAAGACCAGAAGCTTTACCTCAACATGTACAGGTTCTATGGTAGCAGGGAAACATAAAGTATGAAAAGTAGCATGTCAGAAGCTTCTTTGTGGAAATATCTTGTAATCATAAGACATGTAAACATCTAAGCAGGGAATTTGGCTCTCATCAATACTTAGTAAAAGCAAAGATTGTCTCTCTGTTTCTTACAAAAATCACCCAAAATATAATTTTTCAGAATTCTTGTGTTTGTTGAGCACCTGCTGTAGGAATGCTACAAAGAGTACATTGTTTGCATTGTTCTCATTTATTTATTCATTCTAACAATCAATAATTGAGAATTGATTTTGATTAATCATCCTAAAAGAAAGACCAAATTATGTTTTCATTCTCTCTAAAGAAATTGATATTATAAAATCATTGTCATATAAAGAGATGATAAAAAGCCATACCAACAAAGAAAGGGAGAAAAGAAGGTATTAGAGAGGTATGTCATATCCTTAATAAAAATATGTTATTACTTTTCTGAGCTTTGTAATATTTGTCAGATTTCTAATGTAATTTATTGTGATTTATTGTATTATTCTAAAGAAATATTCACTTTAATATCAAATTCTATATTTGTAATTGTGTATTCTTTTTTCAAAGAAAGCCTGCAACATTTTATTAATATAACCTTTAGGCCCCACCAAACCTAAGTCCACCCCAACACATCAGATAGCATCACCCTGCAAACATGCCTTCTGCACTGCCCAGAGTTACTAGGTCTATCCCTGGAGATGCCCTAGGGCAACTGCTCTCACTCCTAGTGCCCTAGGGCATCTCCAGGGATAGACCTCTTTTCTTCCTCACACCAGTTCCCTTCTCTCAAGGAACATCGTGAAGTTTCTTCTAGACTGAGTTGGAAGGCAATATGAAGACACTTTCTCATGTGTACTTACAACAATTGCTCCCTTCCTTTCAACCAGCATTCCTGGACTCAGAACAAGCACCTTTGTTCTAGCTCCCCATTAGACATGGCACCAATTGTTACTCTTGGGAGCCAATTGTCAGATTCAATCAAACCACTCAGTGTGCCTCCCCTGAGCTTGTCAGGCAAGTCCAAACTGGCCAATCTGCCAGTTAAACCCCCAGACATGCCCAAACACATCTGAAGCCACAGCAGTTACCCAGTTTGGCCTTGGCTTCGAGTCTTTCTAGCCAAAAAGTTCTACTAGGTAATGAAATTGCCCTTGGTCTTATGAAAATGTGAGCAGGATTTCTCCCCATGTTATAGATAAGGGAATTGGACTTTGGAGAGTATAAGTGATTTTCCCACGGTCACATAACCTATAAGTCACAAATTAAGTGCTGAAAATGAAACTTTCTGTCTCTAGAGTGTGTGTTCTTGCAACTAAGCTCCTCTGTGTCCCCTGGGTCTGTTAAGATACACAGCACTGACTACAGAAGGGCCTGGCAAGGTGAGGATGTTAAAACATTAGCACAGCTGTAGAGAGTTTTCAGGAGATTCAGAGCTGTATTTTTCTTTAATAGGAAAAAAGGGGTTGGCACCTTCCACCAGTAATAAGCATGAAGTCGGCTATTTCTTCTCTGACCCATATAATCTTCAATTGAGAGGAAATCAAGTAGATGGCCCTATAATGCTTTTCTGCTTAAATAATCTTCGGTAGTATACAACCAGTACAACAAAGTATGCCTTCTTTTTCCAGACCATTAATATCCATGGTTCACAAAAATACCAATATGTAATCAAAGCTACTATTCACCTACATTACAAATTAAAGAGTGATTTCTGGCCAGGCACGGGGGCTCACGTCTATAATCCCAGCACTTTAGGAGGCAGAGGCGGGTGGATCACTTGAGGTCAGGAGTTTGAGACCAGCTTGGCCAACTTGTTGAAACACTGTCTCTACTAAAAATACCAAAATTAGCTGGGCATGGTGGTGGATGCCTGTAATCCCAGCTACTTAGGAGGTTGAGGCACAAGAATCGCTTGATTGAACCGGGGAGGCAGAGGCTGCAGTGAGCCGAGATCGTGCCACTGCACTCCAGCCTGGTGATAGAGCAAGACTCAGTCTCAAAAATAAGTGAATAAATAAAAATAAACAGTGATTCCTAAAGCTATTGCATAAAGTGTACTTGAAAGAAGGGTAGGATGAAAGGAGCAGATCTGATTTTAAACAAAAAAGACTGCTATGATCTGAATGTGTTCCCCAAAATTCATGTGTTGGAAACTTAATCTCCAGTGCTACAGTGTTGGAAGACAGGGCCTTTTGGGAGGTGTTTGGGTCAGGACTCTATCCTCCTGAATAGAGTAATGCCATCCTAAAAGAGCTTGCAGGAGTGAGTTCACTCTCATGTGCGCTTCTGCCATGGGAGGTCACAGCATTCATCCTCCCCCTTTGCCCTTTCACCTCTGCCACCCAAGGATGCTGCAAGAGGGTTCTCACCAGACTCCCAACCTGCTGGTGACTTTCCAGCCTCCAGAACTGTCAGGAATAAATGTATGTTCCTTGTAAATTATTTAATCTCAGATACTATGTTATAGCAGCACAAAATGGACTAAGATACTGAGAGCTTTAATCTATTAGCAGCATAATTCACGGCAAAGGAGATGACTCTGGCTTGGGCACATTTCTTGACAGATCTCTGGTTGAGAAAGGTGAGCCTCAGCCCCACTCTACTGCTCCCAGGGGCCACCTAAAAGCAAAGATGCAACTGGAAAAGAGCTGTGTGTCTGCATATGAAAATAACAGGATGTTAGGGTTATTCACTGACAGCTTGAGTGACTGGGCTGAGGTGTATGAGGGAACCAGGAAGGAGGAAGGAAGAGAAATAGAAGAACATTCTGGAGGAGAAGAAAGGGGTTATAAGTAGAAGGTGAAGTGGGAGATGGTGGCTCAGTAAGAAATGCCCTGAGTCAAGAAAAGGCATGGAATCTTTAAGACACAGAAATTGACAATTCATTAAAGATTTGTCTTGCAGTGCATTGCATGGTTATCACCTTCAACTCCCTCCTCTCCCCTAAAGCTGCCAATAAAGTTCTGTTCTCCACAGCAGCCCTTGCTGGGACACTTTGGGGAGAAGGGTTGGGCCTTGCATGAGAAGGGCTATCCAAGAAGAGAGGAGCCTTAGGAGGTGAGACAGCTGCTTCCTGATGGCTTCCAGGACTGAGGCTTCTCTGACAGTCTGAGGAATATCAAGAACACTTCCAGAAACATACGTGATGGAGACTCAAACCATCTAATCTGGATATTAAAGGATGATCAAATAATTTTACAGGAAATGGGGATGTCTGAGCTGCATGTGCCTAATATCAAATGGCTCATTAATAAGACTGATGTCTGTCTTTGAGTCTTAGCCTGAATCAAAAGACATTATGCAGGAACAGAAGCCCAGAGATGTAAAAGACTAAGAGAACCAGCTAGTGGCAAGACTAGGGTTAACTCAAGCAATCTGCCTCTGTCTGTTCACAGCCCTTCCCAGAACACCATCTGTTACTATCGAATTGTGTCTCCCCCAAAATTCATGTGTTGAAGTGCTAACCCTCAGTACCTCAGAATTTAACTGTATTTAAAGATAGGTTCTTTAAACAGGTAATTAAATTAAAATGAGGTCATTAGGGTAGGCCCTAACCCAATATGACTGATGCCTTTTCTAAAAACAGGACACAAACATGTACACAGGGAAGACCATATGAAGATACAGAGAACACGGCTGTCTATAAGCCAAGGAGAGAGGCCTGGAACAGACCCTTCCCTCCTGGTCCTCAGAAGAAACCAACTCTATTGCCACCTTGGCCTCAGACTCCGGCCTCCAGAACCATGAGAGAATAGATTTCTGTGGCTTAAGTACCCCCAGTCTGTGCCCCTTCCAATCTGTGACACTTTGATCCGGCAATCTCAGGAAACCAGTGTGCCCTCCCCCGTCTCCTCTGTGGTCGGTGAGGTAACCCAAGTGCTGTCTCCACATGCCAAAGTGACAAAAGAAAAATTTCAAACTATGAAAAAAAATCCTGGATTCATTTGCATTTTGCATCTCCAGTAATTTGATCCACCAACAAACTGGATTTACTCCATATGTACAAAGCATTTTTGCATAGAAACTTGCAATTTCAACAAATAAAACCATATTGCAGGCTAAGCACGAAAATGAAAACAATCTATGCTCTCTTTTGCACTTGTCTCCAGGAAAGCAAAATATTTGCATGGTTTAGGAATAAAAAATATTTATTTTGTATTTCATTTAATAGTTAATTCTGTATTTCTAGAGATTTTTACATGGTATCTAATTCTGTGAAACCTAATTCATCACCCGGCAGCTTAGAGTAGTGTGGAATGGTGGCAGTGTGTTCTCTGCCATATTGTCAAGATGTTTGTTGGTTAGGGGTTCATATTATTTATGTCTGCACTTTAAAATTAACCTAGGTATTCATCATGATTTTTTAGGCTTTGTCAATATCAAAAAGACAGTGTAAGAAGGAGAGGGTACCCATAGAACAGTACACTTGGTACAACTCTTATTGAATTTTAGCTAAAAGGAAAAGTGGTACGTGACTCAGAAAATGTATAAATTTGCTGGGCACAGTGGCTCATGCGTGTAATTCCAGCACTTTGGGAGGCCAAGGTGGGTGGATCATGAGGTCAGGAGATCAAGACCATCCTGGCTAACACAGTGAAATTCCGTCTCTACTAAAAATACAAAATAATTAGCCGGTCATGGTGGCATGCGCCTGTCGTCCCAACCATGCAGGAGGCTGAGGCAGGAGAATCACTTGAACCCAGGAGTTGGCGGTTACAGTAAGCCACGATTGCACCACTGCACTCCAGCCTGGGCAACAGAATGAGACTTTGCCTCAAAAAAAAAAAAAAAAAAAAAAAAAAAAAAATTCAGAATATATAAAGAACTCCTGCAAATCATAAAAAAAACAAAAATCACAAAAGAATTTCAATTTGCTAATAAACATATGAAATCACAGCAACTTTATTAGTAACCAAGAAATGCAAACTGAAACCACACATAATATTTTCCACTCACCCAAGTGTCAAAAATTAAAAACAATGCTATGTTAGCATTGAATGGTCTGTCTGTTAAGTTTAAGGCAATACAGCTCCAAAACTGGGAATACTGTATGTTATCATAGATTCCATTTTAAAAATGAGGCATCTGATGCTTAGAGACATGAAATGATTTGCTCAAAATTACTTACTGTAATAGCTAGTCCAGAACAGTGACCTCCTAGCTGTCAGTTTAGCCTTGGAAATAAGAGACATCAGAGTAAAAATTTTTGGTGACATACTGTAATCCCTAAAACAGCAAGACCTATCATTCTACCCCATTTATTCTTGCTCGTAATCGTGTTTATACATTATTTTATATAACAGTTTATGGAAAAGGAGAATTCAATTTTTCTGATCACATATATAGATCTATATATGCTGTGATGTACATATAAATAGAGGTGACAAATATGTTATATACGTGATGTATAAATATATACATCACAGCATATATGTCTATATATAAATCACTGTGATTAATCATTCTGTGAAATAGCTACATCAACCATTACAAGAAAGTATGTATCCAAAGTATATAGAAACGTTTTCACTTTTAAAAACTACATTTTTAATAATTTCATAATAGTTCATCACTAGATAGGATATGCCATAATTTATTCAACAAATCCCCAACATTGGACTTTTGGTTGGTTCTTTCTTCCTTACTCATGCTATTTCAAATACCATCTTGATAAACAAATAAATCTATATTCACTGGTTATTTCTTTAGGATACTCATTGAAAAGTAGGATGCAAACCAAAGGGTGAAAATGTTTTTAAATATTTTGATCTATATCAGCAAGCTCCTTTTCAGAAATGTTATGGAAACTAACACACCCACCATCAATATATAAGTGTTATCATTTTTAAACAAATAATGTGATTGCAGAAAAATTTACATTTAAAATGTTAGTGTGTTAACTATTAGTGAAGTTACACATTTTTGTAGGCTTATTAACCCATTTGTGTTTTCTCTATGTGAGAAAACACTTCCTCTGCCAGATTGCTTTCAGAGGTCTCAGTGTCTTTTCTGGCCATCTGAATACACTTTTTAGATATTTAAAAGATTTGCTTTTGTTCATCATATTTGTGGCAAATATTTTTTTCCACATTTTGCTGACTTTTTACTTTTTCATTGAGGAGCTTCTCTGCAAGACCAATAGCTCTGTGCGCTTTTTGTCTGTAGCAAATTCTTCTCCATCCCCAGTGCTGCCATTATGGGTCCAGGTTCTCAGTATCTAAATATCACCTCTCCACAAGAGCCTTATAAAGATTGCCTTAGCTACCTCTTTCCTCCCAGACCCATCCTGCTTCACAGAACTAGATTTCTTATCCTAAAACCCTTTTGAATCATTTTACATGTAAAAGACATCAGTTGCTTACAGGCAGTGTGAATGAGTTCATGCTGATGCACCTGCATTTGCTTATACAGAGGATCGATATATTTTCTACCTTTGTCCAGATTAGGCGAGAGTAACAACTTAATTTACTCCAGATACCTCTATTAAGGACTCACTGAATCCCAGGGTTACTTAAGCAGACTTTCCAAAACTTCTGTCTCTATTTTCAAATCCACCTATTGGTTGCGTCAAAGGAGCTATCCATTCTCATTAACTCAAATGAAAACCTTTTCTTTCCTCATCACTTTCTTCTCAAACAGCATGAAAGACTTGTCCTGCTCTGATCTGTCCTTTTCTCAACCAGTGTGTTTTTTTCAAAATAGCTAGAAGAAAATAATTCAAATATTTTCAGAATAAAGACAAATATTTAAGATGAAGGATATTCCAATTACACTGACATGATCTTTCCAAATTATATGAATGTATACATTTATCACATAACCCCAAAATATGCACATCTATGATGTATCAATAAAAATTTTTAAATCAAATTAGTCTTATTAGTTCCACATCTAAACAGCTAATCAGAGGCACTCATGTGCTTGGATTTCTTCACCATCTCTCTTCACTGTTCTTGAGAATAGACTATAGTTATGTGTTCTGCCAAACATCAGAGACACACTGTCTCCTTTGGAGGGTCGTGTCTAGGTCATTCTCATGAAAGGAGGGAGTTCAGTTGAAGTGAATGTGACAGCCAGGGAGCTGGTCTCAAAATAAAATGAGTCCCTGGGGTCAACTCACCAGGGTGCCTGTAAGTGTCTACAGAAGCAAAAAAAAAAAAAAAAAAAAAAAAATGTCTCTTCAAGGACAGACATGGAGTTGGCAGCAAGGGTCCTTCAGATGAATGCCCCCCACTCTGCAGCCTGTGACCTCTACCTCTCCACAGACAGTGTCTGAAGGGGTCATCACCCATGCTTTCACAGCAGAAGACATAGACTTTTCCCAGTTCCCAGAAGAATGTAAGGCTGGGGCGTAAGTGTCCTCCAAGTTCATTACCCTGTCTCTCTGTCTCCAGCCCCTCACAATTAGGGTACGGGGGAGGGTCTGACTAATAAATTTGAGTCACATAACCTTCCGAAAATGCTAATGAGAAGGAGTAGGGCCCCAGGAAGCATCAAAATGCTGACATGATTAGGGATGTGTTTGAACCTGTGCAAAGCAATGTGGCATATTTATCAGGCAATTTTCCAAGCATGCTGGGTCTCCTTGAAGATGCAACAAACACATGGGCTTCTGGAGATCAGACTCTTGTGTTTAATGGCAAGATTGTTTTAAGTTTCTTTTGCTCCCCCTAGCTCCTGCTACAAGTTGACCAACGAGGTACAAATGTCCTTTTTCTTTGGAATTGGTTTCTTTAGGAAGGAATGTTAACAGGGCAAGAACGTCAATGATTAACTCTGCTTTCTTTTAGCTCTTCTTTGCTTTAAGTGCTTCATTCACGCTTTGCTCGTTTCCTGCCTTTAAGCCTTTCTTGTTCAAGCCATTTTCCACTATCTCACGGAATCACAGAACTTAGAACTGGGCAGGACCTTGGAAACCAACCCAGCTGCCTCACTGCACAGATAAGAAAACTGAAGCCCAGTAAAGTGAAACACATTGCCCCAGATTACACTTCTAGAGAGTGGCGGCCTGCTCCACACCCAGAACGCCCTTGCCACCATCCAGCACCAACCAGAGGAGCAGCCAGCACAGCTTTCCTGACCGCTCTCTGCTCTGCATTCCCTCAGCACCTTGAAGTCTGCATGGCCCAGACATCAGTGATGGATGGGAACACAGCGACAGGATGGAGTCCTGCTCTGTTTCACAAATCAGAGCAAAAACAAACCCGCACCTTGGACAGGTCCCAGAAATCCTCACAGTCTGCACCCTCCGGTTCCCAGCTTCTGAGGCTTCTAAGCGATCCTCAGACAGGGAAGTGTATTTTGGACAAACTCAATGATAAGTTATGTATTTTTCTTAAAGAATCCAGAATATTATCCCTTCTTCATCCTCCCCTTTAAGCCAACAGAATATATATGTGCACATACAGTTTTTTGAGACGGAGGCTAGTTCTTGTAGCCCAGGCTGGAGTGCAGTGGTGTGATCTTGGCTCACTGCAACCTCCGCCTCCCTGGTTCAAGCGATTCTCCTGCTTCAGCCTCCCAAGCAGCTGGGATTACAGGCATGCACGACAACGCCTGGCTAATTTTTGTATTTTTAGTAGAGACAGGGTTTCTCCATGTTAGCCAGGCTGGTCTCAAACTACTGACCTCAAGTGATCTGCCCACCTTGGCCTCCCAAAGTGCTTGGATTACAGGTGTGAGCCACTGTGCCCAACCATGTGCATATATTTTTACAGACAATGATGGCAAAGCAGAGTGGCTAAAATCTGGGGCTCTGGAGTAAGACAGACTGGAGCTCAAATTCTAGTTCTGCCACTTACTAAGTGGGTGACTTTAGATAAATCATCGTCTCTCTTATGTCTCCCATTAGCCCCTCTGCAATGAAATGGTAATAGCTATACCTACTTCAGTAGGTTGTCAGGAGAGTTTATGAGAACCCATATGTGTGTGCTACAGAACATCTGTGTACACACGCACACCCCAACTATATAAACCACTTAGGTACAGTTCCTGATGCCAATGTTCAGCAAAGGCTAATCATGATTATATTTATAAAACTGAAAATGTCAGACCTTATTATTCATCCATCTAATTGGTTTATTGCATAGACTAAAATCCATGGGGGAACAAGGAGAAGGTGGCTTTTAATTTCTTTCCAAACCACAGCTTTCAAAAACACTCCTTGAAATACCTCCTCTCCTCATCTTGAGAGCCTCTCAGCTGCAAACCCTTTTAGCCATCTGTCCTACTCAGAACAGTTCCATTTTAATAGTTAGGACTCACTTTCTGGCTTCAGAATGTTAACGCTCCTTTAACTCCCATTCCGAGCCTACCCTCTTCACCAGCCCAACCTGATCCTAGAATCCTGGACCTGTACTTGCTTCTCTCACCTGACTCTTCTAGAGGTTCCCCCTTGGGGGCCTCCTTCCAGGCCCCAGCACTTCCCCTAAGCTTTGTCCCATTACTCCTTAAATTCCCTCTTCCAAGAATTATAGGATTTTGCTTAAATGGGCTACATCTACCTGGCTGGTGGAGTGAGGGTTACAAGACAAGCCTTGCAATTGTGTCCTTAAAATGGGATCTTGGCCACCCCCTGGCTGCTGTCCTGTGAAGCAGAGGTGCTTGGACCTACAGTCCTCATCTTCAGGGTATTAGGCAAAGTCCTAAAGCAACAGGAAATGCCCCATTTCATATCATGTCACACGTATTTCTTCTGGGCACCAGACGAAAAGGAATGTTTCTTTGTGAGCACTAATGTGGTTCTTTCTGAGTAGCTCTAGGGGGACAGAGACCACAAACCTCTGTTTCCTATGACAGATGAGAAAGGGAAGCAGGAAGAGTTGAAGAGTTTCAGCCTTTGACTCAACCCCATCACTGTCTGACTTTTGCGGCCTCAGAAATTTCTTCCAACCTAACCCATTACACAGCAGAAATCTCTGAACACCTTGTTAATCTTTTAGGATAGCCTGGGATGTGTACCAAGAAATGGCTGCATGCTTTAATGATCCAAGTGTTTGATGCAATTCATATGTGTATAAAGCACTGCCACCATCATGGGAACCATCTGAGCATCTCCCAAAGTAACAACACGTTTTGTTCATTCATTCATTCATTCAACACATATGTATTGTTTACTACGTGTCAAATTTGGGGGACCAAAACAGAGATAAAGATGATGATAAATCCATGACAGAGCTAAGAGATAGTTCATGACAGAGCTCATGGAACTCTCAGAGTCAGACAATAAACTAATAAATAAATCATTGCAAACAGTGAGAAGGAAATAAGGAATTGCTGCTATAGAGGATGATGGGAAAACCTACTTACATATAGTTACAGGGAATGGTATTAGATTGATGCAAGAATAATTGTGGTTTTTGCCACTGCTTTAAAGTTTTTGCCATTACATTGAAAGTAATGTCAAAAGCCACAGCTACTTTTGCACCAACCTAATATTTAAGCAGAGAGATTACAGAGGGAATGCCCAATGACAGGGAGGGGGTGAAGGAATTCTAGGCAGGGATTTCAGTATGCGCAAAAGACAGAGGAAGAAACGCAGTTGGCCTGCTTGAGAAACTGAAAAACTGTGTGGCTGGAGCACATTGAGAGACAGTGGAGAGTTATGGAGGAGGCCAGGTGGGCAAAGTCTTACAAATGATGGAAAGGCATGTAAGTCTTTCCAGGTAAGGCCTGTAAGTAATGATGTAAGTCTAAGTGCAATGGCAAGCCAGGGCTGGGTTTTAAATAAGGGGAATTTCCTAACTTGCTTTTAGACATTGTAGTAGGATGAATGGCGGCTCCCCCAAAAATATTATGTCAAAGTCCTAACTCCCAGAACCCATGAATGTGACCTTATTGAGAAAAAGCATCTCTGCAAATGAAATCGAGTTAAAGGTCTCAAGATTAGACCATCCTGGATTAACCACGTGGGCCCTAATCCAATAGCAAATATCCCATAAGAAACAAGAGAAGGCAGACAGAGAAAGAAGACCACGTGAAGATGGAGGGCAATCGGAGCAATGCAGCCACAAGCTGAGGAACGCCTGGAGCCAGCAGAAAATGGAAAAGGCAAGGAAAGATTTTTCAGAGCCTTCAGAGGGAGCATGGCCCTGCCGACATCTCAATTTTTGCCTTCTAGCCTCCAGAACTGTGAAAGAATGAATGACTGTTGTTTCAAGCCCCCCAGATTGTGGCATTTTGTGATTGCAGCCCTAGGAAATGAACACAGACACCACTGAAAACTGGCAGCTTCCGCTGAGCCACCTCAGAGTGCGGATTTTGGAGATTTGGCAAGTAGTTCGGAATTCAGCCATAGGAGGTTAGAACTGGGAATTTGTTAAAGATCTTCCCAAAGCTGCAAAACTGTATCTCTATATTAACCAAGTTGAGAACTTTTCATCCATCAACTGCCTTGTGCCACACTACTGGACAATTGTGAGAGAACTCATTCTCTCTTGAGACACTGACAGTAACAGCACTGTATATGTGTGTGTTGTATATGTGTGTATGTGTGCCAGCATGCACGTGTGTGCCCATGCAGGAGCCTATGTGGGTATGTGTGTCTAGGTGTTCATTTGTGCATGAATTTTGGTAGAACTTGAAGGAATTGGACCCACATTTTCATTCACTTTGGCCACTAGAGAGTGTTCCCTAATAGGAGTGTCTCTTCAGTGGGCAGAGGAGGCAAGTGGACCAGAACAAAGGAGAGAGAACACAGGACTGAACCATCCCTGGCAAGAGAGGCAAATCGCTAACCATTAGTCTCTCCAGTGTCATAACGTGAAAGGACTTGCCATCTCATGCTATCCCTACTGTTTTATTTGTCTTCTTTTATAGCATTCTTTCTTCTCCTCCTCCGCTTCAGACAATATTCCGTTTAATGGCTGAATTGAAATTGGCCATGAAAAGAATCCAAGCAAATGAGCTCAGAAAAGAGCTCACTGCACAAAAGACAAAGTGGAGGAGGGAGAGGAACGAGCTGAGGGGGAATGTGTAGGGACGATGCTATAGAAAGAGGAGGTTTTGGCTCCAACACTGTTGCCATAGGCAGAGTGTCCCCATACAGCTCAGCTGTCTTCACAAAGCTGGTTTCTGCTTCACCCAATAGTCATTTTTGTCAGATCTCCATCTCCGGCCAGTGACTGAATACCACAGTGCACAGAAGAGGCATGCCAGAACTGGAGGATTCCCCATCCTGGAAACAAGGCCAGCGCTGTCGCATCCTGTGGCAAAAGCACAGACCGAAAAAATGCTGCCCGGTCAACCCCTCTCATTCTGTTCAGGCCACTGGACACAGCTTTTGCCAGCTCCAAATTCACTTTTGTCCAAAGAATCAATACACCTATTGAAAGGGTGTCCAGGAATGGCCTTTCCTCTGTCCCTTTCCTGGTGCCGCCAGGCAGAAAGCCCAGCAGGCTCTGTTTTGTTTGCTGAGCCTCCCGCCACAGGAGGACTGCACCACATGGGGTCCCCCCAGCCCCCCGCCCCGCATGTCTGCATTCAGCACTCTTGCTCTGCTTCCTTGTCCTCTGCCACAATAGTGGCCCATTTATTGAGCATCCACCTGTGCACAGCCCCATGCTGAGTACTGAGAGAAGCAGGATAAAGGGAATAGGAGTTTCAAGTTTCCATAGAATTTCCAAATAGCAGCATCCAGAAACCTGTGTGGATGAAAGATTCTAATCACCAGGTACCACCTACGCCTCTTTTTAGAAGAGGGTCTTCTGCCTACAACCTGTAGGTAAACTGTTTTTACACCCTAGCCCTGCAGGTATGTATAGTTACGGACTATGCAGTGTCTACTTGTTATTGTTTTGCTTGTTTGCATTTTGGGTGACTTCCCCTTTCTCATTGATTTATATTTCTTCCCAACCCCTCTCTTCTCTCTACCATCACTGCTCAATTTTCAGTGATAAAGACATATCTTTATGCACCATCGTACATATTCAAATATTTGTATTTTCCATTTTTTTGTTACAAAATGCATTCATATTATATGCATTTCTTTGCCCTTTGTTTTCTCACTTCATGCATAATGAACATTCCCCGTTAGTTAATGGATATAGTTCTAAGTTCCTTATTATTTTTTTTACAGGTACATTGTATTCCAAGGTTAGATATACCTCAATTTATTCAATTATGTCTCTACCAATGGTCACTGAGGTTGCTTCCTGTACAAATACTGCCACTGGGAACATGGTTAGTAAAGTCCTTGTTCATATGTTCTTAAATGTTGAGTTTGTGTTTCTACAGGACAACTTCCTACCAAGAGCATTCCTAGGTCAATTACATGTATTTACATTGAAATAGTTGTGGCAAGCCTGTTTTCCAAAAGACAGGCAGTCTTTCTCGTTCCCACCAGCAACAAAAGAGAATGCCCTTTTTGGACCTCCTAGACCGTAAAGGTTTTAGTGCTATTTCTTCATTTTTTTGGCAAACAGTTGAGTGAATAAAACTGAAATTACATCGGCTCATCAACTTACATTTTCCTGATGACTGTACAGATTGTTCGGCTTTTCACAGGTTTATCAAACTCCTTGTTTTTCTATTCAGATGATTTTTTTTAATAATGAATATGAGCTTTTACATGTATTGGATGCTGACCTTCTATTATGCTTTTCACTGTGTAAGTTTATCATTTGCCGTTCTTGTGTCTTGGAAGTAAATGTAATCTTACATATGTTTGGGTACATATATATATATAATAATTTCTAAGCCGGGTGCAGTGGTTCACACCTGTAATCATACCACTTTGGGAGGCCGAGGCGGGTAGATAACTTGAGGTCAGGAGTTTGAGATAAGCCTGGTCAAAAGAGTGAAACCCTATCTTTACTAAAAACACAAAAATCAGCCATGCACAATGGTGGTAATCCCAGCTACTTGGGAGGCTGGGGCAGGAGATCTCTTGAACCCGGGAGGCAGAGGTTGCAGTGAGCCGAGACTGCACCACTCTGCACTCCAGCCTGGGCAACAGAGCAAGACTGTTTCAAAAATAAATAAATAAATAAAATAAAATAAAATGAAACAAAATTGTTGTCCAGCTCAAAAAGATCTCTTCCCCCACCTGAAGCTATCTAATATTATGTTAATGATGCTATGTTATAATAATATCTAAGCTATGCTATGATAATATCTAGTATTACTTCATATTACATTTTCTTCTTAAAATATTTATATTTAAACCCTCACCTGATATTTTAAAATAAGGATTTTTTAAAATGTGGTGTGAGGAAAGGGTACAACTTCCTTTTCTTCTCGGTAGATAATAATTTTCCCAGCACCATCCTTTAGTCACTAAATTAAAAACATCACCACTGTCAAAAACATAATTAGCCTTTGTCTCTATACGGTTCCACTGATCTCTTTGTATTTTCTCATGCCAGTATTTCAGTGTTTTGATAACTGTGAGTGATTATAATTTTTTATATACCAAGTCTTGCCTCCTCATCTCCTCCATAATTTTCTTAAGTATATGTAATATACAATTTACATTCCTAAATAGTATTTCATGTTCCCTTCTGTTTCTGTCAAATTGAAGGTTAAACATCTGTATATCACTGTTTTACTGTCTCGTTAGAAAGATACTTTGTGTTTATAAAGTAGGGGTATAAAATCTAGGGTCCCAGAAGTCCAGTTCATTACAAAATTTCTGGACTGAAAAGCATTCATTTTGCAAAATTTTGCGTCTTAGCCCCAAATATTATCTTTAATCTTTATATTTCCTGGAAAAATTGAAGAATACATATCTGTAGCAACACACAAATGCATGGGAATATGGTCTCCAGACCACACAGCAAACACAGCACTGCAGGATTCAGCCAGATAGACACAGAGCAGGCACAAGCATAGGCCTGCTCCTTGGTGGAGGTGAGGCTGGAAGAATCTTGCAAGATGGTGACATGAGGAAGTCATTGCGGACTGAGTTCCACCACTAACTGAATCAGAAAGCACCTTGACAAACCACCGAATCTGGGCTCCATTTCTGAATCTGGGCTCTATTTCTTCACTAAAAAACAAGGTGGTGTCACCTGATAGTGAGTGTAAATCCCAGCTTAGCCACTCATTGAGTTACTTGGCATTTTTATTTATGCTTTCAGTTTCTTCATAAATTTAAGATAAAAATAAGATCTCACAAGGATTTGTGAATGAGGTAAACTAAGGGGTATCAAATAATCTGCATAGTGCTGGCAAGTAGGAAGCACACACTGAATATTATCACGATGGCTACTACTGTGTGTCTAGAGACAGCTTCCCCAGGCCCTACCCTTCTGCTTCATAGGGAGGGGTTGTGGAGCAGGTGGGGATTCCTGGCCTCACTCCTGGTTTACCTACAGAATTCCATTTTCTTTTTCTACAAATTGGGATTCTTTGAATAGATGCCCCCCCAAACAGCCTGAAAGCTGGCAGACTGGATGGTCACAAGTGTCATTTTCAGCTCTAACACGTCAATTATTATCTCCACCCTTCCCAGTCATCCGGCTGTGATAAGGCCTAAGATCTTGGCCTGAGCTAATTTTAAAAATCATGATATTATCACGATAATTCACCCAAGGATAGTGATCCTGAGCAGACTTGGGATGTTTTAATTTACCTACACAGACCTAGACTCATGCTCTGTGACTTTATGAGGGGTAAAAATGTCACACACACTCTAATAAAAATCATCAAGACAGCAATAACAAGCACTTGCATAGTGCTTAATGCCTGGTACTTCTCTAAATACACAAACACTCAGGAGACAGGTATCTTTAATTTTCACAACCCAATGAGGTAGGTAGAAATTATGGTACACAAAGAAAAAAACTTGTTTCAGTCATACATCTATTAAGTAATAAAACAGAGACTTGAACCCTGGTCATCAGGCTTCAGAATCTTCATCTCTGCATCACCTTTAGTGATGCAGTTTTTCCTTTAGTCAACCATTTTTTTTAGCTCCATTTGACCCAGAAGTTCTGTCCCCAGCCCCTGGCTCTTCCGCTCCTCTTGATGGGCTACAGCTAGCATTGTCAGTTATGCAGCTTTGCCTGTGTATGTGTGACATTCTGACATCCTTTTGCTACTTAATAAGGACTGACGATGTGCCCTGGGTCAGGCACTATTTAAATCTTTACATGCCTTTTTTTTTTTTTTTTTTTTTGAGATAAAATCTCCCTCTGTCGCCTAGGCTGAATTGCAATGGCACGATTTCAGCTCACTGCAACCTCCGTCTCCCAGGTTCAAGTGATTCTCCTGCCTTGGCCTCCCGAGTAGCTGGGATTACAGGCGCCCACCACCATGCGCAGCTAATTTTTGTATTTTTAGTAGAGATGGGGTTTCACCATGTTGGCCAGGCAGGTGACCTCAGGTGATTCACCCACCTTGGCCTCCCAAAGTGCTAGGATTACAGGCATGAGCCACCACTACATGCCTTTTTTTTAAATTGATTCTCACAACACCCCTATGAAGTAAGCACCATTATTATCTCCACCTTTCAGCTAAGAAACTTAAGTAGTGTCCAAGGACATATAGTTAGGAAAAGGCAGAGAAGGACTCAAACGTAGGTCAGGCTGATTCCAGAGGTTCTGCTCTGAACAACTAGACTGCACTCCCCCAGAGAACACACCTATACAATATTCCGATTACCATGTAAAGTAAATTTGGCACAAGCAGAGCTGAGCATCTCTTCTCAACCAGCTTCCCAAGGGACTGGTACTGTACCCTCATCTGCCTCAAAAACAAGAAACCCTGGGCTCCTCCAGAACCGCCCACTGCCGCACTGTCTTCAGTCACAAAACCAATATGCATGAATATACGGCTGCCCTTTCCTCCCTCTCCTCCTACAGATCTAAAGCTGTGGGCCTAGAGCTGGACACATGCATACCATGCAGCTGAAAGCTACATCCATGCAGTCACCTGAGAAATGTATTTTGATGATGATTGTGCTATATGACTCAGTAACACTTACTTATTTCCCTGGTGGCGGCTTAGGCAAAGGTACTTTACTTTCTCTTCACATGCATGATTTCCAGAAAACTTTTATACCTCAAGTAGCAAATCTGGGGAATAAATTTTTACCTGGATGAGACAGGTTGAGTAAACCATTAATCCAAAATTTTGGACTTACTTAATTCTACGTAGTTAAGATCATTTTTTTTGTAAAAATTATCCTAGTGAGTCATTCAAGAATGTTGTCCTTCTCAAATAAGTTGATGAGTGAATTTTACAGATGTGTTCAAGTATGACGCATTCGTTTCTTAAAAAACTCATAGCGTCGGCTGGGCACAGGGGCTCATGCTTGTAATCCCAGCACTTTGGGAGGTGGGTGGATCACCGGAGGTTGGGAGTTCGAGACCAGCCTGACCAACATGGAGAAACCCCATCTCTACTAAAAATACAAAAGATTAGCCAGGTGTGGTGGCACATGCCTGTAATCCAAGCTACTAGGGAGGCTGAGGCAGGAGAATTGCTTGAACCAAGGGGACAGAGGTTGCGGTGAGCCAAGATTGCACCACTGCACTCTAGTCGCCAAAAACTCATAGCATAATAAAATGAAACAGCTTTTACATCTTTTTATTATGAAATGTATTTTTTATTTCTACTTATATAGTCTTAAACAAAAATACACAAACAGGTATTTGCGAGTTCCTTAAAAAAATGCAATAGATGGTCTTGCACTGACAACTTGAACACAATGGAATTCACACACAGGAAAATCAATCTTTTCATGTCAAAAAGTTCAACTGCTCCAACAAATTCCAGTAATTCTGAGCTTTGAGAATGATCTTGATCAAAACGGAAACCTTGACTTTATGTTAATCTATATTCAATGGGGACTCCCTCAGACTTTCAAAAACAATTTTCTACTCCTCTGAATGGTGGCCCCATAATTTACATCCGGTGCTGGGCAGAGGAGACAGGGATGGTCTGTCTGCGGGCCTAACCACTACACCCCAGGGACAGGCCCAACGATGTCCAGAGCTTCTCCATGCAGCTGGAACCATCATTCCTCTTTCCTTCCTATTATTTTTTAACATATATTAAGGCTAAAGATAAATGCTGGCAAATCTTATAATTAACAAAGTAATTAGTTATATGGCTGTAATAATCAAACCAATGAACTCATTCATTTATTTCTAATTACAAGTCATTTGGAAATGACATTGTGTTTGCATTTCATGTTTGCATTTTAGTTGTTATATTTCATACCAGGAGCCATGATGAATAAACACTTTCTTGATGGAATTTAGACTGTGTTCTCCTTTCTAATCCTGAAATCCCCCTCTATGGTACTTCCAAGAGGTGGTCTCCAGCTTGAGCTTGAATTCTTCTTCTTCTTCTTCTTTTTTTTTTTCCAGACAGAGTCTCACTCTGTTGCCCAGGCTGGAGTTTCAGCAGCATAATCTCAGCTCACTGCAACCTCCACCCCTGGGGTTTGAGAGATTCTAATGCCTCAATCTCCCGAGTAGCTGGGACTACAGGCATGTGCCACCACACCTGGCTATTGTATTTTTGGTAGAGACGGGGTTTCACCATGTTGGCCAGGCTGGTCTCGAACTCCTGAACTCAGGTGATCCATATGCCTCAACCTCCCAAAGTGCTGGGAAGACGGGCATGAGCCACCGCGCCCAGCCTAGTGACAGAGAATTTACTACCTCATTATTTGCCATAGTTTTAATGAGCTAGTATTTACTGTCTTATATCCCCATTGAGGGCTAAAAATTATGTGTAATGCTCTTTCCACATGAGAACCTGCATGAGGGGTATCAAGAGGCAACACTTATGCATATTATCAAGAAAAATTCAGTGGGCCTGTATAAGGTTATTTTGCAATAATATCTTAGAAGTCCAGAATATGAGGCCATTAGACCACAAAGATCCACTAAGTTCACAAAAGTGACATAGAGAAATTTTAGAAATATACCCAAAAACTGTTAAAAAGCTACTTAGAGGAGTAAATGTGAAAATAATGGTTGTGAGATTTTTCACTGATTTCTTTATATTTGACTATTAAGCTATGTAAACATTATCACATGTTCAAAAAATTAACTAAAAATATTAAATAAGTTTATTTACTATATAAGCATTGTGAATTTTCTCTGGGCATAAAACACCCAAAAGAAAATAATTTTCACTCTTAGCATAAATTCCTATTTTATCTTACATGTTGTTTCTGGGATTGGAGTTGAAACAGAAGAGGAATCTATTATCTCCCTGACACCAAAATTTACCAGTCATGTTATTTTTGCTATAATATTTGTCTAAATAAAATATATTGCATCTAGGTGAACATTTCCTCAGAGGAAGTGATACTATCAGAGTTGTCCTGAATGGCACTGCCTGCTACATTATTTCACTATGGTTAAATCATGTGTTATGGTTAATTTCATTTGTCCACTGGCTAGGCCACAATGGTTCAACATTATTCTGCATGTTTCTGTGAGAATGTCTCTGGATGAGATTTACATGTAAATCAATGGATGTCTGAGTATAGCACATTACCCTCCATAATGTGGGTGGGCCTCATTCAATCAGTTGAAGACCAAAAGAGAACAAAAGACTGATCTCCCCTGAGTAAGAGGAAATTCCACCAGCAAATGACCTTGGGACTTGAAATGCAATGTTGGCACTTCCTGGGTCTCCAGTCACACTACTTCTTCCATTAGATTTTGGGTTTGGCAAGCCTCCACAATTGTGTGAGCCAATTCCTTAAAATAAATCTTGACAGATAGGTAAATAGGTAGGTAGGTAGATAGATGATAGAGAGATCGATAGATAGATAAACAGACACACACACATACATGCACACGCTATTGGTTCTATTTCTCTGGAGAATCCTAATAAACCATTCAAATGATTCCTTCAACAAACTATGATTCGGTGCCAGTAATGTGCCAGGTATTATGCTAGTCGCTGATGACGCAGGACAATTAAGACAGAGCCCTTGCCATCAGGGAGCCCATGAGTTGAGTGAGGGGACAGGCATGTAAGCTGGTAGAGTGAAGTGTTACAGGCACTACCCTGGTAGCAACAGGGACCCCAAGAAGGAGCGGTCAGCTTCAAAGGTGGGGGTGAAGAGAGCTGCCTAGAGAAAAGCACAGCCAAAACGATCTTTTGCTTCTTTTTGGTGGAAGGGGTGAGCAGCAATGGTCTGCAATGCCTTGAACCCCTGCCTGCTGACCTGGATTCACCTGCCCTACTTGGTGCCTATGGCCTAACAGTCACACAGGGCACAGTGTAAGAACATGGTGGGGGCCCATCTGCTGGGCTTTGAGTTTATCAGATAAGAGCACTCCAATAAATACAAGGTAAATGCAAAATGAAAAAATCATACCCTTTTTTCTATTTTTCTGACCTTCTTTCAAAGTTACTAAAATGTTTTTGATAACTACCATATTCTCGTGTTTATAGACATCTAGCTCATAGTATATTGAAGCAATATTTATTAAGTTCACTTATCAGATGTATGCATTTTGAAACTACACTAAAATAATTTATTAATTTTTGCATGGAGATGCTTATTCATTATTTATTTATTTATTAAAGTTTTAAGTAAGAGAAAAAAAGCTATCTGCCACTTTCCCTTTGCCATAGTGCTCTTATAATCTATGTAATGCAGGATGTAAAATATGCTCATGGCTATGTACTTGTGTGGATTATTAGTTGTGGCATCTTATATTTTTATTTTAAAATTCATGAGAATGTACATTCATCTCTACAACTCATGAAAGGAAAAATTTTGTATTAACAAAAACTCCATTTTTAGTACCCCAGACTAAAGACTTCCCCAAATCAAGATCAGATTCATTGAGGCACAACTGGGATTTGAAGCAGCAATACACAAACAAGATTTGGAAAACAGGAAACATAAGCTGTTTGACAGCAGGCTTTGATGCTGATTTTACAAGATGTAAATTCTACTCAACACATGAAATAAATGCGAATAAAATATTCTCTAGGCAGTCTTCTGAGGGTCATACGTGAAACAGGACTGGGAGAAAGCACAGCAGCCCTGACATCACAGATGAAATAAAATGTGTGTTTTCCAGCTGTCTCATTCCTGGCTCCAAGAGAGAGACAAGTCTGTATACCCCAAAAGACCTGGCCAGCACCAGGGCAAGCAAGGCCCAGGCTCCTCCGGCCTAGGACACCCTTCCTTAGACCTGGCCCTTCCAGCCCAGTTAGAGCACGAAATGCACCGGATACTTGTTTCGATGATAGACACAATTTGGTAAAAGAATGCAAACTCTGATGTGGAACCAGGCATTCACTGGAGAAGCTGTGCTGCAGGTAAGCACATGCTGTCATTATCACAGTGACTTTTTTTTTAACCTGTTAATAACAAGTATAGGAGTGTCTGTGTGTGTGTGTGCGTGCATGTGTGCACAAATGTGTTTTTAACGGTTTAATTTTACTCAAAACAAGGCATTTTTCACAAATCTTCAGAATGGAATCATACTCGCTTATAATACTAAAAACAAGACATAAAAACATTTTATAGCCTTTCAATCACTCTAAAAAGATCATAACAAAGAATGTGTATACTATATTTCCAGCAGTATAATATCTTCTTCAAAGTATTCATTTTAAAATTCAATACCTTATTCAAGGGCATACAGCTAATCAGTGAGACATGTACCTTTTGACTATCTTCACTCAAAATACCAAACCCCAAGTGAGATCAGAATCCTCACATTACTAGTCCTCTGTAATACAGGACATGCCTCGACAGAAATTAGTATCAATGGCAGATGGTAATGGTCACTATTACAGGGTGCCATTGTATGGTACGAATATCTGCAGGACAGAAGCTCATGTTCCTTATCATTGTCCTTGCTGTCCACCAAAACCAGCATGGTTTTAGGGTACTTACCATAATTGCCCTCTGAGGCTTTCCTAGTATCAAGTTCAAGCCCAGAAATAAGCAAGATCCCTGCTGGGAATTTTTCTGATCTCTTTCAAACATCTGAGACCATTTGAGAGGAAATTAAGAAGGCAGTAAGGACAGCATCTTAGAAAAAGGCAGTGAGCAAAGCAAATCTTGAGTGAAAAGAACAAAACTGAAAGCATCACAACTACCAGACTTCAAAAATGTATTACAAAGCTATAGTAATCAAAACAGGATAGTATTGGGTAAAAACAGACACAGAGGCCAGTGGAACAGAATAGAGAGGCAAGAAATAAATTCACACATTTACAGCCCATTGATTTTCCCAAAAGAACCATGACCACACAATGGGCAAAGGACAGTCTTCAATAAACAGTTGTGTTAGTCACTTTTGCATTTCTATAAAGGAATACCTGAGGGTGGGCAATTTTTAAAGAAAAGAAGTTTATTTGGCTCACAGTTTTGCAGGCTGTACAAGAATCATGGTGCCAGCATGTGCTTTTGGTGAGACCTCAAGCAGCTTTTATTCACAGTGGAAGGCAAAGGGGGAGTAGGCATTTCACATGGCAAGTGAGGCAGCAAGAGAAAAAGGAAGAGGTGCCAGGCTCTTTTGTACAATCAGATATTGCTATAACTAACAGAGTAAGAATAGTTTCATTACCATGGGAAGGATACTAAGCCATCATGAGGGATGACTCAAACACCTTCTACTAGGCCCCACCTCCAATACTAGGGGTCACATTTCAACATGAGATTTAGAGGGGACAAATATCCAAACTATATCAACAGTGTTGGGAGAACTGGATATCCACATGCAGAAGAATGATATTAGACCCTTGTCTCACACCATACACAAAATCAATTCTAGATGAATACAGATTGAAACACAGACCTAAAACTGTAAAACAACTAGGAAAAAAAAAAAGTGTCAGGGGGAAAACTGCATGACATAGTCTGGCAATGATTTTTGTGCATATGATCCCAGAAGCACAGGCAAAACTACCAAGCTTCTGCACAGCAAAGGAAACAATCAGCAGAGTGATGAGACAATCTGTGGAATGGGAGAAAATATTTACAAAGTACCTATCTGATAAGAGGTTAATATCCAAAATGCATAAGGAATCCAACTCAATAGCAAGAAAACAAACAATTCAACTAAAAAAAAAAAATAAGCAAAGGACTTGAATAGAACTTTCTCAGAAGAAGATATATACATGGTCTTCAGAGAGATGAAAACATGTTCAACATCACCAATCACTAGGGAAATGCAATTCAAACAACAATGCAATATTACTTTACACACATTAGAATGGCTACTATCAATAAGGCAAAAGACAACAAGTGTTGGAGAGGTTGTGGAGAAAAGGACGCCCTTGCACACTGTTGGTAGGATTGTAAATTACCACAGCCATCATGGAGAACAGTACGGAGGTTCCTCAAGAAATGAAAAATAGAATGACTATATGATCCAGCAATCCCACTTCTGGGTATATATCCAAAGGAAATGAAATCAGCATGTCAAAGAGATATCTGTACTCCCACGTTTATTGCCCCACTAGTCACAATAGCCAAGATATGAAAACAGCCTAAGTGCCCATCAACAGATGAATGAATAAAGAGAACATGTTATACAGACACAGTGGAACACCATTCAGCCTTTCAAAAAGGAAATTAGACCAGGCTCAGTGACTCACACTCGCAATCCCAGCACTTCAGGAGGCTAAGGCGGGCAGATCACCTGAGGTCAGGAGTTTGAGACCAGCCTGGCCAACATGGCGAAACCCTGTCTCTATTAAAAATACAAAAAATAGCCAGGTGTGGTGGCAGGCACCTGTAATCCCAGTCACATGGGAGGCTGAGGCAGGAGAATCGCTTGATCCCGGGATGTGGAGATTGTGGCGAGCCAGGATGACACCACTGCACTCCAGCCTGAGTGACAGAGCAAGACTCCATCTCAAAAAGTAAAATAAAAAGGGAAATTATGTAATTTGTGACAATGAACCTGGAGGGCATTATGTTAAGTAGAATAAGTCGAGCACAGAAAGACAAATACTGCATAATCTCACTTCTGTGTGAAATCTAAAAGAGTTGAACTCATAGAACGGGAAAGTAGAATGGTGATTGGCCGGGGCTGGAGGGAAGTGGGAGGGAGAGATGATGATCAGAGCACAAAGTTTAAATTACATAGGAGGAATAAGTTCAAGAGATCTATTGTACGACATGGTGACTGTAGTTGACAACAATGTATTGTATTCTTAAAAACTGCTGGAAGAGTAGACTTTTAAAATTACCGGTATTATTTATTCTGCTTTTGAAATTATAAAATACTTAGCTAAGAAGTAGAAAACAAACATACTAATTTAAAGGTGTGGTCCAGTGACCATTTACTGTATAAATTCTCAGGATTCTTATTTAAAATGCAGATTCTTTCTTAGATCTGAAAAGTATAGATCTTAAACATTCTCACCACAAAAAAATAAGTGTGTGAGGCAATGCATATGGTAATTAGCTCAATTTAGCCATTCCACAAAGTATACATATTTCAAAATATGTTGTACACAAAAAATATATACAATTTTCATATGTCCATTTAAAAACAGGTTTTTGAGGGCTGGGTGCAGTGGTTTATATCTGTAATCCCAGCACTTTGGTAGGCCAAGGTGGGCAGATCACCTGAGGTCACAAGTTTGAGACCAGCCTAGCCAATATAGTGAAACCCCATCTCTACTAAGAATACAAAAATTAGCAGGATGTGGTGGCCCATGCCTGTAATCCCAGCTACTCAGGAGGCTGAGGTAGGAGAATTGCTTGAGCCTGGGAGGTGGAGGTTGCAGTGAGCTGAGATCATGACACTGCACTCTGGCCTGGGTGACAGAACGAGACTCTTGTCTCAAAAAAAAAAAAGGGGGGTTTTTAAGAAAAGAAATGAAAAAAAGACAGAAGTAAAAATGAAAAACGACTAGCTCAAGCATGGCAGCCAAACATCTAAAGACTATCATTTGCCAAAAGATTTACCTGAATCAACAGAGTTTTCCTAACGTTGATTGGAATGGTGAAAATGACTATGGAGGAAAAATTAAGTGGAAGAAAAGTTGGGAGAAGCAGCATAATAGTCTTCAGGTACCCAAGAAGATAACATATTCATCATTCCCACAGACTGCAAAAAGAAAAAGGGGAACTAAATCTATCCTGAAGCAGGAGGCATTCAGATTGCCAATAGGAAAACCTAATTTCATCAGTACCCTGGTGATTCTCAACCTGCTTGGGCTTGTCCTTGTTTGTGTTTGTTTTTATGGCAGAGTTTTGAAAATCACCCAAGAGGAAAAAAGACTGGGTGACATATGTACACACACATTAAAATTAATGTGAATTGGAATTAATTTGGTTGATAGTGTCCCAGCCAGAGTTTTAATGCCAGACTCTGGCTGGTGGGGCGGAAGGGCTTTATGGGGAGGGACATGTGAGATAAGGTTGTCCAATGTGTTTTTGTGCCTGAGCTGTCACATTTATAGTGGGGCTTTGTAGACAATCCCAGCTTACCCCAACAGTAACTGTTGCCTAGCTTCCACTCACTCTAGGACCTAGCACCTGCCGTTCTGGCAAAGCCAAGCCTCCATGTGCCGTGGGTTTCCTGTGGAAGTCAATTTCCCACTGCTTGAATGTGCCAGGAGGGAGCAAGGTTTTCAGGAAACAGCCCAGACCAGAATCAGGAGAACCTGGGTTCAGAATCTCTGCTGTTCTCCTGGCTGTTTGATCTTGACCAAGCTATATAGCTTCTCTGAGCCTCAGTCTCCTCAGCTGAGTAATGGGGAAATAATACCACCCTTATTGTGATGCAAGAATTGCAAGAGACCAAGCATGGGAAAGGCAGGCGTGTGGACAACACTTAGATGTTCGCTACCTTCCCCTCATCCTCCCCCGTTCCTATTAAGTTACCCATGGGGTCACCATAGTATGAGGATGGCCACTAGCAGATGGCATTGTCCTCAGGGCTCTGAGATCTTCATTTGCCCTTTGAAAAGGAAAATAAAATACCTGGGTCCTACTTCGCCAAGAAAGGAAGGTGAAAAAAAATCAGTCTTTCTTAAAAAGTGCAGTGGTTTATACAAAGTATACGTGATCAGAGGCAACATAGTGTGAATATGTGTCCCCACTAAATCTCATGTTGAATGGTAATCCCCCAATGTTGGAGGCTGAGCCTGGTGGGAGGTGTCTGGGTTATTAGGGTGAAACCCTCATGGTTTGGTGCTGTCTTTATGATGGTAAGTTCTTTAGCGTTCTGGTTGTTTAAAAGGGCATGATACCCCCCAACCCCCACGACGCTCTCCCTGGCAGCTGCCCCCACCATGTGAGACACCTGTTCCCCCTCTGCCTTCTACCATGAGTAAAAGCTCCCTACGGCCTTCCCAAAAGCCATGCAGATACCAGTGCCATGCTTGTACAGCCTGCAGAACTATGAGCCAATTCAACCTCTTTCTTTAGAAATTACCTAGTCTCAGGTATTTCTTTATTGCAAACCAAGAACAGCATAATACAAGATGATTGGTATTTTTTTTTTTTTTTTTAGAGGCAGGGTCTGGCTCTGTCACTTAGACTGGGGTGCAATGGGACGATCACAGCTCACTGCAACCTCAAATTCCTGGGTTCAAGTGATCCTCCCATCTCAGCCTCCTGAGTAGATGGGCCTACAGGTGTGCACCACCACATTGGCTATTTTTTTTTTCAATTTTTAGTAGAGACAGGGTCTCACTATGTTGCCCAGGTTTATCACAAACTCCTGGCCTCAAACGATCCTCCCACTTCAGCCTCCCAAAGTGCTGGGATCACAGGCATGAGCCATCATGCCTGGCTTGATGGTTGGTAATTAAAAATACCTTTCAAGTTTGAGCTGGAGGACTGACTGGCACCACAAACTACCCATGCCCCTCCTCAGGAGGATGACAACTTCACATAGACCCTAAGCTGCCAACCTGGGGTGTCCAGGTGTTTGGCAGAAAATGAGTCCAGAAGTTTATTTCGACTTAACCCAGGTGCACTTGTGAGGTTGCTCACTTCCACTCACAGCCAGCCCTGTTTACATGTGCATATGCATTCACACACAGAGGCAGGCAGCTGTCATCACACATGCGGGGGCTTCCACAGCACATCTTCCAGAAGTATCTCAGCAGTGACTGAGTTGCACAAGCCTTTCCCTTACCGGATGTTTAGAAACGATTCTTTGGCATCTACCACCGCTCAGCATCATAGCTATGCCCCAAATCAGGGTTTCCTGACCCTACACACCAGCATCCCAGAATTCTTGTGAGGATGACAAGTCACCCCGACACTCACTAAATATTTGTCAAATCTGAATATGCCGATTACTTCATCAGGCAAAGGTTTTGCGTGTTTTCTGAGTGTGAGGCCCCCTCTTAAATGTCAACTGGCCAGATCCACCTCCAACGGAGTGGTTATACTTTTACTCTCTGCTGCTTAAGCCTAAATATGACAAAGAAATATAATAAATTTACATAATCACAAAAGCATCTATATACAGTTTATAAACTGGGAGGAGGGACGACCTTATTTGTATTCAGTCTATGCACAATGCGGGATACACCTATGGGGTCTTAGATTCCCTTGAAGTAATTTTAAGTCTTCCTAGGGGTCTGCCATCGACAAGCTGAGAACTGCTCATGTAGGGTGCATGTAATTGTGGAGTTGCTGCCTGCTCTGTGCATCTAAAGCAAAAATACAGCGTGAAATCAGTGGACAGCTACCTGCCTGAACTGATGTGTTCTGAATCATTGTGGCCCGTGTTCAAGAGGTCACGCTCTTAACTGTTCTGGATTCACTGGGGATGATAATACTGTCTCTTCCTCACTGTGCAATGCAAGTATTATGAGCCTTCTTGATTAATGGACACAGCAAGCTTTAAAAAATTAAATACGGTAAATTATCAGTAGATTCACAGTGATGTTAACCTGACTTGAACTCAGAATCTAAACTTGGTTTCAATTTGGCTCATATTTGTCAGTGTTTCTAGGCAGCCTAATTTGGTTTGGATGTTTATTTTTAATTTGGTTCTGGATAGCACTGTGGGATGAACATATTTCCCGAAAGGAAACAAATAATGTTAATTCCAAGGGACTTCACACTTAGCTGCAATGCATTCTCTAGAATACAAGAGATAGTAAAGGGAGCTGAAAATGCGTGTCCATTTTTTCCTTGCCACTCAGTCAAAACTCATTGTGAGGTGGCTTCAGACCCTTTTCCAGGCTCACAAGCCCTCTGGTCTGGCCCCTGTTGGTGTCTCTCCTGCATTTCCCAGTAGGTCCTGCCTTGCTTTCTGTACTCTAGCCATACTGTTCCCCTTTCATTTCTTCATGCTCACAATCATCCCTCCCACCCCAGGGCCTTTGCACATGCTCTTCACATACCTTCTTCTTTTCACCCTCTTACTCATCCTTGAGAACTCAACTCAGGAGCCTGTGTCTCTCAGGAAGCTTTCTCTGAAATCCCTACTGTGGTCAAATCCCTCGTTCCTCCCAACATAGCTTCTCCTAACACCTATATCTCTAGACTTCTTTGCACTTGTCATAGTTTCTACTTTCCATTTGTCTGTGCAATTTTTTTGGATGTCTCCTGCAGTGAATCCGAATTCCCCCAGAGCAGAAACTGTATCTACATTTGTTTACCACTGTCTCCCCAATCCCTAAGACATTGCTTGGGGAGCAAAGAGAGCCTCAGTAACATGAGGCACCTCCTTCATTTGCTGAATGAACAAATCAAATATATATTATTTTTAATATTTTAATGATTATAATTGATAAAGGGAAAGGAAAGAAGCAATGCTGAGATATCCTAGTATAGCTAGAGGCAGAGTGGCATGATGAAGAGACTGGATTTTAGAGCAGGAAAGATTAATAATGAGCGTTTTTCAGCTACGTGACATTGAGTCAACTATTTAACCTCTCTGAGCCTCAGTTTCCCCATCTGCTAAATTGTAATAATAATGTCTATCTCAAAATATTTTTGTGAAGATTAAATAAGATACAGAAGAGAAAACATTGATTGGCTTCCTTCCATTGATTATCTTCTCATATTTTGCTTTGCAAAAGACAAAGTGTGAAATTTGGCAGGTGTGAAATAACAGCCAAGGGGCCCAGCCTCTCTGGCCAGTGTTCAGAACTCCCTTCTAACACATTTGACTTCTCCTGGGGGCAGAATGAGCAGGTTTTCTATAGCAGGAGGCAGGATGAGCTTTCTAAAGACATGCGTGCCTCAGGAGCTAGGCGCCACGTGATAGGTTTCTCCCTTAATTTAAAGACACTTTGGAACAACTCATTACCAGCAGCCATTTTTATAGATGAACCATCGTGGCTTTCAACAGCATGTCTTCATTTATGTCTTTGTTTCCATCTTTCTAAGTTAGTGTGTCATTTTGGAAAAAGTTTCAAAATAGCTTTGGAAACAACTTTAAAATAGCATCCAGTGATTCCATTTATTTTTAAGTTGCAAACAGGCCAAACTAACCCAGGCTGTCGGAAGCAAGGGCAGTGGTGACTCAGAGGGGGCTGTGGCCAGAGGGAGCAGGAAAGGGACTGGGGGTTTGCTGTTTATTGAGCTTGGTACTGGTGACTTTCTGTCTCCCCTCCTCCCATCCTTTCCCTTCTCTTTCCAGTCCTAACCTCTGCAGGAGCACATGTGTATACACACACACACACACACACACACACACACACACAAGTCTTTCAGTCACTCATGGTGATGGCCTGCCAGCTTCTCGATACCCTACTTGTTTGCAACTCTAATTTGTCAAAACCCAGACTCTGGAAGTTTCTCCTGTCCTTAGTAAAAAGAATTTGTTGTAAAATCTTTAATAACTTCAAGTCTCAGACCTTTAGCATTCCCTTTCCCTTTTCTATACACACGCACGCCCTGTATCTACATCTCCATTCCCATCCTGCTCCCTCTTACCAGGATGCGGGCTCTGCAGAGCCAGGGATCTTCCTGTCTTATCACCTCTTCCCTTCCGCACCTCCCTCTGGTCCAGCAGTGTGCGTGGCACTTAGGAACATGGTTGATTGTTACTGACTCAGGCAAGGACTGAATAAACATCAAACCCAGTTTTGTTCTTGCCTCTGCCTTTTCTGTGTTACCAAGTCCCCACGCTGTACCCAGGTCTAATATGATGCCTCCTTTCCGGATCTCTGCTGTAAAAATCTTCCCTTTACACTGTTACCCGGAGCCTGGTCCTTGACTCACTCTGCCAGCCCCGTGAGGGATTCAACCCCGCTGCACACTAGCACATGCACAGGGGCTATTTGATAATTTACCGTATTTAATGTCTCCCATCTGCTGCCAGTCCTCCAGGAGCTAACTCAGGCCCAAGGTGACGCACACGGCCTGTCAACTCACTTCCTGTGCTCCACCCCACCCTCCACAGCCTGGCACCTCCTGACGCCCACCACCTGCCTGTGCTTCCACCTGCCACCTGCCTCTTACTTCTTCACAGTGGGCCCCACCCACCGGCCAAGACACTCCCTGTACCCCAGCCCTGTGGGTGTGACCAGCAGCTTGGCCTGCCGAGTCCCCATTCAGCAGACAGCTCTAAGGGCTCCAGGTCTGGCCAGTTCCACCTGTCAGGTGTCATTTCTCCAAGTTTCCACCTTCTCCTCACTCACTCCCCTAGTTCAGGCCCCATCATTTCTCCTGGACTATGGCAATAGCCTCCTTCTAGGCCTAAGGTTTTTCTGTTATCCACTGATTTCCAACTGATCATTGTATTATCTTGACAATTACAAATATAAGCCAATGTTGAGATTCACTCAAGGTAGTTAGCAAAATATTAAAGGAAATATTAAAGAAAGTAGTGACGACTGATGCCACCAGGTAGTGACCCCAATGTGATCGACACCACAAGCCAGGAAGACACTGAGTGAGCATAGATTTTGTGTAATGTATACAGTCAGATGAAGATGGTCCAAGACATGGCCTCCCGCTCTCTGGGACTGACAGACTGTGGGGTGATGACACAGCACAGGGGCTACTTGGCAAGTGTGATTCAGTGCCAGAGGGAGGGAAGGAAGCCCTGCATGCTCACAAGATGAAAACAGAAATGAGAAAGTCAGAGACCAGCAAGGCGCCTTGGTGAACAGGAAGGACGGCATATCAGGCTGTGAGCTTCAGCATGGCCAGGACCAGATCCTCCTGTCCTCTCCACTGGACGTGGATACCCTAGCAGAGTCCCTCACCCAAAGCAGATGCTCAGTGAATATACAGGGAACAAATGAGTTACTCTAGTACAACCCCTCTTATTTTATGTAAGAGAAATATCAGAGAAAACTGAGGCCCTCAAAAGTTAAATGATTTGCTAAAACGTCATAAAACTGGTTGGTGCACAACCAAAGCCCACATCTGCTTCCCAACCCTGAGCTCTTTCCCCCCACACTGAATGGCTGACCTTAACCTTTCCATCTCTGAGCTAATGATCCCAATTTATTTTATCTTTCCTTTCCATGTCACTTTTCTATCCCTTGAAACATATTCCATAACAAAAGAGCAGGATACGCAATTTTTAGCATGGAAAATAAACTATTACCTCTTTCAAAAAGTTGATTATAAAAATACAGAGCATGTTTTTATTTAGAATGCTGCTTTTTTATTTAATTATTAAATATGCAATAGATATAACCGCATGTGGTGCCATCTAGCTGGAAAGAATTCTTTACACATGTTGATGTTCTCCTGTCGACTTTTCTCATCTTGATGGGGTATCATGAACTAAAACATGGCATTTTTCCATAAAAGATGTCTGTATCTCTATAATACACTGTATCACCCGTGTATTGTGAGCTTTCAAAGCACACACGTCAACATGTTTATATGTTGTTTATTTTTATTGTAGTAAAATATATATAACACAAAACGTTCCACTTTACCAATTTTAACATACGACTCATTGGCATTAAATACGCTGACAATTTTGTATAACTAACACTGCTGCCCATCTCCAGAACTTTTCAGTCATCCTAAGCAGAAACTCTGTACCGATTTAATCATAACTCCCTATTTCCCCTCCCTTCAGCCCTGAAAATCATCATTCTGTTTTCTGCTTCTGTGGATTTGACTACCCTCGGTAGCTCACATAAGTGGAATTAGATGGCATTTTTCCTTCTGTGTCTGGCTTATTTAACTTAGCATAATGTTTTCAAGTTTCCTCCATGTTGAAGCATATGTCTTGTCTTTTTAAAGCTGAATAGTATTTCATTGTGTATACACCTCATTTTGTTTATCTATTCATCTGTCAATAGATGAAATTAAGTTGGTACTACCTTTCGGCTCTTGTAAATAATGCTGCTATGAACATTAGAATACAAGTATCTGCTTGTGTCTCTGATTTCAATTCCTTTAGCATATACCTAGCAGTGGAATTGCTGGATCATATGATAATTCTATATTTAGCTTTTTGAGGTACTGTGACATGGCTTTCCAGAGTGGCTGCACCATTTTACATTCTTACCAGCAATGCATGAGAGATCCAATTTCTCCACAGCCCCACCAACAATGGTCATTTTCCGCTGTTGTTGTTTTAATAATCATCATCATAATCGGTGTGAAGTGTTGTCTCATCGTGGTTTCGATTGTGTGTTGTGTGTGTGTGTGTGTGTGTGTGTGTGTGTGTGTCAGAGAGAGAGAGAAGGAGAAAGCAGCTGACTCTCTCTGGGCTGGAAAAGACCTCTATCATTACATCCTGAGCCCTATCCTCTTGAGAAGGCCAGGACCTCAGTCCCCAGAGAGAGGACAGAACTCTTGATCTCAGCCCAGATGCCATGAGCAAGTTCCTAAGAGTTTACAGAAGCATGTTAAGCTGAGAAGCTATCACCCTTCCAGGTTTTTCTCAAACTCAATTCCTAAAGATTCTTCAGAGCCCTGAAGAAAAGGAGAGAGGGAAGCAGGGAAGAGGAGACAGGAGAATTAGGGTGTACATCAGAGCTCAGCATGGCCAAGGAGAGGGAAAGTGCCCAAGTATCATTGTCAAGGGAACTGGGCTTCTCTCACTGATTACCAAAGCAAATTGTACAACAGCCAGGGCCCATCCCAGACTTAAAGATAGAATCAGATAATAATAAGGGAGAAATTCAGAATCTGGGTAAGGTTACCAGGGGAGGTCAGAGCCTCTAAGATTAGGATCTGGAGTGGAATACAGGCAAAACAACAGGAAACAAGGTCAAAAACTGGAAGGCTTGATTTTGGCTTCTAAATTGGGATTGGTTATACAGGAAATAAAATGCAAAAAAAAAAAATTGAGGCGGCAGTAGGGTTCAAGGTCACTGACTAAGCCCAGTTAAGTGCAAAGTAGCAGGCTGGCAGCTTCACGCTGGGCTCCCCCAACATCCCTGCCTCTACCCCATGGTGCATCTTCTTCCATTCAACCAATGACCCTTCCCACAGGCTTTGCCACTGTCCCCCATAGGACTATAACACACTCAAAGTCTTTCCAAGCAGCCATTAGGCAAACCATATTATGGAGTCTCCAGTTCTTCAGTGGGGTAAGCAGAGAAGTCAGAGAAAACAAAGAAATCAGAGCTTCCATCCCCAGATGGATCTGCTCCACCTCTGAACTAAGATGAGAAAAGTTTTAAGACTAGTCGAGTGGGGTCACAGACCCCAGAGGTACATTGATAGGGAATATGGAAACTCTGTGTGGTAGGTGGGCTTCTCAGATGAATCCCAAGACCCCCACCTCCTGATGTGCATGCCTGCATCTGTATCATTTTTCCCCCTTGAGCATGGGGGGACCTGTGAATATGAGAGATAGCACCCCAGGCAAAGGGAGATTCTCCTGGGTGGGCCTGGCTTGATCAGGCAAACCTTTAAAAGGTGAAGCATCAGAGAAACCTTCTCCCACTAGACTAGAAAGAGACCAGGCTGTGCTGTGATCTGCTTAGGGAGGTCTCATAACAAGGAACTTCTGGCAGCTGAGAGCATTCCCTAGCCTTGGGATGTGTTTGGAAGATGACCCTGAGCTTCAGATGAGATCATAGCCTCAGCTGACACCTTGCTATCAGCCTGGTAAGAGTATGCCTAGAAGACCCAGCCTGGGCTTCTGACCTTCAGAAAGTGTGGTTAAGTGTGAAGTCCTCCATTACATAGCAATACTAACCAATCCACCTGGCCTACCTGATGGAAGGCAACCGTAGCTTTAACCTGAACCTCAAGCTTCTTTGATGTGCTCTGTGATGCAGAACAACAGATCAACACACATCAGAGATTCATACATTCACACAAGGCCTTAGAGAGCGTGTCTTCCAGCCCTCAGAGAGGTTTAAGTGACTTGCTCAAGGACACGCTACCAATTAGTGGCAAATATGGCAGCGAAATCTTAATCATTCCCATATCTGGAAGTCAAAAGTAAAATGGGTCAAGGTTCCAGAGCACCCAAAAACGGGAGGAACCTTAAACACCACCTTGTTGAAACCCCTCTGTTTGGAACAAGAGGAAACAGGCATGAAAGGTTAGGAAATTCGTGGTGCTCTTTCTAATTCCCAGAGCTACATCAAACCAGCAGGCGCAGCCCCGCGACAGATAACCATGCGCAGACCATTGCCCTTCTAAAGAGAATCAGCAGGCACCGAAACCACTGCCTGCCCACTGATCCCCAAAACAAAAATCGGCAGCAAGATTCACCCCAAGATAAAGAGCTCCCCTGGCTGACAACCGAGTTATTCCCAGCTCTTCCAGCTCACAGGAGACATAGTTGTGATGTGGCCACTCCTTGCCTGGGTTTTCTCCTCTGCAGGAAGCCTGAGCTACACTGCAGGAGAAAGTGGGGCGTTCTGGGGGGGGGATAGAAAGAGGCAGGCGTGTTCGGCTTCTTTTTTGGAAGCGTAGAAACAAAAGAAAATATTGCAGCTTTGTTAGTCAAGGACCTTTTGTGGAGGTTGATGTGTGCCAGTCAGATCTGAGAGGGGTGTGTGTGTGTGTGTGTGTGTGTGTGTGTGTGTGTGTGACCGAGTAGCCTGTCAGAGCCTCATTTTCCAGGATGCAAGTCTCCCCCAACTGATAACACTCTAAATAACAGGTGAGTGACTCCTGGCAGGAAGGAGATTGTCTAACCTCATTGTTTGCCTTTCCCCCTTCCCCCCTCTTTGTTCTTCACAAATAAAGGTTTTTTAATAAACTGAAAGGTCCTCCGCTCTTGCCCTGATGATAAAATGAAAGGAACCAGTGAGGTATGGTACAACGTAGCAGCAAAAAAGGAGAAGCTCATCAGAAAATAACAAAGGTGCAAGTTAAAGATAAGGCAGCTGTCAGAGATTAATCCTGCCGCCTGATTGTTTTCTTAATACCAAAGCCTGCAATAGCAAGTGATAAGTTTGCTGAGTAATTTGGTCTTTGGTGAGGAAATAAAATTCAGGTAGGCCCCATAATTGATTTCCCTTTTTTTATTTTAGTTTTCTAAACATTAAACAACAACAACACAAAACCCTGCCTTGGCTACACTTTTTTTCTCCCAGCTGCACTGCCAGTGTGCCGTCCTCCTGACCACCCCCAACCGACCGCCCTTCCTTGATCCCAGAATTTCCAGAAGGAGGGGGGGAGCAAGAAAGAAAAGTTCCCATCTCTCAGCAACATCAGGTGCAGTTTACACGAAGTCCTTAAATTCACGTCTGTTACAGACTAAAGTATGCCCATCTCCCACACAGCTGAAAGATGTTGGCGTCCTGACCTCTCATAGTTCAGAATGTGACCTTGTTTGAAAATAGGGTCTTTGCAAAGGTAATCAAGTTAAAATGACGTCATTAGAGTGGCCTCATCCAACCCTGACTGGTATCCTTATAAAAATGGGAAATTTGGACGCAGATACACACACATGGTGAACGCCATGCGGAGACGAAGCCAGAGATCGGGGACACTTGTACAAGCCAAAAACTGCCAAAGATCACCCATAAACCACAGAAGCAAGGAGAGAGGCATGGAACAGACTCTCCCTCGGAGTCTTCAAAAGGAACCAATCCTTCTCTTTAAAGAAGTAATAAATACATTAAAATTAAGTTAGTGGAATAGGCTCTAATCCAGCATGACCGGTCTCCTTATAAGAAGAGATGAGGACAGAAACACACACAGAGGGAAGACCCTATGAAGACACAGGAGAAGACGGCATCTACAAGCCACGTGGAGAGGCCCCAGGAGAAACCAACCCTGCCGACACCTTGATCCCCAGACTTCTGGCTTCCAGAACTAGTAGACAATACGTTTCTGTTATTTAAGCCACCCGGTACCATCCAGTTGGTACCACCTTGTTATGGCAGCCCTTGGAAACCAACACAATGTCTAGCTTTAATATTTGCAAGCAGCAAGAAACCCTCACCTTTAACTTGAATGTCACGTTAATCCAAGTTCTCATTTTCTTCACATCCTAGACCCGTCAGTTTCTTACAGCATTAAGCACATTACTCAAGAAGTCAGTAGAGGGGAAGTGGAACCTTAGGCAAATCCCTATCCCTTCCTTCTCTGTGTGAGTGGATTGGAGTACCTTCCCCCTAAAACATCAGGGCATTTATGGACAGGGACGCTACTCACAGGGTCTTTGCCACATCCACGAACTCAGTCACTGCCCCTTCATTTTCCGGGGTGCGTTGGGAGCCCACAGCAGTCACCTTGCTAATCACAGGGGTATACTGAGAAACTGGCTTGGAGGTGGGGTGCTGCACCAGAAGTCCCAAATGTCAGGCAAAATTCTCGCTCTCCAGCGTCTCATCAGAGCATTACAAAATCCACATTAGCTCTTTTAGACCAGAGCTTTGCCCGCTTCAAACTTTAATTGCACAGGAATGAATCAACCTGGAAACCTTGTTAAAATGTTGATTCTGATTCGGGAAGTCTGGGCTGAGGCTGCCGGGGCTGTGTTTCTAACAGGCACCAGGTGATGCCGACAACACTAGGTTAGTGCCTGAGCTGCACCTAAGGTGCAAGGTTGCAGATCATGGTAGCACAGAGGTGTGGGGAAGGTGTCTCGGGAAAGGGGATCCCTGTGGTTGCTCAGAGATAAAGCTTTAAGTGGCCACAAAATTCCACATACTCAGAGGTCTCTGGGTTGGGGAAACCTTGAGCAGGGTCAGAGAAACAAAAACAGAACAGGAGCCATCAGTGGGGATGAGGCTGGGAGGCTCTGAAATGAAAAAGTGCCGCGTGCACACGCGCACCAAGAAATGTGCTAGTAGGCAGCGCCAGCATGAGCAGAGCCTTATTTATTGTGACAAATGAACAGCCCCCAGGTTGCTCATCCAGCAGCTAATTTCTCATCTTATCTATTATGTGAATGAGATGGGAAAACAGTTTCCTGTTTCTCACAGATATCACTGACATGAAAGATACTCAGCAAATTCCCTGAAAAGCCATGCAGTTGCATCTATCTGCGGCTTGCTGGTTTCAAGGGGGAGGAACTGATGCAGCCAGGGCGGCTCCCAGATGGAGAAGCAAGTAAAGAGGCTTCTTTGCAGATGCCCTCCTGCTGATATCACCTTGGAGAATGACTGAGGAGCTGACAGGTCTTTTTCTGCTGTAATATTCCCTGGCAGATATTCCTTGAGGCCCAAGTGATTGTCCTGGGAGTGGCTTTGAGGCTTTCCTTGGTCTGCTTCCAAGCTGGCCGTGTGATGGGGTTAAGGATCCCCCAGCTGGAAGAGGCCCAGCTGGCAGCCACCACGTCCTCCTTCAACCTGTCCTCCCATCCACACAATGAGCTCCAACAGCCTCACACCCCCACCTTCCCAAAGCACCAGCAATCACGAATCTTCCCCCAGGAGAAGGATGCTGCCCTGTTCTGATAAAACTGAGAGTGTCTGGGAGAAATGATCGGCATTTGTTTCAACTCTCTCTTATTGACAAGAAGAAACTGAGGTCCAGCATGGTAGGCAGATTTGCCCGAGGTCACCTACCGGGTAAAGACCTGAGCCTTTTGAAGCCATGCAGTGAACAAGGTCTCATGGAAAGGCAAGTCTCAGATAGGAATCAGTGTTGGGTGTAGGAATCGGAAGATACTCAGAAAAATCCTCCTGACTCTGGGGATTCATATTTTGCCCTGGAAAGATAACACATCTGACCACAGTTTCTGATGGAGAGACACAGAAGTGGGGAGTCCACAAGACGGGTTCTCAACTTGGGTCACTTGTTAACATCATGGCAGGGAGAGAGAGTAAGAATGCAGATGCCCGGGCCTCAATGTGGGAAAACTGAATTTGACTCAGGCCTCACAGCCCCTGTGAGCTTGTTAGAAATGCAGACCCTCAGAACCCACCTGGCCTAGTGAATCAGAACCGGGGTGGTTTCTGTGCTTGTTGAAGTTTGAGAAGCACTCCTTGAGCTACTCAATGGAACCACCTGATAACTGGGCCCCACCCCAGGTCAAACACATTAGAATCTTCAGACAGTGTGGATTGCCATGGGTGGTTTCTAGAAAGGCAAGGACCATGGAGAAGAGAGCAGGGCACAAGATATGAGCTTAAAGGCATCAGAGACAAACTGACCTGAAATCACATTTTGCAGAATCCCCCAGGCACGTTGAGGAAAAGAAATGTGGATGAAGACGTGGAGGCCGAGGAGGCCTGGTCCTGCCTCAGCCTCTGTCTGTCCCCCAGCGATGTGGCCTGGAACAGACCACGGCTGACTCCAGAGAGGAATATCTGAAGTCTGATGATTCTGTCCACCTTGAAACAGGGCAAGAGCAGAAAAATGACTTTTAAGTCCCAGTGTGCTGTGCTGGATAAGTAGGAGTAGTGCTATGGCTGGAACATTTGCGTCCCCCAAAATACAGGGGAAATGTAATCCCATTGCAGTGGTATTACGAGGGGGGGCCTTTAAGAGGTGATTAGGTCATGAGGGCACCTCACTCAGGAATGGAATTCAGGTTCTCATAAAAGAGGCTTCATACAGGGCCCTTTTTGCCCTTCTGCTATGTGAAGATGTAGCAAAAAAAAAAAAAAAAAAAAAAACAAAAAGTCTTAGAAGAGAGCCAACCCTCACCAGACACACAGACTACCAGCAGCATGGTCACATGATCCTCCAGAACAGTGAGAAATTAATATACCAGTTATAAATTACCCAGGCTGAGATATTTTGTTACGGCAGCACAAATCAACTAAGACAAGAAGGTTATGAGGTAGGCAGTACCTAAGAGATGCTAAAATTAAAACAAGGTTCTAATAGTTGTGTCACAGCCCTGTTACCCCGGGCAAATTCTTGTAACCTCTAAGCTTCGGTTTGCTCATCCATTAAATGAAGAGAAGAATCGCTAATTATGCAGTCATGGTGACGTATCAGGAACTAAACGTTGAAAGCTCTTGACAAAATTTCTGGTACCTACGCTCAAAAATAGTAGCAAGAATTAATGGCAATTCAATTTCAACTGCCTGGTCATTCTGAGTAAGATTTTAAGTGAGTAGAAGGCAGATGAGATGTGAACCATAACCTCCTTGCAGAATGAAAACCTGATGCCATGGTTTATCAATAACTCTCCAGCTATGGAAGACTGTTATCTCTGTCTCCTGCAGGCAAGCCTCATTTAATCCACCACAGTGGTTTCCCACAAATGTGTGTGTGTGTGTGTGTGTGTATACACACACACACACACATTCCTGGGAAATATATATATAAAAAGAAATATATATATATAATATATATAGAAGAACAATGATAAAGAATATACAAAATAACATGGGAAGGCATGCAAATCAAAAAGGCATTAACTGATAGGGGAAAAGGGAGCAAGGAACTAGGTTGAAATTATGCGGAAGGCCCTCTAGATAAACACGAGAGTGAAAAGACAACTAATTGAAGAATGAGAGAGTCTTCTTAACCAGTGCTAGCTGAGTAAAAATATAATTATCTTTGATTCATGAAGATTGCTACAATATGACTCATTTACCAAAACAGTTACTAGCAGAATTACACTTGTTACTGTGAGAAGACCACGTGGGAGCGAGGGCTGTAGTAAATACCAAATGTGTCTGGTATTTCACAATGGCACCTGGAAGGAGAGTTCTGTTTCCTGCTCGGTGGTTCTCTGTGATGCTGCCGCTCTCAGCAGGGCCATCTGCCATTAGCAGGAGGACAGAGACCTTCCTGTGAGATGGGAAATGCTAATGTAAGTGCTCCTCGCCAGGTTCTAGGAGAATCTCAACTTTCCCAGCCTAAACACACACCATCTAGATCCCAAACTTCTTCTTTGCTACAAGTGAAGCCAGAGCTCCCAGGCCACTGTGCCCTTGATTTTTATGCATATTGAGTTGATGTCTCTTTCACCAAAGACTGCACACACACCGAGAACTTAGAATATATTCATGTCTCTTTATTAGTTGTCCGATGGCCCTAAAAAGGGGAAACTTGCATTTTTATGATCAAATATTTTCTCTCTAGCTCAAACTGTTGTAGGCTTGGGTGTTCATCCCATAGAGCAGAGCTGCTTAAAGGGTCAAACCTTCAACAATTATGGGAAGCTGACCGCTAGGATGATGCACTAAAATGGGTGGAAGACAGTGGGCAGGGCACCCTCAGAGGGAGAAGGGACCTCACCGGTGTTCTGGCCCAAACCGTTCTAAGGCCAGATGTGGCTCTAGGAAGTACGTGTGTGTAAGTGATGAACACAGCCATGTGTTCTATAAAAACATAATGAAAGGCAATGGGAAGAGATAAGAAGATGGATTTCTCACACAGCAGAAGAGCTCTGCAGGGAGAAATGTACAGAAAAAGGCAGCAGCAAACGGTCCTGCAAGCATAAGAGTAATGAAAATAAATATAGCTTACAAGCCTAATGAAGAACATTTCAGAGCAGGTTGAGACCCTAACTGATACAAATGAGGATTATTAGCTTCCCTGGGCTCTCCTGTTCAGTGTAGGACAAGAACCGTGCAAATAAAAGGAGATGACCAGGGCTCTAATGCTAAAATTATAACCCCACACCAGACCTGGGTCTTTTAATGAGAAGAGCCATGTTCATCTCCAGTCTCAAAGCCACTTGAGGGCCTGAAGACCATCAATATAGATGACGCTTATCTGTCCTCATCCAAGGATAACAAATGTTTTCAGAACCACCCACTTCTCTTCCCCCCCCCCCAGTATGCATAATACTTCCACAAGGCCTGGAAGCTAAGAAGATTCCAGATATGAGTCTCTCTCAGGCTGAAATCAACCACTGTTTATGATTATGAAGTGTCTACTACAGGCTAGGCCTTGCACTAAGTACTTTGCATGCATTATTTCATTTCATCCCATCCACAGGCCTGGGAGGTAAGTATTATCAACATGCCCATTTTAATGATAAGGATAACAGAGGCTCAGGGAAATTGGGTAACCTGCCCAAGTTCAAACAGTAAGTGGCAAGTCAGAGACTAAAGCAGAAAGCCAGCTTTGGTACATTGTTTTTAGGATCAACTCATGTGGAGAAGTGACAAAAATGACAATGAGCAGCCCTGTCAGAGCAAACATGAAAGGAATAATTACTCTGTGAAAGAAAGGACCCATTCCAGGGCCCAGGGACAGAAAAGAACTTGGGAGATGTGAGGTTCTTCTAAGTGTCTATTACTGACTAATTATAGCCCCCAAGATGTGACGTAAGATATCAGGGACTTTGATTCTCCTTCACATGGTCTTTCCACATGGCTGCTTGGGCTTCCTCCAACATGGCAGTTGAGTTCCCATGGGAATGTGATGGAAGCTACCAGTCTTTTTAATGGCAAAGCATGGAACTGGCACAGTGTTACACTGCCACCATATTCTTTTGGTCGACTCAGTCACAAGCCGAGTCCTAATTCAGTGGGAGAAATGACAAAGAGTTAAAAAAAAAAAAAAAGCCACTGTGGTAGAATCACAGTTGACTAGGGATGAAGGAGCAAGAAAGGGAAGAGTTGTGGAACACGGTGATGGGAGAGAGATTTTGCAAGGCTTTACTGGCCATGTGAAGGACTTGGATTTCATGCTAAGTGCAGAAGAAACCTTTACTCCTTTTTCACCCTTGCTCTATCTCAACTGTGGTAGAAGACTAATAAAAATGAGGACTGGAGGGATTTTATCTTAAGTCCACAGAGCAAATCTGCATGTACATAAGATGCATCTAATTCAGGCATTTAATGATTGTAAGGTATTGGTAAACTGTCATTTTCATATATAAGCTCCCCCCAAAATGTCATCTGTTGGTGACAGATCCACATAACATGCCAGATTTCCAAGCTTCAGGAACAATGCCTATCTACCTCCCAGGTGTTGTACCAGGTACTGCCATACCATTTTCACATGTGGAATGACTGCTGCTTGGTTTGTTTTACCCATCACCCTCACATAGTTTATACTCCTGAACACAAAAAAAGTCAACAGCCCTTCAGTTTGTTAATTACCAGCCAGTCTGTCTGTATATAAACACTGCTTTGAGGTCAGGGAGTTTTGCTGTGCTCATACAACTGAATCACTGCGTCCAGCATGACTCCCCCAGTGTTTTGGTGTCTTCATTGTTTAGAGAACTGGATTTCTTGGTGCAAATTAGAGTCAATCAGTGAGGACAAAGTGAGGAGAAATAACTTCCCTCCATTGCTAAAGCCAGAACTTGTCTGTACAATGAGCGTAAATGCTATAACACACTGGAGAGTAGGATGATGCCATTCAACACATTAAATACCTTCTGTGCTGGGGTGTCAACACAAGTCAGACATACTCCAGATTCTTGAGTTGCTAAGAATAGAGAAAGGAATTATCCATAAATATGTTTTTTTCCATACAATGTAGTAAGTATAGTGATACAGGGATTCAAAGGGTACAGTCAGATTGCAGAGTTGGGGACTCTAGCTGAGTTTTTGGGAGTGATGAACCAGGATAGACTTCATAGCGGAGGTAATTTGGGACCAGAATTTAGGAGGAGTGGCAGTCAATAAAAGTATTTCAGACAGACAGGAAATTGGGAAAAAAAAAAAAGAAGGTTCATTTGTGTGAGGGAGCTAGGTAAGTGTCTGTTTTGAGAAGGGGGTTGCATGAGACGGCAATATTACTGGGATATAACTCTTTTTCTAAACAAATCTTGCCTCAGGTTTATTTGTACAAATAACACAGAAGGATCCAGCCCCATCCAGATGGCAGCCCAGCGGAGTTGCACCAGTCTTCTGTCCTCCTCACGTTGGCAAACCGAGATCTCTACTCTGAAGCCTTTGTAGGGGCCTGGGGTGTACCTTTGGGAGCCTGAGCTGTAACTGAAGCTAGAGCTGCAGCCTCGACCTCGGTTTGATCCTTGGCCTTGGCCTTTGGCCGGCACAGCCTGAGCCCCTTGGCAATGTGGGCATGAGCACGCTTCCCAAGCTTGGGGTGGGCAATGTAGGCAAGTCGCCAAGCTTGCGGCTGACACCCTTTGGGATCTTGGGCTTAACCTCCTTGGGCTTTACAAGGGCCTTGGTGGCCTCGGCACCTGCACTCATGGCCTTGGCGTTGTTGGCCTGCGTCTTCTGTAGGCCCTTCTTGTTGTGCTTCCTGGCAAAGCGCACGTTCCTCAGGAACTTGGGTCCACCCTCTTAAGAGATTCGTATCTTTGTGATCAGGGTTTCTTGATGCCATCTCTGTGCCATTTTAGGACTGGTTGTGTGTGGGGTGGTTCTTGCACTGAGCCAGGTCTGCATCTTAGGCTCCATCTCCTGAAGTGCTTAGAACCAGAAGTAGTATAAAACTTTAACGGAAGTTGTGGCAAGGGACCTAAAGGAAAAGGTAAACAGTGGGCAGATCACAGAGGGCTGTGTATGCCATGTTAAGGAACTTTGTATTTATGCTGTAACTAACAATGATTTTTAAGGAGAATGACTTGATCAGATTTTTGTTTGGATAAATTGTTCTGGTAGAAATATAAAGAAGGACAATATTGAGGCAAGACTGAAAGGCAGAGAGACCAGTAGGAGGTACTGACTCAATAGTACAGGTTTGTTACATAGCTAAACTCATGCCATGAGAGTTTGTTGTGCAGATTATTTCATCACCCAGATACTAAGCTTAGCGCCCAGTAGTTTTCTTTTCTTCTCCTCTCCCTCCTCCCACCCTTCACTCTCAGGTAATCCCCAATGTGTGTTGTTCCCCTTTCCATATTCATGTGTTCTCATCATTTAGCTCCTACTTGTAAGTGAGAACATGCAGTATTTGGTTTTCTTTTCCTGAATTAGTTTGCTAAGGATAATGGTCTCCAACTCCATCCATGTCCCTGCAAAGGACATGAACTTATTCTTTTGTATGGCTACATAACATTGCATAGTGTATACACTCCACATTTTCTTTATCCAGTTTACCATTGATGGGCATTTAGGTTGATTCCATGTCTTTTCTATTGCGAACAGTGCTGTAATGAACACACACATGCATGTGTCTTTATGATAGAATAGTTTCTATTCCTTTGGGTATACAACCAGTAATGGGATTGCTACGTCAACTGGTAGTTCTGTTTTTAGCTCTTTGAGGAATTACCACACTGCCTTCCACAGTGGCTGAACTAATGTCCACTCCCATCAATAGTGTGTAAGCATCTCCTTTCTCAGCAACCTGGCCAGCGTCTGCTATTGTTTGACTTTTAGTAATAGTAATTCTTACTGGTGTAAGAGACTTGTCTTATTAGTAAGACAAGGAAATCTAATAGAAAAAGGGGACAATTTGTGACACAAGATATACAGTGATATGAGAGGTTGGAATCAAGGGGTGGACCTTAAAAACCTTATCCTCTGAGATCGGTGAAGGACAAATTCAGACCTACCTATGATGGTACGTGAGTATCAAGAAGGAAATGCATATGTGGGTGACATCCCATTTCTAATATTTTCTGAACCCAGGGCAAAAGGCTAAATAGATACTCGCATGTCTATATGCACATTTTTAAAATTTATAAATCAAGCAAAAAAAATAAATACAATATGTTAGATAGATATGTTCAATAGACTATGCCTATCTTGACAGAAATACCTTCTTTAGGATTTGGGGAGCCAACTTCTCATTTAGAGTTTTAGACTCCTCGGAGTTCTATGCTAGAACTCTGACAGAGCCACCCCATGACCCAATTCTCTTGTTTTCCTACTTCTGGCCCCACAGTACACCACAAGAGACCTACAAGGACAGATGTGGACACCCACACCTGCAAGGCCACATCCCTCTGGATACAGCCACTCCTTGGCCACCCCGTGAGACTAGAGATGCATCTACAGTGGGTTCAGCCATCCTTGGATGAAAAGATCTTGGAGAATTCCACGCAGGATCTATAAACAGGCTCATGGCAATCTGTGCATGGAATTCTGAGGTTCTGGGTACTCATAGCATAGTATAGAAAAGGAAATGTAGTTCTGGGTAGGCATGTCCCCCTTAGCTTCACACACCCCTTGCCCTGTACAGAGAAGCCCAGACATGAGGCCAGAATGATGCTCTCTAAAGCTCAGGGCACAGGGCAGCAGCTCCTCTTGCCCAAGCCTCGGGATGGTACAGTCCAGTAGCTTCCACGTTCTTGATGGAATGCTAAAAAAAAAAAAAAAAAAAAAAGCTAAAGGTGTTAGCCAGCACTGAAGCTGGTTGGGGGATCCATCCAGAGGAACCAGTGCTACCTCTCAGTTTGTGTTCTTTTAACTCCTGAGAAACATAGTATCCAAGTAGCTTGCCAGGAGAATTTTTTTTTTCACTTGATGTAGAAGCACTCACCAGTCAAGCTTAGGCGTGGATTAGAGTCCCTGAGGGACTACAGTTTGCAGGCATTTGCTTGGTAGATTTTTTTTTCCTACTCTCTGCCAATTTGAGTGGACTCAAAATTTGCTTTGTGCCAGAAGCATGAACTGGAAGGGGGAAAAAAAGACATCACCACAAATCCCACTTCAAAAGCCAGAGAGCTCTTGAAACTGATTTCATCTCAGGAGTCCGCAGCAGTGCTGAAAGCAGGTCACCTTCGGAAAGAGATCTGTCCACCATGAAAGCTGCAGAGCTTCATGAAGAACTGGCGCTCTCCCCTGACATAAAGGCAAATCTAAGGCTAAATGGCATCTCTGCCAACAGAAACAGGAGCTTACAGAAAGACTAATGTCCAGAGAGCATTTTTTAAAATCTTAATAATTTTCTTTCCAAGGAAATGAACTATTTCAAAAAGGATAATGATGACATGAATTAAATAACAGAGCAATGGCCACACACAATTCATACCATTTTAAAAAAATATTTTTATTCATGTGTAAAATGTTCTTCATGTTGCTTTAGGGATACTCTAGCTTCTCTTCCTGCATATTATACCTGAACAATGATGGAATGATGTTTTTTTAAAAAATAGTAGGATTTGAAAGACCTTTCTACCATTAATTTTCTATAAAGGCTGCTAGAATCTTATTATCTGCATTTTATTGCTATGAAAAGTAAAATATAGAGCAGTTAAGTGACTATCCCGTGAATAAGTGGTAGAATTGGAAATAGCACCCAATATTTCATCTTACCTATTAAATCATAGATCTTGCTAACCTAGAGTTGCCTCTTTTCACACTAATCTACTTTTGATTCATGGCCATTGATGTCCTGAACACTGACCTATTAGAAATCTATAATTAGTCAGCACCTAACTATATATTAGATTCTGTTAAGTAATTTCATTGCAAGAATAAGGGGGATGAAACTGGAAACTTTTTGAAGAAATAAAACTATTCCTAAATCTTTGAAGACAGGTTAATTTACGACATGTTATCCCATGCACCATATATCAATTTTAAAAAAGTTCTGGTTTAGAAAAGAAATGGTAAAGAAAATGTTTAAGAAGTATTTAGGTAAATTCATGCATAATGCATCCATCATGTATGGCCTACTATTAATTATCTCTGTTGTCCAAACCCTCTTGCACTAATTTACCCTCTCTCGCAGCAATTATTATGGTCCACCTTGTACCTAGATCTATGCATGCACATTTTACTTTCCCCCACTAAATTCTAAAGGTGGCGATTGTGTCCCATACATGTTCGTGTCCTCTGCAGTGCATAACAGTGCCTCACTCATGGTAGTAACAAGTTGTTGCTGAATGGAAAAAAGTGAATATTTTGGGTTATATCACTAGGCTTTTTAGATCGATGTCCAAGACAGCCAGACCTACCCACTGGGTACGTCTCTAGGACCCCTGTCAAGGACAGAGCTCTGGATGAGACAAATTGCAGGTCTAAACCAACAGCAATTCTCATGCTTTAAATCTGCAAACCAAATGAAGGATTGTACACTCTAGAAAGGCTGCTATCAGGATTAAAAAAATAAAACAAAGTAGGTACAAATCCCTCCTTTAGTGTTCACTCTGACTGCAGGGAAGGATATACATGTATTTCTTATCAGGCCAAAAAGACTGCCTAACTAAGAAATAAACTTCGTAAGTTAGAGGTTTTTATTTCCACTATATGGCAACTCTTCCATAGTGAACTTGCACTCAGAGAAAATCTGTTTATTGTGCAGTAAAAGGAAAGTCCCAAATAATTAGGAGGCATCATGCGTGCTCAAAGAAATGAAGTCAGTAACAGTATTCCAATGTGTGTTGTATCTAAACTAAACTACAAAAGTAGCTTTTTACCATTGCATGCAAATGATGGCTGGAAAATAACCTACTTTACATAATTACACAGCTGTGGGCAGTCTGGCTTCCAAAATTCAGGATGCATCTTGATAACATGTGTTGGGCCCAGAAAAGGGTTAATTTTGTAAACAGTCGCTTTCATATTCTCAGATGGAGACAGAGCGCCTTCATCAATGTTTAATCAATCAATAGGCATTTATTCCTATGATACGAAGTTTACATTACCCTCCATCTGGAGTGAGTGAAGGAATAAGAAGGAAATCTGTCAAAAAGCAAAATTACTTATTATTAACTTTGATCCTGTCATTTCAGCTCAGCTTACTACATGTTAATCTTTTCTATGACTTAAATAAAGCAATAGAAAGTGATCATAATTTAACCCTTTTGTGGATTTCTCCAACACTTTAATCTAAATGCAACATTTTAGACCATGATCCTGGATGAGCTATCATATCTGTCTCATAACATGATCAAATAATTGGCCACTTTCTTTGTAGGTTTCATTTCTTTACCAGTTCTGTAAAAATCCTATTACTCCAGATTTCTCAAACCCCTTCTTCCAGCAGCAACTCTGCTGTCCATTTCAGTTTCTAAGTCTAGAAAGCAATGTGGTAGAATGCAAAGAGTATGATCTTTACCTACAAAAAGACCACATTTAAAATTTCAGTTCCATGGAGCTGCCTGTATGAGACCCTAAAAAATATGTTAACCTAAGACTCCATTTCTGTATCTGTACAATGGTTACACTAGAGCCTGGCTCATAAATGAAATAACATATATGAAGTGCCTGGTACATAAAGGTCACTTAATTCATGCACACAGACTTTCCTCACCCTCAAATGGAATCACTTGTTTTTTTCTGCATTTAGAATGTTTTGTGAATGCTGGTGTTTGTTTCATTTCCTAGACTCTGGGTTATGAATTCACATAGTCAAAGCATACTGTAGAAGGGGCAAATTTGTATCTTCTATTTCAGAAAAGACAAATTAGTAAAAATTTTCTGAAGTGGTGAACCAGGCTGGGCATGGTGGCTCATGCCTGGTTTAAAAAAAATTGTAGTGGCTGGGCATGGTGGCTCGTGCCTGTAATCCCAGAACTTTGGGAGGCTGAAGTTGAGAGGATCACTTGAGGCCAGGAGTTTGAGATGAGCCTGAGCAACATACCGAGACCTCTGTTACTACAACTTTTTTTTTTTTTTTTTTTTTTTTGAGACGGAGTTTTGCTCTTGTTGCCCAGGCTGGAGTGCAGTGGTGTGATCTCGGCTCACTGCAACCTCTGCCTCCCAGATTCAAGCAATTCTCCTACCTCAGCCTCCCGAGTAGCTGGGATTACAGACACCCACCACCATGCCCAGCTAATTTTTGTATTTTTAGTAGAGACGGGGTTTTACCATGTTGGCCAGGCTGGTCTTGAACTCCTGACCTCAAGTGATCTGCCGGCCTCGGCCTCCCAAAGTGCTGGGATTACAGGCACGAGCCACCATGCCCAGCCACTACAAATTTTTTTTAGTTAGCCATGGTGGCATTTGCCTGTATCCTAGCTATTCAAGAGGTTGTGGTGAGAGGATCACCTGGGCTTAGGGGATTGAGGCTGCAGTGAGCCATGTTTGTGCCACTGCACTCCAGCCTGGCCAACAGAGGGAAACCCTGTTTCAAAAAAAAAAATGCCAACATGCAAATGTGTTTAGTTGATGACCTGATGACCACGGAGTAAGACTGTTTAGTGCTTTGATAAGTTATCTTTATTTTGTTATGTATAAGTTTGATTACTACTGTTACTGAGTGGGAGTAAGGGGGTGGTCAGCACAAGTGCATACCCTCCCGAATGGATAAATAAGGCAGGGGAAGGCACGTGGCCTCAATGTGTGTGCTATAGACCATGTGTACTGTCCTCCATTGTATATCTCCAAAATTTTCTTAGTAAAGAAAGACATGAACAGGAAGCCTCCTCCTTAACAAGGTCTCACTGTGCCCCCAGGATTTCCCCATTCATTGCCTACAGTGTTAAAGGCTTCCAAAGGAAGAGTCTTCATACCTTCTGTACATGTAGTGACAGTCATCTGCTACGTGCAGAAAACCTCCAGGTAGAAGAGAAAGAGCTGCTACCGTTGTGTCTAAATTCCTAAGATCAGCACTGGGCAGCCTAAGGTAATACATAGCAATAGTTCTCATCATAGCCATTTTCTTTTCATTCATAATTTTAACTGACAAACCATAATTGCATCCAGTTGTAAGGTAAATGTGACATTTTGATATATGTATACAATGCGTAAAGATTAAATCAAGGGAATTAACATATCAATCGCCTCACTTATTTTTTGTGGTGTGATATTTGAAATTTACTCCTTGCTATTTTGAAATTCACAACTTCTGTCTAGTTCAGGGCTACGTGGGCAACCATTAGAATGCAGTATAAAATCAGTAGGTACTAACAAATAGTGAATGAAGGTGCACTCCCAAACCAGGCAATCTAATGGAAAGTTTAACATAATTTCACAATCCCAACCACTGTCTACCCACTTGCTCTGCTTCTTGCTTGCTGTACATCCTACCTTTGTGTGAGCAGGCTGCTCAGCCACTAAGAAACCTACTGCCTGGAACAAGTTCAACCTGCTGCTTTTGTCTAACCTAGACTTCTCAACACAATAAGGAAAGCTTCTGTATTAAGAAACTAGAATAGGGATTATAAGTGTTTGGTAACACTTCAGTCATTCGGGTCCCACAGGGTTGTCCATTGAGCATGCTCATGACATAACATCAAACCTGTCAAATCGGAGCAGCATGGCTTTCATTTGGGATGGGCCCTCCTCAAAGATGCAGAGACCAGACACAATGGAGCCAACGACCATCCACCAGCACAGAGAGTACAAGAAATATCACATTTCCTTATTTTTCTTTTTTTTTGAGACAGAGTCTCACTCTGCCACCCAGGCTGGAGTGCAGTGGCACAATCTCAGCTCACTGCAACCTCTGCCTCCTGGGTTCAAGCAGTTCTCCTGCCTTAGCCTCCCAAATAGCTGGGATTACAGGTACGCACTACGCCTGGCTAATTTTTGTATTTTTAGTACAGATGTGGTTTTGCCATGTTCGCCAGGCTGGTCTCGAACTCCTGAACTCAGGTGATCCACTTGCCTTGGCCTCCCAAAGTGCTGGGATTATAGATGTGAGCCACCATGCCTAGCCTCCTTATTTTTCTTTAAATCAGCTTAAGTCCAATTCTAAGCCCCACTCCCCTGAGAAGTAGAAAAGTCAAACTCGGTCATCACTGAAGCTGTCCAACCACAGGTCACATAAAAGTCCCTCGGTCTGAAGCAGCACGAGACATTGGGGAGGCCCCACCAGTTATGAGACATCGGGAGACACAGAAAACCACCAGGGTCTCCATGGTCCTGGCCCTTTGGGATAGGGCAGCTTATCTGCTTCTGCTTCATTTGTGGGTTTCAGAAAATCCTCAGCAAAACAGGAAGTGCCCTGCCTCTGAGGTGTAGCAAACAGGTGTCCCATTTGAGTCATGCTGCTCCCTTGGGTGGCTGCCACTGAAGGGGGAAATGCCCCCACTACTGATGAAACTCATCAACTTCCAGCTGCCTCCCAGTCCAGGTGAATGATCTCACTCCTCCTGCTTAATATTCTCAAAAGCATTCTGGGCTCTCCCCTCCTTCTCTGGTGAAATCTAATCTCATCTGAGCTGAGGCTTTTTCAAAAATCAGGGAGAGCTCCTGCTTTTGAGACAAGAGAAGGCAAAGCCCGGATTTCTGTTAGAAATGGGAAGGATGGAAGAGACTCGAAGAAGGAAGCAAAACTGAAATCTTAGGAAATTATCTCATCCCATTGGTGTCATAAGTAAGCAGTTGAGTTGCCTTTGACTTCTTGGCCTGGGAACTGGGTAGGACCAACTCTCCCAGACAGAGAAGTCCTAGGAGCCACAGTCACGGTGCACCAGCCCCAGGCACACCAGCTAGGTGTGAGAACCAAGAAATGATTCTGGGTGTTTCAGGGCAGTGCTCCTGTGTGCCTTCCCACCCATCCCTCAAGGGATTCTGGGCAGATGTTCCCAGGGCTTGGGGTAGTCATAAGTTAAATGGAATAGGGAAGATGAACTGAAAGAATCCCAAGACCAAAAGCGTGGCAGGAATCTGCAAACACAAGACCACCCTACCTTTAAGCCTAAATTCCAGCTGGATTTTTGTGCAGGGGTCACCTTATTCGTGGCCAAAGGGCTGACCGGATCAATGCCTGCAGGGAGTGCTGAGTCAGATGAAGAGAGGAGCTTCCCCACAGGACAGCATTGGCACTTAGAGCTGGCTTGAAGGGGTTCTGAGGACTGAGCAGGTAAGAGAGATCATGTTTTGGCAGGGGCTACTGAGAGCCATGACATGCACATGCAGCCTTACAGTGGACACACAGCAGACAAACAGCAAGGGAGTCACAGGGCACCAGAGTAAGAGGACTGGCAAGGCAAATGTGCCCAATGCTTGGAGACTCTGCCAGGGAACTGGGGCCTCCATGTCCAGGGATCCCACGCTAGAGGTTCTGGAAAAAGTTCCCTCTAGACATGGACTTCCAACTGTGCCCTGTCTGGCTGGTATTGCTGAGAAAACTTCAGTTACACTTTCAAGCACAAGCAAAAATCACTTAATATGATAAGAGAAAAAGTTCAACCTTTTAAGCAACAAGGTCTCGTGTTCTGGTGCCCAGGTAATTTGACTGAGATTGAACTTAGCAAATGTTTATGGAAACAGAAAACAATGATTAACAAATTCATTAATTCGATTAGGGCACAGGGTAGCTCCTCCATAAATGTTTGTTGTTGCTGCTGTTGATGATAATTAAAATCTTGTTTATAGATGGGTTGTGATGTATAATCATTTCATAACTAAGTCCTTATGTCTTGATGAGAACTATCATTATGTGTAAATATTGACTAAGCCTGAGCCTCACACATGCCATTGAAACTCCAGTTTATAATCCCCTGCTAACCAACGGTAATGAACTAAACTGAGACCTCAGATCCAACAAACAACTGCTGGCATTGATGGTCGGAGGTACAGACGTGATCCTAAATCAACATATCTTGTAATCATTTTATGTATTTTGCAGAAAATCTGGGCTTAACTGATAGAAAGAAATTATTCACAAGAATTCTGAGATTTCTTCATCATTCAGTGACTTTTAGGATTTCTAATGACGAAGGTCTTCTGTATGATTCAGGCCCCCACAGAGCACCAGGAGGTTGGGGGACCAAGAGCTTCTGGACTCAATGGGCCCGTGGTATTCTCAGAGCGATCCACTGCAGTTTCGCTAGAAGAGTGGTGGCTCTTCCATTAGGAAACCATTTTGTCCTGAGAATGACCAGAAGAAAATTAATTTTCTAAATGCCAGCACAAACCGGCAAGAATAAAAGTGCTGAGCTGAGTTTTTTGAGATGGAGTCTTGCTGTTGCCCAGGCTGGAGTGCAGCGGCACGATCTCAGCTCACTGCAACCTCCACCTCCCGGGTTCAAACGATTCTCCTGCCTCAGCTTCCTGAGTAGCTGGGACTACAGGCACATGCCACCACGCCCGGCTAATTTTTTGTACTTTTACTAGAGACAGCGTTTCACCATGTTAGCTAGGATGGTCTCAATCTCCTGACCTCGTGATCTGCCTGCCTTGGCCTCCCAAAGTGCTGGGATTACAGGCATGAGCCAGCACATCTGGCAAGAATCTACATTTATTTTCTTACTTTCAGCAGTAAGTGAAGGATTGACTGGCCATAGAAACTGGACTTTCCTAGACACTCCTTCTGCCTATCCCAACCCTCCAAACACATACCTCCATACACACACACACACACACACACACACACACACACACCCCACCACACACACAAATGTCACACATACTTTATTTAATAATTTACCAGATGGAAATTTAAATTATGGCATACTGTCTGTAAGCAAATTAGAGTAACTCAGTAAGTTAAACATATTCACTAAAACCCAAATTCAAACTCGCATTTTGCCACAAGTTACCCTATACTACCCATTCACTCCAAACCAATCAGCTGAGGTGTTTGCACCAATAGAACTACCAGAAAGGAGAAGCAATAGTTCCTCTGCATAGAGCTTGGGGCAGGGAGGGATCCTCTTTTACAGGCATGAGTGAAATTAACATGAAAGAGGCAAGAAATCTTACTGTGCATTCCTGTACATAGTACCTTACCTCCTCCCATCTGGAAGCATCTATTGAAGGGCAGGATATGGTAGAAGGCATCAGGATTATCAAGACAAATTCAAAGAGAGATAGTGTGTTTGAATTTAGCTTTCAGCATTCAAAGCTGGGAAAGTCAATAGTTTGATAGGCTTTGTAGAGGGGGGAGAGAGAAAGAAAGAAAATCTTCTAAATTCTTTTCCTGTATCAGGAATGAAAAGGCTCATGTCTTAGGTTTTCTTCTGTAAAGTAGATAAGATTCCCATTTTGCTTGTTACAGGCTATTGTTGCCCTAAAGTGGAAGAAGGATATGCCAAAGAGGAAGATGTACAGATGGAAAATTCTGAGCCTTTAAGAAAAGTCTAGAGGCTGCCGCTAGAAGGAGATCGTGGGAAGAGGAGATGAGAAAGGCCAAGAAAGCAAGGTCTAATATCAAGGTTCTCCCAGTCCACTCCTTATTCTAAGAGTGGGAGCAGCTTTTAAAATATCCAGCAAGGTATGGGAGAACCTGCTAGTGACACCTTCCTGGGGTACGGCAGGGTGTAGTGGCACGTGCTCCCCCATAGCCCAGGGCATAGGCACAGCCTCATCAGAGGAGGGGCCTGGTGAGTCTTCTGACATTCCTGCCCCAGTAGTATGCATGGGGACTCAGGTTAACCACATGCCTCACTGTGAGGATGTACAGAAGGGCCATGCAAGCTGGGTTAGAATGAGGATGCTCTCGGGTGGGGGCTTTAAGAAAAGGGGCAAATGGCCCAAAGCCAGATGCAACCAGCATTTCTCCATGATCACCAGACCAGGAAGCAGGAAAGGCCAATCACTCTGTCTCAGAAGACAGTGAGGACATAAATGGGCTCATTGCTAGGAGACTGTGTGCCAACTGGGGTGGGTGGTGAGAGCCAAGGGTGTGAAAGCTGAAAGACCCAAAGAGGCAGAGGCTCAACTACACATCAGACTAGGTTTCTAGAATTTTCCAGAGGTGGTGTCCCCTGCCCTAACTGCCCCCCGCACTACCCAGCAGACAGGGGCTTGTGTACAAGATGAGAACAATAAAGAGCCCAGACTTTCTTTGAGCAGAGAAGTGTAGCGTGAACAAATTTGCAACTTGGGTTGGGTAGCTTCAGGAAGTCTCAAATTAGCTATGTGTATAGATGGAAGATTCTGAGTCTTGGAGAAGATGTTACCAGCTTCAAAAAGACAAAATTTTGGCTGAGTCTAGTGGCTCGTACCTGTAATCCCAGCACCTTGGGAGGCCAAGGCGGGAGGATTACTTGACACACAAGAGTTCAAGACCAGCCTGGGTAAAATTGGAAGACCCCATCTCTTTAAAACTAAAATATAAAATTGGCTGGGCACAGTGGGCCATGCCTGTAGTCCCAGCTACTCAGGAGGCCGAGGTGGGAGGCCCTCTTCAGCCCAGGAGGTCAAGGCTACAGTGACCCATGATGGCACCACTACACTCCAACCTGGGCGACAGAGCAAAACTCTTTCTCCAAAAAACAATAAACAAAACTTAATTATTTGACCATGTGATTTTGTATTGTATGTTATACATATTAGCTATTATATTTACACATCATCTAGACGTTTTTTGCTTTTTAAATTCTTCAAGCAGATGTGCCTAGCTAGCTGGACATTTTGTCTTCTCGTCCTTCACGGGTTCGGGTCATCCCACACTTGCACCGCCTGTTGAGCAGATCAGAGAGCTCTTCTGCTCCGTCACAAATGAGACAGGAATGGAATGACTGGCTGTGTGGTGAGGCAGGGACAGGGAGAGGAGAGACTCAGGGCTATAAGGGTGAGGGGGAGGGAGAGAGATTCCTAGGAAGTCTTCTCATGGGGTCCAAGAGAGAAGCAGCCACATGGTGGCTACAGAATCAAGAAATGAAGGCTTTCGTGCCTGGCTTGTGGAGCACATGGGGCCATCTGAATAGGTTGGAGAAGGCACCTTCTATTCTCTGCACAAGGGGCATTATGGATTGCACTGGGGATACTTGAACCAGAGGTAACAAGGTGAAGTACGTGTGTCCTACTGGAAACTCTGTGTATGTGAATGTGTGTGTGTGTGTGTGTGTGTGTAAGAGAGAGAGTGACCAGGAGCGAGAACAGCAAGACTGGCTAGTAAGAAATCTACTAGGAATGCATTTCTAGCATGAAAAGCATGATCCTGAGGTTACATATAAACACAAAAGTCAGTAATCCAATTACGTTTCGCCTGTGGTCCCAGCTATTCGGAAGGCTGAGGTGGAAGGATCGCTTGAGCTCAGGGAGGTCAAAGCTGCGGTGAGCCGTGGTCACACCGATGCATTCCAACCTGAGCAACACAGCGAGACCCTGTCTCAAAAACATAAACAAAACGTTATGTTATTCTTTTATTGTAATTTGGAGCAATTTCTATAACTAAATAATAGTTAATTGACTCAAACTTTCTTTCCTAACAGTTGAATCCAACTTTCTTTTCAAACCAGGAAAAAAATATGTTACACAGAGAGATGTTAATCAGAAATAAAAGTCATGGGCAAAGTAATGAATTTTCAAAGTTACTTTAAAACAGACCCATTTTTGTATATGTGTATGCGTGTTTTCAATCACCATGCCTTCCCAAAATTAAAATATCCTGGGAAGTGGGGGACTATAGGGATGGGGTGGAGTAGAGATGAAAAAAACATTTCCAATTCCTGAACAGGATTCCCCAACTTGCTATTAAAACTGCATGCAGGATTCTGGATGTTTGTATCTGGACAACCTAATCCATTGTTTTATTTTCACTCCTTCAGCAGAAACAAGTGTCCTCACTCTCTTCTGTCTCACTCCTGAACCTTTACAGCATGAACAAACATTAAGAAACAAGAGAGCAATCCAGTGCAGCAAAGCGCTATCGCTTCAAACAATCATCTTGAGGTTTGCTGGGATTTCAGAAAGTAAGACATGTTCATGGTTGTGAGTGAGCCTCTGATTTATCTGCTAGAAACGTAAGTGACCCTTCACACAGACCCCCTCACCCCAAAAAAAGAGAGATGAGGTGAAGTGGGGGAGACTAAGAATCTAATATTTTCAGCTACATACATTCATTTCAGCATAAACTCATTTCAGCCTGAAAATCTTAACAATGTAAAATGTCCTCTCCAGAGAGAAAGAGAAAGGGAAGAAAACAGCAAGATTTTTCCCTGAAATCTGTTAAGAATAAGGAGGGAGCTTGGGCGGGGGGAACGTGCATTTTGTGCTGTACCTTTGAAAAGAACACAATGTCCTGAGATAAATTGTCATTTTCTGAAGCCAGCGTTTTCTCCGAAATTCTTAAGGAAATGTTGCCACCTTCTGGACAAAAGCTCAGTAAGCAGTCAGCACAACGCTGCTATCCAGCTTCTTTAGAAACTCATTTACGCAGGTTAATAAACAATTTTGCTGTGACGCTTCTATTATTTTACCTGCACAGCATTGATAGCCTCAAAAAATCAAGTCACTGTAAAAACACTAATCACATGCCTAACAAAACAGAAAGCCCACCTCACCAATTAAGCAGATCTTTCAAGAGAGAAACAAGCACACTGACAAAGCTTACCAGATTTTTTAAAATCTCACTGATGGATTTCTTAACTCTTACAGGGTTTGAAGAATGGTGGGTAGATTCTCAACCAGGTTTTCTCTTTACAGTTTTTTTTTTTTTTTTTTTTAGTTAATACTCTCTCTTGTAAAAATAGGCTCAAAGTCACCTAACCAAATAGTCTTGAATTTGATTTTTTTCAATATACTTTAGTATTTTAAGGTCATCAGTAATATTTTGAGCATTCAGAAACAAAGACACCCGTACTCATACCCTGAGAATTTGTAAAACGCTCCCATTTCTTTACCGTAATGAGCCCTTCCCATCAGTCAATTATCGTTGCCAAATGTTTTCAATAAAATAAGGCAGTGAAGGTGGACATGCTTTATCTGAACAGCTATGCATTTCGTCCTGCTGAAGAAAAACAGCAAAGAAGGCGTCTGCACACTTAGCACTCAGCGTCTCAACGAGAAGCCGGACGCCGTCTTCCGCATGCTTCAGCTTCAGCTGAAACGAGTTTATGCGGAAATGAATTTCCTCTTGCAGCTCCAATGTGGAGGAGTCTGCAAGACGAGGACGTTCATTGCTCTGCTGGATAAGGACCGCATTACTTGATCTTCTCAGAGCTGTTTAAACGTGCAGTAAGCCCAATGTCCCTCTTCATTCAGGATCTCGCCAAGGGCTTAGGGGAAGGCTGCAGTACTTCTCTGAGAAGCTCCATTTATTTTTCTGAGGATGCGGCTGATGAAATTGACAGCCCCATCCACCCCATCCATGTTTTCACAGGGGAAATTCGGTGGTGAAGCCCCCAACTTGCAGCACGTCCCTAACACTGCTGATAGCCTTGTCTTCTGTTCTCTAACGCTTGGGGTGGTTGATCAGGAGCTACTGCACGATCAAAGGTGTTATTAACTCAATTCTGTGCTAGACCATTGCCTTGGTTTCCCCCACAGTCACCCTCTGGCTGGAGGCAGCAGTGGATTTCATGGCATCTCAGCAAATGAGAGAAGGTCACAGAAGGAGAGAGGTCACAGAAAGGAGAAAAGCCAACTGTTTCGACCAAATCGCAGACAGTGCTTTTTGTCATCCACCAGACACGAGAACCAATGGAGGAAAATAGAAAAAAAATATATTCTTATAAATCTTGTTTGGGCTGGAAGCAATGTCTCGCGCCTGATATCCTGGCACTTTGGGAGGCATAGGTGGGTGGATCACCTGAGTTAGGGGTTTGAGACCAGCCTGGCCAACATGGTGAAACCCCATGTCTACTAAAAATACAAAAAGTAGCCAGGCGTGGTAGCAGGCACCTGTAGTTTCAGTACTCGGGAGGCTGAGGCAGGAGAATCGCTTGAACTGGGAGGTGGAGGTTGCAGTGAGCCGAGACCGCACCACTGCACTCCAGCCTGGGTGACAGAGCAAGACTCTGTCTCCAAAAAAAAAAAAAGAAAGAAAGAAAAAAAAAGAAACCTTTTTGTTTTGAATGGGAAAGTCCCTGGTGCAGAAATGTCTTTGGTACTGGTGATAATCTGGGCCTGTGACTGCTAAATTGATTCACTGTCCTGCAGGGACTGAATATCAAGGAACAAATGCATTAATCATGGGAGAGCCTGCGTGCCAACACACATAAAGACCACTGTGCCCAGCAGCAGCGATCGCATGAACCTTTCCACAGACCACACGCTCCGACGTAGCTCTCTGAAGTCTCATTACTGAGTGCGTGGCAGAGGGATGGGGGGCTGCATCTCACTTTCACTGAAATGTGCATTTACAAATAAATGTATTCACATTTAGTTTTATGTTTAAAAAAGCGGGTAGGAACAGGGAATCGTTGGGCCAGAGTCATTATAGATGAAACAAACACACGGACACAAATACACACACGCGCACATGCACAAAAGCTTTAGGGAGAAACAGAAAATAATGTTTTGCAATTACAGTCCACAGCTGCTGCAGTTCCAGTGTGCGTGTGCTACACAGGTGCGGCTATTATAACAATGAATAGCGCACATTAAAGGTGCCATCCATAGGGGTAATAATACTAGGGTTGAAAAGGTATTTTCATTTGCAGCCTGATGTTAGGCAGAAAATAAAATAAGGCATTTCACAGCTAGCCTGATGGCTTGGCTGCCACATGGGAGGCCCAAGCCCGGGATGAATCCAGAACCCTTATATGTATGTCTAACAGTGAGAACCTGGCCGTGGTTCCTGAGAGAGATTACCAGATTTCTTCCTGTTCTAAAAAGGCTGCTGACCATGAATTGGGGGAAACTGAGGCTCCACACAGTGTATCCAGTTAGCAGCATCAGCCAGCATGACGTCTATCCCTGCCTGCCACCTACTAGTATCTGGATCCTAGAAAGACTGGGGGGTGGGAAACAGAGGTTCCCAGTGGGTGGGGAAGTAGAATGGCTCCCACAGGGAAGGAACCCTGGAGAAGGAAGTAGCCTTGAGACAGCTCCCCCTTAGGATCTGTCTCTGTATCAGGCCATCACTAAGCTCCACCCCACAGCACAGGAATCTTCTGCCCCAGGAGGCTCGGCTCTAAGCCCACAACAGTCAACCTGCTTTGCTCACTTCTCTTTTAAAAGCCCAGCAGCAGGATGGGCACCGTATCTTATTTTATTTACTTTCCCCAAGTTCTGAAGTTACAAAACTCTTCACTCTCAGTGGAAAAATTCATCTTCAGGCAACAAAGACATTCACGCAGATTGGTAGTTGGAAAACTCTGGGAAAGACAGAGCTTTGGGTAGTGACGAGAGTGAGCTTTAGAATCAGAGGACAAAAGACCCCATCTCAGCACGGCCAGCTCTGTGATCTTGAGCAAATTATTTGAACTCTCTGAACCTCTGCAAAATGAGGTTAATAGTATCTGCTGCATAGGGCTGTCCTGAGGCTCTGATGAGACCAAGTATGTGAAAATACTTAACACCAAGCTTGGAACTAGCAGGCACTAAAAGATGGTAGAGATTATGAGAGTAACTTCCATTTCTCTATATTCATTTTCCTGAGTGGGTCTGTGAATTAACTTCTAAACCATTCTAATCAAGAAAATAGAAATTTGGAGCAAGAAAGGAGAAAACAATGTACTACACATATTTCTCACAACCATATAGGCAGCTTCAGACCACACATTTCAGGAAGACTGTTAGAAATGTGTAATGCTCTGCAGAATAATTGTTTTCATACTGTCTACTTTTAACAGTGGTGAAAGCAAACAATAAAACAAAAAATAATGCATGTTGTGGAGTGAATTTTAAAAGCTGAGGATCCATCAGACCCAGGTGGGTGTTGGCGTGGCTCTCATGGACTGGGCATGCTTCCCCAGAGCCCAGGTGGGGGGGCCGCCCACAGCTTGGAAGTGTGGAAGCCTGCTGCCCTGGCACAGAGTGGTGCAGGGGTGTGGGAGCACGCAGCCCTCGCCAGGATGAAAGCCATCCTAAAGAAATGGGATAGGCCCCAGTTTACCAAAGAAGGCAGGAATACAGCCCTTTTTAGAGGCCTTAAAAGTGAGGAGAGGATTAAAATTAATTTAAAACTTCACAGGAAGCCTGCATAATGAAAACAAAACTTGATTGCAATGCTGGCTGGCACGCTGTGGATCTGGAAGAGCTCACACAGCAGAGCTCTGGATAGGCTGGAGCTCGCTGGGGAGATAACAAAACTATAGTGATGGTGATGAGGATGACGATGATGATGGTGATAATGATGTTAGCGGCGACGGGGGTGGCAGTGACAGCGAAACAAGAGTCTGATCAGCCAAGCTCTCCTGGATCACAAAACCCTGAGGCACTTTCATAATGTGTTCATTCATTTACTTATTCACTCATCAAAAGTTGTTGACCATGTAGTATGGACTAGCATGATCCTAAATCCATTAATAGAACACCAGACCCAGGCATAGCAACACGTGATTCTAAGATTTCACATAAAAGTATTTGGCAGAGGAAGCAGGGGGTGCCATGAGAACACTTAGGAGGGGTAGTTTCTAAAAAGGCTGTTGCTGAATTAGTTTCTAATTCAGACTGGGGGTTCAAGAGAGGTTTTTAAGACGAACTGATGCCTAGATTGAAAGTAGAGAAGGAGGTATGTGCAGAAAATGCAGAAGCCTAAGGGTGAGGGTACAGGTCATTCTGCAAAACTCAAGGGCAGGCTGGAATGTGAAGTGGGAAAAGAAGAGCAGAGACTGGAATGGCAAAAGCTGGTCCAGCCCTGTATGCTGTGTGTACTAAGGAGGGGTAAGGGTGAGGGGGAGACCTTTTGGCCAAAGTGATTACAAATGAAATACACACATGTGCATGCACGCGCGCGCGCACACACACACACACACACACACACACTCAGAGTAGCCAGACTTCAACATGGCCACCAACAATCCCCACTCCTTGTATAGCCCTCCTCCCCCACACTGTACTAATATTAGTGACCAATAGAACACAGTGACCAGCAGAACATGCCAGAAGTGTTGGCATGCCACTTCTGAGATCAGGTTATGAAAGACATTATAGTTTAGCTCTCTTAAATCTCTCACTCTGGGGAAGCCAGCTGCCATGTCTTGAAGCAGCCCTTTGATGAAACCCACCTTGCGACAGATAGAGACCTTGTGAGTGAGCTTGAAAGTAAACCCTTCAACCCCAGTCAATTTTCAGATGACTGCAGCCTCATGAGAAACCATGGGCCAGAACCACCCAGCTCAAGTGTGTTTCTGACCTTCAGAAACTCTGGGCGATATCAAATGTTGGTTGTTTAAAAGCTGGTAAGCTTTGGGCTAATTTGTTATGCAGTAACAGATAGCTAATATACCTAATAACATGTTAAAGAGCAGGTTGTGAAGAAACATATTTAATATGACTCCTTTTTATACATTACAGATTAGTATGTTGTATTTATAAGGGTAAAGTCTTTTTTATTAATCTTTATATCAAATAAACCATGAAAGTAATTTTTAAAATATAAAGCTCTATGATAACGTCAATTAAGGCCTGTAAATAGTATGAAAACCAGATCACCAGAGGCTTTTTCTATTTTTTGGAAAGACAGTGTCTTGCTCCCACCCAGGCTGCAGTGCAGTGGTGCATTATCGCTCACTGTAACCTTAAACTCCTGGGCTCAAGTGGTCTTTCCACCTCAGCTTCCTGAGTAGCTGGGACTACAGGCACGTGCCACCACCCCTGGGTGATTTATTTTTCTATTTTTTTCTAGGGATAGGGTCTCACTATGTTACCCAGGCTGGTCTCAAACTCCTGTCCTCAAGCAATCCTCCCACCTTGAGCTCCCAAATAGCTGGGACTACAGGTACATGCCACCACACCCAGCCACAGGAGGCATTTTTAAATGTCAAGCTAATTCTGCAGAGTGTTGTTAACTAGAGAGAAGTCCGGCACCCTCCCTTGCACTATGCCTCAGTTGTAGGTAGAAGTCTTGACTGTGGTTCAGAGCAGGAAGGAAGCCACCTCCTAAGCAGAGAGATATATTAATCAGAAGAGCAGAGCAAAACGAGCTGAGGCAGGCCACATGATTTCCAAAATAGTTTGTGTGTGTGTGTGTGTGTGTGTGTGAGCTGAAGAGCAGGACAGACACCCAGAAAGGCCAAATTATTCCAGAGAAGGTTAGAAGGGGCTGAGCTGGCAAAAGAGGAAAAGGTATCTGCCCAAGGATTCTCAAAGTTGAGAATCCAGCCCTAACATTGTGGCTTCACCAAGAAGAACCAGGCAGAAGTCCCAGTGGATGTAAAAACCTGTCCTCATGTAAGGTACCTCAGGGACACCCCTCAGCAGTGTGGCTGAAGCTGGCCCACCATGCTGACCTCTTATGTGTCACACAAAAGCTATATTTGTTTGCCTGCCTTCTCTACCACATTGGACACAACGTCCCTTAATTATCAATTAACTCATACAATAATATTAAGTATGTGTTTCTTGCCATCTTAACACCTTCTCTCCTAAACAGTGTTTTCCTATATTGAAGACTTAGTATTTGTTGTAAAAGCGATGCTTAAGGGCATATCAGGTTTTTCTTTTTGTTGTTGTTTTTTTATTTCTTACTCTTGGGGGGATAGGAGGTTGTTAAAAAGTATTAGCCACAGATGTTTGAGAAACTCTCCCAAACAATGCCTCTCTGCATGAAGATATCCTGGTCTCTGGGCATCAGGGTGACAGATCATCATTAAATTCCCTATGACTGAGAGGGGGAATGCACTGTTCTTGTTACTGAATGCTAGGGGTTTAGCCCAGGACCCGTTGTTTGCTGCACAGAAAGCCAATCACTGAGGCAATGAGTATTGCAGGGAAGAGGCTTTATTACAGGTAACATCAGCTGCAGAGAAAGAGACAAGCCTCAGATCTGTCTCTTTCCCCTGACTGAAGCTGGGAGTTTATATAGTTGGGGGAGGAAAACAGGAGGGGCAAGGAAGAGGAGTTGGGCAACAGGCAGCAGGCATGTCTCATTGTGCAAATATAAGTTTCTCAAGCTTCAGTTCTATGGGGATCTGGCTGATTGTAAAAGTGGTCTGGTTTTATCCTCAGTGGAGAGGACACTGGCACAATGGGGTGGGGCCAAGGGAAGGGCCATTTGGTCTCCTCATTGGAAACGCCCACTCACCAGTGGACACCGAAGTCTTTGATGGAGTTTGGAGTGGGATTATGAATTACAATGTCCACAAAGGAGGAAGGATAGCAATGACACTAGTTATACAAATGGCAAGGAAATCACGGAAGTATATCCAAGAAGAGTTTATTAAACTTCTCTTTAGTTACTGGGTTTGCAACAGAGCCAAGTTATCACATTGACTTGAATCAGTCATCAACTTCAATAAGCATTTGCCCTAAAGACCAAGTGCCCAACCCATTGTGTGTTTAGATTTAAAGGTAACTGCCTTACCTACTTCCACTAAATAAGACCCTGGTTTTCTAAATGAACATATGACATTTCTTTTTACTTGTGATGGAGATATTAATCTCAGAGCATGCCTTGTTGCCTTCTACAGAGCACTGGGAAAGCCCTCAGTCTCTGCAGTTTGAAGTGAAGTATACACCCACCCAATTGCTGTATTCTTTCCACCAAACAAAGGGATTTCTTAGGTGTTTCTCTACATAAAAGAGCTCCCTGTGGTTTTATCCACTCCATAAAATAGCACAAACATGGTGAAACATGGTTAAACCAAAAGAGCTGCATTAACTACTTAAGCAACTACTACTGCCAACACAAAATAAGAATCCCTAAGCAAAAGGGGGATCCTTAGGAATGATGGTTTATATTGGTTATTGATTTAATAACCATTTAAGTTAAAAAAATTATTCACTTTTCCTTACTATGCATAGACGATTGTCTGTAATCTTTCTCTGAGATACATGCCATTACTCACAAATTCAACTTTTTTTGAGTTGTCACTCAAAATTGATGACAAAATGAAGGAACTTTGCATCTGTTTTTTCAAGTGTGGATGGACTTCCAATTTTTTTACATTTTTGAAATGCCTAAAATTATGGATACATTTTGGCAAGATTCTGGAGGCCAACGTGGGCAGATCACGAGGTCAGGAGATCAAGACCACCCTGGCCAACATGATGAAATGCCGTCTCTACTAAAAATACAAAAATGAGCCAGCTGCGGTGGTGCATGCCTGTAGTCCCAGCTACAGCCTCAGGAGGCTAAGGCAGGAGAATCGCTCGAACCTGGGAAGTGGAGGCTCCAGCAAGTGGAGATAGTGCCACTGCACTCCAGCCTGGCAACAGAGCAAGACTCCATCTCAAAAAAAAAAAAAAAAGAATTCAAAGAAAGAACTGTGGCCTTATTTCATAAACTGGCTAATGGTGGAAGCTGACATCTGTCAAGTATGTTGTCCTATCTGGCCATCATTGTTGAAGTAGGAAGTGGGGTTTATCAGATTTCTTAACTGTAAAATTTGCATCCCATTGAAAATTCAGCATGTTTACAGCACATCACAATGTCTCCCTCTTTGCCACCTACTCTTTTATTTGTATAACTATGCAGTTCTGTTATTTGTAAGGATGTTGGAGATGAATCACAAAATCTGCACAGACTCTGTTAACGTGATGTGACATTGGAGCTACAAGGATTCCTTTAAAAACCGTTAGCATACTTTAAAAAGAGATTGAACTCAGATGGTAGTGAAAAATGTTAGTCTCACGCACATGGCTAGAATGAGCAAACCTTTTGGCTCTCGAATTCTGGCCGTTTTGGTGGGGGAGGTATGCAAATTAACCTTGGGTTGCTCCTGTGGAGGGCAGAGTCTTCTCATATTGTCTACTTTTAAATGCTCCCTGAGACTTCTTGCCTGTGTGCCATCTTTTGCCAATGACCTGCTTAACCGAGTTCTTGGGCAGCTAGGACTTGCTGCCTCCTTGCTGTAAGGTCTGTTGTAGATTATTAAAGTTTTGGCTTAAATGGTTTATAAATATGCTTTCAGATATTTATAAATAAAACAGATTTAGCAACAGGCAGACCCTTTCTAGACCTAGTGGAGTCCACTAGGCAGATGGTACTGTTTCTTAGCCACTGGGATGAACTCTCTGTGGGAAACTGCTTAACCACTTTGTATTGGTTTGATTTATGGCATTGAAGTCACAGGCTTGTGGTTTAAAAATATTAAAGATATTAAGACTTAATTTACTAAAACGTATTCCAAGGTGGGTGGTGATTTTGTACTTTTACACTTGTTTAGATAGCCTGTATATTAGCAACCGGAAGTTTACGCCCAAATTTCCCCCAAAAAATGGCAAATAAAATGGTATATGAACAAACATTTTAAAAATTGATGGTGAAATGAATCACTGGCATGTTGGTAAAACCATGGACAGTGGAGTCAGACAGACCTAAGTTTAAATTCCAGATTTTCTACTTGTTGTTATTTAACCTCTCTGGATCTGTTTTCTTTTCTATAAAATGAGGATCTATATCCCTTTTCCACCTCCGAGGTTATCCCTACAATGTGCTTTATGAAAAATGGCATTAGACTGCAGATGAGTTTTTTTGATGTTGTTGAGACGGAGTCTCACTCTGTTGCCCAGGCTGAAGTGCAATGGTGTAGTCTCAGCTCACTACAACCTCCATCTCCCGGGTTCAAGCATTCTCGTCTCAGCCTCCCGAGTAGCTGGGATTACAGGTGCGCACCACCGTGCCCAGCTAATTTTTGTATTTTTAGTAGAGATGAGGTTTCATCATGTTGGTCAGGCTGGTCTCAAACTCCTCACCTCGTGATTTGCCTGCCTCGGCCTCCCAAAGTGCTGAGATTACAGGCGTGAGCCACTGCACCTGGCTGCAGATGAGTTCTTGAGACCAGACACTTATCTTGATATCCCCAATGCAAGCTGGGCATATAATAAGAGTTCAAAATGTTTTCTGATGTAAATTAAGTTGATGTTGAGCCATTGGGGGTTGTGAGTTCATTTCCCCCACTTAAGTGATGGCGACAGATTTCCTGCCAAGTGGACTCACAATAAACAGGACTCCAGGCTCCCACCAGTAACATAGAAGAAGAATGGCTCCAGAGAGGATCCTCTGGCTGGTCCAAAAGAAATCTCCGTATAAAATATTAGGTTTATTTGTTTACCTAAATCTCTGCCAACTGTGAATTTAACACTCAGAAATGCATATGCAGAATAATGGTTCCACATTTTTGGACAAAATTTCACTCATCTGCTAAGAGTTTGGCACCACAACCAGCAGCAGGTAAGTTCACTGGGTCTGTTGCCTTGACAGTTTGAGAACTTGAGAACTCAAGATTTCAGTTCTAGTACTGGCTCTTCAACTAACAACTCTGGGCCATGGAAGGTCATGAAATCTCCTTACTGCTGACCTTTCCCATGAGGGCAATCTCTGGGTCTGTAGAATAAGGATTATCACTCCCTTTTTCAAAATGGGGGAAAGAGGAATCATCATGAAGTGATTTGCCATGCCCAGAGCTCCTCCCTGAACAGGGAAATAGATCTTGAAGCCCTGGGGGACAGGACAGTCGCTTTTAAATTTTAATTTTCAAGTAAGTACTACATTCACATTATTCACTGTGTGTGTGTGTGTGTGTGTGTGTGTGTGTGTGTGTGTGTAATGTAAACAGACATTTCACAAAAGAGCATGTAAGGATGGCAGATAAGCACATTATGGACCACTAGAGAAGTTCAAGTAAAAACCATGATGAAATTTCACAACCTAGTAAAAAGGCTAAAATGTAAAATATTGAGAACTCCAAATGCTAGCGAGGATGGGAAGCAACCACAAGTCTCATACACTGTTGGAGGAAATGGGGGAAAGTACATCCACTTTGGAAGAGATTGGCAGTTTCTTGTAACAGTACACACACGTTTGCCATACAACTCGGCAATCCCACCTCTGGGTATTTACCCCACAGTAATGAAAACATGCTCTATTCACAGCTGCCCAAATGGGAAACAGCCTGACAGGTGAATGGATACACAGAAAAACATCCATGCCGTGGAATTCTCTTCACTAAGCAAAAGAAAAAAACTACTGACACACAGAGCAACTTGGATGAGTCTCAAAGGCATCATTTGAGTAAAGGAAGTCAGTCTCAGATTATGTATAATATAATATTGTGTTAGGCTGTTCTCACATTGCCATGAAGAAACACCTGAGACCAAGTAATTTATAAAGAAAAGAAGTTTGATTGGTTCACAGTTCTGCAGTGCTACAGGAAGCATGGTGCCAGCATCTGCTCAGCTTCCGAGGAGGCCTCAGGAAGCTTACGATCATGGCAGAAGGTGAAGGGGTAGCTGGCATCTTACATGGCAAGAGTGGGAGGAGAGAGAGAGAGGGAGAGGGGGAGGCGCCACACATTTTTCCTCAACCAGATCTTGGGAGAACTCACTGTCAAAAAGATAGCACCCAGCCATGAGGGACCCACCCCTGTGACTCAAACACCGCCCACCAGGCTCCACCTTTAACACTGGGGATTGCACTTCAACATGAGATTTTGAGGGGACAACATCCAAAGCATATCAAATATTCACAAAACATTCTTGAAAAGACAAAACTATAGCAAGATGGAGAAAGCTGTCATTATTAGAGAAACAGTCTAGACCCACCCAGGAACACAGCCCTATTACACCCCAGAATCAGTGTTATGTGTCGCCTCTCCGGGAAGCTCTTCCTGACGCCCCCCTCCCTCTCCCTGCTATGCTCCTGAAGCAAAGTGTTTCAATCCACTCTATTTCTTCAATTGCTTTAAATGGACACATTGTAATTATACATTTTATGGGTAAAATTTGATGTTTCAATACATACATGCATTGTCTAATGATTAAATCAGGGTAGTTAGCACAGCCAGCACCTCATGCATTTATCATTGCTTTGCAGTGAGACAACCCATCATATTCTAAATGATCAGTTTACACACTTCGAAGCTTCTCAAAGTCAGGAGCCAAGGCTTTCTCATCATCACATTCTTTGGGGGAGCATTTCCGTCTATGAATGTTTGTGTAACCCACAGTACTGTAAACCCTTTGCACCTGGCATAATGCCTGGCATACAGTAGGAAGTCAATCGATGTTCCAACCTCAGTGTTGGATCCTGCAAGGAGAGAGGAACTGAAGAGCCCTCTCAGGGATTTCTAGAATCCTTATGTCATGGTCAGAACTAAAGTCCAGAGTTGGCGACCTCCAGAGTATGGGCCACAACGTCATAATATCAGTCGACTGGCAGAACTTCAGCATGCTGCTTACCATAATTGCCATAATTTTTTCTCCCCCTCTTTCCAAAAAAAATGTCAAGTGCCTCCATATACCATTGGACAAAGGAATTGCCCTGTGATGCAAATAATGATAGCGATGATCCCCACTTTTCCAAATACAAGGAGCCTTTACCTTTTTGTTCAACTCATCACTCCTGTAAAATCACAGACTGTTATTCCTGACTTTTTTACAGGGCACTCAGACTACGAATTCATAAAATCACAGCATTCTAGAACTGCATGGAGCCTGGGAGTTTCCCAGTGAGTCTTTCTTCTTAAAGCCGCTTCCACATTAAAGAGACTCGTTTCGTTTAGAGCTGCTTAAGACAGGGCAAATCTTACCTTTTTACTTAATTACAATCTTGTATTTTGCAAATACTTTGCGGGTTTGGAAGCCAGTGTTGTGGGTTTTGTTGATGCTGCTGCTGCTGTTGTTGTTGCTGTGTTATTAGCTTTGGCAGTGTTAGCACTGGCAGCTGAGAGTCCCTGATTCACAATCCGGTGCTTTCTTTGCCAAGTGTAGACACAACCCAAAAGCTGGAAGCTGAGCACCCAAAGGAAGAGGGGCTGGTCCCCCTGGCATTGTGTGCTTTGCAGAGAGGAAATGAGAACCCACCAGGCCAGCTCCTTCCCCTCACCCTATCTCCTGAATGCAGTTTTTCCAATAATTTAATAACATTCACAGGGATATTAGATTAATTGGATTTTAATTCCGAATGACTGTGAAAGCGGAGAAATGAGTCACCAGCTCATGCTAATGAGAAGATCTATTAAGGGCTCTTTTCTGATAGACACATACAGCAGGGTTATAAATATTTCATATCCAATTAATTGAATTTTGCCCCTATATATGACACTGCCCTGAAACATCAATCAAACAGGACCAGAGAAAGAACAGAGGGATGGAAGAAAAACTAAGCACTTCTTTGGAACAGCAACAACGCGACTACTGGTCTTTCCCTCCCTCCCAGCCCCTAAAACGTTTCCCCCACCATGAGAACCCCTGCCATTCACAGGGGGCCTGCCGAGAGGAGCTGGAAGCATTTACACCAACTGCAGCTGGTTCCATACGGCGGGGAAATTAATGTTAATTAATCAGACAGCAGTTTTATACAAGGCTGTGTGCAGAAGGTTATTCGAGTCCTGCTGCAAATAGATTTATAGGTGTAATTGCTATGTTGAATGACTCTCTGTAAATAGGCTCATTAAACTGGCCATCAGTCAAAAAGTCTAATTGTAGCCATGCAGTAGCCTGCAATCGGGAACATGTGGCTCTCAATAAACAGCTTGCCCACGGCAGCCTGCGCTCTGGATGGTTTACATAGGGCTGCTGGCCATCCTTCAGGTGGCCTCAGCTTCTCTGCCTCCTCCCGTTCATTATCTCGGCAGGAAGGGGAAAGCATGCCGTCGGCCCAGCTTTATCCTCTTCTCTCTGTCGGCCCCCTGAGAGCGCATGGAAGTCTGCAATGGCAAGGACCGAGTGGAGACCCTGTGCAGAGCAGGTGAATAGAGTCTTCTGAGAGGCATGAATAATCACCACCCTGCTCCATTATCTTACCAGTGTGGTCACGGTTAGGCAGAAACAAGTAGCCAGCATGTACAGGGCATGCATAGGCCCCATCTCTGAACATCCCCCACAGCCGTTTACAAGCTCCCTGTCAAATTCTTATTCTTTCTTTTTATTCCCCCACACTCCCATATCGAAAGAATAAATACAATTTATTTTTCTCCATATGTGAAAAAAAAAGAACCAAGCTGTGGTTACAACAGAAAGTCTCTGAAAGCTTTTTGAAGTGAATTGTATCTATTTAATTAAAAACAAGCTAGGCCGGGTGCAGTGGCTCATGCCTGTAATCCCAGCACTTTGGGAGGCTGAGGAGGGCAGATCACGAGGTCAAGAGATCGAGACCATCCTGGCCAACATGGTGAAACCCCGTCTCTACTAAAATACAAAAATTAGCTGGGCGTGGGGGCACACACCGTAGTCCCAGCTACTTGGGAAGCTGAGGCAGGAGAACTGCTTGAACCCAGGAGGCGGACGTGGCAGTGAGCCGAGATTGCACCACTGCACTCCAGCCTGGCGCCTGGTGACAGAGCGAGACTCTGTCTCAAAAACAACAACAGCAACAACAACAAAAAAACAACCTAAATGTCCATCAGTAGGGGTCTGAGTGTCCACATTTTGACATTTATAGACAATGGAATACCAAGGACATATTTAAAATAATGTTCATAGAGGTCTATATTTATTAATCCAGAAAACTGTCTATGATGTATATTTGCATGGTCAAAAAAGCAGATTGCAGAACAGATATAATGTGTTTCCACATACTTATCTGTGGCTATACAGAGAAAATGTAAGATTGTTTTTCTTGTTGTCCCTCCATTCCCTCATAATCTCCCATTCAGCAGTTAGTAGAAAGCAAAAAACAAACACACAGAAAACTAAATTTCTAATTTTGATTAAACTTAACTCAATATGACCATGTAAACAGTCTTTTCACTAATACTCTGTCTCTTTTAGGAAAACTTCCCAGTTTCTACATGGCTTCCTATGCTGGTTAATTTTGTGTCAACTGGACCGGGCTACAGGGTGCCCAGACATATCATTATTATGGGTGAGTCTGTGAGGGTGCTTCTGGATGAGATTTGCATTTACATTGGGAGACTGAGCAAAGCAAACTGCCCTCCCCAATGTGGGTGAGCTTCATCTAATCTGTGGAAGGCCTGAATGGAACAAAAATGCTGAGTAAGGGAGGATTCACTGTCTTTCTGTCTGTCTTGGAGCTGGACATCGGTCTTCTCATGCCTGCAGAGTCACACTTGGCCTGGAATTTCCACCATCAGCTTCTCAGGCTTTTAGCCTCAGACAGAAACTACACTATCAGCTCTCCTGGGTCTCCAGCTTGCCAACTACACATCTTAAGACTTCTCAGCCTCCATAACCATGTAAGCCAATTCTTTATAATAATTCCCTTTCTATAGAGCTCTTATTGGTTCTATTTCTCTGGAGAACCCTTACTAATATATTCCCTTTACCTACTTCTCTTCCCCAGATGTTGCCCAGCCATGTGAGCTGAGAACTATGTATTTGGTGGGGGGAGAGCCAGGCCTTTGATGGTCTTTTGAGTAGTCTCTGGTGCCTGGGGCAGTGTCCTTTGTCCCTCAGCTAACTTCTGTGGCCACTGCTCTCTTTCTCAGCTTGCCCAGAGTGGGAGCTCCTTCCTGATAGATTCAGGTTTACCTGGGTTTCACAGGCCTCAGACCCTAGATCTCTTTCAAGCTCCCCCCTCCAGGCTGCAGGCCCAAGGGCTCACCCAGCTTTGTAGCCGGGTCATTGGGCTTCACCTTGAAAAACTCCTAAAGCAGGCTCTCTGGGCCTCCATCCATCACCCGCCCCACAAAGAAACTTGAGGAAATCAAGAAATAACCTCAGGCCTCCCTTGGCCTGACTGTGATCACCTTCGACATAGTGCAGCTGTGTTCAAACTGGGGTTAGGACATGTTGAAAGGGGACTTCTTCCCAGAGTCCTAAGAGTCACCTTTCTGCCTTCCACATTACCCTCCCTTATGAAACACACCTCCCCATCACAGGACTCGGGCCTGAAACACCAGGATAGACTTTGAATCACTCCCTCTCTCTCCTAAGTTTCCTCTCGCCCTCATCTAGAGCTGGAAAAAAGTCCTCCTTTACTTTCCATACATCCTGCCCTCCTCTGGCTTACAAGCGGCAAGTCTTGTGATAAGCAGGTTCCTCTGGGCTAGGCCCTTGAGAGATGGAAGAGACAGGATCAAGTTACTTGGGAAATGCTCTCTCTAGAACCTACGCTGTTTACTGTCTTGTCTTCTAATCTATTTTCTATGCCAGAAGCTGAAAATGGCCTTATTCTTTCTCTTTGTGTACCTTCTTTTAAAAAATCCTGTTTCCCTAAGCCTGATGAATACCTAGGGCCAACTAGGAAGAGGTCCAAGCTGCAAAACAAAAGACAAAAAGGTACAACAGTGATGCTAAAATATTAGCTTCTTAGTGTTTATACATGCCTGGAATCACGTCTGCAAGAATATTCACCACAAAGCTATCGCTAACTATTTCTGAATACAATAGTTCCCTCTGATCTGCAATTTCACTGTCCACGGTTTCTGTTACCTGAGATTACCTGTAGCCTGAAAATATTAAATGAAAAATTTCAGAAATAAACAGATCATAAGTTTTAAGTTGTACACCGTTCTGAGTAGCATGATGAAATCTCACACTGTCCTGCACCATCTCATCTGAAACGTGAATCCTGCCTTTGTCCAGCCTATCCATGCTGGAGATGCTCACTGCTCACTACTCACTTAGTAGCTCTCTTGGTTATCAGATTTTTTAAAAACATAGTATATAGAGAATTTGGTACTATCGGAGGTTGCAGTCATCCACTGGGGGTCTTGCAACATATCCCCTGTGGATAAGGGGGAACTACTGTGGTAGGAATAGGAAATTAGGATGATTTTTAACTTTCTTCATTTTGCTGACACCACATTTTGTGGCATTAAGAGATTCAATTCCTTCATTAGCAGCAGGTGCTGAGGAACCAGCATGCCCAGTCTCCATTCTAGGTGCTGGGAATGTAGTGGTGTCCAGGAGAGGTGGGAGAGGGGGAACCACGGAAGGACCGCTGTGGCCCAACTTATGTTTCAAAGGCATCGCTCCAGCTGCATTGCTGAGAATACAGTAGAGGCAGGGTGTGATGCCAGGCTGGAAGCAGGACCAGTTATGAGGCTCCAGCAATGTTCTAGGAGAGCACGTCAATATTTCCCTGGTTTAAACTGCTGACCCCGCGCATTAGTTGCCTGCAGCTGCTGTAACAAAGCATCACAGACTTAGTGGCTTAAAACAACACAAAACTGTCATCTTATAGCTCCGGTGGTCAAAAGTCAAACTTCATTTTATTGGGATAAATGTTCTTGAGCAGGGCTGCACCCCTTCAGGAGACTAGAAGGAAAGTCTTTTTTCTTCTCCATTCCAGTTTCTAAGGGCTGCCCGCATTCCTTGACTCAGGGCCTTCTTCCATCTTCAAAGCCAGCAATGGCAGGTAGAGTGTCTCACTTTGTATCACTTGTCATTAATTGGGCCCATCCAGATAATCTAGGATAGTCTCCCTGTTTTAAGGTCAACTGATTAACAACCTTAATTCCATCTGCCACGTTAATTCCTATTTGCCATAAAATATATTCATACACTCTGGGGATTAGGGTGTGGACATCTTTGTCGGGGATGGGGCATAATTCTGCCTAGCCCATCCCAGCAGGCCAATCAGACTCTTTCCCATGAGATTTTTTTTTTTTTTTTTGAGACAGGGTTTCACTCCCTGGAGTGCAATGGGCAATGGTGTGATTTCAGCTCAATGCAACCTCCACCTCCCAGACTCAAGTGAGTCTCCTGCCTCAGCCTCCCAGGTAGCTAGGACTACAGGCACACATCACTGCTCCAGGATAATATTTGTATTTTTTGTAAAGATGGGGGTCACCATGTTGCCCAGGCTTGTCTGGAATTCCTGAGCTCAAGTGATCTGCCTGCCTTGGCTTGCCAAAGTGCCAGGATTACAGGTATAAGCCATCATGCTTGGCACCCCAATATTTTAGCATTGACAGAGCCATTCATCAGTCAGGTTTCTGATCTGACCCTACAGAGTGTGAGAATTAAATGAGATAAACTCAGTTCTTATTTACATAATAAGTTATATATTATAACTTACGTAACTATAATTAATATAGTTGCAGCCACATATTCAATGCTCAGTAAAGATTAGTTTCTATTGGTATCATTAATTATCCTTAGAGGTGGGCTTAATTGTCTTTGCTTAAGTCTCCCCATTATTTTAACTTCAATGCATTTACTAATAACATTTACTGAGTAGTACTAGTGCCATATGCCAGGTGCTTTGTATGCACTGTTCATTTAATTGTTAATACATCCCTTTGAGATAATTACTAGTATCATTCCATAATAAAAGTGAAAAAAAAGACATAAAAAAAAAACTAAGTCACATGGCCAAGGGCATACAACCTAGAAGTGGCAGCAGTAGTATCTGAATCCCAGGCTGATAACTTTTACTCTAATCTGCCCCAGTGTTCATGATAGCACTGTGACCTGAGAACTGAGAAGATGTAAAGAGTGCTTTTCATCAGTTACACAAGAGTAACTCATTTATTATTTAACATTTTTTTCTCATAAAAATGACATATGATCATTGTATAAGATTCCACAATACAATACAGAAAGGTGGTTTCTTTGGATTCTAGGTAACACATAAATGTCAAACTCATTTAAATAAAACAAAGCATTCATTCTTCTTGGGGAAGAATGAAGTTTAAGGTTAAGCTTGTGGAGCCCAAGAGCAGAAGGGGCACATGGTCTCCCAAGGAACTCACTCAAACAGAATCTCAGGAAATAATTTAAAAAGCGGTCTGCATGTTCAATTTTTTGGAAAGGGAAGTAGTTACCTATAGTCAAGTCAGTCAACAAACATTCATTGAGGGTAACTCTATGCCAGACATTGTGGGAAAGACAAGAGAGCCATGGTTGACAGTTCCTGAAAATGGCAGATTAAGATGGCGAATAGGAGGCAGGACCAGCTTACAGCTCCCATTCAGACAGACAGAGGAGCACGTGGAGACTCACATCGTGAACTTTTGCTCCAAGAAGTACCACAGAAACATACCAGGAAAGCCAAGAAAATCCACAGACCCTTTGAAGGAACTGGATCACCGCTGCAGGCTCCCAGAGATGCTGCAACACTGTGAGTCAGCTTGCTTTCTCAAAGGGGGAGGCTCGTGGTCTGGAGCCAGTTCTCAGCCCTGGTCACCAGCTGCCTGGAAATAGACTCAGTGCTATTATAGGGGCACAGTGGGAGTAAGACCAGTCTTTAAGACTGCAGGCTGCATGGGAGCAGGGTGAAACCTGTGACTGCACCCTTTTCCCCACTTCCCTGGCAACTTGTATGGCTCAGAAGAGGCAGCCATAATCCCCCCTGGGAATATAACTCCATTGGACTGGAAACACATCCCCATCCCCCCCACAGCAGTCGTAGCAAGCCCCATCCAGGGGAGAGGCTAAGCTAAGACATGCCTATCCCTGCCCCCACTTGGTAGTCTTTTTCTACCCACCCAGGTAGCCGAAGTCAAAGGTCATAATCTCTTGGAAGCTCTAAGGCCCTGCTCACTGCCTGGAAAACCTGAATACTTAACCAGATGTCCCTAGGGCAAGTTTGCATCCTCTCTGTAGGACTGTAGCTGATGCACTGTTGAAAAAGCACTACCCCCTGGATGGAGGCCAACACAAAACCAGCACACTAAGCAAAAACACAACCAAGGACCCACACAAAGTCCACTTCACTCCCCTTCTACCTCCACTGAAGCAGGGTGCTGGTATCCACAGATGCAAGACCTGAAGACAGGTCACATCACAGGACTCTTTGCAGATATTCCCCAGTATCCCAGCCCAGAGCCAAGTAGCTCCACTGGGTGGCCAAACCCAGAAGAGCAAAAGCAATCACTATAGTTTGGTTCCCAAGAAGCCCATTCCTAGCAGAAGGGAGAACCCACATCAAGGGAGCATTCAGTGGTACAAAAGAATCTGAACAGCAGCCCTTGAACACCAGATCTTCCCCTCTGACATAGTCCACCCAAATAAGAAGGAATCAGAAGAACAGTGCTAGTAATGCGACAAAACAAGGTTCTTTAATACCCCCAAAAGATCATACCAGCTTACCAGCAATGGAACCAAACCAAGATGAAATCTCTAAATTGACAGAAAAAGAATTCAGAAGGTCAATTATTATAAGCTAATCAGGGAGGCACCAGAGAAAGGTGAAGTCCAGCTTAAAGAAATCAAGAACATGATACAGGATGTGAAAGAAAAATTTTTCAGTGAAATAGATGGCATAAATTTTAAAAAGTCACAACTTCTGGAAATCAAGGACACATTTAGAGAAATGCAAAATGCACTGGAAAGTCTCAGCAATAGAATCGAACGAGCAGAAGAAAAAACTTCAGAGCTTGAAGAAAAGGCTTTCGAATTAACCTAATTTATCAAAGACAAGGAAAAAATGAACAAAGCCTTCAAGAAGTGTGGGACTATGTTAAATGTCCAAACCTAAGAGTAATCAGTGTTCTTGAGGAAGACCAGTGTTCTTGAGGAAGAGAAATCTAAAAGTTCACAAAACATATTTGAGAGAATAATTGAGGAAAACTACCCTGGCCTTGCTAGAGAGCTAAATATTCAAAAACAGGAAGCTCAAAGAACACCTGGGAAATTCACTGCAAAAAAATCACTGCCTAGGCACAGAGTCATCAGGTTATCTAAAGTCAAGACGAAGGAAAGAATCTAAAGATCTGTGACGCAAAAGCATCAGGTAAACCTATCAGAGTAAACCTTTATCATCAGGTAAACCTATAAAGGAAAACCTATCAGATTAACAGCAGTTTTCTCAGCAGAAACCCTCTAAACTAGAAGAGATTGGGGTGCTATTTTAGGCTCCTTCAACAAAACAATTATCAGCCAAGAATTTTGTATCCAGTGAAACTAAGCTTCATAAATAAAGGAAAGATGCAGTATTTTCCAGAAAAACAAATGCAGAGAGAATTTGCCACTTCCAAGCCAGCACTACAAGAACTTCTAAAAGGATCCCTAAGTCTTGAAACAAATCCTTGAAATACACCAAAACATAACCTTCTGAAAGCATAAATCTCACAGGACCTATATAACAATAACACAATGAAAAAAAAACAACAACAACTAGGTTTTCAGGCAACAAATAGCACAATGAATGGTACTTCACATCTCAACACTCACATTGAATGTATATGGCCTAAATGTCCCACTTAAAAGCTACAGAATGGCAGAAAGGATAAGAATTTACCAACCAAGTTTCTGCTGTCTTTAGGATACTCACCGAAAACATAAGGACTCACATAAACTTAAGCGGTAGAAAAAGATATTCCATGAAAATGGACACCAAAAGTGAGCAGGAGTAGCAATTCTTGTATCAGACAAAACAAACTTTAAAACAACAGCAGTTTAAAAAGACAAAGAGGGATATTATATAATGATAAAAGAACTAGTTCAAAAGGAAACTGTCGCAGTTGTAAATACATACCCACCTAACACTGGAGTTCCCAAGTTTATAAGACAATTACTACTAGACCTAAAAAGTGAGACAGACAGCAACACAGTAATAGTGGGGGAATTTAATACTCCGCTGACAGCACTGGACAGGTCATCAAGACAGAAAGTCAACAAAGAAGCAACGAACCTAAACTATACCCTACAACAAACAGACTTAAAAAATATTTACAGAATGTTCTACCCAACAATGGCAAAATATACATTCTGTTCATCAGCACACTGAATATTTTCCAAGATAGACCTTATGATAGGCCACAAAACAAGTCTCAGTAAATTTAAGAAAACTGAATTTATATCAGATAGTCTCTCAGACCACAGTAGAATAAAACTGGAAATCAACTCCAAAAAGAACTCCCAAACCCATGCAAATACATGGAAATTAACCTGCTCCTGAATGAACTTTGGGTCAACAATGAAACTAAGATGAAAGTTAAAAAATTATTTGAACTAAATGACAATAGTGATATAACCTATCAAAACCTCTGGGATACAGCAAAAGCAGTGCTAAGAGGAAAGTTCGTAGCCTTAAGTACCTACATCAAGAAGTCTGAAAGAGCACAAAAAGACAGTGTAAGGCTACGCCTTACAGAAATGGAGAAATAAGAACAATCCAAATCCAAACCTAACAGTAGAAAAGAAATAACAAATATCAGAGCAGAATTAAATGAAACTGAATATAAAAGATAAATGAAATAAAAAGATGGTTTTTTTGAAAATATAAAAAAAATTGATAGACCAATAATGAGATTAACCAAGAAAAAAAAAACAGAAGATCCAAAAAGCTCAGTTAGAAATGAAATGGGAGCTATTACAACTGATACCACAGAAATGTAAAAGATTATTCCAAGCTACTAAGAAAACCTTTATGCTCATAAACTAGAAAACCTAGAGGAGATGGATAAATTCCTAGAAATATACAACTCTCCTAGATTAAACCAGGAAGATATAGAATCTCTGAACAGATTAAGAACAAGCAACAAGATTGAAACAGTAATTTTAAAATTGCCAACAAAAAATGTCCAGGACCAGATGGATTCACAGCTGAATTCTATCAGACATTTGAAAAATTGGTACCTATCCTATTGACAGTATTCCAAAAGATAAAAAAAGAGAGAATCTTTCCTAACTCATTCTATGAAGTCAGTATCACCCTAATACTGAAACCAGAGAAGGACATAACAAAAAACGAAAACTTACAGACCAATATCCCTGATGTACATAGATGCACAAATCCTCAACAAAATACTAGCAAACCAAATCTAACAGCATATCAAAAAGGTAATCCACCATGATTAACTGGGTTTCGTACCAGGGATCCAGGGATGGTTTAACATATGTAAGTCAATAAATGTGATACATCACATAAACAGAATTAAAAACAAATCACATGATCATCTCAACAGATGTAGAAAAAAGTTTGACAAAATCCAGCATCCCTTTATGATTAAAACTCTCAGTAAAATCAGCATCGAAGGGACACATCTTAAGATACTAAAAGCCATCTAAAACAAACCCACAGCCAATCTTATGCTGAATGGGGAAAAGATGAAAGCATTCTCCATGAGAACTGGAACAAGACAAGAACGCACACTTTCACCACTTTTATTCAACATCGTACTGGAAGTCCTAGCCAGAGCAATCAGATCAGAGGAAGAAATAAATGGCATCCAGATTGGTAAAGAGGAAGTCAAACTGTTGCTTTTTGCTGGTGATATGATCATATACCTAGAAAACCCTAAAGACTCATCCAAAAGCTCTTAGAACTGGTGAATGACTTCAGCAAAGTTACCAAATACAAAATTAATGTACACAAATCAGTAGCTCTGCTACACACCAACAGTGACCAAGCTGAGAATCAAATCAAGAACTCAATCCCTTTCACAATAGCTGCCAAAAAAAAAAAAAAGAAGAAGAAGAAGAAAATACTTAGGAATACACCTAACCAAAGACATAAAATATCTCTACAAGTAAAACTACAAAACACTACTGAAAGAAATCATAGATGACACAGACAAATGGAAACACATTCCACGCTCATGGATAGATAAAATCAATATTGTGAACATGACTATACTGTGAAAAATGACCATACCACAAATTCAGTGCAATTTCTATCAAAATACCACCATCATTCTCCACAGAACTAGAAAAAAAAAAATCTCATTTATATGGAACCAATAAAGAGCCTGCATAGGCAAGGCAAGAATAAGCAAAAAGAACAAATCTGGAGGCATCACATTATCCAATTTCAAACTATATTGTAAGGCCAGAGTCATCAAAACAGCATGGTATAAAAATAAGCATATAGACCAATGAAACAGAATAGCCAACCTGGAAATAAAGTCAAATACTTATAGCCAACTAATCTTCGACAAAGCAAACAAAAACATAAAGTGAGAAAAGGACGCCTTATTCAACAAATGGTGTTTAGATAATTGGCAAGCCACATGTAGAAGACGAAACTGGATCTTCATCTCTCACCTTATACAAAAATCAACTCAAGATGGATCCAACTCAAGATGGATCAAGATGGATCTTCATCTCTCACCTTATACAAAAATCAACTCAAGATGGATCCAAGACTTAAATCTAAGACATGAAACCATAAAAATTCTAGAAGGTAACATCGGAAAAACCCCTCTAGACCTTGGCTTAGGCAAAGACTTCATAACCAAGAATCCAAAAACAAATGCAACAAAAACAAAGACAAATAGATGGCACTTAATTAAACTAAATAGCTTCTGAACAGCAAAAGAAATAAACAGTTAACACACAACCCACAGAGTGGGAGAAAATCTTGATAATCTATACCTCTATACATCTGACAAAGGACAATATCCAGACTCTACAAAGAACTCAAACAAATAAGCAAGAAAAAAACAAACAGAATGCAGAAACTGGACCCCTTCCTGACACCTTACACTAAAATTAACCCCAGATGGATTAAAGACTTCAACATAAGACCTAACACCCTAAAAACCCTAGAAGAAAACCTAGGCAAAACCATTCAGGACACAGGCATAGGCATGGACTTCATGACTAAAACACCAAAAGCCTTGGCAACAAAAGCCAAAATAGACAAATGGGATCTAATTAAACTCCAGAGCTTCTGCACAGCAAAAGAAACAGTCATTAAAGTGAACTGGCAACCAATAGAATGGGAAAAAATTTTTGCAATCTACCCATCTGACAAAAGGCTAATATCCAGAATTTACAAAGAACTAAAACAGATTTACAAGAAACAAACAAACCCATCCAAAAGTGGGCGAAGGATATGAACAGACACTTTTCAAAAGAAGACATATATGAGGCCAACAAACATATGAAAAAATGCTCATCGTCACTGGTCATTAGAGAAATGCAAATCAAAACCACATTGAGATACCACCTCATGCCAGTTAGAATGGCGATCATTAAAAAATCTGGAGACAGATGCTGGAGAAGACGTGGAGAAATAGGAACACTTTTGCACTGTTGGTGGGAGTGTAAATTAGTTCAACCATTGTGGAAGACAGTGTGGTGCTTCCTCAATGACCTAGAAATAGAGATTCCATTTGACCCAGCAATCCCATTACTGGGTATATGCACAAAGGATTATAAATCATTCTGTTATAAAAACACATGCACACGTATGTTCATAGTGGCACTGTTTACAGTAGCAAAGACCTGGAACCAACCCAAATGCCCATGGACGATAGACTAGACAAGGAAAATGTGGCACATATATGCCATGGAATACTATTCAGCCATAAAAAATGAGTTCATGTCCTTTGTAGGGACATGGTGGAATCTGGAAACCATCATTCTCAGCAAACTGAGACAAGAACAGAAAATCAAATACCACATGTTCTCACTCATAGGTGGGTGTTGAAAAATGAGAACACATGGACACAGGAAGGGGAGCATCACACCCTGGGGTCTGTTTGGGGGGCTAGGGGAGGGACAGCAGAGGGTGGGGGAGGCTTGGGAGGGGATAACATGGGGAGAAATGACAGATATAGTATGGGTGATGGGGGGATGGAGGCAGAAAACCACATTGGCATGTATGTACCTATGCAACAATTCTGCATGATCTGCACATGTATCCCAGAACCTAAAGTACAATAAAAAAGAAAAAAGAAAAAAAAAATGCCATCAAAAAGTGGGCTAAGGATATGACAGACAATTCTCAAAAGAAGATATACAAATGGACAACAAGCATATGGAAAAACGCTCAACATCACCAATGATGTTGAAAGAAGTGCAAATCAAAACCACAACGCAATACCACCTCAGTCTCGCAAAAATGGCCATAAGCAAAAAAACAAAAAAGAATAGATGTTGCATAAAAGGAACACTTCTACACTGCTGGTGGAAATGTAAACTGGTACAACCACTATGGAAAACAGTGTGGAGATTCCTTAAGGAACTAAAAGTAGAACTACCATTTAATCCAGCAATCCTGCTACCAGGTATCTACTGAGAGGAAAAGAGGTCATTGTATGAAAAAGATACTTAGATACTTGCACTTGCATGTCTGTAGGAGCTCAACTTGCAATTGCAAAAATCTGGAACCAGCCCAAATGCCCATCAATCAACAAGTGAACAAAGAAAATGTGGGGTGGGTGGGTGTGTGTACCATGAAATACTACTCAGCCATAAAAAAGGAATGAGATAATGGCATTCACAGCAACCTGGATGGAATTGGAGACTATTTTTCTAAGTGAAGTAACTGAGAAATGGAAAACCAAACATTATGTTTTCACTCATATGTGGGAGTTAAGCTATGAGGATGCAAACATGTAAGAATGATACATTGGACTTTGGGGAAAGGGGGTGCAGTGACCCATAAAAGACTACACATTGGGTACAGTGTACACTGCTTTGGTGATGGGTGCACCAAAATTTCAGAAATTACCACTAAAGAACTTATTCATGTAACCCAGCATTACCTGTTCCCCAAAAACCTATTGAAATAAAAAAATTCAGGCTGTGATATCTCATGGCCACCCTTCTGTTCGATCAACCTTTTTTGTTAGCACCTTGATTAGCCATTACCATGGTCTGTTTCCAGGATCCATCTAGTGAGACTGCAGACTATATCGCAGCATATCACGATGTTAGCCTGTTTCCTTTGCAGGACTTTGCAAATGAGAGGACGAGGGATCAACCTAACTCCAAATACAACTTCAACTTCTTGAAGATACTAGTACTGTCCCCAAATCTTGAATGGCAGATTCCTAGAAAATAAGACCATAACTAGACCTACATTTTCATACTACAACTTTTCTTTTCAACACCTGGCAAATATTCCATATTATATAATTAGTCACAAGTGTCAAACATCTGGTTGTCCCATTCTGACTTGATCTAGAAATACTGCTAACTATTCCCATCAAGTAGTGAGAAGGAAAATGTTTATGTTTAATGCCAGTTCAGTAACTAGGGAAGGATTTAGCCTTCCTGTCTCTTTGAGTTATCATATCATTGCACTTTTTTTATTCTTCTAAGTCTCTGATGATTTCTTTTTACCTTCTTTTGCTTCCAGACTCAGTGTGTTTCCAAGGTTAAGACCTTAGAAACAGAAATTTTTTGTTCTTTGAAAGTTATAAAGAACTCAAGTTTTTAAAGTCTCCTTTTTTCAATGGTAAATACATCTTTAATGACCCTACAAGTTGTTCTGGGACTATAACTGTAGAATTATTCTTTTACAGTTATAGTCTGCCCAAGTTTGGTCACTGGTAATCTGTCTTTTGCTAGAAAAGTATCTGTTTTCTTTACATTTCCAAATATAGACTTGCATATAATATCCTTTTATAATTATTTTCACCATGTGAATACCTGTGGTTGCATCTCCATTTTCATTCCAGTGCTGACACATTTGCTTTCCTTTCTATCCAACCTTTAAATGTTGGGCTGTCTTAGCCCTCTTCCCTATTCCACTTGCTCCTTAGACAACATCACCCACGCTCATGGCTTCAGTTGCCATCTATGTGTTAAATGGCCTCAAACTTTTATCTTCAGCACAGAACTCCTCCCTGATCTCTGGAGCTACAAATCCATTGCCTACTCTAACTCTCCACTTGGATATTTTAGAGGTATCATATATATGTTGTGCAAAATGAACTCAGCAGCATTCTCTTTAAGGCTGCACCTCCTACTCTCCCTTATTTCAGTGAATGGCATCACCCATTCGTTCTATATCCTCCTCCACTCGTGTCTACCTCATGTCCTAAATACCTCTTGATTCCATCCACTCCTCTCCGTCTCCGCTGCGACCATTCGACACCAAGTCACTACAAGCATTCTCTTGGATGCCTGCACTGCCTGCTACATGGGCTCCATGTGCTGTATTCCCTTCCGTCCTCTTTTAATGGCTTCTCTTACTGCAATCTAAGCAATCTCTTTTAAAATTGTGAGATAATTTCAGACTTACAGAAAAATTGCAAAAGCAGCATGAAGAATTTATTGCACCTGGGTTCTTCAAATCTTAAGTTTTCCTGAATTCTGAGTGTCAACAAATATTAATATTTTATCATGTTTTATCACAGTTAATTTTTTTTCAGAGTCACTCTCATTCTCATTCATTCGATCTCTACTTTTTCTCCTAAGCCATTTGAGAGTAAGTTACACACAAGATGCCCTTCTATTTTAAGTATTATAGTGTGTAAAGACAAGGATATTCTTTGAGACAGTCTCAGTACAATTATGAAAATCAGGAAATTGACATTGATCTAAGGTCTAATCTATAGATATTTTTCAAATTTTTCCAATTGTCTCACTAATGCCCTTTTTTTTTTTTTCTTGAGACAGAGTCTCACTCAGTCACCAGGCGCCAGGCTGGAGTGCAGTGGACGACCTTGGCTCACTGCAACCTCCGCTGCCCGGGTTCAAGCATTCTCCTGCCTCAGCCTCCCGAGTAGCTGGGACTACAGGGCGCGCCACCACGCCCAGCTAATTTTTTTGTATTTTTAGTAGAGACGGGGTTTCACCATGTTGACCAGGACGGTCTCGATCTCTTACCTCGTGATCCGCCCGCCTCGGCCTCCCAAAGTGCTGGGATTACAGGCGTGAGCCACCGCGCCCGGCCCACTAATGCCCTTTATAGCAAGAGAAGAAGGTGCTGGTTCAGAATCCAGCCCAGATCACACATTGCCATGTCTCTCCAGTCTCCTTCAACCTAGAACAGTTCCTCAGTCTGTCTTTTGATACTCCACTGTGTATGCATGTGTGTGTTTTTAAAGGAAACAGGGCACTTACTTTGCAGAATGTCCCTTCCGTTGGATGTGTCTTATGTTTTCCCACAATATGATCCAGGCATGCATTGTTGGCAGAAGTATCAGAGAGTGAAGTTATGTTCTTCTCAGCGCATTATATGAGGAGGTACATGATGTTCATTCATCCATTAATGCTGTAATGGTAAATTTGATCACTTGGTGGAGTGGTATCTGTTAGATTTCTCTATTTTTTTTTCTCTTGGCAATCAGTAAGTATTCTGTGGCAAAGTGCTTTGACACTATATAGATATCCTGTTTCTCATCAAACTTTCACCTGTACAATTTAGCATTAAATGATCTGCCCTGCTTTGAACTTTGTAATAACTTCTCATGCCTTTAAGATAAACTCTGAAATCCTTAATGTAGCCAGAGGCTCTGAATGGTCTGGTTCTTGCATACATTATCAGCCTCATTCTGAGCTGCTTTCCCCCTTGCTCTCAACTCTAATCACACTGGCCACTTTCAGTTCCTTTCCAATGCACTGCACACCATCCCTATTCAGGATTTTCACATAAGCTGTTCCTTCTTCCTGGAATGTGTGCTTCCCAGTTTCCTTCTGCTTAGTTAATCCTGGATGAACACAGATGTCACATCTACAAAGAAGTGTTCCCTGTTCCCTCACACTAAGTTGAGTCCCATGTCCCTTTTCCGTAGTTGTAAGACTCACTGTTGGTGTCCTGCCATTGTTCTTCCTCTGAGATAAGTGAACAAGTTGCCATTAAAAGGGAACAATTAGAGAATACAAAACATTTGAAATCAAGCACATGAAATTTCTTAATTCAATAATAATAATGAACTATAAATTAACATCTAGCTAATAAGAGTCCTAGAGAGGGAGAAGAGATAACAAAAGGAGAAAACTCTCAAAGAAATAATAAAATAAAATCTCCCAGTATTATGGAAACTTGATTTTGCATATGTCCAAATGTCCAGTATAATAAAGAATGACCCACACCAAGACATAAAGAAATATCAAAACATGACACATTTCTACAAATAAAAACTTTTGGAGCCAAAAGTAAAAACAATCTACCATGGAGCAACTGATGAAGGTTTATTTCTCCTTAAACCTCTAAGGAAAAATGGCTTTCATCCATAAATTCTATCCCCTATCAACCTCTTAAGTTTTGAGTACACTAGACATCATGTCTCAAGCGATCTTTCTCCTGAATAATCTTTCTGTCTTACTCCAGTGGAGCAGCATCAGGAGAAAGAGGGAAGTTAAAAAAAAAATGGAGAAAACCAAGAAAGAGTTATGCAAAAGACCCCAGGAAACAGGGGGATTCACCACAGAAGGATGGTAAAGGCAAGTCCTAGGTGGATGAAGATGAGCAGCCAGCCAAGACAGCAAGGACTCTAGATTGGAGGAAAACAGAGGGCTTCACGAAGATATCTCCAGGGCAGAAAAAAAGTGGAATTAATCAATAATAATAAGGGATTGACCATATGAGAAATAATATTGAGAGACACTCATGATATCTATGAGATAGCTGGGAAGAATGACCAATAGGTACAGAGAAAACTAGGCAAACTAAAAAGAGACAATCATTAATCCAGGAAAAATGGGTTGTTAAAGAAAAGAAGTATTATCATGATACAACACTTGGCTTAAGGGTGGACAATATTTACATAGTAACATAATGTAAATACTGAATCTTAGGAGAGTAGAGGAAGGGGAACTGAACAGAGGTTTAAAGAGGTTCAATGTACCATAATAGGAAGTCAATAGATGAAGTCTAAAATGGGTAAATCAAACGTGAGTAGGATGCTAAGTAGAAATATGGAGATGAAATAACAGAAGAAAGAGATTGTGAAGAGTTGAAGTTGAGTGCCTCTCGGGGGCAGGACTGGGGAAGGTGCAGAGCAGAAAAGTGCAGAGCACTGTGCAGGAACAGCGTTCCAAGCAAGAGGCTGCAAAGGTCACTGCAATCCCAGGTCAATTTACCAGGCACCTTTTTCAGACCCTGGATTCCTCCAGGCAGAGATATTGATAGGTTTGTGTCACATATGCGACACCTGCATACGTAATTACATAACTAACGACACAGCTTTGACCAGAGAGGATGAAAGAAGTGATGCACCTGTAGTATTCCAGAAATTCTTTCTTTTTTTGAGACAGGGTCTCACTCTGTCGCCAGGCTGGAGTGCAGTGGCGCTATCTAGGCTTACTACAACCTCTGCCTCCCAGGTTCAAGTGATTCTTCTGCCTCAGCCTCCCAAGCAGCTGGGACTACAGGCGTGCACCACCATGCCCAGCTAATTTTTGTGTTTTCAGTAGAGACAGGGTTTCATCATGTTGGCCAGGATGGTCTCGATCTCTTGACCTCATGATCCGCCCGCCTCGGCCTCCCAAATTGCTGGGATTACAAGCGTGAGCAACCGCCCCAGTCTATTCCAGAAAATCTTAAAGACACATGCTTAGGTTCCACTATTTACATCAGGTTGGTGCAAAAGTAATTGCGGTTTTTGCCATTAAAAGTCATGGCAAAATTACTTTTTGCCACAATTTGATTGTAGATTCTGTGCTTATAAATTAATGCTGGTTGGTTTTCTTCCAATTACCTTCAAATAATTTAATGTTTCCAAAGTTAAAATTATATGTTATTTATAGATACTATTGCTTACTAAACTGGCCTACCTGGCTTTTGATTGTGTTAAATGTTTTATTACATGCAGGTAAATGAGCAAACCATAAATGTACAGCTCAATGATCACAAACTGCACATCTGTGAAACAACTATCCAGATCAAGAAAGAGCGCACTAGCCCCCCAGAAGCACCCCTCTGCCCACACCCAACACTACCCCTTCCTCTTCCTCAAAAGTCACTGTCATGACTACTAATAATATGCCTGAGTTGTTCTTGGTTTTTGAACTTTACATAAAATGGAGTCCTGTAATAGGTATTTATTTGTCTGGATTTTTTTTGCTTTTTATCTTTTATGTGTATTATAGAAGTACTTTTGTATACAGACCTTGTATCTCATGATTTTACTAAGCTCAGTTACCAATTCTAATAATTTTTCTGTATGTATTTCCTACAGGATTTCTATGTATAAAACTATAATAACTTTATTTAATAAAAAATTTCTTCTATTTCAACTTTTTTTTTTTTTTGCCTTATTGCATTTACTAGTAACTCTAATACATGTTTCCTTGTCCTAATTTCAAGGAAAAAGCTTTCAATTTTTCACTATCACACAGGTCAGTTGCTACAGGTTTTTGTGTGTTCATTAAATAAAAGAAGCTCCTTTCTACTGCTAATTTGCCAAAGACTTTAACATCATGAGTAGATATTGAATGCATCCAACTGTTTTTCATGTACCTATTAAAATGACCATTATAATTTTTCTTCTGTATTCTGTGAGCATGTTAATCATACTCATTAGTTTTTTTTAATACTAGACCAAACTGCCATTTCCAAAATCAACCAACCTGAGCAAGGTTTATTATCCTTTTGACACACTGCTCCATTCACTTCATTAGTATTTTGTTCAGGGTTGAGTAGGATTCACTTGTAGTTTTCCTTATAATGTGTGTCATATTTTATATCAAGGTTATTTAAACACTGGAGATTATCTTTGTTCTTTTCTATCTGAAAAAGTTGCAACGTTTCACATTAATTCTTCCTTAAATATCTGCAAGAGTTCACCAGTGAGACTTCTGACAGTAAAGTCTTCCTTGTGGGAAAGTTAGTGATTGCAGATGCAATTTATTTAGTACTTATAAGATTATTCTGATTTTCACATTCCTGGTTGTGTCAGTTTTGGTCAGTTGTGACCTTTTAAAGAACATGTCAATTTCATCTAACTCATCAAACTTACTGTTTAAAGCTGTTCATGATATTCTCATAATCTTTTACATTTGCATTTGCAAAGGATCCTGCTTGCATCAGGATCGATGGTATCATCTCCTTTTGACACCCGATAATAGTTGTGTTTTCCACCTATTTTTCTTAAATCTATATCCAGGAGTTTATCAATTTTATTGCTCCTTTTCAAGAACCAATTTTCAGTTTTATTGATCCTCTTTACTGTTTTCTATTTCATCAATTTTTCCTCTTACCTTTATTATCTCATTTCTAACTTTTTGAGTTTAATTTTCTTACCTTATTCTAACCTCTGAGATGAAAGCTTAGCTCATTATATCCATACCTTGTTCTTTCCTAACATATAAATTTAAGACTATAAACTTTAAGCATGGCTTTAACAGCACCCCACCCATCTGGCTTAGTCGTAGTAATACCTTTGCCATTTTGAATGTGTAAGCCCACTTTTTATCAATTATTTTTAAAATATTAGATCTACCCTTTATTACATCCCCCTCGTAAGCCTCTAAACGATTTTTTCTTTTAAGTTATGTGCACGTATTTGACAAAGGAGGGGGGAAACTTTCAACTTCCCACTGTCTATAGGACAGGTGAGGGTGTTGCAGCACACCTGCCTGTTCAGTCCCACATTCACTCTTCATTCTCCCACCCAAATCCCATCAGCCCTAGGAGTTCCTCCTCCGCAAGGCTTTCTCGGCTGATTCCTCCCTTCTCTGAGCTGCTACGTGACGTTTGCTTTACTCATTTTGACACTTGACAATAAACCATCTTACTTTTTTCAGGTGTGCACGGATTTTCAATCAACCTATTATGTGGTAAGAAGAGGCACTAGATCCTTACAAACATTTTGTGTCTCCTTAGCATGTTTCATGATGCTAGACATGTGAATCACAGTCGGAAATCACAGAAGACACAGGCAGAGCAGGTGTATCGGTACAGGGGACACGGCTAGAGTGTCCCACCCACATCCTCTCAGCACTTACATTTCTTATGCAGGCAGCAGCTTCTTACTGCAATCCCCTCCAACGGTGCCAACGGGCTCTCTCCAACTGCTGAGCATGCGTGTCCTGCTTGCAGGACATTCCACGACGCTGGGAGTTGCATCAATGACCAGCGAGAGTTGGTCCATGAGTACCCCAGCCTCCTCTTCTCACCAGTGGAATGACTCTGAGGCGGCGCTGCACCCTGTCACAGAGGCACTGGTGTGCTGAGCCCCAGAGCCCACATCGGCCATGGTCATCCACTAATCAAAGCACTCATCATTAGCATCCGTCCCTTCCCTGTCTTACCTCCCCCACTCCAAATCATTCCCGGGATCACTTCCCAAACAAACTACTTTGACTTAAAATTAAATCCTCATCTCAGAGTCTACATATGGGGAAATAACCCAAAACTGTCTGTTGGCCTTTCTGTCTCTCTAAAGGGATTATCCCTCATTCAGAGATTCACAAAGCTTAAAAAATAATTTTTTCTTTTCCTTTTCTTCTGCTTCCCAATTTTATTTACATGACCAAAACAAACAAATTTTAAATACAAGTTATAAGTTATTCAAATAGCACTAGAAGAATTTTTGGCATAATTTTTTTTTATTTTAGATGGAGTCTTGCCATGTCACCAAGGCTGAAGTGCAGTGGCTCGATCTCGGCTCACTGCAACCTCCATCTCCCAGGTTCAAGTGATTCTCCTGCCTCAGGCTCCCAGTAGCTGAGATTACAGGCATGTGCCACCATGCCTGGCTAATTTTTGTATTTTTTTGTAGAGACAGGGTTTCACCATGTTGGCCAGGCTAGTCTCAAACTCCTGGCCCGAGCAATCCATCTGCCCCGGCCTCCCAAAGTGTTGCTGCTACAGGTGTGAGGCATTGTGCCCTGACAGTATAATTCTTGAAATCAACTTGGGCAGTTTGGCGACACCTGACCTAAGTCCAAGGGGAAAGCCCAGGGATTCAGTTCTGTTGCCATCATTCACTGGAGGGGTGTCCACGGGAAATTCACTCAGCTTCAGGCCTCAGGTTCCTAATTTTAAAACGGATAGTAACATCTGGTTCCACTAACTTTAGATTGTTGGTTTGAGAAACAAAGGAGAGAAGGTATGAGAAAGGGCTTTATAAACTGTGATTACAAACAAAACGTGAGATGAAATAGAGTGTCAGCTCTTTTCATGAGGTTCTGGAACTAGTCTTGCCGTGTTTAGAAAAGTAATCAAAAGAAAGATTAAAAAAAAAAGGGGGGGGGGAGGAAGGAAAGAAAACAGACTTGCCTAAAAGATAGGTTTTCTTTTTGTTGTTTTTTTGTTTTGTCTTGGTTTTTTGAGATGGAGTTTCACTCTGTCGCCAGGCTGGAGTGCAGTGGCCCAATCTCGGCTCACTGCAATCTCCACCTCCTGGGTTCAAGAGATCCTCCTGTCTCAGCTTCCCAAGTAGCTGCGACTACAGGCATGTACCACCATGCCCAACTAATTTTTTGTATTTTTAGTAGAGACCAGGTTTCACCATGTAGGCCAGGATGGTCTCAGTCTCTTGACCTCACGATCTGCCTTGGCCTTCTGAAGTGCTGGGATTACAGGCATAAGCCACCACGCCCGTCCAAGATGGGTTGTTTTCTAATATTTTCCCCTATCATGGTAAGACATAAACTCAATCTGTGAATTTTATCCAAGTTCTGGGTTTTGTTGAGAAACAAATGAGCTGGGAAGGAAGAACTAGAAAGAAAGATTAACTCACTGCATTGCTTGACCCAATAACCACAGGCTGGAAGAGAACCTACGCCTACTTTGCACTTCCATTATGTGAGCAAAGCATGTTACTTATTGTGCCTGGTAGGCACAGAATGAAGACTTAAATATTTGCCACAATGTTTATGTTTCTTTCTAAATTCAGAAACTTGCCCCACTGGCCGGGAGCAGTGGCTCAGGCCTGTAATCCCAGCACTTTGGGAGACTGAGGCAGGTGGATCACCTGAGGTCAGGAGTTTGAGACCACCCTGGCCAACATGGCAGAACCCTATCTCTACTAAAAATACAAAAATTAGCCGTTAGTGGTGGCGCGCACCTGTAATACCAGCTACTTGGGAGGCTGAGGCAGGAGAATTGCTTCATCCCGGGATGTGGAGGTTGCAGGAGCCGAGAGTGTAGCACTGCACTCCAGCCTGGGGGACAGAGCAAGACTCTGAGAAAAAAAAAAGAAAAGAAACAAAGGAAAGAGAGAAAGAGAGAGAAAGAGAGAGCGAGGAAGAGAGAGAGGAGGGGAGGAGAGGTGAGGAGAGGGGGAGGGGGGGGGGGAGGAGGGGAGGGGGAGGAGAGGAGGGGAGGGGAGAGGAGAGGAGGGGGAGGGGGAGAGGAGAGGAGGGGAGGGGAGGGGAGGGGAGAGGAGGGGAGGGGAGGGGAGGGGAGGGGAGGGGAGGGGGAGGGGAGGGGAGGGGGAGGGGAGGGACGAAATTTGCCTAACTGCTTCAATCATAAAACTGAAATGTCGATAGTGGAAGATAACGTATAAAACACCTGTATTTTCCTTTAAGTCATTCAGAATTTACTACCCAGGAAAAAAAAAACACTACAAAGTTATAGGTCAAAAAAATAAGTGTTGAGAAGCTCACTACTAGAAATAAAGAGGTTCAGAAGAATGTGAACAGAAACATCAAATTATGGGATGTTAAAAATAGAAGCAACCTTGCTAGTTAGCTAATTTAACACCCACCTTTTACAGATGAGAAACTTGACCTCCAAAGAACGTATATGGCCACGTATCTCAATGACCTATTCCCGCTATATCATCATTTGAGGGTTATGTGAACTTCATAACCCATATTATGGTTTAATTCATTTAATCCCCACAATTCTGAAGGCTAATTATTATTGCTGGTATTCCTCCTGAGAATAAAAGTATTCAGAGCAGGTTGCTCACTTTTTTCATGGTCACACAGCACGTAGAAGCAGACATTTGCCTTAAACGAAGCTATTTTGCCTTCAGCATCTCTGCTTCTTTGACTTTATACATCTTCCTGTGTGCTTTTTCCCTCTAGCAGAGAGAGGACAGGGCAGGGAAACAATTCATGATTTAACCCTATAGGAATAGGGTCATTAAAATCTGACCCTTACTCCAAAAAACTATCATTTACTGTTCAAAGGAAACACCAGACAGTGGCTCACACCTGTTATCCCAGCATTTTGGGAGGCGGAGGCAGGCGGATCATGAGCTCAGGAGTTCAAGGCCAGTCTGGCCAATATGGTGAAACCGTCTCTACTAAAAAATACAAAGATTAGCCGGGCACGGTGGCAGGTGCTTGTGGTCCCAGCTACTCAGGTGGATGAGGCAGGAGAATCGCTTGAAACCGGGAGGGAGGCAGAGGTTGCAGTGAGCCGGGATCGCGCCACTGCACTGCAGCCTGGGCGACAGAGTTAGACCCCGTCTCAAAAAAAAGAAAAAAAAAGAAGAAAAGAAAAGAAAGAAACACGCGAGAAGTTAAAGTGGCAATTGCTAAGCAATCAGAGTGTGAATGAATGAACAAACGAATGAATGCTTGACTTCCTAATTCAATATGGAAGTCACCAGAAATTACTTCACATGGCCACAAGATGTCACTGCTTCATACCACTTCAGAAAAATCACATTCAAGTCAAGAATTTTAGATCGTTTGGACAGAGAATGTCTTGCTCACCATTGAGAAAGGTTTAGTTATTTTGTATGTGTTTGGGGAGTGCTTCCTTATTTTCTCTTAAATCTACCTCAAGAGATACTGCAAAACGTAGACTTTAAATGAGGCCTGAGACTGAATGCTCTAAAGCTGGAAAGCATTAATCAATAATTCGATCACTCACCTGTTTCCAGGGACTTCTCAGCAAAAACAAGGGCAGGACTGACACTTTCACTACTCCAGTACCCTGCCCTGTGTGCAAAACTTTCTCTCAGCACTTTCTTGTAATTCTACCTCTCTTAGTGCTTCAGATACACACACACACACACACACACACACACACACACACACACACACACAGAGGAAGAAAAACGGTGATTCAGCAACATCGGAAAGGCAGCACATTGGAGTTTTAAATTGTGCTTTATTCTTGAGATGTTTGCCTCACACTTTCCTTACCAAGAATAAGGTTCAAATTACTGTAGTGAGTTTACATAAGCTACTCATGCATTTAATTATTCCATCAGGGCGATCCTATGGTATTTTTTCCAGTATCATTGGAATCCAGTTTGCAAATCATCATTTCAAGTTCTTAAAAAGTTTTAAAACACCAAAATGATGTTAACCAAACTTAATATTTCAACTCCAGCTATATTTAACATTGGCAAGATAAACTTCAAACTTATTTTGATTGAAATACTTTAGTCATATGAGATCAACTGATGCCGGTAGATTGATTTTTAACAGTCCTAGAAAGTTTTGGAGTTTGATGTATTTTATTAGCATTCTCTGATTCCCCCTTTATAACATTTCTTATTGAAATTGTTGATAATCTTCTTTAATTAACAATTCAAGTTGGATGAGCCTGAGCCTTTTCATGAGCTTACTCATAAAAAGAAGCTGCTTGGTGGGTTTGGGAATCATTCAACTTTATAGACCAAAAAAGCTGTTTTGTCTTAAAGGTCCATGAATGAATATATTCTACTTACTGAGAAGCTAAATGAACAGTCACTTTCCAAGCAGACGTTAAATGGTTCAGAAAAGGAGGCCTCAATCTCCATTGTGATGGACTATAAAATATATAAAAGTAATTTCTTACTAACAAGCATTTAAAGAGTTATGGTTTGCAAGTGATTTGCCACTTAAAATTAAATAAATTACCTAACCGCATTCAAGTCAACCCCCATTACAACTTCACTAGTTTTCATTCCTTGCTACACTCATTAGAGGAGAAGAGAAAGGGATGGACGATTTCATGGCATGGGGACACTCTCATCCTGTAAAATAAATGGAAAATTAAAATTCCAAACTCTACAGAAAGTATTAGACTTTTCTAAAGATAAATGCCTACACCGAAGAACAAGCAGAAATATAAAACAAAACACGCCTTTCAAAACAGAACTAGAAATAAACTGCCAACAGGGGTGGGGATTATAGATGCCATATTCCTTTTCTGTATTTTCAAATTTTTGTAAAAGGAATATATATTTTTAAACGAAGTAGCAGAAACCAAATGCCCAACAATTAGGGGAACGCTTTTCAAATTATGGCTCATTTATTCACAGATTATTATGCAGCCATCAAAAGCAACTTTCAGGAAGCGTCTACAATAATATGGAGAAATGCTTATGATACGAAACATTTGCAACAAGTTGAAAAGCTCAATGCGGGGCACAGAATTTCTCTGAAAGGCCGCATAAGAAGATAACAGTGACTGCATCCAGAGAATGAAACCAGAGAGCTGAGGGCAGGCCTAGGAGGGAGAATTACATTTCTTTGTACATTTTTTTTTCTCACTGATCCAACGGCAAAATATAAGTCTGGCAATACCAAGTACTGATGAGAATGTGGACAAAGAAAAACTGTTACACATTTTGAGGAAAGAAAGAATTCATCCAACCAGCTGGGGAACAAGAGCACCCGGGCAAGCTGAGACTACATTTCTTGACACTAAGACCCTGCAGTGCCATTTCATGATGTCCACCCTGTCATCAGAGAAATGCAAAAGAATGTTCACCATAGCATGGTTTATTGCCACAGAAACATCAAGAATCACTAAATGTCTGTGTGGGCTGAATTGCACCCTCCCTGAATTTGTATGTTGAAGTTCTAGCCCCCAGGACTTCAGAATGTGACTACAGTTGGAGATAAGGTCTCTGAAAAGGTAAATGAGTTAAAATGAGGTTATTAGGGTGGGCCTTATCCAATATGACTGATGACCTTATAAAAATAGGAGATGGTCAAGCATGGTGGCTCATGCCTGTAATCCCAGCATTTTGGGAGGCTGAGGCAGGTGGATCACCTGAGGCCAGGAGTTCAAGACCAGCCTGGCCAACATGGGGAAACCCTGTCTCTACTAAAAAAACAAAAATTAGCCCGATGTGGTGGCGGGTGCTTGTAATCCCAGCTACCTGGGAGGCTGAGGCAGGAGAATCCCTTGAACACAGGAGGCAGAGGCTGCAGTGAGCCAAGATCACACCATTTCACTGCAGCCTGAGTGACAGAGCAAGACTCTGTCTCAAAAAGAAAAAAGAGAGAGAGAGATTAGGACAAGACTCGCAGAGGGAAGACCATGGGAGGACACAGTGGGGAGTAGAGCCACAAGCCTCAGAAGAAACCAAACTTGCTGACACGTTGATCTCAGACTTCTAACCTCCAGAACCAAAACACAATGTGCTTCCATTGTTTAAGCCATGCAGCGTGTGGTGCTTGGTTATGGCAAGGCTGGCCAGCTAATACAAAGTTTATCGGGAGGAGCAGAGATGAATCCTTTCTTGGTTATGGACAATGAGACACTACATAGTCTCTAACAGAACCACTAACTACCCCGAGCTGTAAAAGATGCAAGTCCAATATGGACTTGAGGGGAACAGAGAACTCCCAGGGACTTCATTCCGGCATACTGGACCTACCCCAGCTGAATCCTAGAGGCCCAAAGAACTTGGTCAAGCACCACATTCAAGGGAAAGCCTGAACTTTAAGGGACTAGAAAATACCCACTGGCTCATTTTTATTAGGGCCATTTCTAGTGCTGATCACTAAACACAGGGACCAGAACCCCAAACTCAACACACCTGTCCAAAACGGCCCCTCTTCATTATCCCAGAGAAACAATACCACTGTGGCAAATGAAATTCATTCATTCCCTCGATCGTTCAACTGACATTGATTCAATTCCCTTTTGAGTCAGAGCCTTGCTAGGCGTGAAGAAATGAAGAACCACAACTTAGAGTAGTTGTCAGACTCCTGGCAGTCTGGTTGTGGGAGGACAGATGACACCAGGCTAATCAAAACACAAGGTATTTCGGGGGATCTATGAGCAGAAGCCAGAAGTGAGAGGGACTTCACAGGAAAAACAGCATCTTGAACAGAATATTTTCTCTGTCTAAACGGCCTGCTGTCCTTTTTGCTTTGGGAAGTGCCTATTCAAAAAATGTTCCTTCAGGCAGCAGAACTCACAGGTACAAATGCACCAAGTCACAAACCACAGAGCGGCTGCCTGCCTGAAAGGAGGGCCAGGAACCCAGGCTGGTGAGGGTGGAAGGGAAGGGCATGGGTTTTATGGTGTAGACAGCAGGAGCCGGCAGGAGTTTTGATGAAGAGGGGCCAGCCTGAAGGGCTCACCAGGAAGAGTCCCAGGCAGCAGCGTGGAGGACTTTAGGGAAAAGGTTACCAGTGATCGTGCAGAAAACTTGTCCCTGCATCTGGTAGCTTTCCCAGGGCCAGTGCACACAGAGACAGTTGCAACCTGGGACTGCAGCTGGAAATGCTGAAAGGTCATTTGCCTGTCAAGCAGACAATAGAGCGAAAGAAGGCCCGGGATGAATGGACGATTCATTGTAGCCAGCAACTGCTTGGACAGTGTAAATTTTAATGCCAAAAGTGCTTATCCCGTATGAATTTTCTTTGTTCAAGAACAAAAGGGGCCATTGGATCCTGAGGGCCATGTGGATACAGAAAGGGCTTTTTTCTAGAAAATTGTTCCCCATCTGCCTCCACAGGTTGGATCAGCAGTTACAATTAACACCGTCGGGGAGGCTGCGTAGGATTGGAGGCTGACGCACACCCACGGAGTGCAGGCTTACAGATCCCTAGGACACACCCACCTCACCGGGACCCTCATTTTCAGGCCTAAAGAGGGGTGTTCTCATCTGAGAAAATGTCCCAGGAAATACAGAGAGCTCCTCTGAGACCACTGTGCTGGGTGTTTTTTAGAGAAAGCATGTCTATTTGTGGGATGTACACCCTAGTGGGTCAAGAGAAGGGGCTTCCACCTTCATCTCTGCTACAGAGGTGATCTGTGATGCCCTGGGCAAAACATTACACCACCCCACCCATCTCGAGCTGCAGTTTCCTCAAATGTAAAAAATAAGATGAAGCCAGTACTTCCCAAACCTGGCTGCATATCAGAATTTGTGGGAAGCTCATTAAGAATACTGATTCCCAGGCTTGGCTCCAAACCAACTGAATCAGAGTATCTGGGGGAGTGGGACCCAGGAGTCTGTTTGTAATCAAATACCTGTGAAGGGATCTGTTACCTGTGTATCCCTAAGGTCTACTGCTTTGTAAGATGCCCCAGGAGTTAGAAATTCAAATAATAAAGAACATAGCACCATCTCCAACCCCATGGCTAGTATTTTGACTAACATACGCCTAGCAGTAACCTAGGTTACTGCTGGGCATATCTTCGCCTGTTCTCTTCTCTCCTCCCAATGCCAGCCTAAACTGGAAACAGGTTTGGTTCTCTTCTTAAGATGAAATGTGTCTCCAGCAATGGTGGGAAGAGGGAAACATTACATAAGAGTCCAGGAATTCTCACCTTCCTATTCTTTTTTTTTTTTTCCCGAGACAGAGTTTTAATCTTGTTGCCCAGGCTGGAGTGCAATGGCACAATCTCAGCTCACCGCAGCCTCCACCTCCTGGGTTCAATTGATTCTCCTGCCTCAGCCTCCTGAGTAGCTGGAATTACAGGCATGCACCACCACACCTGGCTAATTTTGTATTTTTGGTAGAGATGGGGTTTCTCCATGTTGGTCAGGCTGGTCTTGAACTTCCGAACTCAGGTGATCCACCCACCTGAGGGTGCTAGGATTACAGGCGTGAGCCACCGCACCCGGCCATACTTCCTATTCTTAAAGGTCTCCCTGACCAGGCCACCCACTGGGAATTTCCTTCTCATGCCCCAAATGTCTGCTATCTCCTCATTCCACTGAGTAGTCTGTGCCCCAACTTTCCCGAAGTTTACATATACCAGCTACTTAAAATCTAGGCCAAACTTTGCATATCTCAAAATGCACTAAAAGAAGTGTATTAAACAAAAGGTCTTTTAGGAACACAAAGCAATCACAGACGTTCCAAAATACCTTCTTTTTGATGTAAACAATTCAGCTAGGCTCTCATCTCCCCATTCCACCAGGATATCATCACCATCAACCATTGGGAAGAAGGTTATGGTAACACAACCATTAACCCACGCTGCTATCAATCACACCATTGCCCTGAGAAGAAGGAATGGTGACCATCCACATTTTTTTTTTTGAGACAGAGTCTCACTCTGTCGTCCAGGTTGGAGTGCAGTGGTACGATCTCAGCTCATGGCACTCTCTACCTCCCAGGTTCAAGCAATTCTCTGCCTCAGCCACCTGAGTAGCTGGGATTACAGGCACCCACCACCATGTCCGACTAATTGACCATCAGCATTTTAACAGCAAATCTATCTGCCCACTCCTTGCGTGTTTTGCAAGTCCCCACGTGACAAGGCCAGCCAGTCTGCATTTGGAAACCACTAGACCAGGTGAGTGCCAGAGTTACTTCCAGCTTTAAAACTCTGTCTCTTTGAAAACGAACATGCTCTGCACCAGGCGGTGAGATGGACTCTGAAGTCAGCCAAACCAGGATTCCAACCTCAACTCCTCCAGTAATAGCTGGGTGACCTTTGGCAAGTTACTTGCTACTGGCTTTCACAGACAGTGTTAGGAGTGCATGTGAAAGTAGCTGTCAATAACTGTTGGTTTTGTCTTAGCATAGAGTAAGTAGTGTCAGATAATTTTAGGGTCTTAGGCAAAGCTCACATGGGCTGCACCTTCTCTAAGTAAATACCTTTCCTCTGGAGCTGCATGAAGTCATTCACTGAGCCTGGAAACCTCACTAAAGATGCCTCCGGAGGGGACTGGCCACCCTGCTACCCCTATGGGCAACCACGAAAGCTCAGTCTACTTCATTGGGTAGCTACTGTATTGACTGGCGGTGAGCTGCTCCAAGATCAATACCCAATTTCAGGATGAGTGCAAGTTTCCCTTCACCTGGACACGAGGCTGCAGAGCAGTGATGCTGCTGTCCTATGTAACTCTCAACACTGGAAAATGAGATCACTCTAAAGAAAACAAGGATCAGGCAACCGATCACTTTGTCATTTCTGAATGCTGGGATTCTCCTGGCACTCCTACGGCACATTCCTCTGGATCATCTTTCTGGGCACACCATGAACTCTCCAAGAGCAGAGAATGGGGTCTTCAGCATCTTTCACCTGCAGTGCTCAGAGTGCCAGGCCCACACCAGACATGACACATTTGACAAATAAGTGAATGCATTAATTAATGGATGGGTGGACCAGAGGGGCTCAGACTAGGTAAACTGGCTGCCTGAGTGATTATATCACGTAACGTGCTTTCAGAATTCCCTGAAAAAAACAAGCCTTTATTTCAAAAACTAATTCTGAAAAGCAGAAACGATGCTTCCCAGTGCAAAAGTGACTCAATCAAAACTGTCAAGTGCAATGATGCATTAAACTAATCAATTCAATCCCTCATTCATTCAACAAACACTTACTGAATCTTCATTATAGGCCAGGCACTATGCCAAGTGCCAGAGACAAGAAGAGAAAAAGATGTGGTCCCTGGAGGAACCTGGCATCAATCACTTTCTCTAAGCTCCCTGTGTGGTTCCCACGTGCAGTGGGAGCTGAGAAGGGCCTCCTGGGAGCCCCAGAGCCTGCAGAGTAACCGAGGGACACACACCGCACCAGGTCTGGGGGCCACCTGCTAACTCCTCTGTTCTTCTTCCAGTTTTCTCCTCCTGCCTTCTCTCTTAGCCAGTCAAAATCTCAGACTGAATTATTTATGGCTTTTTGCAACCACTGAATAATATTCTTGCTTCATACAGTCAACTTGCAAAGTCCAAAAACAAAAAAAACTAGAATATTTTAGATTTGGCTTTTTCAAAAACAAAACCAGAAAATGTATTTATTTTCAACTGAAAACTCATCAATCCAATAAGTATTTATTAAATGTGTCTTATATTTAGGACAACTTGGAAATTTAAGTTAATAAAAACAGTTCCAACGTTCTGTCTAAATTTTGGTCCTAAATTGAAATTTTTTTCTATGGGTAAGTGGTTTTCAGAGGAAAAAGGATGCTCATCAGTCTCCTGTGTGTTGTTCTTTTTAAAGTGAATAAAGCCTCAGCTTTGTGCCCCAGGGCCTTGCACCAACTCTGACATAAAGCATCTGTAAGCGTAGCTCCTAGAGGTTTGACTTCTTCTCATTCCATAAGAAGTCAACAATTCTGGGCAGTCACTAGGGGGACCAAATCCCCACTTTGCCCAGGACTGAGAGCTTGGGAGAGTCCTCGGCAAACCAGGACAGCTGGTCACCAAAGCAGACACCTCCCCTCTCGTTACCAAGTTCTTCTTTCAGACATGAGGATACTTACGTTACATACAGTGAAACCTGGTCATCAATCACGTGAATTCAAAGACTTCACTGTAATATGATGATTCCACATGCTACACACCAATGGTAATATTTACCCTTTTTGCTAGTTTGGAAGACATGCGTTATTCTTGGTCTTGTACCTCAATCTCTACCTGATGGAGACAAACTCTGACAGATCTCAGGTACCTACAACCCCTTCCCCTAATCACTATCTAATATTCTTCGTGGGACAACACAGTAGGGTCGCCCCTAGATTTCCCTGTTAAAGTGGAGTGAGACTCATGTACTAGCTCACATCTACTACTTCTTAACTTCCACGGTCCCAGCGGAAGGACTCTAAGGACTAGAGTTTGGGTTCTAGTATTCTCCCTCAGCACCAGGGCTGTGTACACATGCTTTAGAGGAACAGGCACATCACTTTCACAGTTCACTGTCCTAAGAGAAGCACCAGGAGGACACCTCATGGAAAGACTCACAGCTGATGGTCTTCCTGGGACCACCGGGGACTCAAATCTCAGCTCTACCACCAACACTGTGATCTCAGGGCAGCTGGCAAACATCTCTCTGATTCTCAGTACTGTCATCTGTGAAAGGGGGTAAAATCCTACCTGCAAAGTTGGGAATAAAGATCAGAAATTATATCAAAACACAAGACACCCAAGGGCCTGAAATTTACAGTAAAACCTTAAGTTGGTGCACATTTGTTAAAACACACAAACACACACACACTTCTGAACATCGAGCCTCTATGGACACAGACAAAAAGCAATTCTTCCCCGTCGGAAACATCTCCTTTACATAGAAACATACTGTTTATTCAGTAAGAAACTAATTTTTTACCATTCGATTCAAATAAATTTTCTCCTCCCAAGCAATCTGAGGGCACACCATTGCAGCATACATTTTATTATTATCATGATTATTTTCCACGACATTAATTCCACACTTCCTTCTCTCACATAGCATATTACCCAGTAGAAGTCCCCAAAAGGAGCCATAACACATTCATAACAAAGATAGATAGAAAAAAAACTTTCAATGACTGCTTTCCAATATGATGATTCAACTAAAACAAAGGTGAATTTCTCAGCTATGAAACTGAAAAAAATGAAAATCAGCCCACGTGTACATCACGGCCAGCCATGATCATTAACACCTCCATGAAATGAGGGGAGAAAAGACAGAAACAACCGCTTCTTCTTACCAAACTTGTATATAACTTTAAATTACTTTTAAAAAAATTATTTCTCTAAAAGGCATTCTGCTTCCTTTTTGAGGCGTGAACATTTAGGTGTCTTCTCAAGACCAGCCCCGGGCAAGCAGGGGGCGCCTGTGAAATAGAAACATTCAGAAAACAGCAGCCCCCTCTTCAACTCCATGTACAGGAGACTCTGATTTTCAATCTTGGCTCAGGTCAGAAGAAAAAAGGGAAGGGTTACATTCCTTAAAAAAAAAAAACCTGCAGCCTATCTGAGGGCATGCCTGATTTTCAGTCCATTCAAGAGTGCACGGTTAGTCCTCTTGGCGCGGAGAGTTTCAGTGCCCTGAAACCATGGTCCCTCTACCTCCATGGTCCTCTGAGTAGAATTATTATGTCTGCAAACTAGTATTATCACAGGTCAAAGGGTCTGGGGCTTCCCAGGGGAACCACCACGTCTGAGTATGTTCTGATTTGGGAAACCTGTGACGCGTCTTCTCGGCACTCATCTTCCAATGCTTGGCGCCAATGCCTGCATTCCCCCGCAGCCAGGTCACAGTAGCTGGAAATCATGCTGGAAGGGGCGGAAAGCCAGCAGCCCAGAATGGACTGTCTCTGCAGCTCTGGCACCTTCTCCACACACCGCCACACCACTCAAATGTCCTATAAAACATTAAAACCAATAACCTGGACATGGCCAATTTATCTGTACAAAAACGCTTTATAAAAATACCCCCTGCACTTTAAAAAAGAAAAAAATAAAGATGCATGTAAACATCGCCTCTAGGTCACGGGAGGAACCCTTGAGCCTGTTCATCTCATCTTCGAATGTTCTGCAGTTTGGCTTGTTCTGCTTCTCTTGGAGGTATCAATCTGTTTTTCTCTTATTAATAGAGTTCAGAGTCTGAGGCTGCCCTTGCATATCAGCCTGTGGTTTCATTGGCAGAAATAGTATTATCAGAAGACTTATGACGTGCAAATAAAAGTACATGGACCTAGGAATGAAAATACACAAAAATTATATTTCAAATAAGGGTGTAGATGGGAACCATTACCTGATTACATCACCCACAGCATGGCAAGTGAGAGCACTGCTTTTGGCAGTAGGAGACGTGTCTGCACCCAGGCTTCCCTCGATCAGCTACACAGAAACTCCCTTTGATAGGTGAGTGGGTCACAGATGAACTGAAACCACAAAACTGGGCAGGGCAAATCAACAGGCTCATCTGTGGATACACACGGTACCGCCTTCCTTCACATAACAGGCTGACCAAGAGAATTAACCCCACAACAGCCAGACACCCCCAATATTCAACGTCTAAGGACTCCCAAGACCAAATTCAAACCCAGTACAGTCATATAATACTTAATGACATTTCAGTCAACGATGGACCACATTAATGATGACGGGCTTATAAGATCATAATAGAACTAAAAAATTCCTATCAACTAGTGACATCATAGCCAATGTAACGTCATAGTGCAAAGCACTGCTCACGTGTTTGTGGTGATGCTGGTGTAAACAATTCTATGCTGCCAGCTGAATAAACGTCTAACATATTATGAACATAGGTAGAACTTGATAATGGCAATGAATGATTATGTAACTGATTTATGTATTTACAATACTATACTTTTCAATTGTTACCTTGGAGTATACGCCTTCTGCTTATAAAGAAAAATAGTTAAGTGTAAAACAGCCTCAGGCAGGTCCTTCAGGAGGGATTCCAGAGGCACTGTTATCACAGAAGATGACAGCTCCATGAGTGTTAATGCCCCCGGAAGACCTCCCACAATGGGACAAGATGTGGAGGCGGGAAACAGTGACCCTGATGATCCTGGGCTTGTGTAGCCTAGGCTGATGTGTGTTTGTGTCTTAATTTTTAATAAAGATTTCAAAAGTCAAAAAAAAAAAAAAGGAAAAAGGTTACAAAAAATATGAAGAAAAATGTTTGCATATCTGTACCATGTTTGTTTTAAGTAAAGTGTTGTATAACAAAAGAATTCGTTATTTAAATGTTTAAAGTTTATAAACTAAAGTTACAGTGAGCAGTGAGCTAAGGTTAATTTATGACTGAAGAAATAAGTTATTTTAATAACTGTAGTGTAGCCTAAGGATACAGCATTTATAAAGTCCACCAAAGTGTACAGTGATGTCCCAGACCTTCACATTCACTCACCGCCCACTCACTGACTCACCCAGAGCACCTCCCAGTCCTGCAAGCTCCATTCATGGTAATACAGGTGTATCCTTTTTTATCTTTGCCAGGTTTTTACTATACCTTTTCTATGTTTACATACACAAATACTTACCATTGTGTTCAAATTGCCTACAGTATTCAGTATGGTAACATGCTGTACTGGTTTTCAGCCTATGAGCAATAGGGTATCCCATACAGCTTCGGTGTATAGTAGACTACATCATCTAGGTTTGTGCAAGTACACTCTGTGATGTTCAAACAACAATGAAATTGCCTAATGATGCATTTCTCAGAACATATCCCTGTTGGTAAGCAATGTACGACTGTATCCTATTCCCTAAACACAACGCAACTAATGCTTTAACCCATTGCTCTACTCAAGTATAAATAAAAAGTTCTTCTTATGTGTCTTATATGCCAGAAGAATCCGGATTTTGAAAATCCAGTTCATAATGCTAAAAATAACTGTCATCTAAACTAATAAAAAACAAGTTTTGCTTTTGATGTTTGTGGTCTTCTACTGTAAAGCGTAGTATTCGGCAGTATGCATGACGTAGACGGCCAATAAATGTTGGTCATATCAATAAATGCGAGTAATTAGAAACAACTGCAGCAGCACAATTGTTCCAGATACATTTGGAAAGGTTAAACTTATACTTTCCCCACTGCTTTTTAAGAATAAAGGAAAATAATTTTGGGGGAGGGAGGAAAGCACAATTGATTTATGCATCATCCCCCAGCTTCTGTGATTACGAGGTCAGGCACATTAGAATCAGGTAACTCACATATGCCCCTGAGCTTCTCCATCCTTTAGCAAGGAGTGCTTCCCTGACAGTGTTTACAGAATAGTGGAGAGAAGACTGAAGAGCTCTAACAGAAGCAAACATACATGCATTCATTTATTCTTTCAATACACATTTACTGCTTAGGACATGCAAAACAATAAACTGGATCTACAAAAAGGCATCAGCCTCCACCCCTTCCCATGTGGGAATGGAAAGAAGACAAGTACATGACTAACAGTTGTTTAACCAGGGAAGGGGTTAGCAGCCCCAGCAGGTGACTACCTAATTCACTGTCGAAACCAACACATTATTGAGCATGGAAAAAGCGCTCCACAGATAAACACACTGGCTTAACAGGTATAGGCTGGGATTCTCATGGGCACTCCCTAGCCATAGGTAACTCCAGCTTTCAAAATCTGTACATCCAAAATATGTTACACTTTGCTCTTGAGCTTTGCCTTAATCTTTCCTATGTGGCCAGATCTACACTGGAACAATTACATTAGGTAAAGTCCAGCTACTCTGAGCAACAGGTGGAAAAAATTTCCCTCACCTAGTGAGGTTTAAGCAACCTCTTTGACCTTTCATATTTCTCGAAAATTTTAAGGAATATTTCATCTTTATATTATGGAAAGGCTCAACTAACATTTATTGATCATGTGAGGCACTGACCTAAGGACCCAGATACAAAGATGAATTAGACGGGCTTCTGGCTCTCAAGCAGTTTGCCGTCTATGAAAGTTTCTACACAAATTCTAACATTCTGGCCAGGTCCAGTGGCTCAGGCCTGTAATCCCAAAACTTTGGGAGGCCAACGTGGGCAGACTGCTTGAGTCCAAGAGTTTGAGACCAGCCTGGCAATATGACAAAACCCCATCTCTACAAAAATAAAAAATTAGCCAGGTGCGGTGGCACGTGCCTGTAATCCCAGCTACTCGGGAGGCTGAGGTGGGAGGTTGAGGTGGGAAGATTACTTGAACCAGAAGGCAGAGGCTGGAGTGAGCTGAGATCACAATTGTGTCACTGCACTCCAGCCTCAGCGATGGAAGAGACCCCAACTCAAAAAACAAAAATTCTAACGTTATTACACACTGAATTTAAGAAAGAGTTATCCAATTAAAGACAAAATGATGTATGTACATTTTCAAAGTGATTTCACAGAAGGGTTCTTTCATAATATATTTAAGTATTCACTTGGGGTCGTTTGCAATGTATAAGAAGTTAGACTGAGCACTCTGAGACTGAGATCAGAAGCCACTCGGGACTGAACACTGTTAGGTCTAGACCTAACAACTGAGCACACGTGAAATTTCAATGATAAGCAATGAGGACATACTGGGGAAAGGGCTTGCATACAACTGTGGTTTACTGAATTTAGTCCAAGGGGAGGAACGCATCTGGAATGCAACCAGACCCACCTTCACTAAAAAGCTATGCAATTTTGTTTCTTCACCAGATTCAGGGATTTTCTTCAAAGATTATGAAGACACTGTTGGAAGTGTAATCAATCTGGAATAGCTGCTGGCAACAAGTGGCTGTTAAACTTCAAATTAATTAAAATTCAATAAAATTGAAAATTCGGTTCTCTGTCCCACTAGCTGCATTTCAAATGCTCAGTAGCCACACGTGTTGGGTGGCAAGATTCTCAGATGGCACAGAGGTAGATCATTTCTGTCATCATAGAAACTTCTACTGGACAGCACTGATCTAGACAGGAAACTTAAATTATATAAATAACTAGACACCAGAGAAGACACTAGGTTGGATCACATAAAACAGACCTACTTGACCCAAAAAATGTCAACTCCTATTTCATCCTCAACAAAGGTGTTTTAAAAAAATATATTTGGGGCTGTTTTTAAGAAGAAGTGAAAAGCTACTTGATAATTTAGTTCTCCCCCTTGAGTTCCTGCCTAAGCACAGCAATTGTTATGCTTTAGTTGGGTAAATGCCTAGTATCACCAACAAACCATTTATTGTGATCCCCCAAGCAGTAGTTTGCATCCAAAATAACTTCTCCTAAAGAAATTCTTAATAACTCTGCTACTGATATTGCCATTAAGGGAACTCTGAGTCCAAAACTCAAGTCGAACATTTAGCTGTGTAAATTTTGTTACCCTCTCTGAGCTGCCACTTCCTCATGTGACAAATAGGGATACTGATGCCTATCCCACTCTCTCCTCAGCTCACCTCCTTCCACCTTGTATTCTATGTTCTGCCCACATTCACATTTCTCTGATCTTCAGTGCACAGAGCTTTGTCCTATAGTACGGGGGGCTACATGACGGGGCTTTTTCAGGCTGTTTCCATGTCCACAGCACTGCCCACAATGCCCTGCCTCGCCCACTGCACTCACACACACTGAGCCTGCTTCACTCTCACTGCACAACCTCCAGGACTGAGCTCAAAAAGAGGCCCCCAATGCCTAGGATGAGGCAGGTTCCTGTTACGTATGCTCCTAAAACTCTATGCCATTCACTCAGAGCATGATCTCAGTGTGTATTTATACATTTGTCAATTACTCCCTGTATTTTCCATCAAGCTATCGCCCCCGTGAGAGCAGAGATGATTTCTATATTTTGCTTTCCATTCTAGCCCCAGCTTCTAGCACAATGCCTAGCACACTACCAGTATTAAATGATACTGAGTAGAATACAGACATTTCTGCTATAACACGATCAATATATTCCTTAAAAATCTCGTATGAGGCAATATCATAGGCTTAGAATACCAGGGCTTACAGGCAAAAAAAAAAAAAAAAAAAAAAATCATGTTAGAAATAGATAGCACAAAACCTAGGAGGATTCTGTAACAAAACAGAGCTCTAAAGGCAACAATTTGGACAGCTCCCGCAGACAACTCAATGGTGCCAAAGGCTGCTTCTGGGCATGCTAAAAATGCAGAAGACAAAAGGGCAAATGTTGGCTTGAGGGCGCTGACAAATGGGAATGAAATTGGAGCCGGAATCATGTGGGGGCTGCCCTAGGTAGGCACAAGGAGGCAGAAGCAGTCAGAAGGCCGGCTTGGGGATGTGCCTCTCTGAGAAGGGAGCCCCAGTGAAGGGAGCTCAGTTCTATTTTCTTCATCTAGGACTGAACTGACTCCTACCTCTCTAGCAGCTGAACTGAGGGCTTCTTTTTGGCTGAAGATTATAATTCTCTTCCCATTCTTCTGGCTCCCCTTTGCATAGAAAAATTTGGGTATAGGCCAGGCACATGGCTCACGCCTGTAATCCCAGCACTTTGGGAGGCTGAGGTAGGTGGATCATCTAAGGTCAGGAGTTCGAGACCAGCCTGGCCAACATGGTGAAACCCTGCCTCTACTAAAAATTACAAAAATTAGCTGGGCGTGGTGACAGGCACCTGTAATCCCAGCTACTTGGGAGGCTGAGGCAGGAGAATCACTTGAACCCAGGAGGCAGAGGTTGCAGTGAGCTGAGATTGTGCCGTTGCACTCCAGCCTGGGAGACAGAGCAAGACTCCTCCAACTCAAAAAAAAAAAAAAAATTGAGTATAAACCAGCACAGCTTTCATGTGATACTGACATAATTTCTTACCACCTAAGTAGCAGTATAGAGGCATACATTGTAACAGAATGGACTTTATTGCTGAGTGTTATATGGTTCCCTCCACCTTCTCTTTCTATAGCCTCAAAAAAATCATCCCACATACAACTGATACACGTAATGAGTAGTAAAAAATTCTTCAAATTCATTCATGACCCCTCCATCAGCTATGGGGAATTCCCAACTTAGGAAGAAGGTGTGTTTGCATTGTTTATTTCTAAGTCACTTTTAAAAAATGATACTATGTTCCAAAGTTAACCAAAAAAAGCCTGTGCTACTCATTAAATAATACGAGTTAGCATTTATTGGGTACAGACTAGATGCCAAGTACTGGCCTGAGCCGTCTGCACATGTACCGCATTAATTCAAATATTCAGTACTAACAAGGTGCTCTGAGGGGAATTCTCCTCTCAGGCTCATTTTCCATTTGAGAAAACACAGGTAAAAGAGGCTAACACAAGAACAGAAAACTGAACACTGCATGTTCTCACTCATAAGTGGGCTTTGAACAATGAGAACATATGGACACAGGGAGAAGAACATCACACATGGGGCCTGTAGGGGGTGGGGGAGCTAGGGGAGGGATAGCAGGAGGTGGGGGGGGGATAGGGGAGGGATAGCAGGGGGTTGGGGGCTAGGGGAGGGATAGCATTAGGAGAAATACCTAATGTAGATGGTGGGGTGATGGATGCAGCAAACCACCATGGCACATGTATACCTGTGTAACAGACCTGCACATTCTGCACATGTAATCCAGAACTTAAAGTATATATATATAAAGGATAACAACTTGCCAAAGGTCACACGCAATCAGTTCACAAGAGCGTGTGCTCAACCACTTCACTACAGTGGAGAAATACAACTAATTAAACATAACTGTGAAACAATAAAAGTCAGCAATTAGAGGTTTGTAGTTCACCTGGAACATAGGTGTCTGACTATAAGGGTTGGTCGCTGGTGCCAGCCGCCTCCTCCTCCAGCCTCAATTCCACACACACCCCTCCAACACATGCAACTGGCAGCATAATCCCCTACAGCCTCACCAGGGAGCCTTTCTGCACACCACTCGATCAGGGAATGCCAGCCTCAGCAGCACCCCCTGCTCCTGCCTCCATTTCTATCCTGCTCTCAGACGCCTCATGGTCCCCAATACAGCCAACCCCCCCAGGAAAAAGAGCTCAGGGCAGCAAACTCACTGTCCGAGTTTTTAATCAGGGTCTATCTCTTCAAAATATACTGCCATGAGGGGGCCCCTGAGTGACATTATAAATGGCTTAAGGGATTCCTGTCAACAGTGCTCCTATGTATTGGAATCTGTACACTGGCGTCTCCAGAACAGCCATTTCCTCTTAAAGCTTCTATGGACGTTTTCCACACTGAAGCCCCATTTAGAAGTGTTTAGGGCCAGGCACGGTGGCTCACGCCTATAATCCCAGCACTTTGGGAGGCCGAGGCAGATGGATCACCTGAGGTCGGGAGTTTGAGACCAGCCTGACGAACATGGAGAAACCCTGTTTCTACTAAAAATACAAAATTAGCTGGGCATGGCGGCACATGCCGGTAATCCCAGCTACTTGGGAGACTGAGGCAGGAGAATCACTTGAACCTGGGAGGCAGAGGTCGCAGTGAGCTGAGATTGCACCATTGCACTCCAGCCTGGGCAACAAGAGCAAAACTACGTCTCGGGAAAAAAAACAAAAAACAAAAAGTGTTTAGGACTGCTCCATTCAATTTACTGCCTCCTACGTCAAACACAGTGAAAACAGAGTAGTTTACTAGTTGGCACCTGAGAAGAATGGAAACTTACTTGTATAAGCTGATGGTCGGTTCAACTGCCAACATCACGAAGGGCGCCACCGTGTAAGACACAGCCAGCTGAGTGACAGCCCAGGTGCCTGCATCATAAACAGCCTTGAGAGGTCTTGACGAAAGGAAATAATGTCTGTAGTTGCTCCTGACCTGCAAGCCAACACAGGTAACAGTAGTGAGAAGGGGGTGAAAACCAAAAATCACATTTTACTCTGTGCATACAGATAATATGCCACAGGAACACAGGCTACAGAAGATAACCAACATCTGAGTTGTATTTTCCACTAAAAATACCATCAGTAGTTTTTTTTTTAAAGGCAGAGTCTTGCTCTGTCACCCAGGCTGAAGTGCAATGACGCAATCATAGCTTCACTGCATCTTCAAACTCTTGGGCTCAAGCAATCCTCCCACCTCAGCCTCCCAAGTAGCTGAGACTACAGGCGCATGCCACCATGCCCAGCTAACCGACTGCAACAGCACATCAAAAAGCTTATCCACCATGATCAAGTAGGATTCATCCCGGGGACGCAAGGCTGGTTCAATATACGCAAGTCTATAAACATAATTCACCACATAAACAGAACAAAAGACAAAAACCACATGATTATCTCCATTGATGCAGAGAAGGCCTCTGACAAAATTCAACAGTGCTTTATGCTAAAAACTCTCAATAAACTAGGTATTGACGGAACGTATCTCAAAACAATAAAAGCTATTTACGACAAACCAACAGCCAATATCCTATTGAATGGGCAAAAACTGCAAGCATTCCCTTTGAAATCTGGCACTAGACAAGGATGCCCTCTCTCACCACTCCTATTCAATATAGTATTGGAAGTTCTAGCCAGAGCAATCAGGCAAGAAAAAGAAATAAAGGGTATTCAAATAGGAAAGGAGGAAGTCAAATTGTCTCTGTTTGCAGACGACATGATTGTATATCTAGAGAAGACCCCATCGTCTCAGCCCGAAATCTTCTGAAACTGATAAGCAACTTCAGCAAAGTCTCAGGATACAAAATCGATGTGCAAGAATCACAAGCATTCCTGTACACCAATAACAGACTTAAAGAGAGCCAAATCAAGAACCAACTGCCATTCACAATTGCTACAAAGAGAATAAAATACCTAGGAATGCAACTAACAAGGAATGTAAAGGACCTCTTCAAGGAGAACTACAAACGCACTGCTCAAGGAAATAAGAGAGGACACAAACAGATGGAGAAACATTCCATGCTCGTGGTTAGGAAGAATCAATATCGTGAAAATGGCCATACTGCCCAAAGTAATTTACAGATTCAACGCTATCCCCATCAAGCTACCAATGACCTTCTTCACAGAACTGGAAAAAACCACCTTAAACTTCATATGGAACCAAAAGAGAGCCCGCATAGCCAAGTCAATTCTAAGTAATTTTTCAAAAAATTTTTATAGAGATGTGGGTCTCGCTCTGCTGCCTATGCTGGTCTCGATCTCCTGGGCTCAAGCAATCCTCCTGCCTTGGCCTCCCAAAGTGCTGGGATTACAGGTGTGAGCTACCATGCCTGGTCGACTTTTCTTATTAAAATAATAATAATAATAATACATGTTCACTGTAGAAAAATGGTCAAACAACTAAGTAAACAAAAAAAAATTATTTCTTTTTTAACATCTCCCAAAGAACAGCATCACTTACAAAACTTGGCACACAACCACCCAAGCTTTTTCTATTCATATGTATCACTATTAATATTCTTAATGGAACCAATATAATTTCTAGCCCATTTTTTTCCTTTAGTAATACATCATGGACTTTTTTCCATGTGAGTAAATATTAATCTCCAATGTAATTTCAAGTTACTTATGGAAAAGTTAGCCTGTCTTCCCATCCCATTTTGCTATTATAAATAATTCTGTGATGCATATCCTAAAAATAAATCTCTGCCCTGTTTCCTAGTTACTTCCTTCAGTAATGATAACACAAATCCTATTATTACTAATAATACAAGCAGCTACCATTTACTGAGTGCTTACTCTGCGCCAAGCCTGTGTTAACGCTTTGCAGGCTCATCTCTGGTTCATTCTCCCATCAAGCCTGTGGTGTCGGCATCATGATTCCCATTTTACAAACAAACAAACTGAGACTTAGATAAAGAGACAGTTCTTTGAAATGGAAAACACTGGGTTAAAGGATACACTCATTTGTAGGTCTTCTGACACATGTGACTAGACCTGCCTCTGGAAAGACTCCCAGTTTCCAGATTCAGGTCAAAGCAGAGCTGAAAACAATGACTGGGTGATAGGCAGGTCAGCCCCAAGGCAGAAGATGCATCAGGCCCAAGGCAGCCTCTCAGCCCTAAGTTCCTCAGGACGGAGACCAGGGTCCATCCATCGGGCAATGCTGCACATCAGGTATGAGATTTTAGTGCCCGAAGACAAGTTACGACTGTTGACTTCAGTCTCCTTCTAGACAAAATAAAAACACTGTTCTGTACTCTCTCCTCTCTATCCGCTACCTAATTTATTTGCAAATCATGTTTCTAGTCCATCCTAAAGAAAAGCTCTACACAAATCTGAGCCTTTATGCCAATGAGACAACAGAGCCAAAGACATCTTAGGGAATAATACTCTGGATATATTAGCAAACAGTTCTGAGTTTTATTTCTTAATTTGTCCTGACCACTTGTTCTCTAGTTTTCTTTTATAATCTAAATAGGTATACGAACAGGAGAGAAGAAAATATCTCCCCTGTTTTCTATGTATAAATATGTATGATGTGCATTTAATTTCAGACGTATACTAACCAGCATGAACAGTAATCCACTTTGTTCACATATACATTCCAACACACCTGTGTGTAACTGAAACAAGAGAGCCTCAGAGGAGGGACTCCTGTCTTGTTCACTGTGGTAGCCCAGCCTCTGGAACACTGACCAGCACATAGGACGACTCCTGAAACCTTCACGGGATAAATAAATTAAAGGGTGGGTGGATAGCTATGTGGGGGACTCCTGAATTCACATCCAAAATATGGCTCAACCAATGTCAACAAGAACTCTTGGCATCGGAAATAAGGAAGGCCACAATCACAATCAAGGATCAAAATAAAATTAAATACAAAACTCCTGTATTTGACAAGGAAAGCACTGAATTGCAATGACGTCTATGCATGCTCATCTCCTTCCTGAAGTTTTACTTTTTTTTTTTTTTTTTTAACTTTAGGTTCTGGGGTACATGTGCAGGTCATGCAGGGTTGTTGCATAGGTGCATACAATATCTCGCATTTCTCCCCATGTTATCCCTCCCCAAGGAAGAATCAATATCATGAAAATGGCCATACTGCCCAAAGTAATTTATAGAAAGTGTTATTCTTTATTATTCTGCTCTACAACAAGCAAATTGCAGAACAATTAGAGAAACTACAGGCTCCTGAAAAAACCTAGAGAATCAAATTTACAAAATTCACAACACAAACTAGGCTAACTGGGCTGGACATGTAAACACATGAGGTTAGATTAATCTCTGACAGACTCATTTCCTGTGGTTGCCATCTCGCTGACTGCTCAAGAGACTTCGTGAGTTATTTCTAGGCTCAGGGTAATAAAATGAGAAATGAAGCAAAGTAGAAGCAAATCAAAGTCCTATGGTGCCTATATTAATTAATCATCATCATCATCTGTAATTAGTAAACTGTATAGGCTCACAGCCTTTAACAATTAAAAATGTTTTCATCTCTTAGGGTACTCAACATTGCTCCTAACATTACTTTCGCTTCACAAACATCCTCTGTAACTATGAGCATAAAATGGTTAACCATTTTTGTAATGACTCCGGTTTCCTGCATATTGAAGTATTTCTCTAATGGGAAGACTCTCGCATATTGTTTCATTTTTCAAAACATCACTCTCCCCTTCACATCCCATCCCCGACCCCTGCTAGGATCCAACAGATAACAAGCATGCAGGCATCAGATTACTAAGGGGAAGGACCCTACGCCTAAAGGATGCTTACCGCTCTAGCTGCTAACGTGACAAGAGTTCCAGTTAAGAAGGTAAAATAGTATCCGGGGTAGACACCATGCCACAAAGCAGACAGGATGAAGGTTAGCACCGTAGGGTACCATGGGACCCGCTCATAGCACACGCTGTGAAGAGAGGAAGGAACAAGACACAGGTGAAACATACCAGAAACTTCTAACTACAGCTGCTGCTTCTTGGATAAGACCACGCAAAAATCATTTGGTCCATTACTGATGGGATGCCTCCCTAACCCTCTTCAGGGACTTGCCATGCAATCCAAGCAGCCTGGACTACCTTGGTTTCCTTAAGCATTACCAGATAGGTAACTCACAGCTCGGCCTTTTAAGGAGATGTTAAACATTTTTAACCTCCATGGACTAAATGATCTGGACCCATCACACTGTATCTGTTACAGGTCGGAGTGATCACTTTCCACCCAGCAAGGAGTTCCTGCCCTATAGACGCTTGCCCCACCAATGGCCTCCTCTATTGGGGGTGCTTAAGTAAGTGCCATTGGCATTAACAATTTTGGAATCAGGGTCTTTAGAAATGAATGTTCTCACTTAGTAAAAATTAATTTACCTTTCCCACCAGGCTCCTATGCCATCTAACCTAATCAACACCATCACCCTTTCCAACTCTTTTGACAATGACTCCATCACAAAATCAATGTGACAGTTATATGACCTCCTCAGGTCTCACAGTGTCCATCTGACTTCAATCCATGAATTTGCCTTAAAGAGTGACACTGTGACATTCTAACAAATGTCAGCAAATACCTGAAGGTTTGTGGCTGATTGCTTATTTTAAAAAAGTGATGGGGGAATTTCCCCCAGAACTCAGTCTGTGAATTGCCAGTGGCACTCTAAGGAAGCCACCACCTGGTTTACTAAATGAGAAGACCCAAATAAAAAATGAAATAGAAATTCAAACAATTAACACTAATCCAGCACTGTATGGGCGGTCAACAGTAACTGATTTAAATACAAAGTAAGCACTATAGCTCCCTCTTCATAGGAAGAAAAAGAACACATTTGCAGAGATAAACACAGGACTGAGACCCCATCTGGACACTGAATGACTCAGTACATTGGGAGTACTCAGTATATAGAAATAGAAATTTATGTTAAAATCATTTGCAAAATTAATTAATAGCAATAATATTGAGGCTAAAATTGTTCAGATCAATTTTCATAAAATATTGCACGAGTTTACTTTGGAGGAATTTCTACATATTCTGTCTCTTCTCTTACCCCAGTGTTTTGACCCATGAAAGATGCTGCTTATCGAAACAGTAGAATCTCCTTTAAAGCTTAATATTTTTACACTCTCCCTGTACTCATTATGATAAGCATATCACCGGGTAGAAGGGCTTGCTGCTTCAAGGACAGCGTATTATTATTTCTATAGTAAGTAATGCTTTTAATTTCGGAACATGTAGGAAAACAAAAAGGGAGAGAAATATCAACAAAAATACAAATTTTAAAAGCATAAACATCTGGGACACCATAAAGCTTTTACTGCTAGGGGTGAACACTGCAGTCATCGGTGATTTGATGCAGACATTAACCCTCCTTGACATCTGAGCGAAGAGGCAGCGCAGCAGAGAGGTCAAGAACCTAATTTTGAGCTGGGTGCAGTGGCTCACACTGTGATCCCAGGGCTTTGGGAGGCCCAGGTGGGCAGATCATCTGAGCTCAGGAGTTTGAGACCAACCTGGCCCACATGGGGAAACCCCATCTCTACTAAAAATACAAACAATCAGCTGGGTGTGGTGGCAGCCACCTATAATTCCCGACACTCGGGAAGCTGAGGCAGGAGAATCGCTTGAACCCAGGAGGCAGAGGTTACACTGAGCCAAGATTACACCGTTGCACACCAGTTTGGGTGACAGAGTGAGACGCCATCTCAAAAAAACAAAAGAATCTAATTCTGAAACCAGACCGTTTGGGCTTGTATCTGTCCCTTGGCTGAGTGACTTTGGGCAAGTGACACTACCTCTCTGGGTCTCACTTTCTTCATCTGCTAGATGTTTAAGGTATTGACTCACAACATCTCATGGGATTGACAGAGGACTGAACCAGGGCCTGATATACAGTGATGGCAGCATGCAGGAACATAAAATAAATATGCTATATTATGACCTCCTCAAATCACTGTATTTCCACTTTTTCATTTACAGGGCACAGATGTTAATACAAAACAAGGGTGTCAGATGACATTGTCACAGGCAGATTACCACTGTTCATCTACTGACTCCCCCTCCACACATACCCCGGTGCCCTAAGTAATGAGGTCCTTTTTGTTCTTCTTACCACTTTAGCCAAGTAGCTGTCTGAATATTCCAGTTTTCCAAGTACATTTTGAAACTTGTGGCAGTCTGGAAAGAAGAAAATAACACCTATCATTAGCTTTAAAAATACCCCAAGTAATGGAAAGTTCTCCCCAGTTTCCCTGGCAGCAGGTTAGATACGGTATTTCAATACTGACTACTCACAGTCGAGAGCAAATCAGCTGTTCCATCCTACACAGGACAATTTTCTGCTGTTTATGAGATCTACTTTGCAACTAAAACTTGGCTTGCAAGGTCTCAGTTTTTTTCAAAATTTATTTTCAAATTACAGGAAAACTGAAGGAACATTTTGTGGGTTTCCTTTTTACTCTGGTTAATTTTTTTTTTTTTTTTTGAGACAGAGTCTTACTCTGTCACCCAGGCTGGAGTGCAGTGGCACGATCTCAGCTCACTGCAACTTTCGCCTCTCGGGTTCAAGCAATTCTCTGCCTCAGACTCCTGAGTACCTGGGATCACAGGTGCCTGCCACCATTCCCAGCTAATTTTTTGTATTTTTAGTAGAGATGCGGTTTCACCATCTTGGCCAGGCTGGTCTTGAACTCCTGACCTCATGACCCACCTGCCTCGGCCTCCAAAAGTGCTGGGATTACAGGCATGAGCCACTGCACCTGGCCAAAATTTTTTAAGTCATCTGAATTTTATAATTCAATATTCTCAAAGGGATTTGCCGCAGGAAATGTTTAATCATGGGAATTTAGTGCTTTTATGGGAACAGCTTAAATTTAATTGTCATCTTTTCACTGTGTAGTCCTCTAAAACTAGGTCAATCTTGTGCAGTTAACTCTATAAATAGCTACTCAGGTTCTAATGCTTCCATTTGTTTCTGGACTAGTAAGAGATTTTATGCATGAAGGGATCACAATACAGGAAGGAAATAAACAGGTGACGCAAGCGAATCAACCACTGAGGAAGGGACATCCCCCAAAATAAGCCATTACCTGGGTTTTCTCATTCAAAAAAAAAAGGTTTTATCCAAGTCTAGTGATAAAAAGCATGAAGTGGCCAGGAGCAGTGGCTCATGCCTGTAATCCCAACACTTTGGGAGGCCAAGGCGGGCAGATCACCTAAGGTCAGGAGTTCAAGACCAGCCTGGCCAACATGGCGAAACCCCATCTTCACTAAAATTAGCCGGGCATGGTAGCGAGCATCTGCAATTCCAGCTACTTGGGAGGCTGAGGCAGGAGAATGGCTTGAACCCAGGAAACAGAGGTTTCAGTAAGCTGAGATAATGCCACTACACTCCAGCCTGAGTGACAGAGCAAGACTCCATCTCAAAATAAAAAAGCATGAAGCAAACATATAGGGATCAGAACTCCTAAAGAAGGTAGAAAGTCTAAGTACCACTTTTTTCTGAAGTGTCTTCAACCTTAAGAAAATCATATATAGGCCACATATTGGGCTAATGTAATATGTCTATAAGAGAAAGAGGGAAAGAGGAAGAGAGAGTAGAGAGGGAGGAAGGAAGATGGATGAAAAATAGATCTTTTTATTGTGAGTTTTTATTTCAAAACCTCAAGGAGTTTTATTTATCTGTTTCTTCTATGGCTGATAAAATGTTATAGGTCCAGCCTCGGGGCATCTTAACTAATCAGACTTCCTTGTTTTTCTTTAGCTCCTCGTCCTATATCAAATGTGTGATGAAAATAAAAACTTTCTCCTCTGGTTTTCTTTTATAATAAATACATAACTTAATGACTCAGCCCTTTACCCTGAAGACATGTCCACCGGGGAAGGATTCTGTTTTTTGGCGCATAGCTAGGGGGACCAGTGGGCAGCCGAAGGTCAAGAGGGACCACCCTAAAGGACATTTACCCAACAAAACTCCAAGGTGGTCAGTCCATGAGTTTGGAGGGAGAGAAGAATTTTAGTGGGAAAAAGAGGAAAGTTGTACCACACTTGAACTCTCTCTGACATCATCTATATAAAAAAGAGAAGCTTGCGGATCATCTGTAATGCTTTTCCAAAACTGAGATAGGTCATTCTGAAAGCTGGAACTTGTCCACTTACGATGTGGTCCATCTTGACCGGGGACTGCTTCTTGCCTCACATGCAGCGACCAATAGCAAAAGCATTATTTGTTCATTCAGAACTGATGCTGGAACTTGGCCACGCTCTTACAGCATCTGCCAAGCCTTTCCACCCACAGGAGGCTCCAGAACTGTACAAAAATGAGTGTTTTGCCCACAGTGGGCCCTCAATAATATCTGTTGAGTCTGTTTGACCCGAGTAACCAAATAGCATGATGAGTTTACGGTGAATATATGATGTAATTTACTTAGATAACAGAGACATGCTTCTACTTCTTTCTGCTTGTTTGCCTTTTGAAGCAGCGCTGTCTCAATGCTATGAAAAAAGAGAAGTGAAAATATAATCCTCCCTATAAATCCCACCTTGTCTTGTAGTTGAAATGTAGGTTTCCCTCTGGAGGCCATCCACATGCAAAAAGCCTCAAGCAAAAGACAGTGGGGGCTTCCCCCCATGCCTCCTTCTGACCTAGTTTCCACCCAGTGGGGGTGGCAGGTGGTCAGTTTCCATCTATCTCTGGCTTCTTGCTCTACACACACAACCCCTCCTGCCCAAACTCCAGTGGACTCTCTCTGCCCCGTGGCAGGTAGAAAACCAAAACCAAAGGCAAACATGAGTCACCTGGCCAGGAACCCAACACTTCTGCATGTTGAGAATCATGCCATTCCTCCCGTTCAGCTGCAACAGGGAAAGGGTCTGAGACTTGGCATTCCTGTCTACTTGGAGTGCTAGCAATGCAAAGTAAACCCAGAACAAGGTGGCCTCAAGGAGCTCACCTCTGATAATGACAGCAAAAACTGTGGTGCAAGAACAAAGACAAACGGAGAGAAAAATCATGCTAGTCTAGTGGCCTAAAAGTTGTACATTATGACAATTCTTCTTAAACGTGAACGGATGATAAATGCCTCCAAAGGAACCACATAGAACGCCTGCAATATTGAAATCAAAATACAGGAGCTTCCAGCCCGCATTCGTCACTGAAACAGGTAGAAAGAGAACAAGACAGAGATGACACTCGTACTTTCTAGTTGAAAGAACAGGAACGTAAACAACGAAAAGATTTTCCTGGCTCTTTTTCAGATTTTTTGTGTCCTCCTTCCTTGAACCATTAAAACTGTCAAGAAAGTAGATAGGTTTAGGAAAAAAAAAAGAGGAAAACAATTCTGAGATGCAAAATGTCGAAGAGGCTGCTGAGCCTGGCAATCAACTGAGAGCGGCTTTTCCTCGGACACACGGATGAAGCGTTCTGGGGATACACACTCACAGCAAACCATTTGCTCTCCTCACTATGGAATTTGCACTTAACAGCATCATACCCTCACTCACCTCAATTTTCCAGATGTTTAGGTTCGAAAGCAGATCCCAACAGAAATTCCCATTCTTATCCACTCCGCTGAACCCAAAGCCAGCTGCGTTATTCACTGCATCAGCTATAGTTTTTAAAATGACACATTAGGATATGGAACAAAAGTCACATTGTTGCTTTTAAAAGACACTAAATATCTGTCTACCTTCACAATGGAGAAATATGCAGTAGTTTCCTTGGAAAAGGAATCCCAAAATGTAAAGGACCTGCTAACAGTCTGAATCAGAAAAACATATTTGGCTGTTTGGTAACCTTGATTTTTAGGCATTCATTCACTTGCAGTTAGGGAACACCTGCTAAGGTAAGAGGAAAGAAGCCAGACATCCACAGAATGCAAAAATGAGAATAAACAAGAAATGAAGAACCAAAATGAATAAGTAAACAGTAGAATGACCAACTTGACAGGAAGAGAGAAAAGAAAGGAGGTAAAAATAGATCTGAGCTCAAATAGAGACCAGAAGAAAAGGGGGACCCAGAAGAGGTCTCAGAGCTGTTACTAAAGATGGCAGGGCATTACCTAAGAGGCAGCGCTTAATCAGGAGGACAGGCTACGCAAGAGAGACTGGAGCTCCTGGACGTGGTAAGCATGAACTGCCAGCACTGTATTAGCTGGAGCTGCGAAGGTGGGGGTTAAAAAAAAGTTGGCTGGGCGCGGTGGCTCACGCTTGCAATCCCAGCACTTTGGGAGGCCAAGGCGGGCGGATCATAAGGTCAGGAGATCGAGATCATCCTGGCTAACGCAGTGAAAACCCATCTCTACTAAAAAGACAAAAAATTAGCTGGGTGTGGTGGCACCCGCCTGTAGACCCAGCTACTCAGGAGGTTGACACAGGAGAATCACTTGAACCTGGGAGGCGCAGGTGAAGTAAGCTGAGATCACGCCACTGCACTCCAGCCTGCCTGACAGAGCAAGACTCTGTCTCCAAAAACAAAAACAAAAACAAAAACAAAAGTTTAGGTCCCAAGACAAAGGACAGAGCTAGAGATGTGACTCTCGGGGCAGCTGCAATGGAGGCCACAGGTAGAAAAAAATCACCCAAGCCAGCCACCCATAAAAGTCCCTTTAAAAGCACCTGTTTCCATCTTTCTCTTACATCACTGAACTATAAGAGAATGTCCCCCCTGCCGGGAATATTTCATCTCTGTTTAATTCCTTAATGAACTCAACACACTTTTATTATGATGACCAAGAGGCTAATTGTCTCTTTCCACTCATTGTCTAAGAAAAAAATGAACTAATCAAAATAGTTAAGTCACAGCACTGTGAAATCTTAGATATGGAGGTCTTAGAGAAATCTTTCTTTTTCTATGACAGTCCGACTCTAGACAGCCTTCTGTAAAGCTGCTCTAAAGAAAACAACCTGTCCTATGTCTGTCTCATTTGTATTTGGCAGAGCTGATGATTTAACACTGCTTATCTTAAGCGTGGCTTCACTGTAAGATGATCTGGTTTCTTTCACTAGGAAGTGTGCAAGAGACCAAGTCCTTCAATGTCATTCTCCCCCCCCGCCAACTGGATGGGAACCCAGTGGAGAAGAAAAAGACAAACACAGTGGGGGGTGTGCCTGTAAGAAACTAATGGTTTTCAATGTGCGGGAACCAATTCATGAGTGATAGAGATCAATGACCCTAAGGGCCTTGACATCTGTGTTGACAACTAAAACCAGAGCCCGGCTGACCGTCACAGGGACCTGCATGGCCACTTCTAAACTCTTTCTTCCAACTCCAGCATCATTTCTGGCATACCTGGCTAGACCTAAGATAAGAGAATAATGATAACTATCGTGTGTGTGTGTGTGTGTGTGTGTGTGTGTGTGTGTATGTTTTCAGTGCTTATTATCTTTCCAGAAAACACTTTATAGGCAATTCCTCATTTACTCTTCATAACAGTGTTAAGACAGAAGGTTAAGAATGGGCCCTGGTTGGGGGAAGACTAGACAGGTTTCTGCCCTGCCCCCACTCGACAGCATACTACATACGTGGGTATGGGAGAGGAATCATCTAACTTCTAGAAACGTATTCCCTTAAGCATAAAATGGATATAATAAAGGTACCCATTTTAAAGGGCTTTTGAAAGGATTAAACAAAATTAAATATGTGGGCAGTGCTGGCTCAAGTCAACACTCTAAAAAGTTAGCTGCTAGTATTATTATTATTATGGTACTAAGGGGACTGAGACTAGATATATTAGGGAACCATGAAGATTACGTAGCCTTTGGGAGGCCGAGGCGGGTGGATCACCTGAAGTCAGCAGTTCGAGACCAGCCTGGCCAACATCTCTACTAAAAATACAAAAATTAACTGGGCATGGTGGCGGGCGCCTATAATTCCAGGTATTCAGGAGGCTGAGGCAGAAGAATCACTTGAACCTGGGAGGTGGAGGTTGCAGTGAGCCGAGAGCCCACCACTGTACAACTGGGCAATAAGAGTGAAACTCCGTCTCAAAAAAAAAAAAAAAAAAAAAAAAAGAAGATATGCAGCTTGTCAACAATGCCAGAATCAATCCTAGAACTCAGTTCCACAGCCTGAGCAGGTAAGAGCCAGCCTGAAAGGGAAAAATGGTGAAAGGTCCCAAGTACTGACTCTCAGAACCACACTGAGCCGACGTCGGACTCCGCGCTTCGCCTAGTGATGCCACCGTCATTTATCCCAGCCTGGTTTTTGTCTCAGAGCAGTGATGAGCTCTATGCTTGCCAGTCCGAAAGTGGTTTTACTGAACTATACATGGCTCTAACTTACTATTACAGATAAATTAATTTGTACCCCATCTGTCAGGCTGTCTGGTCCTTAGAAAACCGCCTGGACTCAAGTCTCGCTAACTAGTACTAGTACTAAGTAGCAGGGGGAAAACAGCCAGGACTATACACTAAGTTCAAAAGAAACAGTTTGATTCTTTGAATATAAACAGTACCGGGAGCTAGGCTAACACTGCGCAGCTCAGCAGAGATTCATCAAGAGGCCAGCTTTAAGGATTAAATTTATAATCATGTGTAATTAGCACATCAATTATATGTAAATGGTGTTTTAAAGAGAGCTGGAAAAAACAATTATTCGGTTAAGCAGTTTAAATATTCCCTGACACACTATTCATTGTTTCTTTATTCATAAACAAGACAAAGGTTAATTTCAGATCAGCCTATACAATCTAAACTGTAACAAACTTCAAACTGAGGCCATACAAATTAATGAAGTGTTTCTACTGAAGCTACCCAAAAAAGATAAAGAAAAGGAAAGCATGGGGGGGAGAGAAAGAGCTAAGTCCATAGAGAAAGCTCTCCACAGGAAGGGGTGCCTCTCCACAGGAAGGGGTACCTCTATGCTGTACGCCAGATGTCTGGAGAACTCCCCAAATGGGTAGAAGGTGCAGGCGCCCCCTGTCCCCCCTGTGACACTTCCCAGTCCAGGTCCCTGCTGGCACAGTCCTTCTGGTCTCGGACTTTCCCTATGGAATGGAATGGCCTTTCTTTCCTCCTGAGATCGGGAGCTCATTTAGTCCAGAAGCTAGCCTTTAAGCCTTGGGATACAGAAAATGGGAGCCAGAGGATAGGAAGAGGGGAAGAGAAAAGGAAGGTGGGTGAGGTAGCAGAAGACAGTAGGGGGAATTCAATATATTCTCTCTCCCTCTCTCTCAGTCCCCTACACACACACACACACACACACTCACTCACTCACTCAGGTTAGAGCAAATTAAAACTATTAATTATTTGGCCAGGCACTGTGGCTCACGCCTGTAATCCCAGCACTTTGGGAATTTGGGGCAGGCGACTTACCTGAGGTCAGGAGTTCCAGATCAGCCTGGCCAACATGGTGAAACCCTATCTTTTCTAAAAACACAAAAATTAGCTGGTCATGGTGATGACCACCTATAATTCCAGCTACTCGGGAGGCTGAGGCAGCAGAATCACTTGAACCCAGGAGGCAGAGGTTACACTGAGCCCAGACCATGCCATTGCACTTCAGTGAAACAGCATCTTAAAAAAAAAAATCATTTGACATGCAAAAAAATAAGCCCAATGTTTTAAGTAGGGTTCCAACCATAGCAGGCCTAAGGCCTACCTGCTAAAGATGTCATCATTTTTAAGTGCAGAACAAGAAATAAGATAAAAGAAGATTATTGAACCTTCCTCAATGACCAGTCCATACCCGTCTTTTCCTCTTGACTCCTCCCACTGGGACAGCTGGAAGAGTACTGCCTGGTGGCTGTGCATGTCTGTGTTCCCAACCATGCAACAATCTTCAGGGAGAGTCAACATCTTACCTTTTGATTCTTTCTGGCATTCAACAAAAACTTCTTGAATTACATTGAAAGTATCCAGAAGCAAAATTTCCCTGATTGCAAATGTTACAAAAGCTCTAAGTCAGATCTCGCTGGCCAAACGTTACATAACTGCAGCACTGGACTGAACTTATGCAGGAACATTTTGGCCCTTAAAAATAATTTAGACTGGAGGAGGAAGGAATGGGGAGTTATCGTTTAATGGGCACAGAGTTTCTGTTTGGGTGATGAAAATGATCTAGAGATAAGACAGTAGTGATAGTGGCACAGTATTGTGAATCAATTTAATGCCACTCAAGTGTACCCTCAAAAATGGTTAAAATGGTAAATTTTACACGTATTTTGCCATAATGAAATTTTTTTTTTTAAGACGGAGTCTTGCTCCACCACCCAGGCTGGAGTTTAGTGGCGCAATCTCAGCTCACTGCAACCTCTACCTCCCCGATTCAAGCGATTCTTGTGCCTCAGCCTCCCGAGTAGCTGGGATTACAGAGCTGGGATTATCCCAGTCACTTTTTGTATTTTTAGTACAGACAGGGTTTTGCCATGTTGAGCAGGCTGGTCTTGAACTCCTGGCCTCAAGTGATTTGCCTGCCTCAGCCTCCCAAAGTGCTGGGATTACAGTCATGAGCCACTACACCTAGCCAAAAAACAAATAATTTTTTTTTTTTAAACAGAGTCTAGTTCTGTCACCCAGGCTGGGGTGCAGGGGGCGATCTCGGCTCACTGCAACCTTCGCCTCCCGGGTTCAAGTGATTCTCCTGCCTCAGCCTCCCAAGCAGCTGGAATTACAGCCGCCTGCCACCATGCCCAGCTAATTTTTGTATTTTTAGTAGAGACAGGGTTTCACCATGTTGGTCAGGCTGGTCTCAAACTCCTGACCTCATGATCCGCCCACCTGGGCCTCCCAAAGTGCTGGGAATACAGGTGTGAGCCACCGCGCAGGCAATAATTTTTTTTCAAAAGTAATTTGGTACCTGCAAACTTTAATTGAAACTTAAAACTTGAAGCATGAACTGAGAGAGAAGAGGAACTCAAGCCATTAAGTGCCATTCCCTCATTTGTGGGATGTGGGCTGAACACTTGAAAACCAAGTTTAATAATCTATTTTATTTAATAATCCAAGTCACTGCTCTCTGACATCAAGTGCAGGTCATTTGCAGCTAAGATGCCCAACTCCCATTCCTGAAAGGATTCCGGTGTGACAGACAGGGCTTCCATGCTTTTCAATACCCTTTCGCAGTCTCTAGGGACACAGACGGGTTTATAGTTCATGTTAGCAAAGTTTTATGCAACTGCAGTCTAAAATTGTTTGAAAGGAAAGAGATAAAACCCTAACATGAACCAAGTTATCCCACAGGAGGAAAAAAAAAGGTGTGATAAAACCAAATGAAGTTGAACTTTCTACCAAAAAAAAATTTAAAAATCAGCACTCGAAGTCAGCGTCTAAGACATAAAAACCTAACTACCAGTTCCTTAAACAAGTGTAACCTAAATTAGCATGTGTGCTGGTAAAATTAATTCAGGGTCCATCCTATATTACATAAACCCCAGAAAAATTGCAAGAAAGCCAGAGCGTTCCAGAATTTCCCCCTCAACTTCCCATTGCTTTACATGGCTGGCTTTGATTCGTAGAACGAGAAGCTTCCAAGTTTTGACATCTGTTAATAACATTGGGTTTGAACAACAGCCAGGATGTGTTTCTCCGTATTGTGGAGAACGGAGTTCATCAGGGGTGGGAGAGAGGAGTGCTATGTTGGAATGTTAAAACTGACCCAGGCTCAACTGCCTCCCATTACGTGTTGAGCTTCTTTGATTAGGTGATCCAAAACGTGGTTCTGGCTAAGCCATCCAAGAGTAGCATTTTTCTCTCATTCATTTAGGGCTGCTCCATCAAACTTACCTAATGTCCATGCAAAGTAATACTTGGGCTTTGAGGCTTGCATGACAACATATAAGTAGCAGAGTCGAGCCGGAAAGCTTGCTTTATGGACAAACCAGTCATCGACAAGGCAGGTGACAGGAAAGGTCTTCGTGAGCGTCAGAAACAAAAGGAGAGACACCAAGGTGATGCACAACTTGTGTATCACAGCTCCCTGGAAATGGGGAAAAATGAGCGTCACCGTTCAAAAGCTCAGGTATGAGGAAAACAGCTTTGGCAAAGGCACGTTAAGGACCACACTGCTCCAACAGCTGCCTGGCATTATTTCCTAGAAGGAGGGCAGCAGGCATCCTTTCTCACGACACACGTCTGACAGTGGAGATTAGGTGCTATATTTAGATACAGAACATGCCTCTGACACTTGAGGGTCAGACTGGAAGAAAACCCCCATCAGCATATTCAGTTAACAAAATGTAAGTACTTTCATTATCCAAAACACAAGAGAAATAAATAACATGGTGGCAAGTTTCCATTAAAAAGAAAAAACAACGAAGAACATTTGCACATTTACCTTCCATTCCTAAGACCAGCAGAGCCCAGGAAATGGGCTTGAGTCACCAGCAGGGAAGATAGAGGCTCACGTATGAAGGATTCTGTGCAAGTTATTGAATACCTGGGCCAGGACATGGGCAGGTAATGGAGAGCTTCAGAAAGCCTCCCAGGATGGTTTAGATGTAGTCTACTCTGGGGTTAATTGTGTGCTGGCTTTTTAAATTCCTCTGGAGAGAGTGATTTTACCCAGTTTCCCTGACATTTCAGGGAATGTCCTTCAACATTTGACTGAACTGTAGTCTCCTACTTCATTAAAAAAAAAAAAAAAGACTGTTATTGGTAATATGGGTATAGCAATAGCACCTCCCTCAGAGGGCACCTTGGGGTGTAAGTGAATGAGTATTTACAAGGTCCTGTGGACAGTGCCTGGATCCCAGTTAAGTGCTTAGCATGCTCAGCCACAATTACAGCTCTACCATTGATAAGCACCAGCTCACGGACCCAGCCCTTTCCCAGCTGTATGTCTTGATCCAAACACAACCTCACCACCTCACTTTATCTGTGCACAAAAATGCAAGAGTTTCCTTGCAGAAAGACTCTCTGATGACATTATTATATAAATAAAAGCACGTGAACCGTGAAAACACTAAGGTGACAGATACTGTCTAGAAATGTGGTAACTTTGGTGTCTCGCAGCCATGACGACTTCACCCCAGACCCTTTCAGTAAAGCAGATGAACTTGACATACTTGACCAACCATAAAGTGCTGAGAACCAAACTATGTCAAATATACTCCAGAAACTGAGGCAGGAGAATCGCTTGAACCCGGGACGCGGAGGTTGCAGTGAGCCAACATGCACCGCTGCACTCCAGCCTGGGCGACAGAGTGAGCCTCCATCTCAAAAAAATAGTAATAATTTTAAAAAAATCAAAACTAAAAAAAAAAATCTAAAAACTCATACCTAATTAATAAATCACTTAAGTTTTCACTTAACTCATATTTTTTGCCAAGACTTTAGCACTTTCAAAATATTTAACTCGAATTATCCTCATTTCCTTCCTTTTCAATTTTCACCACTCCTTTCATTAATTACAAATGTCCCTTAAATATAGGATATTTGATCTGAATAAATTTCGCATATTTGTAATGAGTTATCCTAATATTGACTAATTTGGGATTGATAAAATTCAGGTTTGGGGCTGGGCGTGGTGGCTCACGCCTGTAATCCCAGTACTTTAGGAGGTCCAGGCAGGTGGATCACGAGGTCAGGAGTTCAAGATCAGCCTGGCCAAGATGGTGAAACCCCATCTCTACTAAAAATACAAAAATTAGCCAGGCATGGTGGCTGATGCCTGTAGTCTCAGCTACTTGGGAGGCTGAGGCAGGAGAACTGCTTGAACCCGGGAGGCGGAGGTTACAGTGAACTGAGATCTTGCCACTGCACTCCAGCTTGGGCAACAGAATGACAAATAAATAAAAATAAATTTGTTCCCATCTCAACAAAAAAATAAAAATAAAATTAAGAAATAAAATTTAAAATATTATTTCAAAAAGTCATCTTAAATTCTCTCACGGTCAGTAGAAGCAAGCTTTGGGCATGCCAATGTAAAACTGGTTTCCCTTGCAATAAGTGGGCTCTACAAGAGGAGCACATTCATTCCAGTTCTGTGGTCCCCCTGCCTTCTATGACATATTATCTTTTGGCTATACTTGAATTTCAACTCATAAAAGCAAAACATCCACAGTATTCAAGTGTGTTACTCCACAGCGCTGGACACATTGTATGCACTAAATACTGACTGATAAATTGATTGCTTTCATTTTCCCAGCCAATGAGCTTCTCAGTAAAATAAACACCCATTGCTCCAACACAGAACTGCGACAAATAAGGAACTATACCTGTATTTACATAAATGAGTAAAAAACTTACTGGCCAAGCTTTCTGGTAAACTGTTTGGCTTTTTAATTAGAACCATTATTAGACAGAGTCAACCCTGGCAGCAAAACCGTATTCTAGACACTAAAAACTTACTGTGGGAGAAGGTTCTGGCGAGCTGTGGAAACCTCTGTGCTTCCAGTTCACTTCCAGCAACTTCATGTGTATATGCTTCCCCCCTCGATGAAGGCTACGTAGTCCTTGAAATTGTTACAAGGACCAGCTATGACACTCATGAAATTGAGAAGGTAACTCAAGTATTCCAAAAAAGAGGGTTTCACTCTGTCAAAATACATAAATTAAAAAAGGCTTCAGTCTTTGCTTTTCTTCAGAATCTGTAAATAACCAAACACAAATGTTATCTCTGTAGATTATGAGACATGACATGACCTTTTCTTGTTTTGTTTCTATAAAGTCGGCCTAGGAGAAATCTTGGAAAGGAAAGGTTGAGGAAGCAGGTGGCTCACTGCAGGGGCAGAGCTCCATGCCGCCCTCTGCTGGCCACACACAGCTGTAGCCACTTAGTGCAAGTGCAACTCAGGCTGGGAAATGTCCTTTTCTCATCAACCTTCCCTATCTTCAGGACAAAATGAAGGCAATAAACATAAAGCAGGGTGGAACCTGACCTAATGTTAGCTGATCGAGATGCTTCCAAATGGGAAAAGTCCCTCCCGACTGCCAACATAAATACAAAACAAATGACGGGTGGAACCAGTTTCTGCTGGAAGAGGCCACACAGAAGAACCGCCTGTTGTCTGCTTTGGCAACCAGATCTGAGTTCCTGAGCAACAATCCAGGGCAGTGGCAGGAAAAAAGGCTGCAGAGAACACTTCCGTGTAGTGCTTCTATGGCATTTTGGAAGGCCTGTTCTAGCAAGATAGAAACAAGGCTCCCTGAAATGCCACTGCTAACCAGTCACTGGAATTATCCCCTAGAGCTGGATTAGGGTTAGGGTTACGGTTAGGATAAGGCTCAGACTGGTATTGGTTTGTGTCCTGTTAGGAACTGGGCCACACTGCAGGAGGTGAGCGGCCGGCGTGTGAGCAAACGAAGCTTCATCCGTATTTACAGCCACTCCCCATCACTCACATTACCACCTGAGCTCCACCTCCTGGCAGATCAGCAGTGGCCCTGGATTCCCAGAGGAACACAAACCCTACTGTGAACTGCACATGACAGGGATCTAGGTTGTGTGCTCCTCATGAGAATCCTGAAGATCTGTCACTGTCTCCCATCACCTCCAGATGGGACCATCTAGTTGCAGGAAAACAAGCTCAGAGCTCCCACTCATTCTACATTATAGTGAATTGTATAATTATTTTATTACATATTACAATGTAATAATAATATAAAGTGCACAATAAATGTGAGGCACTCCTGAAACCATCCCCCCACACCACCCACAATCCTGAGTCAGTGGAAAATTTGTTTCCACTAAACTGGTCCCAAACAGGCTGGGAACTGCTGCCCTATCTCATGTGCACCTCCGCTGTGCTTAGCAAAGAGCTGATCCATTAGAATCTTTCAATAGTGCTCCACTGCTTCCAAGTCCTAATTCCTTAATGCAGGATTGAAGAACTCAATCTCCTCTACCACCTGGGACCGTCCTCACTTATGCCAGTTGTCCCTGATTCTGTCCAGCAGGAACACCACCATCCACCATGCTGCACCCGATGTGCTACTCCACATGCCATCTTTACTCTCAGACCAAAGTTACTCCCCCTCCCACTTCCTCTCCTCCACTCCCCCTTCCTGCTGAACATCAACACTGGCAAAGCCACCTGCAGCCCTCGTCCTGTATTTAACTCAGCTATACTCACTCTCCTGCCTTACTTCCTATCTTCTTTCACAATGGCATTTAATCACACTGACATTGACCATTCACTATTCTTTAGGACCCCCAAGACACATGCCCAGTAAAAATACTTCTGCAGTAAACATAACAACCCCAGAGAAGGAGAACCTTGCAGAGGTACAGTTCTATTTACTCTGTGACCTAACGATTCTACTTCTGAGAATCTATCCTACATTCCTACCCTAACACATTTAAAAATGACCTAGTACAAGGTTATTCATCACTTAATTATTTGTAAAAGCCAAAGACTGGTAAACAATGCAAATGTTCAACAATAGCAGATTCATAAAATACATATTATATCCACATAACATAATTAATGTGCAGATATTATTTAAATGAGGAAAATTTCTAGATGCTGCTATGCAAAGGGCTTACTAATACATTGTTAAACTTCACTTACTTGATAGCAAGTTGATGTTGTTCAGCAGAAAGGTCTTCAGCTCTTCGACCTAATCCTATGAAAAAGAAAATAATTTAGAAATAAAGTGTTTGAAGTGAATTAGATAGCAAATTCTAAAAGGGTCTCATCAAAGTCATTTGAACCAGGTAATCTTTATTTGCTTCATAAATCATGAAGAGTTCCACTTTTTCATTTTTAAAAAATGCCCTGGACTAAAAGAGCTACCCATAAGTACATGTGTGAGAAGCAAAGTCTCTGTAGGTTCCTCCTACTTAATCTGCACAATATGACATGGAGCCCAGGGAACCCTCCCCATCTGCTACAGCTGGGAGTCCCTTGCCACTTTGTATATGTCTTCCCTGATACATTAGAGAGATCATCTTGCCTTTCACAGGCTACCGCAGCTGAAATACTTTCCTGGCTGTACTTGGTGCAGACACCTGGTACAAGCTGAGAGGCTGATTGTGGGACACAATGGAAAAACAAACAGGAGACTTTCTTCTCAAAAAAAAAAAAATGGGGCAAATGTAAATGTAATCTAGAGTGAGGGGAAAAGTACAAAGGAATTATCAGAGTTTTCTTCTTTGCCATTCATCTGTAGCAGAAAAACTCCCAACCAAATCACATCCGTGCTTTCTGTGAAATTTACACACTAACTAAGATTCAAAGAAACTGAAGTAATATCTTAAAAGCAGTATGTCAACTCTAAAACTGTATATTCAGCTGAGGCTGAGTACGGTCACCAACCATGAAGGCAATTCAAAACCATGCCTAAGAGGAGGCAGAGTATTTCTGGAATTTACTTGTTCCTCCCACACACCAGAAAAAAAAGAAAAAGGCAAGTAAACATTTTGCTGCGTTTAAGGCATGTTCCAGAAAATACGGTAAACTGAGAATGCTTTAAAAAGTAAATTTAGGCAACAAGGCTGCTTACAAAGAAAAAAGAAGCCGAGTTTTTAAAAACTTATTTTAATAAGATCTCATCAAATAGTAATCTCTGGCAATCCTGGAAATTAAACTGATTTTAGCTATTGACTTCAGTTGGTAATGTCTATAACCACTACCAAGGGGACTTTCCAGTTATAAACAGAGTGACCAACTCACCCTGGTTTACTCAGGACTCTGATTCTGGCACTGAAAGTCACATCTTGTGAAACCTCTCAATACTGGGCAAACCAGGACAGTTGGTTACCCTAGAAAGACTCCATCCTTGGTATAAAACTACCCGGTTCTCTATAGAACGACTAAATCACCAAGTATGAACTAGGGATACACTGGGTCAAATGAAATTAAATCAGTTCACAAGCTTTAAGGGAAAACAAGAAAACTAGCTGTCAGAAATAAATTTCAACCTGTCAACATATAAAGAAATGTCAACAGTCAAAAAGTGCTTGTTGGAGCAGTAAAAATCCTCAGAACATACTTTTACTAATTGCACCTGGCATCTCTAAAGCCCATATTGAAATCTTAAGCCCAGCTGAAATAATCTTCCTCCCTTCCTTGGAACCCAGTTTGAACAATGTAAATCACACTTTCTGGCCATTTTTAGTTAGTACCTGAGTGAAGAAAAGTTCAGTTTTATACAAACAGAAGATTCTTCCCTTTCCCAGCTTTTTATAGGGAATTATCATTAGATAGTTTTCCAAGCCAAAAAAAAAACAACCTAGCATTTAAAAATGATTAACCAGCCAATACTATTTAATCTTTCATTACCTTGTGAGCTTCTCAGAGATCAAACCAAAGCAAACAGGATGGTGTTTCTTTTTAAAAGAATTTAAAACAAAGGGCGTAGAGTGTCACAAATTAACTTAAATTTAAAACATTGCAAAGATAAACAAAAAACACAGAGTTCTCAGGACAAATATGTCAGCAAATTAGACTGCTGATTCCACAGGAAAATGGTGAATAATGGCTGGAAAAAGTGAAAGGCTATGATTGACGAGGCTCGGAAATTTTGAACAGGATAAAGCAAGATCCCAGCATCTGTCTAAACTTTGGACTGTGCACACAGTATAACAGAAGAGCTGTGCATGTCAGGCTCATTCTGAGAACCAAAAGGAGGGCTGCTATTCTCACCATCATGAACTTGGAATGCCAAGGTTGTGATCTTCTGGGTGACAATCATCAGAGGCCTGGAAGGAAGACGGAAAATAATCAAGATTGGCAAGAAGGCTGTTGGAGTGGTCTGGCTGTGCCCCCACCCAAATCTCATCTTGAATTGTAGTTCCCATAATCCCCCACAGGTCGTGGCAAGGACCCAGTGGGAGGTCACTGAATCACAGAGGCAGCTACCTCCATGCTGTTCTTGTGATGGTGAGTGAGTTCTCACAAGATCTGATGGTTTTATAAGGGGCTCCCCACTCCCGCTTCACTCCACACTTCTGTTTCCTGCTGCCATGTGAAGAAAGCACGTTTGCCGCCCCTTCCACCATGACTGTAAGTTTCCTGAGTCCTCCTCAGCCATGAGGCGCTGTGAGTCAATTAAACCTCTTTCCTTTATAAATTACCCAGTCTTGGTATATCTCTACAAGCAGCGTGAGAACAGACTAATACAGCTATTGGAAAGAAACTTTTATTCTGTTTCTCTGGATGGTGGTTTCATCTCGTAGTTCATTAAATAAAATATAAAAATAATGAATTCTAAAGAAACCATTTTTATTTCCCTTTGAAATCACTTTACATAGGTAGATATAACAACACTAAATAACAAGCTCCCATTAGACACTCTTACGCTGTTACTACTTGGTGTGGCCTCTGCACCAGCACCACGAGCATGCACAGGAGCTGGTTAGAAACACAGACTACGTTCCAGACCTAGAAAATGAGAATCTGTATTTTTTTCACTCTGTTGCCCAGGGTGAAGTGCAGTGGCACAAACATGGCTCAGTGTACCCTCAACCTCCTGGGCTCAAGTGATCCTCCGACCTCAGCTTCTCAAGTAGTTGGGACTACAGGTGTGTAGCACCACGTCCAGCTCATTTTTGTACTTTTTGTAGAGACTGGGTCTTACTGTGTTGCCCAGGCTGGTCTTGAACACGAGCTCAAGTGATCCTCCCACACGAGCCTGCCAAAGTGATGGGATTACAGGCATGAGCAACCATGCCCACCTGAGAAAGTGCATTTTAACAAGATTCTCCGGAAATTCACTCTTTAAAATGTGAGAAGAGCTGGTTTGGGAGATACCTAATCCAGTGCCCTGATTCCAGCTGGATAGACAGATATATGGGCCCCTTCATCTAAAAATGCTCTACTATGCTTCGTCCTATAAAAGGCAATTCTTCCATGCAGATGAAGTAGAAGATACATTTGTAAAATGCAGCTGCCTGTAAATAAACCATTTACTGACAAACAGTAATGCGAACTTTAATTTGGAAAAAGCCATCAAATAAAAATTTGCCTGAAAAGTGGCATCTGTGTCAACAAGGCTGCCAAGATATCTTAATGAGGAGAAGAAGAGTCTTTTTAACAAATGGTATTGGGACAATGACACGTACACATAAAAGAACACAACCTAAATCTAAGAGCTAAAACAAGAGAACCCTTAGAAGAAAACACAGGTATAAATCTTTGTGATCTCAGGTTAGGCACTGGTTTCCAAATGCACAACCAATAAAAGAAAAAATAAATTAAATGAATCATTAGAATTTAAAGGATGCACACCACCCAAGAAAGTGAAAAAGATGTTTCACAGAATGCAAGGAAATATTTGCAAACCATGTATCTGATAAGGGACTTGACTAGACTACCTACAAACTCTTACAACTCAATAATACAAAGCACTTTCAGGCCACATCGGATGTCAATGGCACTCATCCACTTCTCTGTGAATCTACTTTCTTGTCTCATTCCTCTCATCCTAATTCCCATTTTCCATCTCTTGAAAATAATGAGGATATATTTTAAACTATAAATATATGCAAATAAGATAAACTATTTTAAAGAAAGTGCCAAAAAATACCCACTATTTACCAAATTTAGATCTTACTCTTACCACTATTACCCACATTTATATCTTATTTGCAATATATATCTTAAAGCCCAATGGCCAGTGTCCATCATTTGAAACAAGATTGCTAATGCTGTACATGAGACTGAGAGAGAGGAAGAGAGCTTGGCTGTGGAAGAAAAGAAGCAAGGGCATCTGTTCTCCCAGACCTGGTGAAGCCAGTGTCACAAGATGTACTCACAGATGACACCCATTTACACCATGCTCTTTCACATGGAAAACAAAACTGCTCTTGCAGAAGCATGAGGTTCTGGTCCTAGTAATCACGGCTACATTAAAGGTTCTTCTAGGACCAGACTGTCGCTCACCCTCCTGACAACAAGATCTCTGACCCATAACACCTAACAGATGACGAGGGCTAGTTTTCTTGAAAGAGATTCACTCTAAGCATCACATTCAAGGTAGTCTCCAAACACAGCTTTCAAAGCACAAGCATTTTCTTTCCAGAGCCCTCACACTGAGACCATGCCTCCATCGGGCTGCTCCCAGCCAAGGAGGGAATATAGCAAGGAGACTTAGGCAGGCCTCTCCCTACAAACTGTGATCCTCATCTGTCCAAGAATTGTAGCTCACTCAAGGACTCGCTACTGAATTTGCCAAAAGTCTCATAGAAATGCACTTCAATCTAAGACCTTTCTTCCTTCCTTCCCTTTTTCCTTCTTAGATGTCGAACCTGCATTTCAATCTGTTTAGCTATTTCCCCTCTCCAGTTTCCCTAACACACATTTCACCAAACAAATCTCTTACATGCCTGTTTCCATCTCAGCATCTGCTTTCCAGAGAACCCAGACTAATGCAATACACAATACTGATGAGCTAGAGCAAAGTCAATAAATACTAATTATTCCATATAAAATCTGTACCATTGGGTCTATATGTAAAAGCCATACTGTCATCCCTCAGAAAAGACATACTTTTTCAGAAAACAAAAAAATTAGAAGCTATGGGTCAAATTGTTGTCACACATCATCTAGACCATACTTTCAACAACATATGCTTCTGTTTTAAATATCTAAAGAAGTTAAATATTTAACTATTTAAATAAAAAGAACTCACATATGACGAGTTTATAAAATATGATGAACTAGTAACTTGTAAAAATGCTGATCGAAAGGCAACTCTAAGGCAAAGGAGTTCAGAATCTTCCTACATACTTACTTTTGTACAGTGCAAGGAATAGCACCATACTGTCTTTCTCAAAGCAAGTTCTCTCTGAACACTTTTTGATTTAATGAATTTATTTGAACACATGGACAGATCAGATATGAAAATTTACTTTGCCCAAGTTACTAAGACTCTAGAATCAAATCCATAGAGTTACTAACTTAAGATTAAACTGAAGTATTATCCATGTCATACTTTAATCAAATCATAAAACAATCCAGAACGTATTTATTGGTTTATGACTGGAATTCATGTTCTTTTTTTTTTTTCTGCAAAAAATACAAAACTCAGTACACAGGAGAGCATACTATAAACACAGGAAGGACAAAGAAAGGAGGAGATCTATACACGGCTCCTGGACGCAGCTCAACAATTTCCTTAGGATTATGAGGCTGCCGAACTTGAGCTTCACTCAGATTTTTGTCTCTCCAACCTTGGATTTAAACACACTCGTCAATTGTAGGATCCAAGGAAACCATCTGACTAACCTGGAGTTAGACAGAATCCTGCATGGATGAAGTAAGGATATTTTCCTTTTGTCCTATAATTTTTTTTCATGACTAAAACAGCCAAAGACCTGAGGTCGGGAGTTCGAGACCAATCTGACCAACACGGAGAAACCCCGTCTCTACTAAAAATACAAAATTAGCCAGGCGTGGTGGTGCATGCCTATAATCCCAGCTACTCAGGAGGCTGAGGCAGGAGAATTGCTTGAACCTGGGAGGTGGAGGTTGCGGTGAGCTAAGATCCTGCCACTGCACTCCAGCCTGGGCAACAAGAGCTAAACTCCATCTCAAAAGAAAAAAGCCAAAGCAAATCTTGTGTTTCTTCTTGAAACTAAGATCATTAGTTGAGACTAGACAATGAAATAGAATAGGAAAAATTAAGTAAGAGAAAAGTAACTGAAGATATGTTTGAAGTAAAAAGAAAGATAGAACAATGCCAGCACTCCCATCATTGCCTTCTGATACAGACTCTAGGCAATTCACCAGATGTGGAACCCATTCTTTCATTCCCAACATCAACTCCTAATCAAAAATAACTTGTCTTTAAAACATTAAACAAAATCTTAGAGTTGAGCAATATTGCAATAAAACCTATTTTACCTTAATCTTTGGACCTAAAGTGGTAAAGTTCTGATGTCCCAGTAAAGCTAGGACAGGACGATGAAATAACACAGCCATCGGTTACTGGTGTCGGAAGAGCCAATCAATCACACATCTGGCTGGCCAGCACAAAGAAGAACTGACGTTCAAGCCTCTTATTCTCCCAACGGGTAATTTTAGACCCAAAAGGCTCTACTTCATATCTTTATTACTTCCTTTGCTTATAATAAAAATCTACTAGTGGTGCTTGGATAGTAGAAAAGCAGGAAGTCAGAAAAGCAAGAAGTTTGGCAGGGTAAGAGAATACATGTTCAACAAACTTCCAACTCAACAGCAAGCTAGACCAATATTGCTATATTGCACAACTTCCCTGGGTGCCAAGATCCAATGTAACTTGTACAACCTATAGCTCAGACTGGGGAGCAACAGACAGAGAAAGCTCAAGCAGTATTTCCTCACCCTCCTGCTGCTTCTGCCTCTCCAGCACCCTCTCCACACTCCCTGAATTACTGCAGAGAAGGAGGATGATATTACAGCTTCAGTGGAATGCTCCCAATTCCTATCAGTTATGCCAGCACGAAGGGAGAAAATAAGCGACTCCAGAAGTGGCAGCAACAGAAGTACATAGTCCTACCAGGCTTCCTAGGAATGCAACTAAAGGCAGAGATCATGAGCCTCTTGACTCATTTTAGAGTTCATTGGTATCTATTCAGAATCATTGAGAGGTCAATGAGAGTAAAAAGGCTTTTCCTCTTTTCATTTCTTCAAAAATTTAACTTCTATATTGTGGCACTCAACAACAAAATCACCAATTCTCTATCTGAATGAGAACCTGTAGAATATACTTGGTGTAACTTATGTCTGCAGAATTAAATTCCAAGTGACTGTGCTAGTTATTGAAAAGCTGGCCGCAGCATGAAAGAGAAATATGAAGTAAATCTTGAAATCTCTTTGCAAGTATCTTCTTCTTTCCCTATTATAGAACCCAATTATTTGAACATACTGGGCTGGTCAGATGGAGTGACCAGGATGTCATAAATCAACAGAGGAAAACACTGTCCATGGAACAGGAGGACAAATGATCTCCATCACTAGCAAGAGGAACAGGCAAGTAGTATTTCTATTACACCCCACTAAGGCAACAGGGAACACAAATGGCAATTCTTCCAATTGTTAGCTTCAGTGCACCACCATCTTTTAACATACATGCAAACATATTTAAATAAAATTCCTGGATTTTCCCTAATCACTATGGTAATATAAAAAAGTAGAATGAATACTAAAATCACCAACAGTGTTTTTGCATTTTCGGTATTTCCTTTCACTCTTGTTTATACATGTCCACATTAAAAAGGAAAATGCAATATTGGGACATGTCTTTGTCTTGTGGTTTTTATAGTCCTTGAAAACATCATTTTCAACGGAGACATATTAGCACCATAATTTAATCATTCCTCTTTAGACCATTTAGGATGCGTCTGCTTTATCATTATCGACAACAGCTGAACATCTTTAGGAATAAATTTGATTTCCTTATGGTAATTTAACTCCTCAGAATTTATCCTATCATGGTATATGAACTTAAAAAAAAAAAACTCCTGCTTGAAATTGATGGTGAAACTGCCTTCCAAAAGAGTTATGCCAATTTATACTCCCACTAGCAGTACATAAGAGTTCTCATTTCACAGTGTTTGCAACAACACGTGGGCAAATCAACCCGCCATCATGATGGGAGAGCAATTATCTGCCTGAATCTGGCCAACCACAACAAAAGGAAATCAGAAGTCTTGCTGGGGCCCTCCAAAGAAAACTCGATTTGCACCCTTCTGTGAGCAAAAAGGAAGAATCAGTTCGCTATCACAAACCTAAAAGGAACCAAGTACCAGCTGTATTACAAGCAGTCATTGAGCTTTCCCCCAGGAGAACAGGAAATATTCTAGCGCTTTTAACAGCCCACATTCACAGAGAAAACATAAAGGGCATTCGCTACCACATGTATTAGCAGCATTAATAAAAGTGTATCTTGTTTCCCCTCACCATTAATTCCAGTCCAGTCCATGAAAACTTGATTACTCTTAGAATGATAAACACAATTTCAAGTTCCAGAATAATCTAAAGTACAAGTTTATGTGTTGTCCAAAATTAAACACACACACTAACAAAAATTAGTGTTTGACAAAAACACTAACCTCATCCGATCCTATTCAATTCCTATCTGTGCTCTTATTCTGGAGGTATGATAAAGTATGCTAAACATTTAGGTTTGCATACATGCTCAAAAGAGAATGGCTATACATCAGGGCTGCTTTAAAACACCAGGTTCAACTTTGAAATACTATTTTATCTCTTGACAAAATCCTGATCAAGATATTTCAACTACAATAGTAGGGCTGAATCAATTCCATTCTGAAGAACTTGTGGTTTGCTTGCATGCCTGTAATGAGGATAAACACTGGTAAAGAACCTCTCTAATTGACAATTTGCAATTTAAAACATTTTGTCAATTCCAGGTTGGTATGTACTCTCCATGGATGTTACCTGACATTACCCAGGAAGAGGGATTTATGATAGTGAGGCAGTGTGTCTTTACGTTAGTAGGGAAAAATAATGCTTCTTAATAATGATAAAAAGAAGAAAAGACAACATACCCTTTGAGAACTAGATAGCAGGGCCACTCAGTAGTTAGAGAACTGAACCACATGCAATTTTTAGGCAGCAGATTTTTTTTCTGTATTCTTTCCCTAACAACAGTGTCCTTTCCAGTTCAAACATTCTGTAGTTTTGTGGGTAACGTCACAGATTTCTTAATACGAGGAGATCAAAAAAAAAATGCCAGAGAATAAACATCTCTTGAGGACATTTATCAAGACTATGCGGCTGAAAGTGAGCTTGACAGGAACTGATTTCCATGCTCACCTGCTGTCAAACCCCCAAATCCACGATGTTCAGAAGCACAGGACTGTTTTCCACAAATGCCCTTTTTTTTTCCCTTTGGTAACTTTTCAGGATCCTGATTACACTGAAAATGACGTAGAAATGACTCAAGAGTTTATGCTTTCAATAAAACAAATAGAGATGTGACAAGAACAGCCAGAGGTGCAGACAGTAGAGGCCTCCTTATCCCGGAGGATCAGGATCAGGGGGACAGTTGCTAATTCATCAAAAGGTGGGGAATCATAAAACAGTGCTCATGAGCTTCCTGGGGCTGCTGTGAGAAATCATAAGCTGGGTGGCTTACAATAACAGAAATGTTTTCCCCTCACAGTTCTTGAGGTTAAAAGCCCAAAATCAAGTGTCTGCAGGACTGGTTCCTTCCGAAGATGCTGAGGGAGAATCTGTCCCATGCTCCTTCCTCACTTCCGGTGACAGCAATCCTTGAGCTTCTGGGCTTCTGGCTGCATCACTCCAATGTCTGCCTAAGTCTTCTCTCTAGCCATGTCTGTGAGTCTGTCCCTCATGGCTTTCTTACCGGGACACAGTCATACCAGGTCTATGGCCCACTCTAATCTAGTGTGACCTCATCTGTTTTTTGCTGTTTGTTTTTTTGAGACAAGGTCTCACCCTGTTGCCCAGGCTGGAGTGCAGTGGCATGGACTCAGCTCACTGCAACCTCCACCTCCTGGGGTCAAGCAATTTTCCTGCCTTGGCCTCCCACGTAGCTGTGGGACTACAGGTGTGTGCCACCACGCCCTGCTAATTTTAGTATTTTTTGTAGAGATGGAGTTTCACCATGCTGGCCAGGCTGGTCTCAATCTCCTGGCCTCAAGTGATCCACCTGCCTTGGCCTCCCAAAGTGCTGAGATTACAAGTGTGAGCCACGGCTCCACCCAATGTGACCTCACTTATCTTAACTAATTGCATCTGCAAAGACTATTTCCAAATAAGGACATATTCTGAGGTGCTGGGTGGGCATGAATTTTGGGAGGACACTATCCAACCTAGTACGCAACAATACACTCAAATTTTACATTTTTTTTCTTTTTTGAGACAGGGTCTTGCTCTGTTGCCCAGGTGGAGTACGGTGGCACTATCACAGCGCACTGCAGCCTTGACCTCCTGGGCTCAAGCGATCCTTCCACCTCAGCCTCCCGAATACCTGGGACGACAGGCATACACCACCACACCCAGCTGAGTTTTTAATTTTTTTGAAGAGATGGGGTCTCACTATGTTGCCCAGGCTGGTCTCAAACTCCTGGACTCAAGTGATCCTCCCACCTCAGCCTCCCAAAGTGCTAGGATTACAAGCATGAGCTACCATGCCCAGCCTTAACTTTCTATACAAACTTAAAGTATGTAACTACACATTCATTCTGCAGTCTTTGCTCACTTCGGTTTCCTATCGCTGTACCTAGTACATTCGGGGGTTCCCCAGTCACTGCCTGCTGAATAATGAACTAATGAGCCTTTGACACAGGACCAATGCCTTTCCTAGGAGTACAGATCTGCTGAAGGATGGCATCTCTCTCACATAAACCCCAGCCACTATCTCCAGGGTCATTCCCTCTAGCACAGACTGAGAAGGTAAAAGAAAGTAAAGATGCCTGCAAAGCCATCTGAGTTAAGATGCCTTAAGGTTTATACTTCCTTCCCCCAACCCCCAATCCTTTCAGCATTCTCACCCACATTTAATTCAATGGCAATTATTTGTAATAAACTAAACTTGTCTTGGTGGCTTTCCAAGGGACCCAAACTAGATTCAGTGAAATTATCATCTCTCCTTTCACATTCATACATAATCTGCTGGCACGGAAGTGGTGATGGTTAATTTTGCATGTCAACCTGACTGGGCTCAGGATTGCTCAGACAGCTGGTAGAACAGTATTTCTTGGTGTGTCTGTGAGCGTTTCCAAAGAGATCAGCATTTGAATCTGTGGACTGAGTAAGGAGATCCACCCTTGCCAATGTGGAAGACCATCATCCAGTCCTTAGAGGGCCAGAATAGAAAGGCGAAGGAAGGACTCATTCTCTTTTCCTTGAGCTGAGACATCTTCTCCTGCCCTTAGATATCAGAGCTCCTGGTTCTCAGGCCTTTGAACTCTGGGACTTACACCGTTAGTTCTCAGGCCATCAGCGTCAGACTGAATCACACCACCAGCTTTTCTGGATCTCTAGCTCACAGGTGGCACTTGGTGGGACTTCTTGGCCTCCATAATCACATGAGCCAATTCTCATAATAAATCCCCTCACAGAAATATCCTATTGGCTCTGTTTCTCTAAAGAATCCTGATACTGACACGTAAATACAACTGGAATAAACAAGTGTGGGAATAAACACATATAACACTAGCTAAGCATATGACACAACGGATGAAGAAGGTATCTGTGGCCGCCAGCTACAAACACTCTCTGCACCAGGGACAAGATATGACTGACAGGCAATGGTAGCACCAGCCCTTGAGAGCCAGGCAAGAGACCTCCTGCTACATGAGGTCGGAATGCATGGCTCTGGGGTGTAGGCGGTGGAGAGAGGGAGGGGGAAGGCAACCAGGGAAGCTTTTTAAGGAAAGTGATCTTTTAGCTGAGCCTTAGAAAATGAAGTAAGAGATTTCCAGTTGAAAAAGTCAGGAAATGGCTTTCTGATCAGGGGAATGAGCAAGGCACAAGCACGGAGGTGGGAACTAAACCACCACGTGTGCAGACCACAGACGTTTCTGCACTGGCCAGTAAGAGCAGACGGCAGGAGATGAAGGCCTGGCGGGTCCAGAGTGTCGTCAGCTTTGAATTTTAGAACCTCATTCTCATCTTTTCTAATTTTTGTTTGTTTGTTTGTTTGACATGGGGTTTTGCTCTGTCACCCAGGCCAGAGTACAGTGGCACAATCATAGCTCATTGCAGCCTCAATCTCTTGGGCTCAAGAGATTCTCCCACCTCTACTTCCTGAGTAGCTGGGACTACAGGCACGCACCACCACACCCAGCTCATTTTTTTAATATATATTTTTAGCAGAAATGGGGTCTCATTATGTTGCCCAGGCTGGTCTCAAACTCCTGAGCTCAAAGCAGTCTCCTCCTTCTCTTGCCAACTCAGCATCTCAAAGTGCTGAGATTACAGGTGTGAGTCACTGTGCCTGGCCTACAGCCTCATGCTGATGAGTGTAGAGAGCACAGACTGCAGATGGGGCAGGGCAGGGGGGAAGGACAGCCAGTCAGGAAGGCATTACAGGTTTGGGGGGTCCAGGGTGGCGGTAATGCGCACGAAGGGCAGTGTGCAGATTCTAGCAACAGCCAGGCTGTCGCACTGAGAGGACCTGGTGACACAGGACACGGGTGGTAGAGAAAGGCTCTCTGGCACCTCCACAGGCACCTGTCTTGCATTTCAGTGCTCCTCCAAAGCCTTCCCCCTCTGCCTGGAATATCCCTCCTCCTGTCTAGAATGCACAGTGTCTCTTGAACCTGGCATTGTACCTAACATATTAGGCACCAAAAAGTTGTTGCAGAAATGAATTAATAGATGCTCCTGCCTTAAAAAGAGAAGATATACATGAACAATAGGTAATAATGTCGTTTTGGCCAGTCAACGATTTTTGTTTAATGTCCAAACCAATACGGCTGAAGGGACTGTTTAATAATAAGTATGTGTTTCCTGGAAACATTGAAAAAAAGAATAGTCAATACCAGAGTGCATTCACTTCCTGACCACCTATTAAGGGTCAAGAGCTCTTCTGGGGTGAAACCAAAAAAGTGGTTTTTGTTGATTGAATGCTATGGAGAGTTGCAATCGCCATTTAGATTCCTTTTAATGCTATACCTGCCTGGTTATTTCATTATCATTGCTGTTCCCATGTTTTTCATATTTTACTAGCAATGCATGTTGGGTTTCTGGGGGGAGTTTTTCTGAGACAGGGTCTCGCTCTGTCGCCCAGGCTGGAGTGCCGTGGCAGGATCTCAGCTCATTGCCATCTCCACCTCCCGTGTTAAAGTGATTTGCATGCCTCCGCCTCTCGAGCAGCTGAGATTATAGGTGCCTGCCATGACACCCAGCTAATTTTTGTGTTTTTAGTAGAGACGGGGTTTCACCACGTTGGTCAGGTTGGTCTCAAACTCCTGACTTCAAGTGATCCGCCCACCTCAGCATCACAAAGTGCTGGAGTTACAGAAGCCACCACGCCTGGCCTGCATATTGTTAAAAAACAAAGTTTGTAAATTTGTAGAGAGTGTGCTCCGCAATGTGGGGGAGAGGGCACACCACTGGAAGAAAAACAGGTAAAATCCCAGAGGCCTAAGAGTAAGAACTTGTGCATGAAACACCAGTCTGAGACCAAACCACAGTCATAAAGATTTAAATGCAACAATCCCTGTGTCCCAAACAACACCCTTTGCCTTCCTGAGCCCTTTCAAGGGGGGACAGTTGAGGTGCACAACTTGCAAAGTTCACAGAAATGAGCCACGAGTGGTCACTCCCTCATTTCACTGCCTGGTCACCAACAACTCACTGAACGAGGTACAGTCCCACCTGAGTGGGGAGCTCAGGTTCTCCCTGACCTCAGGCTGCCTGCAGACAACACAACCAAACTCCTGGGAAGTAATGTGGATAACAGATCACGAGTCACCAGGAACAGCTCTGCTGCAGTGTTCATTCCTCAAGATTCACAAAAAGTTGTTCCTGAACTAACCTCAACAGGGCATAGAATTTTCAGTGTTCCATCCACAGTGTTTACCATGTAACCAACAGAAAGGGGTGGCTCACAAGATTAAGGCCATGGTGATAGACAAAATGTTTACAAATTATCCTTGTAGTTGCTGGAGGTCAAGTAGGCCTGGGGGCCAAAGCGAGGGCAGCCAGGAATACTCAAAGGGGTCACGGTAACAGGTGTTTATCAGCTAGTATGAAAGAATGTCTATATTAATAACTAGTGACAGATGAAAACTCTAACACAGGAATAGAAAACCAAATACTGCATGTTCTTACCTCTGAGTGGGAGCTAAATGATGAGAGCACATGGATACATGGAAAGAACAATAGACACTGGGGCCTTTCGGAAGGTGGAGAACTGAGGAGGGAGAGGATCAGGAAAGATAACCAGTGGGTACTAAGCTTAATACCTGGGTGACCATATCATCTGTGCAACAAACCCCCATGACACAGGTTTACCTATGTAACAAACCTGCACATGTACCCCTGAATTAAAAAAAAAAAAAAAGTTTAAAAAAGAGAGATGAAAACCAACCCTGAGTTAAGAACCTCAGAATAGGAGTTGGTAAACTTTTCTCTTTACAGAAAAGTTTACCTTTTCTGTAAAGAGCCAAAGAGTAGATATTCTAGGCTTTGCAGACCACGTGTTTTTTTGCAACTATTCAACTCTGCCACTGTAGTGTAGAAGTAGTCATAGACAGCACATAACTAAGTGCCTGGTTGTGTCCAATATAACTGCACAAAGACAGACAGCAGGACAGATATGGCCCGCAGGCTGGCATTTGTGATCCCTGTCTTACAGCATAGCAGAGCTAACAGTCCTAGCAGTCAATCAAGTCTCCAGCCTCAATCTCATTAGCAGTGTCTTACCAACTGATTTAACCAAGCACCAATGATTCTTCTGTGCATGCTTGATGTTTACAGACTCCAAGACAGCAAGTCAAAGTCAGCAGTCAAACCCCTCTCCCTTAAGTAAGATACTCACCCAGAAAAATCCGTAGTGAGAATTCCATAGTGGAAGATATATATTCGGCTGATGTGACATATTGTAAGATATCCCATTGCTACAAAAAGGAGTATCTGGAAGCAAAAACACAGATGATCAGATATTCATGCATAACAATAATACATCCAATTAATGTTCCCCTCCTCCTCTCTTCACCCTCCATATGCAATCAGTCACGATGTCCTATCTGGTCCAGTGACATCCCAGTCCACCTTTCCACCCACTAATCTGGCTGAGGCCTTCATCTCTTCTTACCTGGACCACCACAGTGGCTCTCAGCCTTAGCTGCATAATGGAACGGAGCTTCGCAAACCACAGATCCCTGCAACCTGCTCCCCAGCTATTCCTGTTTCATTGGTACCAGCCACACCTGGCAGGTGTAATGGCAACATGCGGCCAGGGCTGGGAATCACTACCTGTAAGGTCTCACACTCAAGAGTCTCCTCTCCACAGCCCTCATGTTTACATGATGATTTGTGTAAAATACAAGTCATCGCCATATTATTCTCTTGGCTTCCATTCTCCTGTTTTTCTTCCCACTTCTCTGGTTAATTCCTCCAAGGCTCCTTGCTCAGCTTGCCTTCCTCCACCTACTCCTCCAATGTTAGCATTTTCAAGCTCAGCTTGGGACCCTGCCCATCCATGCCTCAGGCTTCAATTACCACTTACTCATGAGCACCCCCTGGCTTCCTTTGGAGATGCGTTCCTGACTGCCTTATAGTGTATGTTAGCAATACACACACAAGCCACATAAACACACATGTCCACATATAAGTACTTGTCAATTACAAACATTTATCAATGTGTGATTAGTAATACAGGTGATAAGCTGTGCAATGAATGTTTATGTCTCCCCAAAATTCCTATGTTTAAATCCTAACCCCCAACAGTAGGAGGTGGGACCTTTGAGAGGTGACTAGGTTATGAGGGTGGAGCCTTCATAAATGCGATTAGCTCCCCTACAAGAGACCCCAGAGAGTGCTCACTCTTTGTGCTATGTGAGGATACAAGAAGACAGCAGTCTGCAACCCAGAAGAGAGTCCTCACCAGAACATGCTGGAACCCTGTTCTCAGATTTCCAACCTCCAGAACTGAGAAATATTAATAAATTCCTGTTGTTTATAAGCCACCCATTCTATACAACTTTGTTATAGCAGTCCCGGCTAAGACAAAATTAACAATCATCTCCCTGACCAAACTGTAAGCTCCATGAAGGCAAAGATGGTCACCTGTGCTTTGTTCACCATATCCACCTACTGTGTCAAATGAATAAACAACTCTGTGACTGCTACTCTTCTTAAAAGTCTCCAGTGGATCCCACTCTCTAGTGAAATTGCAACCCCTGAACAGAGCATGCAAGGTGCTTCACACGCTATGCTCTTCCTCATCTTTCTGGACTCATCTCCAGCCATGCTCCATGCCTACCTTAGTCTTAAATCACACTGCACTGCTCATGTTCCATAATTAAACCCTGTATTTTAGGCAAGACGTCTTTCTGTGTGCTCCTTCTTCTGCTGCAAGTCCCTTCTCCACTCCATAGTCTATCTGGAGCCTGCCTAATTTTCAGATAAGACTCAGCTCCAAAGTCATCTCTTCAATGTTACGTGGCTTGGTCTTACTCCACGGATCCCGCCATACCTCCTGTTTCTCCCCCCAGCACAATTCATTGCTCCACTGTCTGTATATCTCTAGTACTACATGCCAACATACATAATTACAATATTAGAATTATTTACGTATGTGTCTGTTTCCCCAACTCACTGTGACCTTGAACGTCTCCACCCTTGACCTGACACATGGGAGGGGTTCAGTTACTGTTAGCTGAAATGAACTGAAATGAATACATTACATATTTTAAATGGTTCAGGAACCCATCAGACACAGACATAAATTCGGAAGGTATAACTTTTAAATAGGTGCCATAAAACAGGGAAGATGTATATTCTGATATTAAATTATATTGAAAGCACATATTCACATTAAAATAACTCCCGAAGACTAGATCAGCCTAAGGAACAGTAAAGCAGGGATAATAAAAATTCATTTGGTAGTAAGGGATCGCCAGACTTTAAGTAGTGTGAAGGGGTTCTGTCAACGCTAAAGCACTATGTAACTTTTAAGAGCTCTTCACCATTATCTGCAAAGTGGTGACTATGCAGAAAAGATTTTTTCTCTACCGTGGGTTCATCCTAAACCACTTCCAAACCAGGAAGATGGTCAATAAGGCAAATGATTAAGAGAAAATAAACAACTCCCTTAGGAGCGGAGCGGAAGTGGAATGAAGTTAGGCCTCATCACCTCCAGCAACTGTTCCCTTTCTCCAGCCAGTTCATGACGCTCAAGGCAGAAACACAAAGCAGACTCAACAGACAGATTCTTCCAGGACCACTTCCAATGTGGCCATGCCTGCTGCTTCCCCCTTTGTCCTCAACAGGAGCTACACCCGTACCTTCCTCTGGCCCACAGGGGAAAGAAAGCAAATGCAACTCAATTGTTGTAGTAAGACCCCACCTGCCAAGGATGGTGCCAAGTGCTGAGTCCCAGTACAACAGGGCAACGCATTCGTGCCCTGGCCAAACCTAAAACATCTAAGGAATCAGGAAGTGGTAGTGAGAACATGTATTCTAGAGACAGACTGATAGGGTTTGGCTGTGTCCCCACCCAATCTCATTTTAAATTGTAGCTCCCAAATTCCCACATGCTGTGGGAGGTTCCCAGTGGGAGGTAACTGAATCATGGAGTCTTTCCCATGCTGTTCTCGTGATAGTGAATAAGTCCCAAGAGATCTGATGGTATTATAAAAGGGGATTTCCCCTACACAAGTTCCCTCTTGCCTGCTGCCATGTAAGATGTACCTTTCATCTTCCACCATGATTGTGAGGCCTCCCCAGCCACATAAAACTGTGAGTCCACTAAACTTCTTTTTCTTTATAAATTACCTAGTCTCAGGTATGTGTCTATCAGCAGTGTGAAAACAGACTAATACACAGACCAGTATGAGCTCAAATCCCAGCACTGGCAGAAGCAATCCCTGGTGGGAGAAGTTGACGAAGCAGTTATTCTAGGAAGGAGACGCGTGGTAGAGATTGGCACCTAAGACACGGTGGTTACATGGGTGTGTTCACTTTGTGGAAGCTCATCAAACTATTTACTTATTTACCTCTCAGTTTTTACTGTCTCATCTCAGAAAAAAAAAACTATATTCCACAGTGTTGTCCTAGAGTTAATATATTTGAAATAATAAAATATTAAGTAACAAATTAAATGATATATTACATAATCGTTTACATGTTGAAAATGAAATAAAGTATATTAAAAAGAGCTTGGCTTAAGATTTGGCACAGCACACAGACTCCAGCATTGATAATGGCATCACCAAGTTCTCACGCTAGGTGCTGTGACCTAGGAGACACAAGCCATGTTCTGCTCCAGTTGGTTCATGTAGCACAAACTGATGCCCGTGACCTCTACCCAACACAGTGGCTTGGGAAGGAAACACAGGTGGTATCCCCAAAACTCTCTAGACAAATGCTGTAGAATAGTCCAGAAATAGGTTAGTTTGAGCCGGGCGCAGTGCCTCATGCTTGTAATCACAGCACTTTGGGAAGCTGAGGCAGGCAAATCACCTGAGGTCAGGAGTTCAAGATCAGCCTGGCCAACATGGTGAAACCCTGTCTCTACTAAAATTATAAACATTAGCTGGGCGTGGTGCTGGGTGCCTGTAATCCCAGCTACTTGGGAGGCTGAGGCAGGAGAATCAGGGGAGGAATTAACTGGGGAGGAAGAGGTTGCAGTGAGCCAAGACTGTGCCACTGCACTTCACTCTGGGCAACAGAGCAAGGCTCGGAAAGAAGGAAGGAAGGAAGGAAGGAAGGAAGGAAGGAAGGAAGGAAGGAAGGAGGGAGGGAGGGAGGGAGGGAGGGAGGGAGGGAGGGAGGGAAGGGGTTAGTTTCATATGGCAGCAAATAATAATCTTTCCCTCCTTCTCTCAGCCATGTAATGGAACTCTTATCACTGATTCTGTCAAGTAAAGGGGGAGCAATTCACACAGAATCATTACATCATGGTACTGAACAGAACTTGTGTTCAAACTGCTGCAAACCCAGCATTTTGCAGGTGGGAAATGTGACACACGGAGAAGCTGCATGACCTGTCCAAACTCACACTGCTAGGAGGACCTCGATTTCCTGACTCCAGTCCAGAGCTCTTTCCACAAACAGGAAACAACGCTGAGATTTTTAAAAAATTTACATTGAGTTCATCCAAGGGGAATTGTGAACAATGTCGACTTCTACAATATTGGTAACCAGAAAGGCAAACCGAGAGAAGCATCTTTTGCCAGCATCTCTCCTTGTTGGTCTGATGGCAGAGACCCTGCTACCACAATAATACTGTGGTTGCACAGTCGTACCCTGTCTGTAAATCACGTGGCTCTGCCGAGGCCGGAGGATTCCATTCCTGGACACTAGAAGGGAACACCGTGAACCTGAACACAGTGAACCCAGGCCCGCCATGAAACAAGCGTGTGTATAAAGTTCCCGACGCTCTGAAAAACGGACCACACCCCATCAGCATCACACAAGTGTGGAGAGAACGGACAAATTACAATCTGTAAGGAAGTTCGAAAATGTGCTGTACAGTGGCACCAACATTATTATTAATCATTTACTACTTAACTGTTTCCAAAATCAAGTTTTGGAAAAGCCAAGCATTTTCATTCACTAGTTAAAAAATAAAAGCTTTTATCATCATTCTGTCATCATATGAAACATTTCCAAAACCCATTCTTTCCAAATTAGAAAAATAAATTTCCTATTTCCTTTCTGGAAGAGAAGTGGCACTATCCCCTTCAAGCAGGTCAATGAGAAGAAAGATGGTTAGAATTCTAATTTTCAGAGCTCATTTGGATACTGTGTTGAATGACTATAAAATGTAAAGGGATGAAAAAATATTCTCCCTGGGAAACCAAAAATGTGTTATAAGTAACTATAAGATCATACAGTGAAAAGTTAAATTTCAACATTTTTAAGAAGGAAAACTATTGTACCAACAGTGATTAATCAAAAAGCTTTCGGAAGCTGAAATAACACGCCTGCTTTTCAGAGAGGCCGTCAGCATCCATAAAAGGACAAATATCTTGGCGCCAGGCGCCATGGCTCATGCCTGTAATCCCAGTACTTTGGGAATGTGAAACCCCGTCTCTATTAAAACTGTAAAAAATTAGCCGGGCATAGTGGCACGCGCCTGTAGTCCCAGCTACTCAGGAGGCTGAGGCAGGAGAATCCCTTGAACCCAGGAGGCGGAGGTTGTAGTGAGCCAAGATTGTGCCATTGCACTCCAGCCTGGGTGACACAGCAAGACTGACTCAAGAAAAAAAAAAAAAAAAAAGGTGAGGGGCGGAGGCGGCAAATATCTTTTAAAAGTAATTCAGCCATTCATTCTATAAATATTTATTGAGCTCTTACTTGTGCCAGGTATTGTTTCTGGCTTGGAAGATACAACAGTGAACAAGAGACAGAAAAATCTTTGTTTTCATAGAACTTACACTGCAGTGTTCCCGAAAGGCAGGGCGAATCCTGAGTTTTCAGAAAGACCACGTGAAACAGAGACCATGTAAAACAGACACCCAGGCATCTCAGCTGATTATCCAAGCATGCTGCCTCCAAGGTAGACTTAAACTACTTCCGTACTTTGAAATCAAAATATCATAGTGAAAATATTTCTTAACAGTTTTATTGTACATATAGAAAGTATACAATTTAATAAGATTTGAGATACACAGATACCCAGCAAACTATCACCAGATTCAAGAGAGTGGAACTATCCATTACCCCTGAGAAGTTTCCTCATGCCTCTATGTGAATCCTTCCACAGCTCCCTGCACCACCCCAGTTAACTTGTGAGCTTTTGTCACTACAGATTAGTTTGCATTCTCTAAAGTAGAATTTGTGCGGTTTCCTTCACCAAGCATGTTTGTTTTGAGACTCATCCACGTCATTGTGTATCCCGATCTTGCACTGTTTTTATTGTGTTGAACATCTGAGTTGCTTCCAGTTTCGGGCTGTCACAAATAGAGCAGCCGAGCCCTGACACAATCTCTTTCACCTGAGGCCCAACTTGCATCGACCTTTTTCATAAAGCCTTCTCTGAAGGTGCCAGCCTTTGGGGCTCCCCCATCCCTCCTGATATTCTAAATAAACTAAGATATACCACTTGCAGAAAATGGGGAAGGTACATCCTTATACTGGAAATATATTTCAAAGATCACAAAAAAATCTCACCTTGCACTGTTCATCCCCCCATATCTTACCTGTGAATATTGGAGGCACTTGCAGTGACCATGATGGCATAGCACAGTAACACAAGCACAAAAAGATGCACAGAGTACCTTTAAGACATAACAGTGGAGGGGAGGAATGAATATATTTATATCAACATACCTACTGGTTGCCCAAACTGTGAATCTATCACTACCCCCACCAAAAACACAAATGATCAATGATCAGTGACTCATGTTTATGTAAGAGAAAATAAACCAAATATTTCCTTCTACGTAATTAAGATGCTGTATCTTACAATGACACAAGAAAGTCATAACACAGTTTGCCAACTGCAGGGCTAATAATGTCAGGAATCCGTAAGTGAAATGCTTACACTTTTTTCACATATGCAACTGAGAGTCCAGAGAGATGAGTTCTTTCTTTAAGACTTTATTTTTTAAACCGGGCTTCCCCCAGATACCAAGACTTCTACCTGGTGGCTGATTTAAAATACTCATCCTTTCTTAGATATTTGTTGAAGGACTGGAGCAGTATTCTAGTATAGTGCCCTGAACAAATTCACAGAATTCTTAAAGGTTTACTTCTAAAAATGTTGGTCTCTAAAACATCTTCCCGAACACCTGTTAGGGTATTTGCGCTGCTTACTAGTAGTAGGAAAGTATAATTTAGTAGCTTTCTCTGTTAAAGGATGATTCACATTCCCTAAGACCAGCACTAAACCCATTGTTCTACACTGGTGAAATGCAGGACTCACACCAACGTCTCTAGCAGTGATGCAAGAAATACACCAACATCTACGATAGTTAGGAAAGGTTCCTTCTGGGAAAATTTAACCATACAGCATCCCATTTACATGACTGGGAGGGATCTGTAGAAGCATAGTTTTAAGAAAAAGGCTGGTCATGGTGGCTCATGCCTATAATCCCAGAACTTTGGGAGGCCGAGGCAGGCAGATCATGAGGTCAAGAGTTCGAGACCAGCCTGACCAACACGGTGAAACCCTATCTCTACTAAAAATGCAAAAATTAGCTGGGCTTAGTGGTGTGTGCCTGTAGTCTCAGATACTCAGGAAGGTGAGACAGGAGAATCGCTTAAACCCGTGAGGCAGAGGTTGCAGTGAGCAGAGATGGCACCACTGCACTCCAGCCTGGGCAACAGAGTGAGACTCCATCTCAAAAAAAAAAAAGAAAAAGAAAAAGAGAAAATGAACTCTACTTACTTCCAGTTCCAATGGATGGTCAGTTTATTGGCTCTTACAGTAAGTGGAGATTCCAGGTTCTTACAGTAAATGGAGATTCCTGCAATGTCTTCATTATCTTACTATAAGGTACTTACAATATAACATTTTACATTACATATTTTATAATACCATCTATGTCTTGCTTTAGTGCAATTCCAAGAACATTGCCACAAAACATCCACATGACCAATATTAGACTGAATGAGGCTCATACTCACCAGCCGAAACAGAAGATGACAAAATAGATGCCAAAAATGGTGGCAACTGCGTGCCGGACATCAGAGCTGGTTTTACCAGGACGTAAGTAGATGCGAAACCAGAAAGCAGCAAACAAAGCAACGAGCTGGCATGCCACAAAATTCACCTATGGTGGGGGTGGGGAGAGAAAATAAAAATCTTTATTGTTTCACCTATGTGTGAATTTGCTCTTGTTTTTTACAGATTTCCACATCAAGATGCTTCTCAGACTTGGATTTGTTCTTTCTCCCCCAGTAGATTGTTTGGAGGAGGAAATGAATACAACAGAACAAGATAACTATACCCTTGTGTGGTATAAAAAGCGCCAAACCCAACAGTTTCTTCTCTAACCTTTAAGACTGGCCAAGGTTGTTTTCCCACCCACAAGCAGGGGGCTTTTCATGGAAACACCTAAGCTAACTGTGAGCTCTGTTTACTGGGTCTCTTTTCTCACCCCCAGCAGGACCCTAAGACAAAGAAGGTGTTCTTTTAGAGACGCAAAGTTTAACAGAAGAGCTCCCTTATTTGGTACCTAGGAAATCAAACTGTTCTCCAAAGTGATCACCAGTTGTTTTCTGACTCTAAGAATGACTCGCATTCCCTAAGACAGGTACTAAACCCATCGTTCTGCTCTAGCAAAATCCAGGACTCACATCAATGTCTCATTCTAAACTGGCATCCAATAAACAGGAGCATTCCTCAAATTCCAGGTGTGACACTGAAGATCTACAAAGAGTGACAGAGCTCTGCATTCAACGTCCAATGCCACGCCTGTTTAGTGATGCAAGGTAGACACCAAATTTCCTTAGAAAAATCTCAGTGGTCTACCTCTTAAGAATATTGTGCCTAAAACATTTGAAAATGTCCTGAAATCTATAGAAAGGGTCAGTTGATTTTAAAAAACAAAAAACAAACATGTACCTTTGCAGTTTAAATTTACCCAAATCAAATTCTAAACACATTAAGTGATTTAACCATTCATTAAAACTAGAAAAGTAACTGAAACTCTGGGAGGTAGGCATGGAGGGAGTAGACACTAGCTCAATGTGTGCTCATTTTGCCTGCCCAATAAAAAACAATACTCTAGACCCTTTATAACTCATAGAAAATGCTGCTTTCAAAAAATTTTTGTTTTTGTTTTGTTTTGAGACAGAGACTCACTCTGTCACCTAGGCTGGACTGCAGGGGTGTGATCTCCACTCACTGCAACCTCCGCCTCCCGGGTTCAAGCAATTCTTCTGCCTCAGCCTCCTGAGTAGCTGGGACTACAGGTTTGTGCCACCGTACCTGGCTCATTTTTTTTTTTTAATTTGTTGACCTGTAATCCCAGCACTTTGGGAGGCTGAGGCAGGCAGATCACCTGACATCAGGAGTTCGAGACCAGCCTGGCCAACATGGTGAAACCCTGTCTCTACTAAAAATACAAAAATTAGCCAGGCTTGGTGATGGGCACCTGTAATCCAAGCTACTCAGGAGGCTGAGGCGGGAGAATCACTTGAACCTGGGAGGCAGAGGTTGCAGTGAGCTGAGATTGTGCCACTTCACTCCAGCCTGGGCAACAGAATGAGACTTCATTTCAAAAAACAAAAATTAGTAATAATAAAATAAAACATAAATAAATAATAAAAAAAAATAGTTGACCATACTGAGTTTCACCTTTCCAAAAATCTCTTCTCACCACTGCCCGTCTTCACTTTCTATCCTGAAAGAGAAGTGACTTGCGAACCTATCCTGCAGGATTTGGTCATAACTACTCACCTAGGCTGAATGAACAGCCAACGAACACACAGAAACACAAAATACGTACAGAAAAAAGATCACCTTAGCAAAGTTCAAAATGTAAAGGAATTGGCAACTGGAAAGTCTGAAAGTTATTATCACAGGTGACAGATCACCTATGATAACAGCTAATTTTTTTTTGTATGTAGTAGAGATGAGGTTTCACCATGTTAGACAGGCTGGTTGCAAAGTTCTGACCTCAGGTGATCTACCTGCCTCGGCCTCACAAAGCACTGGGATTACAGACGTGCACCACCACGCCTGGCCCACAATTTTTTTAAAAAGGTCCAGGCTGGAGTGTGATATGAATTTCTTTGTGTTAGCTTTCTTTCTTTGGCTGGCTCCTATCTACACTGGTGGCTGGTGGAGAATATAACCATCTCTGCAGCCAAGTGCAGCTGGTTCCCACCACAATTCGTATAGGCACAGAGTTCAATTTTTGTTCTTTTCCTCTATAAAGGGTCAACAAAATCAGAGGCCTGATGTAGATTGTGCACAGAATAAAGGCATTAACTGGCAACTACTGCTGAGCTGTTAAGAACTTGCTTCTCCAGCCTCCTTCCTGCTTGCCTTCTACCATCTCCTTTTCCACCCAGCATTCAGACAGCAGCCTAAGTCTTCTGTGTCCTTTCTTCTACGGGGAGAGGCAATCCAACCTACCACAAAGAATCAATCTCTGGGTTGAAAGCTCCTAAGCCACATTCTTTGGTTTTTTTGTTTTGATGTGTGTGGGTTTTTCTGTTCTGTTTTTTGAGACAGGGTCTCACTCTGTCACCCAGACTGGAGTGCAGTGGTGTGATCTAGGCTCACTGCAACCTCAACCTCCGAGGCTCAAGCCATCCTACCACCTCAGCCTACCGAATAGCTGGGACCACACCACCATACCCAGCTAATTGGTTTTTTTTTTTAAGTTTTGTAGAGACAGGTTTCAACATGTTGCCCAGGCTGGCCTTGAACTCCTGGGCTCAAGCAATCTGCCCACCTTGGCCTCTCAGTGTGCTGAGATTATAGGCATGAGCCACCACACCTAGCCTCCAAGTCGAGTTTTATAAACCTGAAGAAGAGACAAATCTGAAAGTCAAATCAGTTTCCAGAAACTGGGGGGGGGAATCTGTTTCTTTTAATTCCAAAAGTTTGTTTTCCTAAACCAAAAGCAAAGCTAAAGAATGAACACAAAGAATTTCTACTGTAATTATGGAGGGAAGGAAAGCTCTGGATGATGGAAGGGATACTTTTCTGTACAAAAGGAGATAGCAAGCTTAGTCAACAGGCTGGAGGAGGGATGTCTCCAGTTTCAGTGGGAACAGAACGCGCCCTTAGATACATGTGTGAAGGCTCACATGACACAGGAGCACAAAGGAGCTAAAACCACAGAAACTGATGGGCTCCCTCAAGAAGTCTGGGACGATGGAGGGATCCCAGTTGAAGAGACAGTTGTCTGGCTTCTCAGAGTGCAGCCAAGGGAGGTGGCCAGCCCTGTAGGAAAGCTCTGCTTCTGAGAGGCTTAGTGGCTGTCAAGTCACACAGACCTGGGCACCTCACAGCTCCCTCCCAGGCTCTGGGAACAACAGAGGGGCAGGATGAGAGCTGGCAGACCTGAGGAGGTCTTGAAGTTGGACGGAGGAGACCATCAAGTGTGAATCAGCCACTTGTAACCATGGAAGCACCTGCAGGGAGCAGCAGATACAGCAACAAGAGGCCGACATCAGGACCATGAGGACGTGCTCCACTGGAGCAGAGGTCAGCCAGGCCCCAGTGGCAGGACAAGCTGCCCTCACCAAGGCCAGGAAGGACTGTCAACTCCTCAGGGCTTAGATTCTCCCCCAGGTGAAGGGATGCACAAGCCTTCAATATAATCAGCCCTGCACTGGAATAAGTTGCCTAAAACTGCCCATGTAGCATGAAAGCCACATTAAGTTTATCAGGGAGAAACTTAAAAGTTACACTGTTGGCATACTGTGTCTGTGCCTGTATATTTTAAACCCACTATTATTGCCCCATAGGAAATATGCACAAAAATTTTTTTATGAAAAATATTCATTTCAGGGTGACTTCAAGTAGCAAAAAGAAGGAATGTCAAAGTTCAACAATTAGTAAAGACACTGGTTAGCACATGAAGAAAATAAAGGATGTGCCCTACATCACTGTCCTTTTTTGACATAACATGGTAGTGTTTGCTATAAGCCATAACTTCTGACTGATTCTTGGAAATTCATTCATTGGATACTACAAAGCTAACGCTAAAAAATATTGAGGCATTATTGCAAGACATCATGATGTAAAAGCAACCTAAATAGAGGAAAACAGAAGGATAGTAATCAATGGTAAATCCATTCAATAGAAAACTATGCCATCACTAAAAACAAGCATTATAGGCTGGGCACAATGGCTCATACCTACAATCCCAACACTCTGAGGGGCTGAGACAAGAGGATTGCTTGAGACCAGGAGTTTGAGAACAGCCTGAACAACACAGCAAGAATCCCATCCCTACAAAAAAATAAAAAATAAAACATTAGCTGGGTGTGATGGTGAGCACCTGCAATCCTAGTTACTCAGGAAGCAGGAGGATTGCTTGAGCCTGCTGTTCAAGGTTATGGAAAGCTATGATCATGCCATGGCACTCCAGCCTGGACAACAGAGTGAGACCTTGTTTCTTTAATTTATAAAATGAGCAGCCTTTAAAGTACCTGTCATAAAATGAAAAACATTTGAGATAACTAATGAATAAGAGAATATAAAATTACATGTATTTTATGACTATGTAAAAAAGAGATAGCATATAGAAAATGGCAAAAATAACATGTAAAATGGAATACGGCCATTATATCAGGATGGCAGGAATCTAGGCAAATTTTTTGTAAATTATTTTCATAATTTGGAAACGTAAAATTACATGTAGAATTGCTCACACATACCCTGCACAACCTACCCACACTCACATACACACAATTGTGATACTCTAAGAAACTCATAATGCTTCCAACTGGTATCCCCCCCAAAATCCTTATTTAATTCTATTACTCTATCCTCAGTGCTGCAATTATTAGCACCCACTACAAATCAAGTTTAGGGAAGAGGTGGGCATACATGGAGGATGTTACACTGTAAAAAAAAAAAAAAAATCTCATCTTAAAGAAAAAAACACATTTTACAGACAGCAAAAGAAACAATGTGTAACAGTTAACAGTAACAACGTGGATGGCTAAAGAAAAATATGAGCTGGGCGTGGTGGCTCACGCCTGTAATCCCAGCACTCTGGGTGGCCAAGGCAGGCGGATCACCTGAGGTCAGGAGTTTTAGCCAGCCTGGCCAACATGGTGAAATCCAGTCTCTACTAAAAACACAAAAATTAGCCAGGCGTGGTGGCACGCATCTGTAATCCCAACTACTGGAGAGGATGAGGCAGGAGAATCACTGGAACCCTGCAGGCAGAGGTTGCAATGAGCTAAGATCGCATCACTGCACTCCAGCCTGGGCAACAGAGCAAGACTCTGGATCAAAAAAAAAAAAAAGAAAGAAAATGAAAATATGTGCCATGATTACTGGCCTAAAAACAACCACATTAACCAACAGAATAGGACAGAGTCCACAAATAAGCCCACACTTCTGTGCCCACTGATTTTTGACAAAGGTGCAAAGCATGCACAATGTGAAGAGGGTGGTCTCTTCACTAAATAGTGTCAGGAAAGCTGTATAACCACATACAGAAGAATGAAAATGGACTTTTAACTCATCCCTTATGCAAGAATCAAATCAAAATAGAATAAAGACTGAAATGTAAGACCTGAAAGTATAAAACAGCTAGAAGAAAACATAGGGGAAAACTACATGACACTGGTCTGACCAGTGATCCCTCAGATTTAACCCCAAAGGCACAGGCAACAAAAGCAAAAATAGGCAAATGAAAGTGTACCAAACTAAACAGCTTCTGTGCAACCAAGGAAAAAATTAGCAGAGTAAAGAGACAACCCACAGATTGGGAGGAAATATTTGTAAATCATAAGGGGCTCATAGTCGAAATACACAAAGAACTCCAACTGCTTAGTAACAAGAAAATAAATAATTCTAATTACCAGTGGGCAAAAGATCTGAATAGACCTTTCTCAAAAGATGACATTCAAATGGCCAGCGGATATGTGAAGAAATGCTCAACATCTCTAATCATCAGAGGCATATAAACTAAAACCACGATGAGACATCACCTCACATATGTTAGAATGGCGATTATCCAAAAGATAACAAGTGCTTGGAGAGCTTGTGGAGAAAAGGAAGTGCACACTGTCAGCAGAAATATCAATGAGTACAGTCATTACGGAAAAGAGTATGGAAGTCCTCAAAAAACTAAAACTAGAATTGCCATATGATCCAGCAACCACACTTTTGGGTATATGCCCAAAGAACCTGAAATCAGTATTTTGAAGAAATATCTGCGCTCCCACGCTCACTGCAAGACTATAGCCAGATATGAAGCAACCTAAGTGCCATCAAGGGATGAATGGATTTTTTTTAAATGCAGTCTAGATGCACAATGGAATACCATTCAGCCTTTAAAACGCAGTAAGTTCTGTCATTTACGACAACATGAATACACCTAGAAGATACCGTGTTAACCGCATATTCTCACGCATAAGTGGGTGTTGAACAATAAGAACATATAGACACAGGGAGGGGAACATCACACACTGGGGCCTGTCGGCGGGTGGGGGTCTACGGGAGGGATCGCAGGGGGTGGGGGGATAGGGAGGGATAGCATTAGGAGAAATACCTGATGTAGATGATGGAGTGATGGATGCAGCAAACCACTATGGCATGTGTATACCTATGTAACAAACCTGCATGCTCTGCACACGTACCCCAGAATTTAAAGTATAATAAAAATAATAATAAAAAGGAAGATATTGTGTTAAATGATACAAGCCAGGCACAGAGAGATAAATATATGTGGAATCTAAAAGGTTGAAAAAGGAGAGAGTTTAACAGTGTTTAGGAGAGGCTGGGGGTGGAAGAAGGTAGAGGAAAAAGGGGAGACAATGGGTACAAAGTTACTGTTTGAGGTGACAGGTTATGTTAACTAGCCTGATTTGAGCATCTCACAATATATACATGTATCAAAACATCACATTGTACCCTATAAATATATACATTATCTGTCAATTAAAAGTAAAATAAAACTGATAAAACATGTATCATGATGTTCCTTAATAAACCCTTCACATTTAAAAAGAACATGCGTAAAGTTCACTTTTCTACTGATCCACTCCCTCCAAAGCAGCAAACAAAGTGGGACTTTCATTCATGACATGCAGCAATGTGCTCTCAACAATTAAAGTATTGTGTGGGCCTTTATGCATGAAGGGACAGTAGAGCTCAGCTATTTTGATCAGATTCTTACAAACAAGCAAGACTGACATAACTCGGATTCAGCAAAAGCTCAATTTCCATAGCTCTTGCAAGATTTCAAAGTCACTGCAAGGAAATAAAACACATATCCAAGTGCTTGACTTTTTATTTCATCAAACCACAATCAAACTGTGCTGCAACTTTCAAACGCAAGCCTTAAATCCACTCTAATGTGCTGCTAGAAAGACATTATTTGGGGATTTCTGTTCCATGGCCTTCAGACTCTTCCAAAAAAACAACACACTTTGCCAGCAGTTAAAAACATTGCCTTTTTCCTAACCAAGAGACGTAAACGGGCTATTTTTAACAAACAGCAAATACTAACGGTCCAGAAGTATTTCCCCTACTGCAGTGAGCTTACCAGTTACTCCCCAATGAGCAACAGGCAACTGTCCAGGCCTGGAACGTCCAGTACACCCAACTAAAAAGTTTCTGCACAACAAAGGAAAAAATTAACAGAGTGAAGAGACAACCCACACATTGGGAGAAAATATTTGCAAATCACAGGGGCTAATATTCAAAATATGCAAAGAACTCCAACTGCTTAATAACAAAAAAATAAACACTCAGCAACACTGCCTTATATGCTCCAAGGCCAAACCAATCTAGTTAAACAATTCCTTATTTAATGCCAACTCCTTCCACCACAAACTGTACTCTTTTGCATTGCCTCCTCCAAATAAACATAGCTGGGAAAGAGTCCTAAAAACACTATTCCTTCCTGTACCATAGAACAAAAGTGACTGTAGGATACTCCTGAGTTACTTCACACTTTCAGAGGGATCCTTTATTACACGTTCATTCCAACGCTCCTCAGAATGTCAGTAGCAAGCATGTTAAAATCTCTAAAGAGCCCTCTTTTCCAAGTTTGTGGATAACCAAATATTATTTAAGATTGATAATTGGCTGGGTGCTGTGACTCATGCCTATAATCCCAGCACTTTGGGTGGCCAAGGCAGGCAGATCAGGAGGTCAGGCGATTGAGACCATTTCGGCCAACATGGTGAAACCCCATCTCTACTAAAAATACAAAAATTAGCTGGGTGTGGTGGTGCGTGCCTGCTACCCAGCTACTCAGGGGGCTGAGGCAAGAGAATCACTTGAATCAGGGAGTCGAAGGTCGCAGTGAGCCGAGATCACACCACTCCACTCCAGCCTGGTGACAGAACAAAACTCCATCTCAAAAAAAAAAGAAAAAGGAAAAAAAAGATTGATAACCAATATATACAATTTATAGCCCAAAAAACAAACAAACAAAAAACACCTAATTCAAGGGTCCCCAACCACCTGGCCACAGACCAGTACTGGTCCACAGCCTGTTAGGAACTGGGCCACACAGCAGAAGTTGAGTGTAGGTGGCCCAGACAAGCTTCATCTGTATTTAGAGCCACTCCCCATCACCTGCATTACCACCTGAACTCCACCTCCTGTCAGATCAGCAGCGGCATTAGATTCTCACAGGAGCGTGAGCCCTATGGTGACCGGCACATGCCAGGGATGTAGGCTGCATACTCCTTATGAGAATCTAATGCCTGATGATCTGTCACTGTGTCCCATCACCCCTAGATGGGACCATCTAGTTGCAGGAAAACAAACTCAGGGTTCCCTCTGATTCTACATTATGGTGAGTTGTATAACTATTTCATTATATATTACAATGTAATAATAACAGAAATAAAGAGTGCAATAAATGTAATGAACTTGAATGATTCTGAAACCATCCCCATCCCCCATCCCTGCTCCATGGAAAAACTCTCTCACGAAACCAGTCCCTGGTGCCAGAAAGGCTGGGGACCTCTGCTCTAATTGATAGTCTGTCAATCGTAACAATGCCATTTATGCAGTGCCTACCATGTGTTGGGCACGGTGATAACCCTTCCATAAATGACTCCACTGAAGCCTTACCACACCTTAGAAAGTGGCTCACTCGCACTTTACACAGGAGGAAAATGAAGAACAAAAGGTTAACCGCATGGCACAAGTCACCAAGTCAGGGAGTGGTAGGGCCAGGGTTTCAAATGCAGGCTGAGTTCCCTCATGGTATATTCCCCTGCTTCACTTGAAATCCCAACATTCTCCACAGAAATAACAGCACTCAGGGAGAATTCAGTAGCAGCCTGTATTAATTTTCTAGGGCTGCCATGACAAAATATCAAAAACTGGAAGGTGGGGTGGGAGGCAACTTAAACAACAGAAATGCATCTTCTCACAGTTAGGAGGCTGGAATCTGAGATCAAGCGTGTCAGCAGGGTTTCTTTCTCTTCTTTTTTCGAGACACAGTTTCGCTCTTGTTACCCAAGCTAGAGTGCAATGGCACAATCTCAGCTCACTGCAACCTCCTCCACCTGGGTTCAAGCAATCCTCCTGCCTCAGCCTCCTGAGTAGCTGAAATTATAGGCAACCACCACCATGCCCGGCTAATTTTTGTATTTTTAGTAGAGACGGGGTTTCATCATGTTGGCCAGGCTGGTCTTGAACTCCTGATCTTAGGTGATCTGCCCACCTCAGCCTCCCAAAGTGCTGGGATTAGAGGTGTGAGCTACCCCACCTGGCCGGCAGGGACAGGTCCTTCTTAGACCTCTGTCCTTGGCCCCAGATGCCTGTCTTCTCACTGTGTCTTCATGTGTCTGTGTCCTAATCTCTTCTTACAAGGATACCGGTCATGCTGGATTAGGACACACTGTAATGACTTTAACTACTGAGTTATTAAGTAATAACTTAATGGCTGCTTTGAAAGCTCTGTGTCAAATGCAGCCACATTCTGAGGCAATCTGGGTTTAGGATTTCAACATTTAAATGTTGGAGGAACATATCTGGCCCACAACACTGACCAATAAAAATCCTCTACTCAAACCCATACAATGAAACAGACTTCATTTTCTTTGCACCTACAGCTAGGAAGCAGGTAAGACTCAGAGCAAAGGCTGTGTGGGATGCTGGGTGCCTCAAAGCCTCCTATCTGCCTGGAGGTGCTTCAGCCACTACAAACAGCACCAGAGAGGGTTCTCCCAGCTCCTGTGTGTGTCAGAAGCTCGTTAACCTATAATGGGTACAGTGGGTTTACACATGTGACAAAGTCCGTTATTCTTTGACCTGTTTTAAACATACAAGTTTTAAAGCAATAATAATCAGTATTTATTAAACACATATGATGTGCGGGGGGTCTCCGCAAATGTTGGCTGTTACTTTGCATGCTTCACATCTACTATCGCATTTAATCTTGACGACTCTCAATGTGCTACGGAGAACACTCGCACAAAGTCAATGGCCCCAAAACACTCAGCTGTAGGGAGCTCCATTAGCCAAACTGAGGTTCTTAGGCTGCATGCAGTTGCCTCTCAAGATCTCATTCCTGTACAGGAGAAAATCTGAATTAAACCAATAAGGCTGAAAGTCCTTTCCAACAACTGTTGTTTGAGGCATGTGTAAACTCTCTGGCTACAGTCTGTATCGTCATGAACCAAGCTTCCTTCAATCGGTTCAGGACATCCTCCAGTCCCTCTAGAATGGCATAATCCCTCTTTTAATGCGCCGAGAAAGAGTCCTTATACACTTGGTTACAGTTTAAATTGTACAGGAAGACTTCTGGCTTATCTTGTTCTGCAAATATCATGTCACATGCATTAGTTATGATTTAGAATGAAAACTCTTTGAAAACTTACTCCAATGACTAAAAGGTGGAAAATGATTGTGCTGTCTCTTTAGGCTTCAAGGCAAGAAAAAAGCCCCAAAGTATGTAGGTAATATCTACGTATTTCAGCCTGCCTCCCATCCCATAAATCAAATCCTTGTAATCCTTGGCCCAAGCAGGCAGGGAAGACTCTACAGAACTCAGGACCATTTAGCAGTCTTGAAAAACCCTGTCCACAAGCATGCTGTCACCCTGCTCCTCTGGAAATAAAACATTCCCATTAATTACATTGTTAACCAGTTAAAAATGTTATTAATACTTCATTGTTAATAATATTAATAATGGCTAGCATTCACGTGCTGACTACCTCCCAGGAACAGTTGTCATTCCTTCTGCCTGTAAAACTCCTTTTATCTTGACAACTCTTGATGTGCTTTGAGGCTTTCATTTTACAGATATGGAAATTCAGTCACAGAGAGGTTAGAAAATTTACCCAAAATCACAGGCTGGGAGCGGTAGCTCATGCCTGTAATCCCAGCATTTTGGGAGGCCAAGGCAGGTGGATTACCTGAGGTTGGGGGTTTGGGACCAGCCTGACCTACATGGAGAAACCCCATCTCTACTAAAAATATAAAAAATTGGCAGGGCGTGGTGACACATGCCTGTCATCCCAGCTACTTGGGAGGCTGAGGCAGGAGAATCACTTGAACCCAGGAGGCAGAGATTGTGGTGAGCTGAGATCACGCCATTGCACTCCAGCCTGGGCAACAAGAGCAAAACATCTCAAAAAAAAAAAAAAGAAAAAAAATTTACCCCAAATCATACACCCAGTCAGTGGCAACACTGTAATTTAATCTCAGGGAGTCTGGTTCTACTCAGGCACAACACTATGGTTCATTTAACTCAACCTTCACAGCACAATTCAATATCTCAGTTTCCAGATGAAGAAACTGGAGCCCTAAGATAGTATGTGACCTGACCTGAGTCACACAGACTCTGAACATCAGAGTACAGAACTCAGGTGTCCTAACTCCAGTCCAGCATGCCTTCTGATGATTCCCCACAGCCCTGGAGGTGAGGTGGGAGTAAATCGGGGTACAGGGGGCCAGAGGGGGCCCATCTAGGAATAAGAGCCTGAGTAAAGAACTCCGAGTCTCCATAGAGAGTAAGGGGCACACACTGCTGAAGGGACTCCACTGAATAAGGAGGTAGAATGTTAGGGGGTGACTTTATAACCCTGACTGGGGCCTAGGCTGTCAAGTTTTATACAGAGATCACCAGCAACAGCATAATGTGGGTGCATGTGTCTGTATAATGTGTGTGTATAATATATACATGTTTTTAACATATGTGTATATTATGGACATAATACATACTTATATTTAATATATATGTGTGTATAAAATCTATATATAATATAAACATACATATTTAATACAGAATGTGTGTGCATGTATACACACACACAAACATACCCCATACACATATGCAACCTGAAATTATCCATGTGGCTCAGGTCCACCCAGCTGGGCCTGGAGTCACCTTCTTTCAGTCTGGATCCATAGTGAAAAGCAACCTCAAATAGGAGACCATAACCATTTACAAGGTTACGTGGGTATGTGGGATAATAATAACATCTACTCTACCAGATTGTGGTGGCACTAAATGGAATGTGAAAATCTATTAAAGTACTTTATATAGTACTTTAAAAGAACTATAAAGCTTCACAAGTATTAGCTAGGCTACAAAGTGTACACTACCTAACTAGCAGGACCTCTCTAACACAGCAGCTTTCAACACTGCTATCTTCATCAACCAAAGAACTGTTTTTTCTGAAAGATTAAAATTTAAAATGACTGATTTTAGAATCCCAATCCAGATCAGATTTTGGTGGGGGGGCGGGGAGGGTAGGCATCTTAAAAAAAAAAAATTTAAGTTCCAAGGTGATTTTTATATTCAGTCAGGGCTGAGATCCACAGTTTCAACTTATAATGCCAACCAGGAAGAAAGAGGCAGTTTAGCGAGTGTATGTTAGAGTACAGACAGTCCCTGGCTTATTTATGATGGTTCGATTTACGATTTTTCAACTTTAAGATGGTGTGAAAGTGGCTTACAATCAGTAGAAACCAAACTTTGAGTACCCACATGACCATTCTGTTTTTCACTTTCAGTACAGTGTTCAATAAATTACATGAGATACTCAACACTTTATTATAAAACAGGCTTTGTGATAGATTATTCTGCCCAACTGCAGTGTTCTGAGCACATTTAAGATAGGATAGGCTAAGCTATGATATCGATAGTTTGCGCGTATGAAACGCATTTTTTATTTTTCTGCTATTTTCAACTTAGAACGGGTTTTTTAGGATGCAACTCCATCATAAGTTGAGGAGCATCTGTAATCAAAGATTTAAATCAGGCATAAAATAGATAAGAGAATCTAAGACTATTAGCAATTATCTGGTTCAAGCCCCTCATTTTGTGGGTAAGGAAACTGGTCCACAGAGGGGAAAGGTGACTGTGGCCAGAGTCTCCCGGCTCCGTGGGCCGATCTGCTTCCACTTTACAAATGGATTCAATGCTTCATGTCCAGCATCAACTACGGCATTTGTATTGCCTGATACTTGTTTGAGAGCTAGTCCACAGGTACTGGCTGGCAGACTCTCTGCATCTTTACTCTCTAACATCCCCTTACCACTCCATACACCCTGCTTCATGAACCTGCAGAGGAGTTAGAAGAAAGGTTTGGCACACTGTGTACCCAACTTTTTGCAGAAGGCTTAAAAATGAATAGTGGGCTGGGCACAGTGGCTCCTGCCTGTAACCCTAGCACTGTGGGAAGCCAAGGCGAGTGGATCACTTGAGGTCACGAGTTCAAGACCAACCTAGCCAATATGGTGAAACCCCATCTCTACTAAAAATACAAAAATTAGCTGAGTGTGGTGGCGCAAGTCTGTGACCTCAGTTACTCAGGAGGCTGAAGCAGGAGCATTGCTTGAACCCAGGAGGCAGAGGCTGCACTGAACTGAGGTCATGCCAGTACACTACAGCCTGAGCAACAGAGCAAGACTGTTTAAAAAAAATAAAAAAAAAGAATGGGAACCCAGTTTGGTTAGAACCGGCAGAAGTCATCTAAACTAATCAACCTAACATCCTATATTCCAAAGATGGAATAAAACATTTAAGAACTTCAGGTCCTTCTTCCAGGCATCTAGGAGAACTACATGCAAATGAACTCCATTAAAAGAAGCCACAGAGTTTATTTTTTAGCTAATTTCATTTCATTACAAAATTAATGCTCATTTTAAAAAAAATTAATAATAAGGAGAGGTACATGAAAGCAGCTCACAGTTCCCTCATAGTCCCAACCTTCTGTACCTACTGTGCATCTTCCTTTTCAGCAGATAGAACATACATTTTAATACCGTTCTCTGTGTTTACTTTCAAAATCCAAAAATATACCCATACACACTGGTTTCTCCTTTACCATACTATGGCATAAAAACTACCCTATAACTTGTTTTTCATTCAACAAAAGATGACATCTTTTCAAGTCAACCCATATTGAGCTAGCTTGTACTTTTTAAAGCTGCGTAATATTCCACACAGTATGGTGGGTGTGGTGAACTTTCCCTACGCCTTAGATTTTCATGGAGAGAGAGTCATCTTCACTCCATTCCCTAGGATGGAAAATATGGAAGGAACATTTCCCCTTTTTCTCTGTCCTGACTCCCTCCCACCCTCCTCCCCAGGGAAGGAGGGAATGACTTAATCAACCAGCTGCTTAATTGAGACAGGGCACTGAGCAGGCCCAGCTCAGGCCTTTGGGGGACTTCTCTCTTTGGGAGCCAGTCTGCCTTTAGACAACGGTGTTCTCTCTTCTGAGCTTCCTCCACAGAGTTGTTGCACATAATGTTGTCCTGCCCACAGGGGACTTGGAGTGTCTGCTCAACAACATCAGAAATTGGGTGGCCAAGTCAGTCCATTCAAGGATCAAGAAGTAGGAAATCTGCCAGGCGTGGTGCTATAATCCCAGCGCTTAGGGAGGCCGAAGCAGAAGGATCGTTTGAGCTCAGGAGTTCAAGACCAGCCTGGGCAATAGAGTGAGACCTCATCTCTATGAAAAATTTAAAAAATTACCAAGGTGACTTGCACCTATAGTCCCAGTTACTTGAGAGGCTAAGGTGGGAGGATCACTTAAGCCTAGGATCATGCCACTGCACTCAAGCCTGGGCGACAGAATGAGACCCTGTCATGAATGAATGAATGAATGAATGAATGAATGAATGAAATAGGAAACCCATTGTGATCAATCAGCTTTATCATTAATGAAGATAATGATCTGATCGCCCCTGACTATCTCTTGGGTCTTATTTCCAAATTAGTTCCACATCTAGGAAAAAAGCAGAGTGTTATCTATTAGTTGCTCGAAACTCCAATACTATGGATGTGACATAATTTACTCAATCATTCCACAGCTTCCCAGTTATTTTCAGTTTTTTTGCTATTACAAATAGCACCATTAAAAAAAACACATTATTTTATCTGTACCTTCATGTACTGGTAAGTTTATATATATAAGATAAATTCCTAGCTTGATCAAATAGTCTGTATTTTTAAAATTTTATAAATACCACCAGATCACACTCTCTAAAAGTTAAAGCAATGTTTTACTTCCTCCAGTAACATATAAGAGTGTGTTTTCCTCACTCCTGTCAGCATTGGATGCTGTTGATCTGTTAGATTTTTTCAGCGAGATGGTGAAAAGCCAGTTCTGCATTATTTTAATTTGCATTTTCCTTATTGCTGGTTGAACACCTTTCATTTATTACTGGCCTTCGCCAAGGAGTTTACTACCCACTGAACTGATATTTCTAAGTCTTTGTTATAAAAAGGGTGGAGTTACCCAGATGAATTAGATGCTCAGATTTTAATCAATGGTGATTGAGAAGTGGTATAAAGAGAACAAGCTATGAGACTGATACTTGAGATAGAGTCCCACCCTAACCCCCTAGTTGTACAACCTTAGCCAAATTATTTAGCCTGTGTCTCCAATTCCTCTTCTATAAAATAGGAATAATGATGTAACTACTCTCACAGAATTAAGTGAGTTAATACATGTCAAGTGATTAGCACAGCGCCTGTCACAACATTAACTGTACAATGCATGTTAGATATTATTAGTATCGCTTTTGTTCCATCCAACTCTTTACCCAACACGGTGGCAAGGAGAAAAGCTCAAAGGCACTAATTAGAGTTGACAAATTTCCATGCACATCCTCCAGTAGGAAGCATATAAGATCAAAAGACCTCCCCAGAAACCCTGCCTTGCCTACCAAATGCACAGTAAGTTCCAACATGTGATGTGTCCTAAATGTAAAAAGGCAATTAGCCCATCTTCCTTGCCAAATAAGATTTGGGCTGTTAATTGTGCTTGAAAGAGGCCACATGCGTTACTCATTTTTTCATCTCTTATTTACTTTAAAATTCTTAGACATACACATTTGAAATAGCAAAAATTAATCAAAAAATAAAAGCCCAAGCAGCATGAATCAATTATGCTCTGATACTACAGTGTCATGTTTCTTATTAAAAAGTAACTCTGAAATAGCCAGGCATAATGGTGCACGCCTGTAATCCCAGCTACTCAGGAGGCTGAGGCAGGAGAATCGCTTGAGCTGAGGAGGCAGAGGCTGCAGTGAGCTGAGATGGCGCCACTGCACTCCAGCCTGGGCCACAGAGCAAGACTCTGTTTCAAAAAGAAAGAAAAGAAGGAGAAGGAGAGAGAGAGAAGAAGAGAGAGAGAGAGAGAGAGAGAGAGAGAGAAAGGAAGGGAGGGAGAAAGGGAGGGTATCTGGTTGTTTCATATCACTAAGCAGGTAGTAAGCACAAATGTCATCAGGGTTTTCCCGATGGGTAAAATAAAGAGGTTAAATAAGGTCATTTAAAGAGAGGAAAACAGATGAAACAGATTCCCAACTCACATATATTGTCTCCTAAACAAAAAGAAAGAAGAGAAAGAAAAACCTGACTTGAACAGTTACTTTCCTGGTGGACTTAAAAAACAGCTACTTAGGTAAAAACTTTATCAGTCCAAAGTGATAAAATCATTATCACTCCATAGCCATGTACACTGTCCTATGTACTGATAATACTGCTTGCTATTTAAGATGCTGCTATGAGTAAGATCTCTGGGGGCAATGGGAAAATGCAGAACCAGGGCTATGTGTTCTTATGCAACACCCCAGGGTGTGACCAGTTATCTCAGAGTGTGTTGTGAAATTCTCAAAGTCTCAAAACAAAAGTAATTTTAATTTGGTTTAATCTGAAAATACAACACACTGCCATTTAGCTTTTCCAACACAGAGACCTCATGGGGCAGGCTGGGATACAGCACGATTGTCACAACTCCAAGAGTGGAGGGACCCAAAGCTTGGTGACCATTACGCAATGTGGGATGGACAAAATAGGAATATCTGTGATTCTGCCTGGTCCCTAGGAACGGAACTATTTTGAGCTCCTATTATGTAATCACCTTCTCCAAAATATGCGTGTATATGAAAAAAGAAACTCTGATGTGAACCAAGAGTCAAAGTAACTACAATTCTCTGTGTGGAAAAAAAAAAAAAACACCTTATCCTACTCAACAGCAAACAACAGTTTTCAAAACTGGGAAACAAGTTACCAATTATAGGTTTAAAGAAACTTAATAATAAAAAAGTTTTCCTATGGTGCCTGTTAATTCTCCCATCCTCCCATCTTTTGATAGTGGTAGGAGGAAGGAAGGGGAGAGGGATTTGTATCTTTAAAATTTAACCCCACAGAATCTCTAAAGTTGTATTCCATTTTTAGCCTTCCCTTCGTGTCATAAACAGCAACATATCCCTAACAAGCCAGGACAACTCCAGCCAGGTCATCAACTCTCTCCTTGCCTGCAAAGTCAATGAACAATCTTCAGTCTTGGCCTGCCATGATCTCCTGGCCGCCTCTGACACTGCACATTACTCTCTGCTCTTCCTTAAGTCCCTGACACCATATTCCTGCGGCTGCCTTCTCTTACCTCCAACCACACTCATCCCTCTCCTTTGAGGGCTGGTCACCTGTTGCCCACCCCTGCAATGATGGTGCCCTTCTAGGGGCTATCCCAGGCCAGTGTCTCTGCTATGCCATGTTATATGCTAAGGTAACCTTTCTCACTCCTATGCCTCCAAATACCATGCCTTCCAAATCTTGATCTCCAGCCCAGATGTCTCTCCTGAGACATACAGTGCACCCTAGCATACACGCCAATGCCTACAGAAATCCTCACTTGGATAAATCATAGACACCTAAATTTCACTGTCCTTAACAGAGTTCATCATCTTCCTCCTTGACTATTCCTCCTCCAGGTCTCTTTGCTAAGTGGGGTCATTCAACCAGCCAGCTGTTCAGGACAGAAACTAGAGTTGTATCTCCCTCTCTAATACCCAGCTAAACAGAATCAATCTCCTCATATTATTTCTTTTGCCTCCTAAGCCTATCTTAAATCTATCAATTTCCCTCTATATATCTACCTTAATTCAGTCCACCATCCATTTCACCTGGACAACTCCAAAAGACACCTAACAGATCTTCCCACCCCTTTACACCTCTGACATTGCACAATCCTCCTGCTCCTCCCACTTAGTCCTTCTGATCTCAGCTTAGAAGTCACCTCCTCCACGAAGACCTCCCTTCTGCCTAAATCCAAGATAGGTGACCTGCTGCAGTGCTAGGAGAACACCGTCAGCTTTTGCAGTCACAGCACTTCTCATTCTGTATTGTAATGACCTCTCTACCTGAGCAAAAAACTTCAAGAAGGCAGAAACCATGTCTATCCTTTTCACCGATGCATCCAAAGTGCCTGGCATACATTAGTCTCAATATTCTGAATGAATGAATGAATGAATGAATGGTATGCCCCGGAGCAAGGGAAATTGGCCAGCATGCCAAGGAAATTTGTAAAAGGTAGAAAAAGGAAAGACAGAGAAGAGAACAGGTAATACAGGGTTCTAAAGATCGTGCTTACTCTTTATTCTGTAAGAAATACAGCTTTGGTAACTTCCTGCTGGAAAGGATTTAAAGAAAGAAAAAAGAAATACAGTTTCAGGCCTCTACCAGACATTGAGAAAATCTTCACTGAAAGGCTGATGTGTAAGAATGGAATGTTTTAGAGCCACAGGTGACTTCATTAAAAGTGTTCCTCATGAAGATGTAGGTGTCACTTTAATTACCAAAGTTATTTAGGCTGGGTGCAGTGGCTCATGCCTGTAATTCCAGCACTTTGGGAGGCTGAGGAAGAAGGACTGCTTGAGCCCAGGAAATCAAGACCAGCCTAGGCAACATAGCAAAATGCCATCTCTACAAAAAATTAAAAAAAAAAAAAAAAAAAAAAACTAGCCGGGCATGGTGGTGCACATCTGTAGTCCCACCTACTTGGGAGACTGAGGCAGGAGGATCACTTGAGCCCGGGAGGTCGAGGCTGCAGTGAGCTATGACTGCACCACACTGCACTCCAGCCTGCCAAAACTCTGTCTCAAAATTATAATAATAGTAATCATTTTAAGGTTATTTCATGTACAACTATTGGAAATGATTAATTCAAACCCAATCTGATGATCTCTTTCAAATCAAATCCTCATTCCCAACTTAATCGAAAACATTATACCTAACTCCATTTATCCAGCCCCGGCACTACCACTGACAGCAGAAAATCATTTTACATCCTTACAGAAGAAGCCAGGTGCGATGGCTCATGCCTGTAATCTCACTACTTTGGGAGGCCAAGGCAAGAGAATTTCTTGAACCCAGGAGTTCAACACCAGCCTGGGCAACAAAGCAAGAACCTGTCTCTACAAAAAACAAAATAATTAGCCAGATGTGGTGGTGCTCACCTGTAGTCCCAGCTATTTGGGAAGCTGAGGCAAGAGGATCACCTGAGCCCAAAAGTTCAAGGTTACAGTGAGCTATCATCACACCAGCGCACTCTAGCCTGGGAGACAGAGTGAGAGTCTGTCTCTAAAACAAACAAAAAGGCGGCGGCAAAGAAACGAAAAGAGAGAAGATAGTAAGTATGCTGCGACTGATAAAAACAACTGTAAAAAAATTGAGTCCTAGGGGCCAGGCGCCGTGGCTCATGTTTATAATCCCAGCACTTTGCGAGGCCGAGGCAGGCAGATCACTTGAGGCCAAGAGTTTGAGTCCAGCTTGGTCAACATGGCAAAACCCCATCTCTACTAAAAACACAAAAATTAGCTGGGTGTGGTGGTGAGTGCCTGTAGTCCCAGCTACTCAGGAGGGTGAGGCATGAGAATCTCTTGAACCCAGGAGGTGGAGGTTGCAGTGAACCACGATCACACCACTGTGCTCCAGCCTGGGCAATAGAGCAAGAGTGTTTCAAAAACAGTAACAACAAAAAAATGTTGACTCCTAGGGACGCCTAAAGTTTCTCATACTCCAAATCACAGGAGGGCCTACTGCCTTGCTTCCTCAAGGCTTGCTTTTAAAACCAAACAATGTGAAGTCAGCCTTTTTGCCTGCCCAAATTTGTAGTTAGCAAACACCCTAAGTTTTTGTGTGCCTAAGTTTTTTTTTTTTCCAAAAAAGACAATTCCAAAGAAAACTACAAGGAAAAAACATGCAAGGAAATAAATGTAAACTATGTATATGCAAATATAACACCGAGATACACAGACCAGCAATAGCATGTTTAATCAATGTTTCAACATGATAGGATGCTCAAAAATACAGAAGGTAAAAAGACAAAAAGCATGATTTAGCTTCCTTGAATGGTGACATGGTTTAGATCAGTGTCTCTACCAAATCTCATGTTCAATTGTGGTCCTCAGTGTTGGAGGTGGGGCCTGATGGGAGGTGGCTGGAATATGATGGTTTATTGTCATCCCCTTGGTGCTGTTCTCGTGCTAGTGAGTTCTCACAAGATCTGGTTGTTTGGAAATGTGCAGCACCTCTACCCTCACTCTCTCTTGCTGCTCCAGACATGTGACGTGCCTTCTCCCGCTGAGCCTTCCACCATGATTGTAAGTTCCCTGAGGTTTCCCCGGACGCTGATGCTGCCATGTTTCCTGTACACACTGCAGAACCGTGAGCCAATGAAGCCTCTTTTTTTTTTTTTTAAATAAAATACCCAGTCTCAGTTGTTTCTTTACAGCAGTGTGAGAATGGACTAATATAGATGGATTCTATGAAGAAAATGTCAGTTTTCATTCAAATCACACAAAATTGAAACTTATGGCATCTGAGTGATAGAAACTGGTATTTTCTAGATGCCTGCTTCCATGAAAAAAAAAAAAACATCTGATAGTTAATCTAGAACTTCAATCTCAAAATTATATAAAATAATCATAAAAATAAAACAGGTTTTAAATAGATACCACATTGAATGGAAATATTTCATGAGAAATGATTACAGGCTCCTTTTGGAAAATACCTGAAATAGAGTCAAAAGACATTTGGCTGCTCATGACTAGAAAGACTTAAAAGGGGTTTATCAAGAAACAGACCAGAAGTCAGACAACTTTTTAAATCTGAGTACTACACACAGAGCTATACAGTACAGGTAAATATTTAGGAATATCGGGTTTAAAAAAGACAGGGCCAGGTGCATGGCCCTCTCCTGTAATCCCGGCACTTTGGGAGGCCGAGGTGTGTGGATCACTTGAGGTTAGGAGTTCAAGACCAGCCTAGCTAACATGGTGAAAACTCAGCTCTACTAAAAATACAGAAGTTGGCCAGTCATGGTGGCGGGCACCTGTAATCCCAGCTACTCGAGAGGCTGAGGCGGGAGAATCGCTTGAAGCAGGGAGGTAGAAGTTGCAGTGGTCAGGATCACACCACTGCACTCCAGACTAGGCAACAGAGGGAGACTCCGTCTCCAAAAAAATAAATAAAGTACAAAGACAGAAGAAGAAAAAAATGTAGGGGACAGGAAATAAGAAGAGGAAAGACAAAAAGGATGCGGTAACAGTTGGTTCAAGACAGTTATAAAGCTCAGATAAGGTCTTAGCACCGACCACACGCGTAAACGATAAAAACTCTGCACAGCACCCAATTATTTTTCCAATTTAATGTGAGGGTCTCGTGGACAGAAATACAATGGCTCATTACTCTGGATCCCTGGCACCTAGCACAGTGCCTGGCACATAAGAAGTACAATCCTACATCACTTAACAATGGGAATACGCTTTAAGAAATGTGTCTTTAGGCAATTTTGTCATCATGCAAACATCATAGAGTGCACCTAAATCAGCCTAGATGGTGTAACCTACTGCATACCTAGGCTAGAAGATATAGCCTATTACTTCCAGGCTACAAATCTGTACCGCATCTTACTATACTGAATACTGTAGGCAAGCATTTATGTAGCTAAACAAAGAAAAGATACAGTAAAAATACAGTAAAAAAAAATGTAAAATGGTACACCTGTCCAGGGCATTTACCATGAACGGAGCTTAGAGGACTGGAAGTTGCTCTGAGTGAGTCAGTGAGTAGGTGGTGAGCCTAGGACATGAGTGTACACTTTTATACAACTGGCATCAGCACAAACACATCAACAATGTGTTGTGCTATGACATTACGACAGCTAGGGACAGGAATTTTTCAGCTTCACTGTAACCTTATGGGACAGCTATAGAATACATGGACCTTCACTGACCAAAACTTGTTATGTAGTACACAACTGTATTTGAAAACAGATCCAGTTCCATTCACAGGATCCGCACGGATTGCAAATTGTATCAGCTAACCAATTTTTGAAGAGGACTTTTCAAAGCAAAAAGTTAGTTATGACTTTTTAAAGTTGTTATTTTCACATCTGATGTTAGGGGTACATGTCAGAAGTGAGAGAGTAGTAGTCACAACACACAAATTAATTCACTCTGGATACACCATTTAATAAGACAGTCAAGAAAAAACGTTTGCAGAAAACATTCTGGTAGGTGCTAAAGTCAGAACAGAGACTTCTGCAGGCAAGTAAAGGAAACAGACACCTCAAAAACCATCCGCTCTCCCAAGTGCTGATCTCCTATAAGAGCCCACAAAAGAAAACAATTTTTGATTACTAAAAATAATATAATGAGAATGGATCAAAAAGAAAATTGCCTTTAAGCATAGACAATGCTCTTCTTGAGCATTTTAAGCTTAGGTTCTTTTTTTTCTTAGAGATGGGGTCTCACTCTGTTGCTCAGGTGGGAGTGCAGTGGTGAGATTATAGGTTACTGTAATCTCAAACTCCTGGGCTCAAGTGATCCTCCTGTCTCTGCCTCCCAAGTAGCCAGGACTAGAGGCATGAGCCACTGAATCCAGTAAATCGTTTTACTTTTTTGTAGAGACTGGATCTCCCTGTGTTTTGTAGGCTAGTCTCAAACTCTTGAGCTCAAGCGATCCTCCCCTCTTGGCCTCCCAAAGTGCTAGGATCACAGGCATGAGCCAATGCACCCAGCCAATGCTCAGTTTCTTTAAAAATATATATACTTTTCTCTTCACAAGAAACTGAAGAAACAGTATCACCTGCTGACGATATATACAGTTAAAACAAGGAGGGGCACGGTGGCTCATGCCTGTAATCCCAGTACTTTGAGAGGCCAAAATGGTCGCTTGAGGCTAGGAGTTCAAGACCAGCCTGGGCAACAAAGAAAGAAACCAACTCTACAAAAAGTAAAGTTAGGCCGTGCGCAGTGGCTCACCCTCATAATCCCAGCACTTTGGAAGGCTGAGGCGGGCGGATCACAAGGTCAGGAGTTTGAGAACAGCCTGGCCAATATGGTGAAAACCCCGCCTCTACTAAAAAATACAAAACTTAACCAGGCATGGTGGCATGCACCTGTAGTTCCAGCTTCTTGGAAGGCTGACGCAGGAGAATCGCTGGAACCAGGGAGGTGGAGGTTGCAGTGAGCCAAGATCCTGCCACTGCACTCCAGCCTGGGCAACAGAACGAGAGTCTGTCTCAAAAAAAAAAAAAAAGTAAAATAATTAGGTGGGCATGGTGGTGTGCACCTGTAATCCCAGCTAGTCAGGAGGCCAAAGCAGGAAGATTGCTTGAGCTCAAGAGTTCAAGGTTAGAGTGAGCTATGATTTTATCACTGCAGTTAATCCTGCACAACAAAGTGAGACCCTAAAACAAAAATTACAATCTATATCATATAGGCCAGTAGACTGTGTACAAAGAGCTATGTAGAACTTCACTGTGAGAGGCTGTGCTTCTGTTTCTGTTTAAGTTAATATGACACAGTGTCATGGCTATGAGCACAGGATCCGGAGCCTGCATGCATCCAAACCTGGGGTCCACTACCCACCTTCTTCTTCTAGAAGACAGACATATGCCCTACCTCATCAGGTAATTGTGAGTTTAATATTTTAAAATGTGTAGAATAGTAACACTGTTAACAGTGCTGGCAAAGGACTCTCAAAATGTTTGTTACAATGATGATTATTTTTACTTCAGAAATAGCTAATCTTTTTACGTTTTTGAGACAGTCTCACTCTGTCACCCAGGCTGGAGTGCAATGGTGCAATCTCAGCTCACTGCAACTTCCATCTCCTGGGTTCAAGCAATTCTCATGCCTCAGCCCCCCAAGCAGTTGGGACTACAAGCACGTGCCACCACGCCCAGCTCATTTTTGTATTTTCAGTAGAGACAGGGTTTCATCATGGTGGCCAGGCCGGTTTTGAACTCCTCAACTCAGGTGATCCGCCCACCTAACCCTCCCCAAGTGCTAGGATTACACACATGTGCCACCGCACCCAGCCTACTATCAGTTCTTTCTCCATTTCAAAGATTACAAAGAGGTCTAGCTTCATAGTCATTCATTATAATTATGGTCAGAACTCCAGTTTCCAGAGCTGCTTCATATATACTAGAAACACCAAACATTTCATAATGGTGTAACCTACCATCAAGAATGTCCTGATGGTAAGCCATTCCTATAGTGAGTCCCCTAAAGAAACTTGTACTAAAGACCTACCAGCGTGGAGTTTCAACAGTTAAACATAGGCCAGAACTTTGTCACTGTTTGCCAGAGCTTGTCCTTTGATCTTCAGGAAGGTACATTTTCTCCTGGTTCATTTTCTTAAGCAGCCAACAGATGGGTTTGGACTTACCTTGCGGATGATAACAAGTATGTCTATTCTGAACCCCACCAACCTCCTCAGATATGGACAATAAAGTGAAACACAGCATCTGGGATTTTTTGTTTGTTTTAATTTGTTTTATTTTTATTTTTTGTAGAGACGCAGTCTCACTTTGTTGTCCAGGCTAGTCGTGAACTCCTGGACTCAAGAGATCCTCCTGCCTCAGTCACCCAAAATGCTGGGATTACAGGTGAGAGCCACTGTGCCAGACGAAACACAGCATTGTGATATCTCATGAAACTTGGCCAGTGTTTCCAAGGCATTATCCTAAAATCTGCTTCCTCTGACACTTCTCCCTTTTCATTTTCTTACTTTTGTCTCTTTCCCCCAAAGCTCAGCCTAACTGCCCCCACCCCACCGCCTCACTTCCCTCTCTCCCTTTACTCTGAATTTAGTTTCCCTAAGTTCCTCCTGGTAGTATGGATGATAACTGGGGACACTCGCTGGCGTTGAGTGCCACTCGCAAGACTCATGTCCCACAGGTACCCAAAAGGTTCTCAAATGCTCTATTCTAACACTGAAGCTACTCTATCCCCACATGGAAAGAAATGTACTTTGATTTTATGTGTAAACCCCTTAAACCTCTACAATACACAAATAATTTTTTCAGTGGCGTAAACTTAAAAAATCTACTACTTTGGAACCCCACTAAGCCAAGATGCAACTTCCCGTCTCCTACTGTGGTTTTTCTATTTCTGTTTGATATTCGAATTGGACCTTTCCAAGTACAAGCAGAAGTCACTGCCTGCTGCTACTAGTTAGTCCCCAGGGATAGAAGTTCTGTGGGCAGGGGGGTTGGAATTAGGCAGAGGGGTACTCAGGAAACTTTATCATAAAGTTGATAATTTTTAAAAAGTTGATAAAAATAAAACATGTTGATAAATAAAAATAAAACATGCTGATTCAATGAATAATCCTCTAAGCTGTCCCACAGGACACCACTTCCCCTCGGAGCACAGGCTAAGCTTGCCATGGCCACCAAGTTCAAAGACGATCTCATCTTCTTTGCAATCCTTACCAAACGCTAATCCCTGGAACACACGTCTTAGAAAAGCATCATGGAATTCTGGGAAATGAATATTTTAAAATAGTTGTTATTGTTTTAAACATGATGGTCCTTCCAGGTATACCTCAAGTACACCTGGAGTCAGAGTGAAGACGTTCATTCCCTGATTCTGGACCAGCCAGCAACTAGCTCTGTGACAAGCACACCATGGGATGCAATCATTGTCTGGTATGAACTGAACATCAGACGATTCATCTAGTCCCTCAGGGGCTAAGCTTTCTAACTAGGAAAATCAGGAGATCCTATTAATGATCCATATGATTCTTTCTAACTCAAAAATTCCTGTAAATGTTTTTAATGGTTCTCCCCCCCCCCCCCCCGCCAACTTTCAAGTTCAGGCATACATGTGCAGGATGTGCAGCTTTATTACATAGGTAAACGTGTGCCATGGTGGTTTGCTGGATATACCATCCTATCACCTAGGTATTAAGCCTAGCATTGATTATTCTTCCTGATGCTCTCCCTCTTTCCACCCCCACACCCTACAAATGTTGGCTGTTATTCTGCATGCTTCAAGTCTATTATCTCATTTAATCTTCTCAACAACCCCTAAACGTGCTACTGAAAAAACTCATACAAAGTTAATGACCCCACAACACTCAGCTGTAGGGCAGCTCCATTAGTCAAACTGAGGTGCTTAGGCTGCATGTAGTTACCTCTCAAGATCTCAATCTTGTACAGGGGAAAATCTGAATTAAGCCCCAGTGTGTGTTGCTCCCTCAACCCCTTTTGTCCATGTGTTCTTGTCATTTGGCTGCCACTTATAAATGAAAACATGCAATATTTGGTGTTCTGTTCCTGCATTAGTTTGCTGAGAATAATGGCTTCCAGCTCCATCCATGTCCCTGCAAAGGACATGGTCTCATTCTTTTTATGGCTGCATAGTATTCCATGGTGTAAATGTACATTTTCTTTATCCGGTCTATCATTAATGGGCATTTAGCTTGATTCCATGTATCTATTATTGTGACCAGTGTTGCAATGAACGTATTCATGCATGTATCTTTATAATGATTTATATTTTGCGGGGGATAGACCCAGTAATGGGATTGCTGGGTCAAATGGTATTTTTGCTTCTAGGTCTTTGAGGAATTACCAGACTGTCTTCCACAGTGGCTGAACTAATTTAGACTCCTACCAACAGTGTAAAAGCACTCCTTTTTCTCCACAAACTTGCCAGGATCTGTTGTTTTTAAACTTTTTAATAGTAGCCATTCTGACTGGTGTGAGATGGTATCTCACTTTTGATGTGCATTTCTCGGAAGATCAGCGCTATGGAGGTTTTTTTCATATGTTTGTTGACCATATAACAGAACCAGCAAGGCTATCCCAAAAAACTCCACTCCTCCTCAAAGTCCAGCTCAGCAGAACATACACAGCTGTCTAGCACATACCGGGGGATTTGCCAAGGGTTGGATTAAAAAAATTAAAAAACTGTAACTTCCCTGCAAGAACCAGAAAGAGGCAAGCACTGAATCTTTCCCTCTTTTGGTGACCACTGCAATTTGCTTCTGCCAGCCTACTGCACCCATGACAGATGGTCTCCTGTGACAATTAACTGTGGCTAGATATGTCATCTCCATTACTAGCCTGCCTCTTCTCTCAAGAGAGGAGCCTTACCCAGTACACCTTCGCCTTGCCCAGAGTTCAGACACTTTCATGGGCTCTTTTCAACAAACGCGATAGCTCTCGATCTCCTCCAACTTGCTCCTATTTCCCCCTTCATTCATTTTCCCAACGACTTTCGCTCACCCTTGCCCTCATGACTTGCCATTTTCCCTCCCTCAGCCCTACAATTTCCCTTACTGGCTCACTCCTGCCATCTCCTGAGGTCCTTCCCAATGGGGACTCTGGGGCCCCTCGGACAGGTCGCTAACCCCTTTCTTGCTCCAATAAACACCACAGCTCTGCGTCACTCATGGCCTCCTCTCTGACCCTCACAGAATGAGCTGCTCTAATTTTTGGCACTACGCTCAAGACTTGTCTACACTTGATGAACCTGACAACAAAATCCCACTTTGAGCTGCCCTTAACCTCATAAGAATTGTTGGACTTTACATATGAACTTCTGGCTTTTAAATTTGACACTCTCTCTCCCTTTTACCACTTAGCGAATACCAACGACTTGATACTTTTGGGTTTTTTAATTCAGAGACATACAATTTATCCATGGCCAAGTGCATTTAATTAAAACTTTCATTTAATAAATGGCATCTCTTATGTAAACTTGCAACATGTTTTCCAATTGGAGGCCTACAAAGGCTTAATTAGAACTTAAAAATGAAGAATTAAAGAGAGTGAAATGGCCAGGAACCAGTTTGATTTAGCCTAAGCTGAGTTTAATGAGACAAGTAATTAAAATAGAAATACTAGCAAATGATTACCTTGAGCCAATCAGTTTTCGGCAGTGCTAATAGCAGGTTAAAAATAGAACCAGGATGATTTCATCTTGCCTACTTCTCAGCTGCCAAAGTACTTGCCTGTTGAGGGCATTTCCCAACTTGTGGCTGCAGTGGGGAGAGATGAATTATGAATGACAATCTGGCCACAACTTCGACTGTTATGGTGACACCCTCCTCCCCCAGGTACCACCCTAAGACGAGGAAGCCCAGGCCACCTCTGGATGGCCCCATCATCTCAAAAGGGCAGAACCACCGCAGGTGGAGGAGGAAACGCCACACCCTGGCCCACTTCACCTGCCCGGGGTGAGACCTTTCCTTTTTCACATTTCTTTTCTTTCTCCTCCTATTACCATCTCCCTTCTGCCTTCTTCTTCCCCCTCCCCCTTCCACCCCCCACTTGATTCTATTTTCTCCGGCTGGCCTTTGCGTCCATCTGTTTTCCTCTTTCTTGAACTCCAAAATGGATGGAAAGTAGTCACAGATTTATTCAATTAAATAAAAATGCCCAGAGAGCCTGCCTCTGACTTCAGGCATGTGCTACACCGGATTGTGCTTACAAAAATGGCAGAAGCTTTGCTATCCACCTTCTAGAGAAAGAAGTAAAACAAGCACAGCAGACCACTTACACACGAGGCAGGCTCAGTGCTCACATGTGTGAACACACACCCTGTGGGTGTCCAAAGGGGAGGGTTCACGCCTGCATGGGGACCAGATGACGAGGGAGAGATCATTCTAAGTGGAGACTGCGTTTCTCAACATACAGCACTATGAAAGGGCTGGGTATATATGTTTATAATGTAGTGCCTCTGAATACTGAGAGATTATTTTACATCTATAGTAAATTGAAGGAAGGACTACCAGCACTCAGAACTTCTCGCAGACAACACTATGGGATACAACAGCCGGAGCTCTGAAGTTGGAGCAATTGTGGTTTAAATCTCTGCTCATCCACAGAGATCACAGGTGACCTACATAGATGCCTGGGTCACCCTGGACAAATTGTTCCAATTCCTTGGTTATAAAATGAGCGTATAATGTCTATTTCCAGAGTTGTTAGGAGGATCTGAGTAGTGCATGGAAAGTGTTTGACATTGTCTTAGTCCATTCAGGCTGCTATAACAAAATACCTTAGACTAGGCAATTTATAAACAATAGAAATGTATTGCTCATGGATCTAGAGGCTGGGAAGTCCAAGAGCAAGCAGATTGGTGTCGGGGTCAGGACCCTTTCCTCATAAATGGCACCTTCTACGTGTCCTTACACAGCAGAAGGGCCAACAAGCTCCCTCCAGTCTCATAAAAACACAAACCCGGCTGGACGTGGTGGCTCCTGCCTGTAATCCTAGCACTTTGGGAGGCCCAGGCGGGTGGGTTACAAGGTCAGGAGTTCAAGACCAGCCTGGCCAAGATCATGAAACCTCGTCTCTACTAAAAATACAAAAATTATCTGGGCGTGGTGGCGTGTGCCTGTAATACCAGCTACTCAGGAGGCTGAGGCAGGGGAATCGTTGAACCCAGGAGGTAGAGGTTGCAGTGAGCCAAGATCACGCCACTGCACTCCAGCCTGGGCAACAGAGTGAGACTCCATCCCCAAAAAATAAAAAGACACACACACACACAAATCCCACCCCAAAGGCCCACCTCTTATTATTATTTATATTAGGGATTAGGTTTCAACATACGCATTTTGGAGGGACACGAACATTCAGACCACAGCAACATCTAACAGACTGCAAATCTTTCCTCCTGGGTCTATGCATAACCGAGGACCTCTCATTTCTAGAACACTGGGAAGAAACCTTCCTCTATTCTCTCCCCTCAATCTGCCCGAGGGAAGGGAATGAGTGACTGTGGGAGATTTCCTCACAGGGGAGCAATGTGTTGGGTCTGTTCTCTGGTCTCTTTCCTAAGCTGACTGCCCACACACTGCCCCTGCCTCCTTCTTCTGCCCTCAGTGAGCCAAACCCCTGTGACACTGTGCAGCTGCTCCCATCACAGCAGGGACACATCAGCACCATTCAGGTTGCAGGGGCTCCTCCCTTAACCCAAGTCCACACTGACACCTCCATTTTGGCTTTCTCCACATCCAAGCTGATACCTGGAATCCGGGCTGACACCTGTGTATGTTTCCCAATATTTGCCAACTCATAGGAGGGGGTGACAATGGAATTCTCAAACCCCAACCAATATTATAACTATGGAAGGGCCGGGTGCGGTGGCTCACGCCTGTGATCCCAGCACTTTGGGAGGCCGAGGCAGGCGGATCACTTGAGGTCAGGAATTCGAGACCAGTCTGGCCAACATGGTGAAACCCCATCTCTATTTAAAAAAATAAATAAAAATAAAAAATAAAAAAGTAAGTATGGGAGATGACAGGGAATTTTTCACAGATAGACAAAGTTTAAAACACAAGGGAAAGGACTGGCAGTACATGCAAAAAAAGAAAAAGTAATGGCCAGGTGCGGTGGCTCACACCTGTAGTCCCAGCACTTTGGGAGGCCAGGGCAGATCACCTGAGGTTAGGAGTTTGAGACCAGCCTGGCCAGCACAGTGAAACTACATCTCTACAAAAAATGCAAAAATTAGCCGGGCATGGTGGCACTTGCCTGTAATCCCAGCTAGTTGGGAGGCTGAGACAGGAGAATCACTTGAACTCAGGAGGAGGAGGTTGTAGTGAACCAAGATCATGCCACTGCACTGCAGCCTGGGTGACAGAGTGAGACTTCAACTCAAAAAAAAAAAAAAAAAGAAAAGAAAAAAGTAATATAAAGTGCTCTTCAGACAGTGAAGCTCCCCCTAGCCTGATCCCCCACTCCTCTCCAGAGAGGCCAAGCTGTAGCCTCAGAGAACTCCCTGTCCTCTGCGTCACCTCCCCTTCATGACTCTCTCACTCAAGGTACCTGGCAGGATGCCCTGTCCTCCAGGCTGGAAAGTAACTAGAATAAACTGTAACATAATCCATGGTATGATCTACCTGGAAAAAAAATGAATAAATGTGTTTACAGAAAGGAGAGGTCTGCAAGGATTCTACTAAAACAAACCAAAAAGTAAGTTTACTAAGACTACGTGAGGATGTCCCCAGCCCTCTATAGGTGAACAGGTGCCACAATCAGCTGAGCCAGGTACAGCCACATGACATACCTGGGTGCAGCTGACCAGCTTGGTTCAACCACCAGGACTGTGATTCCCACCCAGCTAACTCCCTTTGCTTCTGATTACACTTTGAATTTGCCAGGAAAGTCTCCCAGACAGGATATAAATGCAATGGCTATCCAGCATCAGTACTTTCATCCTGTATAAGTCAAAGGAAATGGATAAAATAGCATTCCGTCTGGTTGGTATCCATCCCTAACCCCTGCCAAGTGTAAGCCCACCAACAAAAATCAGATTACTTAGCAAAGCTAAGGGCAGTACCCAGAACAGTTGTGACTGCACTGAAGTATCACTGCTGGCAACACCCTGCCCAAAAGGCTTGCCAGTCCCAAAACGTCATCGACACCGCTTTGTATTAGTCCATTTTCACACTGCTGATGAAAACATACCCAGGACTGGGAAGACAAAGAGGTTTAATTGGACTTACAGTTCCACATGGCTGGGAGGTCTCAGAATCATGGCCAGAGGCAAAAGTCACTTCTTACATGGCGGCAGCAAGAGAAAAATGAGGAAGAAGTAAAAGTGGAAACCCTGGTTAACCCATCAGATCTCGTGAGACTTACGCACTATCACGAGAATAGCATGGGAAAGACCGGCCCCCAGGATTCAGTTACCTCCGCCTGGGTCCCTCCCCACAACACAGGGGAATGCTGGGAAATATAATTCAAGTTGAGATTTGGTGGCGACACAGCCAGACCATCTCACTCTTCCATTTAAATTTAACAGTATTTTAGCAATGCAGGGAGTCTTTGGACAGGAACTCAAAGCAAGAGAGGCAGGAAGGGGCAGGGACCTGTATCAGCCCCACCCATGAGGAAAGGGTATGCAGGGAACCACCCAGGTACCAGTGCTGACGTGGAAGGCCAGCCTGGCTGGCAAAGCTAGTAGCAAGGTTGGCAACATCCCCTGGTCCCCATGCAGATGGGGTGGAAAGGGGGGACAGGTAGAGGACGGGACACTAAGGTAATGTCATGCCACAGCAGGTGGACAGAGAAGAGTGGGTGATTATCTAGTGATTATCTAGCCCACACTGGAAGCCACACTGGCAGACAGGTGGGCAAGGGACAGGCAATGACCCTTGGGAGTGGATCCTAGTCACCAAGCCAAGGTTGCAGGTTACACCTCAATCCACTGAAGGCTGACAAGCCCCTGTGTCTCTATAAGCCCCAGATTTCGTGGTGTACAGCTGGCCTGTCCCTCCCCAACCATCCTCCAACAAATGAACCATGGAGGACACAAATCCAGCCATGCCTCTTCCATTCCCTATAGAATGGAGCCCTGCCGTCATTCTCTCCCTCTCTCTCTCTCTGTGTGTGTGTGTGTGTGTGTGTGTGGTCTAGCTAAATTTGAGTTCTCTGAAGAGGAGGACAAGTTTCATTCATCTCTGTAAGGGCAGGCACAGTGGCTCACACACATAATCCCAGCACTTTGGAAAATGGACATGGCAGGATCGCTTAAGGCCAGGCATTCAAGACTAGCCTGACCAACACAGTGAGACTCCACTCTACAAAAAATTTTTTAAATTAGCTGGGCACTGTGGCACATGCCTCAAGTCCCAGCTACTCAGGAGGCTGAGGTGGGAGGATCACTTGAGCCCGGGAGTTTGAGGCTGCAGTGAGCTATAATCACGCCACTGCACTTCAGCCTGGGTGACAGTGACACAGCAAGACCCTATCAATCAGTCAATAGTAAATGTGATGGTTAATTTCATATGCCAACTTGGCTGGGCCAAAGTACCTAGATATTTAGTCAAACATTATTCTAGATGTTTCTGTGAAGGTATCTTTGGATTAAGTTAATATTTAAATCAGAAGAATTTAAGTACGGCAAGTTACCCTGCATAATATTGAGGGGCCTCATCCAATCAGTTGAAGGCTGAAAAAGACTGACCTCCCTGAAAGAAAAGGGAATTCCGACGACAGGCTGCTTTTGAACTTGAACTGCAAATCTTTCCTGGATCTCCAGCCTGCAGATGATTTTAGACTTGACAAGCCTCCACAATCTCTCACTCTCTCCATACATACATGCAAATACCCACATACATACCTTGTTGGTTCTGTTTTGTCTGGAGAACGCTGACTAATAACTTTTATTTTTTGAGACGGAGTCTCACTCTGTTGCCAGGCTGGAGTACAGTGGCACAATCTCGGCTCACTGCAACCTCTGCCTCCTGGGTTCAAGCAATTCTCCTGTCTCAGCCTCCCGAGTAGCTGCAATCAGAGGCGCATGCCACCACACCCAGCTAATTTTTGTATTTTCAGTAGAGATGGGGTTTCACCATGTTGGCCAGGATAGTCTCGATCTCTTGACTTCATGATCCGCCCACCTTGGCCTCCCAAAGTGCTGAGATTACAGGCATGAGACACCACGCCCAGCCCCCTGACTAATATCTTAAGCCTAGCACCTATGACAGTCCCCAACATATGGCAACAAAAATGTATTTTATTCTCAAGAGTCCAAGCACTTGCCATATTTTTTCATGCCCCCTCTTAACAAACCTATAAGGCAGGTATTATTACCTTCATTTAACAGATGAAAAGACTAAAACATAGGGGAAGGTTTGATAACTTGCTCAAGGCCTCATACGTAGTAAATATCAATTCTACCTGCTGTCTCTCATCGAGAAATGATTTAAGAAATGATTTGGAGCCAGTTGTGGCAGCTCATGCCTCCAATCCCAATGCTTCCGGAGGCTGAGGTGGGAGGATCACTTGAGGCTAGGAGTTCAAGACCAGCCTGAGCAACAAACCAAGACCTTGTCTCTACAAAAAATACAAAATATTAGCCCAGCATGGTGGTGTGCACCTGTAGTCCTGGCTACTTGGGAGGTTGAAGCTGGATGATCACTTGAGCCTAGGAGTTTGAGGCTGCAGTAAGCTATGAAAGTGCCAGTGTACTCCAGCATGGGCGACAGAGTGAGACCGTGTCGATCAATTAATCAGTCAGTTAGTCAGTCAGTCAGTCAATGATCTGGGAGGAAGGCAATGGGAGTAAAAGGGCTGAATTTGGCTGAAAGCAAAAGTCTTGCTTATATACAATGTATAGAAACAAAGCAGCACAAGGAGGCAGTGTCTTCACCTGCTTATGTGCGCCATTTCCAACGATGCTTCTGGCATATCTATTGGCTGGGTCCTCTCTCTCCACTCTACAGCCCCAGCACTTAAAAACCTATGTGCCCTGAGTGTTGTCACCCTTCCTGGAGCCCAGAGTGAGGGAATCAAAACCAAAAAATGAGAAATGAGAGTGTGTGAGATCTTATATGGTATGGAGAAGAAACTGTTGCCTTGCACCAAGTTGACTAGAAACCTCTTCCCTGGGGCTAGTGGGTCTCTGAATCTAGAGGGTCCCCAACAAGGCCAGCCTGAAATGCCATCATCACTTTGGGACAGAGTCCTGGGGGAGCCTTTGAGGAAGTAGCACATATGGGAATATTTTATCAAAGGTATGCCTGTTGCAGTGTAAAGAGGTAAACACCGTATCTGGGTCTGGGACTTAAGACAACTACATGAGAGAACAAACATGCACTTCTGAAAGTAAATAAACCAACCAGAAATTCAGAGGAAAAACCACCAAGACTTGGGCCAGACTCAACGATCAATTTCTAGTTAATTTAACAGGTTCTACACTCTGACGTGGAGAAAGCAAAGCATATGCTTTGGGCATCTGGGTCTTTCAGGTTTAAGCAAAACCTGCAGCCTATAAACATGGTTAATGAAACAAATTCACCAAGTTGGGTGGAAACGATTATTGCAAAGTTAAACATATTGGGATAAAAATAACCTCTGTGTTTATTCCTTTAAAACATCTTTGACTACCAGGACTTGCTCATTCAGACTTTAAAGTCCTCCCAAAGACATGACACAAGATTCCTAAACTGCCTGGACTGTTTAAATGCTGACCAATAACTCCCCCTGGTACCAAACGAATTCAGATGTCTAGCCGTCTTACTGCGGTCACATTTATTCATTCTGAAAGATGAGCAAAGTAGCAAGCATGCCGTCTTGGAAAGAGCATGGACTTTGGTGTCAATCAATTTTGCCTCGGGCAAGTAATTAATCTAGAGTCTATGTTTTATCTGTAAAGTGATAGAGTGAAAAGGATTATTATTAGGATAATTCTTAAAATTCCATAACAAGATACATATAACACATCCTGTACAAGCATCTCAATGGCCCCTCCACATGCAATTAACGCACATGGCGGGGGTGTTCATGGTGCTTGTGCCACAGGGCAAGTCTATGCTGTAGTTTCATAGAGCTCACCTTCTCCTTCCCACTTTCCCCCTGAAAATAGTTTCAGTTTCTAATTTTACAAGTTTAAAATCATTTACAAAACCAGAGAAGATTCAGTTATCTCAATTTTCAAAAAAGAAGAGGAGGAGGGAAAGAGAGTCACATCACTAAGTGGTAGACCCCTGGGTTCATTAATGTGAAGGAATAAGTCAAAAAAGTAAAATGCCTATGGTCAGGTCAAGAAGGGAAGGAGGCCAGTGGTGCACACCTGTAATCCCAGCACTTTGGGAGGCCAAGGCAGGAGGATCATTTGAGGCCAGGAGGTTGAGACCAGCCTGGGCAACAGGGTGAAACTCCATCTCTACAAAAATACAAAAATTAGCTGGGTGTGGTGGCACGTGTCTGCAATCCCAGCTATGTGGGAGGCTGAGGTGAGAGGATTGCTTGAGCTGGCGAGGTCAAGACTGCAGTGAGCCAAGATCACACCACTGCACTCCAGCCTAAGTGACAGAGCAAGACCCCGTCTAGAGGGGAGAGGGGGAGAAAGGAGAAAGGAGAGGGGAGGGGGGAGGGGGGAGGGGAGAGTGGGGGAGGGGGGAGGGGGAGGGGGAGGGGGAAGAGAGAAGGAGAGCAAGGGTTTTCTACTTGTGTTTAAAAGTAAAATTACGGCACTCTATGAATCACGTGTAAGAGACAACCCTATGAACTACAAGGGCATCTAGCGAGAGGGTACTCGGAGATGCCTCAGTCTTTGTAGTGACAAGAAACACCAGGCTAAAAATGCTAAATAACACAATGCATACCCACACACACAAAAGCTGGCTCAGCCTTAGAAATAGCAAGTTGCCTGATCATCATGGGAGACATGAAATTCCCATTTGAGCAAAAATTTAGAATGAGTCCCTAAAGGAGTAAACGCTCAGACAAACCATATTATACTCAGGATACTTAGGCCCTAGAAAATCCTGCTTCCTCTTAAAGACCCTCGGCATATCCCAGGTAGTTCTTTTACAGTCTCACCAAGACACCACATGTAGCAGTTTCTCATTCTGGGGTATCTGGAGTTCTTTGTCTCACGACCAAGAGAATTAAGGAGTATGGACACAAAGGGTAAGGGTGGACGAAAGTTTAATAAGCGAAACAACAAAGCTGGGCACAGTGGCACGTGCCTGTAGTCCCAGCTACTCGGGAGGCTGAGGCTGGAGGATCGCCTGAGTCCAGGAGTTCTGGGCTGTAGTGCACTATGCCAATCAGGTGTCCACACTAAATTTGGCATCAATTTGGTGACCTCCCAGGAGCAAGGGGTCCACCAGGTTGCCTAATGAGGGGTGAACCAGCCCAGGTTGGAAATGGAGCAGGTCAAAACTCCCGTGCTGATCAGTAGTGGGATCGCACCTGTGAATAGTAACTGCACTCCGGCCTGGGCAACATAGCGAGATCCCTTCTCTAACAATAAAAAATAAAATAAAATAAAGAAGAAAGCTGTCTGCCTCAGAGAGAGGGCCCAGAAGAGGGATGGTGTTTTTTACAGTTGAATGCAAAGGCTTTCAAGAAAGATCACAGACAGAGCCCAGGAACCCAAGTGTTTAAGAGCTACCCAGAAGATCCTGATGACGATCACCATTTTTAGAATCAGTGCTGTAAACCATGGACATTTTGTACCCCCCTCAGGATGCCTTAGGTCCTTAGGAGACCTTGAGACTCATCCACCATTTGATCACCTCCATCTACCTGGCTCCTTCTGCAGGATAAATTGGGATAAATTAATTTTCACATTGTCACTTATTCTTCAGTTGAATGAAGAACATTTTGAAATACATATACATTGTGGAATGGCTCAATCAAGCTAATTAACATATGTATTACCTCATACACATCATTCACTTGTGGTGAGAACACTTAAAACCTACTTTCTAAGTAACTTTTTTTTTAAGCAGTCTCACTGTGTTGCCCAGGCTGGAGTGCAGTGGCCATTCATGGGTGCAATCATGGCACACTACAGCCTTGAACTCCTAGGCTCAAGTGATCTTCCTGCCTCAGTTTCCCAAATAGCTGGGATTACAGACATTCACCACCATGCCCAGGTAGTAATTTTCGAGACTACAACGCATTATTATTTTACCTGTCATCGTGTTGTACAATAGATCACTTGAACTTATTCTTCTGGTCGAGCTAAGATTTTATACCCTTAGAGCAACATCTCCCCAACTGCCTTCCCAACCCCAGCCCCCGGTAACCATCACTCTACAATCTGCTTCTGTGAGATCAACTTTTTAAGGCTCCACTTCCAAGTGAGATCATATGGTATTTGTCTATCCGTGTCTGGCTTATTTCACTCAGCATAATGTCCTCCAGGTTCATCCATGTTGTACGAAATGGCAGGATTCTCTTTTTTGTAAGGCTAAACAGTATTCCACTATTTACATATCACATTTCCTTTATCCATTTATCTGCTGATGGATATTTAGGTTGATTCGAGATCTTGGCTATTGTGAAAGCTCTAAGTTTTTATTTAATTTTTTTTTTTTTTTTTTTTTTTTGAGACAGAGTCTCACTCTGTCACCCAGGCTGCAGTGCGATTCTCCTGCCTTAGCTTCCCAAGTAGCTGGGACTACAGGCATCAACCACCATGCTCGGCTAATTTTTGTATTTTTAGTAGAGACGGGTTTTCACCATGTTGGCCAGGCTAGTCTTGATCTCCTGACCTCGTGACCCACCCGCTTCAGCCTCCCAAAGTTCTTGGATTACAGCCGTGAGCCACCTCCCCTGGTCACTCTAAGTTTTTAAATATGAAAATACTACGCTTGTTTAAAAAACATAAATGTAAAAATTAAAAAGTAAAAGACTTCTTCACCCTACCCAGTAAGGTGTAGGTAAGTAAGCCAGGTGATTGAGAGAGTCACCGTCAATGTAACCTCTGTCTTTAGTTTAATGGCTGCCATTTCAGAACTATATAAATAGGAAGATAAGGTATTTTTACTTTTTAAATTTAATGGGACATGAGGTCATAATACACACTGCTCTACCACTTGTTCGTTTCACTCAATATGATAAATACTTTTCAATGTGATCTCATTTTCTGTAATACTTGCATATAATTTCATAGCTTGAGTATACCATGATTGAATTTATTTCTCCACTGCTTCACATTTAGGAATCTTTCTACCTTTAAGTACCCACTGAGAATCCACTGACTTATTTGTCAGTTAATACTAAGACAAAAATTGCTGTGGACTGGCAGCTGGATAAGGAGCAGAACTTCAGACAGATAGGTAGGGACATCAGGGAGACAAGAGGTAGTTTCTGTTGATGGCAATCATCACCAAACAGCCTCTGCCTGACCACCACCAGGGACAGGGCACTCATCAACTGCAGCAGTGATGAGAATTGATCCACACAACTCTCATTAATAAGGAACTTTATGATGAGTTGAAACCTACCTTCCTAAAGTTTTCACCCACTGGGCTTGATTCTGCTAAGGACACAGAGTAATTATTCTCCTCAAACAGCCAGTAACTGCTATCACATCTGTTGTGGTTTGAATATGTCCCTCAAAAGTTCATGTGTTGGAAACTTAATCCCCAATGCAACAGCGTATGAGGGCAGAATGGATTAATGTCATTACCATAAAATCCAGGTCAGTTATCTCTAAAACAGGTTGCTATAAAGCAAGTCTGGTCCCTGGTGTCTCTCTGTCTCACACACTCACTTCCACCTTGCAATTTCCACCCTTGATGACCCTTGCCAAAATGCTGGCACCATGCTCTTGAACTTCCCAGCCTCTAGAAGTAAACCCAATAAACTTCTACTGTTTACAATTTACCCAGGCCATGGTACTGTGCTATAGCAGCAGAAAAAGACTAAGACAATATTATATCGAAGGTTCTTCTCTAGTTTAACATCCCCCACTTCCTTCAACAGTATCTCTTCATAAGAAATAGGTTTAAGGCCACACTTTTAAGCTCCCTTTCCTTTGGCTACACCTCATTTTACCAATGTCCCTCTAAAAGCTAACACCCAGCTTTAAGCGTCTGAACACCTGGGAGAGTTGTGACTTGACCAGCACAGAGTGGACTGCTGTGGCCACCTGCCTGCCACAGTATCACCTGCCGCAGACAGGAGAGCAAAATAAGTCCCCTGGGTCATTTCATCACATCAGACAAGCTCAACAGGGCAATTGCAGAGCTGGGATAACCCATGTATTTAGCTCGATATAGTAACATAGGAAGCACTCAATTTTAAAAGGTACATTTATAGCTTTTATGGCTATATTAGCACTCGTAACCAGAAGTTGAAGGTAGAAATACTCCCATATGACAGAACAAATAAGGGTACCTGTGGCCCATACTCTTTCAGAAATTATGCATATTTTCCTTTACATTGGAAGAGACAGAAAGAAGTTATGTCTTCTACATGTCCAACCGGTTGGAAAATAAGTAAACACTGTGGCTCAGCATCTGTTTTTAAAAGACAACTAATTCTTTTTTTCAATTCCCACAGATGAAGCCATTCTTAGTGGCTAAGAATACACTCAAACTAACAACCTCTCATTCCATTGATAAGAACTAATGTTTACCTGATAAAAAGTCATTCCTTTGCAAGGTTCTTTCACACTTCCTGGGTATACTAAACTTATTTGCATTTCAGATTAGATTTCCACCCTCCCATTTCGCAACAGTCAAAATTTTTTTTCTTTCCATCTGTCATCTATTTCTTACTTATTGCCTTCTTCTGCCTCATCTTTTCTGCCCTAAAGTAACTTGTTACTTTATCATACCCTTATTATCCTCCAAATTGATTCTCTTCTTCCTCTTCCAGCTACTAACTAAAAACCAAACCTCCCTTCCAAACACCACCCACACCCTCCTCACCGCCCAGGCCTCCCATCCACTCCTTAAGACAGTCCAAAGAACACATTTAAGTACAAGACATTTCAGTGGAGTCTGACAATTGTCCAACTTAGACCATCAGAAATAAACTCCTACAAGACAGCAATGTGTATTTCTGACATTCAGTGCTATCACAGTGAAGCCTTTTCTCTACTGGCTTCGAAAATGTGATGGCGCTGACAATGGGATCTCACAGGAAACATCTATCTGTTGCCTTAAGAGTGCACGAAGACCTTTCCCATGCTTCCCCCAACCCCACGTGATAATCATAACAACTCCTTAATGTAGGTATGATCAGCTCATTTTACAGCTAGAGAATCAGGCTCCAAAAGTGTAAATAGCTTGCCCAAGGTCACATTCCTAATAAATACTGGCTCCAGGCCCAGATCCTAGCTCTTCCTAGTCATAGTCAGTGTTCTTCTCGCTGTCACTGCAAGGTGAGCTCACAGGACACACCTCAGGAGGAAACCCAAACATCAATCACACAACCCGCATCCGAAGTTTTGTCTACTTTTCTTCAGCTGGTATGCTATAATTTCTTATAAGCAGATTTTTGCATGGATTCTTGTGGCTTAAACAAGGTACGCTTAGAGTGGTTCTATAATAAAGAGAGACTGAATCCAGTACCTGAGAGGCAGAATAGCACTTCCAGTGTCAGAACTTAATGAGGGACTACCTCAGTGAGCAATGGTAAATGCATAAAGATTTTCATTTGGGGGATGGCCCTGATATCTGATGTTATGGGGGAGAGAAAAATACTTACCATATTTAAAAACTATTCATTCATGAAAATTAGCCATGAGGAGCCTGAAGAGTCAAGATGAACCAAAAATCCTTTATTTATTTATTTATTTTTTTAGACGGAGTCTCACTCTGTCACCAGGCTGGAGTGCAATGGCACTATCTCGGCTCACTGCAACCTCCGCCTCCCAGGTTCAAGCAATTCTCCTGCCTCAGTCTCCTGAGTAGCTGGGACTACAGACGCGTGCCACCATGCCCAGCTAATTTTTGTATGTTTAGTAGAGACGGGGTTTCACCAGCTTGGCCAGGATGGTCTCAATCTCTTGACCTCGTGATCCGCCCTCCTCGACCTCTTAAAGTGCTGAAATAACAGGTGTAAGTCATCACGCCGAGCAAATCTTTAATATCTTTTCTGAAAATTACTTAGAATACATACAAAGATTTTAATAAAGCTAAATTTTAAAAATAAATTAATCTAAGCACAAACATATAGCAGTGTAATTGCATATGACCTTTCCATTCTTCTGACTAGAAAATTCTCTAAATGGATGGTCCCAATGTCCATTTCTGGCAATACTGTAAGCTCAATGTTTACATATATTGCACAACCAGCAATCCTAAATTAAAAATAAAAAGCATCCATTTTAAATAAACTGCATTTTTAGAAATAGTTTTAAACTTACAGAAAAATTATTAAAATAGCAGAGTTCCCATATATTCTGCAGCCAGTTTCCACTATTAACAAGGTCCATTAGTATGATATATCTGTCATAGTTAATGAACCAATGGTGGTATATTAACTGAAGTCCATTCTTTATTCAGATTTCCTTAGTTTTGACCTAATTCCAAGATTCCATCCAGGACACCACATTACATTTACTTGTCACATCTCCTCAGGCCCCTTTGGCTGTGACAGTTTCTCATATTTTTCTTGTTTTTGACAACCCTGGCAGTTTTGAACAGTATTGGTCAGGTATTTTGCAGAAACCCTCGATTGAGATTTGTCTGGTGTTTCTCTCAGAGACAGGGGTTAAGGGCTATGGGATTTTGCAAGGAAGAACATAGATGTAAAGTGCCATTGTCACCACCTCATATTAAGGGTAACACACTATCAACAGAGCTATCACTGTTGATGTTGACTTTGATCACTCAACAGAGGTAGTGTCTGACAGGTTTCTCCACTGTAAAGTTATTCTCCCCACTCCCCTTTCCATACTGTATTCTGGAGGGAAGTCGCTATGCACAGCTCACATTTAAGGAGTGGAGAATTACATTCCACCTTCTTAAGGGTGAGTGTCTATATAATCATGTGCAATTTTTCTGCAGAGAGATTTGTCTATTTTCCCTATTCATTTACATATTCAATCAATCATTTATATCAGTATAAACTCACAGATGTTTATTTTATACTTTGAGTTACAACCTCAAATTTCTGTAACCTATAGCTTATAGATCTACACTTTTTTTTGAGACAGGATCTGGCTCTGGCACCCACACTAGAGTGCAGTGGCTCAATCTCAGCTTCCCTGGAACCTCTGCCTCCCAGGTTCAAGGGATCCTCCCATCATGGCCTCCTGAAAAGCTGGGACCAGAGGCACGTGCCACCATGCCCTGCTAATTTTTACATTTTTTGTAGAGATGAAGTTTTGCCATAATGCCCAGGCAAGTCTCAAGTGATCTTGAGCTCAAGTGATCTGCCTGTCTCGGCCTCTGTAAGTACAAGGATTATAGGCACGAGCCACTGTGCCAGCCTAGAGTTCTCTATCTAATCTATACTTCTATAATTGAATGCTTCTTTATTTTACTGCCAAGACTATTCCAGCTTTGGCCACTGACGGCAGTTTCAGTTGGCTCCTGTGTCCATTTGACACACTCTTATGACCTTTCTTTTGGTTTTTGTGTTGGAATTCTTCCATACACTCCAGCACTACAAAATGTTCCAGGTTTGTCTTGGGTATATTCTGACCCAGTCCTAGAATCAGCCATTTCTCAAAGAAGCCTGGATCCTTTTATGGGAAAATGGTCTTAGAAACCAAGGTCCAGGCTTAGGTGTACTCATTGCTAACGGAGTGTCACTTCTTGCAGACCTCTCAGCTGACAGGGCAAGAAAATGCCGTGTGTGTGTGTGTGTGTGTGTGTGTGTGTGTGTGTGTGTGTATGTGGCACGCACACATGTGCACTAATCCTTGAATAGACACAGATCTATAAATATGTTTATACGTAACCATCTGTATCTATATTAAACTAAACATGAGTTTATACTGATATACAATCATTTTCATGCACAACCAAACTGGAAGACAGAAGATTCCTCAGATGCCAGAAATGCAAGAAAAAACAAAAATCAGAGAGACAAGCACTCCTGGAGCTGGCATTTTTCCCTGGGGTATATACCTATGCAGGTGGCCTAGAGTTTGGGCAAAGGAGACAAAGCAGGCTGAGAAGGGAGAGGCAGAGGAAAGAAATGGAGGTTGTGCATAAAGCTAAGATTTATCCCGAAGCCAGGACCCCTCCTAAATTCTGAAGGGAGACACCTGACAGGGATGAGTCCCTCCCGACAGAGGGTAACAGCAAATGTGTTCTTATTTGGGCCTTGGCTCTGGCAGAGGGACAAAAAGTACAAAGACTTCCCTGAGAAGGAGAGTTTGGAGGGCTAAAGTCACATGCCCTGTATGGCCAATAAAAATCCAAAGCAGCAAATGCAATTTAAGAGACCCTGGATTGGGAACACCTCAGCTACAGAAGAAAGACCAAATTCTATCAAAAAGATTCCACTTTAAACCTAGTCTCAAAATATTCCCACAGATAACACACCACAGAATATAAGCACCCAATCAAAAATCACAAAGGACCTTGGAAATGAAAGAAGGCAGTCACAAAGATCACCTACTGTATGATTCTGTTTATATTAAATGTCCATGATAGGCAAACTGAGAGAGAAAGTAGATCAGTGGTTGCTGGGGTTGAGGAAGAAGGGGGTACAGGGAGTTAGAATCTGGGAGGAAAGGAGGACTACTCATGATCCAAGGTTCTTTCAGATGGGACGAAAATGTTCTAAGATTCAATATCCCTGTCACAATCTTGTGAATATACTGAAAAACAGTTTACTAGGCCAGGTGCAGTAGCTCACACCTGTAATCCCAGCACTTTGGGAGGCTGAGGCGGGCAGATCACCTGAGGTCAGGAGTTCGAGACCACCCTGGCCAACATGGTAAAACCCCATCTCTACAAAAACGCAAAAAAATTAGCCAGGCATGGTGGTAGGTGCCTTTAATCCTGCTACTCAGGAGACTGAGGCAGGAGAATCACTTGAACCCAGGAGGCAAAAGTTGCAAAGAGCCGAGATCGTGCCACTGCACTCCAGCCTGGGCAACAAGGCAAGACTCTGACAAAGAAAGAAAAGAAGGAAAGAAAAAGAAAAGAAAGAGAGAAAGAAATAGAAAGAGAGAAAGAGAAAGAGGGGAAGAGGAGGGGAGAAGAAGGGGAGGAGAAGGGAAGGGAGGAGAGGGGAATGGAGGAGAGGGGGGAATGAGAAGGGGAAGGGGAAAGAAAGAGGGAGGAAGGGAGGGAGGAAGGAAAAAAATCACCTAAGAATGTGTTTCATCTAATATTTTAAAATCCTGCACATCACTTCTTGACATGCCCATGAGACCCTTGGTACTTCACTTGAGGTAAAGAAGGTTCACTGACAAATAAGAGAACAAAGGTGCTCTCCAAAGACCATCAAGATAAAGACCCTCCTCGGGAAATGGGACGCATTAGCTGCCCACCTATCTATGGTTGCCTGACTGGCATTTTCCAGTCTTCACTGATGGTCACTCTACCATCCTGTGACTTTTCTTACTCAGTCCATTGACATTTAAGTTCATTTCCTTTTGTTTAGCAATTTTCAGCCTGGTTGTTCTTGTAACCATTTTCTTGCTCTTTCTAACTTCTCCAGTTCTTCTGGAAACATTGCAGCAGGGAACCAAATCTAGACACATATTACTCTAATAAACATTTGAAGGTTGCCAAGTATACAAGAGAAGGTTTTTCAGCTCTCATAAAAAGTCATAAGCTGTTAATTCCTGAATTGTTTTATAGCCCACTAGCTTCCTCAGGATTCCTGCTGCAATTTCAACCAGCTAAGATAAACAGCCATAATTCATCATTCATTGTTATTGTTAAATCAAGTTTGGCTTAAAGTTGCCTCCTTACATATTTTAAGTTCTACCTAAATGTTCTTCTGTACATTGTAAACTTTTAACAAGCAGAGGTGTAAACAGATGGTACCCACACTAGTGTCAATCACTGAGTTTTGGCCAATCAGATACAGCCAACTGTTCGAACCCTGTTCAAATAAGGCAAGCACCAAACTGTAACCACTCCAGCTGTTTCTGTACCTTACTTCCGTTTCCTGTACATCACTTTCCTTTTTCTGTCCATAAATATTCCACCAAGTGGCTGTGCTGAAGTCTCACAGCCTACTCTGGCTTGGGAGGCTGCCTGATTTGGGAATATTTCATTGTGCAATTGAACTCCTTTAAATTTAATTCAGCTTAAGTTTTTATTTTATCATCATGATGAAAGAAAGCTCCACCTTCTATCTTGATGAAATGACTGTTTTTAGCATACAGCCTCACTTTGCCCTTCTTTTAAACTGAGATAACAAAACTGGTAATCAGAGAAAATTTATTTCTAAAGACACTCTAAATACATCTGTAGAAGGAAAAAAACCTATGTACGTCAACTTAAGTTTTGCACCTTAGTAAAACTAAATATGACACTGGGTAAACTTTAACTCAACAAGACTGAAAGTACCAGAAAAAAAAAAAAAGTTAAACAGTATTTTACTTCCTTTTTGTAAACTCTTTCCCAGTCTGCATACGTGAAAAATAAAAATGAAAATCCTCTTTTTGTCCTTCCTTCCACAATTTATATAAAGTGGCTTTCTGAATTTAATTCTGTATAAATGTTGATTTGCTCCCTTTTTGATTAAATAATGTGCAAGGCCGGGCACTGTGGCTCACACCTATAATCCCAGCACTTTAGGAGGCCCAGGCGGGAGGATCACCTGAGGTCAGGAGTTCGAGACCAGCCTGACCAACATGGTGAAACCCCATCTCTACTAAAAATACAAAAAATAGCTGGGCGTAGTGGCACATGCCTGTAATCTCAGCTATTTGGGAGGCTGAGGCAGGAGAATCGCTTGAAACCGGGAAAATGGAGGTTGCAGTGAGCCGAGAAATACCACTGCACTCCAGCCTGGGCAAAAGGGCGAAACACTGTCTCAAAATCATAATAATAAGGTGCAGGTAAGTTAACACTTACTGTTTAGAGACAATGAGCAATTATCTTTTACTAGAATGGAGAAGGGAGGCTACAAACACCCCAACATCCCTAATGGTCAAAAACTAGACTCTCTTTGCAAGATCTTCTTCCAGAGTATAGCACACATGTTCCTAAGGCATCCTGGCCTTACTCTAGGTGAAGTGAAAGAAGATAGAAGATTCCAGAGCCCTGGAGATCAACTCAGTTCAGCCAACATGCACTGAAGTGCACACATTTCATTTGAAGAAATAAGAAAGCAAATTATACAGGTACAATCGCTTTAGCTAAGTCTACTGAAATTGGAAAGAAAAAATAATATTGGTTTGTAGTCTTGCCTTCAAAATGTGTTATTTTACAAACTAAAACTAACCCTTTCGCACTAAGTCAAAGGTCTTCAAATTCCAGAGCCAAACTGGTCTTAAAGAGCAATGTTTCCAGGAGATGGGGATATCCAGAATTCTGGAGAAGTCTAATGCCACCAGGCCAGTAGGAGGCAGAGCCATTTTTATCCCAAAGGCACAAGAGATGACGGAACAGTTAATATCCTTACGCCCATGCTCCAAGTCACTTCTCTGCATCTAAGGGAACACTGGAAACAAACCCCAAGTATTCTGCCTCCTCCAGTTCATTGCTCTTCCCCCTCACAGGTCCCACTGTAAGTGGCACTCTGGGGTGTCCCTATTCTCTGCTCCAATGTGAGCAGAGGAGGCAGTGTCACCACGGAAGGCTCCCTTCTCCAACCCTGTCACTCCCACAACACCAGCACTTTCAGCATTTGCTAAAGAACAAAATGTAGGGTTCCCCACCTGGTTACTTAAGGGTATATTTCTGCTGCTTGAACCCTGAAGGCTGGGCAGTCAGCCAAGGGCATGGTGCCCAACCAAGGAGCAGGTGCCCCTGAGAACTCAAACATCCTGAAGAGTATCTGCGAACCTATCCCAAAAAAAACAAAAAACAAAAAAACCATAGTCTCATCACTCAAACATAGGAGGCAAAGTGCCAGAAAATCAGTTCAGAAGCAATTTAGACACAGACGTAATAAGGATCTCGAGAGCTATCCTGCTGCCTCCCAGGAGTGTCCCATATGTAAGTCCCAATAAACTCATCTGCTCGCCAAATTGGACTTGTCTGAGTCATTCTTTGGTCTCTCAGCTCCTTCCCAGTTTGGAGGGGGAGTTATAATTCCAGATTTTTTTCATAACACAAAGCCATGGCTAGAAGAACAGAAACAAAGCTTTCAGAAAAGGAAGAAAGGAAGTTCAAAAGTCACCAGAGCTCTGTACACACAGACATGAATCGATCCCTAAGAGACACTGTTAGGAACGAAGGAACGAAGGAACGAAGGAAGGAAGGACGGACGGACGCACGGAAGGAAGGGCAGGAAGGAAGGCAGGCAAGCGATGGGGATGCTCACACACTATCACTTATGTCAGAAAATAAGACAAAAAGATTCTGGGCACATGTAGATACAAACTATCTCTGAAACCATGCAACTGAACCATGGAAATGTGGCCAGCTGGAAACAGGGGAAACAGAGGTGAGAGAGACTGACCTTTCCTTATATCCCCTTTTCTGCTTGTGACTTTGAAAGTAAATGCAAGTACTACCTAATAGGAAAAGTGATTTTTTTTTTTTTTTGAGACAGTCTCACTCTGTTGCCCAGGCTGCAACGCAGTGGTGTGATCTCAGCTCACAGCAACCTCTGCCTCCTGGGTCTAGCAATTTTCCTTCCTCAGCCTCCCAATTAGCTGGGACTACAGGCATACATCACCACACCCGGCTAATTTTTGCATTTTTAGTAGAGATAGGGTTTCACCATGTTGGCCAAGCTGGTCTCGAACTCCTAACCTCAAGTGATCTGCCCGCCTTGGCCTGCCCAAGTGCTAGGATTCCAGGCATGAGCCACCCTGCCTGGCCAGAAAAGTTATTTTTGCAAACTGTATCTTTACAAAATAAAAGCTTAAAGAAAATCAACAGAAAATAAAGATTTAAAACAATGTGATAAAACAAAAAAAGGAGGAAAAATTAACACCGGGGCAGCAGGTGGGGGAGTCTTAGGAACAAAGATGTCTCAATCCAGTGACACTCAACAGTTAAACCACTTTATGAAATTTCATGAAATGACTTTTGGGTTCAGTAACTTCCTCTAAGCCTTAACAACCTTTTGCTGTGTACCTTTGCTGACTCATCTGTTTCAATTCAGAGCCACAGAATGATGAATGAGACAAAGTTTAAAAAAATTTTTTTTTTAATTTTAATTCCTTGTTTGAAGTAAGAGTATAGGATAACCCAAACACAAACTTGTCAAATGTACCCTTGCTCTTCTCTAAATCAGATTAGAACCTGGTTTTTTTGTTAATAAACCTGAGAACAGAATGTTTATAATAAAATGATAGTCTGCTGGAAATCCCCAGCAATATCAGCCCAGAAACCTTCATTCAACACTTTGAACTCTTGAACGTGATTGTAAACTTTCAAAACCATGTCTCTAATTAATCAGTTTTACTAATGCATAAAAGAAGATTAACCACTGATAACTTTAAAAAATTAGAAACAGAGCTCCACTATTACAAGGAAGTTGGTAAATGATTCACTAACGGCATTTTTTTTTTTTTTTTTTTTGAAAACTAAAACCACATTGCCTATGGGTTAATGAGTTAATGTTTTTGCAGATAGGTACATTTCTTAAGCCCAAAGAAATAGTGATTTTTTAATAAAGCACATTTTTAACCAGCACAAACTATTTGGAGTTACTTTTCCCACCGATGACTCTCTGTCCTTGTGTTTGCCTGGCAAAACTACTAGAAATTGTCATTAATGAGACTGCAATAAGTTATCCCTTTATCTTGTTTACTGGAAGACTGACTTAAAATAGAAAGCCTTTGAAAAGCACATAGCCACTGTTACTAAATGACACAAACTGAATTCTTTATACTAGCTGCTGGTACAAAAGATATTTCCAGATTTTATCTCTTTAGTTATAATCTTTTGATGAAATTTTCCTTTACAAATGTAATTCGTGGCTGGGTATGGTGGCTCATACCTGTAATCCCAGCACTTTGGGAGGCCAAGATAGGAGGATCACTTAAGCCCAGGAGTTCAAGACCAGCCTGGGCAATACAGCAAGACCCTGTCTCAATTTAAATAAATAAATAAATAAATAAATAAATGTAATTCCAAGGCAAAGCTACAGAATACTTGAGAGTATTTGACTACATGGCATCTTTTGTATGTATGATTTGACTTTAGACTGCTAAAGGAAATTTCTTCATGTTCACAGAAATCTGAAACAACTGGTCAAAAAAAATGGTATTAATAGCTGCATTTATAACTGGAAGTAATGAGTGTATCAACTGCACACAACGAAAATGGGAATGAAGCGTGTCACCTTTAAATAACCGATATAAACATTTCACTATCAGCATTTGAGCCATGAATTAACTTTCAAATTAGAAATTAGGCCCATTTAATCTGATATTCAGGTTCCAAATAATAAACAGGCCTGATTCAGTTGGCAAAAAGAACTGGCTCCCAATTTCATCTTAATTAAGTCATTCATTCCAGTCCAAAAATGTAAATAAAATTCCACTTCAATTCAACAAACATGTACTTAGTTCCTACTTTGTCTTAAGCACACAAAGATGACCCAGATTCATCCTCAGCGGTGTCAAATAAAATTAATAAGGAGCAATTGTTTTGCACTGAGCTCCTGCACACACCAGACCAAACCAGAATAGAGTCACTGGTGCTAGGAGATACATAAACAAACAACTTTACAACTGACCTGTTTTCAAAAAAAAAAAAAAAAAACAGGAGAGTCACAGCAACCAACAGAAAGGGGCCCAGTCTACCTGAGCCAGCATGAGGAAATCCCATCTTTTTTAACCTTATAAGGACAGTAACTTTGCTTCTCATTCTTTGCTTCTGCCTTCTTCAGCCTTTTCTACCGGTAAAGCCCACCTCTTCAGCTCAGCTCAGCCTTGCTGTTTCACAGATGGGATGATGCCTGATTCATGAATTGCTAATAAAAGACAATTCAATCTTCAAATTCAATTTGTTAACATTTTCTTCTTTGATAATGATCACTGCCCACAAAGAACGTGATTCTCTTCTCTTTCTCCTGGAATATTCTGACTGTCTCACTTGGTCCCCCTGTCCCCCTCAAATTTCCCCGCCTGCTTCTAAAGCAGCTGCTCCCAGGAAGTCTTCCCCCTAGCACTGTCTCAGGAGAGGCCCCAAGGTGCTGAGGCCCCACGTCCTCTGGCAGTGGTGTGTGCACTGAGCACATGTATTTCAAAGGCTTACAGGCAAACAACAGTTTAGCAGTGTCTATGTGTTTGTCTCTTAAAAGGCACAGGTAACTCAGTAATCTCTGATCTCCGTTTAGCCCACTGTTTGGCATACAGCATTCAATAAATAACTATGGAAATAAGCCTCTCAGAGTCAGGCAGGACAGAGAGACCAATAAATATCTAAGACATAAAGTAAAAGGCAGAGCAATGTAATATGGATAGAATGCTATGGAGAAAAGGAGAGAAAAAAGGGGGCTATTTGGCCCTAGTGGGGAGGGAGGACTGTGTTACAGTGGGAAGACAGGAGGAGAGGATTTTAGGGCCAGCCTGAAAACAGGAATTGAGGACCAGGCTGAAGAATAAAGCTCCAAGGAGAAGGAAGTGCATGTGTGCAGACGCTGGAGGGTGTGAAAGACACACTGCGTTTGAAGGATAGGAAGTAAACAGTCCGCTGTGGTAGACGCACAGCACGCAGGGAAGGTGGTGCTGGGCGCAGCGCAGCAACCAGGAGCATGGCCTCCAGCGACAGACCTGAGTTCGAGTCCTGACTCTGCCCCTTCCCAGCTACAAGCAAGTGACATAAGTCCTGGGGGCTGCTTCCTGACTTGAACTCTGGGGAAGAGGCTGGGTGTGGTAGCTCACGATTATAATCCCAGTATTTTGGGAGGCTGAAGTGGGAGGATCGTTTCAGGCCAGGGGTTTAAGACCAGCCTGGGCAACATGACAAGACCACATCGCTACAAAAAATACAAAAAATTACCCAGGTAGGGTGGTGTGCACCTTTCATCCCAGCTAGTTGGGGAGCTGAGGCAGGAGGATTGCTTGAGCTCAGGAGTGAGGATTGCTTGAGCTTGGGGTGCCATGATCAAGCCAGTGTCCTCTAGCCTAGGCAACAGAGAGCCTACCTCAAAGAAAAGAGAAAAGGAAGAAGAAAAGAAAAAAAGGAAAAAATTGGGGGAAAGAAGGAAGAAACTTGGGCAATAACTTTTAGTGCTGTATTAACGGAGACAATGTAGGCAGAGCAGTGCTGAGAGCATAAGCATTCAATGTATGGAGCTGTCAGTGTCCTTAAGCCAGCAGGTAAACTGAGGGCCAAGTTGTGAAGAACCACCTCTTGTTGGAAGACTAAAGCTCCAGGACACACGAGGCCCCTGCTTCAAATGCCAGGGAATATATGGCCGCACCTGTGATCTCTCTGTCCTCCCTTCAATTACTGTCAAATCTAGCCACCAGACTGTGACACCAGCCAGCAGTTTCCAGTAGGCCAGCCCACCTTCTAGACTTATCCGGAACCCCCCCCAGCATGGAGACAGCCCATCCTCGGACAGGATCTAAGGGACAGTCCTCAACTCCACCGGCCCTGCCCTCTGCAACTGTGTGACCTGGGGGGTTATACATCACCATCCTACCCCCTACACATTCACATCCAGTGCCCGAAGGCTGCTTCCAAAGGGCACGCCCCACCTGCCAACAGCAAGCTCTTCAGAACCACAAAGGAACTTTCCATCACATAAATGTGCAGCTCCTGGAAGGACTGCAAAGCTCAGAGTCAGTCCCTGGACACCACCCTACCTGCCTAGACCTCTCCCACTCCTCCCCAGCCCTCACTGGCAGCACACAAGTTCCACTTCTCAACTGCACCCACGTGCTGACCCTGACTTCCTTCTCCCGCTCCTCTGTGACTCATCTTCTTACTGCCTTCCTGCCTCCACTGCTGACCTTCTTCACAAAGCCCGCCCTCTGTTCCCATTTTACCACCACGATGGCAAAGCCTAGGTCAGGAGCAGCAGATCAGGGCTTTTCCAGACCCCCACTGCTGCTTTGCACTACTTTTTTTTTTTTTTTTTGAGATGGAGTCTCGCTGTGTCGCTCAGGCTGGAGTACAGTGGTACAATCTCGGCTCACTGCAAACTTCCGCCTCCTGGGTTCAAGCAATTCTCCTACCTCTGCCTCCCAAGTAGCTGGGATTGCAGGCATGCACCACCATACCCAGCTAATTTTTGTATTTTTAGTAGAGACGGGGTTTCACCATGTTGGCTAGGCTGGTCTCAAACTCCTGACCTCAGGTGATCCTCCTGCCTCAGCCTCCCAAAGTGCTGGGATTACAGGTGTGAGCCACTAAGTCTGGCCACTTTGTACTATTTTCCTTCCATCATCCTCATAGGAAACCTTTGCTCCCTGCAGACTCCCCCCACACTCCTAACATTCCATGAGAGGATGCAGGCAAAGGCACGGGCTGAGCCCATGACACACAGCAGGACGGGTCACACCCCCTCTGCTCGCTCTTCCTGCTCTGCGAATCTACCCACCTCTGGTGACTCCTCCACATTTCTGGACACCTTAGGGACCTCATAGTCTTCTCCACAACTCCCCAAATCCACATGGGTATTCACCTTCAACGTCAGAAGGGCAATCCATCAAATCCTCCAGTTCCCTGCTTGCTACACTGAACAGACTTTCACCCCATCCTCATGAGCACACCCCGATTTTCATCATCGCCCAGAAAGACTTCCCTAGAAATCTTTCACTCATATATCCTAGCCCTCCAGCTCTCTCACTTCCTCTGCACCGGCCCCTCCATGACGCCCCATCTCAAGAAGTTTTCCTCTTCATTCTTATTACCACAAACTGTCAGCATCTTTCAACACCCATGCTTCTTCCCTACAACCTTCTCTGAAGGTTTCACTTTTCCTCCTGAAAGGAGCTGCTGAAAGAAAAAAAAAAAGCACATACTGGTACATATTCATCCGTCTAAAAATATATATTTTCCAGGAGGTTGATGATACTCAGCAGCTCATTCAATTGACCTCGTCAGTGCTTTCTCGATTTTTCTGAAATACTTCTCCAACCCTACACTCATCCGCAAAACCATCCCTACCTCCATCCCTACCTCCTCCAGCGAGGACCTTCTGTACCCCTTTACAAAATGAAAATCTTCTCACAACTTAAACCCTGCAATGTCCTCCCTTGACTATAGTTACGGCTCTCAAACTCTAGTTGGCATGAGAATCACCAGGGGAGCACCCTCACACCCTGATATTCAAACTCTGCAGGACAGGGCTGGATCCCAGAAACACCCATGGGGGAAGATCCTCATGATGATATCCAGGCACCGTATTTGAGGAAATCTGATGATCAGGCCAAATCCAGCCCACTGCCTATTTCTGTGTGGCCTCCATGCAACAAATGCATTTTACATTTTAAAGGATTTAAAAACACCTAAGGAAGAACATTTCAAGACGTGAAAATTACATGAAATTTAGATGTCAGGATCCACAAACAGTTATATGGGAACTCAAACCTTGACTACAAAGAGACTTTAAATTTGTTTAGAATTAAGCCTACAAACCCAGCAAGATAACTAACAATATAAGGGAATATTTACCAAGCATCAAATGGAAACAGTAAATTCTATCGGAGTCCAGGATGCCCTATGGACCTCCCTTCTCTGTTCCACCATGGCGCCATCCACAAACCTATATAGCATCTACACGGGTCTGCGAGCATACAGAGCCTATATATTCATATGGGCCTTTTCTTTCCTCTGTAGTAAATAAGCTCTTCTGGATGGGGACCTTGATTTTTTTATCCTTGTATTTCTATCACATGGCCGGGTACCTGGTGCTAATAGCATTAAATAAATATTTAATTGATTTAACAATGACTGGAATGTGAGCTGAGCTTTTAATGAAGGACAAGACTTAGATAAGAAAAGAACTGAAGGCTGGGCTTTGCAAGCATGGCCAAGGGAACCAACCAGGTGACTGAGAGCTCCAGGCAGGTAAAGCAACTGTGCAGTCACGGGCCCAGGTGAAATCATCAGACTCACTCCTGGTATCACCTTCAGTCTGGAGCGCCACGTCTTTAAAGCTGGTCTTCATTCATCCAGACTTTTAAACTGTGACACAAGCTTACATTAATCATCCTAAGCCTTCGCTTTTTCATCTCAAAATTATATCCTAGATTCCTATCTCCTGGTCTGTTAACCCCTTACCCCTTTTTCTGCTGATGCTAAATTAGAAGGAAAAAATAAAAAGCAAACTCAGAGGGTCCTAATGTAATACTGAATTCATATTTCATGCACACACACACCTACCATTTGGGGGCACAATCAGGTAAAATATCCCAAAAATGCTTTGGTGGTGGGCAGAATTTCCCCACCACTAAATTGGAAGTTTCTTCAAGCCTGGAAGCACTTTCCATTTCAGCTTTCACAGCTCCTAGGCTGTAACGGTGCACCACACAAATTACTAGCATCAACATTATCATCCGTGTTTCGGCAGCTGAGTCAGTCCTGTAAACCTTTAGTTTAAAAGCACATCAAGTTACACTCCACAACCAAAACAAAGTGAAGACAGGAGCAGATGATTCCTTGATTCCCCCTAAACCGTAAAGAAAAGTGCTCGCCTAATTTATCCTAAGTGAAAGGTTTTATTGGAGTAATCCTACTAGCCACCATGGCTCCGTGTCTGCTCACTGGATAGGGCCCATCTTTTAGAAAAGTTTTCAACAAACCTATCTTTGAAGCACATGTGGAGGCCCCTAAGTCATCATCCATTTCCTGTATTCTGCATCTGAATTACTATGCTCTATTTGTCTCTAATTAAGTAAGATAATTTTACATTTCACGTCTTTAGGAGGATGTCAGACTAATAAAAATCCCTGAAAACAAAAACCACACACTTTTCCAGAGTGTAGACCTAACCACACACAGGCTTTCCTATTTAAGGATGCCACGAAGTTAACAGAACAGACAAATGCAAGAATCAGATAAAAAATAATAAACAGTTCTTCACATAGGAAGCAGAATGCTTACCAGGTATTTCCATGTTTGCTGGTAATAAACTACTTGACACAGGATCCAGAAGCTAAAGACATTTACGGGAGTGGAATCAATCAGGAATTAGGATGTTAAGACATTATGAAAATGATTCAGTGTCCTTAAGAGGCATACAAAGAACGATTTGGGCAACTTAAAATATATATTTTATAATTTTGAGCATATCCCAGGCCAATCAAAAGTCACTTTTTAACGGGACAGTAGCAAACACATATCAAGGCCTGCACGCTTATCCTCAGGTTACCCCCCAGATCTGACTCAACCTTTCTTTTCCCTGTCCTGTGCCACAGGAGAAGCCCCCTCCAGGCTGAGGCCAGGAACTCTTGGGGGCCACTGGGAAGTGACGGAAGGGCTGCAAGGTAGGAAGAAGAGCTGAGGTTCTCTCTCTGATTCTTCAGGACATCCAGGCAGGTCCAGCTCTCACAAATGGCAATGAAGTTCTTCCACTTTCCCCTCCAGCTGCCCCCTATTTCTGATCTCAGCACTTCAACATCCTTTGCTGATTCCCTTAATCTTGCCCATTCCCTCTGAGTAATTCATTAAAGTCTGTTCATTTCAGCCAATGGGGTTGATTCCTATTTCCTGCAGGGACCCTGTCTGATACAAGAACCTTCCTAATGTAGGGCATTTTACATCATATACAATTTCTAAACCTCAGAATGTAGGTCTTACTGACATCTCCCATTCTACACCAGGATGCTGAGGTTCCAAGAGGGTAGAGTTCCAGCTGGCACTCACAGAGGAAGTTCGCTGGCAGAGCTGGAATTGTACCCAGGTCAAACTGACATCTAAGCCCTTAAGAAGCATTAAAAATGTGAAAGCGAAAAACACACCAAGCTTCCAAACTCGCAAGACACAATGTAGCTTCCAACCACATTATTTATGGTTTGGGGGATTTTCCCTGGGCCTAAAATAAGCTACCTGGGGCACTGCCTTTTAAGTGCTTCTTCCACCAAGGGTCTTTCAGACTCCTGCTGGAGAGTGGTCAGACCAACCTTAAAGCTAACAGATCCCAGGGGCTCCTGACAATGGCTAACATTTCTCCTTCAGTTTATCCCAGAAATCTCTCCCTCCCTCCCAATCTTAAACATCCCTAAGGCTCTTTTGTTCCTGTTTATGAATTAAAACCAGAATTACTCTTCTAGAAAAGCAGGGGGATGCAACTGAAAGATATTAAAAACATTATTCTAGCACCTCCCAGTTGTAACTTGCAATGGTCCTTTAGCCCTGTAAAAGCCTCCCCAGGAGTCTTTCCACCTGTGCAGAAGAGATTAGAAGAGAAAATGCAATTAAAATACCCTCTGATAGGAGTGGAGAGGTACGAACCAAACAAACTCCCCTGAAGGAAATTCAGCTATGATTCTTATTTAACTTCAGAACTAAAGAATCTGCTGCTGGGCATGATGGCTCACACCTGTAATCCTAGCATTTCGGGAGGCCAAGGCGGGCGGATTACCTGAGCTCAGGAGTTCTAGACCAACCTGGGCAACACGGTGAAACTCTAAAATACAAAAGAAATTAGCTGGGCATGGTGGCATGCACCTGTAGTCCCAGCTACTCAGGAAGCTGAGGAGAATTGCTTGAACCGGGAAGCGGGGGGTGTTGCAGTGAGCCAAGATCATGCCACTGCACTCCAGCCTAGGCAACAAGAGACTCTGTCTCTACAAAAAAAAAAAAAAATTGCTATTATGTCTGTCTCTGCCTGGGTCCTGAGGTGTATCTCATCCTCACTAGAAACTAAACAGTAACTTACAAAAGCACAAATGCTTTGGCACCGGAAACCCTTCCCAAGTTCCTGACTTTCTGGATTTTACAACTGATGAGAAGACAATTGTCTCATCAGGTGGAGTTCTAAGTCAGGTCCTCAGTGAGCCAGGTATGAGGGTGGCTCAGTAAACAGGACCCGAATAAAGCAAATGTCCAGGTCTCACTTTCTCATTGCTGAAGGGGTGTGTGGAAAGGACAGCAGGTATGCTCTCGTTAAAAGCAAAGGAAAAGGAGCACTGGTGAGAGGAAGGAGAAGAAAACCAGGCAAAACAGGAGCGCAGTGGGTCCCCCCTTCCCTCACATGCCCTGCCCAATTCCATTTAAATCAACATTTACTAATTGGCTCACTACTAAGTATGCCCCCGATCTAGCCTGCAGCACCTGAAGAGACAAGGAAATGAGTAAGACAGGCTTCATCTTCAGGAAGGTTTCTTGCCAGGAATCACTGTTGTTGCCATTTTTAATTTTAATGATTGTAGATAATTCCCGGACAGTTCAAATAACTTCACTGGGGCCCGTATCCTCCCACTAACCTATCCTACTCAGAAGCCCCAGCCTCCGGCAAATGAGCCAACCGAATAAAGGTTGGGAAAAGGTCCTGGGAAAACCAAAGCGTCCTTGGGTGCCCCGCATCACACATGGTACAAAGTAACTGTCACCCCTGAACAAGCCTCGCCGCAGAAGTCTAAAACCCAGGTCTTGTATTCAAAATCTATAGACAAGAGTCTACAGATTAATCGCGCTGGTTTAAATAGGGTTATCTAAATTAAAAATAACAACGGCTTGAGGACACTGATGACAGAAACACTGGTTTCATTTATCAGACTACTTCACAACTTGATTACAGGAAAGGGGGTAATCCCAAACTTTAAAAAAAAAAAAGTTCCATCGAACTTGCCGCGCAGGCTGTACCATATTTTTCACACTTACAAGGAGGAAACATACTAACACCAACTCAAGAAGGAAAAGAGGAAAAAAAAAAAAAAGCCCAACTGTCTAGTGTGTGGCTGTAAAATGCGCCATGGAGGCGGAGGGACGGTGGATAACACTTTCGCCAGCCCCACGCCCGCGATCTCCGGGGAGCTGGCGTCGCTGCGCTCGCGGCCCGCGGTTACCTGGTCCAGCGGGATGCCCAGGAGCTCGCTGAGCGGGTGCAGGCAGGTGGAGCCGGTGGTGCGGTAGGAAAGGCTGGACGGCTGCGGCTCTGCTGCCATCCTGCATCTTCGGGAGGTGGCTGCCCCGGCCCCCCGCCCGCAACACCCCCTGCTCGGCGTCCTCCCGCCCGGGGGTGCTCGAGGGTGGTTGCACCGAGGGCCGCCTGGTTCGCGCGGGAGCGAACGGGAGGCCGGAGGACGCAAACCGGCGCAAACTCTCGGGGCGCAAACTTGGCGCTGGCGCTGAGGCCACGGGCGCCGTAGGAGGGCCGGGCCCAAAGCACCCCGCTTCCCGCTCCCCTCCTCTCGGCGCCCATTGGCCGGGCTGCTCGGGACGGCCCCGAGAGGAGGGAAGGAGGGAGGAAAGTGGGGACTCGGAGTCCGGCCCCCGAGCGCCTCCCGGCCCGCCCAGCCCGGCCCGCACCGAGGCCGACCCCGAGAGGGAAAGCGACGCCAGTGGGCGCCGCCGCCTGGCCCTGCAGCTGGTGGCGCGCGGCCCCGGGAGGCGGGACGCGCCTTTCCTCCTCCCGGGCCGGTAGTCCTAGCTCCCCCGCCGGACGCCGCGGCCTCACCCGGCGGGCGCCTTCGCTGGAGCGGGCCACCCACCCCGCCCCACCCTTTTTTGGTTTCGTCGGCGCGGTGGAAGCGGCTGAGTGGCTGCGTTTCCCTTTCCAGCGCACGGTTTCCTCTGCCAGTGGCTGGAAGCTCCAGAGACCCTTCGCTGCCAGCGGGCGCCGCAGCCACCAGACTCCCTGTCTGTACCCGCCTCTGCGCTACGCATAGTTTCCTGCACCCTGATCTGACGTGCTCGGTGTCACACGAGCAAGTACAGGGGATTGCGAGCTTCGGATCAATTCCGTCTCTGAAGTGAAAAGTATTTCACCTCTGTGAGAAACGGTGTTTACTCTTCTACTGTGTACATGCTGATAAGTCATTTGCATGCCACCGGTCCTCAGAAAGGGCACCTTGCTCCTTAACTTCTCTGCCCCCAGACACCCATGCATCACCGTGACTTGGAAAACTTTCCAAGTTATCGCTAGGTTCTGAGAAAGTTAAAAATCTTGAAGATCCTTTCCAGGAATCGCTAGCTGATGAAAAAGGGTTTCAGGAAGGCAATATTCCGGGCTGCTGGGTAGAAAATCAAAGAAAGTGAGCTCACGTGGCCCCCAGCCTCCACCTGGAAACCCGCGGAGCTGTTACTTAGTGATGATCAGCTGGTGGAGCATCGATCCGACAGGCAATGACTTTCTTTTTGGCAGATTCTATCAATGTGGCCTCCAGCTTTAAAATAAACCGAAGGCCTGTCTGGCAACAACTTCCTCTCCAAGGCTCAGGCCTCACGCTTGCCTCCTTCAGGAGTTTCATCACCATCAAACTGCACTGAACATTAAATTGCCAGGACAGAGCTTCTCAACCTATGTCCCCTGTGGAGAAGGAGAAAAAAAAATCCGTACAGGCCGGGCGCGACGGCTCACGCCTATAATCCCAGCACTTTAGGAGGCTGATGCGGGGCGGATCACGAGGTCAGGAGATCTAGACCATCCTGGCCAACACGATGAAAACCCGTCTCTACTAAAAATACAAACATTAGCCAAGGCCCGCGCCTGTAGTCCCAGCTACTCAGGAGGCTGAGGCAGAAGAATTGTTTGAACCTGGGAGGCGGAGGTTGCAGTGAGCTGAGATCACGCCACTGCATTCCAGCCTGGGTGACAGAGAGAGACTCTGTCTCAAAAAAAAGTAATAATAATAAAGAAGTCTGTTCCACCAGTCCCACAACCTAACCGAATGGAGATGTCAGCACCAGACGATAATCTCTACTACTCACAAGCAAACCCACACTACAAACACAGACAGACAGACAGCACACACACACACACACACACACACACACAGGCATATACTTGAAGATTACTAGGCTAGATAGGTTCATTTAATATCAGATAGTCCTGGACAATGACCAGCGTTGGAGCAACATTCATCTTATCTTGAGCTACGTGACAGCTGAAGTGAGGTATATAGAGCAGAAGGGGCTTTGTTTAAAAAAAAAAATCACTCAGATATGAGTTCCAGCAAAATAGAAGTAGGTCAGTTTGGGTAGTATTTCTGGAGCAAGTGCCTCAAACCCTTTATAAATTTCCACAAAACTATGTCTTTGAGACTTCAAAAAAATGGTCCTCACATAGGCAATATATATGTGTGTGTGTATATATATATTTATAAATATATTTATATGAAAAGTTTTATGTGTACATATATTAGCCTTACACAGGTTTATATATACATATATTACACAGTTTATATATATATATATATACACATATACATAAAAAACACAGGTTTATATATAAATTGCTCTTTCATCAGTTTATATGTTTTATATATATACATATGTATATATTTTATATATACATATATACTAGGTATACCATATATATAATATATACATATATTAGCCTTACACAGGTGTTTTTCTCCCTAGCAAAACACAAATCATAACCTAGTCTAAATTTTTGTTTTAAAAATGGCTGGGCGTGATGGCTCATGCCTGTAATCCCAGCACTTTGGGAGGCTGAGGCTGGCAGATCACCTGAGGTCACAAGTTCGAGACCAACCTGGCCAACATGGTAAAAATCCATCTCTACTAAAAATACAAAAATTATCCAGATGTGGTGGCAGGCACCTGTAATCCCAGCTACCTGGGAGGCTGAGGCAGGAGAATTGATTGAACCCCAGGGAAGCGGAGGTTGCAGTGAGTGGAGATAGCACCGCTGCACTCCAGTCTGGGTAATAGAGTGAGACTACATCTAAAAAAATAAAAATGTAGTAACTATGGTTATAGATCTTATAAACAAAATGTCACAGAACTTAATTGTTCTGTTCTATTGATACTGTAGTACAATTAATGCTAAAAGAACTGTTGGATAACCCAGTACCAAGAGAATAGATCAGTTACACTACAAATGAATAAAACAGGCTTTGGAAAAGTTGCTTACATGATTCTAAGATGTATAACAGCAGGACCATGGACACATTGCTCTTTTCCTTCATCAGTTTCTCTATTTCCATCCTCTGTCAATTGTAGATTCATAATAATTATTATCATATGTTAGATATCACTTTACAAAAGCTGTTTCATTTACCAGTGACAATAACCCTGTGGTAGTTATAATAATCTATTTTATAGATGTGAAAACTGGGGTTAGGGAGCTTAAGTAACTTGGTTGTATTTAGGGAGCTTAAGTAAAACGTGTCTGTTTGATTTCAGAGCCTGGGCTCTTTAGTCAATATGTATTGCCTCTCTAAAACATAGTATTTTTCTCTTTATCAAGAGGCAAGCCCACACACCTGATACAGCCTTATTATTTCTGTAGACAAGGCATTACATTTACTGTTCAAAATGAGGTGGTGGGGTGATGCCACAGACAGGCTGTCTCCCCTGTTCTCTATTTGCAGTAGAGTGAGGCTTGATATCAAGGTCAGTTTTATAAATCTTCCTTATAGAACCATGCTCAGAATGTGACATTATTTAGAAGATCCACTGCACATCCTGAAGACTGTTCAAAAATTAAAGCCAGGCACAAAAAGACCTGAAAAAGATTCTAGCATATTAATCCCTGTTACCATGTTACCATGGACTGACTAATAAAAACTCTACAAATTGCTGTAGAGTCACTAGGCTTTGGCAGAGTGCCTGACAACTTCCTAAAATAAGTGAAGTATTTTGATTTTGAATAGATAAACTCCATGCCATTCTATGGTGGATATTCAGAGGCACTTTCCATACCTCCTACTTCACATACCAACTCAAATCAAACAACAAAACTCACAATCAAACAACAAAACTGAATTAAAACCATCCTCAAAATTTACAAAGGTATAATTCCTCAAGGAGATAAAACTCTAATGATACCCTCAGTCTAGATTCAACCAAAAATAATCACCAGTGAAACTAAAGGTAAGCCATCTGCAATTATATAACCCATGTAAAAATAGAATTACCATTTTAATAATACTACATATTAATGTAATGATACTATATATTCACAGAGCATACTCACTTACCCCTTTGATCCTCCCAGCAACCCTATGAAGTTGGAAGAGCACGTGTTTATCATTCGTATTATGTCATCTCCATTTTTATTCAAATGAATACTTTCTCTAATAACTTGCTAGCTTCTCCATCTAGTAAACAGCAAGTATGGGGTTCAAACTTGGGTATTCTCTTCTTTTTAACTATACAGAAATCTTTTTATTATACTAGGAGTCCACCTTCAGGAAAATAACAGAAATTGTTGCCTGCATAGGACATTAAATTCCAGGCTTAACTTTTGAGAGCTGATCTGATGAATGGTCTAAATTGACCCATGACAGGTATCACCGTTGTTTTCTGAGCAATTTCTTTAAGCATCATCCACAAAACTTCAGGTAATTTATATATTTCAATCAGTGATCCATTTCTTCATGTTTTAGCTCAACTGATGTGTGTTTGCTTGGAACATATATTGCTACCTGCCTGCCTACCTAACATATTTTCCAAGCTTGGGATCACAGTTAAACATTGTTTTTATAGTTGTACATCTTCAGAAAATGAATAAACTAATATAACTGAACATATACCAGATTTAGCTATGACAGCTATGTTATAGCATTTTTTCCTTAAGAATATTGTATGAGTCCCGGAATTACAGGCACAGTGGTTCACACCTGCAGTTCTAACACTTTGGGAGGCCAAAGCAGGAAGATCTCTTGAGGCCAGGAGGCCAAGAACTCAGCCTTTAGAGCAAAACAACTGGGTATAAAAAACCAGTACTGCCTTTTACTAGTTTGGAAACGGACTTTGAACAAATCAATGAACTTCATGAAGCCCCAGCTTCCTCCTCTGTGAAACAGAAATAAGAATAATCGATCCCTTGCAGCAGGTGTAAGAACTGAAGGAGAGATTTTGTTCAAAAAACATAAATGAACTGTGCGTAGTTGAAGCCTACCCTTTATGCACTAATATTTTATTTTTGCTTTAGCTTAGGGGGATGGAGATATTTCTAAAATCCGTTGCACATGACCCTGAACTGTAAAACAGAGTTAGTGATCTAAGCTTAATTATTACTGATGACTCAGGCATTATTGTAAACAAGAACCCATCCTGCAATACAGCAACGTCTTGAAGTCCACTGACGCATCAAGAGTTTGTCCTTGCACTAAACTATGCCCAGAAAGGTACACCTTCTCAACTACTGTGTCTACTTTCTAGTTTTTCCACCTCCCCTTCTGCTCTTGGATTTCACTTGTCCCTACCTTGCCTGCTACTTTGGTGCTCCTGTGATCTGGGGAGCTCTACAAGTTGCCCTACAGTCACTCGGCTTTGGCAGAGTGCCAGAGGAGTTCCTAAGGAAGTGAAGTATTTTTATCTTAAGCTGATAAACTCCACGCCATTCTATCCCGGTTGTTCAGAAACACTTTCCATACTTCCTACTTCTTTGTGTTCCAAATAGTGTTGTCAAAGAAGTTTCCTATGAATAACGAAGTGTGATTGAAGATAATGTTTGCATACATAAAGGCAGACGGAAACCTGTACTACCCGGATTCCATGGTTGGCTGCAGTAAGAAAAAAAGGCAAGCTCCGGCTTTGCCTAATGCCCTGGAGATGCTGAGTACCTGGAGATGCTTGGCCCCACCCTCCCCATCCTTTATTCTAACTCCACCTTGGGTGTTGTTGCCGAGGCCACTGTCACCTTAGGCTTCAGGGAGCTGCACAGTGTTAACCCCTCAACTCAAGACTTTATATTTGCCTTGGAAAACAATTGGAATCTCCCTCAACTCCTGTATTTTTCCCTTACTCTTCACTCTGTTCTACAGCCCGCTTTCCAAGGCCAATGAAAGTACCAAGCACAACAATGTTTTGGATTGAACGGGCGGATAGTTTCCTGGCAATCAGTGCAGCCAGCTGAACTCATGACTGTCTCTTCTCTTCTCACTTAAGTCCTCATGACCCAGCTTGTTGTTCTGAGTCTGTGTGGGCTTCCGTCAGCACATTAGACTGGCCAGCCCGAAATGCTGAGTGTACAGTGAAATGTTATTTATAGCACTAAAGTAGGTATTTGCCCCACTCATTAGGCTCTCTTCTTATACTCCTAATGTATCATTGCTGCAACTTTCACTTCATTTCTAAACACTGTTCCATCATTATTGGCTGATCTCCTTGAGTATCCTGTAGAGTAAGCTTTGATGTTCACAGAGATCACAAAAAAAATATACTAATAAGTACCCACGTCGGTTTCAAAGAAGGGGACATCAAAATTAGCTGACCACAGGATTTGTTTTGTGTACATCCTTCGGAAGTAACCTTCCCCAGATTACACTTCGGGAAATAGGGCTTTTGCTTATGAAAATGGACTCGACGTTCAGCAAATATTTATTAAAGAACTATTATTTATAAACCACTGTTCTAGGTGCTTGGGATACACATCAATTAACAAACAAAATCTTTCCCTTCACAGAGCCTACACTCTGCCACGGAAAGACATAAACAAAAAACATTTAAAATAATATTATGATGTTAGATGATCATAAGTGCGTAAAAAAAAAAAAAACAGAAAAGCACAGCAGGGGAAATGCTGCAGCCCATATGTTGCAGTATTTAATAGGGTGGTCAGGGTTGGCCTCATTGAGAAGGCCACATTTAATCAAAGACTGGAAGGAGGTGAAAGAGTTAACCAAATAGATGGTAAAGAAAATTCCAGAAAGAGGAGCCATCTAGAGCAAAGGCCCTAAAACAGGAGCAGGCCCTGCAAAATGGAAAAACATTTGTCTGGCCAGTAAGACTGAAACAGAGTGAGTGAGGGCTGAGAGAAAGGAAAGGAACGCAAGAGGTGTGGCGAGGCAGCCCATGGGGGTTGGGGGCCATTGCAAATGCCTTGGGCTGTTCCTCTGATTGCTATGGGGAGTTACTGCTGAGATATGAGCTAAGGATTAAATAGTATATCTGGTTTATATGTTTTTTAACATCTCTCTAGCCACATGTTGAGAACAGACAGTAAGGAAGACAAAGAGAGAAGCCAGGGAACCAGTTAAGAGGCTATTTCAGGACTCCAGACAAGAAACTGGAGTTGGGGGGGATGGGGATGGTAACAGGAAAGAGGGTGAGAAGTAATTAGCTTCTGGCTACAAATCTTGGATGATAATGTGTCTTAGTTTGTTTGGTCTATTGTAACAAAATACCTCAGACTAGGCTCACACCTGTAATCTCAGCATTTTGGGAAGCCAAGGTGGGTGGATCACCTGAGGTTAGGGGTTCAAGACCAGCCAGGCAACATGTTGAAACCCCATCTCTTCTAAAAATACAAAATTTGCCGCGTGTGGTGGTGGGTGCCTATAATTCCAGCTACTTAAGAGGCTGAAGCAGGAGAATCCCATGAACCTGGGAGGTGGAGGTTGCAATAAGCCGAGATCGTCCCATTGCACTCCAGCCTGGGTGACAGAATGAGATTCCATCTCAAAAAAAAAAAAAAAATACCTTAGACTAGGTAATTTATAAACCGAAATTTATTGTTCACAGTTCTGGAAGCTGGAAAGCTCAAGATCAAGGTGCCAGCAGATTTAGTATCTAGTGAGGCATTGCTCTCCGCCTCAAAGAAGGCACCTTCTACCTGTGTCCCCACTTGTCAGAAGGAGTGAACAAGTTCCCTTGGGCCTCTTTTATTTTTTAATTTTTATTTTAATTTCTATTTCTATTTTGTTTTGAAACAGGGTCTCAATCTGTCACCCAGGCTGGAGTACAGTGGCACGATCTCTGCTCACTGCAACCTCCACCTCCCAGGTTCAAGTGATTCTCTTGCCTCAGTCTCCTGAGTAGCTGGGATTACAGGCGCCCAGCACCACACCTAGCTAATATTTGTACTTTTTTTTTTTTTTTTTTTTTTGAGATGGAGTTTTGCTCTTGTTGCCCAGGCTGGAGTGCAATGGCATGATCCCGGCTCACCACAACCTCCACCTCTCAAGTTCAAGCAATTCTCCTGCCTCAGTCTCCCAAGTAGCTGGGATAAAGGCATGCGCCACCATACCCAGCTAATTTCGTATTTTTAGTAGAGACAGGGTTTCTCCATGTTGGTCAGGCTGGTTTCGAACTCCTGATCTCAAGTAATCAGCCTCCCTTGGTCTCCCAAAGTGCTGAGATTACAGGCACGAGCCACGGTGCTGAGCCACCATGTTCAGCCTCGGGCCGTTTTTATAAGGGCACTAAGCTCATTCATGAGTCTGGAGTGTTGATGGCCTAATCACCTCTCAAAAGCCCCATCTCTTAATACTACAGCATTGCAGATTATGTTTCAACATAAGAATTTTGGGGGCACGCATTCAGACCTTAGCATAACGACTATGCCCTACCACAGTGGAATTATTGCCAAAAATAGAACTAACCCTACCCGCTTTGGGCTCCTTTTATTGCCTTTGCCTTTTTTTCAAACCCTGCAAGTAGCATCCAAATCTGTATTCTTAGAGTCTTTTATTACAAGAAAAGGTAGGGGGAAGACAACTTAATCATTTAAATGCTTTTGAGCATTATACTTTAAAAGTTATTTCCATTAATATTAAACATCGTAAAGCAGAATTCTCTCACTTTATACCTACCAATAATTCAAGACATTTTCCAGCATATTCATTTGCTAGCATCTTGGTCAGCATATTTATTTATTAAGTTGAAGTTGACAGAGGCATATTTTGCATACTGCTTATGCCAACACATATGTATCCTAGATCCCACCAAAGCTATTCTGTCTTGTGGAATTCAGATACATTAGCCCAAACCTAAGATTGCATATTGTATGCAAAGTCCTATGCCAGCTGTAAGATTTTACCAATGCCTGGGCATTTCTCTCATCTAGACTCCTGTTTCTGGTCCTTCTGGGTCCTCACCTGCTTCTCTCCTTCCCCACCATCCACATTTAGCATCTGTTTGTGACCATTTACTGAAGATGTGACAGGACCAGGGAAGCAATGTTGCAGACATTCAAAAGCCTTAGCATTCCATATTGGATGTCACTATTTCTAAAAGATGCTTCGGCATCCCTTCTCCCAGCAAATTTTGCAGTTTCTTCTTTTCCTATAGGTCCAGCCCCAGCTACGTTCCTTGGTTACTCCCTCCCGCCCTATTCTCCTCACTCCTCTCTGCTTTCCTTTATACCTGAATTCCTTCATGTTTAGTTTAAAACTACTAACCTCTTTGCCTACCAAGCTCCTTACAATCTAGCCCCTAAAGGAGCTTACTGTTTTCTCCATAACAAGACAGTTCTCTTCCTGAAAGAAGTCCTCCTGCTAGTTGTGAACATTTTACATTTTCCTCCAACTCTCAGACTGATGGGGTTCAGATTATTTCCCAGAATTATAGCACCTTGGCATTTGAGAAAATGACAGAGGCAGAAGGTCACTCTTACCTTCCCTTCACCTTTCTTTACTGAAGCAGATCATAAAACCCTCGTTCGAGAGATGCCCTTCTGAACCTGGGAGAAGACACAGGGACACAGAGAGGAATCTGAATGCGCGTGCCTTGCTGAGTTCCCCGCAGTTTATTTCCATTAGATCAGATCCTCTTGACCAATCACACCTCCACAGGACTATCCACTTCGTCAAGCCTGAGCATAAAAATGCGCAGATTTCCCTGCGTCTTTGGATCTTTATTGGCTCATGGCTGTAATCCCAGAACTTTGGGAGGCCGAGGAGGGTGGATCACCTGAGGCCAGGAGTTCGAGACCAGCCTGACCAATACGGTAAAACCCTGTCTCTACTAAAAATACAAAAATTAGCCAGGCATGGTGGCATGCGCCTGTAGTCCCAGCTACAGAATTGAGTATTCTGGGGCCCTGTTAAGATGTTCTCAATTCAGACATTTGATGGTGATGAGGACAAAGGAATGGGTGAGACCATGAAAACGTTCACCTCTTCCTTCCCCAGCCGATTTTCAAAGAATGAGAAAGAGTCCTGGCAGGACGAAAAAAAAAGAGAAGGGGTAAGAAATACTCAGCACTCAATATTTGGGCTTTTATTTTCTGTATATTTAAGTAGAAGAACTTCTTTTCAGCTATGCTCAATACTTTCTTAGGATGTGTCATTTACTGGAAATAAAAACGTCTTCATCAGCTGAAACTGAAAGGGTGATTTTGGTTTTTTTTCCAATGTAACTGGAATATTTTTGGGAACTGCCAAAATCTTCATGATAACGTTGGATAAAAATCCAAAGATAAAAGTTGTAAGGAATTTCTTTCAGCTTCGGTATGTGTTATTCGATATAGTAATTAAAACCTATTTTAGCAATTATATTCAGAAATGTTTTGTAATTAAAGTGATTTTTCATTTTATTTCATCCTATAAAATGCTTACCATTTTCTAGCTCCATGGCTAAGAAAAATTTTAAATAAGGTAACCCCTAGTCCCTGCAGTTCTTACCGGTATAAACTTTTGTCTTTGTTAAAACCATTTTCTATCTCCTATGAATAAATTTTTTGTTGTTGTTTTTTTGAGATTCAGTCTCGCTCTGTGGCCCAGGATGGAGTGGAATGGCACGATCATGTCTCACTGCAACCTCCGCCTCCCAGGTTCAAGCGATTCTCCTGCCTCAGCCTCCTGAGTAGCTGGGACTACAGGTGCGCCACCATGCCTGGCTAATTTTTGTATTTTTAGTAGAGATGGAGTTTCACCACATTGGTCATGCTGGTCTTGAACTCCTGACCTCGTGATCCACCCACCTCCACCTCCCAACGTGCTGGGATTACAGGTGTGAGCCACAGCACCCGGCCAAATAAAAAATTTTTAAGTAAGATAACCCCTAGTATTTACAGCTCTCACCAGTATAAACATTTATCTTTGTTAAAACCATAGAAAAAGCAGTATCATTATACTTCTCATCAAGAGATGTATTTCCATTAAAATTTACTTTTTATGTTTAATGATTATCAATATTTATCATGTATTTAAGGATTTTGGATAAAATGCATACTGATAGTAACTATAAAGGTAACTCAAAGAATTTTTTATTTTAGAGCTTTCTAACTTCAGGAAATGAGATAAATGTTAAGAATTACAATTATATGCATATTTTGTTTTCAATAAATACAATGGTGCTACCAACAGAATTTGTTCAACCATAAAATGTATTATATTAGGATAAAAGTCTATGGAATAAACTAGAAATAAGATTCAAGTAGAAAAAAAGAATTACTTTTGTAATGCTAAAGAGCTTATTCATGAATGTTTTCAATTGTTGGATGATAGTAGTATCAACTTATATTATAGTTATAGATTCCATAGGATACTCTTAAAAGAGTTACAAGTTTTATTTTAAAATTTATTTATTTATTTATATATTTAGAGACAGGGTCTTGCTCTGTCACCCAGGCTGGATTTGCAGTGGCCCAGTCATAGCTAATTGCACGTTCAACTTCTCAGGCTCAAGCAACCCTCCCACCTCAGACTCCTGAGTAGCTGGGACCACGGGTGTGTGCCACCACAACTGGCTCCTTTATGTTTTTTTGTAAAGATGGGGCTCTCACTATGTCACCCAAGCTGGGTTCCAACTCCTAGGCTCAGACAATCCTCTTACCTCGGTGCTGGGATTTACAGGCATGAGCCACTGCGTACGGCCTATTTTATTTTTGAATGTCAATATTTGCAACTTGCTAGAATTTATGTTCTTTGCAACTATTGCAAAACATGTTTCATTATGATGAAAAATTTTAGATGTTGACTTTAAAATATAGGAGCAAATACATAGTTTTTCAAAATTGTTTAAGGGGGAAGTGAACAAATCATTCGGAAGCCAGTGCCTTTCTAAAACCCTAGATGCCCCTTCTCACTGTGTCACCATCCTCCTAAAGTAAAAATGATTTGAATGTTGTGTTATTTACTTCTTCTTTTTGCAGCTTTATCTCATATGTCTATATCTCTAGGCACATATTGTTAGGTTTATCTGTTTCGACCTTTGTGTAGCTCCTCTGTTACTTGTCGGTTTCTTGTTTATTTTTACTCAATATCACATTTGTGAGAGTCATCCATACACGGATATGTTAAAATAGCTTAATCATTTTCACTGCTGGATCATATTCTTTTGCATAAACTATAACAATTTAACAATTATTTGGCCAATTGACATTTGAGTTTCCAGATTTCAAGTTTTTTTATTATTATTCCTTCTATAGTCAGAGTCCCACTGTGTCACCCAGGCTGGAATCATGGCTCACTGTAGCCTCAAACTCTTAGGCTTAAACGATCCTCCTACCTCATTCTCCTGAGTAGCTGGGACTATAGGTGCACGCCACCACACCCAGCTGAGATTTTTAGTTTTAAAAACCAATGGTGTCATTAACATTCTTTACTCCTGGTAACCAAGTACAATAATTTTTCTGTAGTATATACTTAGAAGTGAATATTCCTGGGTCATGGGCTGAATGCCCATTCAGTATTACAAAATAAGGTCAAAATGTTTTCTAAAGTGATTGTACCAATTTAACCTACCTCTAGCAGCGTGTCAGACTACAGATGTCCACATTCTCACTAACACTTGGTATTGTCAGTCTTTTTGATTTTGGCCAAACTGGGAGGGTGAGTGCTTTTATTATTTTAAATTTGTATTAATGAGGGAAACATCTCTTTGTCTCTTGAACATTCATATGTCTTCTTCTCTGAAATATGCATTCATGCCTAGATTATAATTTTTATGTTTTGTCTATTTCCTTATTTTTTTCAGGTCTAGTGCAGTGTAATGGACAAACAAAAATTATATATATTCAAGGTGTGCAACCTGATAATTTTTTTTTTCCCTCTTACTTTTGGTTGACATAATAGTTACACGTATTTATGAAATAAGAGTGATATCTCCTTTCTTTCCCTACTTCCTATTTTCCCTGTTTCTTTTTCTAAATTTTGTATTAGTGGAGTATATTTATGGCAGTTGATGGACCAATATCAATTTCTTTTTTTTTTTGAGATAGAGTCTTGCTCTGTTGCCCAGGCTGGAGTGCAGTGGCATGATCTCGGCTCACTGCAACCTCCGCCTCCCGTGTTCAAACGATTCTCCTGCCTCAGCCTCCCGAGTAGCTGGGACTACAGGTGTGAGCCATCGGGCCCGGCTAATTTTTGTATTTTTAGTAGAGATGGAGTTTCACCATGTTGGCCAGGCTTGTCTCCAACTCCTGACCTCAAGTGATCCATCCGCCTTGGCCTCCCAAAGTGCTGGGATTACAGGCATGAGCCACCGCGCCCAGCCACGTTGTTTAGTTTTTTGTTTTTAGAGATGGAGCCCTGCTATGTTGCCCAGGCTGGACTCAAGCTCCTGGGCTCAAGCAATCCTCCTGTGTCAGCCTCCCGAGTAGCTGGGATTATAGACGCATGCTGGGGAACCCAGTTTCTCCATGTTTTCTCATGGCTCGATAGCTTACTTATTTTTATCACAGAATAATATTTCATAGTATAGATGTCCCACAGTTACCTACTGAAGGACATCTTGGTTTCTCTGACAGTTAATTGAATGTGTCAACTTGATTAGGCTAAGGGATGCTCAATTAGCTGGCAAAATACTAATTTCTGAGTGTGTCTGTAAGTGTGTTTCTGGAATAGATTAGCATTTGAATTGGTACATTAAGCAAAGATTTTCCTCACTAATGTAAGTGGCATCCTCTAGTCTGTTAAGGGCCCAAATAGAACAAAAGGGAAAAGGAAAGGCAAATTTGTTCTCTTTTATTGAGCTGGGATATCCTTTTTCCTCTGCTCTCAGACGGGACTCCTGGTTCTTGGGCTTTTGGACCTGGACTGGGACCTGTAACATTGGCTCTCCGGTTCTTGGGCTTTTGAGGTTGGACTGGAATGACATCACTGGCTTTTCTGAGCTCCCAGCTTGCAGTGGCAAATTGTGGGGATTTTCTAGCCTCCGTAAAAACATGCGAGCCATTCCCTCATAATAAATGTCTGTCTGTCTGTCTGTCTGTCTATCTATCTATCCATCCATCCATCTTGTTGGTTCTGTTTCTCTGGAGAACCCTGACTGGTACAGTTGCCTAAGATGTTTTTTTGTTTTGTTTTGTTTTGTTGTGAGACAGGGTCTCACTCTGTTACCCAGGCTGGAGTGCAGTGGCGTGATCATGGCTCACTGCAGTGTTAACTTCCCAAGCTAAAGCAATTCTCTCACCCTAGCCTCGTGAGTCATTGGGACTACAGACACACACCCCCACACTCAGCTAATTTTTTTTTTTTTATAGAGTCAGGGTCTCACTATGTAGCCCAGGCTGGTCTCAAACTCCTGGGCTCAAGCAATCCACCTGCCTCAGCCTCCCAGAGTGCTAGGATTGCAGGTATGAGCCACCATACCCAGCCCTAACATATTTTAAAGTTTGGTTTTATATTTAGGTCATTGGCTAATCTGGAATTAATTCTTGGGTATAATATGAGGTAGAGATCACATTTAATTTTTTTCCATATTGATAACCATTTTTCCCACAGCCTTTTAATTTTTTCTCCCCTTTTTCCCCCATGATCTACAATTCCAGTTTTGTCCTGTATCAAGTTTACGCACTGATCTGTTTCTAAGCTCACTATTTTCTTCCACTGTTTGTCTACCCTGAGCTTATATCCCAATGTCTTAATGACTACAAATGTGTTAAGTCTTGGTATCTGGCAGGACATGTTCTCTGACATAGTTCTTCAGGACCATAGTAACTGATCTGGGATATTCTTCTTCTATATAAATTCTAGAACCAGGTTGTGGATTCCATGAAAAATTCCACTGGGATTTGGTTGGAATAGTACTGAATCTATTTCTCAATTTGTGGATAATCAAAATCTTTATGATATTTCTTTTTTCTTTTGCTCCATAGGTATATTTCTCTCCACTTATTCAAATCTTTTTAAGATTTTGAATAAAGTTTTATTATTTTTTGCATAAATATCTAATAATTTGTATTAGGTTTATTTCAGAACTTTACATTTTCTGTTGCAATTATAAATGTTCTCTTTTTTAACATTACTTGTTCTGTTTGTTGCAATTTACTTTTTTTTTAAATAGTGTCTCACTGTGTCGCTCAGGCTGGAGTGACGTGGTACAGTCATATCACACTGCAACCTCAAACTTCTGGGCTCAAGCAGTTCTTCCACCTCAGCCTCCTGAGTAGGTAGAGACTACAAGGGCCACACCATCAGGCTTGGCTAATTTAAAAGAAAAAAATTTTTTGTTTTTTGAGACGGAGTATTATTGCTCAGTCACCCAGACTGGAGTGCAGTGGTGTCATCTCAGCTCACTGCAACCTCCACCCCATAGGTTCAAGCAGTTCTCCTGCCTCAGCCTCCCAAATAACTGGGATTACAGGCATCTGCCACCGCACCTGGCTACTTTTTGTATTTTTAGTAGAGATGAGGTTTCACCCTCTTGGCCAGGCTGTTCTTGTGATCCACCCACCTCGGCCTCCCAAAGTGCTGGGATTACAGGCGTAAGACACCGTGCCTGGCCTTTTAAAAAAATGTTTTGTAGAGATAGGGTTGTGCTTTGTTGCCCAAGTTGGTCTTGAACTCCTGGCCTCAAGCGGTCCTCCTACCTTGGCCTCCCGAACTGCTGGGCTTACAGGAGTGTGCCACCACACTCAGCCTAGAATATTTCTTCTTCTTATCCTGTTAATTATCTAGGCCCTCCAATACTTTTACACAGAATTTGATAAGACATAGTCCCTCTTCTTGGAGTGTTTCACAGGGGGAAATAAACACATCCATATTGTACAGTGTGGCAGAATATAGTAACAGTTTGCATATGGAGTATGGAAACTAAATAAGGCAATATTTAATTCTGCCTTAGAAAACAGGGATCATTTCTGCTCTGTGCTTATTATCGTAGGTTAAAAGTACAAATTAACATTTTAATAATTGAAATCAGTTATATAAGCATTCACAATATCTTACAACAGAGGTAGGAAATTGCTTTTGAAATAAGAAGACAGATATAAAACCAAGAATCATTTTATCTAGTGAACGTACACCTATAAAGCTCTTACCCAACATTGTCCCAGTCCATACAGATAGAATGCTGTGCAGACACCGTCCCTGCTCTTGGTTATTAACTGGGTGGGGAATGGGAAGTCTATTTAAAGACTGAAGAGTCTTTGCATCAACTGGTTCTTCCAAGAAAATAACAAACATATGGGACTCAGGTGCAACCCATGACAGAGACTATGGAAATACCATATTGGTTGAAACTTTTGCTCATATTGATTTAAAATCTGCCTTTCTGATGGAGGTTGCAGTGAGCCAAGATTGCACCACGGCACTCCAGCCCGGGGTGAGAGAGTGAGACTCTGTTTCAAAAAGGTAAAATAACATAAAATAAAACCTGCCTTTCTGAAACTCTTCATGACTATTCCTAGTTTTGCCAAAGAAAAGAAAATGATAAAATAAAGTATATTTTCTTCCATTTGATAGTAATTAAAGTATGTGAAAAGACATTCTTTTCTCTTTCTCTTCTAAGCCTTTGTTTTCCTTGGCTGAACCTCTATTTTTTTCAAGCATGGGGATGTTAAAGCCTGTGCTGTCCTGGCTACCCTCCTCCTGAGAGCTCATTGTTTACCTTTGTCTTTCATGAAAACCATCCTTCAAAACTGAAAACAATCTCCCAAGTGAGAAATAACCAGTGCGGGGTAGACGGTAACTATCATCAGCCATTTGTGGAAGTTAAAAATATCCCTTTTGGACAGAAGTGAATTTCCATTGGTTCATTTGGTTCCTCAGTGCAGAACTCAGACCTAGCTTTATGTATTTCAGGAAATCAGATTTCAACTTCGTACTAACAAGAACTTCTACGACGAGACTTTTTCACACAAATAACTGTTAGACCATGTCTCCCAATCTTATGTTTGTCAATTAGTACTTACCCTTTTTAGTTAGGTTTTCATTGCTTCTGTTAGTTGCAAATGGCAGGAACCCCAATTCAAATATTCTTAGACAATTTGAAAAAAAAACAGGAAGGAGATTTACTGGCTTTTTCATAATCCAGTCGGATAACTGGAAATCCAAGGGCATTTACCCTTCAGACACATCTCAATGCAGGCCATCCGTGTTTTGAGGATTGGTCTTTTGACATCTGTTGGGTTTGCTTTCCTCTGTGAAGGCTCCGTGCTCAAACAGTGCTCCCCTTAAGGTGGCAAGATGGCTGCTTGGAATTTGGGGCTAATGCCCTATCCTCTCAGTAACCAGAGTGATTTTGTCTTCCCAACAGAAATCCCAGGATGGGGTCTCATTGGCTCTGGGTGAGTCTTGTGACATCTCTGAACCAAGCAAGGGATGCCCCTCTCTAATTGGCCAGGCCTGTACCATGGAGCTAGAAATTGAATTAGCTCAAGTCAATCTCAACCCCATGCTTTTAGACTAAAATTAGGGAAAGGGTAGTTTCCTAAATAAGGGGGAAAGGTTATCGGGCTTTCAGTAAAAATGGTTGTCTACTTCAGCTCTACATTTTGGTTCTATTAACCTCTGTTAACTATTTTTCTAATTTCCATTAGAAATGGGAATCCCACTTTCCTAATTCTAATGTCAGTGTCTTCAATAGCTCGCTCTACGGTTTTGGTTAAATCATTTAACCCCTCTGAGTTAATTTACTCACTAAAATGAAGGAGAGAAGAAAGTGAAATAATCCTAAAGCTCTTTTCACTCTCAATTCCCTTGCTTTGTGATATATGTGTTAAGTGAGTGGAGGGAAGCAAGATTTAAAATATATTCTCAATTGAAAACAATGATCATATTAAAATTCCTGTGGCTCTAGGGTTTTTCAAGTGTGCTAGTTCCCTGGGAATCTCTAAATTAAATTCTAGAAATTGCCATCAAATGCCTACAATCAATTAGTTGGCAAGCACTCTTATAAATGGAAAAGGGCTCTTGGGACATATTCAGGAGAGGAATTCTGATTTCATAATTGCAAATTATCTGCAAAAACAAAAAGAAGATGGGGATCTAAAGAAATCGTTTTAATTGCAGGCTCTATTAAACTCCCATTTTTCAAAAGCTTACTCAAGAAAGATAGAAGGGAGGAAAAAAAGCACAAGGGAAAAAATGTTATTGACCTATGAGAAATACCAGGAAGTCCACAATCCAGAATAATTGGAGGCGTGCCTTGTGAGACATGGCACGGTGTGTGAGAAAGACAAACAGAGGCTTGGATTCAGACAGAATAGCATGCACTGGTTGTCTCTGCACTTACTGTTTGCTGGTTGCAGGAACCTGGGGCAACCTACTAGCCCATCTGAATTGGTTCCTCCTCTATAAAATGAATATAATGATTTTACCTCAAGAGAATGGGATCACAGAAAATTAAGCCCCTGGCAGTAGAAAGTCACTCAGTGGACTCTCCTTCTATCTTCAATAGGCTTGACCTTGTAAACATTTGTTTCAATGACTTGTCTAAAATCATAGAGACATTCCCTTGATATCATAAATTATATGAAACTAAAGGGATAGGAATTCTATTAGATAACAGTTGAAGTCCAGAAAGAGCTCCCATTACCAAGAGCCCTTCAGCCTTCGTGTTTTGAAAGTCCTGTTTTGGAAATGAGGAGATCAAGTAACTTACGTGAATTCACATAAAGCAAGTAAGTGGCAGCATGGCTCTTTGGTATCCCTTAAACAATTGGAACGTCAGTTGCCTCAACTACACAATTCAAATAATAATTATATTTACCTATTTGATAGATTATTCTGAAAAGCAAATGAAATCTCTTTTGGGAAAACTTAAACTGTAAAGCACTGCATAAAACAGTGCTCATTCAGGGATGCCATGCGCAGATGTGCGGGTGATGCTCTGCACAAAGGGCTGCATAGAAGGGGGACACCATTCACTTCACACACATAGATTTGTATATTTAGTGCAACAGCTTGCTGATTGGTGGCAACAAAATGCCTCATGATACAAAATTGATAATTAACAATCTCCAACAGAAGTAAATGTCTTGAAAACAGAGAGCCCCCTTTTTTTTTCTAATTTGCACAAAAGTACCTTATAAGTTAGCAATGTCCCTATGGTTAATTACTACAAGTAATTAAATCTTATGCATAAATAAATCTTATGCATAAAAACTATAGAGAAGAGGCTGGGTGTGCTGGCTCATGCCTGTAATTCCAACACTTTGGGAGGCTGACATGAGAGGATCACTTGAGGCCAGGAGTTTGAGACCAGCCTGGGTAACATAGCAAGACCCCGTCTCTAACATATATATATATATATAAATTTCTGTATATGGCTCACACTTGGATCCTAACTACTTGGGAGGCTGAGGTGGGAGGATCGCTGGGAGCCCAGGAGTTTGAGGCTGCAGTGAGATATGACTGCACCACTGTACTGCAGCCTGGGCAACAGAGCAAGACCTTGTCTCTAAAAAAAAACTGTTAAATAAATAAATTAATTAAAAACTATAGAGAAGAGTGTTTGTAAAAATCATAACTCTGAAAATAGAATGGACAGTGAGTTTCCTATTCCTTGAGGTATTCAAGTAAAGGCTGACTCACCCTTAATGAAGGATATTATATTACAAATGTCTAGATCAAGTGAAAAGATGGAATGAATCATCTCTACAGGAAAGAGAGTTAGCACTTACTAAGCATCAACTGTGTGCTAGGTATTGTGCTAGAGCCTTCACACACTGTTACCTCATTGAATTCTGCTAAGAGCCCTTCAGCCTTGATGTTTTGAAACTCCTGATTTGGAGATGAGGAGATCAAGGAATTTGCATGAACTCATACAAAGCAAGTAAGCGGCAGCATGGAACTGTCAGACTCTGTTAGTTTCCTACAGCTGCTATAATAAATTACCACAAACCTAGTGGCTTACAAACACCACAAATGGGCCAGGTGTAGTGGCTCACGCCTGTAATCCCAACACTTTGGGAGACCAAGGCAGGTGGATCACTTGAGGTGATCAGGAGGTTGAGATCAGCCTGGCCAACAGAGTGAAACCCCGTCTCTACTAAAAATACAAAAATTAGCCGGGCATGGTGGCAGGTGCCTGTAATCCCAGCTACTTGGGAGGCTGAGGTAGGAGAATTGCTTGAAACCAGGAGGCGGAGGTTGCAGTGAGCTGAGATTACCCCACTGCACTCCAGCCTGGGCAACAGAGCAAGACTGTCTCAAAAAAGAAGAGAACAGACAACTAGGAGAGCCTCTCCCCCAAGGCTCTTCCGGCCCTGGGTTGATATTTTGTATCCCCAAGTCAGGAGTGTTTTAAAAGCATCTTTACCACAGTGGTGCTCAGCTACTTCGGGCATCAAAGCAGGCTCAGACACTGCCAGGATCAGAAGCATATTGAGGTACTTGTTACAAATGCAGACTTGGAAGGTGGTGGGCTGGTCTTCATGTCAGACCTTCCCAATTAGAATGTCTAGAGTTGCGAACGAGGAATCTTCATCTTAAACAAGATCCTAAAAAAAAAGAAAAAGAAGAAGTTGAGAACCAAGGTGGCACATTTTCTTCACTGCTAGAGAGATCATTAAAAATAAGTTAACACCTCATCATCAGGTGAAGATCAAGGAACTAGGGCAAGAGGAAGAAAATGTGAGGAAAAAAAAAAAAAGATTTCTGTTTCCTGGTACTGTGGCCACTGCAGACAGCAGCCTTGAGAACTGCAAATGTGGTTGCTAACAAACATTCTGGATTCCCTAAACGGTCTGCTTTCAGACTCCAAATTTTGTGCCACTGAATACTTGGTAAGCAATAGCTTACTGAGAAGATAGGGACAGAGCTGTATTTTGCTCACTTAAATAATATCAATTGAATTATTCTATCTTCAATAATTACGGTAAAAATATGTATTCATTGCAGTGGGAAGAAGAAATATCAACAGCATTTAAAGGGAACATATTCCCTCAAGCATGTATTTGCCTATTTGCTGATGGCTGTTACAATTTTAGACAAATTATGAGAAAAGTAACCACATGGACGCACACTGGATACAGCTAAAATTTTTTTCAAATAAAAAAAAGAAACAAAGCAACAATAAAATAAGTAACTATGTCTGCCATTATTGATACTATGCCAGATGGGCTTCTGGATGTGGTTCAGGGTTCAAGGTCTCTTGCGGAGTTAACCCACCTTTAAATAACCTTTAAACGCTCAACACTGTTGTTTGTCACCGTCTGCATGGAGGAATACATGCTTTCACGTTGCTAAATTGCACCACACCTATCTGGAGTATTTAACCTCTAAAAGGTGTGTCCACGGCTACACCTAAGTCTTTCGTGTGTTCAAGCCAAGAAAGAGTTCTGTGGCTGGAGACCAATTCTTTTCATTTTTTGAATGCTTCACCAAAACTAGTTGAGCTACATTTGTGAACCTAGGTAGGCTCCTCCTGCGGTACAAGCATTTCATGGAGACCACTTTATAGGGCTGGAGATACACTCCGATTTCTCTCTCTTCCTTTCACTTCTTTAAATTTCATTTTCTTAAAAGATCCCACCTATTCTTTAAACTTTCAACCCTTGAGTAATTTGTTCTCCAAGAGGAATTTGCGTTTAGGTGTGTCTTGCCATAAACCAAAGTTCACACCCTTGGCTATTCATCAGAGTCACCCGGGGAACTTTTAAAAAATACCGATGCCAGGGCTGTAGTCCAGACCAATTAAATAAAAACCTCCTGGGGTGATCCCCAGCAAGGTACAGGCAAGCTTATTCTTAAAAGGTATATGGAAACGGAAAGAACCTAGAATAGCTAAGATAGTTTTTGAAAACGAATAAAGTAGAGTCACTCCAACTACAATTAAGGCTATGTATCAAGACAGCATGGTACTGAGGTACTGAGGGAGGTTTAGACACATACGTGATCTGAGAGACCAAAATATCAACCAAGACAGACCCTAAGTTTAAGGAAACAAAAGTTACCTATGGGTTGAGGGTTGGAGCCCAGCTGCCATGGCAAATTTCCAAATTCCTACAGCTACAAGAAAACCACACCTTGCTAACTCCCTAACAATAGGAGCCATGAGTTTGTATTACAGCCCAGACCACGGCAACTCTAATCGGACAGAGGACTGGCCTTACAAACATTCTTTTCTGAAAAGCAACAGCAGTCCTTATAGAAGTTACGCACAAACTGTCTTTGTGTCCTGTAGTTCACCTTTTAAAGTAAAGAACCAAATTCCACTTCATTGTAATGCTAAGATCCTGTCCCAAAGTGAACATGGGACTATGTTACATATACATTTGTCCATTGTGCATGCACTTTGCCCCACTCATAAATATGTATAGCTTTCCCCCAAACTTGCTGAATATGTACGACTCTGATGTGTGACACAGGCCTTGTGAGGCATAAAACCCAACCTGTACTTTGCTCTTCAAAGAGAGACCAGCTTCAGCCCACATTGGAGACTGTTTCTTCTTGGTTTGCAAACCAATATCACCAGTAAAGCTCTCCCTTCTACTATTCAGCCATCCTGATCTTTTTGAGACAGGAGAGTTCCCTTGTCTCCTTCTCAGGACTCATGAAGTTGGTGGCTTGTTTACTTGGCCACTGAGCTCAATTCCTTACGGGAGAGAGCACACAAGTTGCTGTGTGCAGGAACCAGAGAGAAGAAATGCTGGGACCAGCCAGGCGCTCCTCTCTGGTGGGAGCAGGGTCTGTGCAGCCCCTGCAGCAGCGTCCAAGCATGTTACAATGCTCTTTTAGCTCTGCCATCCAGGAGTGGGTGTCTGCAAGCGCCGGAGCCCCAGAGCAGGTGTGTTACAATCAGTGCTCTTTTAGCATTTCCCCATCCACGGATGGCTAAGTGTTAACCAGCTCAGTGGAGGGTCAGGATAATAGCCTTTGACTGACCCTGCTGCCCTCTTGATACCCGAGTTCTTGTCTGGTGGCATCCAGGAAGAATGAGGTCACACAAACAAATTGAAGGGTGGTGAATGATTGAATGGTGGAAGTGACTCTCAGCGAGAAGAGGAGCTGGAAAGGGGGTGGAGTGGGAAGATGATCTTCCCCTGGAGTTTGGCTGTCCCCAGCCAAACTCATCTCCAACCATAGTCTTCAACGTCCAGCTGCTGCTTTTCCTCTTGATGTTCAGATGCTTTTCTTCGTGTGTGTGTCTGCTGAGTCTGGGGCTTGGGGTTATTATAGGCACAGGATTGGGGATGGGGTAGGCCAAAAGGCAACATTCAGGAGGGAAAATGAACGTTTTCACTTTGGGGCAGCAAGTCCAGGCTTGAAGGTGGAGTGCCCCCCCTCCCCCAGGGACCCCACCCTCTTCTACGCAATATTTCTCTGCCTCCTGTCTGTATCATTCTGAACAACACGTATATCAATGGAACAGAAAAGAGAACGTAGAATGAGACCCACACAAATATGCCCAGGTGATATTTTAAATGATTTTTTAAAATTAACACATAATAATTGTACATATTTATGGGGTACAGTGTGATATTTCAATGCATGTATACATTGTGTAATGATCAAATAAGGTAATTAGTATATCCATCACCTCAAACATTTATCATTTGTGTTGGGAACATTCAAAATCCAATCTTCTAGCTACATGAAAACATCCAATAAACTGGCACTGATTTTTGACAGAGATTCAAGAACAATTTATTCTAAAAAGGATAGGCTTTTCAGTAAATGGTGCTGGAGCAACTGGGCATATACCGGCAAAAAAATGAAGACTAGACCTCACATCTAATATAAAAACTAACTGAAAACAGATCACAAACCTAAACACAAAATATAAAACTATAAATCTAATTTAAAATTTTTTTAAAAGGGGCTGGGTGCAGTGGCTCATGCCTGTAATCCCAGCACTTTGGGAGGCTGAGGGGGGCAGATAACCTAAGGTCGCGAGTTAGAGACCAGCCGGACCAACACGGAGAAACCCCGTCTCTACTGAAAATACAAAATTAGCTGGGCGTGGTGGCACATGCCTGTCATCCCAGCTACTGGGGAGGCTGAGACAGGAGAATCACTTGAACCCGAGAGGCGGAGGTTGCAGTGAGCCGAGATCACACTATTGCACTCCAGCCTGGGCAACAAGAGCGAAACTCTGTCTCATTAATTAATTAATTAACCTAAAAAATACAAGAAGAAGAAAATCTTCAGGACCTAATGTATGATTCATTTTTACTCACACAACACTTCTGATACCAAATGCACAGATTTTTTCCACACCACCAATTCTCCAACTCTCTGGACACCAGCTGGGTGTCCAATTATTCCATTTCATTCTGACACCAACTACCCAGGGCGAGTGTTACACTCCCACAGATAAAGGACTCACTCCCACAAGACTGACCTCAGGTTAGATGTGTCAAGAGACAAAATTACAACCCATTTTAGTTACAGATCGAATTGGTTTTTATGTGCAATTCATGACTGGGACAGCCTTCAATTTAATGGTATAGAATGAGAGCTCCCACCAAGCAATCACAGAACAGTGTCATTTTGTTTTGTTTTATAAGATAGGAACAGAGAAACAGAACAATAGAAAAATAATTTATTAACTTGAGATTACTTCAGGTTACTTGTTTTCAGTAAGGATTAAAGCAGAGACAACTTCATTATCATGCCTACAGAAACTGACTTACTCGAGAAATTGGCTATTATTTCTCTCCTCTGATTTCTCCAATGGTTAGATAAGCAACTTAGTTTTGATTTGGTGATATACAACTTTAGCACAAGTGACTCCTTTTTAGTTTTTCCTCTTGCGTGTTGAGGCCTAGTGCAGGAACCTCATCCCAAACCATGGCCTCTCATGATTTTTGTTTAGCAGGTGCCAGCTGCAGATCCTGGGCCTGCTGCACCTTTGGCTGGGTATAAATCAGGTTCCCGTAATGCCCTCCTCAGGTTCAATAATTTGTTAGAACGGCTCATAGAATTCGTGAAAGTGCTTTATTTACCATTACCAGTTTATTATAAAGGATATTATCAAGAATATAAATGAATGGCCAGAAAAAGTGGTATATAAAGAAAGGTCCAGAAGGTTCCAGACACAGTAGCTTCTGTCCCTTGGGAGCTGGAGTGCACCACCCTCCTGAAAGGTGGATATGTTCAGCAATGCAGAAGCTCTCTGAACCCCATTGTTTAGGGTTTTTCTGGTGATTCCATTACATAGCCATGATTTGTTAAGTCAGCAGCCATTGTTGATTAACTCAATTGCCAGACCCTCTCCCCCTCCCTGGTAAGTGAGGGAGTGGGACTGAAAGTTACAACCCATTGATCACATGGTCGGTTCCTCTGACAACCAGCCCCATCCTGAAGCTACAAGGAGGCCCTTCAGGGGTCACCTCATTAGTATAAACTCAGGTGTGTTGAAAGGGGCTTATTATGATAATAAAAGATATTCCTTTTGCTCCTGTCACTCAGGAAATCCCAGAGATTTCAGAAGTACTTGTGTCAAAGACCAACTATTATAACAAAAGATGCTCTATAACCCCTATCATTCAAAAAATTACAAGGCTTTAGGTGACCTGTGCCAGGAACCAAAGGTGAAGACCAAATGTATATTTCTTATTGTATCACAATATCACACAGGGCTAAGTGAAGCATTCTTAGAGCAGATGTCAAATGCATGGCCAATAAAGAAAAACATAGAACAATTGAATTTCACTGAAATGAAAAACTTTTACTCTGTGAAAGACTCTCATAAGAGGATCAAAAGACAAACTACAGGGTAGAAGAAGATATTTGCAAGCCACCTATAATCCCAGCAACTATGGAAGGCCAAGGAGGGCAGATCATTTGAGTCCAGGAGTTTGAGACCAACCTAGGCAACACAGAGAAACCCCATCTCTACTAAAAATATAAAAAATTAGCCAGGCATGGTGGTGCATGCCTGTAATCCCAGCAACTGAGGAGGCTGAGGTGGGAGAATCACTTGAGCCCAGGAGGTGGAGGTTGCAGTGAGCTGTGATGGCATCACTGCACTCCAGCCTGGGTAACAGAATGAGACCCTGCTTCAAAAAAAAAAAAAAAAAAAAAAAAAAAAAAAAAAAGATATTTGCAAATCACATATCTAACATAAAGTTAGTTATAACTCAAAAATATAAGGAATTCTCAAAACTCAAAAAAAAAGCAAGCAATCCAATTATAAAATAGGCAAAAGTTATGAAGACACATTTCACCCAAGAGGATATACAGATAGCAGCAAATAAGCACATGAAAAGCCATTCAACACCATTAGCCATTAGGAAACTACAAATTAAAATTACAATGAAATATCACTACATACTATCAGAATGGCTAAAATAAAAAATAATGACATCACCAAATGCTGGCAAGGATGTTACAGCCCAGTGGACTCTTCTTGCCTGTTGCACAGAAAAAGCCAATACACTAAGACAGAACGTATTGCAGCAAAGAAAGTTTAATAATTGCAAGGCAGCTGAGCAAGGAAAACAGGAGTTATTTCTCAAATCTGCCTCTCTGAGAATTTGGAGGCTACAGTTTTTAAGGATGGTTTGGTGGGCAGGAGTTAGGAAATGGGTATTGCTGATTGGTTGAGTCAGGGATGAAATCACAGGGGTGTCAAAACTGTCTTCCAGTGCTGAGTCGATTGCTAGGTGGGGGACTCAACAGGACCAGTTGAGCCAATTTCTGGTTGTGGGTCATTGGTCTCGGTGGTGTCAGTCACTTGGTCCACCAGAATGAAAAGTCTGAAAAATATCTCAGACATCAGTCTTAAGTTTCACCATAGCAATGTTATGTGTAGAAGCAACTATTGGAGAAGCTACAGATCTTGTGACCACCAGCTATGTGACTCATCCGCAGTAAGTAATTATTAAAAAGCAAGTTAGAGAACGATGACTGGTTACTGTTTAACCATTCCTATATCTTAGCAGAATTCAGAATTAGCAGAATTAAGTATGCCTATATCTTAGCAGAATTCAGCCCCCTAATATAATTTTAACATTGTGGCCTTTCATTAGTTTCACAAAGGTGATTTCAGTCCCTGAACAGGGGAGGGGGTAAATTCTGGAGATTATTACTATCTTTGCTTTAAAGTTAAACTGTAAACAAAATTCCTCCCATAGTTAGCGTGGCCTATACCGAGGAATGAGCCAATGCTATTAGCTTGTGAGGTTTGAAATAGGATGGAGTCAGTTACATTAGCTTTTTCTCACTGCTGTAATTTTGCAAGGGCAGTTTCAAGAATACAAAGAAACTAGACTACCATAGGGGGAGAAAGTACAATTTATTCATTTTTTTCTCCTAGGTTCTTAGTTGGGACACTGTCCTAAAACTAAAAGTCAGATTAACAAGAGAAAAATTAGCAGAAGTTTGTTAAAGTGTGCTGTGCCCATTATGCAGGAGAGGCCTCAGTTCAAAACTATTTCAAAACTTCAGGCAGTTCAAAATGTCAGGCAGTGTTTTCGGGACCTTGCTTAAATCGTATTTTAACAAAGAGCCATCAATCCTACATAGTGATAGGCAAAGAAAAGACCATCTTCAGGCTTCCAAAAAGCAGGAAAATGTAGGAAAGTAAATCAATGGGAAGAGTGAAGTATGCTTCCAGATCCCCTTGTGTCACTGTATCTGCGCTCTGTCTCTGAGCTGATAAGAAAGTGTTGTCAAGGGCCTAGTCTTTAGGTGGGAAAGACAGACAGGAGGGCAGGAAGACTGTCTTTGTAAATTACTGTCCAATTTACAGAATTGTTCTCCTGTATTTTAACCTTCTTCAGCTCAACAATCCCTGATATTCTAGAGAGAAGTATTTTTGTTTCTTTCACTACTCATTCATCACTGGTGGGTAGTAAAATGGTACAGCCACTCTGGGAAATAGTTTGGCAGCTCCTTAAAAAATGAAACACACACTAGCCTTACAACCCAGCAATTCCACAGTTGGTCATTTATGCCAGAGAAGAGGAAACTTATGTTTACACAAAACCCTGTACACAAATGTTTATAACAGCTTTATTCATAGCAGCCCCAAACTGGAAACAACTCAAAAAATGTTCAGTGAGTGAATGCTTAAATCAACTGCAGAACATCCACACCATGGAATATTACGTACCAATAAAAAGAAACAAACTCCTGATGCATGCAGCCGCTTGGATGGATTTCAAGAGAATTGTGCTAAGTGAGACAAGCCAATCTCAAAATCATATAATGATTCATTTACATAATGTTCTTAAAATAACAAAATCACAGAGATGGAGAACAGAGTAGTGGTTGCCAGGGGATTAGAAGTGGGAGAACAGCATAAGGGAGCCTTGTAGTAACAGCACATTTCTATATATTGTTTGTAATGGTGATTATGCGAAGCTACATGTAAGGTAAAATTGTGTAGAACTGTGCTCAGATGCATGCATACACACAAACACGCAGGTATGTAAAACTGGTGAAATCTGAATAAGCTCTATGGACTATGCCAATATTATTTTCCTACAGTTGATATTGTGCTATAGTTATGCAAGGTTATCACTGGGGGAAACTGGGTGAAAGGCACATAGGGCCTCCCTGCACATTTTGTTTAACTTCCTGTGAACTTATTATTGTCCCAAGTAAAACTTAAAAAAAAAAAAAAGTACATCAAGAAAATAAATCAGCTGGGTGAGTAGCTCACACCTGTAATCCCAGTGCTTTGGGAGGTTGAGGCAGCCAGATCACTTGAGGTCAGGAGTTCGAGACCAGCCTGGGCCACATGGTGAAACCTGTCATTACTAAAAATACAAAACTTAGCTGAGTGTGGTGGCGCACGCCTGTAACCCCAGTTACTTGAGAGGCTGAGCCAGGAGAATCACTTCAACCTGGGATACAGAGGTCGCAGTGAGCTGAGACCATACCACTGCACTCCAGCCTAGGCAAACCAGAGAGAGACTCTACCTAAAAAGGAAGGAAGGAAGGAAGGAAGGAAGGAAGGGAGGGAGGGAGGGAGGGAAAGAGAAAGAAAGAAAAAAGAAAGAAAGAAAGAATGAGAGAGAGAGAGAAAGAAAGAAGAAAACAATAACTCATGTCAGAACCCTATCCCAGATCAAGTAGATCAAAATCTCCTGGGCAGGGACCAGAATATCAATATTTTTAAACCCTCCCTAAGTGATGCTACTGTGCATTCAGGGTTGAGCTGCTGTTGCTGTAAGCATGGACTTTCAAAAATACATATATTAAGGGGATGATAACTTGCTTTATAGAGTCTGTGTTTAAAATTGATGACAAGCAGGCCGGGTGCAGTGGCTCATGCCTGTCATCCCAGCATGTGGGAGGCCAAGGTGGGTGGATCTCTTGAGGTCAGGAGTTGGAGACAAGCCTGATCAACATGGTGAAACCCCATCTCTACTAAAAATACAAAAATTAGCTGGGTGTGGTGGCAGGTGCCTCTAATCCCAGCTACTCGGGATGCCAAAGTAGAATTGCTTGAACCTGGGAGGCAGAGGTTGCAGTGAGCCGAGATCATGCCATTGAACTCCAGCCTGGGCAACAGAGTGAGATGCCAAGAAAGAAAAGAAAGAAAGAGAGAGAGAGAGAGAGAGAAGGAAAGAAAAGAAAGAAAGAGAGAGAAAGAAAGAAGGAAAGAAAGAAGAAAGAAAGAAAGAGAAAGAAGGAAGGAAGGAAAGCAGAAAGAGGAGGGAGGGAGGGAGGGAAGAAAGGAAGAAATTTACTTTACAGCACCAGGACCTCGGAACAGCACCAGGACCTCGGAACAGTACCAGGACTTGTTTGTTATAAAGCCTCAGACCCAACCTTAGCATTTGCTGAGTCTGGAGCAAGAGCACGACTTGAGACACACATACCATATGTCTACATAATGAAAAGTTATAAATCAAAATAAAATTAAATAAAATATGTTCCATTCTTCTCATTTGACAAATATACTTCTGTAATTAAAAAAAGAAAGAAAGAAAGAAAACTATGTGTAAAGCCATGTTTTGTTTTGTTTTTTTTGAGACAGAGTCTCACTTTGTCACCAGGCGCCAGGCTGGAGCGCAGTGGCGTGATCTCGGCTCACTGCATAAAGCCATGTTTTTTTTTTTGTTTTTTGGTGATTTTGTTTTGTTTTGTTTTTTAGAGAGTCTTGCTTTTCCGCCCAGGCTGGAGTGCAGTTGTGTGGTCTCGGCTCACTGCAACATCCACCTCCCAAATTCAAGCAATTCTCCTGCCTCAGCCACCCAAGTAGCTGGGATTCAGGTGTGCGCCACCACACCCTGGTAATTTTTTGTATTTTTAGTAGAGACAGGTTTCATCACGTTGGCCAGGCTGGTCTTGAACTCCTGACCTCCAGTGGTCCGCCAGCCTCAGCCTCCCAAAGTACTGGGATTACAGGTGTGAGCCACCATGCCTGGTCTTAAATCCATGTATTTTTATGCCTGAAAGTCAGCAAAATACCAAGGGCAACTTAGTTTAATTATTATTGAATACGTTTGGATATTTTGTTGATGGGTTGGCAAATTTGGATGAGTACAAAGTTAAATATGGTATATAAAATTTATAAGTTATTTCAGAAAAGTTATTTTTCTTTCATGCCTATCAGCAAACATCGCTAGTTGTACTAATCAAGCTTGTGTTCTATTCTTGGTAATGATTTAAAGGATTTAAAAAACGAAGTGCATTTGTAATCAAAGTATCGGTTGAATGCATGTTCATAAAAATATAGATTAAAGTAACAGTTAAAAAACATGATTGCTTGGGCATAGTGGCTCACACCTATAATCCCAGCACTTTGGGAGGCCGAGGCAGGTGGAACACAAGGTCAGGAGATCCAGACCATCCTGATTAACACGGTAAAACCCTGTCTCTACTAAAAATACAAAAAAAATTAGCTGGATGTGGTGGCACATGCCTGCAATGCCAGCACTTTGGGAGGCTGAGGCAGGCGGATCACTTGAGGTCAGGAGGTCGAGACCAGCCTGGCCAACATGGTGAAACTCCATCTCTACTAAAAATACAAAAATTAGCTGGGCATGGTGGTGCATACCTGTAATCCCAGCTACTCTGGAAGCTGAGGGAGGAGAATCACTTGAATCCAGGAGGTGGAGGTTACAATGAGCCGAGATGGTGCCACTGCACTCCAGCCTGGGCAACAGAGTGAGACTTCCTCTCAAAACAAAAGAAAAAATGATTTGCCTATAAGTTTTCCAAAACTGTCATTTTTCTTCCAAACTTAAAGAAAAAAAATCTATAAAAATTAGTGACAAATTATAAATTATAATAATAAATGTTCAATATTAAATCAAATTATGTAAACAAAATTGACATTTTTGTTCTTTTTCTGTATTGTAATTAAACATTATTCAATTTTTATAAAGATATAACTATCCATGATTCTTGTCTTCAATATCCATCTACCATAGTCCCCTTATCTGGGATTTCACTTTCTGAGATTTCAGTTACCCGAGATCATCCACAGCCCAAAAATATTAAATATGACACTTCAGAAGTAAATAATTTATAAGTTTAAAAGTGTGCACCAGTCTCAATAGGACAATGAAATCTCTGTCCCACTCAGGACACAGGACATCAGTGTTCCCTTTGTCCAGCTGTCTCCCTGCTATAGATGCTCCCCACTCATTAGTCACTTAGTAGCCATCTCAGCTATCAGACAGATTGTCCCAGGATAAAGGGCTTGTATTCCAGGAACCCTTATTGTATTTAATAATGGTGTTGAAGGGCAAGAGAACTGATGCTGGCAATTTGGATATGCCAAAGAGAAGCCATAAAGTTATTCCTTTAAGCGAAAATGAGACTGGAAATTTCCCTTGACCCTTTCATGGGCAGGAACTGGAGTGCACCAGCTGAGTCTAGCAGGCCACTTTGGTGCCACCAGGGACAAACTTCACCCACTCGAACCCACTGGGCTCAATCCCTCATGGGAGGGAGCATGTGAACCAGCAGGTGCCGGTCTGCGGCGAGGGCTTTTGGGCTCCAGCCCCACAGCAGCATGTAGGAGTGTGTTACAATTAATGCTCTTTTAGCTTTGCCATCCATCGACAGCTCAGTGGAGGGTCAGGGTGACAGCCTTCTGCACCTGCCCTTTTGACACCCAAGCTCTTGTTTAGCGTCCAGGAATAATCAGGCTGCAAGAACAGTTTGAAAGGTGATGAATGCAGAGGATTTTATTAAGTGACGAAGTGGCGCTCAGTGAAAGGGGGAGCTGGAAAGGGGATGGTGCGGGAAGAAGGTGATCTGTCCCTAAGTCTGGCTATTTCCAGCCAGGCTCCTCTCTAAAGTCGTGCCTTCTGAAGTTAAGCTGCATCTATCCATAGTCTCCAATGCTCTGTTGCTTCTTTTCCTCTAGCGTTTAGCCACTTGTCTCTTTGCCAGCTGACGTCTGGGGTTTATATGGGCACAGGATAGTGGGGCGGGATGGGCCAAAAAGGAACATTTGCATGAGAAAACAGGGATAACTCTTCTCATTTAAGGCCACAGTTTCCAGGCTTTAGGGTGGTGCCTTTGCCAGGAAACCACCCTCTTCTACACAGTATTTCCCTATCTCTTGTCCTTATCAAAAATGTGACCTTGGCATTTCTTGGTTGGGGTTCAGTCTACCCACAGTTTCAGGCATCCACTGGGGGTCTTGGAGCATATTCCCCTCAGGTTAGGTGGGATGACTGCAGCTGCCATGGTAAAGATTTAGCCTCATACTTCAGACATGTTATGTCTAGACCTACATATACATAAGGGTAATATGAATTGCCTAATATTTTGAAATATTTCACAGCCACCATAGGTAATTCTTGTGAACAGCCTCCTCATTCAAAAACTGTAACACGAAGAGATGGGTGAAGGTAGACACTAGACATTAATAAGAAATGATACTTCCTTACACAAGAAGCTATTGCATTCAGCTCTCTGAGAAATGTATTTGATGAGGTCATCCATTTCTCTTTCTCTCAGTTTATCTTTTGAGCATTTCTGCTACTCAGAACCACTGGGTTCTCCAAAGCAGTGTCAGCAGGGGAAAAAATCTCACAGCGTTCAGACGCAGTTGCCTTTTGCAGGATATCAAGGATATTGTGCAGGAATTGTTCTGCAGTATTTCCCTGGGGTCTGATAGTGCTAATCATGATGGCAGATGTTTTAAGGTTATGAATTGTACTGTGCCAGGGCTGAGCACTGGACCCTGAGTGATAAGGCTCTGTGTTTTTCGTTTTGTTTTATTTTTAGTGTGTTTGTGATATGTACATGAGCTGTGTGTTTTCTGTTTTTTGTTTTTTTTTTTTTATGATGGAGTTTCGTTCTTGTTGCCCAGGCTGGAGTGCAATGGTAGATTCTCTGCTCACTACAACCTCCGCCTCCTGGGTTCAAGCAATTCTCCTGCCTCAGCCTCCTGAGTAGCTGAGATTACAGGTGCGCACCACCACACCCAGCTATTTTTTGTGTGTGTTATTAGTAGAGATGGGGTTTTGCCATGTTGTCCAGGCTAGTCTCGACCTTCAGACCTCAGGTGATCCACCCGCCTAGGCCTCCCAAAGTGCTGGGTTTATAGGCGTAAGCCATTGTGCCTGGACAAATATATGGATGCGCCAGTCTTAACCCAGACCAACAAAGTCTGAATTTCTTTTATTTTTCCCTTTTATTTATTTATTTATTTTTTGAGATGGAGTATCGCTCTTGTTGCCCAGGCTGGAGTGCAACGGCACGATCTTGGCTCACCACAACCTCCACCTCCCAGGTTCAAACGATTCTCCTGCCTCAGCCTCCCAAGCAGCTGGGATTACAGGCATGCACCACCATGCCCAGCTAATTTTGTATTTTTAGTAGAGATGGGATTTCTCCATGTTGGTCAGGCAGGTCTTGAACTCCTGGCCACAGATAATCTGCCTGCCTCGGCCTCCCAAACTGCTGAGATTACAGGCGTGAGCCACCGTGGCCTTTAAATCATGGGCCCGAGATAGAGCCTGTTCTTATGCAGAACGGAATTGCACACACTCCATAAAATTGGTCTCATTTTATTGTTTAATATATCAGTTGTACATGTGATTCATTTGACTGCTCAACTTTACTTACCATTCCAGACTCGAAATAACTTTGATTGTTCTAAAAATCATGCCTCTCCACAATTGGTGGTCTTTAACCATTCAATGATATCCAAAAAATTTCCAGAATATTTCTTGGATTCATAAGAAAAATCCCAGAAACATTTGAACAGCAGCAGCAGGAGCCCTAGACTATCTGTATAGTTTCTCAAAACATTTCAAAGTAAACAATATGGATTTATTAAAAATCATGTTATTGTAAAATCCTATCTTGAGAGCTCACAGGTACCTGGCTACCATCCTGTAAAAACTAGACAAGGCTGAGAAAATTGCTGAGGAAAGAGGGAAGGAAGTTTGAAGGTTATTGCAATTAGGGCTTGATGAGAGAGAGAAAAAAGTTGGAGTTGCAGGTTATTTATTTATTTATTTATTTATTTTTGAGACAGAGTCTTGTTCTGTCACCCAGGCTGGAGTGCAGTGATGTGATCTTGGCTCACTGCAACCTCTGCCTCCTGAGTTCAAGCAATTCTGCCTCAGCCTCGTAAGCAGCTGAATCACAGGCACACCACCACACCCTGTTAATTTTTTTGTACTTTTAGTAGAGACAGGGTTTCACCATGTTGGCCAAAGTGCTAAGATTACAGGCATGAGGCACCGCGCCCAGCTGAGTTCCAGGTTTTTGAAGCTCAGCACTTCCCAAGTGAGGCACACCAGAAGTAGGGGAAAGGGTTACGTGTTGGCGGTGTCTGTATAGGATTTGCTGTTGTTGAGAAAGGAATAAAGAGACCAGACTGGTGGGCCAGAACCTGAAGTATCAGAGCGCTGCCACAGAACAGCACTCTCAAAGGAAGGCACATGAGGAAGACGTTAAGAGTCTTATTAGGCTGGGAGCAGTGGTTCATGCAGGTAATCCCAGAACTTGGGGAGGCTGAGGCAGGAGTATCATTTGAGGCCAGGTGTTTGAGACCAGCCTGGGCAACACAGTGAGACACTTCTACTGCAAAAAACTTTAAAAATTAGCCAGGCATGGAGGCATGTGCCTACAGTCCCAGTGACTTAGGAAGCTGAGGTGGGAGGATTGCTGGAGCACAGAAGTTGAAGGCTGCAGTGAGCTATGATCGCACGACTGTACCCCAGCCTGGGAGACAGAGCAAGACCCTGTCTCAGGAAAACAAAAAGTCTTATTAAATCCAAGGAGGCAGAGACTAGGGTTGAGCTTGCACCAGAAAAGATGATGACTTGGAGGCTGAATCAAACTGCACCAGATAGAGGAACCTTTTTTTTTTTTTTTTTAATAAAATGGGGTTTCACCATGATGACCAGGCTGGTCTTGAACTCCTGACCTCAGGTGATCCATCCACCTCGGCCTCCCAAAGTGCTAGGATTACAGTCATGAGCCACCACGCCCGGCGAGAGGCACCTCTAAACACAAAAAATGATGGTGCTGGCTGGCCATGGTGGCTCACGCCTGTAATCCCAGCACTTTGGGAGGCCAAGGCAGGTAGATCATGACGTCAGGAGCTGGAGACCAGCCTGACCAACATGGTGAAACCCCATCTCTACTAAAAATACAAAAATTAGCCGGGCATGGTGGTGGGCACCTGTAATCCCAGCTACTCAGGAGGCTGAGGCAGGAGAATCACTTGAACCCGGGAGGCGGAGGTTGCAGTGAGCTAAGACGGCACCATTGCAGTCCAGCCTCTGCGACAGAGCGAGACTCTGTCTCAAAAAGAAGAACCTGGAAACCATCATTCTCAGCAAACTGACACAAGAACAGAAAATCAAACACCGCATGTTCTCACTCATAGGCGGGTGTTGAACAATGGGAACACATGGACACAGGGAGGGGAGTATCACACACTGGGGTCTGTCGGGGGAAAAAGGGGAGGGATAGTGGGGGGTGGGGAGTTGGGGAGGGATAGCATGGGGAGAAAGGCCAGATATAGGTGATGGGGGAGGAAGGCAGCAAATCACACTGCCATGTGTGTACCTATGCAACAATCTTCCATGTTCTTCACATGTACCCCCAAACCTAAAATGCAATAAAAAAAAAAAAAAAAGAAGAACACGAGGAAGAGGAAGAGGAAAAATAAGAAAGAAGAAGAAATGCTGGCCAGGCTTTGCCGGAACTAATTCAGATGTGGGAACTAATTCAGATGCAGAACACCCTCATCCCTACACTAAGCTACTCCTTCCTGACTCCACCTGAGCCTACCCCGAGCCTGCCTACCCAAAACTAACCTTTACACTGAGGGCTGACTTTTACCTGGCAGGCACCTTTTTTCTCCTTCCTCTTTCCTTCCCAGATTGTCTATGCCATTCTCCCCACAAATCCCATCTAAGCTCTGGGCCAGATACCTTCAGGAACAACAAGGAAGGAAAAGTGAGCAAAAAAGTGTCTTTAAAAACACATGATGTACACATTTTGTAAGGACCTTTATTGATGTTGTGTATAAAACATTCCAGATAATTCTACACCTCTTAAGCTGTATCTAAGCATTTTTTCAATTTTTAAAGGTAACTTTTCAGCCTGATGTACACAGGTCCCCTCTCTCCTTATCAGAGCCAAACACTGAAACTTCATAATTCCACACCAAGCACCATGGAAACCAGAAAGATGACTTCAGGAGGATTTTGCATACCTCCAAAAAACAAAATTCCCAGGTCGAGGGCATCCTAGGGCATGTTTTTAAGTTAGTGACCGAACAAATCAACATGATGAGACTATTTTATAAAACCAAACCTTTGTCTCATCCTTTCTGTAGCCTCCTCCAAGGAGCCAGTCACATATCACATTGTGGCATCTACCTCCACCCATAACTTGTTTGCAAAAAATGTTTGCCACTGATTTAGCTAGGCAAAACTCGTCCCATGTTCCTGGCTCAAAAGCTTCCCCAGTTTCTTTTAGAGGGAAATGGCATTTTAAGACCACAATCTGGGCTGTAAAGATGCTTATTGCTACGGGGTTGATCACTGTTTCATGAATATAATATTCTCCAAGTTCTCACAAGTTGAAAACAGATTGTCTATGCCCTTCATACTTAAAATTCAATTTTCCTGGATATAAAATTCTTGGCTCTACTTTTCTGTCCTTGAGTATTTAAAATGTTGACTCCATTTTCTTCTAGCATAAAGTGGTGATGTTGAAAAATGATAATCTCGGTTTCTTTCCCTTACCTTATAAATAACATGATCTTTCTGGCTAGAGGCTCAAAAGATTTTCTTTCTTTTTCTCTAAAATCCTGTAATTTTACTAAAATATGTCTTAGTGTTGGCCATTCTGGGTCAGTCATCTCAAACATGCAATGCACTTTCTTTAACATAGAATTTCAATCATTTTTCTATTTCATACCGTTTTTTTGAACTATAATTTGTGGTAATTGTTCTATTCCCTAGTTTTTGTATTTCTTTTCCAGAAACTCCTGTTAGCCATATTTTATATCCTCTTTGCCTATCTTCAATATTAATCAGTTTCTCTTTATTTTTTCATATATTTCTTCATTTTTTAATCTTTAAGAATTTTTCCCTTTCCATCTCCTTTCTGAGGATGCTCACTGAAAAAAGGAATTTTTGTTCAAATATGTTTGGGAAAAATTGCTTTTTTTTTTTTTTTTGTGATGGAGTCAAGCTCTTGTCACCCAGGCTAGAGTGCAATGGTGCGATCTTGGCTCACTGCAACCTCTGCCTCCTGGGTTCAAGTGATTCTCCTGCCTCAGCCTCCCAAGTAGCTGGGATTACATATGCACGCCACCACACCCAGCTAATTTTTGTATTTTTAGTAGAGACGGGGTTTCACTATGTTGGCCAGGATGGTCTCGATCTCCTGACTTCATGATCCTCCCACTCGGTCATCCACAATGCTGGGATTACAGGCATCAGCCACTGTGCCCAGCTCCCATCTTCTATTTCTTTTAAATAGTTTGTGCTTGTGTTTTTTCTTGTTCAGTTTTCATTGAATAAATTATTTTCTTTCTAGCTCTTTCCTCAGTTCTGTGACCACATTCTAAGTTCTTAAATATTCTGATTTGTGTTATTTTTTTCAACTTTTTGTATAATTTTCTTATGGCCTTTTAGCTCAATGTGAAATAGAAGATTACAATTTTGATCTTCTCTGTGGACATGGCTTTCTGCCATCCTTTCATTGTCTGTAGGGCTATCATTTTGCTCTAAATCCCATCTTGTTACCTTTTTTCTTATAATAGCTTGTGTAGGAATTGGTTGCTATCAATTTCCCATGCTCATTTTATGTGAAATGGGTGTGCTGAACTTTGAGAAGGAGGCATGGGTCAGGGTAGCTTTTCTAACTTCATAGGACCCTCACTTCTGTTACTCGAAAGCAACAGAATGTAATGAATACCGAGTTCAAACATCAAGTGGCTTGCTTCCTGAGATTTCCTGAGTGTGTCCTCTCTCACAGGTATCAGGATCTTCTTTTTATTATTCTCTCTTATTCCTGTGCACTCACTACCAGCACTTTTTCTTCAAAGTGGACCAATTTTGAGAGTTCATAGGTCTCCAGGCCTCCTGGGTGTGAGTCGTAGCTATATTCCCAGGTGTGGACTCTGTTGCCTCTAGAATTCATAGAGGCCCACCAGGCACTGTGCTTCCTTCTTTGTGTTAGGGGATGCAAGATACAGCAATCTGCCTTTACTTTGGAGGATATGTACCAACACACTCCTGTCCACTAGACCCCTAAAAAACCTTCCTAAATTGGTAGCTCTCTGGATCTTTGTAGGATTTATTTCCCTTTCTCTGGAGTACATGGACCTCACCAAGGCTTCCAGTTTGCACAAGGCACCTCTTACTCATCCTTCCTGACCAGTGTGAGATCACAGCTGCAGTGAATCAATGTGACGTGCTACAGCACTGATTGACAGATACAAAATTAGAAATAGAAATTTCTAATAAAAAATTAGAATAACCTAATACCCATCAATGCCTATGATTGAGTTACCATATAATAATTAATATTGTATAATAATTTACTCAATCATAGGCATTGATGGATATTTAGCATATTCATCAATGGATATTCAGCATATCTATATTTAGGTATTGATGATAGTTAATATATGTGAATCTGTAGATCTGTTTCCTTTTTGTTTTTTTTTTTTGAGATGGAGTGTTGCTCTGTCTCCCAGGCTGGAGTGCAGTGGCACGATCTCGACTCACTGCAACCTCTGCCCCTCGGGTTCAAGCAACTCTCCTGCCTCAGCCTCTCGAGTAACAGGGATTACAGGTGCTCACCACCACACCCAGCTAATTTTTTTTTTTTTTTTTGTATTTTTAGTAGAGACAGGGTTTCACCGTGTTGGCCAGACTGGTCTTGAACTCCTCATCTCAAGTGATCCACCCCCTCAGCCTCCCAAAGTGCTGGCATTATGGAATTACAGGCATGAGCCACTGCACCTGGTGATGTGTTTCCTTTTAATAGCTACATGAACATAAACTTGCAGCCATTAAAAGGAAACAGATCTATGCATTCACAGAGTTTTCTACGATATATTATTACATGAAAAATGTAAGTTACAGAGTACTGTGTATAGTGTGTGCCGATTTACGCACAAAGAAAAAGATATGATTGTATTTATTCTTATTATGGTTTTATATGCGTAAAAGGTCTGGAAGGTACACAGTAAGCTGCTGTCAGTGTATCTTTTAATGTGGAGAATAAGGCCAGGCGTAGTGGCTCATGCCTGTAATCCCAGCATTTTGGGAGGCCAAGGTGCGTGGATCACCTGAGGTCAGGAGTTCAAGACCAGCCTGGGCAACATGGTAAAACCCATCTCTACAAAAATAAAAAAAATTAGCCAGGCATAATGGCGGGCATCTGTAATCCCAGCTACTCTGGAAGCTGAGGCAGAAGAATTGCTTGAACCTGGGAGGCGGAGGTTACAGTGAGCCAAGCTCACGCCACTGCACTCCAGGCTGTACAACAGAGCGAGGCTCCATGTCAAACAACAACAAAAATTGAAACTGAATCAATCCATTCACAGACTAGATAGATGAAGGGTTTATGTGTAATACTAGATAATGAACACACTCAACACATGCACTGACATACAACAATGTCTTATGTGATGCAGTGGTTAGAATAAAATACAGTCCAAATTGGCAGAGTTGTGTTTAATGGACAAATATTTTTGGCTGGACATAGTGGCTTATGCCTGTAATCCCAGCACTTTGAGCAGCCAGGGCAGGTGGATCAATTGAGATCAGGAGTTTGAGACCAACCTGGGCAACAAAGCAAGACCATATCTCTGCAAAAATAAAAAGAGAGAGAGAAAAGAAAGATATTTTGTACTGCTTCCGTTTCTAAAATCTTAAATGCAGCCCCTCAGTTACACTCGCCATATTCCAAGTCAAACAACAAGTATTTTGTTTCAAGTACTCAATTGTCACGTGTGGTTAGTAGCTACCAGATTGGGTGGTAGTTAAAGGGAAATGCAGTGTCATATGGAAGCTTCCTGAAAAACAAGAGAGATGTGCACACATTGTACAGAGAGGGATACAGCTAGAGAAGATGGAGGGCGGGTACTACACAGTGATGGACGATGTCCCCAAAAAGGCATGGCGATACAGGATTCAGAGCAGCCATGGTTGGAGAGGAGGAGAGACAACCCATTTCAGCCCTAAAGCTGCCAGTACGTAGCTACTCCTTCTCCATGTACCCACCCCCACCTCCTAAAGAGAATAAGGTAAGGCTAAAACTCCCAAAATGGTCATGAAAGACGGGGAGACAGCATGGGATATTTTAAAAGAGCATGCCTGCTGCATTAGACAGTCCTGGGTTCAAATCCTGTCTCCACCATTTGTCATGTGATTTTTGTCAAATTACTTGAGCTTTTGATTTGTTATAATTTAGGTAGGGAAGAAATGACCCATCTTAAAGTATAGTGTGTGAATTAAACAAGGCACACAAAGAAATACCGTAGTAGCTCTCTCATTAGAAGCACTCAGTCTCTCACATCAGTTATTTAAAACACTGTTTACTGGCCAGGCGCAGTGATTTACCCGTGTAATCTCAGCACTTTGGGAGGTCGAGGAGGGAGGATCACCTGAGGTCAGGAGTTCAAGACCAGTCTGGCCAACATGGCAAAACCCAGTCTCTACTAAAACTACAAAAATGAGCTGGGCATGGTGCTACACACCTGTAGTTCCATCTACTTGGGAGGCTGAGGCAGGAGAATTGCTTGAACCCAGGAGTCGGAGGTTGCAGTGAGCCAAGATCTTGCCATTGCACTCCAGCCTGGTGACAGAGTAAGATTCAGTCTCAAAAACAAAAAGAAAAACCCGCTGCTTACCTATTTCATGAATTTGCCTGGTACTCTATCAGGTAGCTAAGATAACCCCAAGCCTACCATATAATAAACTGTACTAAGCACAACTGCAGAATATTAGTGGTGGACTGAAAGTGTCATGGGAGACTTGGGCAGCTTCTAACATGCTTTTCCTTAACCACTATCCTTTTAGGTAGGGCCTGCCACACCTAAATCTCCTGCCCCCGCATCAAAACCATATTATGAGCCTGAAAGGGGACAAAATATAATTAAAAGATAGTCACATATCCCACCTTGGTACCTTACATTTGATCTTTCTTCCTTTTACCTCTGAAAATCTAAACTTGACATGATGTTTCACAGAGTGTTTGAGATTTTCTCCCAGTTTTGTGGGTGAGGCACCCTCAGCTAGACTCTTGAAAAAGGCATTCTTAGGTCCTGTGGCTCCCAAATCACCCCAGATGTAGCCCAGCCAATGCACACTAGTGAGGGAACCTGCTTCTGGGAGGATTACCCATCATGCCTCTCTGCCCCGCCCCCACCACGCATCTTCCAGCAATCCCCTCAGCAAGCTTTGCAGGGACCCGAGGAATTAACAAATTCTTCCCTCTCCAAATTGTCCGCTCCTACTGGTCACTTTCCCTATCTCTACTAATTGGTTGGAAGTCCTAGTCACTCTACACTGTCATTTTTGTGGTGTAATTTCCTCAGTGGTAAATGGAAACAATGATATAAGGGTAAGCATGCAGAATGATTTGATAGATTATAAAAATGATCAGGTCTTCAGAAAGCCTGTGTGCAGGTGTTTTATTATAAGGCATTTCAAACAGTCAAGAAAGCAAGGAGAAGAAAATAACTGGCTCTCAGTCACCATCATCCAGATTTAATAAATGTCCCCATTTCCCCATGTTTACTTCAGATGTTTCTAAGGAAACAAAATATTACAGGTGTAGTTGAAGTCCTGTTTCTCCCCTGTTCTTGAAATCACGTTATTATTTTTTTAACTTTAAATTTTAATACCTAGGTTGTGAACATAGCGGTAATAAATCCAAAAGGAGCATTCAAAGGCAAAGTGAAAATTCTCTTCTTGTGTTCTACGGGATTTAATATAACTAGTGATGGGGCCATTTTTTCCTTTTCAGTTATGGTGCCATTCTTTTTTATTTTTCAAAGAATCTCAAACCCAGAATTAGAGTTTTTCATTGTGTACTAGTAGGTTGTGAACAAAAAGTAGATCTATATTTGCTTTGAAATACCTACCTGCCTTCAATCTAAATTATTAAGATTTAAAATGCCCAAAGACATCATGGAGGTCTTGTGTAATTTCACAAGTTAAGGTATTTGGTTTTATATTTTATTTTCTCATGGAGTAATCACTTAGGGTTACAAAGTAGCAGAGTGCTAAACAAATAAATGGAAAAGAAAGAAAAAAGCCAAAAATCTAAGTGCTGCTTTTGCCCAGTCAAATCTTTCTATTCAACTCACTTTTTTAATTTTTATTTTTTTGAGACAGAGTCTCGCTCTGTTGCCAGGCTGCAGTGCAGTAACGCGATCTTGGCTCACTGCAACCTCTGCCTCCCGGGTTCAAGAGATTCTCCTGCCTCAGCCTCCAGAGTAGCTGGGACTACAGGTGCATACCACCATGCCCAGCTAATTTTTTGTATTTTAGTAGAGGCAGGGTTTCACCATGTTGGCCAGGATGGTCTCTATCTCTTGACCACGGAATCTGCCCGCCTCAGCCTCACAAAATGCTGGGATTACAGGCATGAGCCACTGTGCTCAGCCCTCAATTCACTTTTTATTCATTTCCATCAAAATCTAGGTATTTACTTATCCACCAATTTGTTCAAATTTATGTAATTCAGGGTGAAAGCTCAGTAAATTTAATAACAATGTATGTTTTGTTATTAACTAAATTTTAGTTAGCATCTGAGTTTGTATATCTTATAAGACTGGTCTATAAATTTAAAAATTTTTATTATTTTCCAGGGATCTATTTGGAAAATCTAGATTTCCCCTTAAGTTCATTAATTTAAATTATTCTTTAAGAAATAAAAAGCATTCAAATAGAAAAGAAAGATAGTAAAATTTTCACTGTTTGTTGACAACATGACCTTATATATACAAAACTCTGAAGACTCCATTTAAAAAAAGTTAGGACTAATAAGCAAATACTGTAAAGTTGCAGGGTACAGAATCAATGCACAAAAATCACTAGCGTTTCTATATATTAACAGCAGGCTGTATGAAAAATAAATCAAGAAAAACAATCCCTTTTACAATAGCTACAAAAAAAAAATAAGTACTTAGAAATAAATTTAACCAGAGGTGAAAGACCTGCACACTAAAACTATAAAATATTAATGAAAAAATGTGAAGACACAAATCAATGGAAAAATACCCTGTATTCATGAACTGAAATAATAAATATTGTTAAAATGTCTGTACTGCCCAAAACAATCTACAGATTCAATGAAATTCCTATCAAAATTCCAATGTCATTTTTCACAGAATTAGAAAAAATAATCCTAAAATTCATATGTAACCACACACACACACACACACACACACACACACAAATAAACCTGTATAGCTAAGGCAAAATTGAGCAAAAAGAACAAAGCAGCTGGGAATGGCGGCCCACATCTGTAATCCCTGCATGTTGGGAAGCTGAGATGGCAACATTGCTTGATTCCAGGACTTCAAGACCAGCCTATAACATATAGCAAAAAATAAAAATAATACTAAAAATTTGCCAGGCATGGTGACACACATCTACAATTCTAACTTCTTAGGAGGCTGAGGTGAGAGGATCTCTTTAGCCCAAGAGTTTGAGGCCGCAGTGAGCTATGATTGCACCACTGCACTCCGCCCTGGGTGACAGAATGAGACCCTGTCACAAAAGAAAAAAAAATAGGACAAAGCTAGAGGCATTGCCATAACCTGATTTTAAACAATATTACAAAGCCATAATAGTTAAAACAGCATGGTACTTGCATAAAAACATATACATTGACCAAAGGAATAGAAGAATAGAGAACACAGAAATGAATCCACACAATTATAGTTAATTGATTTTTGACAAAGTTGTCAAAAATGCACAATGGGAAAAGGACAATCTCTTCAATAAAGGGCACTGGGGAAACTGGATAACCACATTCAAAATGATATCAGACTCTTATATCACACCATCTGCAAAAATCAACTCAGGCCGGGCACCATGGCTCACGCCTGTCATCCCAGCACTTTGGGAGGCCAGGCTGGCAGATCACTTAAGCTCAGGAGTTCAAGGCCTAGGCAACATGATGAAACCCTGTCCCTACTTTAAAAAAAAAAAAAAAAAAGAACTCAAGTGGATTAAAGACTTAAATATAGGATTTGAAACTATAAAACTAATGGAAGAAAACATAAGGGAAAAACTACACAGCATTGATCTGGGCAATTTTTTTGGATTTGACCCAAAAGGCTCAGACAACAAAAATAAAAATAGCCAAAGAGACTACGCCAAACTAAAAAGCTTCTGTATGGCAAAGGAAACAATTAATAGAGTAAAGAGACAACCTACGGATTGTGAGAAAATATTTGCAAGTCATACATCTGATAAGGGCTTTATATCCAAGAGATATAAGAAACTCAAATAATTAAATAACGAGAAAACAAATCACCCAATTTAAAAATGTGCAAAGGACCTGAATAGATATTTCTTGAAGGAAGACATAAAAATGGCCAACAGATACATAAAAAATGCTTAAAATCACTAATTACTAGAGAAACGCAAATTAAAAACACAACGAGATATCTCACACTTAGAATAGTTATTATCAAAAGGACAAAATGTAACAATTGTTGATGAGGAAGTGAAGAAAAAGGAATCCTTGTGCACTGTTGGTGGGAATGTAAATTAGTATAGCCATTACAGAAAACTACACTATGGAGGTTCCTCAAAACACTAAAAATAAAATTATGGTATGATCCAGCAATCTTGCTTGTAGGTATAGATACAAAGGATTTGAAATCAATATGTTGAAGAGTTGAGTGATCTGCACTCCCATGTTAATTACAGCCTTATTCACAATGGCAAATAGTGGAATCAAAAAAAATGTCTATAAATGGATGAATGGATAAAGAAAATGTAATATATACCCACAATGGAATACTATTCAGCCTTTAAAAATAAAGAAATCCTATCATTTGCAACAACATGAAATGAAGCTGGAGGACATTACACTAAGTGAAATAAGCCATAAGCCAGGCACAGAAAGACAAAGACTGTAGTTCTCACTTACCTGTGGAATCTAAAACAAGTGAACTTCTAGGAACAGAGAGTAGAATGGCGGTTACAGAGGCTAGGGCTTGGTAGAATGGGGATATATTGGCCAAAGGATAAGGAGTTTCAGTTAGACAAGAAGAGTAAGTTTTTTTAAGACATATTGCACAGTATGGTGACTATAGTTAATAATACTGTATCATACATTTCAAAATTACTAAGAGAGTAAATTTCAAATGTTCTCACCAAAAATGTAATAATTATTTGTGGTGATGGATATGTTAATTAGCTGGATTTAATTGTCCCACATTATATACATGTATCATAATATCACCTTATATCCCATAAATACATACCATTATAATTTGTCAAAATACAATAAAAATTTTAAAACCAAATTATTCTTTGCTAAAGCATTATAGCCATTCTCAGAGAAGAAAATCACCAGAAGGATGTGATCACTTTCCCCAAAGAGTAAAGCAATGCTTCCTCTTTCCAAGATTTCTCCATATCTCCTTCCCAGAGCTTTTTTTTTTTTTAAGAGATGAAGTCTCACTATGTTGTCCAGGCTGGACTTCAACTCCTGGGCTCAAGTGATCCTCATGCCTCAATGTCCCAAGTAGCTGACTCTATGGGCACACATCACCACATCTGGCTTCCTTTCCAGAGTTTTATTTTCCTTCAACACAGGAATTTCTATAACACTTTCTACTTGTCAAAATTTGATATTAACTTTTATCTTACAGTTATTTGTGAACAAGTCTTATATTCCCTTTTATTTATTTATTGAGACAGAGTCTCACTCAGTCACCCAGTCTGGAGTCCAGTGGTGAATCGTAGCTCACTGTAGCCTTGAACTCATCGGATCAGGAGATCATCCTGCCTTAGTCTCCCAAGTAGCTAGGACTACAGGTGCACATCACACCCAGCTAATTTTTTTTTTTTTTTTTTTTTTGAAAGATGGGATTTCTCGTTGCCTAGGCTGCTCTCAAACTCCTGGGTTTAAGTGATCCTCCTGCCTTCGCCCGTCAAAATACTGGGATTACAGGAGTGAGCCATTGTGCCTGACCCATATCCACTTTTAGACATTGGGTATCTTAAGGGGTAGGTCTATATATAACCTTTTTTTTTTTCCCCCAATCTTCCATGGCACCTAATTCAACACTTTGCACAGAGAATGAAAGATGGAGGAAATGAAACAAGCAAACATTGACGTGGAGACAGATTCTCATTTTCCCCATTTGGTCTCGGCTGCTTAAGAAAGGGTGAAAACAAGGAGGAGATGCTTCCTGGTAATGCAACATAGGGCAAAGCGGAGCTGACAAATGCAAAGAACGTGACCGTGGGAATCAGATTCTTGCCTTTTCTGAGGTGCGACTATTAAGTAATATTGCATAAGAGAAAGTGCCTTCCTTTCATAATTGATGAATAGTAACTATCATGATTGTTCTTGGAGAGGGTACTCGCTCATAGAAAGATGGGAGATTCAGACTCCAGGCCTGGTTTTGACACAGGCTGGGCAGCTGTGCAACCTCAAGCAAGTCATTCACCTTCTCTGCGCCTCTTTTTACTCATTATTGAAGTTGCAAAGTTGTGTATATAATCAATGAGGTAGCCTCCAGCTCTATGATTTAGAAAATAAATGTTTAATGTTATGAATTAATCATACTAGCATGTCTGGGTTGAGGAACTCCATAATTTCTCTCTCTCTTTTTTTTTTTGAGACAGGGCCTCACTCTGTTGTCCAGGCTGGAGTGCAGGGGCACAGTTCACTCCCTGCAACCTCCACCTTTCAGGTCCAAACAATTCTCGTGCCTCAGTCTCCTGACTAGATGGGATTACAGGCGTGTACCACCACGCCTGGCTAATTTTTGTATTTTTAGTAGAGACGAGGTTTCCCCATGTTGGCCAGGCTGATCTGAAACTCCTGACCTCAAGTGATCTGCCCGCCTCAGCCTCCCAAAGTGCTGGGATCACAGGCATTAGCCACCATGCCCGGCCCTCTTGTTCTTCTCAATAGTAACACACTTGACAAATTTATAGTAACTACTACTTCTACGTTTTGTTTCACTCCATGAAAACATAAGAATTCAATTTTTAAAAAATCTATGCATCTTTCAAAGAAAAGCATTTAACTGCTTTTTTATATTATACCATCCATTGAACATGTCTTCAACATATTTTTCCTGAATGAATGAATAATGTTTTAGTGGGTGTTTGCCAAAAGTTCCAAAAATAATAATTCATATTTCCTACTAGGTTTGATTTTTTATAGACCTCCAGCTTAGCTTTTCTTGTCTACTAAAATTGGCTTTGAGTCACTGGTATGACTCATAACTTTAAAAAGCAGGTTGAACCTGAAATTGCCCTGGCAGGAAATCAGCTGAGGAACAGAGAACAAGTGAAAGGGAGAAGCCCACCACCAAAAACAAAAAAAGAGATCGTTCTTTTTTCACTTTCTGGTTCTTGATATGAAATGAGGAAGTGTCAACAGGCGGCTTTATTCTCATCTCTCTCCTTCCATTGGTTGAAATAGTCAAATCAGATGCAAAGTACAGAGCACTTAAATCTCCAGAATCCAAGAGGCACATGGTTCAGGTGTGGCTGGCCTCCCAACTCCACCCCCCCAGATGAGTCATTCAGCGAGAGGTAAGCAGAGCAAGATGAACTGGAATCCTGTGGGCGAGAAAAGGTATAGACCAGGTGTTAAGAGATACAGGTCAGGCCTTGACGCACAAAGAAATCAGTGATGTCAGACGGGAAGAGACTGATGAGAAGAGCAGAGAGATGGCAGTCAGAGAGCAGAGAAGATGATCTAACACAGCCAGCTCTGCTGCTATCCCAGAAAAGGGCAGAGAGAGCAGAGGGGCGAGATGCTCAGGTGACATTGGGCAGGGGTTCTGACCGATGTGAGGAGGAGAGGCTTTTGCTTGTTATAGAAGGGCTGCTGCCATCTTTGAAGATGGATCCTGAAAGGTAAGAGGGTGCTTTCAGTTCCCTGCTTTCAATATCCTCTCTGCAATCCAAGCTTCCAGTAATATCTGGCAATTTGTTAGGAAGGCACTTTGCCTTTTCCTGGGCTATTTTCCCCGCAGATAATAACATATCCTGGTGCTTGTCCAGAAGCCAGTAAAAGTAAATTATTCCTGGAAAGTAAACAAGACACCCTGGGAGGGTATAACATGGGTAGGTAGGAATGGGGCGGTTTGAGCCTTTAGTCAGTGCAAGGAGGTTTCCTAATAACCCCCCTCCATCATGTGGGTGAGAAGGGGTCCTGCTCTGGACCCCCTGCCTCAGGAAGTCCACTCTTGCTCTCTCTTGATCGTGCCCCTCTTTCAGGCCCAAAGGGATACACATGCCTGGAGCTCACGCCCTCTCTTCTAGGTCTCACTCCAGGTACGTAAAGCCCCAGGATTCCCTATGCAAACGGTGCTCAGCCCTTTCCAGGCCTGGCACTGGTCTCTCTCTGGGTCTGCTCCAAGCAAGGACAGAACAGCTAGAGAACCCAACCTGGCATGCAGGTGGCCATGACAGCCACTGGGGAGGTGGTGGAAGGTGCATAAGCTTGTCTGTGCAAGGCTAGGGTGACCACACAGTTACCATGTGCCACAAGCCTCCGCAGTACAGGAGTGGGGCTTCTTATGAGAAGAGAGTAAAGGCACCCCAGGAGGTGGGTGTTGCAGCCTGGGGACTAGACCGTTCTCCACACTGCAGTGAGCAACACTAAGTGGCCCAAGAATTCCAAATCGGACTTTGCCTTCCAAGTGTCATGAAAGTACCCTTGTCGATATAGAAGGATAGACCATATTTTAACAAATCATGAGCTTCATTTATAACTTTTAGACCTATGTCATGTGGACCTCCATTTGCACTCTTGCCTGGACGCTGAAAATGCTGGAAGTGGGGGTGACCACACCATGTATTTCAATCCTAGACTGGTTTTTTATTGCTTTTATGGTGACAGAAGGATTTGAATTTGGTCAGTACTGAAAGATTGTTTCTTTGATACATACCAATTTTTCAGTCTGTCAAAGGGCTCACCAGGCTCCATATCCTACAGCACTATTTAACCCAACATCAATAATTCATAACAATACCAGAAGAGAGGCTATAGTTTTCTTTGTAAAGGAAAATGAAGGTATCAGCCTGGATTATGGCTCTAAGAAGTAACTGTAGTGACAGCTTTTCTTTATTTAAATTTCTAGACTTTTTCTATGCATCTTTATTAAAGTACTTTGAGAGGTTGAGTATTTAGCAAATTAGTGATTTTTCTGTATTTTCATTTATTTTAGAGAAAGAACTATCACAATATTTAAAGATTTCTAACCCTAAAAAAAATTTAATGGATCTCAAAACTTGCACTAGTCATTACTATAGCAACTACCCTAGGCTGCTAAGCCCACTTGTCTTGCTGCTCTACAAATCATAAAAATACCAAACAGACACCAAAGCCTCGTTAAACGCATCCTGACACAGTACAGAATTCTGTTTTGTAGCCTGCCTCTAACACTGTTTAAGGGGCTTAGTTGCCAGGGAACCTCGTCATCACAGGATCTCGCTTGGGCTCCGGTTCTAACAGCCGTCGTGGAGAACAACTCATTGTAAAATGCCAATTACCACGAAGAAAAATGCTTTGAAAGTCTTTAAAAAGAGGCAGACTATATTTTACTTTTTGTAGCTTCATCACCATATGTATTAGGGCTTTGTGCATGTAATTAATGATTCTGTAATTGATATTTCATTCCATTGATGATTGGTTTGGTAATGCAAAGTATAGGGGTAAAGAATGTGCTGGAAAGAACGAGTTCACTCACTGTCCAGACGAGACCCAGCAAATAAAAATCATTCTTTTTCAGTACTGAACGTCCACAGCCCAATCCAAAGTCTTCAGTTGAAGGAGAGAGGTCCTCCCCTCATTTCTCCCCTTCCTAAGGAGTGCATACACTCCGGGTATCACCACAGATGCACCCCTGCCATTGATGTTCCTCACCCTGGTCACTGCCACCCATCACTGATTTCACCACGGCCGGCTGACTGCTCTTTACAGCATGAATTCCTTGGAGAAGCTTAAAAAAAGAGGGACACATGGGCTAACCTTTCTGGCCACTGGACTTTCCCACTACAGAACTTTGACACTGCTCTTTCACCAGAGCTAAATAAGTCAAAGCAGCCATCTGCCCTTCTATAGAGAGGTCTGGACAGTTCCATTCATTTTCTCTGATTCGCAGGCTGTGTGATATCATCTCCTCCTCCTTAACATCTTCTAAGACCTCTATCATAACACTTGTCTGTATCTCCTTGAATTTAGTTGACCACAAGCTCTTTAAGCACAGGAAGTTTATCTACCTTGCAATGATTTTACATACCTTGCAAATGTGGCATCTCTAGAACCTGGTCCTGCCACACTGTGAGTGCCCTATAAAGATTCCTTGAACTAAACGAAACCTCAGAGTTTAGGAAAACCATGGTGCAAGGGGTATGCTTTCAGCACTACAGTGGGTATCTACTCACCCTCTCTCCCAGCTCTCACCCATCTTGCCACCAACAACCTCAGGTTATGGTCAAAGAGAAACCCCTTTATCACCTACAACCAGCCCTGATCTCCAGGCCCAGCCTCCCAGGGTGCGTGCAGGTTGTTCTACATGGCCAGGTTGCGTTTTAGTCTTGGTGGTTTTGGTTTTAATGCACCTCCTCAAAATTAAGGATGTGACCAGGAGAGGAGGAGGAAGCACATTTCCGTTTGGATGCAGCAAGGGACATGGGACAAGCTGCCTGTTGTGGAAGCCATTCAAGCTAGGACCTTTAGCTTCAAGTCATGACCCGCTGTGTCTACTCGTGACCTGGTTGGGTGGTGAAAATGGGATCAGGAGAGTTGGGTGCTATGGAAATAGAATAGAAGAATGGGACACTGGAAGTGCGATACCCTTATGCTAAGTCTTAACTCCTAATCTGATAAAGTTATAGCTTCATTGTTCTCTAAGTGGGGCTAATTCTACCTTTCCTTCTGGCACTCACCATTTACTGAGCAATTCTTATCTGACTGTGGAATGTGACTATCCCCACCAAGGCAAGCCCAGCCACCTGAGTAGCCATCTGAATTGATGTAAGAAGACTGTTTCTTGCTTTGGAGCCATAGCTGCCATTTGCAGAACCACCATGACTGTTTACAAACTGGACTCTTTAACAAAGAGCATCTAAGGGTCTTGACCATAGAATGTAAAAAAGACATAGTCCCTGGTCTCAGGTAGCTCACAGTTTAATGTGAGAAGAAAGACCCAAGTCAACCAGTAATTATGGCAAGTTTATTTGGTGTTATTTATGATAGAGTTATACTCAGGGTACAAAGAAATATTTGGAGTACCAAAAAAAAAAAAAAAAAAAGGGCTGGGGGAGGAGGAGTGTCAGGAAATTCCAAGATTTAGGATTAAACTGAATCCCTGCCAGGCGTGGTGGCTCACGCCTGTAATCCCAGCACTTTGGGAGGCCAAGGCGGGCAGATCATCTGAGGTCAGAAGCTTGAGACCAGCCTGACCAACATGGTGAAACCTCATCTCTACTAAAAATACAAAAAATTAGCCGAGCGTATGGCGCATGCCTGTATTCCCAGCTACTCTGTAGGCTGAGGTGGGAGATCGCTTGAACCTGGGAGACGGAGGTTGCTGTGAGCTGAGATGGTGCCGTTGCACTCCAGCCTGGGAAACAAGAGCAAAACTCGATCTCAAAAAAAAAAAAAGAAAAAAAAAAGCTGAATCTTGAAGGCTAAGTGTGATGTGGAGGAGATGAGGAGAGGAAGGAGAGAGAGCAGGGCACCCTGGCAGAGGCCTGAGGACTTGCAAAGGCTCAGAGGTATAAAAGCTTGGGATGTCTTGGGAATGGCAAATGTAACACATTGGGGAGCAGTTGGGGGGTGAGGCCACACAAATCATCTGGGGCCAGATCACAGAGGATCTGCTGTGCTAGCTCAATTCACAGGACCACATTTTGGCTTAGGCTATCCCAGGGCTCTTTAAGCTCCATGGAAGGCAGAGAACATACCTTCCTCATTTATTTCTGTATCTACAGAGTCTGGGCCCTGGTAAACTCTCAACAGATGTGTGCTGAATAATTACATTAATTTACTAATTAAACCTATCGCTGGGAGGGGGAATGTGATTTTTATCAATGACAAGAACAACATTAGCATATTGTTACTGAGGAATGAATTTTAAAACAATGTAAAATACAAAAGATAATTAAAGATAACAAACTTTCAGCACCTATCACAAATAATACGAGGAGGTTTAGATTCTATCTCACAGAGCTGTTACGGGAAAGTGGTCTCGATCCAGACGCCAAGAGAGGGGGTCTTGGATCTCTTGCAAGAAAGAACTCAAGGCGAATCCATAGCGTAAAGTGGAAACAAGTTTATCAGGAAAGTAAAGGAATAAAGAATGTCTACTCCCTAGGCAAAGCAGCAGCTTAAGCTGCTCAAATAAGGATACTTATTATTACTTGTTGACTGGATGCCAAACAAGGGGTGGATTACTCACGAGTTTTTCTTGGAAAGGAGTGGACAATCCCTGGAACTTAAGGGTTCCTCCCTCTTTCAGACTATACAGATTGACTTCCGGAGGTGGCCATGGCATTTGTAAACTGTGGCACTGGGGCAGTGTCTTCTAGCATGCTATACATTATAATTAGCATATAATGAGCAGTGAGGACAACCAGAGGTCACTTTCATCACCATCTTGGTTTTGATGGGTTTTGACTGGCTTCTTTATCTCACGCTGTTTCATCAGCAAGGTCTGTCTGACCTGTACATTATACCGACCTTCTGTCTCATCCTGTGATTTAGAATGCCAAACCTCCTGGGAATACAGCCTGAGTCTCAGCCTTATTTTACCCAGCCCCTGTTCAAGATGGAGTCACTCTGGCTCATATGCCTCTGACAGAGCTTTTAAGGATACGTGGAGTTCTGGGGGAGTTGCGTCTGTTTTCTTGTCACATCAGAAACACGTTAGAAAACACCTTTGAAGTTTAAGGTGCCAGCAACTGTCCCTTAGCATTCTAAGTCCACATGCTGTGCCCCATGCAATATTACTGGTGTACACTAACAAATTATTCCTTGTTTATCTGAAATTCAGCTATAATTGGATGTTCATACAGTATTTTATCTGGAAACTATATTTTATGGTCAAATAGGTTTGGTAAATACTGAGTTAAATAAAGTTAAACTAATATCATTGTTGCTGGTCTTCACAGAGCTACTAATATGTTCTTGTATATAATATTTCTCTGAGAGGGGAATCAAGAATGCAATTTTGGCCAGGTGCAGTGACGCATGACTGTAACCCTAGCACTTTGGGAGGCTGAGGTAGGTGGGTCACCCGAGGTCAGGAGTTCAAGACAAGCCTGGCCAACATGGCGGAACCTTGTCTCTACTAAAAATACAAAAACTGGCCAGGCACAGTGGCAGGCACCTGTAATCCCAGCTACTTGGGAGGCTGAGGCAGGAGGGCCAGGTGAACCTAGGAGGTGGAGGTTGCAGTGAGCTGAGATTGTGCCACTGCACTCCAGCCTGGGCAACAGAGTGAGATTCTGTCTCAAAAAAAAAAAAAAATGCAATTTTTCCCAAACATATTTGAACAAAAATTGCTTTTTTCAATGAGCATTCTCAGAAAGCTAATCTAAAGGGCAATTGTTCCATTATCTCTGGAAGTTCTCTATTTACTAAGAGTTTTTATTATTTCCTATCAGATTCTGATCAAATCATTTCCCCATTAAATATCATTAAATCATTCCTTCCAAGAGAAAGTATGAAATCCCTAGCATGAAACACGCAGCCCTTCCCAATCTGTTATCCAGCTTTCCAGCTTCACTCCCAGCTCTTCTCACGCACCATCCTGCCGAAGTGTCCCACTGAGCTCCCCTCTATTGGCTGAACATTCCACACTCTTTCAATCTCCTGTGATCTTTGCACATGATTCCTCTTCCAGAAAGACCTACCCGCAGCTCACTCTCTTCTCCCGGAGGCTGCCGCTCTCACCTTTAAGACTGGCGAGTGGAGCTGTTCCTGACTTCCCCACCAAGAATGCTTAGTCATTTATTCCTTCCTCCTTCCACAGCTTTGTACATTTTCCTATGAGTATTTACCTCCCTGCATCATAGTTATTCATTTGCAGGTCTGTCTCCCCTAGTAAACAGCCAACTTTTCAAAGGCATAGCTTTATCTTATTCACCTTTTAGTCTTCAGCTCATAGCATGGAATATCACACATAGTAGATGCTCATCAACAATGGATGAATGAATGACTGAACAGTAGATGTGATAAAAACATAGGTGCAATGAAATTAGGTAGATTTCTGCAAACATAGTATCTATCTGTGGGTCCTTGCTATCCAATTGATTGCAATTATATGATAAATTAGTTAATCATCATGTCTTTCTTTAGTTACATAGTAACATATTAAAAGAGGTTTACTAGCATTTAATGAACCTGTTTTCTTCCAAACGTGAAGTATTATTATTCCTACTTTAAGAGACATGAAGGTATAAGAAGTCACACCCAGATGAGAGTAAACCGTCTTTAGGCATAAGTCTGTTCTCAACTGCTTTGACCACCTTTAGCTTAATTGGAGACCATAAATGCTAATAATTAGTGAGGTATCTGTCATTAAGGATATGTAAATAATTACTTCAAAACTCAGCACTTTATGAATTCAACAAAAGAACTAATTACTACAATGAACCTGCACTGTGGAATGAACAACATACAATTTTCTAATAACAGACACATAGTCAGGTACCTGTAACCCCTTCGCAACTGAAATTTGCTCTCATACAAAGTTCTGATATATAGAGATTTATTTTAATACGGTTTCAACAATAAGAGAGTTTCACTTCAAGTACACGAAAATTATTACTCCCTCTATCAGGGAAATGCAGAAAAAGAGAAAATTAGAGACTGAGAAAAGAAAAAGGAAGTAACATGAACAGCAAGCACAGTACTTTGTATACAGTAGCACCTCAAGAGGTGTTTGTCCACCACATGTTCTCACTTATAAGTGGGAGTTGAACAATGAGAACACATGGACACAGGGAGGGGAACATCACACACCGGGGCCTGGTCAGGGGTGGGGGCTAGGGTAGAGACAGCATTAGGAGAAATACCTAATGTAGATGATGGGGTGATGGATGCAGCAAACCACCATGGCACATGTATAATATGTAACAAACCTGCACGTTCTGCACGTGTACCCCAGAACTTAAAGTATAATTTCAAAAAACAGGTGTCCGTTGAGTTGAGCCGGATTGAGATGGGGACACAGAAGTTTGTGCAATGAAGCAAAGAAAAAAATTCTTTTAACTTTTATTTTAGGTTCAGGGATACATGTGCAAGTTTGTTTATACAGGTAAACTCATGTCACAAGGGTTTTGTTGTACAGATTATTTTGTCAGCCAGGTACTAAGCCTAGTACCCAATAGCTGTTTTTCCTGATCCTCTCCCCCTCCTCCCCACCCTCCACCCTTCAGTAGGCCCCAATGTGTGTTGTTCCTCTCTACATGTCCATGTGTACCCATCATTTAGCTCCTATAAGTGAAAACATGCAGTATTTGGTTTTATGTTCTCGTGTCAGTTTGCTAAGGACAATGGCCTCCAGCTTCATCTAAGTTCCTGCAAAAGACCTGATCTTGTTCTTTTTTATGGCTGCATAGTATTCCATGGCATATATGCACTACATTTCCTTTATCCAATCTGTCATTGATGAGTATTTAGGTTGATTCCACGTCTTTGCTATTGTGAATACTGCTGTAATAAACATTCGCATGCAAGTGTCTTTATGCTACAATGAATTATATTCCTCTGGGTATATACTCAGTAATGGGACTGCTGGGTTGACTAGCAGTCTCTGAGGAATCACCATGCTGTTATCCACAATGGTCGAAGTAATTTACACTTCCACCAATAGAGTATAAGGGTTCCCTTCCAAAGAAAAAAAAAAGCTGAGGGAAAGTAAAACTAGGCCTTAGAAATGTACTATCGGATATATTAGGAACGAGAAGGCTATGATCCCGTACAAGAGGATCCGACAGCAAATACAAGCCATGAAGCCACTGAGGGCAGTGAGGGATCACTGTTGCAAGCAGCAGGAAGCTGCTCAGAGACGTGGTCCTACCTGATCAGCAAAGCTTTGCCCATCGTGAGCATTCAAGCAAGGCTTTATCTCTGGAGTTCTGTAGGGATTCTGAATTTGGGGAATAAATTGCTTTGCAACATAAAAATGAAAAAGACTCTCACCATGGAGTGGAGCCCCGGAAAGACGCAGGGCAGCCTCAGAGCATTTTTAACAGAAAGCCTGGATGGCTTATAGTGAGCAAAAATGGATGAATAGGAGGTAGCTTTACAGACTCCACAGTCTGCATGGGGTAAGTAAGACAGCATGGAAATTGTCCTTATGAATGGGTTGTCATTCTGGTTTCATTTCAGCGACATATACGTTAGTAATAACAATTGCTAATCCTTCCTGTTTCAAGCTTGTTTTCCAAGGCCTTTACATGTAATAAACCATTCAACCCAATTAACAACCTCATGAAACTGGTACCAGCATTATTTTTACTTTATGAACAAGGAAGCTGATATGTGGAAAGACAGTTGGGCTAGTAAGTAGTGGATTAGCAGTGGAAACCCAGTCAGTGTGACTGCTGCACCCACAAATACCTCCAGGCTGGGGTTCTTTTTTTTTTGAGACAGAGTCTTGCTGCATTGCCCAGGTTAAAGTGCAGTGGTGCCATCTCAGCTCACTACAACCTCCTCTTCCCAGGTTCAAGCGATTCTCCTGCCTCAGGCTCCCAAGTAGCTGGAACTATAAGCACTCGCCACCATGCCTGGCTATTTTTTGTATTTTTGGTAGAGATGGGGTTTCACCACGTTGGCCAGGCTGGTCTCAAACTCCTGACCTCAAGTGATCCACCTGCCTTGGCCTCCCAAAGTGCTGGGATTACAGGTGTGAGCACTGCTCCGGGCCAAGCTGGGCTTCTTATAGTAACTGCCCGCCTCTCCTCCTAGTCAGGTATTAGGAATGACCAAGGTGGTGATTGTCAGAGACCTTTCATAAGGGCTGTCCAGCACAAATGTACCAGTGGTCACGTCTGTGCTAAGCCATATCCTAGTATGGAACCTGCTCACTAGGGGCCAATGAAAGGAACATGACCCAGGATGGGTGAACATCGAGCCCACCACCTTGTTCGCAGTGATCACTCAAAAGATGGGATAAAAATTCAATCTAGAGAGTCTGAGCCGTTCCCTGTGATCTTTCAAGCTGAGACAGAGAAAAGTTACCTTTTCATCTCTGCTTGCTCTCTTTCAGGATGTGACTTTGTCACTTGCTGCTGGCTACATTTCCTGCTGGGCAGAGAATGTCCATCTCCATTAGCAGAGAAGGAAGCTTAAGTGGAGCACAGGAGAAAGAGGTTGGGGGGATGGGGTGAGCTGACACTGTTTGGAGTCCTGGTTCCAGTTCCTGGGACCCCAGACTGGCTCTGAGTCCTGCTGATGGTCTTTTGAGCCACCTCTGTGTTCTTCAGCTAAATCATTCTTTTTGTTTAACCTGGTTTGGGTTGATTTTCTATCATTTGCTGCTCAAAGTGTCCTAACTCAACACTCTTCTCTCAATATGCAGCTCTGCCAGTCCCTGTCTTTGTTCAAGAGGTCATCTGCTGAGGCGCGACTGCGTCCCACGTAGACCACAGGCCACGCCAGTCCACATCCTGTGCCAATCCGCACATGTCTGCAGCACACTGTCTGCATTCTGATCTATGTATTGCAGAGGACATTTCAGTCATGTATACCTTAAATTCTCAAAGCTTAGCTTTTCAGACATATATATTTTACGTTTATGTTGCCTTCGCTTTAGATATGTAAAAGGAAAATACATCTTGGGGGCCCCCAAATCACTAAGCTACAGGGAAAAGTCAAGCTGGGAACTGCTTAGGGCAAACCTGCCTCCCATTCCGTTGAGTCATCCTTCTGCACACTGAGATAAATGCATATCTGGTTGCCTCCTTTGGAAAGGCTAACAGAAACTCGAAAGAATGCAGCCGTTTGTCTCTCACCAACCCGTGACATGGAAGCTCCCTCCATGCTTGAACTGTCCTGTGTTTCTGGATGGAACCAATATACACCTTACATATATTGACTGATGTCTCATGTCTCCCTAAAACGCATAAAGAAAGCTGTGCCCCAGCCGCCGAGGGTACGTGTCATCAAGACCTCCTGAGGCTGTGCCACGGGTGCACGTCCTCAACCTTGGCAAAATAAACTTTCTAAATTAACTGAGACCTGTCTCAGATATTTGGGGGGTTCGCAGATACCTCCATCCTAAGTGCTATTACACAAATCCAAGAAAATGTGGAGCTTCAGGAAGGACTCAAACATTTAGGTACGTTTTCTTTCCTGTGATGAAAAGCTTTAATCCTTGTCTTTCAGCGGCAAATGAGTAACTTGCACATAAAATGCAGGCTGGAGAACTTCTTCCTCCAAGTCTGCCCCTCTCTGATTGACAGTCTCTGGATATCACAGCAGGGTTAAAAATCAGCTACTTCCTCTCCCTCCCTCTTTGGAGTCACATATAGTGGAGTATTTAATCTCCACTCTACGTGACCCACAGTATGTCTGAAGATTTTGTCTAAGGTATAGCTGATAAATAGATAAGTAGGTTTTTTTCTTCTTCAGTTTACATCCAAGTAGTCAACAGTGTCTCGAAATATGTACACAAAAATCAAAGGACCAGAAAATATAAAGTAGTGAGTACATAAGTCAAAGTAAAGATGACAACCAATAAAAGTTGTGATTTAACTGCCTTATATTATTTTTTCTCATAGCTTTGAATAAAAAGCTAAACTGTAGATTCCAAATCAAGTTCCATCTCATTGGGTTCTGCCTTTTTCTTGTGTGGCTCTGTACATGGAAAACTGACAGAGGCTTCTCCTAACAAGGGCCACATCTCCTCTGATTAATTTCCAGGCTTCCAACCATGAGCACAGGGAGCACCTACGCCTTCCCTCCCCTGGCAGCTCCGGGGGCAAGCCTGCCCAGCAAAGAAATCTAGAAAGTGATTTCGTTTTTCTGAGTAATGCAGAAGAAATCTTCTTAAGTAAGCTGTCAGTCAAGCGGAACTTATTGAGAGCCACCTTCGGGACATTCAGGAAGGAAACTAATGCGGAAGACAATAGAGGAAGCCAGTGCCAAGGGCATCGGCTGCCCCTGAAGGGTCTAAGTAAAATTGCAAAGTGGGAGAATTGTCCCTGCCTTTTTCCTTTCTTTTTTTATTTATTTATTTTCTTTTCTGCTTTATTTTTTTTTAAGAGGTTGAGTCTCACTGTGTTGCCCAGGCTGGCCTCAGACTCCCGGTCTCAAAGGATCCTCCTGCCTCAGTCTCCCGAGTAGCGGGAACTGCAGGTATACAGCACCATGTCTGGTCCCTCCTTTCATCATGGTTTCTTGCTCTCTCTGCACCTGTTCCTTTTGTACTATAGTCAGTCATTTCATGCTGTCCTACTCCCACTCCTAGCCCCACCATTCATTCATTCGTTCCTAAAGGCACACATCTATTCATTCAAAATATGTATATATTGGCTACCCACTGTGTTCTAGGCACTGTTCTAGGCAGCAGCGATACAGCGGTGAATAAGCAAAATCCCCAGTCCTCAGGAGCTTTTATCTTAGTGATGGTAGACAGAGAGGAAGAAACACACAATAGGTGAAAAGTTGATAGATTCTGTGGAGAAAAATAAACTAGACTGAAGGGGGCAGAGAGTAGTAGAGTATGCTTTTTTTTCTTAGAGGGTCATCAAAGAAGGCCTTGCTTAAAACATGATTTTGGGGCAGAAACACAAAAGAAGTGAGGTGGCTAAGGCCTGTGGATGTGGGATTCTCAGGTAAGAGGGTTCAGCCAGAGGAAACCATAGATGTCAAGACCATGAGGTGGGAGAGTGCTTGGGATGTTGTAGAAACGGTAACAAATCCAGCGAGGCTGAAGTCCTGCGAGTGAGGAGGAGGGGGAGGAAATCCCCATGTGCACATAAATCTAAGACCTTTGAAGCACCTTGTTCTCTGTGAAAGGGCAGGCTAGAAGAAAATCTCCCTAACTGTATAACAAAAAGAGCAAACAAGAAATTGATCTCTACCAAGGAAACAGGGCAAAAGAGTCTCTCATGAGAACTGGTGTTGCTAAATTTGTCTATATATGAATCTGGGCTTTGAATGTGAACATGTGTGCAACTGTTAAATCCCCAAGTCGAAAAATTAAATGAAAGTTATCTCCATTTATTAGTACCACACAGGGCCAAAAACAAACAAGTGAAAATCTTCCTCGGAGGAAAATATCCTCATCTCAGTCTTCCCAGTATTCTCACAGATTCAGTTCTGCCAGATATGATTTCACGATTAAGATGGGTGAAGCATCTAAGGAAGGAAGCTCCGTGAACAAGAGTCAGCAGAAACCTCAGACAAAAGATTTAGAGCTCCTAATGACTGCACATGTTGGAATTATAAGATATATATTTTCAGAGCATAAAATAACTGTGTAAAATGTTTAAACCAACTAAAGTTGGGATTTTAAAATATCAAAGGAAAAAGCACTATTAAATATCCCTAGGCAAATTTGAAAAAGAACCTAATAGAAATTATAGGTAAAAAGATGGTGGTGGTTGAAAGAAGAAACTGAATACCTATATTAAAAAAAAAGAGATAAGTGATAGTTGAAAAGACAGTTGGTGAACTGCTAGATAGATCTGAAGATATTGCATAACTTAACACAAAATACAAGCAAATGAAAAATATAAAAGAAAGATTAAGAGATATGCAGTTTAGAGTGAAAGAAAATCCTAAATCAATATTCTAAACTTCCACCTTGAGACATTGAAAAAGTAAAGCAAACTAAACCTAAAAAGTAAAGCAAGTAGAAGGAAGGAAATAATAAAGATTAAAGAAGAAATTAGTGAAATATTGAATACAAAAATAAGAGAGAGTCAATGAAACCAAAGGGTGGTTCCTTGAAAAGATTAAAAAATTGAAAAAACTTAAGCTTCATTAACCAATAAAACAAAGAGAGGATAATTAAATGACTAGAATTGGAAATGGAAAAGGGGAGATTACAATCAATCTTATACAAATAAAAGGTTTATAAAGGATACTAAAACCAATCGTATGCCACTAAATTAGATGACTTAGATGAAATGGATACATTGCTGGGAAGACACAACTACCAAACCACTGAAACTGACTTAAGACAAAATAGACAATTTGAGTAGACACATACAAATAAAAATATAGAATTTGTAATTTTTTAAAAAAACTAAGACTGTACCTTCAGGGATCATTTTTGCAGTTTGTTGTTAGAGAAATTTCTTTGAATGTTTGGAGCACGAAGGTCTCAAATTAATAATCTAACATCACACCCAGAGTAACTAGAAAAGCAAGAACAAACTAACCCCAAGGCTAGTAGAAGAAAAGAAATAACTAAAATCAGAGCAGAACTCAATGAAATTAAGAACCAAAAATTCACACAAAGGATCAATGAAACCAAAAGTTGGTTCTCTGAAAGGATAAGATTGATAGACCACTAGCTAGATTAACAAAGAAGAGAGAAGATCAAATAATGATATTCGGAAATGACAAAGGTGACATTACAACCAATCCTACATAAATAAAAAATATTCTCAGACACTATTATAAACATCTTTAGGCACACAAACTAGAAAATGTAAAGGAAATGGATAAATTTGTGGAAACACACAACCTCCCGAGATTCAATCAGGAAGAAATTGAAACCCTGAACAGACCAATATTGAGTTACAAAATTGAATCAGTAATGAAAAACATACTAATCAAAAAAGCCCCATATGAGATGAATTCACAGCTGAATTCTACCAGATATGCAAAGAAGAGCTGGTACCAATTCTACTAAAACTATTACAAAAAATCAAGGAAGAGGGATTCCTCCTTAACTCATTCTATGAAGCTGGCATCACCCTGATACCAAAACCTGTCAAAGACATATGAATAAAAAGCAAACAACAGGCTAACATCTGTGATGAACATAGATGTAAAAATCTTCAAAAAATGCTAGCAAACTGACTCCAGCAGCACCTCAGAAAGTTAATTCACTATGACCAAGTAGACTTTATTCCTGGAATGCAAGGTTGGTTCAACATACACAAATCAATAAATGTGATCCACCATATAAACAAAATTAAAAAAACATATGATCATCTCAATAGACACCGAAAAGGCTTTTGATAAAATCCAACATCCCTTAATGATATGAACTCTCAACAAACTAGGCATCAAAGGAACATACCTCAAAATGAGAGCTATCTATGACAAACCCACAGCTAACATCATACTGAATGGGCAAAAACTGGAAGCATTCCCCTTAAGAATAGGAAAAAGGCAAGGATGACAACTCTTACCACTCTTATTCATCATAGTACTGGAAGTCTTAGCCAGAGCCATCAAGAAAAAGAAAGAAAATAAAGCATCCAAATAGGAAAAGAAGAAGTCAAACTATCTCTTTGCTGATGATATAATTCTACACCTAGAAAACCCTAGAGACCCCACCTAAAGAATTTTAGAACAGATAAATGATTTTAGTCAAGTTTCAGGATACAAAAATCAATGTGCAAAAATCAGTAACATTTCTATACACCAATAGCATTCAAGCTGAGAGACAAATCAATAATGCAATCCTATTTACAATAACCACAAAAAAAACATAAAATACCTAGGGCTACATCTAACCAAGGGAATGAAAGATCTCTACAGGGAGAACTGCAAAACACTGCTGAAAGAAATCATAGATGACACAAACAAAAGAAAAAACATTCTATGCTCATGGATTGAAAGAATCAATATCATTAAAATGGCCATACTACCCAGAGCAATCTAGATTCAACACTATTCCTATCAAACTACCAAGATCATTTTTCACAGAATTAGAAAACAAATATATTCTAAAATGCACATGGAGCCAGAAAGGAACCTGAATAGCCAAAGGAATCGTAATCAAAAAGAACAAAGCTGAAGGCATCACACTATCCAACTTCAGGCTCTGCTATATCACTACAGTAACCCAAATGGCATAGTACTGGTACAAATACAGACATATAGACCAATGGAACAGAATAGAACAGAAAGCCACACACCTACAACCATATGATCTTCAACAAAGCTGACAAAAATAAGCAATGGGGAAAAGACTGTCTATTCAGTAACTGGTACTGGGATAACTGGTGAGCCATACGCAAAAGAATGAAACTGGACCCCTATCATTATTCATATAGAAAAATTAACTCAAAGTGGGTTAAACATTTGAATATGAGACATGAAACTATAAAAATCCTAGAGGAAAACCTAGGAAATACCCTTCTCGACACAAGCATTGGCAAAGAATTTATGGTTAAATTCTCAAAAGCAAATTGCAACACAAAAATTGGTAACTGGTATCTAATTAAACTAAAGAGCTTCCACACAGTGAAAGAAACTATAATAAACAGAGTAAACAGCTAAGTGATGGGAGAATATATTTGCTAACTGTGCATCCAATAAAGGTCTAATATTCAGAATCTATAAGGAACTTAAACAAATTAACAAGCAAAAACAACCCCATTTAAAAGTGGGCAAAGGACATGAACAGACACTTATCAAAAGAAGACCTACAAGCAGCCAACAAGCATATGAAAAATGCTCATCACTAATCAGTAGAGAAATGCAATTCAAAACTGCAAATCAAAACTTTTTCGTAGCAGCCATTCTGACTGGCTGCTATTACTACATCTCATAATAGTCAGACTGGCTACTACTCAAAAGTCAGACAAAAACAGATGCTGAAGAGGCTGCAGAGAAAAGGGGATGCTTACACACTTTGGGTGAGAATATAAGTTGATTCAGCCACTGTGGAAAGCAGTTTGGATATTTCTCAAAGAACTTAAATCAGTACTCAACCCAACAATTCCATTACTAGTGAAATACACACAGGAAAATAAATTATTCTACCAAAAACACACAAGCATTTTTATGTTCATTGCAGCACTATTCACAATAGCAAAGACACGGAGTCAACCTAGGTGCCCATCAATGGTGGGCTGGATAAAGAAAATAGGGTACACATACACCACAAAATACTATGCAGCCATAAAAAGAAGGAAATCATAGTATTTGCTGCAATATGAATGCAGTTGGAGACCATTATCCTAAGTAAATTTAGACAGTAACAGAAAACCAAATACTGCATGTTCTCACTTACAAGCGGGAGCTAAACACTAAGTACACATGGACATAAAGATGAGAGCAATGGATTCCGGCGACTGCAGGAGTGGGAGGAGCGGGAGGTAGGTGAGGACTGAGAGACTGCCTACTGCGTGCTGTGCTCACTGTCTGAGTGACAGGATCATCTGTTCTCCAAACCTAAGTGTCACACAGTGTTCCCGTATGACAGACCTGAACATGGACCCCCTGAATCTAAAATAAAAGTTGATATATCTTTGTAAAAAACTACCCACAAAGAAAAGTCCAGGCCCAGGTGGCTTCGCCACTAAAATTGATCAAACATTAAGGAATTAATACCAATAATTCATAATCTTTTTCCAAAAAAGAGAAGAAGAAGGAACACCTCCCAGCTCATTCTATGAGTCTGGTACTAACCAGATTATTAGTAAACTATACAAAAGCATGGCAAGAAAATCAAAGAACATTATCTCATGAATTTGGATGCAAAAATTCTCAACAAAATACTAGCAAACCACATCTAGCAGTGTAAGAAAAGAATGATGCACCATTACAAGTGGGATTTATCCTAGTAAGGTTGGTGTACCATCCAAAAATGTACTAATGACAAACACCACAGCAACAGAATAAAAAGCAACATCCACAAGATCATCTCAATAGATGCAGAAAAGGGGTTTGACAAATCCCAACATCATTTTATGATTAAACACACTCAACAGGCTGGGAATAGAAGATAATCTATTCACCCTGATAAAGGGCAACTATGAAAAAAACTCACAGCTAAAATTGTAATTAATGATGAAAGACAGGATACTTTCCTCCTAAGATTAAGAATAGTACAGAGATGTCTGTTCTCACTACTTCTATTCAACAGAGAATAGCTATGGCAGTTAGACAAAAAAAGTCATCCATACTGGAAAGGACAAAGTAAAAACTAAAGTTTCAAAGGTAATACAATCTTGTATACAGAAAATCCTAATGACTTCACTCAAAGTTACCAGGACGAATAAATGTGCTCATCAAGGTGATGAACGTAAGATCAATACACAAAAATCAACTGCATTTCTGTACTTTCTCAATGAAAAATCCAAAAATACATTCTTTAAAAAAAATAATTCCATTTACAATAGCTTCAAAAAGAATAAAACATGAAGGAACAAATTTAACAACAGAAGTGTACAATATACACTTCTGAAACTCTAAAACATTGTGGAAAAAAGTTAAAGAAGATGTAAATAAGTGAAAGAACATCTACGTTCATGAATTGGAAGACTTACCATTGTTAAGATGGCAATATTCCCAAGTTGATGTATAGATTCAATGCAATATCTATCAGAATCCTAGAGCTGACTTCTTTGTAGAAATGGACAAGCTGATTCCAAAATTTGTATGGGATTGCAAATGACCCAAATAGCCAAAACAATCTTGAAGAAGAACAACAAAGTTGTCAGACTCACATTTCCTGATTTCAAAACTTTTACAAAGCAACAGTAATTAAGACAGTGTGGTACTAGCATAAAGATAGACATATAGATCCATGGACTTGAATTGAGAATCTAGAAATAAAACCATGTGTTTGTGACAACATGATTTTTGAAAAAGGTAAACCATTCAATGGGGAAAAAATAGTCTTTCCAACAAATGATGCTGGGACCAGTGGATAAACATATGCAAAAGAATGAGACTGAACTCTTATCTCACACCATACACAAAAATTAACTAGAAATGAATAACAGTCATAAATAAAAGTTTTATAGCTAAGAAAACTGAAGGGTAAGTCTTCATGACTTTAGATTTGACAGCGAATTCTTATATGTGACACCAGAAGCAACAAAGAAAATATACATAAATTGGAGTTCATAAATATTAAAAACTTGCATTTCAAAGGATACAATTAAGAAACTGAAAAGACAGTCTTCCACAACATGGAATAAAATATTTGCAAATTATATATTTGATAGGAGACATTCATCTAGAATATGTAAAAAACACAACTCAAAAATAAAGAGGTAATTAAGCCAATTTAAAAATTAGCCAAAGGACCAAAACAGACATTTTTCTGAGGAAAACATACAAATGGCCAATAAACACATAAAAAGATGACTGACATCATTAGTCATCAAGGTAATGTAAATCAAAGCCACTGTGAGTGACCAGTGCACAACCACCAGGGTGGCTAGAATCCAAAAGTCAGATAATAACACGTGTTGATGGGAAAATAAAGTCGCAGAAAGCAAACTGGCAGCTCCTAAAATGATTAAACATGGATTTACCAGATGACCCAGCAATTCTACTTCTAAGTATATATTCAAGAGAAATGAAAACATATGCTCACACAAAAACTTGTACAGCATTACTCCTAAAAGCCAAAAGGTGCAAACAATCCAAAATGTCAATCAACCGATGAATGGATAAACAAAATGTGGTATATCCGTACAGTGGAATGTCATTTGGCCACAAAAAGAAATGAAGTATCAGCTAGGCATGGGGGCTCATGCCTGTAATCCCAGCACTTCGGGAGGCCAAGATGGAAGGGTCCCTTGAGGCCAGTAGTTCAAGACCAGCCTGGGCAACACAGTGAGATGCTATCTCTAAAAAAAAAATTTTTTTTTAATTAACCTGGTGTGGTGATACATGCCTAGAGTCCTAGCTACTTAGGAGGCTGACGCAAGAGAGTTCCTTGAGCCTCAGAGTGCAAAGTTACAGTGAACCTTGATCGTGCCACTCCAGCCTGGGCAACAGAGCGAGACCCTGTCTCCATTAAAAAAAAAATGAAGCACTGACACATGCCACAACATGAATGAACCTGGAATATATTATGCTAAGTTATAGAAGCCAAATACAAAAAGCCACACACTGCATGATTCCATTTATATGCAGAATGTCCAGAATAGGTAAATACATAAAGATAAAAACATAGACTAGTGGTTGCCAGGTGCTGGCAGAATGGAGTATGGAGCATGCATTTGTTTCTCAGGGCTGCCATGACAAAATCCCACAAACTAGATGGCTTAAACCAGCAGAAACGTGTTGTGTCTCTGTTCTGGAGGCTGGAAGTGCTAAATATAAGATATCAGCCATGCAGTCTCTGGAGGCTCTAGGGAAGACTCCTGCCTTCCCTCCTTCTAACTTCTAGTGGCTCCTGGCAAACTTTGGTGTTCCTGGGTTTGCAGCTGCATCCCTCCAATCTCTTTCTCTTTTTTCTTTCTTTATGTCTTTCTTTCTTTTTGAAACAGAGTCTTGCTCTGTTGCCCAAGCTGGAGTACAATGGTGTGATTTTGGCTCACTGCAACTTCTGCATCCCAAGTTCAAGTGATTCTTCTGCCTCAGCCTCCTGAGTAGTTGGGACTACAGGAGCCTGCCACCACGCCTGGCTAATTTTTGTATTTTTAATAGAGATTGGGTTTCACCATTTTGGCCAGGCTGGTCTTGAACTCCTGACCTTGTGATCCACCCACCTTGGCCTCCCAAAATGCTGGGATTACAGACATGAGCCGCCATGCCCAGCCTCTTTCTATTTTCATGTGGCCTTCTCTATGTGTCCTCTCCCCTTCTATAAGGACACTCACTGCTGGATCAAGGGCTCATGCTAATCCAGTATGACCCCATCTTTACTAATTACATGTGCAAAGACCTTATGTCCACACATGCTCACATTCTGAGGTTCCAGGTAGATGGGATTTGGGGAGGAGACTGTTCAACCCACTATAGAATGACTGCTAACAGGTAAAGAGTTTCTTTTTGAGGTTATAAAAATGTCCTAAAATTGACTGTGGTGATGGTAACACACATCTGTGAATATACTAAAAAACATGTAATTAGAAAAAGATGGGATCCAAGATGACCAAATAGGAACAGCTCTGGAGTGCAGTTCACAGCAGGAACACAGAGGGTGAGTGATCACCGCATTTCCAAATGAGTTCTTACTGCCCACAGACAGGGCAATGGAAAGAGCATCTGCCATTACTGAGGCAGTCCACCACTACCGAGGCACTCTGCCATTACTGAGGCAGTCTGCCATTACAGAGGCAGTCTGCCGTTACTGAGGCAATTCTAACTAAACCTCTATAAACAAAACCGCAAGGAAGTTCACACAGCAGCTAGGCAGAGCCCACAGCAGCTCAGCAACACCTCTGCTGGCAGACTGTGACTAGGCTACCTCCTCACTGGGCAGGGTATCTCTAAAAAAGGCAGTAGCACAACAGGAACTTATAAATAAAGCCCCACCTTCCCAGGACGGAGCACCAGGGAAAAAAAGGCGGTTATGAGTTCTGCTGCAGCAGACTTAAACATACCTGCCCAGAAGCTCTGAATGGAACAACAGAGCTCACAGAACAGCATGTGAGCTCCTATAAGGGACAGACTGTCTCCTCAAGCAGCTCCCCCGACCCCCATATATCAAAAGAGACACCTCATAAAGGAGAGCTCAGGCTGACATCTGGCACGTATCCTTCTAGGACGAAGAGAACAGAAGAAACTGGCAGCAACCCTTACTGTTCTGCAGCGACTGCAGGTGATCCCCAGGCAAGCAGAGCCTGGAGTGGACCTCCAGCAGTCCTACAGCAGAGGGGCCTGACTGTTGGAAGGAAAACTAAAAAACAGAAAGAAATAACTTCATCATCAACAAAAGGATGTCCATTCAGAGACCCCATCTGAAAGTCACCAACTACAAAGATAGATAAAGCCACTAAGATGGGAAGGAACCAGCACAAAAAGGATGAAAACACAAAAACCAGAACACCTCTCCTCCTCCAAGGGACCACAACTCCTCACCGGCAAGGGAACAAGGCTGGATGGAGAATGAGTCTGATGAATTGACAGAAACAGGCTTCAGAAGGTGGATAATAAGAAACTTCTCTGAGCTAAAAGAACATGTTCTAACCCAATGTGAAGAAACTAAGGTTAGATGAGATGCTAACTAGAATAAACAGCTTAGAGAAGAATATAAACCACTTGATGGAGCTGAAAAATGCAGTATGAGAACTTCACGAAGCATACACAAGTTTCAATAGCCGAATTGACCAAGCAGAAGAAAGGATATCAGAGATTGAAGATCAACTCAATGAAATAAAATTAGAAGGCAAAAATAGAGTGAAAAGAAATGAACAAAGCCTCCAAGAAATATGGGATTATGTGAAAAGACCTAATCTACATTTGATAGGTGTACCTGAATGTGACAGAGAGAATGAATCCAAGCTGGAAAACACTCTTCAGGATATTATCCAGGAGAACTTCCCCAACCTAGCAAGGCAGGCCAATATTCAAGTCCAGGAAATACAGAGAACACTACAAAGATATTCCTCAAGAAGAGCAACCCCAAAGCACATAATCGTCAGATTCACCAGGGTTGAAATGAAGGAGAACATGCTAAGGCAGCCAGAAAGAAAGGTTGGGTTACCTACGAAGGGAAGCCCATCAGAATCACAGCAGATCTCTTGGCACAAACGCTACAAGCCAGAAGAGAGTGGGGGCCAATATTCAACATCCTTAAAGAAAAGAACTTTCAATCTGGAATTTCATATCCAGCCCAACTAAGCTTCATAAGCTAAGGAGTAATAAAATCCTTTACGAACAAGCAATTGCTCAGAGATTTTGTCACCACCAGGCCTGCCTTACAAGAGCTACTGAAAGAAGCACTAAACATAGAAAGGAGCAACCAGTACCAGCCACTCCAAAAACGTACCAAATGGTAAACAGTATCGACACAATGAAGAAACTGCATCAACTAATGGGCAACACAACCAGCTAGCATCAAAATGGCAGGATAAAATTCACACATAACAATATTAACCTTAAATGTAAATGGGCTAAATGCCCCAATCAAAAGACACAGACTGGCAAATTGGATAAAAAGTCAAAACCCATTGGTGTGCTATATCCAGGAAACCCATCTCACATGCAAGGATACACATAGGCTCAAAATAAAGGGATGGAGGAAGATTTACCCAGCAAATGGAGAGCAAAAAAAGCAGGAGTTGCAATCCTAGTCTCTGATAAAATAGACTTTAAACCAACAAAGATCAAAAGAGACAAAGAAGGGCATTACATAATGGTAAAAGGATCAATGCAACAAGAAGAGCTAACGATCCTAAATATATATGTGCCCAATACAGGAGCACCCAGATACATAAAGCAAGTTCTTAATGACCTACAAAGAGACTTAGACTCCCACACAATAGTAGTGGGAGACTTTAACACTCCACTCTCAATATTAGACAGATCAACGAGACAGAAAATTAACAAGGATATCCAGGACTTGAACTCAGATCATGACCAAGCAAACCTAATAGACATCTGCAGAACTCTCCACCCCAAATCCACAGAATATACATTCTTCTCAGCACCACATCACACTTATTCTAAAACTGACCACATAATTGGAAGTAAATTACTCCTCAGCAAATGCAAAAGAAAGGAAATCATAACAAACAGTCTCCCAGACCACAGTGCAATCAAATTAGAACACAAGACTAAGAAACTAACTCAGAACCACACAAATTCATGGAAACTCAACAACTGGCTCTTGACTGTTGACTGGATAAACAATGAAATGAGGGCAGAAATAAAGATGTTCTTCAAAACCAACAAGAATGAAGACAAAATGTACCAGAATCTCTGGGATACATTTAAAACAGTGTCTAGAGGAAAATTTATAGCAATAAATGCCCACATGAGAAACAAGGAAAGATCAAAAATCGACACCCTATCATCAAAATTGAAAGAGTTAGAGGAGCAAGATCAAAAAACCTCAAAAGCTAGCAGAAGACAAGAAATAACTAAGATCAGAGCAGAACTAAAGGAGATAGAGACACAAAAAAATCCTTCAAAAAAATCAATAAATCCAGGAGCTGGTTTTTTGAAAAGATCAACAAAATAGACCACTAGCCAGATTAATAAAAAAGAAAAGAGAGAAGAATCAAATAGATGCAATAAAAAGCGATAAAGGGGATATCCTCACAGTTTCCACAGAAATACAAACTACCATCAGAGATTACTACAAAAAACTCTATGCACATAAACCAGTAAACCTGGGAGAAATGGATAAATTCCTGGACACTTGTACCTCCCAAACCTAAACCAGGAAGAATTCAAAACCCTGAATAAACCAATAACAAGGGCTGAAGTTGAGGCAGCAATTAATAGCCTACCAACCAAAAAAAGCCCAGGTCCAGATGGGTTCACAGCTGAATTCTACCACATATACAAAGAAGAGCTGGTACCACTCCTTCTGAAACTATTCCAAACAATCCAAAAGAGGGACTCCTTCCCAAATCATTTTATGAGACCAACATCATCCTGATACCAAAACCTAGCAGAGACTCAACAAGAAAAGAAAACTTCAGGCCAATATCCCTGATGAACATAGATGCAAACATCTTCAATAAAATACTGACAAATCAATTGCAACAACACATCAAAAAGCTTATCCATCACAATCAAGTAGGCTTCATCCCAGGATGCAAGGCTAGTTCAACATACACAAGTCTATAAACGTAATTCATCACATAAACAGAACCAAAGGCAAAAACCACATGATTATCTCAATAGATGCAGAGAAGGCCTTTGACAAGATTCAACAGCGCTTTATGCTAAAAACTCTCAATATACTACGTATCAACGGAACGTTTCTCAAAATAATAAAAGCTATTCAGGACAAACCCACAGCCAATATCATACTCAATGGGAAAAAATTAGAAGCATTCCCTTTCAAATCTGGCACAAGACAAGGATGCCCTCTCTCACCACTCCTATCCAATATAGTATTGGAAGTTCTAGCCAGAGCAATCAGGCAAGAAAAAGAAATAAAGGATATACAATTAGGAAAGGAGGAAATCAAATTGTCTCTATTTGCAGATGATATAATTGTATATTTAGAAGACCCCATCGTCTCAGCTCAAAATCTCCTGAAACTGATAAGCAACTTCAGCAAAGTCTCAGGATATAAAATCAACGTGCAGAAATCATAAGCATTCCTATACACCAATAACAGACTTAAAGACAGCCAAATCATGAGCAAACTCGCATTCACAATTGCTACAAAGAGAATAAAACACCTAGGAATACAACTAACAAAGGATGTAAAGGACCTCTTCAAGGAGAACAACAAACCACTGCTCAAGGAAATAAGAGAGCACACAAACAGATGGAAAAACATTCCATGCTCATGGTTAGGAAGAATCAGTATTGTGAAAATGGCCATACTGCCTAAAGTAATTTATAGATTCAACACTATCCCCCAACAAGCTACCAATGACCTTCTTCACAGAACTGGAAAAAACCACCTCAAACTTCATATGGAAAGAAAAGAGAGCCCGCATAGCCAAGTCAGTTCTAAGCAAAAAGAACAAAGCTGGAGGCATCACACTACCTGACTTCAAACTATACTACAAGACTACAGTAATCGAAACAGCATGATAATAGTATCAAAGCAGAGATATAGACCAATGGAACAGAACAGAGGCCTCAGAGGCAACGTCACACATCTACAACCATCTGATCTTTGACAAACCTGACAAAAAGAAGCAATGGGGAAAGGATTCCCTGTTTAACAAATCATGTTGGGAAAACTGGCTAGCCATGTGCAGAAAGCAGAAACTGGACCCCTTCCTGACACCTTACACTAAAATTACCTCCAGATGGATTAAAGACTTAAACATTAGACCTAACACCACAAAAACCTTAGAAGAAAACCTAGGCAAAACCATTCAGGACATAGGCATAGGCAAGGACTTCATGACTGAAACACCAAAGCATTGGCAACAAAAGCCAAAATAGACAAATGGGATCTAATTAAACTCCAGAGCTTCTGCACTGCAAAAGAAACAATCATTAGAGTGAACTGGCAACCAAAAGAATGGGAAAAAATTTTTGCAATCTACCCACCTGACAAAGGGCTAAAATTCAGAATCTACAAAGAACTAAAACAGATTTACAAGAAAAAAACAAACCCATTCAAAAGTGGGCAAAGGCTATGAACAGAGACTTTTCAGAAGAAGACATATATGAGACCAACAAACATAGGAAAAAATGCCATCATCACTAGTCTTTACAGAAATGCACATCAAAACCACATTGAGATACCATCTCATGCCAGTTAGAATGGCGATCATTAAAAAATCTGGAGACAACAGATGCTGGAGAGGATGTGGAGAAATAGGAACACTTTTACACTGTTGGTGGGAGTGTAAATTAGTTCAACCATTGTGGAAGACAGTGTGGCGCTTCTTCAAGGACCTAGAAATAGAAATTCCATTTGACCCAGCAATCCCATTACTGGGTATATATCCAAAGGATTATAAATCATTCTATTATAAAGATGCATGCACACATACGTTCATTGCTGCACTGTTTACAATAGCAAAGACCTGGAACAAACCCAAATGCCCATCGATGATAGACTGGACAAGGAAAATGTGGCACATATACACCATGGAGTACTGTGCAGTCATAAAAAACGATGAGTTCGTGTCCTTTGTAGGGACATGGATGGATCTGGAAACCATCATTCTCAGCAAGCTGACACAAGAACAGAAAATCAAACACTGCATGTTCTCACTCATAGGCGGGTGTTGAACAATGAGAACACATGGACACAGGGAGGGGAGCATCACACACTGGGGTCTGTTGGGGGGGTCTAGGGGAGGGACAGTGGTGGGTAGGTAGTTGGGGAGGGATAATATGGGGAGAAATGCCAGATATAGGTGACAGGGATGGAGGCAGCAAACCACCTTGCCATGTATGTACCTAAGCAACAATCCTGCATGTTCTGCACATGTACTCCAGAACCAAAAGCGCAATAAAATATATAAAAATAAAAATAAAAATAAACAACATTTAATTATACACTCTAAGTAGGGGAATTGTGTGGTATGCAAATTATATCTCAATAAAGCTATCTAAAATGCAAAAAGAATTAAGATTCAACAAAGCCCCAGTAGAAGAACATCTAAGAGATATACAGAAAGAAGAGGGAAAATGATCCCAGAAGGAAGATCTGAAGGGAAGAAGAAACTGTTAGTCTGAGCTGGAAATTAGGCCCTGTATGTCCAAGACTTCATTTTGCTCATGGCTGAGTCTTCGGGCCTACAGTAACTGTTCAAAAAATATACGTTCGATAAATAGTTTGATGTGCAAACAAATTAGTAAACAGAGCCACAAATCGCAACGAACATCTTTATTAAATAATAACGTCTAGTTTTGTGATTAAAAAATAAGATATAACAAAAATACGGGGCAATAGCATCGTAAGCTGGAAGAGCGTGTCCAAAGCTAGAGCAATGAACCGTCTCAGAATTCATGAAACGTAGGCTAAAGATATGGAACGATTTTAGACTTTGTAAGTTAAATATGCATAAAAAATATTTCAAAAGTAACCATTAAGAGAATAAAGAGAATACATAACTTCCTAGCTAACCGAGTAAAAACTTGGGGGAAAAAAAAGAGCAGCTCAATTAATCCAACAGAATGCTGGACGCGAGAAAACTATAGACAAAGCGGAGCATTTAGAAAGAAAAAAGAGAGAACAAAGAAATTCAAATACATCAGAAATAGATTTTTTAATTTATTTTAATTTATTATTTTTTTCTCCTTTTTATTCCCTCGCCCGTGTACCATATTTTTAATCTTAATTGTTATTATTTTATTATTATTATTTATTTTTGCTGAGATGGACTCTCACTCTGTTGCCAGGCTGGAATGCAGTGGCGAGATCTCAGCTCACTGCAATCTCCACCTCCCAGGTCCAAGTGATTGTACTGCCTCAGCCTCCGGAATAGCTGGGACTACAGGCATCCGCCCCCACGCCCAGCTAATTTTTGTATTTTTAGTAGAGACAGGGTTTCACCATGTTGGCCAGGATGGTCTTGATCTCTTGACCTTGTGATCCACCCACCTCGGCCTCTGGTCTCCAAAGTGCTGGGATTACAGGTATGAGCCACCATGCCCGGCCTATTGTTATTACTTTTTTGAGACAGGGTCTTTCACTCTGTCACCCAGACTGGAGTGCAGTGGCATGACCACAGCTCAACCTCCTGGCTTAAGCCATCCTCCCACCTCCCGAGGAGCTGAGTAGCTGGGATTACTGGCATGTGCCACCACACCCAGCTAATGTTTGTTTGTTTGTTTGTATTTTTAGTTGAAACAGGGTTTCGCTATGTGGCCCAGGCTGGTCTCGAACTCCTGGGCTCAAGCAATCCGCCTACTTCAGCCTCCCAATGTGCTGTGATTACAGGTGTGAGCCACTGTATCCAGCCAGAAATACAGATTTAAATAGCCTCAATCTTCCATTTAAAAGACAGATGGTTATATTAAATTAAAAGCAAATCCAGCTTTAAACGCTACTTAAAGATACGTACCTAAAACATAAGAAGACAGAAAAAGATATTTCTAGAGAGTGCATCCCCAAACTCTTAACCTAAACCCTAGAGCCAAATGTGTTTCAAATTCAGATTAACTTCAATTTAAGAAATTAATACAGGGTTTATGTTACACATTACATAATACACAGTGGAGCTTGAGGCAGCAACCCATAATCAAACACAGTAATATTTCTGAAAGAAACATAAATATTCACACTAAGTAGAATAAATAAAGGCTATAAATAGTATTACACTGGCATAGATCAGGTTTCACTGCCAAAAGAATTATAAAAATAACTTTCTGTTTTCCAAGCTTTTTGGTTTTCAGAACTGCAGATATGGAATCACAGACCTGAACCAAGCAAATATTAACCTAAAGAGAGCTGGCATACCTGTGGAATATCAAACAAACGAGCTTCTCGGGAAAACAACATTATTACGGGTTACCTTATGTGAAGATATTTGTAAAAGCCTCTACTCTCCAGGAAGATATAACAATTCTATATTTATAGCCTTTCCTGATATAGCCTCCAAACATGTAAAGACAAATTGATGATACGATAAGGGAATTTCAGTATACACACCAAATCATTTTCCATTTATTATCTCCCGTCTGTTCCAAATCTCAGTGTGTGTCTGGTCTCCCCAGGTACACTATAATAAATCAGTGAAGAGTGGGTGGGGAGGCAGAAGGGAAGGGAACTTTCCTGGAATGACTTCCGCAAAAGGCTCTCGCCAGGCTCACTGCTCATTGACTTCTTTCAGCCAAGTGACCCTACGAAGCGAGGATCGCTGTCTTTTTATTGCAACAAGAGAGATTAAATGATTTGCCCAAAGTCACAGTAAGTGTCAGAGTTTAGATTTAAGCTCAGTTCTGTTTGACTCCAAAGAGCCAAAACCTTTTCAGTGTATGATGAAATCAGCATGAGACATCCTCCCTTGATTGAGTGAAATTACAATGGCAGCCATTATATGGGACAGATTGCAATCAGCAGTAGGGATCTACCCATACTATCCATGATCATTTCCCAGGAGGTGTGGTATCAAGTGTCCATGCATGAGCGACACATGCTGAGAGCTTACAGAATCATTCTACATCTCCTCCACGCCTTCTCATTTTCCCCTGACCTTCAGACGGCTTCTGAATGAGAGGAATTCGAAATCCTAAGATATTCTGTTATTTCTCATCCTTAAACATCACATTTGTTTATGCTTTTAACACAAAAATGGGGAGTTGTCTGGATAAGGAGTGAACTTCGAATTTAAAATGTAAAGCCTTTTTAAACCTATTTAAATTTTTTTCTATTTCCACTCGCTAATTATCCTCCATAAAATAGAAAGAGAAAATAATTATAACTAAAATTGGTCACAGTAACAGCAGTGGGCATAAAAATATACGGTCAAAAATAAAGCCTGGAAATGAAAACAGTACATTTGCCCTTATGTTTAAAGAACATCAGAGACTACTGAAGTAGGATCATGCAGGGTGTTCTCCTCACCCCGGATGTCAGGGAATGCTCTAGACAAAACACTGTTCTGTCTCACAAAGAATCTTGAAGATGGAGACGTGCATACTCACAGTCCACCACAAGAGGGTGCTCATCAAAAGGCAGTGAAAGGTCACCCTGCCCTAAGCCCACACCCGAAGGGTGAATCCATGTCTAAGGGGGTTGAGGGTATTTTTATAATCAGGGGCTGCTCCTGAAATTGATCAAACACGATCCAAGTTAAGATCTGCTTTTCTTCAGTACTATTTTTGTGTTGTTAATCCCATTTCAATAATAAATTCTTAGAGATGGTATATAAAGAACAACAAATTTTCCTGTCTATACAGTAAAACAGAAGCCACATCAATTACCCACATAAGGCAATTCCAGTGTCAGCAGTAAATGGATTTTATTTTAGGTAAACTTTGCTGAAAAGTGGAGACTAAAAGGGATTCAACCTGCATATGCCTTTTTTAAAAAACTGTGAATTTAAACCTTATATTCCTTATGAACTATTGAGAAGTAAAAACGAGTTCAAATTCCAGTTTGATTAGCTTTTAAAGGGTTCAAGTGTAGGAGCAGTCTTAGCCTGTTCATCAGCCCAAATCATCAGCACCAGGTTTCTCTGGGATAACTCATTCCTTCAAATGGCTTCCACTGACAAATCCAACCCATAGTTCTGATATTTTTAATGTACCAGCCAACCAAGACTCTGCTGGGCTTCTGGGCACCAGCCAACTAGGACGTGGCCAGAGCAGACTCTGGGGTCTGTGTGTCTGTGTTTGAACCCTGGCTCCACCTCTTAGTAGCTGTGTGTAACCATGGGTCAGTCTCTTACTCTGCCGGTGCCTCTGATTCCTTATCTGTAAAATGGGAATAATCAAAGCACCTGCTCCAATTGTAAGGCTTGCTAAGAGCAATTGTAAGGATTCAGTGACATAAATAAGGTAAAGCAGCGGTCCCCAGTCGCTTTGGCACCAAGGATTGGCTTCTTGGAAGACTATTTTTCTCCAGATGGCACAGGGAGGGGGGTGCTTTTAGGATGATTCAAGTGCATTACATTTATTGTGCACTTTATTTCTATTATTATATTGTAATATATAATGAAATAATTATACAACTCACCATCACGTAGAATCCGTGGGAGCCCTGAGCTTGTTTTCCTGCAACTAGACGATCCCATCTGGGGGTGATGGGAGACAGTGACAGATCATCAGGAATTAGATTCTCATCAGGAGCACAACCTAGATCCCTCACACGCACAGCTCACAGTAGGGTTCACGCTCTTATGAGAATCTAATGCCGCTGCTGATCTGACAAGAAGCAGAGCTCAGGTGGTAATTCGAGTGCTAGGGAGTGGCTGTAAATACAGAAGATGCTTAGCTCACTCACCTGTGGTTCACCTCCTGCTATGCGGCCCTGTTCCTATCGGGCCACAGATGAGGACCAGTCCATGGCCCCAGGGTTGGGGACGCCTGATGTAAAGCACACAGCAAAATATAGTAGTCCCACAATATGCTCAGTAAATGTAAATTACCATGATTTATTTATTCACAAATATTTATTGAGCACCTAACATGTGCTGAGTATTCTGGGCACTTCCAATGTATCCATGAACAAAATAGCTAATGATCCCTGCCCTTGAGGGCCTGCATTCCAGCAAAAGGAGGCAGGCAGTAAACAACAGGCATTTTAAGTGAGTGAAGCATGCTAGCAGGCATGAAGACAGTAACTGCTGTGAAAAAGAAAAGAATCAGCAGGCTGCAGAGACTTGGTGGGGGTGGTTACAGTTTTAAACAGGTTGGTCAGGTGGGCCTCATATAGAAGGTGTGGCTTGTATAAAGAAGTGGAAAGGGTCTGGGGGGGTACCACGTAGCTGTGGGGAAAAGAGCATTTCAAGCAAAGGGAATAGCCAGTTCAAAGGCTCTGCAGCAAGAGTGTGCCTGCTTGTTCTAGAAATGGCAAAGAAGCCCAGGGAACTGGGGTGAAGAGAACATCTCCAAACTACATGACCCGTTCTCAAATCATACATCTCCACCCCCCCCATCTGTTGAGTCCTCTGTTTATTAATGTTAAATTCTATCTAGATGATAACTTTGAAATCCCCTGTTTTAATCCTTCTCTACTTCATTCCTTATAGTCTAGTCTATTTTTTTTTCTCTCTTTTTTTAGTGCCATTGGATTTAGCCCTTTCCATCCCCTCTGTCATGACAGAGGCAGATTAGGGCCTGGCCCAGGACAAAAAGTGCATGGTGCCCTTTTTTATAAGTTACAAAGATCTATAAAACGTCATGAAAGCTGAGTTCTCATTTTTAGGCGCCCCAGCTCTGTCCCTGAATATGTGCTTTCATCTGCCAACCAGGTATTGAGAAGCACCATCCCTCTGTCTGCGTTCTGACCACCCACCTCACTTCCAGGTTCGTGCAATTATTTCTTAAAGAGTTTTCCCCTTTAGTACCTCCCAGCTGAGTTCTGTGTTGTCGAATCTACACAACACAGGACTTTCTGATTGACCTTTTAAGATGTTGCATTCATTAGTCATCTCTATATTTGAGGACTTATAATGACCGTTTATTACTTACCAGATAAAGTCTTAATTGCAATGCCTGTCCTCATGAACAACTCCAGGTTGAAAACCTAGTTTTAAACTTCTTTTGTAATCTCAGAAATGCTTAGCAGGGTGGATGATACATGTCAACACGCAATGCTTTTCGGATTGATATGAACAGAAAAGAAAATTGAAAGAACAAAGTGAAACTCACATGCTGTCAAGTTCTTCCAGCTGTGAGGACCATAGTGATTGTTGAACATCATACAAATTCAACTTACATACTATCAGATTTACTCTTTATAGTGTATAAACCTCTGAGCTTTGACAAATGCATATGGTCATGTGCCTGCCATCATAATTAAGATATAGATCAGTTCTGTCACTCTGTGTCTAAACATTTCCTGGTGTCCCTTTGTAGCCATTCCCTGCCCCTGCCTCTGGCAATCATTGATCTGTTCTTTTGTGCCTATGGATTTTCTTTTTCTGGATGTCATAATGGAATCATCTAGCATATGGCCTTTTGAATCCAGCTTCTTTCACTTAGCATAAATGCATTTCAGCTTCATCCATTTCGTTGCATACATCAATAGTTTGTTTCTTTTGCTGAGCAGTCTTTCTTTGTATGGATAGATCACAGTGTGTTTATCCATTAACCAGCTGAAGAACATTTGGGTGGTTTCCAGATTGGGACAATTATAAATAAAGCTGCTGTCATCATTCATGTACAGGTTTTTGTATAAACGTACGTTTTCACTTTCCTTGGGTAAATGCATAGAACTGGAATCGCTGGATCATGGGGCATGCTTAACTTTTTAAGAAAAAGTCAAACTGTTTTCTAAGGTGGCTGTAACCTTTTGACATTCCCACCAGCAACATATGACACTTCCAGCTGTTCTGCGTCCTCACCAGCACTAGGAATTGTTCATTTTTTTTTTCTGGACCTCATTATTGATCAAAGTATTGTCCGTTTTTAAAATTTGCATTATTTCATCAATTCTAATAGATATATTGTGACTTTTAAATTTTTTAACATTTTAATTAAGCTAATATGTACAAAACACTATTGATTCCATCTATAATCAATACTCAAAATTATTTATGAGATGTTTTTATTGATACATAATTGTACAAATGTTGGGGGTACATTTGGTATTTTGATACATTCATAAAATATGTTATGATTGAACCAGGGCAATTGAGACATTCATCACTCTAAACATTCACCCCTTTATGCTGGGAACATTCTAATTCCACTCCTCCAGCCATTTTGAACTACACAGCAAATTGCTGTTAACTGTAATCACCATACTGCACTGTTCAACAAGAGGTCTTATTCCATTTAACTGTATTTTTGTGCCTATTGACCAACTTCTCTTCTTTCTCTCCACTGTTACCCTTCCCAGCCTCTGGTAACCACTTACCAAATCTCTGCCTCCAAAAGATACGCTTTGAAAGCTCCCACAAGTGAGAACATGCAAGATTTGTCTTTCTGTGCCTGGCTTATTTCACCTAATTAATGACCTTCCATTCTATCCATGGTGCTGAAAATGACATGATTTATGCTTTTTATGGCCGAGTAATATTCCATTGTGTACATGCACCACAGTTTCTTCATCCATTCGTCTGTTGATGGGCACTTAGGTTGATTCCATATCTTGGCTATTTTGAACAGTGTTACAATAAAGCAACATATATCTCTTCATCATACTGATTTCCTTTCTTTTGGATATATACCCAGCAGTGGGATTGCTGGATCATATGGTAGTTCTGTTTTTAGTTTTTTGAGGAATCTCCAAACTGTTTTCCAGAATGGCTATACTAATTTACATTCTCACCAGCAGTGTACAAGTAAGTTTTCCCCTTCTCCACATTCTCACCAACATTCATTATTTTTTGTCTTTTTGATAAAAGGCATTTTAACTGAGGTCAGATGCTGTTTCATTGTGGTTTTGATTTGCATTTCCCTGATGACTGGGTGATGCTGCACACTTTTTCATATACCTGTGGTCCATTTGCATATCTTCAAATGAGAAACGCCTATTCAGATCCTTTGCCTGTTTCTTAACTAGATTTGTGTGTGTGTGTTTTTTGGCTTCTGAGTTGTTTGAGTTTTTATATATTCTGTTTACCAATTCTTTATCAGAGGAATAACTTGCAAATATTTTCTTCCATTCTATAGATTGTCTCTTCCCTTTGTTGATTGTTTTGTTGGGGTGCAGAAGCTTTTTAGCTTGATGTAAACCCATCTGTCAATTTTTGCTTTTGCTGTCTGTACTTTTGAGGTCTTATCCAAAAACTCTGTGCCAAGCGAAATCAATGTCCCAAGACATTTCCTCAGTGTTTTCTTCTGGTAGTTTCGTACTTTCAGGCCTTAGATTTAAGTCTTTAATCCATTTTGAGATTTCTATGTAGGCAAGGTGAGAGATAGGAGTTTAGCACCATTCTTCTGTATCTAGTTTACCCAGCACCACTTATTGAAGAGACTCTGAAGCCTTTGTTAAAGTGGGTTGGTTGTAAATGCATGGACTTATTTATGGCTTATCTACTCTATTCCACTGGTCTATGTGTCTGTTTTTATTCCAGCACCATGCTGTTGTTTTTTGGTTTTGGTTTTGGTTTTGAGACAGTGTTTCACTCTTGTCACCCAGACTGGAGTGCAATGGCATGATCTCGCTCACTGCAACCTTCACCTCCCAGGTTCAAATGATTCTCCTGCCTCAGCCTCCCAAGTAGCTGGGGTTACAGATGTCTGCCACCATGCTTGGCTAATTTGTTTTTGTATTTTTAGTAGAGACAGGGTTTCACCATGTTGGCCAGGCTGGTCTCAAACTCCTGACCTCAGGTAATCCGCCCACCTTGGCCTCTCAAAGTGCTGGGATTACAGGCGTGAGCCACTGCACCCAGCCTACTATTTTTGTTACTATGGGTTTGTAGTGTATTTTGAAGTCAAGTAGTGTGATGTCTCCAGCTTTGTTCTTTTTACTTGGGATTGCTTTGACTATTCAAGGTCATTTGTGGTTCTATGTGAATTTTAAGATTTTTTTTCTGTTTCTATGAAGAATACAATTGGTATTTTGATAGGGGTTGCATTTTATTTGTAGATCACTTTGGTTAGTACTAACATTTTAACAATATTAATTCTTCTAATTCATGAGCATATCTTTCCATTTTGTGTGTATGTCCTCTTCCATTTCTTTCATTACTGTTTTATATGATTTTTGGAGAGAACTTTCACTTCTTTGGTTAAACGGATCCCTAGATATTTTATATTTTTGTAGTTATTATAAACGGGATTGCTTTCTTGATTTCTTTTTCAGATTGTTCACTATTGGCTATACAAATGCTATTTATTTCTTTTGCTGATTTTGTATCCCACAACTTTACTGAATTTGTTCATGAGTTCTAATAGGTGTGGTTTTTTTTTTTTTGGTGGAGTCTTTATGTTTTTCAAAATATAATATCATGTCATCTGTGAACAAGGTCGATTTGACTTCTTTCTTTCCAATTTGTATGCTCTTTATTTCTTTCTCTTGTCTAGTTGCTGTGGCCAGGACTTCCAGTACCACCTTGAATAGAAGTGGTGAAAGTGAGCATCCCTGTCTTATTCCAAATCTTAGAGAAAAGGCTTTTAATTTTTCCCTGTTTGGTATACGTTAGTTGTGGATTTGTCATCTACGGCCTTTATCATTTTGAGATATGTTCTTTCTATACCCAGTTTGTTGAGAGTTTTTATCATAAAAGAATGTTGGATTTTGTTGAATCATTGTCGTTTTAAGTTGCAGTTCCCTAATGACAATGTTGAGCATCCCTTCATGTGTTTTCCTGCCATCTGCACATGATCCCTGATTATCTATTCAAAGCTTTTCCTTTTTTAAATTGGGTTGTTTGCTTTATTATTATTATTATTATTATTATTATTTGAGACAGAGCCTCGCTCTATCGCCCAGGCTGGAGAGCAATGGCACAATCTCAGCTCACTGCAACCTCCGCCTCCCAGGTTCAAGAGATTCTCCTGCCTTCGCCTCCCGAGTAGCTGGGATTACCAGCACGTGCCACTGCACCTGGCTAATTTTTTGTATTTTTAGTACAGATAGGGTTTCACATGTTGGCCAGGATGGTCTCAATCTCTCGACCTCGTGATCCACCCACCTTGGCCTCCCAAAGTGCTGGGATTACAGGCGTGAGCCACCACCCCTGGCCAAGGGTTGTTTGTTTTTATATTGAGTTTTGAGAATTCTTTAAATATTCTGGATATACATCCTTGTCAAATACATGTTTTGCAAATATTTTCTCCTAGTCTGTGGCTTGCCTTTTTTTATTTACATACAATAGAATTCACATTGGTATACATATCTATGAGTTTTAACACATGCATAGATTCTTGTAACCGCTACCACAAACAGGACATTCCAACACCTAGAGAATTCCGTCTTGTTCCCCCTTTGCTGAGACCCTCTCCACACCCTGTCCTCTGGTAACACATTCACTGTCCCTGTAGTTCTGCTTTTTCCAGTATCTCAAATAAATGTAATCATACAGTGTCATCTTTTGAGACTGGCTTAGTTCACATAGCATACTGCTGAGGAGTATACTATTATACAAATACACCACGGTTTATTTATCCATTTGCCCACTGAAGGACACTTACGTCATTTCCAGCTTTTGGTAATGAGGATTTTTGGGAAATAAATGCAATTTTCACAATGAATAAATACAAAATATTAGACATTATTGAAGACAACAGATTCAAGCAACACTGTTATGTTTGAGAAACTCAGCAAAGAACAGGCATCAGGAAAGTGGAAAGAAAGGCCACCGTGGGATGAGCTCAATTAGGATGATATACATACAGGGAATGAGAAAGCAAAAATTCATATGAGGAACTGGATGAGCCAGGAAAGTTTCCCAGGTCAACAGTGGACCCTGGCTTGCAGCTGAGTGCATGAAATAGAGAACTGTTGGTAACTTCATAAAGCTGCAATCACATTCAATATTTTATTCATATTTTTATAATTTCTCCTCCCTCCTGAGAAAGCGTCATCATCAGAAGCTATTTGCATCAAGACAGCTAAAAATTGAGTCATAAAGAAAATTCAGAAGCCATATTGAGGAAGAGGTAAGAGAGAAAAAATCAGCTAAGAACCTGAAATGAGATACTCATTTATTCTCTGGGCTTCCTATGGTCGAAGACAAAAAGAGATAATTTTGATTCTCTTGGTTGTTAATTGAAAGAACATCGGTTTTTCAGGAGAGGAAAACTTTTTTCTGTCATTAATTCCTCAGATATATTTGTCACATAATTTCTGATATGAAAGACCCATAAGAGACCAGGTGCGGTGGCTCATGCCTGTAATCCCAGCACTTTGGGAGGCTGAGGTGGGCAGATCACTTGAGGTCAGGAATTTAAGACCAGCCTGGCCAACATGGCAAAACCCCGTATCTACTAAAAGCACACACACACAAAAAAAAATTGGCGGCATGGTGGCATGCAGCTGTTATCCCAACTACTCAGGAGACTGAGGCAGGATAATTGCTTCTACCCGGAAGCGGAGGTTGCAGCGAGCTGAGATCATGCCACTGCACTCCAGCCTGTGCAACAGAGTGAGACTCTATATCAAAAATAAGATTAAAAAAAAAACACATCAAAATATCAAATCACAGCATGAAAAACAATAGTTTTGCAAGGGATGCAAAACATTTCTTCATACGAAAAGTTATCATACCCACCTTCAACATAACTTAGTGGAACACAGCAGCATGCAGATATTCGGTCATTCACATTCCATTTCTCAAATGTGGTCAGTAGATATCACTTGAATCAAAATCACCTAGAACTACCTGATACACATACAAATTCTTAAGTCCTATCCCAGACCAACTAAACCAAAACTGGGGGGAACAGGGACCAGGAATCCAGTTCATTAAACTTTGAGAAGCACCTCTATAGCATAGTGTGGTTGCTTTTAGGTCCTGCAGTAATGCAGAAACAGAAATGGAAAAATTAAGGAAAATCCTTAATGGTTTCACATCCCTGAAACCACCTCTTTTGATATTAATTGCTTCTCTTGTGCTTTGGCAGTCCATTCAGTGCTGAGTTCTTTGGTAAGAACTAGGGTATAAACCTTTGGTATTACTGACTAGTATTACTGACTACTCTTTGAGAATGGAAATATTTTGAAGTCTGTAAGTCTACAAAAGAAGCTCATCTCTTTAAAAAAAAAAAAAAAAAAGAAAAAACTTGAGTGGGCATGGTGGCTCATGCCTGTAATCCTAGCACTTTGGGAGGCCGAGGTGGGCTGCTCACCTGAGGTCAGGAGCTCGAGACCAGCTTGACCAACATCGAGGAATCCCGTCTCTACTAAAAATACAAAATTAGCCAGGTGTGGTGGTGCTTGCCTGTAATCCCAGCTATTTGGTAGGCTGAGGCAGGAGAATTGCTTGAACCTGGGAGGCAGAGGTTGCAGTGAGCTTAGATTTTGCCATTGCACTCCAGCCTGGGCAACAAGATTGAAATTCCGTCTCAAAAAAAAAAAAAAATCCAGAAAACAAAACCCAAAAACTCATCAGCAAATTAATAAAGAAAATAAAAGGATTCATAGTATTTTCATGTCTTTTTGCCCAAACCATTTGCTTTGAGCATGTTAGCATACTACATGTTAGTGTCTATACTGTCCATCACAAATGAGACATAAACACAGACCAGGAGACCCTTGACATGAAAACACCTTGCCTGCAGCTTTAGTTTATGTATGTGCCTGAAAGTAATAAACTACAGTTCTTTAAAAATATTCTGTGGTTTAGATGTGCTCCCACAGTTAGTCAAGGTTACTGGATTGTTACAGTCGATGATTCATGAATCTCCTTATTTTTACTTCAAGAAACTAGTAGAGGATTTGGTAATTTTCTTTTTAAAAGAAGGATAAGTAGATGAGGCCAGCTAGTGAGAAATAAGTGGAAGTTTCAAGTCAAGAAAATATATTGCATTTATGTTATAATCACACTGATGCTTAGATCTATCACATACCCAAAGATCTTGCTATACATATACTTCCTGGGAGAAGATGGCAGCTTGTCTGACAACGTCCATGGGCCTTATCTGTGCCTGGCAGCAAATGGTATTTGTTAAGCCCATGGAGAGTGTGAAATGCTGGATGTGTTAGGAAGCATCTATAAGTCTACATTGTGGGAGGAAAAATAACATTAACACTGAAAGACACATTGGAGTAACCTGAATTTCTAAAACTCAATAGAAGAATAGGAAGAATATTTCCACTAAAAATAAAACAATGCCAAACTTTAATCTAAAAATTAAAAGCACCATTTTGCTTATCAGAATGTACCAAAAAATATCAGTAACTGCCTCCATTGTTCGCTTTGGAAAAGTTAGCAAAACAAGATACGTGAACGTTTTGTTGAACTTACTGATTAAAATCAACTTGCATTTCTATTTAACCCAATCCTTTTTGTCTCATGGGCTGAAAATAGTCTAAGTTTCCTATCCGATATGAACTGTTCTTTCTTTTCCCCCACTCCTACCTTTGACTCCTAAAGTATGTATTCCCCCAGAGGGACTTTATGACCTATTTTCTCATTTCTGCACTATATACTGTATTATGTATACATGGGAATATGCACTGTATGATTTTTGCCCCTAAAAGACTTTGGTTTGCCTGCTTATCCTAACGCTTGATTTCTTTTCAATTATGCAGTTCACAATAACTGGAAGTTCTCTTAGATATTTTCCCAATTTTAAACATTAAATATTTTAGACTCATTCCAGCCCATTTCCTTTCCTAGTCTTTGACTCTTTCTTGAAATGACCCCTTTTAGTTCAGCCAAATGTAAACAAAACTGAATTTTAGCTCTGCTCTTATAAGAGCTGTGTTTAGACTATGATTTGCTCCAGGCCAATACTTTTCAAAGAGGAGCTTTTGATCTCTGGAGAATCCTTGAAGGTGAAAGATACCAGAAAGAGGAAGCCTGGATTTTCAAAGATGTATATTTGTTCATCATAACTTATGTTGGAATAAAAAATGACATTTAGATGTAAATAAAAAGCATCTGAGCATGGAGGGCCACTCACACAACTCAAAAATGCAAAATGATCCCATAATTTATTGAAACAACTATCTGAGTTCCCAACTTATTTCAAAATGGGTTTTATTGTATGATTCTATCTGTAAGAAATGTCCAAAAAAGACAAATCTATAGAGACAGAAAGTGGATTGGAGGTTGCCTGGGGCTGGGATGGGAGGATGAGGGCAGTGGGGGAGAGGCTGCTAATGGGTTTGGGGTTTCTTTTCCAGGATGAAGTTGGTTTTTTTTTTTTGAGATGGAGTTTCGCTCTTGTTGCCCTGGCTGGAGTGCAATGGCATGATCTCGGCTCACTGCAACCTTCGCCTCTCGGGTTCAAGCGATTCTCCTGCCTCAGCCTCCTGAGTAGCTGGAATTATAGGCATGTGCCAACACACCCAGCTAATTTTGGGAGGTTTTTTGTTGTTGTTTGTTTGCTTTTTTAGTAGAGACAGGGTTTCTCCATGTTGGTCAGTCTCATCTTGAACTCCCCACCTCAGGTGATCCGCCCACCTCGGCCTCCCAAAGTGCTGGGATTACAAGTGTGAGCCACCCCAGCCTCTGAAGATGTTTTAAAGTTGGTACTGATGGTTTTAAAGATAGTACTGATGATTGCACAACTCTGTGCATATACCAAAAGCCACTGAGTTGTACATTTTAACAGGGTGAATTTTATGGTATGTGTATTATATTGCAATAAAGCTGTGATTTAAAAAAATTGATTTATATAATTCCCATCAGTCAATAGGAAAATAATAAACAATATACTAGAAAATCAGCAAAGAATATGTGTTGGAAACACACAAAAGAGGAACCACAATTAGACAAGTAAGTGTGAAAACAGACACACTATCAGGAGTGGTCGGGAAAATGCAAAACACAGCAAGATATTTTAAACCCATTAAATTGGGAAAAATTATAATGATTCCAAGTGATAGCAGGATGTGAGAATGAGAATCTCATACACAGCTGGCGGGGATATAAATGAGTAACGACAGCTTTGGAGTGCAATTTGGCAACACCTCCAAGTTGAACGTAAGTATACCTTACAACCTCGTAGTTCCATTTCCCAGTGCACTGTCACGTATACAAGTAAAGATACATGCACAGGAGCCTACACTAGCATTGTCTGTCATAGAGGAAACTGGAAACAATTCAAATACCTATCAATGAAGACACGCAGGATGAGGCTATAGGGCATATATACCATAGAATACTATATGGCACCAAAATAAATAAATTAGATTCACTGGGAAAGAAATGTATCTACAAAACGCACGCCACAGGATTTTCTTAAGGGAGACAGAGTTGGAGAAATAAGATTACACTAAGGGTTCCTGCTGTGCACAGAGCAAGGTTTGACTCCCCCGGCTGGAGCTGGGTCATGATTTGGCTCTAAAGATTTAGCGGCCAATGTAAAAAAAAACGAAATGTGATCAATGACAGAATGAGACCATGTTATAAAAACATGCAACTATTCCTGGCACTAAGATGAGAGGGAACTTTCCTCCAGAACTGTCCTAAAGAGGCCACCATGCCAGGTGGGCGGTAGGCAGCTTTGTCAACCTCATCCTCTCGTCCATAGGACTGAGTCTCCTTTCCTCAAAGATGAGCGCAAGCGCTGCCATCTCCAAGTGCTTTATCTGAAGATTCATTTCTAAGAAGAAGAATCAGAAATTAGTGTACCAAAGGGTTTCATTCGGCTAGAACAGTGTTTTAAATTTTATTTTGTTTTAAGAGACAGGGTCTTGCTCTGTCACTTGGCTGGAGAGCAGTGGCAACATCATAGTCACTGCAGCCTCGAACTCCGGGGCTCAAGTGACATCCCGCCTCAGCCTCTCGGGTGGCTGGCTCTGTAGGCACACGCCACCACACCTGGCTAACATTTTTTTTTTAATTTTGTAGAAACAAGGGTCTCACTGTATTGCCCAGGCTGATCTCAAACTCCTGACCCAGGAGATCCTCCCGCCTTAGCCTCCTAAAGTGCAGGGATCACTGGCATGAGCCACCATGCCCAGCTAAAACTTTGACATCTGAATACCTTACATGAGACATGCACTCCTTAGAATAACACTGTCAAACAACACTTTCTGCAATAATGGCCATGTTCTGTGGCTCCACTGTCCAGTATAGAAGCCAGTAGCCATATGTGGCTACCTACAGAGAGCTTGAAATGTCGCTAGTGAAGGGGAGGGGGATGAATTAAAATTGTATTTAATTTTAACTAATTTTAATGTAACAGTCACATGTGGCTAATAATGATCCTATTGCATGGCACAGCTCTGGACGGCCATGAGTCCCACCATTCCCTACTTGATCAGCCACTCACTCTCAGCATCATGCATTTTGGTTTTGTGTCCAGCCTCTGAAGGTGTTTTTGTTTGTGACTCATATTTTTTTATTTTAATTTCTTAAACTTTGATATGGAGTCTCACTGCAACACCCAGGCTGGAGTGCAATGACATGATCTTGGCTCACTGCAACCTCCGCCTCCCAGGTTCAAGCAATTCTCCTGCCTCAGCCTCCCAAATAACTGGGATTATGGGTGCCTGCCACCACGCCTGGTTAATTTTTGTATTTTTAGTAGAGATGGGGTTTTACCATATTGGCCAGGCTGGTCTTGAACTTCTGACCTCAAGTGATCCACCTGCCTCAGCCTCCCAAAATGCTGAGATTACAGGCGTGAGCCACTGCACCCAGCTTTGCGACTGATATTTTAAAGTGTTGTGTCTCGAGGCATGGACAGACTGTACATCCTCTTTTGTTCATTTTTCAACATACACTCCTTCTACCTGGGCGGTACCAGTTCTGTGTCAGACATAGCACTTGCCATGTGAGAGGGAACGTGCCCAGGTGGACAGCAGCACTACAGGTTTCGAGATGCATGAGGCGCAGAAAGAGCAAGGGCAGGGCGGGCACCCGGGAAGGGGGCTCTAGGTCTCACCTGGACTCCGTGGGCCAGGAAGGTGCCGTCTCCGGGAGAGCTAAGGATAGAGACAAGTCAGCTGGCGATGGGGCCAGTTCCCAGAAAATAGCGTGGCCTATTCTAGGGATTCAAAGATATTCACCAGCTTTTAGAATGTTGGGGTGGGAGACTACGGAAGATTGGCAAGGGGTGAAATCTTGCAAGATGTTTGAACCATATTAAACCAACTTTTGCCTGAGAGCAATAGAAAGCCACTGAAAAATTTCAGGTAGGGGAACAGGTTCTTGTCATCTCTACATTGAAAATAATTCACCCAAATTACCATTTGATCCAGCAATGCGCCTTCTGGGTGTATATATACCCAAAAGAATTAAAGGCAGGGTCTCCAAGGGATATTTGTACACCTTTATTTATGGCAGCATGATTGACAACAGCCGAGAGGCGGAGGCTGCCCACATGGCCATCAACAGATGAAAGGAGAAACCAGATGAGATATGAACATCCAGGGGAGTTGACTCGGCTTTCAAAAGGAGAGAAGGCCTGACACGTCCTACGACATGGATGAGCCTTGAAAATATTATACTGAGTGAAGGAAGCCAGACACAAAAGGCCATATATCGTGTGATTCCACTTATATGACACAACAGGAGTAGCCAAATTCATAGAGACAGAAAGGAACAGTGGCTGCCAGGGCTGAGGGGGAGGAAGGAATGGGGAGTTACTGGTTAATGTGCACAGAGTTCTGGTTTGGGAGGATAAAAAAGTCCCACGATGGATGTTGGGTGGATGGTTGCCCCACAATATGAATGTCCTTAATGCCACTAAACTGTACACTTAAAAATGATTAAGATGGAAAATTTTGTCATATATGTTTCAGCATGATAAAGTACAATCTAATAAATCCACCATTATCTCTCTCTCTCTCTTTCTCAGATGGTATTTCACTCTTGTTGCCCAGGCTGGAGCGCAGTGGCGCCATCTCATCTCACTGCAACCTCTGCCTCCCTGGTTCAAGCAATTCTCCTGCCTCAGTCTCCTGAGTAGCTGAGATTACAGGCACACGCCACCACACCCAGCAAATTTTTGTATATTTTAGTAGACACGGGTTTCACCGTGTTGGGCGGGCTGGTCTCAAACTCCTAACCTCAGGTGATCCACCTGCCTCGGCCTCCCAGTGTGCTGGGATTACAGATGTGAGTCACTGCGCCCAGCCAAATCCACCATTATATCTTGCTAAAACTATGCATAAGCCTCCTAACTGATCTCTCTGCTACTGTTCTTGATCACTTACAATGTATTTTCTACACAACAGAGACAATAGTTTTGAAACAGGAGACATGTCTCATCTACCCGCTTCTGAAAAGCTGTCATTGGACGGCCAGGCCTTGCATGGCCTGGTGCCTCCTCACCTCCCTGGCCTCATTGCCCCCACTCTCCCTCTGGCTCACTCCACTCCAGCCCCACTGGCCTGTTGGCTATACTTCGAACACACAAAGCAAGGGTCCACTCTAGGGTCTTCTCACCCAGGAACGTTCTTTCCTCTGATATTCGCCTACTTTGCTTCTTCACTTCATTCTGCTCAAATATCACTCCTGAAGCCCGTCCCTTGACCACCCAATCTAAAAGCATCCCTTCCTTGTTTTCCTCTGTAGCACTTACTCCTACCCATCATGTTATCACATATCCATTTGTTCGTTTGTTTACCGTCTGCCTCTTCTGCCACATAATATCCGTGAAGGCAAGGACTTTGCTTTGTACACAGGACCGGAACAGTACTCAGCATGCGGGAAACATTCAATAAACATTTTCTGAATAAAAGAATGATTGAATTTGCATCTTAGAAAGATTGTGAGAATGGATTGGAGTGGGAGTCACAATAGGAGGGTGGATGGCCGCTGGATGGCGGCTACTCACACGAGCAGTAGAGAGGGCCAGGACAGTAGCAGCCAGGCCACAAAGAAATTTAGGGATACAGAGATCTTTAGAAGACAGAAGCAAGAGGCCAGATGCAGGGTCCATTCACTGAGCTGGAAACTCGGGAGGAGGAGCAGGTTTTCAGGAGAAGAGAAGGAACTTGGTTTTTGAATTCCTTCAACAGACTATCCCGGTAGAGATGTTCAGTGGGCAGTTGGATATACTCAGCACAGAGTTCTGGGCTAGCAATGTAGCTTTAGCAGTTCATAAATATAACATTAGCGGGAATTTTTGATAACTGCGACGCAGCAGTTAGTTGGAGGTTATACATTTGAATAAGTACTTGAATGCACATATTCAACGTTGCCAATTAATGTCAGACTCATGTGCTTTCACAGTCTGCCAAGCTGGTCATATTTTAAAAACTGTGTATGGAATGCAGGAAATGAAACGTCTATTTAAAAATAAAAAGTATTGCTTTGCTGGGAAGGGATTTAAAATATTTGTAAAGGATAAAAAATTGTTAAAAATTAAATAAATAAAAAGTAATTTTTGTATTGTAACTGGATCAACGTTATTGAATGATATCCAATCCTAAGGCCATATATTCTTCAATCTGGCTAATTAAATATGTAAACTAATGTTCAGCCTCTATGCAAGCATCTTTATCCTTTATATTTAAAAGCGATCTCCTAATCCAACTTCATCATTTCACACATGAAAAAATAAATCCCAGAGAGCTGGATTAGGAGCTCTCTTTAAACATAAAGGATAAAGAGTTCATAATTATGGGCACATTGTTTTCACTTGTGTTTCAGTGTACCCTTGGAAGACTCCTTCAAAATTGCTCATTGTGATCTCTCTTTTTTTTTTAGGATTTTAAAAAATTATTATGATACTTTAAGTTCTGAGATACATGTGCTGAACATGCAGGTTTGTTACATAGTTATACACGTGCCATGGTGGTTTGCTGCCCCCATCAACCCATCATCTACATTAGGTATTTCTTCTAATGTTAGCCCTCCCTTAGACCTCCACCCCCCAACAGGCCCCAGTATGTGATGTTCCCCTCCCTGTGTCCATGTCATTGTTCAACACCCACTTATGAGTGAGAACATGCGGTGTTCGGTTTTCTGTTCCTGTGTTAGTTTGCTAAGAATGATGGTTTCCAGCTTTATCCATGTCTCTGCAACAGACATGAACTTATCCTTTTTTATGGCTACATAGTAGTCCATGGTGTATATGTGCCACATTTTCTTTATCCAGTGTATCATTGGTGGGCATTTGGGTTGGTTCCAAGTCTTTGCTATTGTGAACAGTGCTGCAATAAACATACGTGTGCACGTGTCTTCATAGTAGAATGATTTATAATCCTTTGGGTATATACCCAGTAATGGGATTGCTGGGTCAAATTGTATTTCTGGTTCTACATCCTTGAGGAATCGCCACACTGTCTTCTACAATGGTTAAACTAATTTATACTCCCACCAACAGTGTAAAAGTGTTCCTATTTCTCCACATCCTCTCCAGCATCTGTTGTTTCCTGACTTGTTAATGATTGTTATTCTAACTGGCGTGAGATGGTATCTCAATGTGGTTTTGATTTGCATTTCTTTAATGACCAGGGATGATGAGCTTTTTTTCATATATTCATTGGCCGCATAAATGTCTTCTTTTGAGAAGTGTCTGTTCATATCCTTTGCCCTCTTTTTGATGGGATTGTTTGTTTTTTTCTTGTAAATTTGTTTAAGTTCCTTCTAGATTCTGGTTATTAGCCCTTTGTCAGATGGATAGATTGCAAAAATTTTCTCCCATTCTTTAGGTTGCCTGTACACTCTGATGATAGTTTCTTCTGCTGTGCAGAAGCTCTTTAGTTTAATTAGACCCTATTAGTCAACTCTGGCTTTTGCTGCACTGCTTTTGCTGTTTTAGTCATGAAGTCTTTGTGATTTCTTAAAGAACTAAAAATAGAACTACCATGTGATCCAGCAATCTCACTAGTAGGTATCTATCCAAAGGGAAAGAAATCATTATATCAAAAAGGTACCTGTACTCGTATGTTTACTGCAGCACTGTTCATACTAGCAAAAATATGGAATCAACCTGTGTTTCCATCAACAGAGTACTGGATAGAGAAAAAGTCATGTGTGTGCGTACATACACACACACACCATGGTATACTACTTAGCCATAAAAAGGAATGAAATCAAGTATTTTACAGCAATAAGGAGGAAACTAGAGGCCATTATCCTAACTGAAATAACTCAGAAACAGCAAGTCAAATACTGCGTGTTTTGCACTTGTATGTTCATCACAACACCATTCACAATAGCAAAGATATGGAATCAGCCTAGGTGCTTTATACAACTGTGGGCTGGATAAAGAAACTGTGGTATGTATATGCCATGGAATACTACACAGCCATAAATGAGAATGAAATCACGTCCTTTGCAGAAACATGGATGCCGCTAGAGGCCATTATCCTAAGCGAATTAACACAGAAACAGAAAACCAAATACCACATGTTCTCACTCAGTGAGAGCCGAACACTGGGTACTCATGGACACAAAGATGACAATGACAGACACTAATCTACGAGCAAGGGTTAACAACAAGAAGGCAAATATTAAAATAAATCAAATTTCTATATTACAGAATATTAAAAATAGTTTTCAAAGAAAGCTGAGAAAATCCCAAATAGGAAAACCAAAGAAATACATGTCAAGGCACCTCATAATTAAACCTCTGAAAGCTAAAAATAAAGGTAAAAAATCTTGAAATAGAAAAATTAAAGAAAATTATATGAAATTCAAATTATAGTGGCTATACTGGAACACACATGCACACAAAACATACTCCATGTTCTCACTTATAAATGGACACTAAACTATGGGGGACACATGAACGTACAGACGACACTGGAGACTCTGAAAGATCGAAGGGTAGGACAGGGGGTAAGGTTTGAAAAATGACTTATTGGACACAATGTTCACTATTCTAGTGATGAGTATCCTAAAAGCCCTGACTTCATCACTACACAATATATGCATGTAAGAAACCTGCACTTGTACCCTCTAATGGTAGAAAGTTGTTCTAAAAATTTGCTCATTTTTACTGAGCTGTATTTCATCAATATCGAGGCTACCTGGATATCCTGCAGTTACCCAGCTGTTTCACTCAGCGAAGCCATTGTCAAACACTGACTTTTCACTTTATTACCTTTCAGCAAAATGTGACTGGCTGTTAAACATGTAATGGAACTGCTGGAGAGAAGAGATTTGATCTCCAAGGTGTGTTCAGATTTCACACTACAATTAGGTTGCTGCAAACATAATTGCGGGTTTGGCCATTACTTTTAATGGCCAAAAAATAGCCAAAACCGCAATGACATTTGCACCAAACTAATAAAAAGTATGGCCATTTCAACCTTGGTTTAAAGCTTTTTAGACTTTAATACCATTCAAAGGCTAGTCTCGAACGAGTTTCCTACTTCCTGGAAAAGTATTATCAGAGGGTGTCCCTGAGGATCAAACTTTAGTGACGGCTTTTAGCAATGAAAATATTCTATTAGTGGCAGAATAAAGCATGATCTCAATTGTGATGGTCAATCAGCCAGAGCTAGCAATTTTTCTCTTCATTCCAGAAATTAATGGTGGCAGATCCTTTGAATGGCTAACACTGAAGCCTTCACAGCCTCTTCTCCCTGTCCTTCCTGCTGGCAGTGCTTCCTTGCAACAGGAGGCGGTCAAGTGACTCAATAGAAGACATAAGTGGAAATCTTCCTGGACAAATGCCTGAAAGTTGGCATAGCCATCTCCCCTAGTTCCCGTTCTACCTTCTGGACAAGATGACTTGAATTCAGGGGCCATCTGGAATTTACGAAGGAAAAGGCCAAGGCACTCACACACTGTAGATCCTGACGATGTCTAATCGCTAAACAAAAGCTCACCAACTGCAGATTTCTTGTATTTTTTACATTTAAGCCACTGTAGACGTATTTTGTTTCCTGCAGCTAAATACTATTGCAACGAAAATGCTAATGAAATAAATCATATTGAAAGGGTTGGAAGATAGAATTGGCCCTATCAGAATATTTGTGGGTTGGCTTCAGGTGTTAGCATATAAGTATGTGTATGTGCATGTTTATTTAAAGTGCCTAATACCTCCCCACTGGTTGTAAACTACCTGTATAAGGTTCTCTGTTGCCCAGGCTGGAGTGCAGTGATACGATCTTGGCTCACTATAACCTCCACCTCCTGAGCTCAAGGGATCCTCCCATCTCAGCCTCCCTAGTTGCTGGGACCACAGGCACACACCACCACACCTGGTTAATTTTTGCATTTTTGGTAGAGATGTGGTTTCACCACGTTGCCAAGGCTGGTCTTGAACTCCTGAGCCTCCCAAAGTGCTGGGATTAGAGGCATGACCCACTGCGCCTGGCTAGGTTTCCTTAACAGGTCCAGTTTGTCTCTTTTACACTACCATAATCAAGAATGGAAAAAAAAGAAAAGAAACCTAGAGAGTTGGTATCAGAAGACAACTTCCATACCCATGGAAACTTTTCTAATTTGGTAAGCTTTGAATATCACCAGAAGATTTGAGATAATAGCCTAGGAGCATGAAATTATAAAAACTGTTAGGGACATTCTTAGAGAGTTTATGAAGCTCTAGAGGGCTGTGCCCACATGACCAAGTGCTGAGGAGCTTAGGGAAAATCTGCTTTGCCCAGCCGGGACTTGGGTGCCGCTCTTGTCCTTACACAACCTTGGAACAAACCACTTCTTCGTCTGTGCAGTCAGCTTCAGCTGACTAAGCCATTGCGAGCACTGGGCTCTGTTGCTATTAGTGCCTTGGCCAGATCACTATAAACCATCTGCTGGCTTTCCCTGCATCCATCATCCTGCAAAGATCACGGTTCAATCTGTTCTACCACACTGGGGCCAGGCTCCCCCGATTGACAATGTTAGTCAATTTCAAAGTGAAGCTCTCACCAACAATGGGTTGTTTCTCATACACTTTGGATCCCCTACCCCTGCTTCAGTTTTACAAATAACCTTCATAGTTGGCCTTGGAAATCCAGAGACATTTGCTTGGCTCTCTAAGTTTGCAGGACACAGCTGGGCAGATGTCTGAACAATATTTTGTCATCCTTCTTAAACTTACCACTAGCCCACTGTGAAACAGGTGAAATCAGCTCTTTCTGGCTGTACTAGAACATCCCCTTAGCACCCTCAGAGCTTCCTCTTCTCCCCGCTGCCACCTGGTGACTCCCTGACTGCCCAGAATCACCCCATGGAAAGCCTGTACACATCTCCCCAGCCAATCTTCTGTCGTGTTAGGGAAAGTGGCCTCTCATGAGCAAGCTAGCCTAGGCTTAAGGTTTTATACCATCTGGGCACCAGCTTTTTAATAACCACTCTAAATCCAAAAAAATGAACCTGGTGGCACTATTTCAGGCACCAGTGACAGGCTGCTGGGAGACATCGTGTGCCAATACGTGTCCCAAGCATGCCTCAACCCAGCCTCCCTTCATGAGGTGGCCTCTGTAGTCTCCCTCCTGTGGGACGATGTGATTAGCACTTAAAAATAACAAAGTAAAAACAAATACAAGTCGTGCATGTTTTATTTATCCTCTTCCTGCTATCAGCTGTTTCCTAAATCAAGGCATCTTTTTTGTTAAGTATATGAGTTAGAAAATGGTGTCCATATGTGCAGTGATGAAAATCCTAGAAGCTTACCCAACCGGTTGACCTGTACCACACCATTATAACCACACACAGGCAAAACTTTCTGTCTAAATGAGTCAGAGAAGAAGTCTACTGGGTCACTTTCCTTCAGATCAGTGTCTCTGTCCAGTAGCCATGAAGTAGCATTCGATTGCTCTCCTATAACAAGAGTGTTTTCTGCAGTGATTTAGTCTATGTTTTTGTTTCATGAATTTCTTTGTTTATTCTGCTTACTACAAATGAAACATCAACAAATTATTCTCTCATTAAATGCATTGTTAGACTCTCCCACAGATCTTGCAAATTATTCTTTTCAGTGGTATGTGGAAGCTAGCAGAATAATGATCTGCTAAGTATCTGTCCTGTTTCAGTGGCTCTTGAAGAAAAAAAGCATGACAATTATGATAGCAATGTTTTGTGTACTTAAGGCTGATGTCATAACTCATTTCGAAAGTCATTATTATCACCATCTCCACTCATACCTCCTGCCAGACTTTTTGAGTCTTGTTAAAAGTATCTTTAAAATCATGAGAAGCATGTTCAAAGTAATTTAAGAAACAAAATTTACACCTTTGCAAAAATAGCCCACCGGGAATTATTGGTGTCAGTTCCAAACTCTGACAGACTTCGTGGTGTGAATTTCACCTGCCACTTATGAGTTCCCAAAGGCTTGATCCAGGGCAGCTGGGAAGTAAACAGGAGACTTATGGAAAAATAATTAGAAGGGGACTCCCTGTCCCACCAGTGTTTTTTATTTCCTCCTCATTCTCTGTAAAATAGACTCCCAGCCTAAAAATCGTTCCTGTTAGAATGTGCCTAACAAGAAATGGGCAGATGCATTCCCGTCTATGATGCAAAGCAAGCTTATGCTGCTCACTCTTACTGGGAGGAAAACCAACCAACATGTAAACAAAATACACTACCAGGCATGTGAAGTCATGGATGGACGATTTCACCTGAGAGGCTGTTTTGTCACATGGTGGCAGGTGCATAAATGCATTACCAGTTCGATTAACCGTCCTGCTGTGAGCCCTTCTCTCCTCTTATGTCCCTAGTGAGCCCTCCAAGGAAACTTCTGCTCTTCCAGGTGTGAAACAAGCACAATGATAAGCTCCCACATTAGGCATGTCATCAAGGATGGATCTCACAGCCGTGTCACTGTGTCCGTCTCTCTTTACTTGCCTGCGCCTACAAGACCAACATTAGAAATGTGAAAGGGGAAAGTCTGTTTTTTTCACTGTCTTCATCACAGCCTCTTTTCTTATTCCTGCTGTTGATGCTGTCTCTCTAGCTCTGCTAACTTCCATCTAGGTGGCAATTCTGTCCCACAGTCAGATGGAATCACAACCCAACACTGCATTTGGGTGCAAGTGGGTTACCTACTTGTTCTATACATTCTATCTGTACTTAGATAAGTGATAATCTTTGGACATCATAAAATGATAATTACTTTTTAGTTTACATGTTCAAAGGTCAAGAAGAGATATAGGAGGAAGAGTCTTATTCGGTTTCATTTTTTTGTACGCTTTCAATCAATCCAATGGAATGATACAGTAAACTTGTAAGGATGTCATCTTGCATCTATTTTCTGCTAATCTGGAAAAAAAATAAGGGGAATGATAATGCTATAATGCAGTGAATTAGCTCAGGCTTAACAAGTTCCTGCCATGACTGCTTTGTTAGGCAAATGATATCTTCACATGCTTTAAGGATTAGAAAAACCCAGAGCTGAAGAGACAAAAATGGATCTGTCAGACAATCCAAACCAAGCCTGCCAGAAGTTTCCCTTCCATCTACTTCTAGAGGAAATTGGGCTTTGTATTAATTTTGTGACAATGTTTTAAACCTAGGATCAACTCATTGCTCTTCAAAAGATCTTTGAGAAGGCTGAGCATGGTGGCATGCACCTATAGACCCAGATACTCAGGAGGCAAGGCAGGAAGATTGCTTGAGCCCAGGAGTCTGAGACCAAAGTGTGCAACGATCACACTTGCAAACAGTCACTGCACTCCAGCCTGGGCAACACTGTGACATCTTGTCTTAAAATAATTTTTAAAAATCTTTTAGAAGTAATACATTTAACAATGTAATACTTAAAAGCAGTGTTTGGCTTCACGTACTGACGTAGGTTCGAATCCTGGCTCTGCCACTCATCAGCTATGTGACTTTGAACAGGTTAGTAAGACTCAGTTTCCTCACCTACAAAAGAGGAAGGAGAGGATTTCTGTGAGGTTTAATGTGAGGCATCATGTATATAAAAACGGTATAACATAATAGTGATGAGGATCCTGACTTGGGATCAGATCCAGGCACAGCTTATTAGTTAAGTGACGTTGGGAATATTATTTAACTTCTCTGAGCTTCAGTGCTGCTGTGATTCATATGTCACAGGGCTGCGGGAGTTTCCGTGAGACTCTAGTACAGGGGTCAGCAAACTTCTCTCTCTCTCTCTCTCTCTCTCAATTTCAAAAACAAGGTCTCGCTATGCTGCCCAGGCTGGACTTGAACTCCTGGGCTCAAGCAATTCTCCATGCTTGACTAAACTTTTCTTTTTTCTTTTCTTTCCTTTCCTTTCCCTTTCTTTTCTCTTTCCTTTCCTTTCTTTATCTTTTCTTTTCTTCCTTTCTTTTTTTTTTTTTTTTGAGATGGAGTTTCATTCTTGTTACCCAGGCTGGAGTACAATGGCACAATCTCGGCTCACCACAACCTTTGCCTCCCAGGTTCAAGCAATTCTCCTCCGTCAGTCTCCCAAGTAGCTGGGATTACAGGCATGTGCCACCACACTGGCTAATTTTTGTATTTTACAGACAGAGTTTCTCCATGTTGTTCAGGCTGGTCTTTAACCCCTGACCTCAGGTGATCTGCCTGCCTTGGCCTTCCAAAGTGCTGGGATTACAGGCATGGGCCACTGCGCCTGGTCTAAATTTTTCTTTAAAGGCTAAAATAGTAAACATTTTAGGTTTTGCAGGCCATATGGTCTCTGTCACAACTACCCAAGTGTGCCCTTGTTGCACAAACGCAGTCACAGAGAATAGTTAAATGAATGGGTGTGGTTGTTCCAATAAAATTCTACTCACAAAAGCAGGTGGTGGGTCAGATTTTGTCCATGAGTCATAATTTGCCAATTCCTGCTCTGGTAGATGATCAATAAATGATAGCTCTAAAATATATGTGTATAAAAATAAAGAAACAACCTTTTTAATTAAGGTAATTGGTAACGGATGAGATAGAAAGTAAAAAAACATCAAAGATTCTAATCTTGGCATACTGAAAATAAAGAGTAAGAAGATCCAACTTCAGGATAATAGAGAAATTAAACAGAAGAGGCTATAATGTAAATCACTGTGTACAGTCACTGCTAGTTGCTAATTTTATATCCACTCTTAAGAGCATGAGAGAACCAAGTTGAAGAAAGCCAAGTGCTAAGAACGGCAGAGAAGAAAAGTTGAAGAAACCTAGGCGATTGACAGAAACCATGATGGATGACATCATGGAGCTGCTAGACCAGCCTGGGACCTCCCGTCTCTATGCTTCTTGGAACATGAGAAAAATAAACTGTATTTGATTATGTTCCTTTATGCAGGTTCTCTTCCATGCAGCTGCATATAATCCCTAAATGATGTCTATACCACATATTATCAAGTCTAGAATGCTGTAGATTTTAAGATGCCTCATTATTTTGTGCACAAATTATTACTAAGAAAACAAGTCTTACCAATTATGCTGTAACACAATGTCAAGACAGTCCTATTAGATATGTGAATCGGCCACACCTAGCTTTCTTACTTGTACATTTCTTTCGCTTATTCTGAAGGATTTTTCAGTTTCTCTGGACATCCATTTCATTACAGGAGGATAAGACATCCTTTTACACACATTTCAGTGACTAAACCAAATCTGCCTGTGGATATCTTCCTTTCATCGGTCCCACTTGGCTTTTGCTTTTCAAAACCACCTCATATTTTGTGCTTTGCACAAAAGCACCTGCCCCAGAGGGGCAAATGAGAGCTGAAATCCAGCCTGCACTCAAATATCCTGGCATGTGGCTGCCACCAAAAACAGATATGGAAACATTTTGTGACGCATCTGCCTGCAGAAAGACCTTCTTGTGGTTTGCACAGTGGGTCGGTGTGTGGTAGCTGTAGCCCTGTCACTGGAGTATGGTGGAGAGAAGGAAAGACGTGGTTTCTCACTTCATAGCTTTTCTAGGGAAGAGAGATCGTGAAGAATGGAGTGTGGTGATGGCTGTGAAGGAGGAGGTCTCAGGCTCTGGGACAAGCATGCCTAACATGGGTTGGGGAGGTGGTCAGGAAAGGCTGACACCTGCTGAGTGGGAGTTAGCTGGGTGAAGGAAAAGGGGTGGGAGCAAAGGCATGGCAGGAAGGGAGAACTGCATGTGTGTTGAGTGAAAAGAACATGCTGCAATTGAGGAAAGCATGAATTTATAAGAAGAATGTGAAGATGAAGATTTTAAATGATGAGAAAGGCCGGGCTCAGTGGCTCACACCTGTAATCCCAGAACTTTGGGAGGCTAAGGCGGGTGGGTCACTTAAGGTCAGGAGTTCAAGACCAGCCTGGCCAAGATGGTGAAACCCCATCTCTACCAAAAATACAAAAATTAGCCAGGAGCAGTGGCATGTGCCTGTAGTACCAGCTACTTGGGAGGCTGAGGCAGGAGAATGCTTGAACCGGGGAGACGGAGGTTGCAGTGAGGTGAGATCATGCCACTACACTCCAGCCTGAGTGACAGAACAAGACTCCATCTCAAAAAGAAAATAAAATGGATAAAATGATGAGAAAACCACATGTTGGCCGAAAAAATGAATGGATTTGAGAAATGTTTAGAAGGTGCAAGTGACAAAATAATGAGATTAGTCTCTCTCCGGGGAGGAGAGAAGGGTATGGGGAAGAATGGGGTGAGAGGAGCAAGGAAACAGCCTGGGAGAAGATAAGGAGAGAATGGATGGCCGTGCCATTTATTTAACTAGGGAACAAGAGCAGGTGCAGTCTAGGGACCAGATTTTTCCATTTTGAACATGTTGAGTCTCCTGCAATATCCAGCTGGAGACAGAAAGCTCTTTCCATTTCTCCTCACCCACCTCCAACCATGCTCCTCTTATTGCTATACTTCCTCTTCCATGTTCTCCTTCCCCTCCTGAGTCCAAGGCCTCCCAACCTCAGGTCTTCAATTCCCATCAAAGAAAGCAAACAAAAAAAAATTTTTTTTAACCAAATAAATGAAAATGATTAATACTCCCCAGAGAAGACATTCACAAGACATGTAGCAAATATTTCATATCAGAGTCTGAAGCATCTGCAGTTGGATTTTGTCCTCTGATCTGGAGCTTCTCCCAAATGATGGGTGGGTAATTAACCCTGTACCTGCTGAGGAAAAACGGTCTCTAGTGGGATCTTTCTCAGAAGACAGCAAGAAAGTAACTGACGACAAATTCTAACTTTCTCTTTAGAGCCACCAGAGATTCCAGTCAAAGGGTACATAAATCACAACACAGCTGAATTAGATCCATGGTTTTTACATGGTGTTTAGCTTTTGTCTAAGGATAGGTTCCTTAGAAGTAAAACCTGAGATGGAGATTCCCGTGCAAGTAATCGTGGAGGAAGCGCACCAGGGGAAAGGGAGGAAGGGAAGCAGGATAGGGCGGGGGGAAAAGCTGAACAAGGATGTGGTCTCAGATAGAGCCCTGGAGTCAAACTGCACTGCAGAGTATGTAGATTTTGAGGCAAGGGACCAGCCCTTTGTACCCTATCAATTGGTCATCGCCTGGGGGCTTCTGGGTGGCGTTGTAACTTCTAGGAGAAGGCAGCCTCACGCGGAAGGCAATTCTCTGGGTCAGGGGCAGCTATGGGTCATAACCAGGAAAATCTCACAGCAGCTGGGGGGATGGGTTCACCAGGTCTGGTAAAGGGAACCTGGACAGGGAACCAATGGCTTTCTTCAAACAACAAACATACACAGTCACCTGAGTGCACACATACATGCATACACACACGCATGCACACATGCACACGTGCCACACACACGTGCACACACACACATTCACACCCACCGCTGATAGACAGCCCTGCCTGTGATTCTGCCCTCGAGTCACAGAAAATCTTTTGGCTCCTTACCACCTCCAGTAGGAGAGAAAATTCACCCGTTCGCATGAGAAACTTGTAGGAGTAAATAAAAAACACTTTGCTTAGTTAATAAATGTCTTAAAATGTTAGAAAAGTAAACAAATTAGTTAAGATCATCATCATCTCACAAGGAAATCAAGAACTTAACGCAGACTTTAAAAACCCCATCAATGAAGGAGAAAAAGGAGAGAAAACATAGAGATACCTCTTACAAGGAGATGCGAAAAAAAGCGGACTAGGTCATTTATCAGAGTTAATGCATATTGGGTGCTTATTAAAGATTTGTCAAATTGAATGAAATGAAACTGAATATCCCCCTGCAAAGCATCATATACTGGATGTTTGACTTTTAAAATTGCTATTAAAATACTTAAAACCTAAAGAGACAAGCAAACCAAATGTGAAGGTAGCAGTTTCCACTGGTCATCTACCAGCCTCCTGCCCAGTGAAATGCTCTTCCAGAGTTCCATGAGAATTGCCATACGGTCACAGAGCACTTTAGGGCATTAAGAATCTGAGAAGTCTTGAAAATAAATAAACTCATGGAAATATTTTAAACTGATGCTTCTCAAACATATATAATTGCAGAATTCATTCAAGTTAACTATTAATATGCTGTTACGGGTTGATTGGGACCCCCCCAAAATTCATATCTTGAAATCCTAACCCCAGTACCTCAAAATGAAACGTTACTTGGAAACAGGTCTTTACAGAGGTAATCAAGTCAAATGAGGTCATCAGAGCAGGCTGCATTCCAAAATGAATGCTATCCTTACAAAGAGGGGAAAATTTGAACACGGAAACTAGCACAGAAGGAAGAACTGTTAAGAAAATAGACATCCACAAGCCTAGGAGAGAAGCCTGCCACAGATCCTTCCCCTCTCAGAAGGAACCCACCCTGTTTGGACTTGCAGCACAACTGTGAGACAGTCCATTTCTTTAAGCCACCCAGCTTGTGGCACTTGGTTGCAGGAGACCCAGAAAACGAATGCCCAGGAACACACTTAGGGAAAACACTGAGGACGGGATGGGATAGCCTGCCTGATGGACCATAAAAAAGTAAGAGTCACTATCTCATTATGTGATTTCAAAGTAGAATAAATAAAATCATTATGTAATCATAAAAGGTGTAATAAACAAGGGTCTGAGAATAGCAGAACATCATAAAAGGGGAAAAAAATAGGCAGAAACAGAACGATAATTTGAAATGTCAGTGTTTCATAGAACAAATCAGGCATATTCAGATTTGATGAAGGAAGTGCAGAGTTGATGAGTGTAATAAAATAGGTAGAATTAGCAGTCATGTATTTGATAGAATACATGATAGAATCATATCAGAAGCTAATATACTTTTTCCCATGAATGTGTCATCAAAAATTTCAAATAAAGCACAAAAATTTCCTCATATAAAGAAAAAAAAAAAAGACAGATTCTCCGCACTACCTTCCCAAAGTAAAAGGGATACAATTTGAGATGAAAAACAGTATCAAATTCTTTAAAACTTTAAACTGATCTCCTAAATAATAACCTACATTAGAGAAGAAATCTACAACATAACCCCAATATATTCTAAAAAATATATGGTCGTATTATATAATGCACATACACTGATCAATAATATGTAAAGTTACGTGTATAGGTTATGCATAATCGTTGAGCAATATACAAGGAAATGTATCTAAATAATCATGTCATCTTTGTGTTACACAAGTGAGACACAATTTTTCTTACTTTCTTAATTTTCTAAATTATCTCCTTTTTTGTTTGGTTTTTTTTTTTTTTTTTGAGACAGAGTCTTGCTCTGTTACCCAGGCTGGAGTACAGTGGCGCCATCTCAGCTCACTGCAACCTCCGCCTGCAGGGTTCAAGCGATCCTCCTGCCTCAGCCTCCCAAGTAGCCGGAATTACAAGCACATGTCACCACGCCCGACTAATTTTTTGTATTTTTGTAGAGACGGAGTTTTGCCATGTTGGCCAGGCTGGTCTCAAACTCCTAACCTCAGGCACTCTGTCCGCCTCGGCCTCCCAAAGTCCTGGGATTACAGGCATGAGCCATTATACCTGCCTATCTCCTTTTTAGAAAGGAAGAAAGGCATCAAAAGAGCAGGAAAGGGGGAACTAACACAGCAAGCATAAAGTAGGAAAAAACCTATAGAATCAGTAACAGAAGGTTCTTTGACAACTTTTTAGCGTTAATCATAGAAATTAAAGGAAAACCTAAATTATTAATATGCAGTATAAGAAAAAGCTATAATTCAAACCAAAATTTTTTATTTCACTAAAATGGAGAGATATTTTTTCAATTGTATGTTAAAACTCTTTACAACTGGCCAGGCACAGTGGCTCACACGGGTAATCCCAGCCCTTTGGAAGGTCGAGGAAGGTGAATCACTTGAGGTCAGGTGTTAGAGACCAGCCTGGCCAACATATAGAAAAACTCCATCTCTACTAAAAACACAAAAATTAGCCGGGCGTGGTGGCGCATGCCTGTAGTCCCAGCTACTTGGGAAGCTGAGGTAGGAGAATCGCTTGAACCCAGGGGGCAGAGGTTGCCATGAGCTGAGATTGCAACACTGTACTCCAGCCTGGGTGGCAGAGTGAGGCTCCATTTCTGAAAAACAAAACAAAACCCAAAAAACTCTTTACAATGAAAATGAAATGAACTAGTTTTCAAAAATATAAAATATAAAAGCTAATAGAGCTAGCAGAAATACAGTCTTTATTCCCACTGATTGCAGCTTCCTGCCTCATGTCTTCAGATTTCCTAAGAACTGCATTAAAAAGTAGTCTATAGGCACCAGTTACCTGAGTTTGTTCCACCCTTGAGTGAAAAACTAACACGAGATGACTAATTATAATACACTGTTTATACTAGAAGGAAAAGCTAACCTAAATAAATAGAAAAAAAAAAAAAGAAAGGAGAAAAAAGGCACTTGGCCCTGCTGAATTTGCAGATCTTTCAAATAACAAAGATTTGTGTCACATGTTAATGGTTGCAAAAAATTGAAAAAGGCAATACGTTTCTGAATTGATTTTATAAATGAAACATGGATTTATTTCCCAATCCTTAGACCAATATCAGAAAGAGAAAATTATAATTTTCAGTATAGATGCAAAGGAAGAAAAGGAGTAAGGAGGGCTGAAAAAGAGGGAGACAGGAGAAAGGAAGGAAGTGAGGAAGTAAAAGAAAGAAGGAAGAAAGAAAAAATGAAATTATTCCAAATACTTAAAAATAAATGGTCACTGCTGGGTGCGGCGGTTAACTCCCGAAGTCCCAGCACTTTGGGAGGCTGAGGCGGGTGGACTGCCTGAGGTCAGGAGTTCCAGATCAGTCTGGCCAACATGGCGAAACCCCCTCTCCACTAAAAATACAAAAAAATTAGTCAGGTGTGGTGGCACGCGCCTGTAATCCCAGCTACTTGGGAGGATGAAGCAGGAGAATTGCTTGAACTAGGGAGGTGGAGGTTGCAGTGAGCCAAGATCGCACACTGCACTCCAGCCTGGGCAACAGAGCGAGACTCTGTCTCAAAAATAAATAAATAAATAAATAAATAGTTACCGATGATGAAGGAAAGTTTATTCCAGAATGCGAGGTTGATATAAGACATAAAACATTATCAAGATAATTCATCATATTAACAAGGCAGAGTAAAAATCATATAATTATATAGACAGGTACAAAAAAGTATTTGATTAGATACAAAATATTTTCTTGATTAAAACCCTAGGAATTCTTCTTCTTAATATGATAAAGAGTATATACTTAAAACTGATAGTAACTATCACACATAGAACATTGGAAACGTTCAGGCTGGGTGTTGGGGCTCGCACTTGTAATCTCAACACTTTGGGAGGCCAAGACAGGAGGATCGATTGAGACCAGTAGTTCAAGACCAGCCTGGACAACATAGTGAGACCCCCGTTTTGACAAAAATTGAAAGTATATCAGCCGGGCATGGTGGTGTGCCTATAGTCCCAGCTACTTGGAGGCTGAGGTGGGAGGACTGCTTGAGCCCAGGGGTTTGAGAACAGCTGGGAAAATATAGGAGGACCCTGTCTCTACAAATTTTTTTTAAAAATTAGCCAGGTGTGGTGGTGGGTACTGGGTTCCAGCTACTTGGAGGCTGAGGTGGGGATGATCACTTTAGCCCAGGAGGTCAAGGCTGCAGTGAGCCATGCTCACACCACTGCACTCCAGCCTGGTGACAGAACAAGACCCTGTCTGTAAAGAAAGAAAGAAATACCCTTAGGATCCATCTTTTAAATTAGGTTGTTGCAGTAAATTAAAATGGAGACCAGACCTGAAGAATCCCTGAGCAGACAAAGCCATTAGGCCCCATGAATGACTTAAGCCTTGCTTGATTTGTTGACAGAAGCCAAACAGCTTGAGCAAGGTGTTGAAAATACTTATGTCAAAGAAAAATAGAACTTAAGCTCAACCAATCGGAAGCAGCCAGCAAAATTAAATTATATAACTAGGGACTTTCCAGAGGGATAGACCAAATAAGGCAACTTTATAACTGTGACCAAATAATTTCTTTGTATTACTTCCAAATTCACTCTGTAAAAGTCTGTTCTTGACACTTCTTCAAAAAAGCCCAAAAACCTCTTTTGGTCTGGTGCTTTCCAATTCATCAATTACCATTTGCTCAATTAAACTCTTTAAAATTTTATTGTTTGTTTCAATTAACCTTTTAACAAGCTAAAATTGATTCCTATTATAAAAATCTGATATTTTTATAGTTATGCAAAATCTGTATATTTCATACAGTTATTTAAAAAAAAAACCTGTATAATTTTATACAGTTGGGACTGTATATAGGTAAGTGTACTAACAATAGTTATATATAGTGGTATGCCTTTCCAGAAAGCAGTCAGGCAAGATTTGAAAGAATTATGAAGCCAGGCATGATGGCTCACACCTATCATCCCCCCGTACTTTGGGAGTCTGAGGTGGGAGAATCGCTTGAGCCCAGGAATTTGAGATCAGCCTGGGCAACACAGGGAGATCCTGTCTCTACAAAATATAAAAAAATGAACTGAGCATGGTGGTGCATGCCTGCAGTCCCAGCTACTCAGGGGGCTGAGATGGGAGTATTACTTGGGCCTAGGAGGTCGAGGTTGCACTGAGCCAAGATCACATCACTGTACTCCAGCCTGGGTGAAAGAATGAGACCCTGTCTGAAAAAGATAAAATAAAATAAAAAGCAGTATAAGATGATTTCTCAAGTTGACAAAGTAAAAATAATTTAGATACATAATCCCATTCCCCCCCAAAATTCCAAATTTTAAAAATAATTCATACAAGAATGTTCATGGCGACATTTTAATAGCAAGATTTTAGAAACAGCAGCCACACATACGCAAATGCTCAACAGTGAGTGATGGCTAAGCCAGGTGACTGTAAATGTCACGTGAAGTCTCTCCTGTCTCTTACATTCCCTGACTTAGCGAATAGCAGCACCATCCAAACAGTAACCCAGCAGAGAAACCCAGGACTTCTTCCTTTATCTCATTCCAGCCCTTCCCCATGTATTACCTTCCTAACTTGTCTCTGCCTCCAATGTCACCCTCCTCCAACTCATCTTCCACAGTGGTGCAACAGTGCTAATTCTGAAATTCAAACCTCCTCCTCCCCGTCTCCACGACTGCCTATAAGTTAAAATCCAAACACCATGGCGTCCAAAGTCCTCCAAGACCTGACCCTACCTACCAGTTTGTTTCTTCACTCTCACACACCCCATTCACTAGCCATCTGGACTGTTCACAGTTCAACGAGTCCATCATGCTCTTTATAACCCTGTGCCCTGCCTAGTTTGCCTCCCCTGGACTTCTTGTCTTCCTGAGAGACTTCTCATCTTTTAACCTTAACTCAAGTCTCAAGTCCTCATGTGCCCCTCCTAAGGTATGCAGAAATGTATGATTTTATTTATTTTCTTTCTATTATATTATTTCTGCTAATAATAGGGGTAGTGGAGTGGGAGCAACCCAACTTGTCCATTAAACATAATTCTGTCTCTTTAGCTTTAAAACTGTTACTTTAAGGAAGACAGAGAAACTCCTCTTGAGAATGGAAGATCCAACATTTCATGAAACAGTATTTCATGAACTTTCCTTTCTTTTCTTTTTTTTCTTTTTTTTTTTTTGATACAGAGTCTTACTCTGTTCCCCAGGCTGGAGTGCATTGGCGCGACCTCGGCTCACCGCAACCTCCGCCTCCCAGGTTCAAGCGATTCTCCTCCCTCAGCCCCCCGAGTAGCTGAGAGGCGTTTGCCACCATGCCACCACCCCCGGCTAATTTTTGTATTTTTAGTAGAGATGGGTTTCACTCTATTGGCCAGGTTAGTTTCGAACTCTTGACCTCAAGTGGTCTGCCCACCTCAGCCTCCCAAAGTGCTGGGATTACAGGCATGAGCCATAGTGCCCGACCAATTTTTTTTCTTTTCAAAGGAACTCATGCACTTCCATGCTTCCCAAGATGGCATCTGGATGCAGAAAAAGACACCTCTTCATTTCAGTGAGGTGACATGCTTCAGATTCCTCCCTGTCTGTGCTGACATGTTATTTGCCTTAGTAGGTTTCTGAAAATCCTGAAGTGGTAGCTGCTGAGATGTGGTTTGCCCAGCTTGGTTTGTTTTAATCATTGTGATGATGTCAGCTGCAGAAATCCAAGACCTGTGGCCTCGCTGGTTGAGAAGCCCTATATTCTGGAGCCTCCTCATTTCTGAGCCCAGGAGGTTTTTCTGGCCTCCATCCTACCACTTTTTGCAGCCCTGCACTGAGGCTGCTGGAGCTTCTGGGTGTCTTCAGTGCTGAGTGCAGGCTGTAGGCACCTGGTGCACTGTCTCACACCCCTATATTTAGATTTGTCCTCTGCCAGTGCTATTCTACTGTTCCCGTGTCACATGGGATGTGGTGATGTGATGACTTACCCCCAAATAATGCCTCAAAGAAGCAGGAATCTACCCCAGTATTCTGCGTTGCCACAAAACTACCTGGGTGTTCCTACACCCTCCTCAATTCTGAAGGGGGAGTCCCACATTCATCAATAAACTCTTGCCCTTTTTCTCCTCTCTCCTGGGTGCCTTCTGTTAGCGCTAGAATGGATTTCTAATCTTCTTTCCTGATTTGCAAGAGCCCTCTACATCAGTGAATATAAATCGCCTGAGGATCCTATTAAAATGCAGACTCCAATTCAATCATTCTGGAATGTGGCCTGAGAGTCTGCATTTCTAACAAGCTCCCCTGGTGATGCCAACCAGGCTGGTCAATAACCACCCTTTGAGAAACAAGCCTGATCAATCCTTCTCTTTCATGAGATTGCATTTACTTCCCGTCTGCGGGGGCAATGACAGCTGGCAAGGTGCAGGGAAAGAAAATAGGTGAGCAACGGGAAAATACGTCGGGAGGTGCTCCAGGAACGCCATCTCAATTACTCAGACCACCACCACCTTTTCCTCTCCCGATGGAACCACTGCTCGTTTGTGGGGACTCCGCATAGGCGACAGAAGTTTCAGTCACTGCCTGCATATTTGATGAAATGTGTTCCTCCCTAACTATACCATCATTTTCTTGAAAGCATAGAGCAGAATTCCCAAACTGATGGCGACCGGCTGCATATGGCCCCACAGATGTTTTGTTTTACCATCACAGTGTTTTTAAGATACATGAGTTGGTTGCCAAATGTAAAGCGCTGATCCTCAACCCCATCTGCACACGAGAACCGCCCGGAACACTCTCCGAAACATGTCAGTGTCTGAGTCCCGCCCCCTTAACGATTGGGCGTCAGCCTGCCTGGGAAGGGTCCTAGATGTCAGTATTTCTTTTGAGAAAGCTTTTTACTTTAGAACAGTTTTAGATTTACAGAATTATTGCAAAGACAATACAGAGTGTTTCCATATAACCCACATTCAGATTCCCTCTTATTAACATCTAACATTAATATAGTACATTTGTCACAATTAATGAACTCATATATATATATATATATATATATATACACACACACACACATAATTTTTTTTTGAGACAGAGTCTTGCTCTGTGTCCCAGGCTGGAGTGCAGTGGTGCCATCTCGGCTCACTGCTACCTCCACCTCCCAGATCAAGCAATTCTCCTGCCTCAGCCTCTCGAGTAGCTTGGATTACAGGTGCCTGCCACCTCACCCAGCTAATTTTTGTATTTTTAGTAAAGATGGGGTTTCACCATCTTGACCAGGCTGGTCTTGAACTCCTGACCTCGAGATCCACCTGCCTTGGCCTCCCAAAGTGCTGGGATTCCAGGCATGAGCCACCATGCCGGGCCTGAACTGATATTTATACATTATTATTAACTAATATCATACTTTACTCAGACTTCCTCAGTTCTTCCCTGATGATCTTTTCTGCTCCAGGATCCCATCTAGGACACCACATTCCATTTAGTTGGTGTGTCTCCTTAGGCTCTTCTTCGTCATCACAATTTCTCAGTCTTACCTCAGATTTGATGATTGAGACAGTCTTAGGGAGTATTGGTCAGGTGTCTGTAGAATGCCCCTTATATGGGATTTAATTTTTTTTCATGATTAGACTGGGAAAGCCATCAGTACTTTTTAAAAGATACCCTGGTTATCCTAATGTCCAGCTAGTGTTAAGAACCATTGATTTTAAGGATGTGAAGAGTTCATGTAATTCTATCACTTTGGGAGGCTAAGGTGGGAGGGTCACTCAAGGCCAGGCGTTTGAGGGCAGCCTGGGAAACATAGCAAGACCCTGTCTCCACAGATAAATAAAATCTGTGTTACTAAAAAAAGAGTCTGCATGAAATTTCAGACTCTGGCTTCGCTTGACTGTGGGGGGGAGATCTGACCACATGGAGACTGCAGTCTTCCATGGAAATAACAGATTGGCCATGAGAAGTGGCTGTCAGCACCCTACAGTACTCCACAATCAGCTTTGCTACTGACCCTCATCTTCTGAAATTCCACCTCCCACGCAGACCTTAACTCCATCATCTTTTATGCATAGCACCTACAATGCTGCCTGACACTTGATAAATGACTAGATGAATGAATGAATGAGTGAGTGAATTTATAAAGAATAAATGTGTAGCTGGGCACGGTGGCTCATGCCTGTAATCCTAACACTTTGGGAGGCTGAGATGGGCAGATCACCTGAGGTCAGGAGTTCAAGACTAGCCTGACAACCATGGAGAAACTCGTCTCTACTAAAAAATACAAAATCAACTGGGCGTGGTGGCACATGCATGTAGTCCCAGCTACTTGGGAGGCTGAGGCAGGAGAATTGCTTAACCCAGGAGGTAGAGGTTGCAGTGAGCCAAGATTGCACTCCAGGCTGGGCAACAAGAGCGAAACTCAGTATCAAAGAAAAAAAAAAGAATAAATGTGTAGTTACTGAAAATGTCAAATTTATATATATGTATATAATTAGCTGAGTGTGGTAGCATGCAGCTGTAGTCCTGGCTACTCAGGAGGCTGAGATAGGAGGATGACCTGAGCCTGGGAGTCAAGGCTACAGTGAGCTGTGAGTGTACCACTCCCCTTTAGCCTGGATGATGAGAATGAGATACTGTCTCAGAAAAATTAAATACTGGGCCAAATATTGCAGATTGGTTTACTCAACATTCATTCTAACCCACTTCCTATGTAATAGAATCTTGAAAGCTAAAAACTGCATTTCCCAGACTCCTGTGCAGCTATGTCCCCTCTTGGGAAGGTAGTCAGCTGGTGCAAAAGTAATTGCGGTTTTTGCCATTACTTTTTTTTTTGAGATGGAGTCTAACTCTGTAGCCCAGGCTGGAGAGCAGTGGCATGATCTTGGCTCACTACAACCTCCGCCTCTCGGCTTCCAAGTTCAAGCAATTCCTCCGCCTCAGCCTCCTGAGTAGCTGGGATTACAGGCACAAGCCACCACGCCCAGCTAATTTTTACACTTTTAGTAGAGATGGGGTTTCACCATGTTGGCCAGGATGGTCTCAAACTCCTGACCTTGTGATCTGCCCACCTCAGCCTCCCAAAATGCTGGGATTACAGGCGTGAGCACTCTTTCAGAGAGGTTTTCTCTCCCAGGCCAGCTGTCACTCTAATCTGCCCTCCCCACTCAGATCCCAGCTGGACACATGGCTCACTGGTTTTTCTGCTACTTTATAAATGCAGTTAAGAACTCCATCTCTCACACTTTGAGGACAGAACAGAGTAAGCTGGGCTACACTGAGCTTGGAGAAGGGGAAGTGGAGGTCTGGCTAAATATGTGTGAAATCTTGATTTTTTTCCCCTAAGGACAGAAGTAAAACAGAATGTATACACTGATTACAACTACTTATTCCTTCACTCATTTTATAATGAATATAGAATATGACCAGCAATGTTCTGGACACTTGATCTTATTTACTTTTCACAGAAACCCTGGGAGCGAAGTACTGTTACCTTCATTTTATAAACAAGGAGATCAAAGCTTAGAGAAGTGAATTATCTTGATTGGGTGCTGTAAGAAATCAAAATAGATGCATCTGAATCTAAGGCTGCATTCTTTCCACTTCATTATTCTGCCTCCTCCATGCCAGTCTGCAACTAAAGACACTGTGTCCTAGAGAATATTGCCAGGCTTTTTTTTTTTTTAGACAGAGTCTTGCTCTGTCAGCCAGGCTGGAGTACAGTGGCATCATCTCGGCTCACTGCAACCTCTGCCTCCCAGGTTCAAGTGATTCTCCTGCCTCAGCCTCACAAGTAGCTGGGATTACAGGTGCCCCACCACCACCATACCCATGCCAGTCTTTATCACGTAAACCTTGCAAATGCAGAGCATAACCACAGCAGTCACTCAACAGTTGCTGAAAGCTGAAGTAGGCTGTCCAGCTTGGAGGAGGGCATGGGAGCTATTATGAATCTATGAATTTAATGCTTTTCAGTAGATCTTTCTGGAGCGTATATCCAGCCATAAGAAATACTTGACAGTGCAATAAGAATATGTGCCTTCGCTATTTTTGTCATTTACATGACCTATTCTTGCTGCGGAGAGGGCTTAATGCCAATTACTGCTTCTCTAAGAGAGAAAAACATTTTCTCTTACCATTGTCACCTGCTCAGTCTTTGACTAAGACTGTGCGGTCTTCAGCAATATCTGAAGCAATATCCAGTTAATGGAAATCACAGTCTAGGGGAAATTGGAGAAGAGAGGAAGTTGCCAGAAATTTTTTCCAGACCACTGGATCCTCCTAGAACTAATTAGCTTGAGGCATGTGAGGAAGAGAGATTGTGTATATCTTATGGTCAGTAGGAGTATAGGCTAGGCACCAACTGATGCCCTCCCAGGATGAAGGCACTTCCTCCCCCAGACAGAATTAGCCTCTCCCTCTGCTCTGCCCGCACCGCACTGGAAACATATCTACAAATTCACACTTACCACACTTGAGTTTACATGTCTGCCGCCTCAGGATCAGGAATGCTGTCTTTTCATCTGTCTCTATATCAAAACTCTTTCAGGGTTGGTGGCAAAAGACAAAAACTAATTCAAACTGGCTTCAGCCAAGAAGCTGGGGTGGGAGGAGAAAATCTATTGGCCCATGTAATTGAAGAGTTGAGGGCTCAGGGCCGGATTGACCTAGCCTGGATCTAGCGGCTCTAATAATATCCTCAGAATTCCATTTTTCTCTGTCTTAGCTCTGCCTCCCGCAGTGAGGGTTTATTTTAGGCACTCTGTGGTGGCTCCTGGCCATTCCAGGCTCACGTCACCCTCTCAGTTAGTAACCCCAGGAGGAAAAGATCTCATTGGTACTTCCCACTTAAGTCCTTGGTTCATCGCTATTGGAGAAAACTGAGTGACTCATTCACTACCTGAATCACTAGCAAGCAAAATTCAGCGCCGTCATTGGCCAGCCCTCAGTCCCATGCTCTGGCCTGGAGCTGGGGGTGGAGCCTGTCTAAGTCACGCCCACTAAGCAGCGATGGGTGGGCGTGGCTCCCTAAAACACATGCAAGAGCTACTAACAAGTAAACGTGGAATGGATGGTAAAGGACCAAGACGACACGTGTTCCCGCAGCAGCCCCACTGTGAAATATGGGGGCTTGGCACACGATGGGAACCAGAAGTCTTTCTTCAGTTTATTGTTGAAGAAGGAAGTGCTGCCCGATGCAGACTTGGGCTTAAAGGTGCTCTGACCCAGGCACTGCTATATAGATGGTGTTGGTGAGAGACGCCCATTGTGGTTTTCTCTGCTCTCTTACTACTCTCCTCCGTTATTGTTTCTTTTTTGTTTGTTTTTTGAGATGGAGTCTCCTTCTGTTACCCAGGCTGAAGTGCAGTGTCGCCATATCAGCTCACTGCAACCTCTACCTCCTGGGTTCAAGCAATTCTCCTGCCTCAGCCTCCTGAGTAGCTGGGACTACAGGCACACACCACCACGCCCAGCTAATTTTTTGTAGTTTTAGTAGGGACAGGGTTTCACCATGTCGGCCAGACTGCTCTCGATCTGTTGACCTCGTGATCTGCCCGCCTCGGACTCCCAAAGCGCTGGGATTACAGGTGTGAACCACCATGCCCAACCTCTTCTCTGAGTCTCTGACTCAGCCGGGTAAGCTGCACTTGATCCTGCGTACCTTCCTCTGTTTCACAGCATGCCATATGTTTTCCAATCATGACTAGTCTATCCTCTGTCAACTGAGAAACAGCTCTCTAGAAGGCAGGGCCCAAGTTTCCTCCTCTTTGGTCTATGCAACTCAACTGGAACTGAGCTGCCTTGAGGAGACCTAAGTTGGGCCAGATGCATTGTTACACCAGGGTGAAGGACGGGAAGCAAAAGAATGCCAAAAGTGAAATTTTATCCTACACAGCTCCCATTCCAAGCAGCCCATGACCTCTTTTCCACAATTTATCTGGATGATATCCTAAGAATAAATCCAGTGGCCTTTCAAGATGGCAGCAGTGGCTAAATAGTTACAGTGTTGCTGGTAAATTTCCATCTCACAGTGTTTTGCCAATTTACCTAGGGTATATTGTGCCCTGAGACAGTTAAGTCCATAGCTAAACCCTGTATAGCATCTATAAGAAGATACACTCTTTTCCAGGCTGTTGTGATTTTGGAGGCAGTCTTTGACAACTCCCAAAAGAACGTGGGGTTGATGGAATCTTCCTATATTATTAAACTTCTATGCTAAATTAACATGGCAAGATACTAGCAATCCTCTTTGTTTTCCTACACTAATGAATTAATTTTTCCTATCCTTTTAAAAAATCAATGCCCTCATTTAAAAATTTACATTGTATATAATAACAATTACTGGCTTTATCATAAAATTTGTGTTACACAAGATAAAATAGCCAATTTCCTATTTTCATAATCGATATCCTTTTAAATAAACATTAAATTTAGGACTCAATTAGATATATAATCCAGTTCAGGCTTCCTATGTAAACCTTGGAGTAACTAACAAACTTTCCATTTCTTATGCATTCCAAGTAAGAACTTTAAAAAGAAAATAGTGAAATAATTCATCTAGGACAGGAAACTTTCATGAGTACCTTAGGATTTGCCTTAGAATATTGCTTTAGTATACTTTAGTTACAGCAAACTGAAAGTAAAATATAGTGTTGCTTACAGTAAGTGGTGTATCCCATACGCGTGCAGTACATTTTGCAATCTTTATCTTGGTGATCTTTATACCGACAAGGAGAGTTAAGAAGGTTATTCAATGAGTTCATTTTACAGATAAAGAAATTGAGACACAGAATAATTGTGTTTCTCAAAAATCACATATGTCAAAGATAAAGCTGGGAATCAACTCCAATCCTTTAATTATCAGTCAGTCCAGAACCTTACCAACTCATATTTTTAGAAGCTAAGACCCATCTAGCTTGCTCATTGACCTTTATTCTACATGCTGTTATTCTTTTCTCTCTTCCTTGAAATTCTGTTCCTATTTGCTTCCCACATATCAATTCTCTTCCTGACACCCCAACTTTTTTTTCTAATCCTTAGTTGCCTCTTGGTATAAATTGATTTCCTGTTTGTGTTCCTAAAGCTCATGAACGCATTCATTTTACCACCGAAAAGACATGAGTCCAAATCCTTGTACCATACGTTGTAATGCAGTCAAGTTGTTAAACAGAGCAGAAAATGTTGCAAAAATGAAAATGCAAAGTTGTACCAGTACCCAGTGTGCAGGTTTTATGCTCCCCACTGCTGATTTCCAGAAGGCATGTGTCTGTCCTTCCCCGATGTGTTTAAATTTGACAAATTTACCTTGTTTCAGCCAGTGTTAAGTAACTATTAATTTCCCAAGAGAATAACTTCCCTTAGGTGTTATAGGAAAATGTCTCTGCCATGCCTCATCATGGCTAGGTGACAAAAGAGTTGAATCTTTGGTTTTAAAATATGCTTTTGACAAGCACAGTGCTTCCTCTGGCTTGCATGCAATACCAAGCTCTTTTCTTGATCACTTCATTTGTTCTTTAACCTAGTACAGCTTCCAAAAAGGGAAGCATTCATTTAGCATTGACTGCTTTCTAGGACTCTCTTCTAGGTGCTTTCTCCCCGATCAAAAATGTATTGTTGAAAATTAAATATAAAGAATAAAGAATCAATATTTGATTAGGTCTTTGATAAGAGGGTACAGCATGTTGATTGACAGCATGAGCTTCCAAGAGATGTGGATTCAGAGCTCAGCTCTGCTGCCTTGGGAAAGTCAGTTGATTTCCTGTGCCTATCACCTCCTCTATAAAACTGTGCTAATCATACCTACTTCCTAGCATCCTGATGAAGCTAAAATGAGATGATGTATGTAAAGTACTTATGATACTCAAGGAATAGCAATTGTTAGAGGGTATGTTTGAAACTAAATAAGGCTATTAATTGCCCTTGTGTTTATGAGAATATTCAAGGCAATTTCTTCCTGAGCATCAGTGATAATGTAAGCTCTGAATCATGTTCTGTGCATTTTACATATAGAGTATATATCAAGTGTAAGATAGCAGTTCACTAGGTTGTTTGATTATCATTTGAATGAGTATAAACAACTAGTTCTCTGTCCTGTGTGTGGTAGAGATTTATGGTTCCATGAGAAATTAGAAAATTGATTTTCCATCTTGCAGAGAGTTCCCTCCACTTCCTCTAGGGTCACAGAAAGGTACTGATGCTTCCTTAAAGCGTAAACAGCTAGGCTGGTTACTTTTTGAAAATCTTTGTAGATGTGATGGAATTGAATTTAGCTTTTGAAAACAGTCTGGTTGGAAACTCTGGGCAAATTAAGGTCAAAAAAATCCTCACTAAACATTGAACTAGGACTGTAGCTATCTAAGCCTTCAAGCCACATCCTTTGGCACCACTATAGCCATAAAATGGCTGAGCCCAAGGCCTTAGACGTAACCTAAACTCAGTTTCTCTTCCCATTGCCTTTATGTTTGGTATATTCTATAAATGTGCAGGAAACCCTGTGCTCCATCTGTATGAATTTACAACCAACAAGGCTGCTAGAAGAACCAGCAGGGCTTTATTCGTGAGCCTCTGAGTTGTTCCTTCAGGCTCACTCTGCTGCAGGTGTCAAGAGCCCTGCAGGGTCACTGCAGGTCAGAGGGCTGCGCTCCCAGCACTGATGGAGCTCATGAGTACATCCATTTCCTGTGTGAGTGGGGCAAAGGTCATTCACAGTGTCCTACCAGGTGGGATTCAGTTAGCTTCCATTAGACCAACAACCACCCATTAGCCACTGGCCCTCACCAGCTGGCCTACCTGTGGACAGGCAGGGCCATTGCAGTGCCATTGTCATTGCTAGGAATCAGGTCAATAGAATTCCTTAATGCTGGGGGACATGGGCGGTCCTGCCCACGTAAGTATGAAGGGAGACCTTCATCCTTTCATTATTGGGAACTGCAGTGTTAAGGGTGTATTAGTAATAAGGTAGGAAGAGTAAGAACATGTAATGACTCAGGAAGCAGGAATCAGAGAAATAAACATGAGGTCATGCCTGTTAGCTATTATTACAGCGCTTTTTTAAACCACAAAATGTATTCGTGTGTAGATAAGGGTAAAAAAGTCAACCAGTATCTATCAAGAAACAACTTGGATGGTGATATTGAGTTGGATGTGGTTGGAAGTACATTAGAAGTGTCTCAATTCTGCCCATCTTTTAAGATCCAAAGTACGTACCTTAGCTTCCAAAAGCCCACCAACATAAGAACCCTCCCTTACCTGACCCTTCATTCTATTTATCCTCTACCACAAATGTTTCACACTTTTTAAAGCCATAGGACTCTGTATTAGGGACAAAAATTCTGCAGAAACCAATATGGAAACCAGATATAAGAAGAGGGGTTCTGGCTGGGTGCAGTGGCTCATGCCTGTAATCCCAGAACTTTGGGAGGCTGAGGTGGGAAGATCGCTTGACCCCAGGAGTTCAAGACCAGCCTGGGCAACATAGTGAAACTCAATCTCGACAAAAAACAATATTAAAAAAATTAGCCTGCTGTGGTGGTGCACCTATAGTCCCAGCTACTCAGGAGGCTGAGGTGGGAGGATTGATTGAGCCTGGGAGGTCAAGGCTACAGTGAGGTGTGATCACATCACTACAACTTCAGCCTGGATGACAGAGCAAGACCATGTCTCACAGAAAAAAAAAAAAGAGGGGTTCTGGTAGATGCAAAGTGTCGTCACCTGGGCATCTTCTCTACTGACAGTCTAAGAAACCCTAGGGTACAATAAAACACACTTTGTATAGAACAAACTGTCTATATCATTACTTGGTAGTTAATCATACATTACCTTGTGTTTTTCCATGATTCTTGTGGATTTGCTAATTAGCTTACAAATTTCTAAGGGGCAAAGATTCAAATGAAAGACAACAGAATCAGCAAGAGGTGAGAGTTGAGGGATGGAGGTTCTGTGCCTGGCACCAGCACTGGCCATAGCTTACAGATGAGTTCATTCAGTGTGCTGGGCCTGTGAGGGCTGAACCCAACGATATGTAAGAAATGGAATCATAATTTCCGGTAGTACACAATAGCCCTAGTTTACACTTGCTGTAGATCAAACAATTATTTAGAATTGCTTTCACTCTCAAAAGTCTCCCAATTCAGACGATCAGTCACATGCTCTCCCTCTCTCGAAGGCTCTTTTTGATTCACGATGCCATGAATCACATATGTGCTACCCCCTATCCACTCACCCCACCCTAGGATCTAGCATAAGGTAAAGGGCATAGTGAGGACTCAGGATTTATTAAATTAATTCACCTTAAAGGAGCCCAAAACTCAGTTTAGAAGGTGATGAGTTATACGGATGAAGCGTCTAGAAATCTGTACAGTTCAGGAAAGGCTGATAATTTACAAGACATGTGAGAAGGATCACGTTTTCAGAACCCTGGGCAGCCATTCATTCCCATCAGAGCACATTAGATTTTGAACAACAGAGCCAGGGAGAGAGGCCAGATGAGGAATGGGCAGGCAGGCCACCTCGTGGAACATGTGATTGGGGCGAAGGAGTTACAAGGCGGTGGGTGTCGTGGGCAGAGCCTGGGCCCACTTGGCTGTCTTGCCGGTTGGCAGAACTCCACGGAGTGAGGCAATCGGCAGCAATCCAGTCAGGCAGTTGGTGTCAGTGAGGTCCATATGTGGATGGGACCAATAGCAGGGTGGGCAGCGTGGTAGGGGAAAGCCAGGCACTGGGTCCTGGGAACCCCAGGCAGCCTCCAGCCCTGGAGAAAGGGAGTACTGAGGCGAGAACAGGGCACCGAGGTTTAGTCAGGGACTTTCTGAAAGTTGGGGGAATGTGGAGGCTGTCATTTGGGCCGACTTGGCCACACGACATGCTGGGATCTCCATGGTAGGTGAGCACTGAAAGAATGAGCTAAACATTGGCAGTGACCAAGCAAGAGGGATTAATTTGGTTTTTGGCCCAGCCCCAAGGAAAGAAGCCAGCTGTCCAAACCACAAACTAGGGTCTGACACAGGCTGCTGCCAGTGTTCAAATCTGCCAGCAAGGGGCCGGATGCCGGTTTCTCCTGTCAGGCAGGAACCAGGCAAAACTGCAGGGGCAAATCCCATGAGCTATGGCAGGTCACTGGATATGGCAGGTCTTACCTAGGGTGATGGTTACTGTGGCGAAGGCTGAATGACAGCACAGACTAGGAGAGTCATGTCGAATCGTCGACAGCAAATCCAAAACTGGGTCATAAAATGAGTTTGACTGAGAATAAAGTTAAAGAGCCTGATAGGAAATCATGAAACTGGGAAACAAGTAGAGTGAACAATGGAGGATCCAGACGCACAGGATACCAAGCAGAGCATTCACAGCAAACTGCAGGCTTTTGTGCAAGCACCATACATGTACATAGTGACCTTAGACGCAGTAGTCGCAACATGGGCTGACATACATGTGCCTGAGCCATAAGCGGGGCTGACAGGGTGCAAGGCAACAGCACACAACCATCTCTAGATAGCGGCCACGCACGCAGTCAAGCAGCAGGGGGCTCATGGTTCTGGGATAGTCCTGGCCAACTGACTACAAGACTCCACCTAGCAGCTGGAGGGACCAGGCCCAGCCTTCAGGCAGAGGAGGTAGGCAAGGTCCCAGGAGGGACATGAGGGCCTCAGCAAAGTAAACAGGGGTCAGGGCAGAGCTTCAGTTGCAGGAATAAAAGTCAGGACTCGGGGCAGACACACAGTCACATAGACAGGGCACACACACCTGAGAGTTAGATGGGAAGCTGGAGCCTGTTGGATCCACCCCAGGTATACCTGATATTGGCCAGAGGCAGTGAGACTTTGGGGCAGCAGAATTGGATCTATGCTCTGGACTTGACCAGCTGGGGTTTAGTCTTGATTTTTAGTAGAGACCATTTACTGGCTGTGAGACCAACAGCTAGTTAATTAACATCTCTGAGCTGTGGTTGCCTCATTATAAGATGAGGATAACAACATATACTTGGCAACGTTGTTGTGATGACTCAATGATGCAATGTGTATGAAGTGCCAAGCTCAGTGCCTGGCACCATCATAGATGCTCCATAAACAGAGCTATTACTATCATTAAGACTAAATCCAAACCACACCTGTAGGGAGGGGATGCAGGGATGGTGCTTGACACACACTGCCGGGCTGGGCTGGATCGCCAGGGCAACTAGGGCATGCTGAGCCTGGGTGTGCAAGGCCAGATGGCACTGGAGGAGTCAAGGACTAGGACCAGACTGGGACCTACGGAAAAAGCACAGGCTATATTTCCCCAAACAGAAGGTCATTTTTCAGAGAAGGAACAGCTGGGAGGTGCTGATTTACTATTCTTTTTCTAGTTCGAGGAGTACTAAGCCTACAGGCAGAGTCCAAACAGCATTCGCAGAAAGAGGGAGGAGACATAGGATCAGGTAACCAATCAGCCCATTATGTAAAGAGCCAGTGTACCCTGTTATCCAAAAATTACCCCCCTCTCCTTCATTCAGGGGCAGTGCTCCTGCCTCAGCCTCCCAAGTGGCTGGTATTACAGGCACCCGCCACTGTGCCTGGCTAATTTTTTGTAACTTTAATAGAGACGGGGTTTCACCATGTTGGCCAGGCTGGTCTCGAACTCGTGATCCACCCGCCTTGGCCTCCCAAAGTGCTGGGATTATAGGCATGAGCCACTGCGCCCAGTCTTTTTTTTTTTTTTTTTTTTTGAGATGGAGTCTCACTCTCTCACCCAGGCTGGAGTGCAGTGGTGTGATCTCAGCTCACTGCAACCTCCACCTCCCAGGTTCAAGTGATTCTCCTGCCTCAGCCTCGCTAGTAGTAGTAGCTGGGACTACAGGTGCGCACCACCACATCTGGCTAATTTTTGGATTTTTAGTAGAGACGGGGTTTCACCATGTTCGTCAGGATGGTCTCAATCTCCTGACTTTGTGATCCGCCCGCCTCAGCCTCCCAAAGTGCAGGGATTACAGGTGTGAGCCACCATGTCCAGCCTACCATCATACATTAATTTGTTTAAGTTAAATATTTTTCTCCACAGGCATAATTGTTCCAAAGGTCACTGTTGCAGGAAGTAGAACAAATCGAATCACTCATAGTTCCTGTATCCAGGGCTTGATCTGCCTAGATGCCTACAACTCGTCAGGAGAACTTATGGAAGCATGGACCTTTCCCAGGCACAGGGCAGCTAGTGAAAGAGAAGAATCCTCTATAGGACTTTGAAGTCTTGGGAAGGAATTAGGAAAAGGTGGAAGCTCACGGAGTGTTTGTTCTCCTTTTCCTGCTGACAGTGGCGGGGTTTCATGGGATCTAGTGTATACATTAAGTTCTCTTTGTGCACAGAGGGCCTTGGGCAGCTTGAGAACCAGCACCTGGTTGTGAGGACGATAGTCTAGAAAGGGAGAGGGATGCTGGCTGGACAGTTTCCTCTCCTTAGGGCTCAAGCACCTGATGTGACCCTCTTCCTTGGTCTCCAGACTTCCCCTAAAGAAGCTAATACCGCTAATCCTTAGCTATAAAGCTGGCTAAGGTAGCTTTAAATTTAGGTGCCAGTGCCACAGTGGAAATGCATATGTGTGACTGGCATGCAAAAGCAGGGTTTTTGTTGTTGTTTATTGTTGTTGTTTTGAGATGGAATCAATCTCACTGTGGTGCCCAGGCTGGCTGCGAACTCCTGGGCTCAGGTGATCCTCCCACCTCAGTCTCCTGAGTAGCTGAGACTACAGGTGCCTGCCACTGCACCAGCTCAAAGGCTAGTTTGTCTGTTTAACCTGTGTGGTTAATACAGTAGCCCTACCCCTGTGTGCTCTGAGCCCTTGAAATGTGGCCAGTTTAAATTGAGATGAGCCATAAGTGTAAAATACACACCAGAGTTCAGAGACTCATCACGAAAAAGACAAAATAATGTGGCTAAATGCTGTGGTTCATGCCTGTGATCCCAGCACTGGGCCGCGGTGGGGAGGCATGCTTGAGCCCAAAAGTTCTAAGTTACAGTGAGCGATGGTCGTGCTAATGCTTTCCAGCCTGGGCGACACAGCAAGACCTTGTCTCTAAAAAACCAAAAAATAAAATAAACAAATAGACAAAAGAATGTGAAATGCCTCTTTAATAATGTCATATATTAATTCCATATTGAACTGATCATATTTGGGATATGTTGGGTTAAATAAAATATATTATTAAAATGAATTTTACTTTTTAAAGTTTTTACTGTGACTACTAAAAATTTTGAAATTCCATATTTTGTATTATATATTTTGTACGATAACACATATTCAAGTAGCATCTACTACTGTAATATAGATAATATACAGTCTAATATATAATGTAATACTCATGATATTTCTGTTAGGCAGCACTGTCTTAAACAAATGGATGAGTTTGTTTTGCCCGTGGAAACCCCACTGGAAAGCCCTGGCCACTCCCGTGGTGACTTATCAACCTGGTGGGTACCTGACCTTTGGCTGGTCACAAAAGAGTCAGCTCATCTGGGGGAGAGGCAGGGTGATGGCCCCAGGCAGCCAAAGATAACTGGAGAATCCCTCTATCCCTGCTGCTGGAATCTTTTAGAAGTGCTGTCTCAGCCAGGCTCAGTGGCTCACGCCTGTAATCTCAGCACTTTGGGAGGCCAAGGCGGGCGGATCACAAGGTCAAGAGATTGAGACTATCTGTCAACACGGTGAAACCCTGTCTCTACTAAAAATACAAAAATTAGCTGGGCATGGTGGTGTACACCTGTAGTCCCAGCTGCTCAGGAGGCTGACGCAGAAGAATCGCTTGAACCCAGGAGGCGGAGGTTGCAGTGAGCCCAGATTGTGCCGTGGCACTCCAGCGTGGCGACAGTGAGACTCTGACTGAAAACAAAAGGTGTTGTCTCTCTTCATGTCTGACACACAGGACACTTACGCAGCTGAGACTCTCTCCAAGCCCTTGTCTGCCTATCACCACCGAATGGCCACTGCCTGGATGTGGGGGGAACAGAAACTCGTAGCCCTCCTGTTTTTCACCTGTTGGTAGTCTGGAGGGGACAGCGTTGCCATTAAAACACCTTATGTTGTTTTTGCCTTGGAGAGTTCGAGGCTCTGAGTTGAGACTCTGTCATCTCGATCAATAAACCTGCTGTAGCTCCACCTCAAAAACGCAAAAAATCCCCTGTAAGACTCATAAAGGCACCAGCTTCACCTCGTTTCTTTATTCATTCAACAAATACTCCAGTAGCATCTCCTACTGGAAGAGAAGAGCTAACAGGACAGACATCTGGCTCTGTCTGCCAGCAGCCTTCCAAGAGTCCATCACTTCTTCCTACTTGAAAACCTGGCTTCACTTGCCCTCTAGACCTCCCTTTATCTCAGTTCTTCCTACCTCTTTCTTTCTTTCTTTCTTTTTTTTTTTTTTTGAGGCAGTGTCTCGCTCTGTCGGCCAGTCTGAATTGCAGCGGCACAGCCTCGGCTCACTGCAACCTCTGCCTCCCGGATTCAAACGATCCAACCGCCTCAGTCTCCCAAAGTGTTGGGATTACAGGTGTGAGCCCCTGCACCCAGCCAACAGTCTCCTAACTGATCTCCTTGCTATAATCCTTGTCTTCCTATATAGCCTATTCTTAGGTCAACTGCCAGAGTGATCCTCGAAAAATTTAAGTTACAGCAAATCACTCCCCCTCCTCAGAATGCTCCAACAACTTCCAGGTCTCTCTGAGTGAAATCCAAAGTATGTACCGAGTCGACCAGGCCTCATACACTTGCTGTCTCCAATTTAGCCACTCTGGCCTCCTTGACTTTCTCTAACATGCCAGCCATGCTTCTCCCACTCCGGAGCCTTTCAACTTCCTGTTGCCTCTACCTACAAAACTCTTCCTCCAGAGACCTGCGTGGTTTGACTCCTGACATCCTTCAGGTCTCTGCTGAGATGTCACCTTGGGGGAGACCTTTCCTGACCATCTCTCATAAAGCAGCACCCTGCCCCCTACCTTTCTATTCCCTTATCCTGCTGGATTGTTCCTCCCGGTGCTCATCTCCATCTCACATGTGGTGCATTCACTTGCGTGTCGATCGTCTGCCTCCACTGGAACGTCAGTTCCCTGACAACAGAGATTGCATCTTTTTGTTCATTCCTGCCTCCCAGCATTTGCTGGAATGTCTGGCACATTGTAAGTGCTCCATAAATATTTGCTGAATGCGTGAAGGCGAAGAAATGGTTCTCCTTTGTAAAGATGATAAGAGGCAGACAATAGACAAGTAAAAGAAAAAGCACCTATCATTACCAATGGCGGCAAGTGCTGTGAGGAAGCTGAGATGCAGTAACGGACAGCCTACTTTACATAGGTTTTCCAGGTAGTCAAAGGGGAATTTCTGAAACAAGTGACATTCAGGTTAGAATTAAGAGGAGGAGATTGGGAGAAGACCATTCTGGGCGGTGCGGTGTGGGGGGCGGGGAGGGGGTGCGGAAATAGCAAATTCAAAACTCCCGAGGCAGGAATGAGTTTGATGTCTTCAAACAATCAAGAGGGCAGGCCAGGCATGGTGGCTCATGTCTATAACCCCAGCACTTTGGGAAGCCAAGGCGGGTGGATCATCTTGAGGTCGGGAGTTCCAGACCAGCCTGCCCAATATGGCAAAACCCCATCTCTACTAAAAATACAAAAAATAGCCGGGCATGGTGGCGGGCGCCTGTAATCTCAGCTACTCGGGAGTCTGAGGCAGGAGAATCGCTTGAACCCGGAAGGTAAAGATTGCAGTGAGCCGAGATCACACCACTGCACTCCAGCCTGGGCAACAAGAGGGAAACTCCATCTCAAAAAAAAAAAATAAAAGGAATTGAGAGAGGACTCACGGGGAATGAAGAAAATGACAATATGTGATGTTGAAGGGATGTTTAGGCCAAATCGTAAAAGATCTGGTGGGCTGTGGTAGAGTTTAGATTTTCTTCACAGTTTTGTCTGAGGCTGGACCCGTTAGTAGCAAGTAGAGGAGAAAATCTGAGATAATATCCAGATGGTGGAATCTGGGTTTCTGGACCCTTAGCTTAAGCTTCTGCATAAAGTTTCTTAGATAGAAATAGAGTGGCCTTCAGAAGGCCCACAGAGTGATCCTCCCACAACAGGGCTTCCAAGACAGTAATTCCTGTAAAGCAAACAACAACCTTCTCCCTCTGTCAGAGCAGGTCCCAGCACTCAAACTCGCCTGTCAAGCGATCCCTCTCTCATTAGGTAGCTGGCCTGATCTCCACCTGCAATGAATTATCTCAGACGGCATTTCCAATCCAGTGGCCTGGTCCTTATTCTCTTCCCCTGCGTTTTCATAGTTACCCTGGGGCTTTTGCTTGTGTTGTTTCTCTGCAAAGAAATGTCCTGTGTTTCATCCACATGTCTAAAACCCAGCTATATTTCCAAGGTAACCATGAAATCAGGTATCTAGGCCTAGGTCATGGTCTAAAAGTTACTTTATTACTATGGTAGGCTGGATAATGGCCTCCCAAAAAGACTTCCACATCCTAAGACAGTGTGGTGATTCCTGAAGGATCTAGAATGAGAAATGCCATTTGACCCGCAATCCCATTACTAGGTATATACCCAAAGGATTATAAATCATTCTATTATAAAGACACATGCACACATATGTTTATTGTGGCACTGTTCACAATAGCAAAGACTTAGAACCAACCCAAATGCCCATCAATGATAGACTGGATAAAGAAAATGTGGCACAGATACACCATGGAATACTATGCAGCCATAAAAAAGATGTGTTCATGTCCTCTGTAGGGACATGCATGAAGATGGAAACCATCATTCTCAGCAAACTGACACAAGAACAGAAAGCCAAACACTGCATGTTCTCACTCATACATGGGTGTTGAACAATGACAACACACGGACACAGAGAAGGGAACATCACACACCAGGGCCTGTCGGGGGGTGGGGAGCTAGGGGAGGGAGAGCATTAGGAGAAATACCTAATGTAGATGACGGGGTGATGGATGCAGCAAACCACCATGGCATGTGTATACCCATGTAACAAACATGCATGATCCGCACATGTACCCCAGAACTGAAAGTATAATTTAAAAATAATTTTTAGAAAATGACTTCCACATCTTAGTCTCTGGAACCTGTGAACTTGACTTTATATGCAAAACAGGGCTTTGCAGAAGTGAATAAGGGTTGTGACTTGGGGAGACTATCCTAGATTATCTGGGTGGAACCTAAAAGCAATTACACATGTTCTCACAAGAGGAAGGCACAGAGAGCACAGACAGACAGGAAAGTAAAAGGCAATGTGAGCACAGAGGCAGAAACTGGAGGGAGGCAGCCACAAGCCAAGGCATGCCAGCAGCCACCCAAAGTTGGAAGAGGCAAGGCCCAGATTCCCTGCCCAGAGCCTGCAGAGAGAGTGAGTCTGACCCTGCCCACACCTTGATTTGGGCCCAGTGATCATGATTTTGGATTTCTGGCCTCCAGAAATGTGAGAGAATAGATTTCTGTTGCTTTAAACCCCCAGGTTTGTGGTCATTTGTTGCAACAGCTATAGGAAACGAATGCAATGACCTTGCCCTGTACCTTGGCATCTAGCCTTCAAGTCACCCTCATTGCTCCCCTGATGGCTTTCCTGCTGACTTGACAGGTACAATCAGCATTCCGTATCTAAGAGTTCCACATCCACAGGCTCCACCAACCTCGGATGGAAAACGTGGTTAAAACTAGAATGGTTGTGTTTGTACCAAACATGTACAGAATCATTTTTCTTGTCATTATTCCCTAAACAATCCAATAGCAAAACTATTTACATGACATTTATGTCACAGCAGTACTTTAAGTAATCTAGAGATGATTTAAAGTATACAGAGGGCTGGTCAGGCACAGTAGCTCAGGCCTGTAATCCCAGCACTTTGGGAGGCCGAGGCGGGTGAATCACAAGGTCAGGAGTTCAAGACCAGCCTGGCCAATATGGTGAGACCCTGTCTTTACTAAAAAATACAAAAATTAGCTGGGCATGGTGGCATGTGCCTGTAGTCCCAGCTGCTCGGGAAATGGAGGTTACAGTAAGCTGAGATTGCACCACTGCACTTCAGCCTGGGTGACAGAGTGAGACTCTGTCTCAAAAAAAAAAAAAAAAAAAAAAGGATACAGAAGGGTATACATAGGTTATATGCAAATACTACATCATTTTATATTCAGGACTTGAGCATCCACAGATTTTTTGGTATCCTTGGGGTCCTGGATCCAATCCCCCGAGGATACTGAGGGATGACTGTGGTTCTCTTATGCTTCTTAATGTTACATGTCCTCATATTTATTGCATGCTAGTTTCACAGGTTTAGGTAGATATTTTCTCTCTCCCACTGTCTTCATTTTAAAGCCATATTGTCAAGTCAGACAGGCTCCAGGCAAATAAATTCTCAGTGGCAGCATTTGGGGATAGATCCTGGTAGGCAGGTCTGGGAGCCAGAGAGATCAGCCAGGAGGCCAGATCCGTGATTCATAAGTGAGGTGATGGAGGTGTGGACTAGTAGTGGTTTCGGCTGGTTCGCTTCCTCTGTTTTTTGAACTTTGGTAATCCTAAGTGCCTGAAATTGTGATGACTAAAGGCAGGAAAACAAAGTCCCCCCCAGGCATTACTGTGCCCAGGGCATAAGGGACCTGAAATGTTAGAGAAGAAGTGATAGGACTTCATAGCTAAATGGAATGAAAAAAAAAAGAAGAACCAGGTTTTAAGCCAGAATCACTGAGAAAATAGTACCTTTTATAGCCACAGAAAAATTAGGAAGCAAGGAGGGTTGTATAGAGAAAATTATAAATTCTTTATCTGAAATGTTGAATTTTAGATGAGCTAAAATAACTACTTGAAAGCTGCCTCCCCCAGGAAGCTCCCCAAACCACATACACAAGTCTGGTGCTCCCAGAATCCCCTGGTTATGCCTTCTTCCTAGAACTGATAACCCTGTATTATGAGAACAGGTTTACCTTTCCATCTTCCTGACAGTCCATGAGTTCCTTAAAAGATGAGATCATGCCTTATATCTCCAGTTTCACATATACTACCTGGTTCCTAGCAGATGCTCAATCCGTAAATTTTCAATGAATTAACAAGCAGGGTTGGGCCAGGCACGGTGGCTCATGCCTGTAATCCCAGCACTGTGGGAGGCCAGGGCAGGCAGATCACCTGAGGGCAGGAGTTTGAGACCAGCTTGGCCAACATAGTGAAACCCCATCTCTACTAAAAACACAAAAATTAGCCAGCCATGGTGGCGCACGTCTATAATCCCAACTACTCAGGAGGCTGAGGCAGGAAAATCTCTTGCTACCAGGAGGTGGAGGTTGCAGTGAGCCGAGATCATGCCACTACACTCCAGCCTGGGCGACAGAGTGAGACTCCATCTCAAAAAAAAAAGCAAGTAAGGTTGAGCTCAGACAAGAGGTCGAGTCTAGGGATGAAGACCTTGGAGCTTCCTTTCATACATGAGAGTTGAAGTCACGATAAATAGCACAACTGAAAGGGACAACAGTTTGCTCTGTCATTGCCGGAGTTCCTCAGGAATAGGAAATCGTTCTAGCTAAGTAGATTTTTAAAACTTTGGCCTAATAATCAGGTGCCGGGGATTGTATCTGAACAAGGAAGAAGACAGGAGTCTGAGACTGTCATCTCTCCAGGGCTGTCATGAAACTAAACGTCATTTTTCATTTCCCAGCCAGTTCAAAGTTCACTCAACCTTATCAATGTGGTCACGCAACATTATAATAAGCATCAGTCAGACGCACAAAGATGTTTTGCATGTGACATGCCTGACTTCTGGGTACACATACTTATATTTTGTGCCATATCAAAAATCGGTCAGGTGGGAAACTATAGAGGGAATACATGTTCTTCTTGGATACTGAGACTTCTAAAAAGCTGCCAAAGACATGGAATGATTCCTTAAAATGTATTTCAAGGCACTACTATAGAACTAACTTTCTTATATTCCCAGTTAGATCCTTTCTACACCCTGGTAGGCACCAGGGCTGGGGTCAAATTCTTTCGAATGCCAAAAGAGACAGATAATAATCCTGGCTGTTTTAGATGCCGCTGTAAGCTTCATAGCCCTGACCTGTAATTGAATTTCCGTCAGAATTTTATAATATATTGATTGAACCTAATTAAGTCAAGGACCTGCTCTCCATTATCTGCCTTCACAGCCTCTACAGAGCGCCATTCAATCCAAACAACATTTTGTAAGTTCCTAGTAAGTACAAAGCTCTGTGCTGGGCCTCTGCAAAACGTAAGGAGAAATAAGCTGAAGTTGCTCATTCTTCAGCAGTCCAGTCTTGGAACAGCATACACACAAACTCGAACACAAGAAAACCAAAGCGAACACTCTAGAACAAACGTGCAGACCTACAACCTTAGCGCAACGCTGGCCATCAATTACTGGGTTGAAAGGGTAAAGATGGAAATTACTTGTTTGAAATGATAATGACTCATTCCACACACTTTCAAGCATTTGTTCTTTAAACAGAGTGTAATTCGGAATACTGACTCACCTGGTATTAGCTACCCCTGTCATTTCCTTCATAATTAACCCAGGTACATTCTTCTGGTAACCATCATTCTTGTCTCCTCCACTTCTGGAGTTTTCATTTGAACATACACAAGGGTTTGGGGATAATCTAGGGAATGCAGGGACATTTTAGGATGACCCTGGGTAACTTTTGCTTGTTTAGCTGCAAAATCTCTTTTCACATTCTCATTACTCGATTGCCAGTTCCAACAGGTCCGCTCCATATTGCCCTGAAACTCTGGGCCACTGAGTTTCAACATTCTTGTGGGTGACTCTCCTCCCCTCAGGACTCTCCCTAGTACCTTAGCAAAGACTGTGTAGTGCTGAGTTAACATACTTCACAATTCTTTCCTGCTCCTTCTTCATGAGAGACATGAATGTTCTTACATATCAACTACCATCAAGGCTTCAAGCCAGGCATTTAAGAATTGGATGAACCTGGCTGGGTGTGGTGGCTCACACCTGTAATCCCAGCACTTTGGAAGGCTGAGGCAGGCAGATCACAAAGTTAGGAGTTCGAGATCAGCCCAGCCAATATGGTGAAACCTTGTCGCTGCCACAAATACAAAAAACATAGCCAGGCGTGGTGGCACATGCCTGTAATCCCAGCTACTCAGGAGGCTGAGGCAGAAGAATTGCTTGAATCCAGTAGGTAGAGGTTGCAGTGAGCCGAGATTGCACCACTGCACTCCAGCCTGGATGATAGAGCAAGACTCTGTCTCAAAAAAAAAAAAGAGATTGGAAGAACCAAATTTTTATTTTTAAATTAAATTTAATTTTTTTAAGACAAGGTCTTGCTCTGTGGCCCAGGCTGGGTGCTGTGGCACCATCATAGCTCATTGCAGCCCGAAATCCTGGACTTAAACAATCCTCCCACCTCAGGCTCCCAAGTGGCTAGGACTACAGGCATAATGCCTAGCTATTTTTTAAGTTTTTGTAGAGACAAGATATTGCTATGTTGCCCAGTCAGGTCTCAAACTCCTGGCTTTGAGTGATCCTCCCACCACAGCCTCCCAAAGTACTGGGATCACAGGCGTGAGATACCACGCCTGGCCACAGACTTTTAAACAGACATCTCTGGCCGGGCACAGTGGCTCACACCTGTAATCTCAGCACTTTGGGAGGCTGAGGCGGGCAGGTCACATGAAGTCAGGAATTTGAGACCCGTCTGGCCAACATGGTGAAACCCCGTCTCTACTAAAAATACAAAAATCAGCCGCGTATGGTGGCAGGCACCTGTCGTCCCAGCTACTCAGGAGGCTGAGGCAGAAGAATCACTTGAACCCAGGAGGCAGAGGTTGCAGTGAGCTGAGATCACACCATGGCACTCCAGCCTAAGCAACAGAGCGAGACTCTATCTCAAAATAAATACATACACACATAAACAGGCATCTCTCTACCCTAACTTTTGAGAAAAAAAAAAATATGTTTGAGGAAAATACAGCCATTTCCTTAGAATATCATTTGACATACTGCTTTCATGTAACTTCACGGTAAATGGTATTAGATTTGTATATATGCGTCTGTGTATAAGTATAGATGTGTATGTATGTGTATCCAACCTAACGCCTATATATACAATGTGTATGTGTGTAAACTTGTAATTTGACACTTCATGGTTATTTTCAGAAACTGCACCCGTAATTAGAGCACACTACAACCAGGCACTAAGTGCTTTGATTGCATCACGCAGACTTCCAGACTTAAACTGTACGTGTGGTTAATTTAGAAAGTGATCGCCATGCTTTCCCTCTGCATAGTAGCTTGAGAAAGCCACTTAATCTAAGACTGTTACTTTTACAAAACGTGAATGATGATATCTGCCCTTCTGAGCTTTCAAGGTGGTTATGAGGAGCATATAGGGTGACGTTGATAAAGCCACCTTATCTAAACGAAGGAAGCTGTGATTGTTATTCAAGCGTCTTCTAAACCTGTCAGTCCTCTGCCCTTTGCAGACTGTCTGGCAACTTAGCCATTGAAAGCATTGAAAGTGGACTTCTTTGTGTCTTTCCATTAAAATTACATGTAATCTTGGACCCTAAAACATCTAAGACCAGAAGATATTCCTCTCAGAAGATTCTAGAACCTTACCTGTCACTTATTTATTCGACGAGTGTTTTATTAAATGTTCCTCTGTGCCAGGCATAGCAAGAGACATTGGAGATACTAAGACAAATAAATTGACAGTCCCTGTCTACCATCTAGCAGAATATAGGCTTGGAATCTAACAGAAAGAAACAAATCAATCAATAAAATGTTATAGGTGCTAAATAGAGGCATGTGTGGAGAAGAAACAGCAGAGAGGAGGGAGTGATTGAATCTAGCAATGGGCGGGGGTATGCTGAAAGTTGCTGATTGCTTCCCTAACAATCATGCTTCCCCATTCCCCACACCACCTCCCGCTAAATTGAGTTGAAGGTCAAATACTGTACTCCCTCTCTCACCCTTCCTAGCAACTAAACACACAAGTGACATAGACGGATTCAATATAAATGTGTTGTGTAACTGCTGCGCGGTTTCTGGAAAAGTGTTGCTTTCTTAATAAAAGGGCTTGTGACCGTTCATGTTTTTCAGAAATAGCCATGGTAATATCTCCCACCCTACGTGCTCTTGCACAATGTGATCTTAAAACTCACCCCCTCAGACAGGCATGGTGGCTCACACCTGTAATCCCAGCAATTTGGGAGGCCAAGGTGGGTAGATCGTTTGAGCACATGAGTTCAAGACCAGCCAGAGCAACATGGCAAAACCCCGTCTTTACAAAAAATAGCCAGGCATGGTTGTGCGCACCTGTAGTTCCAGCTGGTCCGGATGTTGAGGTGGGAGGATGGCTTGAACCTGGAGGTTACAGTCAGCTGAGATCACACCACTACACCCCAGCCTGGGTGATAGAGCCAGATCCTGTCTCAAAGAAGACAAAAACCCCAAAACTTCTACTCTTAAGAGATGTATTTTTATTACAGACCGGGTTTCACCATGTTGGCCAGGAAGCTCTCAATCTCTTGACCTTGTGATCTGCCTGCCTCAGCCTCCCAGTGTGCTGGGATTACAGGCATGAGTGACCATGCCCGGCCAATTAAGAGTATTTATCACAGCATCATTTGTGGAAGCTCAATGTTACAACTCAGTTTTGGGTGACTTTCCTTTTTTTTTATTATTTTTTTGAGACAGAGTTTCACTCTGTCTCCCAGGATGGAGTGCAGTGGTGCGATCTCAGCTCACTGCAACCTCTGCCTCCCAGGTTCAAGCAATTCTCCAGCCTCAGCCTCCCGAGTAGCTGTGATTATAGGCACGTGCCACCACACCCAGCTATTTTTTTTTTTTTTTTTTTTGTATTTTTAGTAGAGATGGGGTTTCGCCATGTTGCCAGGCTGGTCTCGAACTCCTGACCCTGTGATCCGCCCACATTGGCCTCCCAAAGTACTGGGATTACAGATGTGAGCCACTGTGCCCAGCAAGTGATAGCTCATTTCTTTTCATTACTGAATAATATTCCATTCTCTGGACATACCACAGTTTATCTATTTACCTACTTAAGGGCATCTTGGTTGCTTCCAAGTTTTGGCAATTATGAATAAAGTTCAGTAACCTTTTTTTTTTTTAAAAAAAAATTAATTTTTGTATTTGTTTTTAATGACAAATGGAGAAATACTATCGCAAAAAATGAAAAGCAGAAAAAGGAATTCTACCGACCCAGAAGGAAAAGCCAATAAAAACCATAGGTATTTGGTAAATATCGTCAGGACTCATTTCTGAGTCCACAATAGAGAGACCCTGTGGTTAAAAGCTTACATAGCATGGCAGTCTGAAGCCATTGCAGCCCAAATATCTTGAAGAGACACATCATCCATAGGTATACTTTAAAAATCTTCAATTTCCTCTCTCAGTAACTGTCCCACACTCAACTCCTGCGTCTCAAAACCCCTCAGAAAATACCCCCCCTCCAACCCTAGCCAAGGTGCCTCTCACCTTTGTCCTCCTTCTTTCCTCTAAGTTCTCATCAGAGAAGCCCAAAGGAGTTCCTTTGGCAAGATAGATTTTTCTGTAGAGAATGAGGGAGAGAAATAAACCTAGTGGACAAGGTTAGAATTCTCTTTTGCAGGTGGAGGGAAGGGAAAGGTGAGCAATCATTTTCTTGTCTTATATGTGTATCTTTTAAAAAGCAAATGTCTTGCCCTGATGCAGTAGCTCATGCGTGTAATTTCAGCACTTTGGGAGGCCGAGGAGGGAGTTCAAGACCAGCCTGCCGACATGATGAAACCCCATCTCTACTAAATATACAAAAATTAGCCAGACATGGTCGCGGGCACCTGTAATACCAGCTACTCGGGAGGCTGAGGCAGGAGAATGGCTTGATCCCAGGAGGTGGAGGCTGCAGTGAGCTGAGATCGTGCCACTGCATTCCAGCCTGGGCGACAGAGCAAGACTCCATCTCAAAAAAAAAAAAAAAAAAAAAAAAAAAAAAAGAATGTCTTTCTACAACAATAGTTTTTGTATAACAATTTTGAATGGCTTCATGTATACCATGGTATAGATAAACTGTTATTTCTTTCACCAAACTAATGGTTAGTTTATTTTCAGCTTTCACGTATACAGAAAAGTCTGCGATAAATGTTATTGTTACCTAAATCTTTGCACATATCCACAATTACTGACCTAGGATAAGTCTCCAAAAGTGGAGATGCTGGTACATTACTAAGTATATTTCTGGCCACATATTTAAGCAGCGGCTTAAATGGCCTACAAGTGTATTTATAGCTGAGAAAAAGCACGAGTATGGTGATTCTGTTCCATGGTGGCAAGGACTGAGGTTCTTATCCATGGCTCTCTCATTTCTAGACGTTGCTCTTGTCTGTCTGATCTATCACCACATTTTTATTCCAGACAGCAAAACAGGGAAAAGGAGGAACAACAGACTACATCCCTTTTAGCCTCCTAGGGCTTCACCCTGAGGTTACACACATCACTTCTGCTCTCATCCCAGTGGCCAGAACTTTTTCATATACCCATTCCTAGCTGCCAGAGGAGCTGGCAATATAATCTTTTTATTCTGGTAGCCTGAATAAAAATTTTGTTACCATAGAAGAAGAGCCTAATGAGCGGCCACACTTTTAAGGTTTTGGATATATACTACTTTATCAGTTTGCAGGAAGACTGTAGCAATTTACACTTCCATCACCCTTGCCAACACAGGACGTTTTAAATATCTTGCCAAATTAATAAGTAGAGAAAATCAGTATCACTCTATTTTATTTTGCACTTAATCTCTAGTGATGTTGGCAACATTTTTTTCTACTGAAATACATGTTATAAGTGGCTACAGCAATTTATTCTGAATTCAGGGTTAAGTGGGAACTCCAGATTTCAAGAGTAGACACTCTAATCTTGAAATGCACACCATTATCCAGGGCTATTTTATAATAGACAATTCCAGTCATGGTTACAGACAATTCCAATCATGTTTCTCAGGGGTGATTTCTTCCCCTTCACCACATAGGAGCCTACTATAGTCAAGTAGGTCAGCCCTTGGGTTTTACTATTTCAAAGACGTTCATGGTATGGCAAGGCAGCCTCCTTGAGGCTGGGGGAGATTACTCAGACCTCGAAGGGACGACTGCTTGTCATTCCAGCTAGATAAGGGTCAGTGCTATCTTTGTTCATTTGGTGGTGCAGGTCACCGAGGACCACCAACCCTAAATCACACTAGATAGCCTGAGCCAGGTCCACTGGAACTCCCGATGGGTCTAGGAGGTGTCCCTTCTGTCTGTCAGAAAAACTAGGCTATGCTTGGGTCACAAACACTCCTAAATTTCGTTGTCTTAAAACAATGAAGATTTTGCTATGTTTATGTTATTGTCTATCTTCAGTGGGTGTCACCTTGATCAAAAGCTCAAGTAAACAGGGCCTCACATCTGGAACACGGACAGTCACTAACACAGTAAACATGCACTCACACATAAAGGCGTTTCCTCAGAAGTCACAGATGTTACTTCCACTCACATTGGCTAAAGCAAGTCACATGGCTACACCTCATTTCAAAGGAGAAGGAAGTGCAATGGCATCATGTGTTCTGATGGAGAAAAGCCAGAAATGCTGGAGACAGCACTAACGACCACCACACTCTATTCCCACGGAAGTGAGAGGTGGAGAGCGGGCTTCACAGTTCAGGAAGGCGCATCCAGAGTCATCTCAATGGGTTTCCTAAGGATCTAGGTGTGCCTTCCATGGTTCTTATTAGCCTACAGCCTCCTTAAAGACAATGACTTACCTCACTTGCTTTGGCTCCCCCGGCACCTGGTACGTCTCTTAGCACATAGTAATTGTTCAGCAAACACTGACTCAACGGGAGATAATACTGACAGAAAGGAGATAATACTTTTGGAGTAGGGCTGGGCATGGTGGCTCACGCCTGTAATCCCAGCACTTTGGGAGGCTCAGGCAGGTGGATCATGAGGTCAGAAGTTCTAAACTAGCCTGGCCAATGTGGTGAAACCCTATCTCTATTAAACATACAAAAATTAGCTGAGCATAGTGAGGCGTGCCTGTATTCCCAGCTACTTGGGAGGCTGAAGCAGGAGAATCACTTGAACCCGGGAGGGGGAGGTTGCAGTGAGCCAAGATCACACCACTGACTCCAGCCTGGGTGAGACAGCGAGACTCCAACTCAAATTAAAAAAAAGAAAAGAAAAGAAAAAAATACTCCTGGGTAGCTATTACATAAAAAGATCCAGCCTGGGCACAGTGCTTCACACCTGTAATCCCAGCACTTTGGGAGGTTGCAGCAGGTAGATCACCTGGGTCGGGAGTTCAAGACCAGCCTGACCAACATGGTAAAACCCCGTCTCTACTAAAAATACAAAAAATTAGCCAGGCATGGTGGCAGACACGTGTAATCCCAGCTACTCGGGAGGCTAAGGCAGGGGAATCACTTGAACCCAGGAGGCGGAGGTTGCAGCGAGCCAAGAACATGCCATTGCACTCCAGCCTGGGTGACAAGAGCAAAACTCCATCTCAGGAAAAAAAAAAAAAAAACAAAAAAACTCCAGAGGCTGGAGCACATTGGAACAAAATGTTAAGAAAGGTGGTCCCTTGCTTAGGGCAGTCTGAGTCACCACATGTAAGGCTAGAGCAGCGAGCACATATGCTGTTTAAGTGATGTGGGGAAATGGAGGGCAAATGGCGGGTGCTAGAATGGAAGGATACTGATGCTCTACTGTCTTTGTCACACTCCCTGCACATGTCACCTTTACTCACACACACACTCCCAGCACGTCTGAGTTCACAAGTATGTCCAGGCATGTCTCGAATATATAATTTTTTGCAAAAAAATGAGTTATACTGTATATTCTGTATTATACCTTACCTTTTTTCACTTCAAAATATCTTGTGAAAACTCTATATAAAGAGTGAGGGATCTAAATATAATTTAGGATAGGGAGATTCAAATGAATTACAATTAAAAAATAGTGACCAGTAGATTAATTAATCAATGTTAGAGTGAGAACTTTGGAGTCATGATTTTTAAGTCTACAGCCCTACCCAGTACATCTGAATCTACAACTCTCTGCCTTTATATCTGTCTACCTACATGAACACCTGTCCATCGTCTAACTAGTCACTTACTTTACCAGTGATGATGACCCAGGTTAGCCTCCAGTAACAAAATACTGAAATGTCAGTATCTTACTAAGTGTATTTCTCCATCCCGCTACGTGTCCAGTACAGGTTGGGAAGACTTTGCTCATCTAGCCGGTTGGGAGCCAGGATGATGTAGGCTCTATTTATTTCATCCAACAGAGAGATACAATATGGCGAAGCACACCCTAGTTCCTAAAGCTTCACTCTGAAGTGATACATGTTTTTACTTGCAGTCACAATTTACTGGCTGAAGCAAGTCTCATGTCCAAGCTAACTCCAAAGCAGCAATCCTGCCCTGCAATCCTATCATGTCCCCAAAAGAAACTAGAACATTTGCAAATGGCCCAGATGACATTCTGTTTATTTGTTTGAATTTCTAAACAATTTGGTAGTAGAAAATGGGTTGGAATGGAGAGCCAAATCTTTCCTGATTTGAAAATCCTTTAAGAGGATCAAATGATTTAACCATATTAGTCAGAGTTTGCATCATAAAGCATTTCCATTTCTATCTAAAACTACTCTTTGTCCCCCCCCCACTTAATCCTGTGCTCATATAATATCAAACAAACCAGAAAGTAAAGAAGTATCTGGCACTGGTAACACAGAGGACAATTTTATGATATGTCAAAAAGCCCAGTGTTATTCATTCTAGGTGATCTAAAACAAAATATGAATTTTGATTATTTAAATACTTTAAAAATTATCTCAGATAATTGAATCCTAACATAAAGCACTATCGGAAGTAATTCATGTCAGGAAACTATTATGAAAATAATACCAATCAACAATAATATGTCACTTTGATACCAGTTTATTTCAGATGTTGCCTACTGAATATATTTAATGGTGAAATGTTTGATGTCTTTTTCAAAAAGTAGTAGATTATACAGATTATAAGAAAACTGCATCTGTAGCTGCTATATGATGTGTCTAAGGTCTTATGATCTGATTAATTTATTGATGGATCCTAAGAGACCTTGGCCTTGGGGGAAAAGAACAATGGAATAGGTCACCAGAGGGCAACTGAGACAAGGACAAGTGGGTTTTTTTTTGTTTGTTTTTGAGATGGAATCTCGCTCTGTCGCCCAGGCTGGAGTACAATGGCTCGATGTTGGCTCACTGCAACCTCCGCCTCCCGGGTTCAAGTGATTCTCCTGCCTCAGCCTCTTGAGTAGCTAGGATTACAGGTGCACACCACCGTGCCCAGTTACTTTTTGTATTTTTAGTACAGACTGGGTTTCACCATGTTGGCCAGGCTAGTCTCGAACTCCTGACCTTGTTATCCACCCACCTTGGCCTCCCAAAGTGCTGGGATTACAGGCGTGAGCCACCGTGCCTGGCCGACAAGGATGGGTTATGTGTCCACTGGAAGCAAGGTATACAGCCATCTGTCAGGTGGAGTCTGGGATGAAAGCCATAATAGCTTGTTGAGCCCTGTTTGAAGCTATAGATTTTGGGCAAACAGGTTCCGGTGATGACCTTTTTTTTTTTTTGAGATGGAGTTTCGCTCTTGTAGCCCAGGCTGGAGTGCAATGGCAAGATCTTGACTCACTGCAACCTCTGCCTTCCAGGTTCAAGTGATTCTCCTCCTCAGCCTCCCAAGTAGCTGGGATTACAGGCGCCCACCACCACACCCAGCTAATTTTTGTATTTTTAGTAGAGACAGGGTTTCACCATATGGCCAAGCTGCTCTCGAACTCCTCACCTCAGGTGATCCACCCACCTCAGCCTCCCAAAGTGCTGGCATTACAGGCATGAGCCGCTGTGCCCCGCCCCAGTGATGACTTTTGATGAAACTAGACACAAATGCTCATTTGGAACCAGCCTCATCAACCCACTGGTAAATATACACCAGGCATGAGAAGAGAAAAATGGGAGAGATGGTGGGACTCCAGGGATGACAGTTTGCAACTCTTGGAAAGGAAAACTATGAACATATTCCTATGTATTTAAAAACGAACACCATTTTAATGGCTTTGCAACATCTTAGCGATTTGCTGACAGTTATTCATTTTCTTTTTGTTAGTCATTATTTCTAATATTTCATTATGATAGATTATGTTGAAATATATGCATCAAACTTTGTCTACATTTCAAATAATTTCATTGACATCATTTCCTAGAAGCGAAATCATTAGGTCAAAAGACACGAACGTTGTAGCAGTTTTGAAACATGACCCTAAAATTCTTTGACACTCCTCTCATGTAGAACCAGCATCTATTGTCCCTCCCTTCAAATCTGGGTAGAACTTATGACAGCTTCAACCAACAGACTACTCTGCCATTCAGCGCGATGGCTGGAGCATTCGTGCTTGGATGCCTGAGCCACCATGTGAACAACTGGGCTACCCTGAGGCCACCATGCTGTGAGGAGCCAAACCACTTGAAGGCCACATGAATCACTCCACATACCTAGTTTTTGTATCACTCCAGTCCAGGTGCCAAGCCTGTGAGTGAACAAACCTTCATTGGGTTCTAGGCACAGCTTCTGAGTCACCCTAAGCCTTCGAGTCTCCAGCCAAGGTGCTACACGTTACAGAGCAGAGACAAGCCATCCCACTGTACGTTGTCCAAATCTCTGATCCACACAGAATCTGTGGACACAATAAAATGGTTGTTTTAAGCCAAGTTTCTGAGTAATTTTTCACAGAGCTGTAGTAACTGGAACAAACATTTTTAGGGTTCTTGATATATGCTGTCAAATTGTTGTCTAAGCAGCTCATAGCATTTGGCCTCCCACTTAGTATACATGAGCGTTCCCATCTCACTGCTCTTGATCCACACTGACAGATTTTCGAGTTCATCTCTTTTTTTATTTTTACATTTTTATTACGGAAAATGAATATTCACAAAAATTAGAGAATAGTATATTGAACGCCCATGTGCCTATTATCCAGTTTTAAGAATTCCTGCTTTATTTCATCTCTTCTGCTTCCCGCCCTGATTTCTACTTTCTATCAGCAGAGCTGCTGTATGTCTTTTCCCCCTCTTCCTCCCCTTCCTTCGTCTTCCCTTTTCTTTGAGAGAGGGTCTCACTCTATTGCCCAGAGGGAGTGCAGCAGCACAATCATAATTCATCGCAACGTTGAACTCGGGCTGAAGTGATCCTCCAGCCTCAGCCTTCCAAAGTGTTGAGATTACATGCGCCACCACACCCAACAAAGCGGCTGTATTTCCACATACTCTTCTTAAGAAGCACATTTGCTTCTCCTAGTTGGTGAAGACCAGGATTTACCAGAAATAGCCAGATTAGACACTAAACAAACAGCAATGGAAGAAGAAAGGAAGATAATAGCTACTATATGTTAAATACATAAAAGAGCTAGGCACTATTCTAAACATATCATACAAAATAATCCATTTAAGTTTCATAAGGGGCCGGGCGCAGTGGCTCACACCTGTAATCCCAGCACTGTGGGAGGCCGAGGCAGGCGGATCACAAGGTCAAGAGATCGAGACCATCCTGGCCAACATGGTGAAACCCCGTCTCTACTAAAAATACAAAAATTAGCCAGGTGTGGTGGCACTCGCCTGTGGTCCCAGCTACTCGGGAGGCTGAAGCGGAAGAATCACTTGAACCTGGGAGGAGGAGCTTGCAGTGAGCCAAGATTGCGCCACTGCACTCCAGCCTGGCGACAGAGCAACACTCCGTCTCAAAAAAAAAAAAAAAAAAAAAAAAATTCATAAGAACCCTAAGAGGTGAGTAAAATTAATTCTCATCATCCCATTTTACATATGAGGACACAGAGGTACAGGAAGCAGCAGTCTGTTAAAGTCTGCACAGCTAGCTAGCATGTGGTGAAAACAGAAACTGAACTCAAGTAGTCTGGCTCCAAAGTCTATACTGATAAACACTGTACTACATCATTTTCCTCCAGGGACACCTGTTTCTGCGGCTGGTTACAGCAAATTAGTTAGTGTGGCACATTGATCCGATTCCCTGATCTACTATTACTTCGGTTATTGAGGAGATATTTGAAGGCTGGCAGTAAAATATGTTGCCATTCGATTGGGTGACTCAAGAAGTATTGCTGGTTTATGTGCAGAGCCTTGTAAAGAAAAAGCCAGCCCAGGAAAGAATTATACCTTGATAAGGTCAGGGTTTCTATTTCATAAGGAATGGGGTCTCATCCATATTAAAAGAAAAAAATGTAACCTCTGTATTAATGTGGAGGAATGAGACTGCTTCATAGCTAATTCCTAAGGAAATAACAGAAAAAGTAAAAGCGACTCCTCCAAAAATTCAACAGCAGCCATCAGATGAGGAAAGGAGCACACGCTAATACCATAAGCCTCCAAAAAGGTGGTACAGGAAGAAAACGAGATTCTGGAGCTAAGCAGGGCAGCATCTTGAGGAAAGGAGCACACGCTAATACCATAAGCCTCCAAAAAGGTGGTACAGGAAGAAACGAGATTCTGGAGCTAAGCAGGGCAGCATCTTGGCAGTGCTGCCAATCCCACCTCTTTCACTCATGAGCCATAAAATCCCAAGCATTCTCATCAGTGTTCTTAATCTGCAAAGAGCCCATCGGTATGCTTTATCCTTATCTCTTCTGTCTTCTGACTGCAGTGAATGCAAATGGCTGCTAGGGAGAAATTGGGTGAAACAGTCAACTGGAATAACATGAATGAGAAGACTCCAGGGCTGTGCTCTTCACCGGAGAAGGGAGCCGAAGCCTGTGGGTATGGGTATACGGGGGGTATGAGCTGAGATAGAGACAAGCCCAGAGCTCAGGTTTTCTAACGAAGAAACACAGAAACCTAGTCTGAGCTGAGCTCCCCTCCCATGCCTGTAGGGTGCAAAAAAACAGGAAACACCCAGCCACAAATTATAGCACTTTGGGGAAAACAAACTGGTCTCAGATAAGGTGGGAAGGCAGTCACGAAGTCACCCACACACCATCAGAGCAAACGGGGGGTTTGACAGAGCTGCCCGAACTTGAGCAGGATGAAAAGCATCAGCCCTGGCAAGGAGGCAGTGGTGCCTGCGGGGATGGGGGTGGAGGGGGTGGAAGAAACACAGCCTCACAAAAGGCAAACACACACCACAGCCGGCTTGAAAATTCAACTCAAGGAAAAGAAGTGGGGCTGGGTGCAATGGCTGACACCTGTAATCTCAGCACTTTGGGAGATCCAGGCAGGAGGACTGCTTAAGCTGGGGAGTTCGAGACCAGCCTGGGTAACATAGTGAGACCTCATCTCTACAAAAATTCAAAAAATTAGCCTGGTGTGGTAGCTAAATTTTTTTCCCGTGAGTAGACCCAGCTACTTGGCAGACAGGTAGGAAGATTGCTTGAGCCCAGAAGGTCAAAGCTGCAGTGAGCCATGATCACGCTTTTGCACTCCAGCCTGGATGACAGAGCAAGACCCTGTCTCCAAAAAAATAAAAAAATGGAAAAGAAGGAATTGCCCTCATCAGAGTCTCAAGGACAAGGCAGAGCAACCAGGTGATGAGGGCTTTCAGGAGAGCTCTACCGCAGAGAAGGGACATTGAAATGAAGAGGAGGGACGAGAATATCCGCAGGAGGCTTCCTCTTATCCCTTTGTCTGATTCAAGGGATGAACGAGGCAGCTCCCATTTTAGGGCCCTTCCACGAGCCCTTCAGAAGACAGCTATGTGAGCACCACAACCTGTAGGGCAGTAAGCTCTTTCATGAATGAACTCATCTAATCCTCACAGCAATCTTTGAGATAGATTCGATTACTGCCCCATTATACAGGTAAGAAAACTTGCCCATGAGCACACAACTCTGGTCCCAGAAGGCTGTGGGTCCAGAGCCCTGTCCATTACACTTCCCTGGCTCTCCTTTACTCAAAGAGAGATTTAATCTTGCCCCAGAGGTGGAAGACCCCATGGGTTTACCAGGTAGGCAGGAAAACTAACCACAGACTGCCCAGCCTGGGAGAAGTTATAAGTTCTTTGATCCTCTCCCTACTCCTAACCCCCAAAAGTTGCTGGGTAGAAAAGGAGGATGGTGGCTCCATCTGGTTACACTCTAGCTAACAAACCATATTTTCTATGTAAATAACCAGCTGAAACTGATCTGATCTCTACTAAGTGTTGAGATCTTTCTCTTAGGTAAATGAAAATCCCTTCACCAACAGGTTTAGCTTCCCAGGCTGTAGACTACACCCATGCATAAAACACCCACACAGGCACCCACGGCTTGCAGCAGTGTTTTACACAGACATAATTATGACTCACAAATAAGCAAGGCTGGAGCATAAAGAGCTCAACTCCAAATTACATAAGCATGGATGACATCCATTTTCTACTCAAGGAGTACTAACATGAAGCATTGTGCATTGGAGATTAAATTAACAGAAGGCAGAATAGGCCATTTATTGTGATGGATTGCTGCAGGTGGGGATCTGTCTTGTAATCACCAGTCCACTGTGGGGGTGGAATAGTCCACCAGTTAACAATAACCCAGTGATAAACCCAAAGGTTGCTGACAGAAAGGCCCCTGGCCTGCAAGTCAATGACTCTAGAAGCTTTTCTAGATACACTTCCTATCTGGTGTTCTTTCCATGATCTCATTACCACCCGCTGGCTGAAGTGAGCTGATAAATTTTGATAACTCCAAGAAAGTACCTAAACTGTATCAAATGTAAGTTAAAAATAAGAAAGGAGGACACTGCTAGGACCCTCAGCTCAGAAGCATGGGGGAAACAAGAAGTGCCTACAGCATGCCAGGAAACAAAAGTATTCCGCCCAAATGCCATACCCTCCCCCGTTCAGCCCCCTGTGTCTTATTTGCTTGTGTTTTTTGTTGTCATTGTTGTTTGTTTGTTTTGTTTTGTTTTGTTTTTGAGACAGAGTCTTACTCTGTGGCCCAGGCTGGAGTACAGTGGTGCGATCTCAGCTCACTGCAAACTCCGTCTCCCAGGTTCAAGCAATTCTCCTGCTTCAGCCTCCCAGGTAGCTGAGATTACAGATGCACACCTCCACGCCCGGCTAGTTTTTTGTATTTTTAGTAGCGATGGGGTTTCACCATGTTGGCCAGGCTGGTCTTGAACTCCTGGGCTCAAGTGATCTGCCCACCTCGGCCTCCCAAAATGCTAGGATTTTATAGGTGTGAGGCATTGCGCCCAGCCACTCATTAATCTTTCTCTAAAATTGTTGATGTATGAGTGTGTGGAAAAAATGAGAATAGGAGAGAGAGAAGAAGTTGATTACGGCCCTACCTCCGATGATCTATTTTGTATAAATATTATTAGTATTATCATTATTGCTTTCTCTATGGCATATCCACGTCAGCACATGTAAAGGTGTTAATTATGAAGACATAGAAAATAGTAGTAGTGACCTCAAATAAAGAACAATGACGGAGAGCTATGTTGACAGCTCTTCCGGAGATCAAGCCAGAAAATGATCACATATATTGGGAGACTCTGGGGCCATCCCTGATTCAATCTTTGGTGTTTAGATTCAATTGAGAGCGAGTCAGTAAGGACTACTACTATTTAGGGACATTGTGGGCATAGGAGGATTTGGAATGTGCACATGTTTAGAGGACAGACATCAGTGGAGGAACCAGGAAGAGAGACAAGAAAAGAAGGATTGGGGGAAATCCATGGAAGCCAACAGAGTAGAGAGTTTCAAGAAAGAGAGGATGAGCTAAAAGTTCAAATATTCATCTTCTTGAATCCTTTTACTACTTTAAAAAAAAAAAAGTCTTTCATCCAGTGGCTCACGCCTATAATTCCAGCACTTTGGGAGTCCAAGGTGGGCGGATCACCTGAGGTTGGGAGTTCAAGACCAGCCTTTCCAACATGAAGAAACCCTGTCTCTACTAAAAATACAAAATTAACTGGCATGGTGGTGCATGCCTGTAATCCCAGCTACTTGGGAGGCTGAGGCAGGAGAATCGCTTGAACTTGGGAGGCAGAGGTTGTGGTGAGCCAAGATCGTGCCATTGCACTCCAGCCTGGGCAATGAGAGTGAAACTCCGTCTCAAAAAAAAAAAAAAAAAAGTCCTTTTGGCCGGGTACAGTGACTCACGCCTGTAATCTCAGCACTTTGGGAGGCCAAGGTGGATGGATCACCTGAAGTCAGGAGTTCGAGACCAGCCTGGCCAACATGGTGAAACCCCCGCTCTGCTAACAATACAAAAATGAGCCAGGTTGGGTGGCAGGTGCCTGTAATCCTAGCTACTCCGGAGGCTGAGGCAGGAGAATCACTTGAACACAGGAGGCAGAGGCAGAGGTTGCAGTGAGCTGAGATCACAACATTTCACTCCAGCCTGGGCATCAAGAGCAAAACTCCGTCTCAAAAAAAAAAAAAAAGTCCTTTCTGGATCCTACACATCCCCCTCCCACTCTCTCCCCCAGCTACTGTGCAATCAAGCGTCCTTTTCTCACTCTCAACCCAGTCCCTGAGTGATTCAACCTATATTTATAGTTTCATGGTTTCAACCATCTCCTGCCTACATGGTGAAGACTCTCAAACCTATTCCTCTTGCCTAGACCCCCACCCCACCCCCGCCGTGTGTGTGTGTGTGTGTGTGTGTGTGTGTGTGTGTGTGTGTTTTAGGCTCACTTTTTTCAAATACCTGCTAAATAGTTTCCCCTAAATACTCCACAGTCCCCAAAATACGTCTTTGATAATTCCTTCACATCCAGTCCTCGAGACCTGATGCTTTGGTCTCTTAAACATTTCCAAGTTCATCATCTCATTTCCAGCCCAAGTTCCAGCCTCATCACTCCCCACCGCGGTCATCTCCTGCTACTGGACTCCCCATCTCTAGTCCTGCCTCCCTTGAGCCCATCCTTCCCACATCCTCAGAGGCATCTGAATACACAGCCCACCACTTCATTCTCCTGCCTATGTTTATTTCTAGGAGACATTGAGCTCCTCGGGGACTTGCTGGATACCTTCCATTTGCTGGGTCCGGATTCTCTTTCCACACATCTCTTTCCTCCTATGCTCCAGGAAGCTGATGTGTGAACAGAACCAACAGCTTCGTCCCTCACTGGTTCCAGGAGAGTGAGGTCAGAGTGTTATCCCCAGCTTCCTGCTCAGCCGACTACACCCTTAAGACCAAGCCACACCTCATCAGGAAGCATCTCCACACAGCTTGCTGCTAGTTCTCCTTCACCTCCCGTGTGCCAAGAGCTACTCCCCCCACTCCTCATTTCAGGCCTAGGAATGGCAATGGATTCCCATTATTACCAGCCTCAGGAGACTACACTGTCCCGTGTGTTTGCCTCAACTCTGTCTACGTTCTCTTCAAGTTACCCAACATGAAGTGCCATCTGTTTTCTGCCAGAATCCTGATGCAAGGGCAGAGATGGCTCCCTATTTATCTCTGTAGCCTCACATCCAGCATAGTGCTTGGCATTCAGTGGGTGCTCAATAAAGGTTGAATAAATAAATGTTACTACAGTTTGCCAAATCATGCCCAAACGTGTCTGAGATATCAGAAAGTAGTGGTACTTAATGAACTCAAAAGGCGCTAGAAGGACATGCTTCCAAAAGCAGAGGTCGGGAAAGACCAGCCTAGGCAACGTGGCAAGACAGCATCTCTACAAAAAGTATAAAAAAATAGCCTTGGCCGGGCATGGTGGCTCACGCCTGTAATCCTAGCACTTTGAGAGGTAGAAGCGGGTGGATCGCCGAAGGTCAGGAGTTTGAGACCTGGGAAGCCTAGGCAACATGGTAAAACCCTGTCCTTACTGAAAACACAAAAGATTAGCCGGGCGTGGTGGTGCCGGCCTGTAATCCCAGCTCCTCCTCTGAAGGCTGAGGCAAGAGAATTGTTTGAACCCAGGAGGCATTAGCATGCAGTGAGCCGAGACTGCGCCACTGTACTCCAGGCTGGGCGACAAAGTGAGACTTTGTCTTAAAAAAACTAAAAAATTTTAAAAAGCCAGGCATGGTGATGCACACCTCTGGTCCCAGCTACTCGAGAGGCAGAGGTGGAAGGATTGTTTGAGCTCGGGAATTTGAGGCTGCAGTGAACGATGATCATGCCACTTCACTCTAGTCGGGGTGACAGCGGGAGGTCCCATTTCAAAAAAAAAGTGTGTGGCGGGGGCGGGGGGGATTAGAGAAAAGAGAGAATGGCCTGAATCTTCCTCTTGAGAAAGGGACTTTGCCTTTGGAGTGTGGAGAACCGTTGGAGCAAATGATGTAAGAGATGAGATATGGAAGATACAGAAACAAGAGCTGTCGATCGGCAGAGCAAGCTGAGTGGATGCTAGCATTTGTTTGCATTTGCACGTATTTATAGTATGCCAAGACAGCAATTCTCTCACTCGGATGCAAGAACCAAATTCAAATGAACACTGATGCAGCAGCCCCATGCGCCAGGCATTGTGTTAGGTTCTGGAGACACGGTAGTGAATGAGACACAATTTTTATCCTCAAAAAGATCACAGTAGACAGGGGAAGACAAACACATAGACAGATCATTTCAAGGCCATCCGGTAAGTACCAGAATAATGGTATGTGGAAAGCACCAACAGACAGAACCACCTCTTCTGAACCACCTCTTCCCCCATAGTATACAGGCCCTGCACCTGAGGGTAATGTCATGGGGACTCACCATCTTGTCTCACCACCGCCCAAGACACAGACAGGGCTTCTACTCATAAATCACTATTAAATGTTTCCCTTCCTAAGAAACTGGGTATGTTAGCCACTTTGTTCGGTCCTGATCATTCAATCCAGCAAGTCCAGAAACACTTCCCAAGCTCTTAGAGGGATCCCAAAAGAACCAGTCAGATGGAGAAGAACAACTTCAAGTTGGTGTTTCATAGCGGGCAGGTCTACACAGACCTACCTCAGAGTCTGAGGAAGCTGAGAGACTGAAGAAAGTGGCTGACAAATCCAGTTTCTTAGGGGTTTATGAACAGAAGCCATGTCTGTGTCTTGGGCAGTGGTGAAACAAGATGGTGGATCCCCCAACATTACCCTCAGGCCCAGGGCCTATGTACTATAGGGAACGGTGGTTCAGAAGGGATGCATAAGACAATTGAGCTATGATAATGTCAAGGTCGTTTGACCTAAGGGCAGGATTTTTGGTAAGTATCTGCCCTTACACAAGATCAGCTGGAAATCTCAGAGGACCTACTGGAACTGGGGTTAATCAGAAGCCAACATGGCGGATTCACATGCATCCAAGATGGAGCTGATTCAGCCGCAACAGATGGGGCTAAGTATAAAGAGCAAGGAGATGGTCAAAGGGGTGAAAAATACAGGATCCCTGCATTCCATATCCAAGATCCAAACGCTATGGCTTCCTTTTAGAAGTCTGTTTTTTAAAAATCAATGATTTTAATTACAAAAGATAACTTTAAACATGTCTGTCTATACTCACTTCAAAGAAACCAAAAGAGGTTTTCAGAGTAAAAATAGAAAGTCTAGGCTAGGCATGGTGGCTCACACCAGTAATCACAACACTCTGAGGGGCTGAGATGAGAGGATCACATTAGGCCAGAAGTTCGAGGCTGCAGTGAGCTAGAATCCACTGCACTCCAGCCGGGGTGACAGAGGGTGACACCGTCAAAAAAAAAAGAGTTTGTTTTCACCCCCACTGTCAATTCTGCTCCACTTCTCAGAGGTAAACCCCACTAACAACTAGGCAGATTTCCCAGATTTTCTTTTCTTTTTTTTTTTTTTTTTTTTGAGGCGGACTCTTGCTCTGTTACCCAGGCTGGAGTGCAATGGCTGGATCTCAGCTCACCGCAATCTCCACCTACCAGGTTCAAGAGATTCTATCTCAGCCTCCCAAGTAGCTGGGATTATAGGCATGCGCCACCACGCCCAGCTAATTTTGTATTTTTAGTAGAGATGGGGTTTCTCCATGTTGGTCAGGCTGGTCTCTAACTCCCAACCTCAGGTGATCTACCCACCTTGGCCTTCCAAAGTGCTAGGATTATAGGCATGAGCCACTGTGCCTGGCCCCAGATTTTCTTCTATGTGTGGTGGGATACTATTTTGGTATCTTAATCACTATGATTTTGTCTTTAATGTTTCTTTTGTTTTTGACGGTTTTTAAAAAAATTATTCTTGTTTATGTTGAACTCTTTTCATCATACTCCCCACCACATACACACGTGGTGAAAGCAGGGCCATGAGGCGGGGTCATTGCAGGAATCAAGATGACTCATGGCCAAGGCTTTCAATTCCAAGGACCTGAGCTTTGGAAGAAATAAAAGTATTTTCAGTTCCCAAATCTTAGTATTAAGCATCAACATCAAAGCCCGGATATATCTGAGGCTAAAAGCTTATAGCATGAACAGTAGTTTGGAAATAGAATGTGTGAAGACCCCAATATCCTTGCCTCAGAGACTAGACAAGGAGTGGAGTGATAGACGGAACTGGCCATGACCAGGGGAGCTGCGTGGCTCAGGATGAGGGGCAGGACTGGAAGCAAGTAGAGCAACAGGTAAGGAGGGTGCGGTTTCCCCACCTGGAGCACCAGAGAGCCAGCAGCAGCCTGGGCAGCATCCACAGAGAGCCCAGCAGCCATTCCACTAAGTAGACCCAAGAAACACTTTAGCTCTTCTGGTTTCCCTGTAGTGAGCACTTCCTCTGAATAGCAGCTAGCTGGACAGCCATCAGGTATCCGGCAGATAGAATACCTGGTTATGCCTAGATCATTTACAGGCCTCCAACGTGGAAACAGAAGCCAGGATACATGAAAAGACAGTGGTGTAGGAAAGGAAGCCCCAGCATCCTCATTGAGTGGACTAGAAAAATGCAGCTTGAGACCTCTCCGTAGCCTGGACACAAGAGCCCAAGCTGACCCTAAACTTACACACAGGTGCAGATAATTTTTTGACACCCATCATACTTCATAGACTATTCCATCATATAATCGTTTTGACTTTCAGCACCTACAAGAGAGGATGAAGTAATTCCTCAATAAATATTTGTTGGCGAAATGAATGATAGATAGGTGGCCTTCCCATGTCAAAAAGACAGACTTCCATTATTCTTTTTGTTGGCTACATAGTGTTCTATCTATTGAACTGTTTCCCTACTAATGGATATTACAGCAAGTGTATTTCTGTAGATTAAATACAAAGTTCAGGTATAGCCAAGATATACAGGCATTTTGATAGATACTGCCAAATTCCCCTCCAAAGCTCATGTAGCGATTCACGCTCTTAGCAAAGGTAAATGATAATTATAGCTAATGGACTGAGAGTTTATTGTACCCAAGATACCTTCCCAAATGTTTTGCATGGATTTGTTTGTTCCATAAAATAGCTTTTAAGATAGGTATTTTAGTGTCCATTTTACATATTTAGAAACAGAAGCTTAGAGAATTCAAATAACTTCACCAAATCCATGGATTAGTTATTTGGAGTCTAGACCAGGTCCTTAATTTATGCTTCTCTAAAGGAATGTATCTAGTTCCCCAAACCTCCACCAACAATAGGATTTTATGCAGTTTTTGTCAATCTCTCGTGAGATAATGTGAGTGAACATACGATATGGGCCCTAATGTGGATGTAAAGGATAAAATTAGAAAGTTGACTCCTGTTGGCTACTTCTCTAATAAACCCAATCATTCATCTTTTGGGGGCCAAACAAAAGGTTCTAATGTTTCTGCTGACGGTGTAAGATTAGTACTCAGGGATCTGAGTTGCCGACAATAAAATCACAGAATCTAGCTAGTTTCAACAGAAATAGATTTTCACTGCTATCTAAGCTCATTGAGTTTCCAAGAGGAACAGACCAAGTTTGGTGGCCACAGAGCCAGGCACAGTGTCCACAGGAGAAAAATCCAACCATACAGGAGCCTGTCTAAAACCAAGGAAACCTCTCAGCTACTGCCAAGACCACTGGACAGTGGACAGGTGTGCCACCATCACAGCTACCCTGAAAAATTACACTGTTGTTTACTGCAGGATCCTACCTTCCCATGGGCTGCAACTTACATTGTTCACTTCACCTTCCAAGTTTCTGGTGGAAGCCACTTGCAAAGGACTCTGAGAAGTGTCGTTATTAGCCCTTTAGCCTCTGAGATACGCAGAGGGTTTGGAGTGAGTTCTATGCAACCAGCAGATTCTGCTACAAATAAACATATACTTTTTCTCACTAAGAAGTCAATAAAATATTGTCCTCTCTGAATAAAAAAAATGCAATCTATAAACATCTTTATTTGTCCTGAATTGGCTAGCCCTCTTGTGAGTTGTCCTAAACTGTAGGGAAAGGCTGAGCTACCAGTGAGAATTGACTGGTTTCAGCTGTAAGGAGAACAAAATCTAGAACTGAAAACCGGTAAAGATTTAACTTTCCCAAACCAAGATAGCTGATCACCTGTGAATAAAGATGTAACAGGGGAGGATATCAATGCATTCATTGTCCATCCAGCATTGACCTCCCTGCTCCTGAGAAGTGCATTCCCAACCACTTCCCTCTACGTGATTGCTGCAGGATCTGCCTGACACATTTATACTCTTTATAATTCTCTGCACGATTAATGTCCCTGGCCAAATGTGATCCCATCAATCTAGGAGTGGACATCTGACTCAAGCTAAGCCAGTGAGTGCCTTCACTGGTAATTTTGAATTTGGGACTTTGTAGCAGGACCCATAAGATATAAAACTATAGAGCTACTGGTAGCACTGTTATTACTTGCCATTAGGGGAAAGCCAGTCTGTAGTCCAAGAGAAATAACGCCAGGCCAGATGAGGGATGCCCAAGTCAGAGAGACAGAGAGTTCCAGTAGTGTCTGAATTCTGCTTCAAGTAGTCCCTGAGACGCAGCTGTATTCAGCCGTCACACAACTTACTATCCTCGATCAAGTCTAAGAAACTATCCATTAAAAGATGCACCATTGGCCCGGTACTGTGGCTCCCGTCTGTAATTCCAGCACTTTGGGAGGCCGAGTTGGGAGGATCACTTGAGCTCAGGAGTTCGAGACCAGCCTGGGCAACGTAGTGAAACCCTGTCTCTACAAAAAATGAACAAAATTAGCTAGGTGTGGTGGTGCGTGTTTGTAGTCCCAGCTACCTGGAAGGCTGAAGTGGAAAGATCACTTGAGCCTGGGAGGTTGAGGTTGCAGTAAACTGTGATCACACCACTGCACTCCAGCCTAGGTAACCCAGCAAGACCCTGTCTCAAAAAAAGAAAAGCCAGTAATCCAAGCACTTTTTGGAGGCAGAGGTGGGCGGATCACCTGAGATCAGGAGTTTGAGACCAGCCTGGCCAACATGGTGAAACCCCATCTCTACTAAAAATACCAAAATTAGTTGGGCATGGTGGCACACACCTGTAATCCCAGCTACTTGGGTGGCTGAGTCTCTAGAATTGCTTGAACCCAGTAGATGGAGGTTGCAGTGATCGTGCCACTGCACTCCAGCCTGGGCAACAAGAGCGAAACTCCTGTCTCAGAAAAAGAAAAAAGCGATGCACTATTACATTATATATGTCTTTTAAAACATACTTGCAATTAAACTATAGCATATTATTGATTTTTAGACTCATTCGATTTCAGATATTGAAAAGAAGTGTAATACAAATGTTAAAATCAATGAAATAGTGTAGTTATTCAACTCCTCCTGAGCCCAAGCAAATTCAAGTTGGCTTGCTGTGTTGTACAATCACAAGAATAGCTAATATATCATAGACTTACACATGTGAACATAATGCAGAGAAAAGATCCAACCTGGGAAGAGGATAATGTGAAATAGACACGGCAATATGTACTTCTTAAGAGAAAAATTATTTCGTGGAAGATTATAAAGAGCATAAATTATCCTGAAAGTAGTTGTGACTGTCAGGGTCCTCATTCGCTCCTGTATCAACTCAGAAGCACTCTAGTGATCCTTCATGAGGTGAAGATATAATGACATTATGATAGTTTCAAGCAAGCCAATTAAGACATTTTCCTATAATTATCAAGCATAAACACAATTTTGAATATCGGTTACTATATATGAGCATCTTCTCAAAAGTAGGGAAGTCCTCAGAATTCACCATCCCTAATATAATTAAATTGTGGTATAACAATTAGTGATGAAAGAATGATTCAAACTAAAGAAAGCTTTGAAACACGCCAAATAAGCAAGCTTTTCTCTGATAATGAAACAATCTGCAAACTAACATTTAGTTTTGTCAGTGCAGGTAAAGGGCTGTATCTGAAAGGCTACAGACAGTTCCAAGCTGTCAAAGATGGTGGTCCCACCAAAAAGAATGTAGGTAGCAGAAGGAGAATTCGTTTTTACAGGTGCAACTGTCCTGCAGCCCACTTTTACTTTAAATTTGGCTTGTGGTCCTGCCTGTGCTGTAATGTGAGCTGTGAACTCACACAGCCTGCCAGATGGCAGTGGGAAGCCCATTAGTTATGCATCACACATCCTGATCAAAACTGAAAGAAATTATGCTCAGATTGAGGAGAGACGCTCGACAGTGAGGCAATGATTAGAATTTTCTGTATTTCTACAGAAAATTCACATAATCGTTGTCCATAAATAAACTCGTTCTTATGATCTACAGACCCAAATCTTGAATAAGTTCCAGAGGAAATCCTCTCACGGTTTGGGTCATAGCATGCACGTTCCCATGGTATTCACTAAAGAATGCCATAGAGCTGATGCTCTTGCAAGGTTATCTCGAAAAGTCTGAGAACCAGAGTGTAAGCTAATACATTAAATGTTGTGCCTTGCAAAGGAGATACGTTTTTTAATGGGTACTGGGAAGGAAATAGAGGAACTCAGTTACAAGGGAAGCTTATTAGAATCTTTTCAAGACAACCAGCTTGCTGAAAATAAATGGGAAATGCAGTGTATAAATACTGCTGATGAGGAAGTTTCTAAGCAGTACTTTGAAAGGGGCTGAGGGGCCCTAAGTGTATAAAATAACATTAACCGATTGTAAAGTTTATAATTTTTCAGATAAAACATAAAGATTGTGTTTGCCGCTCAACAAAATCATGAGATGGTATTGTAATCATACATTACCAGTTTTCCACTTGATAGAAGACATTTATATAAGGGTGGTTTCTGAGCCTGTCTCTGCATCTGAATCACCTACGAAGCTTCCTAAGGACACAAGTCCCTGGGTGCCTCTCCCCCAGATCCAGTGAATTGGAGTTTCTGGAATGGGAAGGGGGTGGCTGGGAGCGGTGACTGGATGAGGCCACTGAACTTCCCATTTGGGCTTGCATCTGTGTAGCTCTGCCTTATTTATGTTTAGCAAGATTCCATTTAATCTGATTCCCTATCTAAAACAAAACGAAAATGAAAACCCTTTAATTTTGAAAAACCATAGGTCTAAGGGGTTTCATCATAGACCGTACATTACTTCTGGAGTTGCTTTTATTCATTTATTCATTAACAACCATTTATTGTGTGCCTGCTTTGGCACTAGGCATCAGCCGTGGAAAGGATGGAAAAAGACCCAGCTCTTACAAAGCTGTCATCAACAGAAACCAAACATCCAGGCACCCAACTTTTTTTCTGTTTTTAGGTTTTATTCTTTAATTAAACCAGATGTTCTTCCAGTAATTCCATGCATTCCTCCTTACTCCCATCCCCTTGCTGCTACCCTTTCATCCCACAGAAATCCATTTCTATTTATTTGCAAACACAGATTCTAACACTTGTTCATCTGAAGTGTATTAGTCTTTGCGTTTTTTGCCGTTGGTTCTGAACCAGGCAGTGCAGTAAAACAAGCACGTCTGTGTTACATGTGCTTGCTCTCTGGCTTTGATTCCCTCTGTGTTGTATTCAATATGACATGTAGGAGACGTGCATCTGAGCAGGATGTTTACACTTACATACCTCAGGCAGATATGATTTGATGGGTAACACACACATAATCAATCAATTGACAAATATTTATGGAGACATTCCTGAAAACAGAAAACAATATCCTCATTTTTGAGAAGTGTATGAAATCTCTGGTGAGGAACAAATCCCTTCAGGAACCTGAGAAGAGGAGAAGGATTTTCAAAGGTGACGGGCAAATTATCTCCTCTTGCAGTTCAAAGTCAAAATAATCACAGGGAACAGCTTTCACATTAGATTCTTTTTTCTGCTGCCATGCAAGAATAAGACTAGTGGGCCGGGTGCAGCAGCTCACACCTGTAATCCCAGCACTTTGGGGGGCTAAGACAGGCAGTATCACCTGAGGTCAGGAGTTCAAGACCAGCCTGGCCAACTTGGCAAAACCCACCTCTACTAAAAAATGCAAAAAACAGCCGGGCATGGTGGCGGGCACCTGTAATCCCAGCTACTCGGGAGGCTGATAGAGGGAGAATTGCTTGAATCCAGGAGGTGGAGGTTGCAGTGAGCTGAGATCATATCAGTACACTCCAGCCTAGTTGACAGAGAGAGGGACTCTGCCTCAAAAAGAAAAAAAAAAAAAGCCGGGCGCGGTGGTTCACGCCTGTAATCCCAGCACTTTGGGAGGCCAAGGTGGGCTGATCACCTGAGGTCAGGAGTTTGAGACCAGCCTGGCCCACATGGCAAAACCCCATCTCTACTAAAAATACGAAAAATTAGCTGGGCGCGGTGGTGGATGGCTGTAATCGCAGCTACTTGAGAGGCTGAGGCAGAAGAATCACTTGAACCCAGGAGGCAGAGGTTGCAGTGAGCCAGGATCACACCACTGCACTGCAGCCTGGGCAACAGAGTGAGACTCCATCAAAAAAAAAAAAAAAAAGACTAATGGATAGCTAGAGGGAAAGCTAAGATTTTCACTGTTCCTTAACGGCTATCAAAATAAGATCAACTCTAGATAAAACCAACTAACAGGAAAGAGGGCATTCTGAGTGTCTTTTTCTCTTTGTTCCTCCTGCTCCCCTCTGAGCTGTCCTTTCACATCCTCATCACCTCGTAAGCATCCACTTCCACCCTTCTGCTCCTCCAACTCTATGTTCCCTGACTCCTTACTAGGGTGTTAGGATGCAGCTTGCTGCTCACCCCTCACCTCCATTCATTAACAGGATGGATCCAGCTGCTTCATGGGGTAGAGAAAATAGTACTGAGTGGGTGGCCCTTCCTTCCTCCATGTTCCAGAATGTTCCTCCTGAATTCAGCTGGTCAGAGAAAGAGGATGACCTTCCCAGATAGAGAAGGACCATTGTCCAGTAAGAGACCTATCAGTCTCTCCAACAACCCCCCCAAGCTCTTGTTATTGTGCTTTCTCTACCACCAAACTAACCCTTTCCTCCAACAGCTCACCTGGGTCTTCTTGCTCACTGCCCAGGAGGGTCAATGCACTGAAAACTGCAGGTTTTGCAGCAGAGAAAGAATTTCATGATCACAAGCCCCACTAAGTGGAAGGACAGGATATTGTTCTCAAATCTGCCTAGCCTGAAAGGCTAGGATTTTTAAGGATAATTTGGTGGGCAGGGGGGATAGGGAATGGGTGCTGCTGATTGGTTGGGGGATAAAATCAGAGGAGTGTCCAAACTGTCTTTATGTGCTGAGTCAGTTCCTGGGAGGGGGTTATAGGACTAATTGAGTCATGGGTTCAGGTGGAATCAGTTGGTCACCAGAATGCAAAAATCTAAATATACCACTTTGATGATACTGATGTTATCTATAGAAACAATTGGGGAAGTCAGAAATCTTCCAACCTCTGGTTACATGACTCAAGCGTAAGTGATTATAGAAAGGCAAGCTAGGAAACAATGGCTGGTTATCATGTTAGATTTCAGGCCCCTCCATAATCCTAGCCTGTGGCCTTTCATTGGTCTTACAAAGGTGGTTTTGGTCCCTGAGCAAGGAGGGGGTTACTTTGGGGAAGAAAGTGTGCCCATCTTTGTTTTAAAGTTAACAAAGGCAGTCATCTTTTGAGGTTAAAAGCAAGATGGAATCAGTTTGGTTAGATTTCTCTCCCCCTGTTATAAGTTTTGTGAAGGTGGTTTCACTCCCATCCAGATTATTTGATATTGCTGGTAAATTTTAGCAGATCAGGTAAATTATTTCATGCTAAGAGGCCAAGAAGAAAAGGGCCATGGGGAATCTAAACACTCACCTTCTACCCTTCTCAGATGTCATCTGGGAATTATTCCAACTGCTAAAGACAAGGTCCTGAACTTTATTCTCTAACCCAAATAAATGACTAAGGTAAGGAATTTTAGGCCAGGTAGAAAGGGTGGGAGATATATTAGAACAGGAGGACCGTCACCTTATACTACTACAAATATGTCATCCTCAATACAGGACCAGTTCAGAAGAGAAAAATCAATCAACTTCCTTGTAAGCCATCTTTTGCAAGGAGGGGAAAACATTAATATATACCTCAGGTTGCATTCATGCTTTGTAAATTTTCTGCCATAGTTTTCACTGAAAAGGTTTCCTACAACCGTAATGTATAATGTTTCCTACAACTATAAAAATATACTTTTCTAATAAAATGACCTTAGAATTTAAGAAAATTTTATAATAAAGTGTTGGGAAAAGTAACCTTAGAGATTAAATATTGACTATTTGCTATTAAATGAAGGATTCATTATTTTTCTGTGAACTCTTTTTTTTTTTTTTTTGGAGACAGGATCTTACTCTGTCCCCCAGGCTGGAGTGCAGTGGCGTGATCTCAGCTCACTGCAACCTCTGCCTCCCAGATTCAAGCAATTCTCATGCCTCAGCCTCTGGAGTAGCTGGGATTACAGGTGCCTGCCACCATGCCTGACTAATTTTTTGTATTTTTAGTAGAGACAGGGTTTCGCCATATCAGCCAGGCTGGTCTTGAACTCCGATCTCAGGGGATCCGCTCACCTAAGTCTCCCAAAGTGCTGGGATTACAGGCGTGAGTCACCATGCCCAGCCTCTGTGAACCCTTCAGCCATTAGGCAGTAACTAAAAGTTGCATATCAAAATAGTTCTGGATTTTTATAGGAGTTTTTGGGTTTGTTTTTTTTTTCTTTAAGCAACTTAAGATATAAACAGAAAATGTTATCCTGAACAAAAGAATATGATTTTTCATGGATGAGTTGTTAGCAAAGACATTTGCCTTTGTTGTATAGGATTTACTAGAAAGGAATTTACCTGGTATGATAGTATCCAAAGGCTGCCGTCACAAAGTACTGTAAACTGAGGGGTTTAAAACAACAGAAAGTTACCATCTCACAGTTCTGGAGGCTGGAAGTCTGGCCAAGGTGTTGGCAGAACCACTTGCTTCCTCTGAAGCCTGCAGGGGACCCTTCCTTGACTCTGGGAACCTTTGGCGTTTCTTGGCTAGCAGCCGCGTCATACCAATCTCTGCCTTCCTTATTAAATGGTGATTTCTTTGTGTCTGTGTCTTATTAAATGGTGATTTATTTGTCTTTTTTTTTTTTTTTTTTTTTTTTTTTGAGATGGAGTCTCACTCTGTAGCCCAGGCTGGAGTGCAATAGTATGATCTCAGCTGACTACAACCTCTGCCTCCTGGGTTCAAGCGATTCTCCTGCCTCAGCCTCCTGAGTAGCTGGAATTACAGGCATGCACCACCATGCTCAGCTAATTTTTGTATTTTTATTAGAGACGGAGTTTCACCATGTTGACCAGGCTGGTCTCAAACTCCTGATCTCAGGATGATCCACCCACCTTGGCCTCCCAAAGTTCTGGGATTACAGGCAGAGCCACCATGCCAGGCCTGGCTCTCTTCTTATAAAAACTGCAGTCATATTAGATTAGGGGCTGTCTTCTTATAAGGATGCCATTCATGCTGGATGAGGGACCCACCTTATTCTAAAATGATCTCATTCAACAACTAATTTCCTATTTCCAAATAAGGCCACATTCTGAGGCACTAGCAGTTGGGACTCTAATGTATCTTCAGTGGGGGAGGGGGACAAAATGCAAGCCATTTGGGATCTGTAGCTGTATTAGAGAATGACTTGAAAACTGGATCTTGCTCTCTCGAGAGGCTGGGTACTCAATGTAAACCAGTGTTCCATTTTCAGAGCTGTGTCATCTATATTTTTATAGATGATGACGGGCGTGGTGATGGGCGCCTGTAGTCCCAGCTACTTGGGAGGCTGAGGCATGAGAATTGACTGGAACCTGGGAGGTGGAGGTTGCAGTGAGCTGAGATCGCACCACTGCTCTGGGCACCCGTTCAGAGGTAGAAGCTGTGGAAGGAGCATTGAATCAAGGGTATGAGTTGAAAACTCAGCTCTGCTGTCTATAGCAGCTATGTGATTTTAGGCTAGGCATTTCATATGTGTAACCCTTTGTTTTAGGATTGAGGTATCTATGCTTTACAGAAATAGAAATACTTACATGTTACAGAGGGTAAAAACACCTAGCCTCATTGTTTAATGTGAAACTTTTGTTTGAATTTCTTACAAACAAGCATGTACTCATATATTACTTTTTTTTTTTTTTTTTTTGACAGAGTTTCACTCTTGTCACCCAGGCTGGAGTGCAATGGCATGACCTCGGCTCACTGCAACCTCCGCCTCCTGGGTTCAAGCGATTCTTCTACCTCAGCCTCCCAAGTAGCTGAAATTACAGGGGTGCACCATGCCATGCCTGGCAAATTCTTTTATTTTTAGTAGAGACGGGGTTTCAGCATGTTGGCTAGGCTGGTCTTGAACTCCGGACCTCAGGTAATCTCCCTACCTTGGCCTCCCAACGGGCTGAGATTACAGGTGTGAGCCACTGAACCCAGCCTTATTACTTTTAAAATTAAAATGTTTTCATGAATAAAGCATGAGGGTTTATAATCTGCAAAGCACTCACAAATTAAGATATCAGTAGATTTAGAAAATCAGATTCGATAACTTAAAAGTGTCACTATTCCTTTCAAAGTACCTACCATTCATCCTAGATTTTACCTGTGCAAATAAATGGCATTTGAGACCCTTGTCCATAGCACTTTCACAGTTCCATAGTCTGCCTCTTTCTTTTTCTTTTTCTATCCCTTCACCTTTTCTATTTGTTCTTCTTCTACTTTTCCTTTTGTTTTTTGTGTGTTTTTTTGTGCTCTCACCCAGGCTGGAGTGCAGTAGCACAATCGCAGCTCACAACAGCCTTGACCTCCCAGGCTCAAGTTATCCTCCTGCATCAGCCGCCCACGCGGCAACCACAGGTGTGCTAAATAAACATTTAAGCTGGACGTGGTGGCTCAGGATTGTAATTACCCACACCTGGCTGATTCATTTTTTATTTTTATTTTTGTAGAAATGAGGTCTCACTATGTTGCCCAGGCTGGTCTCAAACTCCTGGGCTCAAGTGATTCTCCTGCCTCAGCCTCCCAAAATGTTGGGATTATATGTGTGAGCCACCGTACCTGGCCATGTTGTTTTTCTTAGGGCTTCTTCTCCACCCAAGACCATTCCTAAGAGCACACAGGATAAAAAGAGGTTGCTGACCACTATCGCAGAATGGATAACAGGCAGCCCGCTCTAGTGCCCTGTGTTACACTTACCCATGACACGCCTTTGATTTCATAGTAGCTGCAGTGCAGAGTTCCGTGCACCCTGATGGTCTTGCACTGCAGGTATCAGCCGGACGGCCCTCCATGCTGCTTCCTGGAGTTTCCTTCAAAGCTGAGGAAGCCTACTCAGCTGTTGCACCAGAAACCCGTTTTTGCAGAATTAATGACCCAGGTGTTAACCCTCAACTAACGAGGGATCATTAGTGTCGCTGGACGAATGTTCCAGTTTCCCTTCCCCTGGAGGGACAACTCTGAGACCTTCTACCCAGGGTGTCCCCAACAGAACTGAGCCCAGTTGCCCTTAATAATCATCTCATTAGCAGACCCTTTTTAGGGGCTTTTCCTCATTCATGCTTACTATTCCCTCACCCCGTTTGCAGATGGCATCTCCCCGAAGTTCCACCTCTACCCAAGTGTTTATGTCACCCTCCTGAACCCAACCTGTGACAACATCTAACAGATTTGAGCTCCATAAGCTTTTAGATATGAACCATTCTGTGTGAAATAATGGTAACCCAATGTGTAACTAGCTTAAGCAAAAAGGGGGCACGTAGTGACTCACATAATGGAAATGCATAGGACCTGGGGGCTCTGATTATCTTATTAAGACTTAGATTCCCTTCCCTCCCCTCACTCCCATTTTCCTCTGTTGGCTTCATTCTCAGGCTTTCTACCTGCAAGTGGTAGCTCTCTCTGATTTAGGTTTATATCCTCCCAGCTTCAGAGATAGCAGAAAGAGTTCCTCTTTTCCATTAAGTATAGAAAAAAACTGTAGTTAAGTTTCATTGGCTTGGCTAAGCTACATGCCTACCCTTGACATTAGGTTCTACCTCTATGCACGCACATATGTATGTATGTATGTATTCAGGTGTCATGACAAAAGAGGAATAGTAAATCCTTGAGGAATAAACCTTTCGCTTTTCCTGATGAATATTTCACCAGCTTTGGGCAAGATGAAACTCAAATCAACTCCAGGCAAAATCAAAATAAGGGGAAATATGGCCCTCTGAGTCCTCAATGATTAAAGCCAAAGACTAGAAGAGATTAGCCAGGCCTAGTCTCTTAGGCCTGGATCACATTCCCACTTTTAGAGAGTGGGTGGTGAGGCTCAGCCTCAACTAAATCATGTGGGATGGTTCCTAGCAGTGGAGGATTGAGGACACACTCACAAAAGCAGCAGCTGCTTAACACACACACACACACACACACACACATGTATCACACATATAAAAATTCACATATATCTATTTATCCAACGTTTAGTAAGCCTGTCCTATGCACTAAGCACAAAAAGACAAAATTGACTACAGAAATAAAAATTTAGGCTGGATGTGGTGGCTCACGCTTGTAATCCCAGCACCTTGGGAGGCCAAGGCGGGCAGATCACTTGAGGCCAGGAGTTCAAGACCAGCCTGGGGAACATAGTGAAACCCTGTCTCTACTAAAAATACAAAAATTAGCCAGGCATGGTGGCGTTCAAACTGTAATCCCAGCTACTTGGGAGGCTAAGGCACGAGAATCACTTGAACTTGGGAGGCAGAGGTAGCAGTGAGCCAAGAATGGCACCACTGCACTCCAGCCTGAGTGACAGAGAGAGATTCTGTCAAAAGAAAGAAAGAGAGAGAGAATGAAAGAGAGAGAGAGAAAGAAAGAGAGAGAGAGAAAGGAAGGAAGGAAGGAAAAGAAAAAAATTTACTCCTAAGATGTTCACAGTTAGTGGAAGAAAGAAAAATAGAAAACAATAAGAAATCAGTAGCAGACAATTTTAATTCACACGTTATGGGAAAGGAGAGTACACATCTGTGCCAGCCTGGGTTGTCTGGTCTAATTCACTGTGATGTCTCACCTAGATATATCAAGAGTTGGCAAACTCTTTCCATAAAGGGTGAGAGTAGATAGCTTCAGTTTTGTGGGTCACACTATCTCTGTTTCAAGTACTCAACTCTATCCATGTAGCTTGAAAGCTGCCATGGACAACATGTAAACAAATATGTCTGCCTGCATTCCAATAAAATGTTATTAATAGAAACCAAAATTAAAATTTCATTTAAGTTTTCACCTGTCATGGCATATTCTTTTAATTTTTTTTCAACCATTCAGAAGTCCAAAAAGTATAAGTGTCATGCTTAGATTGTCGGCTATGCAAAAACAAACAGTGCACCAGATTCGGCCCAGGGACGACAGTTTACCCATCCCTGACCCAGGTTATTGCCAAAGCCCTAACCCCTCCAATACATTATCCCTACTGTGGCTGAAGAAATCCTTCTTAGACCAAATCTTACATCACATACCTCTGTAAAATTTCTTACTGATTTTTCAGTACCCTCAGGATAAAATGAAATGTCTTGGTAATTATTTATAAGGTTCTTTAGGATGCTTTGCTGGACCACTTTCATTTCCTCCAAGAAGCCATACATTTCCTGTTCCCCTGTTTTTATCCCATATTACCCAAATAATTCCTACTCTTTCTTCTACGATTACCTCCTCCAAGAAGCCTTCCTGGACTTTCCTCCAAACTTGGGCTACATATTCTTCTGGAGGGTTTTGATACCACTGCGTATTGCCTCACATCACAGGACTCATTATATGTTATCATGTATAATTATATTATTATTATTCCATATTTGCTAGCTAGGATCTTCAAGTCTGAGGAGGGTACTCTTACATCTATCTGCTTCTCACTTATATCCACACTTTATAAATCAGGGTCTGGCACAAAGTAGATGCTCAATAAATATTTATTGAATAACTAAACAATATGGGGTGGGGGCCGGGCACGGTGGCTCACGCTATAGTCCCAGCACTTTGGGAGGCCGAGGCAGGTGGATCACGAGGTCAAGAGATCAAGACCATCCTGGTCAACATGGTGAAACCCCGTCTCTACTAAAAATACAAAAATTAGCTGGGCATGGTGGTGTGCGCCTGTAGTCCCAGCTACTCGGGAGGCTCAGGCAGGAGGATTGCTTGAACCCAGGAGGCGGAGGTTGCGATGAGCCGAGATCTCGCCATTGCACTCCAGCCTGGGTAACAAGAGCGAAACTCCATCTCAAAAATAATAATAAGAAGAAGAAGAAGAATATGGGGTGGGGAGGAATGACCTGAGGAGGTATCACAGAGGAAGAATTCCCTCAGCAGAGTCCTAAACAATGAGTAGTAACTTGCCTTTCACCTGTGGGGGTGGCAGGCATTTTCAGGTAGGTGACAGCTACATCATGGAAGTAGAAGAGAGCACTGGAGGAGCTCCGTGCACTTTGGTATTAGTGTGGCTGAAGTGAATGCTGCCTATTGGAAAACGAAGTGAAATGAGGCTAGAGATAACCTGAGAGCTTGTAGGCTAATAGAAGGAACTGGGTTCTAATTCTTCAGGTAATGAGGAGCCTCAGAGAGATAAAGTTGGTTGGATTTACATTTTAGAAAGTTTAGAAAGATCTCATTGCCCATGTAGATAGCCCAGATCCAATTAAAGTATCTTAGTAAAGTAGACAAGATCATTTTGGCAGTAGAGTTGACTGGAGTTTGATGCCAACTTCACATTAGGAGATAAATCTGGAGTCTGCAGTAACGGTTCATATAAAAAATAAGGGACACATGAATTAAGAAAATGTTCATGGAAGCATATTGGAAGTATGTATTTGAAACTCAGAAAAAAATGGTTGAACTGGAAATATAGAATTAGAAAAAGCCTCAGCTTATAGATGTATATAGTTCAATACAATAGACCACGTGTGGCTATTTAAATTTGAATTTAAATTAATTAAAGTTAAATAGGACTTCAAAATTCTGTTCATTGGTCACACTAGCTATATTTCATGTGTTCATTAGCACATGTAGCTAATGGCTACCATACTCAACAGTGCAGAATTACAGAATGTTTACATCACTGTACAAAGTTCTGTGTGACACTACGTAAACTGTAGTTAAATTTGTAGCTAAGGTCAAGATTATTCAGGAAGTTCCTCAAAAATTTAAACAGACAACTATGATAGGACCTGGAAATTCCACTGCTGGGTATATTCCCAAAAGAACTGAAAGCAGGGACTTAGATACATACACACCAATGTTCATAATGTCCACAATAGCCAAAGGTGGAAACCACCCCAGAGTACAGCAAAAGATGAACGGATAAACACAATGTGGTGTGTGTATATATACAGTGGAATATTATTAGCCATCGAAAGGAATGGAATTTTGACATACAGGTATACGTCAGAGATAATGCAGGTTCAGTTCCAGACCACATTAATGAAGTTAATACCATGATAAAGTGAGTTACACACATTTGTTGGTTTCTCAGTGCATATGAGTTAAGTTTACACTATATTGTAGTTTACAAACTGTGCAACAGCATTATATCTAAAAACAATGCACACACTTTACTTAAAAAAAAATACTTCACTACTAAAAAATGCTAACGATCATCTGAGCCTTCAGCAATTCATCTTTTTGCTGGTGGAGGCTCTTGCCTTGATGTTGAAGACTGTTGAAGGGGTGGTGCTCACCGAAGCTTGGGTTGGCTGTGACCATTTTCAAAAATAAACAAGCCAACAATGAAATTTGCTGCGTCAACTGACTCTTCCTCCCATGAAAGATTTCTCTGTGTCTTACAACGCTGTGTAATAGCACTTTACTCACAGTAGAACTTCCTTTAAAATTTAAAGTCACACCTCTGAAATCCTGCCACTGCTTTGTCAACTAAGTTTATGCAACATTCTAAATTCTTTGTTGCCATTTCAACAATGTTTAAAGCAGAGGTGTCCAACCTTTTGGCTTCCCTGGGCCACATTGGAAGAAGAATTTTCTTGGGCCACACATAAAATACACTCACAATAACAATAGCAGATGAGCAAAAAAAAAAAAAAAAAAAAAAAAAAGCAAAAAAAATCTCATAATGTTTTAAGAAAGTTTACGAATTTGAATTGGGCAACATTCAAAGCCATCTTGGGCCACATGCAGCTCCTGAACCGTGGGCTGTGGGTTCGACAAGCTTGGTTTACAGCATGTTTAACAGGAGTATATTCCATCTCAAGAAACCACTTTCTTTGCTCATCCAAAAGAAGCAACTCTTCATTCACTCAAGTTTGACCATGAGATTGCAGCAATTCAATGATATCTTTAGGCTTCACTTCATTTTTTTGTTTGTTTGTTTTTTGTCTTTTAAGAGACAGTATCAGCAGGGCACAGTGGCTCACTCCTGTAATCCCAGCACTTCGGGAGGCTGAGGCGGGCAGATCACGAGGTCACGAGTTCAAGACCAGCCTGGCCAAGATGGTGAAACTCTGTCTCTACTAAAAATACAAAAAATTAGTCGGGCGCAGTGGTGGGCATCTATAATCCCAGTTACTCAGGAGGCTGAGGCAGGGGAATCGCTCAAATCCGGGAGGCGGATGTTGCAGTGAGCCGAGATCACATCACTGCATTCTAGCCTGGGTGACAGAGACTCCGTCTCAAAAAAAAAAAAAAAAAAAAAAAAAAAAACAAAAAAAAAAAACAGAGACAGTATCTCACTATTTTTCAGGGTAGAGTGCAGTAGCATGGTGGTCATAGATCACTGCAGCTTTCATCTCTTGGGCTCACGTGATCTTTCTACCTCAGCCTTCTGAGTAGCTGGGACTACAGGTACATACCACTATGCCTAGCTAACTTTTTTAGTTTTTGTAAAGATGGAGTCTCACTGTGTTGTCCAGGCTGGTCTCAGTCTCTTGCTCTCAGGTGATTCTCCCTCCTCAGCTTCCCAAAGTGCTGGGATTACAGGCGTGAGCAACCACCCCCAGCTCCACTTAAATTCTAGTTCTCGCTATTGACACCACATCTGCAGTTCCTTATGCCCACTAAAGTCTTGAACCCCCCAAAGTCATCCATGAAGGCTGGAATCAACTTCTTCCAAACTTCTGTTAATACTGATATTTCGACATCCTTCCATGTATTATGAATGTTCACAATGGCATCTAGAATTTTTCCTAGAATATTTTCAATGTACTTTACCCAGATCCATCAGAGGAATCATTATTTATGACAGCTCTAGCCTTACAAAGTGCATTTCTTAAATAAGAAATGGACATTGTATCAGGAGGCATGAAAAACAGCATATTAATCTCCTTGCACATTTTCATCAGAGTTCTTGCGTGACCAGATGCATTGTCAATGAGTAGTAATATTCTGAAAAAAATCTTTCTTTCTGAGCAGAATTTCTCAACAGTTAATATGGGCTTAAAATATTCAGTAAACCATGTTGTAAACGGATGTGCTGTCATTCAGGCTTTGTTCTTCCGCTAATAGACTGCAGAGTAGATTTAGCATAATTCTCAAGGGCTCTAGGATTTTAGAATGATTAAATGAGCATTGGTTTCACCTTAGTGTCACCAGCCGCATATACCCCGAACAAAAGTCAGCCTGTGTTTTGATGCTTTGAAGCCAGCCGTTGACTTCTCCTCTCTAGCTATGAAAGTCCTAGCTAGCATCTTCTTACAATAGAAGGCTGTTTCGTGAACCTGCTGTTAAGTGTAATAGCCATCTTCATCAATGATCTTTAGCTAGTTCTTCTGAATAACCCGCTATAGCCCCTCTCAGCCTTTATAGTATTGAGAGATTAGGGCCTTGCCCTGGGTTAGGCTTTGGCTTAAGGGAATGCTGTGGCTGGTTTGATCTTCCATCCAGACCACTCAAACTTTCTCCATATTAACAATAACTGTTTCACTTTCTTATCATTCGCTAGAGTAGCATTTTAATTTCCTTCAAGAACTTTTCCTTTGCATTCACAACCTGATTAACTCTTTGGCACAAGAGGCCTAGCTTTCGAACGGTCTTGGCTTTGCACATGCCTTCCTCATTAGGCTTAATCATTCCTAGCTTTGGATTTTAAGTGAGCGATGTACAACTCTTCCTTTCACTTGAACACTTAAAGGCCATTATAGGATTATTAACTGGCCTAATTTCAATAGTTTTGTATCTCAGGGCATAGGAAGGCCCGCAGAGAGCAAGAGAAATAGGGGAACGGCCAGTTGTTTTTGATACACAAAACATTTATTGATTACTTTTGCAGTATTACATGGCTGTGTTTAGTGGTACCGCAATACAATGGCAATAGCAACATCAAAGACCACTGATTACAGATCACCGTAACAGATATGACAATAAGGAAAACATCTGAAATACTGTGAGAACTACCAAGCTTTGACACATAGGCATGAAGTGAGCACATGCTGTTGGAAAGATGGTCCTGATAGACTTGTTCCGCATAGGGTTGCCACAAACCCCCATTTGCAAGATACACATCTGCAAAGTGCAATAAAGCAAAGAAAAAGAAAAAGAGATATGCCTGTATGCTACAGCATGGATGGACCTTGACAACATTAGGGAAACTGAAATAAGCCAGACACTAAAGGACAATTTTTTTTTTTTTTTTTTTTTTGAGACGAAATCTCACCCTGTCTCCCAGGCTGGAGTACAATAGAGCAATCTCAGCTCACTGCAACCTCCACCTCCTGGGTTTAAGCGATTCTCTCGCCTCAGCCTCTTGAGTATAAAGGAGAAATATTGTGTGGTTCCACTGACATGAGGTACCTAGAAGAATCAAATTCACAGAAACAATGGAGAATCCTGGTTACAAGTGACTATGAGAGAGAAGGGAATGAGGAACTGCTATTTAATGGGAACAAAAATTTCTGTTGGGAATGTTGAAAGGTTGGATACAGATAATGGTGATGATTACGTAACACTGGGAATGTATTTGATTGTACACTTACAAATAGTTAAAATGATAAATATTATATTATGTTTATTTTTACCACATTAAAAAAAAAGTGGTCCAGGGAGAATGTTTAAAACAGGAAGAAGAGAAGGAAGACGATATTAAGGGAATAATAGAAGAAAATGAAGCCACCCATGAGATCCAGAAAGTCAGAGCAATAGAACGGGAGTGAAGAGGGAGTGCTGTCAAGGAAACCAAGGTGGAAAGAAAAAAGTAATTTTCTACCCACAGGCCCGTTGGTGATATGTTGCCAACAACGTTCTCTATTTAAAACCCACAAGAATGAGGTACAATCAGCCTACCAAATACCAAAAGGTAGTGTGTTCCTCTGCTTCTGCCTATTCTACGTCTCCTACTAATCATTGCCCAAGCGAATCAAGTACTTTGACTACCATTCTCTTCTTCAACTCTTGCAAGTTCTCTCTGAGAATAAAACCTCTCATAACTCTCCCTTCTCTTAATGCTTCATGTTGGGAAATGTCTGTCTACATGACATCGTTTCAATGGCAATCCTACAATATGGATTCAGAATACTTGTTTAACAGGAGGGGGGCTGGGCATAGTGGCTCACACCTGTTATCCCAACACTTTGAGAGGCCAAGGAGTTTGAGACCAACTTAAGCAACATACCCAGACTCTGTCCTATTAAAAAACAATAATAATTGGCCAGGCACAGTGGCTCATGCCTGTAATCCCAGCACTCTGGGAGGCCAAGGTGGGCAGATCACCTGAGTTTAGGAGTTCGAGACCAGGCTGATCAACACGGTGAAACCATGTCTCTACTAAAAATACAAAAATTAGCCAAGCCTGATGGTGTGCACCTATAATCCCAGCTACTTGAGAGGCTGAGGCAGGAGAACTGCTTGAACCTGGGAGGCGGAGATTGCAATGAGCTGAGATCGCACCACTGCACTCCAGCCTGGGCGACAGAATGAGAATCCATCTCAAAAATAATAATAATAATAAAATTAAAAAATAAAAAGGAAGGTAAATCTGAAGATGCTCTAAGACAGCATCGTTCTTCCATCTCTCCTTACCCCCCACATGAAAACAGAAAGAATATCTAGACAGCAAAATCAAATACCCATGGGTAACATTTACAGCAAAACTCAGTGGCAGGGTAACCACATGAATCCCAAAGTACAGTGAGTGGAGATGAACTATCCAGTGCTGTATGAGCTGTATGGCTTCAGCAGTGAGGGAGAAGGGAAACCAGGTACTGTCAGTGGGACTTGAGAATCAGAGAACCCCCAAGCAGGCAACAGAGCTTCACTGGGATGTCAATGGGCTTGTGTGGGGATGGCCTCGAAAACTAAGAAGGTCCTGTCCTGGAGAGAAGTGAGAGCAGGGAGCTGTGGTAGGAACATCTGAGGGAACTGGGGCAGTCTCTCTTACCAACAGCCCCCAGGTCTCCCTTTTAAGATGAGGTCCCACACGGAGGAGAAACTGTTGAGAGTGGAGTCAAAATTGATCAGGGCATTGCCGGGAACGGTGGCTCATGCCTGTAATCCCAGCATTTTGGAAGCTGAGGCTGGCAGATCACTTGAGGTCAGGAGTTCAAGACCAGCCTGGTCAACATGGCGAATGGAGATTGCAGTGAGCTGAGATCATGCCATGCACTCCAGCCTGGGCAACAGAATAAGACTGCATCTCAAAAAAAAAAAATTGACCAGGACAGCTGATCACAAAATTGATTAGAGATATGAGAGAAGAAAGAAAGGAAGGTGTAGACTAGAGTGAAGTAGGAGGTGGGGGAGACACAACCAGGGAATCTCAGAAATAAGCCTCTCTATCCATGGAAACAGTAGAGGATGGAGCTCTGTGGAGCCAGACAAGCTTTTCTGAACACTTCTCACTCTAGGAGTCCAAGAAGACTACCTTTTCATCAAAATGAGCAACTGATAAGTATTGAAGACAAATTAAATACAAAGTTATTGTTAGTACTATTTTAAGACAGGATCTTGCTCTGTTGCCCAGGCTGAAGTGCCATGGTACAATTTCAGATCACTGCAACCTCCGCCTCCTGGGCTCAAGTGGTCTTCCCACCTCAGCCTCCCAAGTAGCTTGGACCACAGGCACAGGCCACCATGCCCGGCTAGTTTTGTTTAGTTTTTGTAGAGATGGGGTCTCACTGTGTTTGCTCAGGCTGGTCTACAGCTCCTCGTCTCAGGCGATCTTCCTGCCTCGGCCTCCCAAAATGCTGGGATTACAGGCATGAGTCACCACGCACTGTCTATGATTACATTTTACACTCGGGGGGCCACATGCAGGTTTGTTACATGGATATATTGCATCATGCTGAGGTTTGGGCTTCAGTTGCACCTGTCTCAGAAATAGTGAACGCGGTACCCAATAGGTAGCTTTTCAATCCTGGTCCCTCCCTCCCTCCCACCTTTGGAGTCCCCCAATGTCTATTGTTCCCATCTTTAAGACACATCAACCTCTTTAAAATGGGCAACACTAAACTCTATCCTAGAGATGCATATTTGGGTGATGACACTACAGAAACACAAGGTAGTGAAGACTACAAATGTCAGGCTAAGGCTGGGCACCGTGGCTCACGCCTGTAATCCCAGCACTTTGGGAGGTTGAGGCAGGCAGATTGCCTGAGGTCAGGAGTTCGGGACCAGCCTGGCTAACATAGTGAAGGTCCGTCTGTACTACAAATACAAAAATTAGGTGGGAATGGTGGTGCATGCCTGTAGTCCCAGCTACTCAAGAGACTGAGGCAAGAGAATCGCTTGAACTGCAGAGGTTGCAGTGAGCCAAGATCGCACGACTGCATGCCAGCCTGGGCAACAGAACGAGACTCCATCTCAAAAAAAAAAAAAAAAAAAAAAAAAAAAGTCAGCTAATAGTTATTTTTGGTGTGAGAGAGGGGGTTGTGCTCAGGATGGCGCACAAGAAAGGGACTTCAGGGGTGTAAAAATTTCTATTTCTAGATCTAGGTGGTGGTTACAAAAGTGTTCACCTTAATAAATCATTAAGCCAAACGTTTGTTTTGTTTGGTTATCTTCCTACTTTGTGTTAAAATAAAAATCTGTTTCACAAGGCAAGAAAACACACCTCTGAGATAATACCTTTCTTTTCTATCCAGCATATTTTGTCTGAATCACATTACTTGTTAACTGAGTAAGAAGAGCTTTAGTAAAAGGCTATCGGCAATCACAGTACTGTCTAAATAAACGATTTTGCTAACAATGACAATCTCAGTTGCTCAAAAAATACTATGTATAAGGCAGTTTTCTATGCTATAGCTGCCAAAGAAGCCAATGTATACGGGAGACACTGCTAGGTCATGGATGGCAGTGTTTCTCAGAGTGTGTTCTGTGGACCATCTGCATCAAAAACATCCAGCCTGTAATGCGGATTCCTGCACCCCTACCAAAGATGCAGATTCAGAAGACACACTTGGGAACAGTGCTCGACGCCAGAAGTTCATCCTAGATTTATTTTAAAACATAAGCTCTGTTCAAATAGTACCTTCCTGGTCAAAGAACTTAAGAGAAGGAACTCTATACTGGTATCTACACTACTATCTATAATAACTATAATGGTCAATTTTCTAGGATAAGCACTTAGAAATTGTGTAAGAGTGTTTCATGTGGTAATGGTTTACGGACATACTCCTCCTTCTTCTAAACCAGGAAGATAAAACAGAATGTTATTTCTTTGTGGGTAACTAACTGGATTGCAATTAAAAAGCTTTAAACTCCTAAACTAGTCTTCTTCAGATCCTAAAATGTAAAACTATAGACTCTAAATCTGACGTGGCAACCAGATTTGGCTTTACTAAATGAAAGGCACAATTTAAACTTTCAATGTTCCAAAGACCTTCTTTGCTTATGAGCAGTTTCCTTATCTCCTTAAACAATAATTTTTCCATTCTGAATTCTCATGCAACTGTTGAATAGCGTTGTTCTTGGAAGTTGTTTATGTAGATTTTATGGATGTTGGCCAAATTGTATTTCTAAAGGAAAATGAAGACTTTCAGAGAAGACTGTAATGTCAAACTCTGTAGATAGTAGGTATATATATACACATGTACATGTATGTATGTATACAAACATTTGTGTGTGTGTGTGTGTGCATGCATGAAAAGGAATCCAGAGCTCATGTTAACAGGAAGGATACAGAGCAAGAAGGATATCAGAAACATACATCAAGGCATTTAGGCACGAGGGAGGGGGCATAGGTCGGGGAGCAATTCTAGCTGTGGCAATGGGAAGTTATGGAAGTCCAAAGGTATACGCATGACTCTAGCTCTTAGCCTCCAGTGCACAAAGGAATTATGTGGAGGGACTTGAGGATTCTGATTCATTCGGTTGAAGCAGAACTTAAGAATCTGCATTTTTATAAACTCCTTAGGTGAGTCTGTGTCTGCTGGTCAGCAAGTCATATGTTGAAAAGTCTTCGAAAGGGTCTGTAGCTCAGGCTAGCAGTATCGTTGATGTCCAGCAAGAAATGACATCTTGGCAGGAATAAAAACAAGATGGGGGCCGGGTGCGGTGGCTCATGCCCATAATCCCAGCACTTTGGGAGGCTGAGGTGGGTGGATCACTCAAGTCCAGTAGTTCAAGACCAGCCTGGGCAACATGCTGAAACCCCATCTCTACAAAAAATACACATACACAAAAATTAGCCGGGCTTGGTGGTGTGCACCTGCAGTCCCAGCTGCTTGGGAGGCTGATGTGGGAGGATCACTTAGCCCAGGAGGTGGAGGTTGCAGTGAGTCATGATCTCATCACTGTTGTACTACAGCCTGGATGACAGAGCGAGAAACTGTCTCAAAAAAACCCAAGATGAGTAGGAGTTAAGAGGTTTGAAGCTTCAGGTAGGCAGGATAACAGGCTGTGTTAGTTTCTTAAGCTGCCATAAAAATTACCACAGACTAGTGGCTTAAAGCAGTAGAAATTTAATTCACTACAATTCTGGAGGCCGGAAGTTCAAAATCAAGGTGTTGGCAGGGCTCTGCTCTCTCCAGAGGCTCTAGGAGAGATTCTGTTCCTTGCCTCTCCCAGCTTCTGGTGGCTGCGGCCATTCCTTGGTTTGCAGCCACTCACTCCATTCTCTGCCCCCACCTTCACATGGCTTTCCCCCTCCTCTCTGTGTGTCTCTTCCCTGGGAGCCCCCTGTAAGGACCTTTGTCATTGAATGTAGGGGCCACCCCAGATAATCCAAAATGGTCTTATCCTGAGATCCTTACCTTAGTTACCTCTACAAAGACCCCTTTTCCCCCAGATATCACAATCACAGAGTCTAGAAATTAGGATTTAGATATAACTTTTGGAGTGCCACCTGTCAGCCACACAAGCCTATACTGGGAATACTAGAAGCCTTGGGCCAGTCAGAGCAAGGGAAAGAGGGGTAATAGTTGGCAAGAATATCTGGTTCTAGTGCCAGAAAAATTCATCTTCAAGGGAAGGTGAGGAGGGCTGAGACTGAGGAACCAGTCAGACACTGGTCACTAATAGATCAGCAGGTTGGAATGGGATAGACAGTAGAGCTGACTTTATGTTGCTATCTTGATTTTCTGAGTCGAGATTCTATAATCTCAACTAACCAGGACATGACTGCACTCCTAGCATGGGACAAAGCTAAGCTGCTCCAGCAAGCGGACATCCAGGGGCTCTAGGAAGATTAGATGCTGGGAGTCAGGTTGGGCAAAGAGCAGCAAAGCAGGATCACACAAGTAAGTCGATTCATAAATAGCTGCCACTTACTGCGCATCTGCTATATGCCTGGCACCTTATATGTATCATTGCCCCTTTCCATCATAACCTAGCAATAAGGGTGTCAAAATATGGGTCTCCATTTTTATTTTTTTGTTTTTATTTTTTGAGACAGAGTCTCACTCTGTCACCCAGGTTGGAGTGCAGTGGCGTGATCTCGCTCACTGCAACCTCTGCCTCCCGGGTCCAAGCGATTCTCCTGCCTCAGCCTCTTGAGTAGCCGTGACTACAGGCATGTGCCAGCACGCCTGGCTAATTTTTGTATTTTTAGTAGAGACGGGTTTCACCATGTTGTCCAGGCTGGTCTCGACCTCCTGACCTCAGGTGATTCGCCTGCCTCGGCTTCGTAAGGTGCTGGGATTACAAGCATGAGCCACCATGCCTGGCCTAATTTTTGTATTTTTAGCAGAGTTGGGGTTTCATCATGTTGGGCAGACTGGTCTCAAACTCCTGAACTTAGGTGATCCACCTTCCTCGGCTTCCCAAAGTGCTGGGATTACAGGCGTGAGCCACCACCCCTAGCTATATAGCTTTAATCTTTAAAAGCCTTTAAACAGGCTTTAAAATAGGCTTTTAAAGATTAAAGCTGTATAGCTAGTAAATGGCAGAGCCAGAATTTAAACCCAGATCACTCTGACTCCAAAGCTCGTTCTTTCTACTAAAACATGCTACCTCTTCCACAAATTAATAGCCTACCTCGGATTTTAGCATCTTATCTTCCACTATCTTCTCTTTGAACTCTCTCTCTCCACCTACTCATCCTAGAGTTCACTAGACATAAAATGTCAAAACATCTGTTTCTCTACCAAATACCCTACATTAAAAAAACTTGGGTAAGGTAGAATGATAAATATCTCAAACCAGAATTGCAGGTGTGGGGCTAGAGTGCGAACACTTGCTTTCTTGTGGCTGTGTCATATTTATCTTACTGCAATCACTTGTGGAGAGCTCAAGCCAGGGATTCTACACACAGCCCCAGTCCCAGGCTGGTCTCTAATCATAAGGCACAGGTCTGTAATTACTGTGTATGTTGCACCACTCCTCCCTCACAACCCCCACTACTGCCACCAAATGCATGCTGCCAGTGATGTTCTGCAGATGGTAATATCCAAGTAGTGACAGTACTAGTCTCCTCCACAGGTATACCCATGGAGGAAAGCAACAGTGATGGAACAAGAGCAGGGAAGCTGCTGGTATATTACACCTCTAGCTCTTGCACTTTGAGTACCACTTAAACTGCCCTAAAGATAGTGTCACTTCTGGCTGGGTGCGGTGGCTCACGCCTGTAATCCCAACACTTTGGGAGGCCAATCGGGCGGATCACCTAGGATGAGGAGTTCCAGACCAGCCTGGCCGACATCATGAAACCCCATCTCTACTAAAAATACAAAAATTAGCCAGGTGTGATGGTGCACACCTGTAGTCCCAGCTCCTCGAGAGCTCAGGCAGAAGAACTGCTTGAACCCGGGAGGTGGAGGTTGCAGTGACCTGAGATCACGCCACTGCACTCCAGCCTGGGCAACAAGAGCAAGACTGTCTCAAAAAAAAAAAAAAAAAAAAAAAATTGTGTCATTTCTACCACTGTCAACAAATGTTTAGGTCTATGGATCCTCAACTAGCTTGAATGTAAGATTAAAATATTCCTAAGCCCGGTGCAAGGTTTAATAGGACTTTTAACTCATCTGTTTCAGAAAAGGTAACAAGACTAAAATGTTAAGGAGTCCTAGTCTGAGCTGACACATCTTATCAGGTCTTTCATAGCATTCTGAGTACGAGTTTTGGGAAATTAATAATGATAATAACGAAAATCTTGTGAAAGGGCTCAAGGTGTTGCAATCCTCATCACCTATGAGCAGCAGCAATTCAGGAGCTGTTTTGCACATAACTATAAATTATGAGCTACTCTCTACATATATACCTTTCCCCACATTCCTGCAGGGGTCTCTTTTCCTGCTCAGTCTTAAGAGCAATCTTTAAGACCCCCCATAAGTAATTGCACCAATTCAGGAGTCAGTTTGACAATCATTTCACATTTTTCTGATGACAATTTCTAGTTTACTAAACAAACAAACAAACAAACAGTATTTAAAAAATGTTTTGGGCTAGGTTTGAGTCGTTGTGTTTGCTTCCAGTCAGAGAACTTCCTACAAAACTGAAGATATAAAGTGCTGATGCCCGGGCGTGCCAGCGTTCGTTGGGGGCACGACGTCATCGTGGGAAGCGTGTTCTTTTTCGGATTACTGCTTGGCGGATTAGAAACCCGCAGATCAGTTCTAGGTTAGCCCTGATTAACTGCCCTGGGTGTTTCTGGGCCAGAGGGAATGTATGCTGGATTCAAACCAAAACTCGTTGTAAGACAAAAGAGTTAATTTTTTACTTTACCCCTATCCAGGCCAATAACGAAGGTACTGGGAATGATCTGGAATGTTAACTGGTGCCCGCAACCGCGTCTGCTGAACCTTCTGCCCCCACGATTCTGTCTGCCCACATGCTTCTGTCTATCAGCACCGGCCTCGGGATCAGCTCTCGCCTTGTCATTGGTTGGATTTCAGGAAGGGAGAAGCCCACGATTTAAAGGGCTCCTTTTCCACCTGCCAGGCACCGTCCGCATGGTCCAACTTGCCTTTGGCACATATTTGGAAGAATCTCCTGCTGTTGTTCGTATATTGCACTGACTGGTCAAAGGAAAAGAGTGTCCCCTTAGTCACCTTGACAATTCCCAAAAGCGAAACTTGCACTCTAGACTAGATCTACACTGAGTCTGCGGGGCACGGAGTCCCTGCCCAGGTCAGTAGCGCCGGCCCGGCGGGCGGGCGGGGACAGGGGCGGAGCCTAGGCCAGGCGTGGTCTTCCGTGGGAGAGAAGGAAAGTCTTTGCCCCACCCCCCTAAAAAAACTGCTCTTCTCCCAGCCAATCAAGGAGACCTATGCAAATAGGGTCCCTGTCGCCCCGGTAACCACAATGCACGGCAGCCAATGGAAACCAGCAAGTCGCGGCCCTGCTCCACGATTGGGACCGAATTAAAAAGATAGAGGCCCAATGGGCTGTGGGAACAGTCCGCGGCGGGTTGAGGGGCGGGGATATGCAAATATGGTTTGAAAAGCCGGCGGGGAAATCTGAGTTTCGCGGGAGGACCTTGGCGCGTAAACCGTATCCCTTCATTCATTGTCAGCAGCAGCTTCCTGGAGCCATTTTTCAGCTGCCGGCCGCAGCACCCGGGCTGCCGCAGCCGCCTCGCAATCCGTTGCATCGGCTGGCCCCGACGCCTCCATCCCCCGCTTGGGGCCCGATATCCGTGCGACCGGGACCCTCCTCTCTCCAGAGCCCCGATTATTTTTGGCCCCCGGGGCCTGTGCGGTGCGGAAAAATAAAAAGAAAAGAGAGAGAGGGGGCTCGGAAGCGCCGGGCGGGGAGGAGAGAAGGAGGAGAGACTTGGAAACTCCGACTGCAAATAATAAAGAAATTGAAAAAATACATTAATATACCGTAACACTAAAAAGAGCAGGAGCGAGAGATGAGAAAGGGGATCCAGCCCGCTCTGGAGCCGTACCTGGTGACCGCCGGGGGTGGGGGAGGGGGCGGCTGTCGTCGCCGCCGCCGCTGCAGCCTCCATGGACAAAAGGGCACTGCTAGCCAGCCCCGGCTTCGCCGCCGCCGCCGCCCCGGGCGCGTACATCCAGATCCTCACCACGAACACTTCCACCACCTCCTGTTCCTCCTCCCTCCACAGCGGCGCCGTCGCCGCCGGCCCCCTCCTCCCCAGTGCCCCGGCGCGGAGCAGACCGCCGGCAGCCTCCTCTACACCACGCCGCACGGACCCTCCAGCAGAGCCGGGCTGCTGCAGCAGCCACCAGCGCTGGGACGCGGCGGCAGCGGCAGCGGCGGCGGCGGCGGCCCTCCGGTAATACCCTTCCTCCCCACCGTCCCCAGCCCAGGCGGGAGGTGGGCTTGCACCGCGCGGGTCGTGGGCGCGCTGCAGGGCGAGCATCGTGGGCCTCGGGGGCTGCCCCTCCGGCGAGGGTTCATTGTTGACCTGAGTGCTCTCCCCCGCGCCAGGAGGGTCGGGGGGCTCGGCCAGGCGCGCGGGGCGGCGGGGGTTGCCTTGGCGCGAACCACATCCAACACTCCAAAACTTTTCTCGGCCCCCCCCCCTTCTTTTCCTGCACTTTTCCCTACCCCCCACTGTCCCTTCCCCCTCCAACTCGAAGCTTCCTCTTTCTCGGGCGTAGGAAGGGGTCACGCCCCGGATGGAGAAGGGGGTGGGGGGGGGGGGGAGTAGTGAACCGGGGTGGGGGGGGCTCCGAGGGGTGGAAACCGGGGGACTCTTGGGGTGCACGCCTCCAGTCGGCCTCGGAGGCCCGTTGGCGGCCGGGGGTCCCTGCGGCGTGCTCCGAGCGCAGGGGATCGGCGGGGCTGCGCTTGACACATTTTAGGATCTGTAACTCCCCGGCAACAAAGGGGCTGGGGGAGGTGGAGGGGAGTCGGGCGTGCGGGAGGTGGGGCTGGAAGCCGGGGTGCGGACTGGGGCGTGGGCTCTCTGGGGTGAGGGGCTCGCCGGCTGGCGCTTCGGCCTGGGCGCATCCTGGCGGTGGCGGCGGCGGCGCCCGCGTGGCCCGAGCACCCAGGCCTTCCTCGCCGGGCCCCGGGCCTGCCCTCTCCACTTGCCCCTTCCTTCCCCGCCCTGTCCCCCCCCCTCCGCCCCCCCGGCGACGGAGGGCGGGGGCAGCCGGGTTCCCGTCCCGCCGCCTGGGTCTGTCCCTCTCTCCGGGACCCGCCGGTGACGTTTCGCACACGTGCGCGGAGGACGCGCCTGTGACTGGGGAGGAGGCGGCGGCGGGAGGGGGCGCTGGAGGGGGAGAGGGGGGCACCCACTTCCTCCTGCTCGCCGGCTCCCTGGCCTGGGACGGTCCCGGCGCCCTCACACCCGTCCCCGGCACCGCCACCCTCCCTCTCCTCTCCCCACCCCCCCCCCACCGGCGCCCGCCCTCGCCAGGCGCCGCCGGTCTCTTCGGCCCTCTGGGCCCCCTCTCCAGCCGGTCCCCCACCTCCCCCTGGAGCTAGGCTGGTTTCGGAAATGCCCTTACAGCAGCAGGTTAGTGACCGGGACGGCTCGGGGGCCGCGGACGCCGCGGGGGCGCCGAATTCTGTTGGGGGCTGGAGCGGTGAGGGTAGGCGGTTGAGCGGGGTTTTGGAGTGGGAACGGGGGGTTGGGTGCTCGAGGGAAATGAGTAAGCAAGAAAAATCTAACTAAGTAAATGCCCCGGCCTCCTGTTCTAGGAACCTCGGAGCGGGAGTGTCTGCCCCAGGGGGTGGCTATGGTGTTTACGTGGATTTTTTTTCTAGGGGACGAATGGATGGGCGATGAGAAAACCGGAGGGGGCTTGTCGCCAATGGCCGAGTTGAGCTCTGTTTTCTGTGTTCTTTCCCTTGTGCTGGAGGGGGAGGGGGGCGGGGTCAGAGGGTAGGGTGTCTGTAGGATTCCCCGGGCCACCCGCCACCCCCTCCCTTTGTCCCTGTAATTTATAAAGCGCCTTTGAGAGATGATTTAGGTCAGTATGCGGCTCCTCTTTTTGTTGGTACTAGAAAGAAGTGTGGCCCGGAGGTCTCCCCCTTCTCCTTTTCTCGCCTTCATTCTCTTCCTCCATGCCTCCGGGTCTTCACCCTCGTGGTGAGGCTTGGCCTCCACGGGGCTAGAACCGAACCAGACTCAGTGAGATCCATGGTAGCTTGATCATACCAGGCGTGGACCTCACCTTGTCTCAGCTCCAAATGGGTTTAATTTTTGGAGAATCAAGATTTTGCGGGAGTCTTTAAGAAAGTCAGCACATAGGCAGCACTTAGGGCAATGGGATGGGTTTGGGAATAATTCGGCGTTTTTTATTTCCTTCCTGTGCCCAGTTTCTCCCCAGGTTCGATCTTAACTGCTTTCAAGCCCCAGAGATACTTGCTGGGCATGTGTGATGTAGTCGTAGTCAAAGAAGCTCATCGTGTTTTTAGTGACTAGGGTCTGCCAGCAGGGGGGAAACGGAGCACTGTACCTGCTTACACATAACAGTATCCGGTGTGCTGGGTTTTCAGTCACAAGAATATGCCATGCTTTTATTAGCTTCAAATACTCTTACTGACTTCACCTAAGCAAACATAGGCATATTTTAAGCATATTTGACCCTTGCACAGTTCTGTTACTATTATAATAAACCTAACCTTAAACAACCAGCTATTGACATACTTCTTGAATTAGATTCACAGATTTATGGGGAGTAGTTTGATAATGGAAAATTATGAGACCATCAAATGGCTTTTTAAAAAATCTTAACAGTGCTTGTTGGGCCAGGTCTTAAGACTATCTTTCTAGCCAAGTTTATTATATGTAGTTCATTGTATTTAAGTATTTAAAGTATACAAAATTATCCTCACCATCTTCCAACTTATTTCAAAACTTCATGCTCCTTGACATGAAATTATTATTCCAGGAATAATATCCTTTTTAGTTTGTGTGCACACAAAAGATTTTCATTACAGAAATATAAATGTTACTCGTATACATATTCAGAAATATTTTTTTTATATAAGATTGCAATGTATGCTGAATCATTGGTTATCTACCCCCTTGTTTTTTTTCTGAGATAGAGTCTTGCTATGTTGTTCAGGCTGGAATGCAGTGGCGTGATCTCGGCTCACTGCAACCTTCGGCCCACTGCAACTTGTACCTCCCGGGTTCAAGCGATTCTCCTGCCTCCAACTCCCGAGTAGCTGGAATTATGGGTGTGGTGGCATGCACCTGTAGTCCCAGCTACTTGGGAGGCTGAGGCAGAAATTGCTTGAACCTGGGAGGCGGAGGTTGCAGTGAGCCAAGACCACGTCACCGCACTCCAGCCTAGTGACAAAGTGAGACTCCCTCTCAAGAAAAAAGAGCGATTTCTTCTGGGAGGATGTAGGAAATTTATCTAGTCAATGCATACAAAGCCCTAAGCACTGAGTATAAAGTTTGATTTATTATTTTTGTTATCGAAATTATATTAGACTTCCACGTAAGTCTTCGAATTTTGAATTTTCTTGATAACTCTTTCCCTAAGCAGGAACGAGAGAATGGGGAAAGCTAAGTGACTGGCTGAACAAAGACCATCTGAACACTCTGTGTCCAAGAAGAGGTTGAAACGTCTTCAGGTGGCCACAGTTGCAGACCCATCTGGTTCTGATCCCAAGTTCTGTCTCAAGAATATCTAAGAATTTAACCAGAAGCAACTTCTTCACCTTTTTTTCAATGGGGGGCAAATATGAGTACTACTTTCCCAGCTGTAAAGCATCTGTTATTTACAAATTATCCATTGGCAAATAACTTAATCTCTCTACTCAGTTTCTTCTTTTGTAACATAGGAACAATAACTGTCACCTTTAAGATTCTTTTGAAGAGTTGAATATGATAATGCACGCGAAATGCTTAGCACAGTGCCTGGCAAAAAATAGACACCCAGGGCAATTCATATTTATTATACAAATGTTAATTTTTTTCTCACTTAGCGAAATAGTGTAAGGCCAGGTGCACTTGGTCCCTTTGTTGACATATATGAACAGAACTGTTAAAAAAGACTTGAAAGTGATATGTAATTAATTATGCCCAATTAATTTGGCCTTTTAAACATATAAAACATGGCCATCCTAGGGGTAAAATAGGGGCATTTCAGTAAGACATGCCTATATAGAGATAGTGATGTTGAACTGCCAAGCATATGCCTTGAATTGTGACAGGTTAAGGCCACATCTTCCTCACTTTTTTGCCTGAGTTCTACTCTGTCCATGATTCCACAGCTCTGCCAACTTTTGGGTGCAGTTCATGCTTAGTGGCTTTTGTTAGAGCTGAACTCTCAATCCTCACCAAGTCGGAGACAAGCATTACATAAATTCCATTTTAGCTGGTGAACTGTTGGAAATGCAGGAACTCCAGAGAAACCATAGTCAGAAGTGCTATTCAATGGAGCAGACAAGGCTTCATCATTTTCTGCTGCTGCTTCTAAAAAGAAGCTAAAATGATTTTATTCTAGAAAATTTGGGATCTAGTAATGCAAGAGATGATGGCCTGTCACAGTCATGGCAACCTACTGATTATACTTTGGGAAAGAGCCCTCAATGCTTGAAATTTTCATCTAAGAATGGAGGCACCATAGGTGCTATTTCAGCAGGGTCTCTTTTCCTGCACAAGTATAAAAAGAAAAGTGCTGGGTTCCTGTGGTTCTATACTCAATAATCTTGCTTCTGCTGAGATATATGGTTGATGCCAAGTTTAAGCTGGGAGACAATTTTTAGTCACTACATACCCCAAAATGGAAGTTTTAATATAATGCAGTGCCCAGACTTGGGCAGTACAAATAGCTCCACTATAATCAGTACCAAGGGCGCCACTCTAATCATCCTCTGAAACAAAGCACCCTTAAATATGGCACTGAGCTGAAGAACTCCAGATTGTGAACAGGAAAGGATTTTTTTGTTTTTCTATAAATCACCGCCTTGTGTATTACTTGGAAGAGTGGGTTCTGAGATTAATGTTGTGCTGTGTAAAGCGAACTTGAAAACAGAAAATAATACTCTGAGCCTAGACATGAATAAATAAAAATACCTGGAGATTGAAAGATGGGGTGAAAGCTTTTATTGTGGTTTCTTAGAAATATATAAAGCAGTAGTTTTCCTTTAATTCTTCTGTCTTTAACGCCATCTGCAAAGGTATTTCATCCATAACTTTAACCTCTTTCTTAGGGACTTGGACTCATTTGGCAAATAGCTTCAAGTATTCACAGTTAATTTTTTGGCCGGTTTTCCTAAGTTAACCTGATCCTAACAAATAATCCATTTGTAGGAGCAGTTTACATCTACTTTCCCAAGCTAACCAACTTCGATTCCCTTTTAACCATCTATTTTCTATTAACAGTTTTAACTAGGATGAGTGAAAACCAGTTGGCTATGCTCGCCAGGTCCCAGCTAGATTCCCATGAAACCACTTGAAATGGTGCAAGGTTAAAAAGGTAGACTTCAAAATTTTGTTTCTTAAAAGAGGGGGAACATCCCTGAATTCTTTGAGGTACTAAGTATGTGGTTTAATGTGTATTCTCATGCTCGTTAACAGTTTTAAAAGAATATTTCAGGAATTGTATTTGCAATTGCTAAAACACATTTTTTCTACTAATCATTTTTCATGAGACTTACGAGGGAAGATAACTGGGGAAGAGGTAAATATAGGAAACCACTAATAGTATCTTCCTTCCTCCTACCCTGACCCTCTCTTTGGCTTCAAAAAGTGACTAGGAAAATGTATCTTTCACAAAGAAAATTATACAACAGAAGATACTAAAAAGCAAAAACTGCCTTTGGGGGACAGGAAACCTGAAGAGTGGGGGATTATTATAGGGGGATAACACACCTCATTTTTGTTTCACTAAGAGGGAAGTTGGTTTATTTTCTGCTCACACTTGTTTCAAACCCTCTCCTCTAAAAGCAGTGTGTTTTTGGAATTCAAGAATGCATTCTTTCCCCAACCTTAATCGGGGGTGAGTCTTATGGCCACCGTATTTGTCTACAATGTAACTTTTTAAAAATATAATTTTGCCCTCAAATACTCTCCTATCCAATGCAATATAACTTTGGAGGAGAAGTGATAAACGCCACTGGTTGCCAGATTGTATCACAAAGCCCAGATGCACTTTGCTTTGCTGAAGAATCTGAGTGACACAGGTCCCCACTTAGCTTTGTAAACTAAGGCAGGGGTTTATGTCATCTCGAGGTGGAAAGCAGTGAGAATTGACCGCTGATGAAACAGGAAGGGGATAAAAAGAATAAAAAATAATTAACTTTAGTTTGCTTTCTATTACTGTAGCCCAACTGTCTGGGGCCATTTGTATGGTCCACACAACATTCTTAGAACTTGACGGTCCCTGAGAACGATACTTTAGGTTGGCATGGGCAATAGTTGGTACTTACACTGGTCAGGGAATTGTAGTGTTTGAGAGCTGTAAGGCACCACAGTCCTCATCTGCCCAATCCCCTTCATTTTGCAGGAGAGGAAATTCAGGCCCAGTGCTGTTAAATTACTTGCCCAAGGTCACAGGTCTTTCCTAGTGGCAAAGCCAGAACTGAAACTGGAGACTCTTGAATTCTTAGAAGCCTCATTCACCAAGAGAAGGTTAACTGTGTCTCGTGAGCCCTACATGGGAAAATTGGGGTGTGTAGAACACATTTTAGATTTCCGTCAGGAGTGGTTACATTTTTTTTTAAGGTGCACATAAAGAAGTGTCCTTTAAACAGTTGGCTGTGGAGTAATGACCTATTCCCCCAAGATACAAAATAAGCAAGGCTACTTTGGATGTTAAATAAAAAGGGAATTCTTTAAAAAATGAAAGAATGACTGACTCTTCAAAACATGATTGTAGTATTTTTAAAGATTTGATATTTGCAAATTTGTCTTCTGTGATTATATCATTTCTGTTGCTCAAAAAGTAAAACATGCTTTATAGAGAATAGAATTGGAAAGGATTTTTGAAACTTGCTTGGGGAGAGGGATAGACAGTGTGCCTCTGGTAGTAATAGGGGGTTTTGTCCTGGGCCATCCACGTCCTGAGTGACTATCATGGCTTCCAGAGGTCCCCAGCCCTTGCCCAGCCATTGAACAAGGTGTTCTTCCTCTGTGGTTAGCTCCATAATTTCTGGTTTAGCAAAGCGGGTAATCAGTTAACTCTTTCAGAGGAAGCTGTCATTCCTTTGGCCAAAGCTAATTTCCTTAAAATGCCTTCTTTTCCTTTTTGGAACTGAGAAAGCTTAAAAATAGAATTGCTTCAAGCCCTGAGGCCTGAAAGTGAAACATAATCTAACGTGGCTGTAGTGCACTGACTCGTTAGGGACAGGGATATATGGCTTATCTGTAATCCACAAACCAAAAAGGTGTCCAATACAGTCTAACAGCCAGTGACGCTGATTTCCTCCGGAAAGTTTTTTGGCAAAGTAGAGTTTGTCTTAGAGAGTGGGGGACTTGAATGCCTTGGGTCCTCCCAACCAGTTGCTCTTGACTTGCTGCTGAGGAGAGCTTCTGTCTGCTCTAGTTTTTATGATCCTGAAGGGTGGTAGCTCTGGACTCTGAGAATAGCGGGCAGTGAACTCAGGACCTACATATTTTTGTTCTACTCTGCCCTTCCCCATTTCTGATGCTTTGGGGCTCCATTTCTGATACATAACCAGAGCAGCATCCCTGAGGCCCACGCTGCCTCCTATGTGCCTTTCTGCATCTGGCAGCACCTTGGAGAGGAGGAGGCTCCTGTGTTTATCACCTGCACTCTGTCCTAAAGGGCATTGAGGGGCAGCTGAGTGTAAGGTCAGGCCACTTAGCCTGGAGTGAGTGCCTGTGTTCTTGTTCTAGCTCTCCTAGCCCTGTGACTTTGGGCAAGAAACTTGGCGTCTGTTTTCATTTCCTCATCGGTAAATTGGAAACAATGGTAGTATCCACCTTGTGGGGTTAGGAAGTTGAAATGAGTTCTTATTTGTAAAGTGCTTAGACTAGTGTCTGGCACGTAAGAAGGATTATGTGTTGGGCCGGGCGCAGTGGCTCACGCCTATAATCCCAGCACTTTGGGAGGCCGAGGCGGGTGGATCACGAGGTCAAGAGATCGAGACCATCCCGGTCAACAAGGTGAAACCCCGTCTCTACTAAAAATACAAAAATTAGCTGGGCATGGTGGTGTGTGCCTGTAGTCCCAGCTACTCGGGAGGCTGAGGTAGGAGAATTGCTTAAACTCAGGAGGTAGAGGTTGCAGTGAACCGAGATCTCGCCATTGCACTCCAGCCTGGGTAACAAGAGTGAAACTCCGTCTCAAAAAAAAAAAAAAAAAGGATTATGTGTTAAGTAGAAACATGGGGAATTGCCCTTACCTTCCACAGTCGTCTCATGGGCTGTCCTTTTGTGATCTATTGTCTTGGTTTTCCTTTTTTTTTTTTGGAGACCAAGTCTTGCTCTGTCGCCCAGGCTGGAGTGCAGTGGTGCGATCTCGGCTCACCCCAACCTCTGCCTCCCAGGTTCAAGCCATTCTCCTGCCTCAGCCTCCCCAGTAACTGGGATTACAGGTGTGTGCCACCATGCCCGGCTAATTTTTTTGTATATTAGTAGAGATGGTGTTTCACCATGATGATCAGGCTGGTCTTGAACTCCTGACCTCAAGTGATCCGCCCGTCTCAGCTTCCCAAAGTGCTGGGATTACAGGCATGAGCCACGGTTCCTGGCCTGATCTATTTTCTTCACTAGCTCTTACTGTTCATTTTAGCCCATTGCACCTCTCTAAAAATGCTGATGATGGGAAGGAGAAGCAAACCGTGGAATGGCTCTCGCCTAATGCAGTCTTTAGGGTCTAGGGTCTTTGTATTTCTTTATAAGCTGCCCATTGACTTGGGAGAAAGAACAGAAGAATAAGCTTCTTATAGTAGTACTATCAGTAGTGATAGTGTCATGAATAAAACCTTTATTTCTGTGATTAAATGTGTTAATAAAGCGGCACTATTAGCATGAATAACACTATTAACAGAATTTCACTCCTGTACAGTAAACCATGGCTTAAGACTGAATGACAAGAATCAGGGTGTCTGGGCTCCTGGGCCTGCCAGAGTCGGAGCCCCTGTCAGCGTGTGTATATCGAGGCAGGGCGGGGGTTGTCTTGCTCTCCAGAGGCAAGGGAGCCTGCCTCTGGGCCTCCCTTTCCCCTTCTCATCTCCTCACCTCTCCTTTTTTGTTGTTGTTTTTTGAGATGGAGTCTTGCTCTATCGCCAGGCTGAGTACAGTGGCACAATTTCAGCTCACTGCAACCTCTGCCTCCCAGGTTCAAGCAATTCCCCTGCCTCAGCCTCCCAAGTAGCTGGGACTACAGGTGTAAGTCACCACGCCTGGCTAATTTTTTGTATTTTAGTAGAGATGGGGTTTCACCATGTTGGCCAGGATGGTCTCAATCTCCTGATCTCGTGATCCGCCCACCTCGGCCTCCCAAAGTGCTGGGATTACAAGTGTGAGCCACTGCGCCCGGCCCACCCCTCCTTTTTTATGTTATGTCTGTTCCTTCCCCTTCCCCCTCACTTTGCCCTCGGCCTGGCTCTTAGAAGAAGAGCAGACTTGCCGCCTTCAGTGGCTGCTTCCCGGACTTACCAAGTTAATTACCACCTTTTCCTGGCATCAAGGGATGGTGAAATCTTGCCTTTCGCGTCTTGCTTCCCATTCACTCGGCTGCTGCAATGGTGTTGTGCTGCCGGCGGCCGCAGGTTTCCCTCCGGCGAGTTTGCTCGCGGCTTCTCCCTCTCCACCTTGCTCCTTCTGTTGCTCTCCTCCCACTGGCCCTTGCCGACATCAAAGGAAGGCGTAGGCACAGTCTCCCCCGGTTTCCCAGGGGCTTGGGCCTCTCCCTTCCCTCGGGTTACTGCTTCTTTCCTGTAGCACCTCATGGGCTGCCTCGTATCCTAATTTTTCATGTTCTTGACTTACTCCTCCTCCAAACCTGTAAGCTCCAAGAAATCGGTCTGGCTTGCTTCTTCATCACGTGGTCGCTGCAGTGCCCGCCACACTGTAGACGGATACCTGAGAAGAGGCGTGTTCATTAGACACCTTCCATGTGCTTGGCACCCCATTAGCCCTGCTGGGGGTGCAGAAGTGTGAGGTGTGATCCGCCCACTCTTGAGTTTACAGTCTGTTGAGGAGACAAGCTTTAAACACAAATTGATCTGCAAGGAAGACTAGACAGGCGGCTGGGAGAAAACGAGACTCATCCAGTCCTCAGTTGTGTGGTGTCGACAGGAAGTGCGGGAGCAACAGGTGAGAGTCACCAGACTCCAGCTGGGCCATGAGATGGGGGAGGCCAAGGCTCCCGTGGTTGTCAATCTCGGAGCACATTAGGGGGCACACTTAACTCTCCTGGGGCGCTTTTTAAAAATACTGAGGCCTAGGCCCCACCCAGACTAATCAGAATGTCTGGGGGTGAGATTAAGACATGGATTTTTTTAATGTGCTCAGTTGGGACCACTGGGGTAGTGGAAAGGGAAGATTGGGGAAGCCCTTCCTGGCAGAGAGACTGAAGTCAAAGGCAGGCAGGCAGGCAGAAAGATTGGCGTCAGGAGGCAGCATCTGGACTAGAGTCATCCGTATGGGGAAATAACAGGACCGAAGGTTGGATGTGTTGGCAAAACTGATCTAGAATTGGGGTGCCTTCCTAGGCAGGGAGTAAACTGGGGTGGGAAGTTTGAGTGGTGTGGGGGTTCTTCATGAACAAAGAAGAAACATGCTATCAAAAGGAGGCGTTGGGGACCTGGTCGCAGGCCATGGCTGCCAGAGGGAATAGCAGGCCCAGTGTTTTGCCAGGTCTTCAACCTCAAAATGCCTCAAATCTACCAGTTTTAAAATGTTGGCTCAATTTAAAAGGAAATTGCGCAGGCCAAACAAAATAGGTCTCTCGGCCAGATTTGGCTTAAGGGCTGCCACTCAGCAGTCCCTGGTCTATGGCATAATAATAGCTAATATTTATCGAGTGCCCACATGTATCGAGGGCACTAAACTAAGTGCTTTCCTTGCATTAGCACATTATCCACATAACAACCTATGAAGTGGGTATCATTATCATCCTTGTTCTACACGGGGAAACAGACAGCCAGGGGTTAATGGCCTGGCTCAGGGCTCCACTAATAAGTGGGGCAACTGAAATTAAACCCAAGGAGCCTGGCTCCACAGTCTCAGCTTATTTCTAGTATTTATCCTCTGTGGTCTCTGGCATCGTATTAAGTACTAAAAACCCAAGATACCTGTCAAAAGAAAGATTCCAGTGTTTCTCAAGTTTACCTGATTGCCTGTAGCCCTCGTTTCAGATGTAGATTCCCTAGGCTCCATCCCTATCCTCAATCAGAGAAGCGCTAAGGTCTTCTGATGAAACATTCTGGAAGCACAGCTAGTTGAGCACAGAGAAAGGTTATTGAAACTACCTTGTCCAGGTGAAGGCAGGAGCCGCATCCACGTGCATTGAACTCATCTCAGCTGTTCCTCGTTTGGAGCGCACAGGCCTGCAGACTCCAGGGCCCCAAGCCTCTTGCTCGGTCTTGTGGTGCCAAAACCTGTGGACTTCCAGGTTGTAGCCAAGGCAAACCGTACAAAGATGAGTCACCCAGGCCGAGCGCAGTGGCTTATGCCTGTAATCCCAGCACTTTGGGAGGCGGAGGCGGGTGGATCACGTGGTCAAAAGATTGAGACCATCTTGGCCAACATGGTGAAACCCCGTCTCTACTAAAAGTACAAAAATTAGCAGGGCATGGTGGCACGCGCCTGTAATCCCAGCTACTCTGGAGGCTGAAGCAGGAGAATCACTTGAACCCAGGAGGCAGAGGTTGTTGATAGCTGAGATTGCGCCACTGCACTCCAGCCCTGGTGACAGAGCTAGCCCCATCCCCCCCCCCCCAAAAAAGACGGGTCACCCAAAACTTAAAAGACGTGAAAGAAGTGGCTCCCAAGCAATTGTGACTCCAAGCTCAGGAGGTCAAAGTGGGCTCGGTACCCTTGAGTCATTTTTCTGCCTTAACAATAGGAAGGCTTTTTGTTCTGTCGGGTCTAGACCTGCCTGGAACACAGGTAACCAAGTGGACCCAGCCAGAAACGTGAATCAGAGGACCGGAGCACACTCTTTAGAGTACAGGTATTACAGAGCTGATGAGTCTGGAAGCAGGATGGCAACAGTGATGGTGTGAAAAGGCAGGTGGAAGTGAAGGGCAGGTTAAGGGAGAAAAGAAGTACAAGACCTTTGACTCCCAAATGTTTAACTCCAGGGACTAGAAGGATGGGTGAGGCCAAGCTTCTCCTCTGTCTGGGGTGTGCACCGTGTAGAAGGCGTGGTTAGTTAGAATGGATGGGGTGGTTGTGAGTGACACCGTAGGCCATCCAATTTTCTGGGGGGCTGAGGCTGAGCACTGGAAATGTGACTTTTGCATAGAGCTTATAGTGATAGTCTCAATGAACAGTAGCAGGCCAAGATCCGGTCTTCTTAGCTTACAAATGAAAGAAATTGAACATGATGCCACAAAAACCTTTCATCATTTTCACTTCTCCCTCTGTAATATGAAAACGAGACAAATTCATCAGGTTGATTTTTGGGGATCGATACTGTCAGGGTTTGCAGAGTCGAGTCATCAGATGTTATTTATTACATGCTTCACCCCGTCTCCCAGCTGCCATGAAAAAGCCCACAGTTTGTAACCTCACAAAGCAAAGAGCCAGCTGGAGAGTGCTGTGCATCTAGAAAGGTCACATAGTCATGTCCTGAACCAAGACAGCTCTTTTTACCGTGATTTCCTACGCTCTCTGATTTTACTGATTAAAAAAAAAATCTTGAATTTATTTTCTTAAGGTCTAACATCCTAAAGTTTAGACATATGAGCCTTTGAATACTCCTGTGGAGGAAAGAGCCATGTAAATTCTAGTATCTCTATAAGTGATTTTTAAATATGTTACTTGTGTTTAAACCCAATTTGCAACACCCCTTTCATTGATTAATTTTGTCACTATGTTGGGTAGCAAGACTTGTGGCGATCACACTAGTAACATAAAGTTTCCCACGTTTCATGTTGCTGCTTTCCTTGTTAGCATCTCAGACATCCCAATTCTAGGAATAGTCTGTAGGAGGCAAGGTTTTCAGCTTTGGAAACCTGTGCATACCACAATGGTGTGGTATGGAAGGTGTGTGGACTCAAAGATCTGGCTCCAGAAACACGCTCTGCCAATTACCAGTGTGTGACCTTTTATAAGTTACATCCATGAGCTGTAGTTACCTAAAATAGTGATCCTCTCTCCTTCACTGGCTGGAAGGATTAAATGAGATAGTGTTTATACGAAATGTACCTCATGTTCCTTAGTTTCCTCCCCCTGCCACTCCCCATGGCAGGAACTCTTGAGTACTTATCGAATCTGAACTTTCAACATTTTTACCTCCCCTCAGAGAAAACAAACTGATTGGACAGGCTCTTACTGAATACCTGCTTTTGTGCAGAATGCAATTCCTGATACTCTGGGCGTTTCAGAGGCTAAGATGTCCTGGCCCTGAAAGAGTGCATCAGGAGACAGGGGAGACGACACATTTTCTTCAATAACTAAGAAAAGAAAGGTCAACGAAGACCATAAGGAAATAGAAAGTTTCTTAGGCATCCAAACTTGATGGAGAGGACAAAGGAGGCTTCAGGAGGTTTTACGCTAGAACAGGACTTCAGCGCTCTTGACATTTGGGTCAGGTGCTTCCTTCTGGTGCAGGGCTGTCCTGTGTACCGTACCAAGTTTAGCAGGATCCCTGGCTTCCGCCCACCTAGGTGCCAGTAGCATCCCCAGTTAATGACAATCGAAATTCTCTTCACAATGGGGCCGGGCGCAGTGGCTCACGCCTGTAATCCCAGCACTTTGGGAGGCCGAGGAGGGCGGATCACCTGAGGTCAGGAGTTTGAGACCAGTCTGACCAACATGGTGAAACCCTGTTTCTACTAAAAATACAAACAGTTAGCCAGGCGTGGTGGCACATGCCTATAATCCCAGCTGCTTGGGAGGCTGAGGTAGGAGAATTGCTTGAACCTAGGAGGCGGGGGTTGGGGTGAGCTGAGACCCGCCGCTGCACTGCAGCCTGGGCAATAAGAGTGAAACTGTCTCAAACAAAAGAAAGAAAGAAATTATCTTCATGCTGTCTTGAAGAAACGGCAGAAGAGGATATCATGCTTGCATTTTCTATATATAGTACATATTTAAATTTTAAAATATGGTGTACATTTTAAAAGCCATGGATTTCTCATGGCTGGATTAACTTTGGAATGTCTGACCGTCCCATGGCACCCCAGAACTGGGCTTCACTGCTCCCACTGTTGGTAGTGCGCTGTGCAGGCCACCTAAGCCCTGTGTTTTTAATGATGAGGCATAATATTAATTGGCTGCTAGAATCCTCTCTAACTTGCAGAAGAAAAGGTCAAAGTCTGCAGTTCAGGGAAGGGAGTTTTGCATTTATCATTGACTCAACTGGGTAATTAAGAGCAACTTTCTGCTCAGGATCAACTTCTCAGCGTGGTTTTTTGTTTTGTTTTGTTTTTTTGAGATGGAGTCTTGCTCTGTCTTCAGGCTGGAGTGCAGTGGTGCCATCTTGGCTCACTGCAACCTCTGCCTCTTGGGTTCTCAAGCACTTCTCCTGCCTTACCCTCCCGAGTAGCTGGGAATACAGGCATGTGCCACCATACCTGGCTTTTTGTGTATTTTTACTAGAGATGGGGTTTCACCATGTTGGTCAGGATGGTCTTGATTTCTCGACCTCATGATCCACCAACCTCGGCCTCCCAAAGTGTGGGATTACAGGCGTGAGCCACCACGCTCGGCCTCAGGGTGGTTTTTAAGCCTACTTCATAGTTAGATGATTTGGTCACATCACTTCCCTCCAAACCCTGTTTCCTCATCTCTTAAATGAGGAAAGTCATGGTTCTGACCTCATCGAGTTAGTCTAAGGATTGAATGCAGTAATGTGTGTGAAGTGCTGCGTCCGTCCCTGGCCATGTGCTAAACACTCTGACATTTGTTGTCTCCGTCATGTATATTGTTACTGTGGCTGTCACCGTCGTTAAGCTGGGCTTCCCTTCCAGGGCAGTTCAGCCCTGAGCAGCCATTCCCATCGCTGCTGGTGCTTCTGCAGCTGCTTTCCTTGCTCAGCGACACCCACACTGGCCCTGGTTTCAGCCGCAGAGCCCACTGACTCACTTAGGTAGCAGGTATGTATTGAGCACCCAGCATATGCCAGCCACTGTTTTAGGTACCAAGAATACAGCAGTGTCAGAACAGACAAAATTCCCTGCCTTTGGGTGGCTTGTGTCATAGTTGATGAAGATTTTGCCACATCATAAATACCCTGGTCTTGTCTTTGATGGATTCTAGTTTGTTTGTTTTTTTTTAAAAAAAAAAGGCTGGGTATGGTGGCTCACGCCTGTAATCCCAGCACTTTGGGAGGCCGAGGCAGGTGGATCATCTGAGGTCAGCAATTTGAGAACAGACTGGCCAATGGTGAAACCCATCTCTCCTAAAAATACAGAAATTAGCTGGCTGTGGTGACGTGCGCCTGTAGTCCCAGCTACTCGGAGGCCGAGGCAGGAGAATTGCTTGAACCCAGGAGGTGGAGGTTGCAGTGAGCCAAGATCATGCCATTGCACTCCAGCCTGGGCAACAGAGCGAGACTCCATCTCAAAAAAACAAAACAAAACAAAGAAACAGTGGTTCTTAAGTATGTGGGGCTAGACCAGCAGCATTACTTGGGAGCTTATTAGAAATGAGTTTTCAGGTTGTACTGCAGAACCACTGAGTCAGAAACTCAGGAATGGGAGTGGGCAGCACTGGTGTATGGCTTAACACGTCCCCCCCCAGGTCACTCCAATGCCCCAGTTTGTGCGTCACTGTTTGGGAAAAGAAACAAGTAGGGGGAAGCCCAGACCCTAATTGGGCTACGGTGTCATATGGTGCCATCCAATAAGGCGTTGCTCATCTCATGAGATTCTAATAGCATCAGAGTTTACAAAGGATAGTTAAAAGACAGTTAAAGCTAGCAGTACCCTTTGATCTCTCTCCTGGGCCTGGCCACCGCTCCTTTAAATGGGAAGGCTTTTGGAGGCCTCCTGAGTCCCATAGCACACGGGACTCAGTCACAGAAATTCTTAGCCTTCCCTGGGCTTTTCCTTGCCTGGTAGGCAAGGAAGTTGCTTTCCCCCACTTTTCTTCAGACTTTTGACATGTTTGACAGTTATTTTTTCTTGTAATTCCTTCAGTTTTTATTGTCTTCTTACCTAGTATCGTTAAAAAAAATTTATAGCTTCAGTCAAATTGCCAACTGGATGGACAAGGCTTATCTGGAAATGAAATGGTAGCTCTCCTTTGTATGTCTGGTAATTTGGGTATTTAAAGATACAGTGAAGAGTAAATGAAATGAGAGATCATGGGCAAGTGTCCAGCGTGGAGCTGGGCACAGGGTGACCATTTGATAAATGCTCGTGCAGTTTACCCCCATCCCAACTGATTATAAAAACCAATGAAGGCATTAAATAGACATCACGATTCTTTGTGTGAAAAGCTTGGATTACATACAGTCTGAATGAGTGAATACCGTGATGTAAATTATAACCAAAATAATAGAATCCAAAATCTTATTACTTAACCTTAAAAAAAAAGTATAATTAAATAAACTTTTAAATGTAAAAAAATGTTACTTGATTTTTATTTCCTAATAATGGATCAAGAAAAAAAAAAAGCCCAGATCAGACTGGCAGAAATACTTTTATTTCTGCACTAGGCCAAAGCCTGGGTGTGCTTATAAGTAACCTGTCCATTTAACAGCCATCATTTAATTCACAAGCACTTATTCATTACAGCCGTGTTAAAAGGAGTGTTCCGGATAGTCTGGTAGTTCCTTCTGAAGAAAAACTGTGTCTTGAAAATGCAAATGAAAGATTACCAGCTTCTGTTATATATAGGCCAGGTTTGTCTTGGTGGTTTTATTCTAAAAATATCTCTCTGACTATCGGTGGTCATTTCTTCTCTTTCTGTCTACCTTCAGCCCAAACAAGTTCTGGTTACAGTGACAGTTTTAAGTTTGCCATTTGTGGTTGGTTCTGTTACAGAGGCTGGGAGCAGAAGGTGAGCAGTCCTAACTTCTGGCTTCCTGCCTTGCTCCAGAGTAAGGATCAGCTTCTCTAATCCCTTGACTTTCAGTTCACTGCACTATGTAGTAAGGGTAGACAAGGGGTGGCCTTCAAACACCAGCCACCTCTGGACGTCTAGCGTGACTAAACCACTGTCAGTCTTTTCCAAACCCAGCACTGGGGACCAAGGTGTGGGCCTCCCATCAGACTTGTGGAGTGAAAGAAATTGGAAGAGAGCATCGCTGTCCAGATAGTTGAGCTTTGTAAATATTTATCAGATGGAACTAGAGATGCATGATCACATTTGACAGTAGCAAGTGGCAAGTGTTGAGCTCTTTTGAGTCTTACTTTTCATTTCTTATAGTATGCAAATAGCAGTGTGAAAATGGCCGGTCAGTTGGCTGTCAGTTTTAGCTAAGGTAGGTGTCTTGCAATTTTGGCACCCTAGGGAGATCTCAGTAGGAGTAGGTCTAACCCTCAATTGTGCAGGATGAGGAATGCCGATCTATTGCTCTGGAGGACGACTTTGTTTTCATCAGAGTTCTAAAGGCTGATAAACTAGACCATGAACTTAATACTTATACCCTGAGAAGTACAACTGTCAAGTGAGGACAGTTGCAGAAATTGGTATTGCCTGTGTTCCGATCAGAAGGTTATTAGCTGTGTCAGAGTCAAGGGATTGAGTGATCCCATTAGTATCTTCCAGCTGGGGTCTCCTCTCTAGAGTGTACCTTCAGGGGAGGGAGTACCGCTGGCCCCATATGTAGCATATGGACACTGTCATTCACCCAGGTGTCCAGTTCCATGACTCTGGTGTGAAACATTGAATTTGCTTGTTACCTTTCTTTTTTTTGTAACAAAATACTTGTTTTTAGTACCTGCTTGTTATTTTTTAAAAATTAAAAATAGGAAGTGGAGTGAAAACGAAAACACTTTCTTCATTCCCTCTTAATCTTCCTTCCTTCCCAGAGATAAGCACAGTCATGGCTTGGCCTTTCCTTTTTATACTCATTTGCAAATTTTATTAATATAAAAGTAAAAATGATTCAAAAATACAAAAGTGCACTTCATGGCTTGCCGTTTTTGCTAAGTAAGGTATTTCCATAGGCAGAATTCCATATCTGTATGTATCGATGCTCCTTATTCTTTGTAATACCTGCGCTGTCTCTCATTATATAGATATGCCAGAATGTGTTTCGTTATTCCCATTTGATGGTCATTTCTGTCATTTTTCATTTTAGGTGTTGCTGTTATAAACAGTGCTACGTTGTGCTTGTGTGTATTTCTGTAGACTACATTTCTAAGTGTTGAATTTTTATATCACAGGGCACGTATATTAAAATGCTGGTAGATTAAGTAGGTCCCAATTACCCTCCAAAAAGGCTGAATCAATTTATATCCCTACCACAAGTGTAGAGAGTTGCCTGTTTTCTCGTACTTTTTCCAACACTAGGTAACATTAGTCTTTTTGCAGTTGTTGCTCATGCTAGATAGTACCTCCATTCATCCATTCATTCATTCATTCATTTAGACAGTTTCACTCTGTTGACCACGCTGCAGTGCAATGGTGCAGTCTGGGCTCTCTGTAACCTGTCTCCTGGGCTCAAGTGATCCTCCCTCCTCAGTAGCTGGGACTACTGGTGCATGCCTGGCTACTTTTTGTATTTTTTGTATCGATTTGCCCAGGCTGCCTCCTTATTTTAATTGTGTGTTTTTTAAATTATTGCTGCTGGTACCACCACCACCGCTACTATTACTGCTACTGACTAATGCTCATTGAGTGTTTTTATGAGTCAGGGTTAGTTTTAAGCACATCACATGAAATTACTAATTTAAACCTTAACATCTCTATAAATTGGGTGTTATTGTGGTCCACAGTTTACAGATGATGAAAAAGGTGAATTAGGTAAATTTAAGTATCTCTGCCCTAATTTATATTTCTGTGAGTGGCCTCTTTGAATTCTTTATCATTTTTGTGTCCAAGGCTATTTATAGTTTTCTTACTGAATTACTACAACTTTTAATGAATTATAGATAATGGGCTTTGTCTGGTGTGCATGCGTGTGTGCATAGTAAATACAGGCACACCTCAGAAATACTGCAGGTCCGATCGAGAGCACAGCAATATAGTAAATGTCACAATAAAGCAAGTCACGTGGATTTTTTTGGTTTCCCAGTGCATATAAAGTTTACACTATACTGTAGTCTCTTCAGTGTGCAATAGCATTATGTCGTTCAAAAACCGACGTACATATCTTAACTTAAAAATACTGTATTAGCCGGGCATGGTGGCTCATGCCTGTAATCCAAGCACTTTGGAGGCCAAGGTGGGCGGATCACCTGAGGTCGGGAGTTCAAGACCGGCCTGACTAACATGGTGAAACCCCGTCTTAAAAATAAATAAATAAATAAATAAAATTAAATAAAAATAAAAATACTGTATTACTACAAAGTGCCATCGATCCCCTGAGCCTTCAGTGAATCGTAGTCTTTTTGCTGGTGGAGGGTTTTGCCTTCACCTTGAAGACCGTTGCCATTTAGGGAAGAAGTCATTGAATGCTGGGGTGGCTATGGCAAGTTCTTAAAATAAGAAAAAAATAAAGTCTTCCACATTGACTCTTTTTTTTTTTTTTTTTTTTGAGACAGAGTCTCTCTCTGTCGTCAGGCTGGAGTACAGTGGCGCGATCCTGGCTCACTGCAACTTCCGTTTTCCAGTTTCAAGCAATTCTCCTGCCTCAGCCTGCTGACTAGCTGGGACTACAGGCAGTACAACCACGCCCGGCTTATTTTTGTATTTTTAGTAGAGACGGGGTTTCACCATGTCGGCCAGGATGGTCTCGATCTCTTGACCTCGCGATGAACCCACCTTGGCCTCCCAAAGTGCTGGGATTACAGGCGTGAGCCACCGTGCCCGACCTGGCTCTTCCTTTCATAAAAGATTTCTCTGTAGTATGGGATGCTATTTGATAGCATTTTTCCCACACTAGACCTTCTTTCAAAATTGGAGTAATCCTTTCCAAACTCTCCTGCTGCTTTAGCAACTAAATTTATGTAATCGCCCAAATCCTTTGTTGTCATTTCAGCAATGTGCACAGTATCTTCCATCTCAAGAAATCGCTTTATTTGCTTATCTGTTAGAAGCAATTCCTCATCTCTTCAGGTTTGATCATGAGATTGCAGCAATTCAGTCGCCTTTCATTCTAGTCCTCCTGCTACTTCCACCACATCTGTGGTTTCTCCGCTAAGTCTTAAACCCCTGTCATCCACGAGGGTTGGGATCAACTTCTTCCAAACTCATGTTAATACTGATATTTTGGGCTGGCACAGTGGCTCACGCCTGTAATCCCAGCATTTTGGGAGGCGAGACAGGCAGATTACCTGAGGTCGGGAGTTTGAGACCAGCCTGACCAACGTGGAGAAACCCTGTCTCTACTAAAAATACAAAAAATTGGCCGGGCATGGTGGCGCGTGCCTGTAATTCCAGCTACTCAGGAGGCTAAGGCAGGAGAATCGCTTGAACATGAAAGGCAGAGGTTGCAGTGAGCTGAGCTCACGCCATTGCACTCCAGCCTGGGCAACAAGAGCGAAACTCTGTCTCCAAAAAAAAAAAAATTTGATATTTTGGCTTTTTCCCATCAATCATGAGTTTTGATATTGGCATCTAGAATGGAGAATCCTTTCCAGAAAGTTTGTAGTTTACTTTATCCAGATCCTTCAGAGGAATCACTATTGATGGCAGCTATAACGTTACAAAATGTATTTCTTAAATAATAAGACCAGAAATTGAAAACGACTCCTTGATTTATGGGCTGCAGAATGGACATTGTGTTACCAGGCATGAAAATATTTAATCTCCTTGTACATCTCCTGTCAGTGAGTCGTAATATTTTGAAAGGAATCTTTTTTTTCTGAGCAGAAGTTTTCTTAAAATAGTAAACCATACTGTAAACAGATGGGCTGTCATTCAGGCTTTATTACATCACTGATAGATCACAGAGTAAATTTAGCATAGTTCTTAAGGGCCCCAGGATTTTTGAAAGGTAAATGAGCATTGGCTTCAACTGAATGCCACCAGCTGCATTAGCCCCTAAGAAAAGAGTCAGCCTGTCCTTTGATGCTTTGAAGCCAGCCATTGACTTCTCCTCTCTAGCTATGCAAGTACTAGATGGTATCTTCCAGTAGAAAGCTGTTTCATCTACATTGAAGATCTGTTGTTTAGTGTAGCCACTAGATCTTCTGAAGAACTTGCTGCTGCTGCTGCTGCTTTATCAGCACTTGGGGCTTCACCTTGTACTTTTATGACGTGGAGAAGGCTTCTTTCCTTAAAGCTCATGAACCAACCTCTGCTGCCTTCCAAATTCTGCATCTCCCTCCCCTCTCAGGCTTCAAAGACTGAAGAGATTTAGGGTCTTGCTCCAGATTAGGCTTTGGCTTAAGGGAATGTTGTGGCTGCTTTGATCTTCTATCCAGACCACTCAAACTTTTCTCCCTATCCGTAGTAAGGCTGATTCGTATCAGTAATAATGATTCCTATCATTTGTGTAAGACCTTTCCCTTCGCATTCACAACTTGGCCGTTTGACACAGGAGTCCTGACTTTCGCCTATTTCAGCTTTTGACATGCATTCCTCACCAAGCTTAATAGATTCTAGCTTTTGATTTAAAGAGAGGGATGTGTGATTCTTTCACGTGAACACTTCAGAGACCATTGTGGGATTACTAATTAGCCTAATTTTAGTATTCTTGTGTCTCGAGGAATAGGGATGCCTGAGAAGAAGACGGTAAGAGACAGAGAACAGCTGGAAGGTGGAGCTGTCAGAACATACACCACAGCTATCCATTAAGTTTGCCATGACATTGCTTAGTGACTGAACGTTATTGTTAGTGATGTTAGTAATTGCAATAGTGACATCAAAGATCATTGATCACGGATCACCGTAACAGATATACTAGAAATGAAAAAATTTGAAATAATACGAGAATTACCAAAATTTGACGGATATGTAGTGAGCACATGCTGTTGAAAAAATAGTGCTGACAGACTAGCTTAAATCCCGATTACCACAAACCTTCAGTTTGTAAAACACTGCAGTATCTGTGGAGCACAATGAAATGTGGTATCTCTGTTTTTTTGCCCAAGCCTATTATGTTTCTTTTGATTTTTCTGTGGTGTCTCCCCTCCCCTCCCCTCCCCTCCCCTCCCCCTCCCCTCCCCTCCCCCTCCCCTCCCCTGCCCTCCCCTCCCCTCCCCTCTTGTTGCCCAGGCTGGAGTGCAATGGTGCAATCTCAGCTCACTGCAACCTCTGCCTCCTGGGTTCAAGCAATTCTGCCTCAGCCTCCCAAGTAGCTGGGATTACAGGCATGCACCACCACACCTGGCTAATTTTATATTTTTAGCAGAGACGGGGTTTCTCCATGTTGGTCAGGCTGGTCTCGAACTCCCGACCTCAGGTGATCCGCCTGCCTCAGCCTCCCAATGTGCTAGGATTACAGGTGTGAGCCACCATGCCCAGCTGATGTATTTCTTTCTACCTATGTTCGGTTCGTTTTTATAAAGTCAAGTGTCACTTGATGGGGATATACTCTGAGAAATGTGTCATTGGAAATTTCATTATTGTGCAGACATCATAGAGTGTACTTACACAAACCTCATGGTATAGCTCTGTGGTCTAGCCTATTACTCCTAGGCTATAAACCTGTACTGCTTGTTACTGTGCTGAATACTGTAGGCTACTTAAACACAGTGGTAAGTATTTATGTATCCAAATATAGCAATAGTACAGTAAAAATACAGTTTTATAATCTTATGGGGCCACTGGAATATATACAGTCTGTTGTTGACCAAAAGCGTCATTGTTTGGCAGATAACTACATGTAAAATTACAGCTTTTTTTTTTTTTTTTGAGATGGAGTTTCACTCTCGTTGCCCAGGCTAGAGTGCAATGGTGCAGTCTCGGCTCATTGCAACCTCCGACTCCCAGGTTCAAGTGATTCTCCTGCCTCAGCCTTCCGAGTAGATGGAATTACAGGTGCCTGCCACCATTCCTGGCTAATTTTTTTGTATTTTTAGTAGAGATGGGCTTTCAACATGTTGGTCAGGCTGGTCTCGAACTCCTGACCTCAGGTTGTTGGATACCAGCCCCAACCCCATACGTGGGTGCCCTTAGTCCCAGCGGTGACGAGGGATTGAGAAAAGGAAATACAGAGACACAAGACTGGAATTTACAGCATGGGTCCAGGGGACCAAAGCAAGCATGGGAATCGAGTTGGCCCCAGCTCTGGGCTCCAAATACTTTTATTATGTGCATAATCTCATTGATCTTATGGGTGTGGAAGGGGTAGGTAAGATAGCCCTGCAGAGAGCACTTGAGATCCTTCTAAGACATGCTAAACTAGTGCTCTGGGCATTTAACAGTACTTGAGATCCTTCTAAGACATGCTAAACTAGTACTCTTGAGTTTATCACCTGATTATTAACAGGGTACAGCTGCATCAGAAGTATATTGGATGAGGAGCCACCCTGTCTGACCACACCCAGTGCATCAAGGGGCTTTTATCTCCCGAGCTTTGGGGACATAGAGCAATTAAAATCACCCCATATTCCCAGAACCTAGGCAGAGCCTGAGGCGTTCCCTGATCTCTGCCGTGCAAGGCTTTTCTCCTCCTTGCGGGCTCCCCGTCTGCAAAGACCCTCCCAAATCTTGTGAGCAGAGATCTCCTCCCTTCTCAGAGATCTTTGCATAAGCCCTCTACAAGACCCTCATGCAGTCTCCATGTTAAGAAGGCATTCGTGGGACCAGAGCAGTATTCCCTGCTCTGCCATCGCCCCGAGGTGTTCCCCAGTGTTGATTCGCTGTCAGATGGTCTTTACCGTAGGGCCTGTTGCTGCTTGATTTCTAATTAACTGCACCAATAATATAGTTTAGTTCAGTGTATAAACTTCAGTGTACTCTGAGCCAAGCAAGCTTATAATTATTTAGATCGAATTAACATAGGTCTCCCCCCCTGGCCATCTTGACCCACATCAGGTGATCCACCCGCCTCTGCCTCCCAAAGTGCTGGGATTACAGGCATGAGCCAACACACCTGGCTGAAATTACTGCTTTTACGGTTTGAGTTTGGTGGCTTGCTTTGGGAAGGCCTTCCCTAATCTCCAGATCATAACAATATTCTATATATTTTTCTCCTGGCTTCATAATTTTATTATTTTGATCTTTAACCTCAGTGGAAGGGTGTGTGTTTGTGTTTAAAGGTCTGACTTTATTTTTTCTACCTGGACAGCTAGTTAAACTAGTGCCATTTATTGAATGGTTCAGCTTTCCTCACGCATGCATTTGAAATGCCCTTTTCTCATATTAAAGAGAGAGCCAGTGTGTGTGTATACATGCATATATGCATGTATGTGCTGCGTGCACGTGTGTCTGTGTTATTCTGTATCGGAACTTTCTACTCTGCTCCACTGATACCTTTATCCCTTTTAAAGAAGCAGCACACTGTTTTGAATACAGTGGGTTTGTGGTATGTTTTGCTATAGATAGGGAAAATCTGCTTCCTGTAATATACTGGCTTTTTTTTTTTCATTAAAATTACAATTTTTATGTTCACGCTTACTTGCATTTTTAGAAATTGGGCTTCTTCTTCCCCATCCACTGTGAGTTTAGGGTTATAAGAAAGATTAAAACTGCCCTTATTAGATAGTCCGCTGCTCTGGGAATGGCAGCAAGCTGTTTACAGTTTTTATTTCATCTGATAGAACAAACCTTGAGAGTTGGTGCCAGTATCCTCCTCTGTAGACAAGGAAGGCGAGGCTCGGTGATGAAGCAGGTTGTCTAAGGCTGCACTTCTGGACATTGGCAGAACCAGGATTCCAGACCAAGTCCAGGAGATTTCAAAACCTCTCTTAACCATTATGCAACACAGACACATGTGGTTCTCTCCCAGGGCGAGGACAGGCCATTGTCTAGGGCGGGTTATCAGGTGTTTCCCCATGTCCTGCAGGGCAGTCAGTGGCATTTACAGAGTAGAGTATTTATTGCATGAAGGGAGGGACCTAACAGGATCTCTCTGAAGGATTTACCCCTTGGGGCAACAAGAGTTGAAAAATTTGATTTTGCCAAGGGTATTTGTTCAGATGTAGGATACAAGTCAAGGTGGGGATCATACTCTAAAGTTTGAGTGAGTGGGGGAGAGACATTATTTACCAGATGCTTTTTTTTTTTATGCCAGACACTGTAACCCTTCCTCAGCTCTTTTCTGGAGATGGATCTGTGATTTGGAATACAAAGGTGAGGAAGACACAGCTCTGGGAGGAGCAGTGCATACAACCCCAGGAACCTTCTCCCTTTCAGAAGAAAGTACAGCATGCTTAACTCTCTAGTGGGGGGAGCAGAGGTCTCAGGGTGGATCCAGAAATGCTTTGCTGTAGAGAGGCATTTAAACGGGGACACTATTCATGTGTCTAAATTACCTAACAGGTTGAGCCCTCCCTTCCTCCCAGGTGGCTGCCTCTTCATTTGGATTCTCTCAGGTGCCTTCTGTTGGCTCTTAGAGGTGAACATCAGGAAAGTAATTTTCTTTGGAGAAGTTGGAAGCAGCTTCCCAAACAGAAGTCCCGCTGAGCTCCCACTGGGAGTTTTGGAAAAGTAATCCTATTTATTAGGAATAGTGTATTGATTTTGTGTGTAAAATGGACTCAGAGGCCTGTGACAATGAGTCCATTTGAAATTGCAATTTTAAATATCTAATACAGTAGCTGTGCAGAAATACTACGCTAGAATATAAATGATAGCTGCTTAGTGAATTTCTCATGTGCATGTAATTAATTGGCAGTGGTGGTAGGGGTCAAGTTGGTTTTCATATCCTGAGTCCTTTAATTTACCTCTTCGTCCACAATTACTGGTGTAAGCATAGGGGAATTAAATCTTAGTGGCGTTTATAAAAATAAATAGTTTTGCTCTGTCATTCATTTATTTGTTTATTGGTCTACATTACTCGATTTTGTGTTACGCAATAGAAGGCACGTAATCAAAGACTTCTCGTTTTTACTGCGTGACTACACTGTTAATTTTGTGAAAGCATAGGTTTACTTCCAGATTCAAAGGTAAATGAATCATTATTTTGTACTTTATTTAGCACTTGCCGATCTTGTTTCTCGGGTCTGCAGTTATGGCTGACATATCTGTTCCGTTCCCAGCCTCTCTGTTGGTGGTATCTGCCCAATCACCACCTAGTGTCACTTTGGGATCGTGGCCACACATAGGCCTTCCAGGACTGTGCTGTTGGTGACCAGTGGTGTTTGTATCGCTGAAGTGTTGGCTTGGCTTCGGCTCACCAGGCGCTCCCTCATGCCCAGGCTTACACTTGAACGCTGCCTGCTCTGTTAGCAGTTTTTCCTCTACATTTCCTTTAAAATAGACTTTCACTTCTTCCTTCCCATCCCCCCCCAATACAGCTGCCCTGGCATCCTGGCTTTTTCCATTCTTGACAAATGATCTGTCCACTGTAACTGTAGCTCCGCTGTGCTGATATCTGTTGAAATTAGACCTAGAATCTAAATGTGGCTTCATGAAACTATAGGTGAGACATTTTTTTTTTCTTCAAATAGTCTGTGGTTTATTGGCATCCCAAATCACCCCTATCCATACCTTCTCCACTGTGATGTTGGGGGCAGAAAATGGGGTAATATGTGTGTAAAAGTGATTTAGAATGGAAAGTTCTGCATAAGGTACGATGTTAGCTGGGGTTTTGCATATATAATAAAGAAATGTTCACTACCATTCCTGCCTGCCTCCCCCGGGCATATTAAACTAAGTCCAACCCTAATAGCAATTCTTATCATGTAACGGGAATCACAAACCCTCCCTATGTCCACTCCTGCAGCGCCCTCTTACCCTAATGAGGCTTTGTAACCCAAAGATTAAACATTTCATTTATGCTTCATTGACTGAGTTAACCAAACGCTTTGTATTTGACCCTTTCCTCTTAGAAGTTCAAAACAATAATTTGGTCCTGCAGCTACTCCTGCAAAATCTAGGTCCGTGACAAATGTGACAGTTATGCTGGAGGTGGGCCAGAGTGCACAGCGATGGCTTGGATCCTGTGCTGAGGGAATGGCCGGCTGCTTAGGGAGGAAGGGTCGGCCAGGGCGGGGGTTTACATTGAGGTTTGCAGTGTAGGCTGGCACCTGGGACCGGGCAGGTTGGGTGGGATCAGTTGTTTCACCTCTCGTCTTCAGCTTCTCATCTGTCAAATAAAAGTGATTTCTAAGGCCTCCTTCTGCTCGGACCTTCTGTGACTATCCATTAAGCCACAGAGGCTCACTGTGGCCATTGAGTCTTGGGGGACCTTAGGGAGGTTTTGCTGCCAGAGTGACTGCCCATTCCGCCGGCGTACATTTGGACTCCCATTCGAGGCGATTTGGAGATAATGTCACTGTGGAAGTTGGCCCTCCTGACACCTGCCACACACCTTCCTATTCTACTATTTACATTTGCATCCCTGAGAGTTCTTTTTCCTAGTAAGTGGGCAGCAGTTCATCTAAATCCTAAAGCACGTCTCTGAGTTAGGGAGTGGTTCTTCTGGCCTTTGAGATGGGTGCTGCCCAGCACTGCAGGCCTCAGGGATCACCGATGTTCACCAAAGGAATTTGGTCCCTCCTGCAAAGACTCAGTGAACTGCCTTTAAGCTCTCGCAGGGACTCTGAGGTACTGAAATGTTGATTTCTAAGTCAGAGGCAAGGAAATGAAACTCAGGTCACAGACATTTAGTGATTTTCTTTTCCCCCCAAGGTGGGGGAAGTGGTTACTGGCTTGGACTTTGGAGTTTAAAGTCTCACCAGCTGCAGGAATGCAGGCAGTCATTTCTTTTTCTAGACCCAAGCTTCCTTTTTTTTTTTTCGATGTGGAGTCTCACTGTGACGCCCAGGCTGGAGTGCCCGATCTTGGCTCACTGCAACCTCCGCTTCCCGGATTCTCCTGCCTCAGCCTCTTAAAGTAGCTGGGATTATAGGCGCATGCCACCATGCCTGGCTAATTTTTGTATTTTTAGTGGAGACGGGGTTTCACCATATTGGCCAGGCTGATCTCAAACTCCTGACCTCAAGTCATCCACCTGCCTCAGCCTCCCAAAGTGCTGGGATTATAGGCGTGAGTCACCACGCCTGGCCCCCAAGCTTTCTCGTCTAACATGGGACGGTTAATGACCTACCTCTCAGGGTTGACTGGGGAGGGGACGGCTGAATGAGAACTACTGTTGGGAATATAGACGGGGTCAGAAAGGTTAGCCCTTCTGATATGTGGTAAGCAAGGAGTAGAGTTGGGGCTGAAACAGGTCGCCTGCCTAAATCTTGGATTAGCACACAACTTTCGCATATAAAGAGAGTTAGAGGCATCTTTAGGTAGATAAATCTATTTTAATTGTTCTGTAAATATATTTAGAACAATTTTGGTCAGCACGGATTCGGTGCAAATTTTATTGCAGCTTTTCCCCCCCCTTTTGTTATTCTAAGCTGCCCTACAATGATATTTTTAGAAATTTCTGGGAACTCAAGACTGTCATTGCCAGGGCAGAGCCACAGCACCAGTGATTCTCCTAAGACCAGTGGTTCTCAGCTGGGGAGTGTTCTGCCCCCTGGGTGACCTTTGGCAAAGTCTGGAGACATTTTTGATTTTTGTAACTGAGGGTGGGAGATGCTACTGGCATCTAGATACTGTTAAACATCCTGTAATATGTGTGGCAGCGCCCCCACAGCAAAGAATTTTCCAGCCCAAACTGTCACGAGTGCCAAGGTTAACAAGTCTTGCTCTCAGACTGTGCCTGTCACAGGCGTTCTTTCCCCTAGCTGCAGTGTCATATAAGCCATCTCAAGCAAGGGTACAGTCGTCGTCCTCTTACCCACGGTGTTGCTTTTTGTGCTTTCAGTTACCTAAGGTCCAAAGATACTAAGTGAAAGATTCCAGAAATACACAATTCCTAAGTTTTAAATGGCACACCGTTCTGAGTAGCATCGTTAAATCCCACCTGGGACGTGAGTCCTCCCCTTTATCCAGTGTATTTGCTATTACACTATTCCCCAACCCTCCCTCCTTACTGTATAGGAAAAAACATAGTATATAAGGATTTGGTGCTATCCAGCTAGCTCCCAGTAGGGGTCTTGGAATGTATCCTCCGAGGATGAGGAGAGACTACTGTATTTTGTCCTGAAAGTCTTGGACCATTTCTCAAACTAAGAGAAGGAGAAAGTTGGAGCGGAAACTGTTTCTGTTCTTCTGCATAGTTTGAGATAATGTACGATTTTGGCCGGGCAAGGTGGCTCACGCTTGTAATCCCAGCACTTTGGGAGGCCAAGGTGGGCAGATTGCCTGAGCTCAGGAGTTCTAGACCTGCCTGGGCAATACACTGAAACCCCGTCTCTACTAAAATACAAAAAATTAGCCAGGCGCGGTGGTGTGTGCCTGTAATCCCAGCTCCTCGGGAGGCTGAAGCAGAATTGCTTGAACCCGGGAGGAGGAGGTCACAGTGAGCTGAGATCGTGCCACTGCACTCCAGCCTGGGCAACAGAGCAAGACTCTGTCTAAAAAAAAAGAGAGAGAGATGTACAATTTTGAGATCCAGTTAAATTTTTTTCAGCTGCTTTCTTCTTTTTGTTTATTTTTTTTTCTATATCTTAACCCACACTGATGTTTTAGCTTCTGTAAGCTAGTGCTTACAGAACACTTGCTAAACAATGGCAAGTAATACAAATAAAATGCATACTTACTACATTTTAATTGCTCTTTTTTATGTAAATAATAATACATAGTTTTTTGTTCTTACACACTGATTCTCAAGGAAATTTTAATGTTTTATTAAATATTAAATAAAATGGCCTTTTTTTTTCTTTCAAATTGAACCACCCTAGTTGTTATGAGCCATCAGTTCTAAAATGAATCCTTTCTGTTAAAATAGCAGCTTGTTCTAACTAATCATGCTTTGCGTATTCTGCTGTGGTTAATCAAAGTTAAAATAGGAGTTTATATTTTAAATATAAATTCTACTTTTAAATTCTAATTTTGCTATTTTTCCGTTCTGGAATATTAAGACAGGGTTACCAGATAAAATATACGATGTTAAGGTCAATTTGAATTTCAGAAAAAAAACAAATACCTTTTTTAATATAAGTAGGTCCCAGGCAATAATGGGGATATAGATATTTTTAAAATTTGTTGTTTGTTTGAAATTCTAATTTAACTTACCTAGTGCTCTGTATTTTTATTTGCTAAATCTGATAATTCTAACGATAGGACTCAGGGTAATTGGAAAATACCAGGAAATACCATTCATGTCTCACATCTCCTCACATAACTTTATCTTGGATGTTGTACTTTACCAAGTAGTAAGTAATAAATCTCAGATAGTTATTTGCCAAAAAGAAGGAAATAAATTCCTGAAGGTAATTTTAAAAATTTGTACCATAAGCACATTTGTTGACCTTAAAGGGAAGCTTGAATAAACTGGAGTTAGTTATTCACATGATATTCAGAAGTACTGTATTTGAGCTAACACCTCACTTCCAGAGAGGAAACCTGGATGGGGAGAGAAAAATCCTTTTTATGGGTTGGCTTTTAGAGATTACCTAGAACTTAAGTGAAGTGATTTTACTCTTTCTGCTTTTCTTAAGCAGTAGGATTCATTTAAGAGTTGAGGGCCAGTTGCAATAGAGGGACAGGTTGATTATAAAAGAATTAGGTTATCTTTGGCTGAGGCAGGCAGATCACCCAAGGTCAGGAGTTGAGACCAGCCTGGCCAACATGGCAAAACGCTGTCTCTACTAAAAATAGAAAAATTAGCTGAACGTGGTGGTGCACACATGTAATCCTAGCTACTTGGGTGGCTGAGGCAGGAGAATCATTTGAACCGGAAGGCGGAGGTTACAGTGAGCCTAGAGCATGCCACTGTACTCCACTCTGGGCAACAGAGAGAGACCCTGTCTCAAAAAAAAGAAAAAAAAAAATTAGATTATCTTTGGAAAACAGGAGAAAGGCCCAACCAGAATTCTCTCTTAAAACAATTCACATGAGCGTGCTGAAACTGAGCATGCCAGAGACTCAGAATTCCTCAGCACTTCTTGCCATGAGCTAACGACACCTGAATCTACCTTGTGGGAGGCATGCAGCTGTCCCCCGGATGCCAGTATCTTGCATCTCTGTGGCCTCAAAATGGGTCCACTGCAGAATCTTGCTATCTTTGGTGACCTTAAAGATGTTTTTGCCTTTGGAGAAGGAACCAGCTGCCTCAACAGTGATCCACTGGCTTCATACAGCACTCCATCTGCTCCCAGCTCAGGTCCAGTGGCCCAGTGGCCCGTGAGCTGAGATTTGCCTCCTGCTGAGGGTGTCCTGCCTCAGGTGCCAGCAGCACTGCTTTTTGCTTTCTTGTCTCTGTGGGAGCAGACTGCACATATTGCAGCCTGGCACTCAGAGGGGGGGTTAACGCCACTGTGCCACCCTCTACCGGTGGGAATGGAAGCCAGTGGATAAGTGGCCCTACTTCCTGGAACAGTTCCAGGGGGCATTCTGGATGCTTCTTGGGAGGACTCATCAGAATTATGCCCTTGTTACCTGTAGCCATGACCTTCTACACACACTGTTCAGTAATACACCCACCTCACTCTCTTTCCGCCTGGGACCACTTCCCAGGACGCTACCTGCACCCAAGTTCTTGTCTCAGCCTCTGCTTTTGGAAATACCTAAATTGAGACACCTATTCCATTCATCTGGTAGGGCTGCCATAAGAAAGTACCACAGACTGGGGTGGCTTAAACAGCCGAAATCTATTCTCTCCCTGTTCTAGAGACTGGGAGTCCAGGGTGTCATCAGGGAGATTTCCTCTGAGGCACCCCCTCAGCTCCAAAATGGCTGCCTGTTCCCCCTGGTTGTTCCTCTGTCATAAGCCAAAGACACCGGGTGTCTTTTCCTTCAGATTGGATTTGGGTCTACCCCAGTGGCCTCCTTGCAACTTAATCACCTCTTTAAAGGTTCATCTCCAAATACAGCCACATTGTGAGGCACTGGGGGTTGTGACTCCAACATAGGAATTTTGTTTATTTTTTAGACGCCAGGCTGGACTGCAGTGGCGCGATCTCGGCTCACTACAGCATTCAACTCCCTGATTCAAGCAATTCTCCTGCCTCAGCCTCCTGAGTAGCTGGGATTACAGGCACACACCACCACGCCCAGCTAATTTTTGTGTTTTTAGTAGAGACGGGATTTCATCATGTTGGCCAGGATGGTCTCGATCTCCTGACCTCATGATCCGTCTGCCTTGGCCTCCCAAAATGTTGGGATTACAGGCGTGAGCCACCGCGCCCGGCCCAACATAGGAATGTAACAAGGATGTGGGGGGGGTGGGGAATAAGCTCACGGCACCTGTGAAGGAGAAAAATCCGTTTTAGAATATAAGCTGCCCCAACATAATTCTTTGGCCTTAAGATTGTGGCTGTTTTCACAAAACTCTTCCGTTTTGTCTAGAACTTACCTCCTCTGGGGGACTTGAGGAGGGGGAGTCTGTGAACATGGAGGCCATGGTGTTCGTTGGTCACCTGCTTTTAAATTCACTGTGCAGTCCCTGTGTTCACTTCTGCTCTGGAGGTGCTGGAGAAGAAGGGGAGGGTCAGGCTGCTGCTTGCCTGAAGGAGCTCAATGTGTAAATAAGTCCATTAGATCTATCTGGGGGAAAGCAGTGTAGGTTGGTTTGAGACAAGATACATGGCACAGACCACAGATTTTACATTCGGGGGGAAACACGGCTTCAGCGGGCTGAGTTTCTCGTAACGGAAGGTGTGGTCGGAGGCTTACGGCTTTGGTTGCATTAGGTGAGTGATGGACCAGCTTCTGCCCTGAAATTCTCTGACGGAGAGATGGATGTGATCTGGAGTATGTGGAAATGGGATAGATGGAGGGGAAGGTTACAGGAGAAGTGAACAGGGCCTTTTCCAGGGTCTTGTAGAAGACCCTGTTGGGCATTTCCTCACACAAACCGTCTGATGAGGCCCTTCCAGGGTGTGGTATGGCCAGGTGTGTGAGACGTAGGGAGCACAAAGTCAGAAAGGCCTGCAGCGAGCTTCTTCCTGCCTCGGGGCCTTTGCACTTGCTGTCCCATCTGCCTGGAATGGCTTCGCCTCACATCTTCATGTGACCTTGGCTCCTTGTCATCAGTTGACTCACCTGTCACTTCAGAAAAGCCCTTGCTACCATCTGGTCCACCAGTCACTCTTTATCCTGTTTTAGTGTTTTACTAACATACGTCACCAACAGCGGTTAGACTCTTGTGTTTGCCGGGTGTCTACAAAGTTGCCCTGAAACTCACGAGGTGCTCTGTGAATATTTGCTAAATGAATGAAGCACTTGAAGGAACCTGGCAGGGAGTGGACTCGCTGAGATTAAGGTGTTTGGAAGGTTACTCAAGGCAGCCTCAGCCCCTTTCCAATTTTTTTTTTTTAATTCAGACTCTATTGACTCAGTTCAATTCATACATGTGCCAAGTGCCTATGTGTGTCGTACATTATGCTAGTTTGATCTCAGGAATCATAGACCAGTTCTGTAGCCCAGGTTGTTAATGTGGGTCCCTGGATAGTATTCTGGATATTACTTTATTTTTTTATTACTACCCTCTAACTGAAATTTAGCATTTTCTTCTAGTATGAATGTTGGCAATAAACCACAGTAGAACTGGCGGTGTGTTTGACTGTCACCCATAGAAATAGATATTTTCATATCACATTACACATGTTGCAGCTGTCTTGAAATATTGTTTATGCTCATCATGACTTCGAAATTACAGTAATTTTTGACCTGCTGCTGGATCTTTTTATTTAATGCACTAACACAGAAAACATAGATTACTGTATGATAAATTGCTTTTTACTATTTTGAATAGCTGTATTTCAATCAAAGTGTTTCCTTTGTAATCCTATGTATATATTTTTAAGGCATAAAAATCACTAGTCTGAGAAAAGGGGTCCAATAGACTTCATCAGGAGGCCAAAGGAGGAGTCTATGGCATGAAAACATTATGAGTTCTGGTGGAATTATGTAAAAAGAGAAGTCCTATCACTTGTTAAAATCATGTTAATGAAGATTCCTATCAAACGTGGACCCCACCTTCTGCTCTGAGTTTACTGCTTCCCTGTGAGTCTTCTCCCCCACTTTTGTTAATTTCGAGATGGAAGTTTGCGAGAGGTTCTTTTTTCATAGGTCGGTTGGAAGTGGTGCTCACCTTATCAGGACTGTAAGAGGATATTGCAAGCTTTGATGATTGAGCAGAAAAATCTTCGGACAGCTGGTCCGAACAAGCTTGTCCTGCCTTGTGGGAGCGACAGAGTTTTCCAAAAGATCTTTTGGTTAAGACCTTAATTAAAAACAGCCTAAATTCGCTTGTAGCAAGAATGTATTAAAGGAAAACAACCATGAGCAAATCCATGTTGTGGTATAAAAAAGGAAGCACCATCGTGGAAGTCAGAGGCTTGAATTCTGGTGAACTTAACACGAAGGAGCAGGAAACTTTAGACTGGTTACTTCACCACTTTGCGATCTCTGTAACTAGGGGTGAATTGATCTCTAAGACCTAAGAATCTGTGGACTTAAAGACACTGATTTGTGGCATAATTAGATGTAGTTGAAACTGGAATATCAAGGTGTCAGAAGAAAAATGTACAGTAATACACTTCAGTTTCTTTTCTCCTACGCCACTTAAATCTTAGACCCACCAAAAGCTCTAAATGTATCAGTGGATTTTTCATTATTTCCAAAAATATTCTGCTTGCTGTTTCTCTATAACCTATAGAGAGAACCCAGGTTTCTCCTCAGATGCCTTATTAAGTTTAATTGTTGTATAGTACAGCTTTGCTTCTTTGTTTCATTTAGGACCAGAAGGGGTCCAGGAAGCTGATTATCCCTTCCCTGCCCTGACACCCCCATTCACTGCTGCAAGCTTTATAATGCCTGTGGTCACCCTTGGTAGGAATGAGCACTGGAGACCCCACCATGGGTAACACTAAGCAGAATCAGGCTTCTGTTCATCAGAATGAACAAAGGCACATGCATAGAATGAGAGCATGGCAGATGGAGAGGGGTGGGGAGCCCAGAGGGTGACTGGCTTCAGGCCTCTGCAGTGGAGAGGAGGGTACAGGAGTATGGCACCAGAGCCAACACTCTTGGGACCAGCCCTGGATGCTCTGCACAGCACCCATTTGTAAATGGGTGTGGCCCTGGACAGGTGAGGTCCTACTGGATTATTTAAGAATATTTTCGGATGAGCTGTATTTGTTGTTCCCAGCAACAGCTCTTTGAAGTAGTTTAGTGGTATATCTATTTTACAGTCAGCACTTCAGACTCAGGTTTGGTGATCACATGCCCCAAGTCTCCAGCTCCTGGGCTCAAGCAGTCCTCCCTCCTTGGCCTCCTAAAGTGCTGGGATTGCAGGCATGAGCCACTGCACTTGGATGAGGTGCCCCAAGTCATGTAAAAATGAATGGACAATGCAGAATATATGGGAGACTAATGTATTGCTGGGCCTTTTGATTTGCTAGTGAGACCAGAACACTTTAACATAATAAAAGTTATAGCTGGTTACCAAGCCAACTTTTTAACTTCGAAAGAGAGGGAACAATAAACATTAAAATTCACTGAATTGCTGAACACCATAATTGAAGGGATTCTGGAGGTAAGAAAAAGGTACTCCTTTTGTTGTGCTATAACAATAATAAACACTATTGTTACTATTATTACAGCCTTTTTCTTGCTTTCTTTTTTGTTCCTATCAACTTTCCCTGGGAGAAAGAGAACTTTTCCAGACTAAGATTATACATTAAAGGATTGTCTTTTTTTTGTTTTCAAGACGGAGTCTCACTCTGTTGCCCAGGCTGGAGTGCAGTGGTTCGAACCCAGCTCACTGCAATCTCCGCCTCCCAGATTCAAGCGATTCTCCTGCTGCAGCCTCCTGAGTAGTTGGGATTCCAGGTGCATATCACCACACCCAACTAAGTTTTGTATTTTTAGTAGAGACTGGATTTCACCAGGTTGGCCAGGTTGGTCTCAAACTCCTGACTTCAAGTGATCCGCCTGCCTCGGCCTCCCAAAGTGCTAGGACTACAGGCGTGAGCCACTGCGCCTGGCCTAAAGAATTGTCTTTATGATAAAGGAATGTTTGACTTTAGCACATTTATGGTAAAATCAAGGGCCACACATAAAATACACTAACACTAATGATAGCTGGGAAGCTTAAAAAAAAAAGTCATAGTAACGTTTTATAATGTTTTAAGAAAGTTCATGAATTTCTGTTGGGCCGCATTCAGAGCTGTCCTGGGCCACATGCAGCCCATGGGCCAGAGGTTGGAGAAGCTAGTTCTAGATGTTCTTCCTTCTGTCTCTGTGTGTTAGATGCTTTCCCACATTAGCAGTCCTTTTCCCCTCTCTCTTAAAATGACCAAGCAGGACCAGGAAAGCATAAAGGCAACGAGAACACGCTGACTGGGATTGAAGCCCTTGAATTCCAGTAATTTTCTGATATGGACTTCTACTAAAGCATAATGGTTAATTCCATTTAGGGAGTGGGAACGCCTTTCATACTTTTTTTTTTTTTTTTTATTGCATTTTAGGTTTGGGGGTACATGTGAAGAACATGGAAGATTGCTGCATAGGTACACACATGGCAGTGTGATCTGCTGCCTTCCTCCCCCATCACCTATATCTGGCATTTCTCCCCATGCTATCCCTCCCCCAACTCCCCCACCCCCCCACTATCCCTCCCCTTTTTCCCCCCTGACAGACCCCAGTGTGTGATACTCCCCCTCCCTGTGTCCATGTGTTCCCATTGTTCAACACCCGCCTATGAGTGAGAACATGCGGTGTTTGATTTTCTGTTCTTGTGTCAGTTTGCTGAGAATGATGGTTTCCAGGTTCATCCATGTCCCTACAAAGGACACGAACTCATCGTTTTTGATGGCTGCATAATATTCCATGGTGTATATGTGCCACATTTTCCCTGTCCAGTCTATCATCGATGGGCATTTGGGTTGGTTCCAGGTCTTTGCTATTGTAAACTGTGCCTTTCATACTTTTTAAAACATCAGGCCAGGTGCAGAGGCTCATACCTGTAATCCCCGTGCTTTGGGAGGCTGAGGTGGGAGGATCACCTGCAGCCAGGAGTTTGAAACCAGCCAGAGCAACACTGTGAGACCCTATCTCCAGGAAACCGTTAAAAATTAGCCAGGGGTGGTGGCATGTACCTGTAATCCCAGCTCTCTTGGAGACTGAAGTAGGAGGATCCCTTGAGCCCAGGAGTTCAAGGCTGCAGTAAGCTATGATTATGCTGCTGCACTCCAGGTTGGGCGCAGAGTGAGACCCAGTGTCTTAAAAATTTAAAGGTATTATTCCCAGGTGGAATGTACTACTGAGAAATAGAAGTCCTTCGGTTGAACGTAGCTTATAAGAAACTGTAAAACAGACATTGCCAACTACAGGTGATTGCTAATTTGAACAAAATACAAAATTCGATAGCTTTTGAAATAGCATCAATTTAAAAGAAGTAGTTTTTGTTTCTTGATCCAGGGCAAGGCTATTTTTCTGGTTTCAATACCCTTTATCATGTGAAGAGCATCAAAATTGGCAGGTGCCAATCAAGTTTGGAAATGGAACTGAGCAGCATAGTAACCTATAGAAGATATTTAATAATTCTAAAAATGTTTGTCCTATAGTGTTTACATATTGTTTTTCTGTTTAATTTGGGCAAAAGTTGGTAAAACGTATTTTAGAACCTTATTTTCGTGTGGTTAAGGAGAGCGGAGAGCCACTGGCTTGGAGAAACTCGTAACATCCAGAGGAGAAGGAAAAGGGACACTTATTCTGAGTTTGCGGGAAAAGGAGAAACTGAACCCTCTTAGGTTCATCATCAGCCTGATGTGAAGGGACTTGAGAGACTCTGTAGTCTATTCTTTCCCTTAACTGGTTAGGAAGCCAAGTCCAAGAGAAATCCCCTGCCCAGGGCCTGGCAGAACTGATACAGAGAGAGTGGCCTTCATGGCTACCACCTTCCCATAAAGTCTGTGCTCTCCAGCTGTGCTTGGTGGTAAGATTTATTTAATGACATGTGTGACTCTAAGACTATTTGTGATGGCAGACACCACAGATTTGACTGGGTAATGTGATATTTGTTATTTGCTTTAACTTTAGCCTTTAGCACGGTGTGATGGAAAGGGCACCAAACTTGTGATCCAGAAGACTTGGGTTCAAGTTTCAGATTTGACATTGGTTTTGCTTCTGCAAATCTGAGGACCCTGTTTTCTTGATCCATGAAATGGGAATAATAATACTCACCCAATTTACCTTACACAGTTGTGAGGATTAATTGTAGTGGGCTTTGTAAAAGTATAAAGTGCTACATAAACGTAAAGGGGTTAAGTCACATCTTCGGTGACAGGCTAAAAAGACATGCTTGTTTCAAATTTTGGATCCTCCAATTTGCAGACTCTTAACACTTTCTCTTTGTCTTATTTTCACTCTATTTTTTCCCCTTTAGATTTCTTTCTATTAGGAGTTACAATATCTCTCTTCATCTGGTTTTTGTCTCAAGATGTATAAACTTAAAGCATTACCTTCAGGGCAGTTTGTCAGTGTCTTTCATATCTGAAATTTTTAGTACTGCGTTCAGTGTATGAAACCTGCATCCTTGGCTGGGCACAGTGGGTCACGCCTGTAATCCCAGCACTTTGGGAAGCTGAGGTGGGCAGATCACGAGGTCAGGAGATCGAGACCATCCTGGCTAACACAGTGAAACCCCATCTCTGCTAAAAATAAAAATTATTAGCTGGGCCTGGTGGCACACGCCTGTAGTCCCAGCACTTTGGGAGGCTGAGGTGGGCAGATCACGAGGTCAGGAGATCGAGACCATCCTGGCTAACACAGTGAAACCTCATCTCTCCTAAAATTAAAAAAAATTAGCCAGGCCTGGTGGCACACGCCTGTAGTCCCAGCTACTCAGAAGGCTGAGGCAGGAGAATCACTCGAACTGGGGAGGCAGAGGTTGCAGTGATCCGAGATCGCACCACTGCACTTCATCCTGGGCAGCAGAGCGAGACTGGGTCTCAAAATAACAAACAAACAAAGAAAGCTGCATCCTATGTAAGACCATAGGACATTTAAACAGATGTTCAAATTTTGGTTGTGAAAATCCAGGCATGTTCCTTGCTAGAGATGAAACACTGAAGACAGTACAATCACCATCTTAAAACAAACCACCCAAGCACAGCTTTGACTGCACAGATTGGAAGGGAATTTGGTAATTACACTCTTTAGTTCTTCTGTGGATATAACCAATCTGGGCAATTTGGGCACCAGAGTGGATTTTTAGGCATGAATTATCTGGTTAAGTTAGCCAGATAATTGCCAGCTGTCTCCTATGCTTTCTGCTCTGGAGACCCCCGCCTGAGTAATTGTCTTCTGTTACTCATGCAAGCAAGTTGCTGGTTTCCATTTTCAAACAAAAACTAACTGCATGTTAGAATGGTATTTTAATTGAGCTATTTTTGTTGCTGATTCAGAGATTCCCCCACCCTTTGCCAAAGGAGTTGCCCAGATCAGAACCCATTAATTTAGTTGATTTGGGGGGGTTCCCTTGTTGACTTTGAGGAAGACATAAATATTATAATAGAGATTTAGAAGTTGATGGTATGAGGTTTTCCGAAACATTCAAAACTTATGTCAAATTCGGACCAAACATTTTTCTACTAATTTTCCTAACTAAATGGAAACTCCAGCTGTATAAATAATGATTTTTGTTTGAAAATATTTCTTCTCTTGATTTTAGAACCATCGAGGGAATTCAATTATAAGTAAGTAGCAGGAGAGAACAACTTTGTCAATGTGAAACAGAATGCAAAATTAATCACATTTTGAACTGAGTTCCAGAATGTAAAGCAACACTTTAGCATGGGTTGCTGAAGCGAGCTGCTCTTCAGGGAGGAGGAAGAGGCTTACTGAGATGTTTTGTTTCTTTTTCTTATTTATTAGTGTATTTGCCCTCTCTGTTGGATCTGATTTTAATACTGCACGTCCTTCCACTGATTAGAAGTGCAGTGACATGTCCCTCTGCAACCATCATTTCCCTCCCATTTTTTATTTTCTTTTCTTCTTCTTTTTTTTTTTTTTTGAGATAATCTTACTGTGTCGCCAGGCGCCAGGCTGGAGTACAGTGGCACCATCTCGGCTCACTACAACGTCCGCCTCCCGGGTTCAAGCAATTCTCCTGAGTAGCTGGGACTACAGGCACACGCCACCACACCCAGCTAATTGTTATATTTTAGTAGAGGCAGGGTTTCACTATGTTGGCCAGGATGGTCTTGATCTCTTGACCTCATGATCCACCCACCTCGACCTCCCAAAGTGCTGGGATTACAGGCATGAGCCACCGCGCCTGACCTTCTTTTTTTTAAAGAGTCGGGGTCTCACTCTGTCACCCAGGCTGGAATACAGTGGCGTGATCATAGCTCAGTGCAGTCTCAAACTCTTGAGTTCAAGTGATCCTCCCACCTCAGCTTCCTGAGTAACCAGGACTAGGTGCAGGCCACCAACGCCTGGCTAATTTTTAAAATTTCTTTGTAGAGAGGGGTCTCACTATGTTGCCCAGGCTGGTCTCAAACTCTTGGGCTCAAGGGATCCTCTTGCCTCAGCCTCCCAGAGCATTGGGATTATAAGCATGAGCCACTGTGCCTGGCCCTCCTCCAAGTTTTTCTTAAGAAGAGAGAGAATTCATACTTCATTTACCTGACACTCCTCATCCCATTTAAGTGAATATAATGGAAATACGTAAATTTATGACCAGTATTGGTCCCTTTCTTACTGTACGTTTGAGTTTTGATTGTAAACTTTGATGGAGAAAGCAATGGTGCCTCAACCCAGCCTGGGTGCTCTGCCAGTACTGCCTCGTCTGTTGCAGTGAAACCTCCTTAGCAGACATGACATCCTCTCTGGCCCTCTGTCTTACTTTCTTGCACTCCATTGATTACATATCAAGAATTTACCATGTTGTGGAACAATTGGTCTCATCACATATTTTGAACTCTTATTTAAGGGAGTTGTTTTTATTATATTCTTCATTCCACAAATACTTAACCAAGGCATTTTTTGGCCGCAGGTACATGACTTCCAAAAAAAATCATAATAGTAGTTATCCAAAAAATTTAAAATAGTTTAGTAGAGTCCATGTCATCTTACTTTAAACGCTCACTTTTCCAGAATGTTCCAAAGGAACAAATGGCTGTGGTGACTTTTAACCTTAGTCCCAGCCTACTTCCAGCTAAGGCAGTTCTCACTGCAGATACATGTATTCATTGGTCCAAAGAAAGAGAGAGGAAAACTTGGCTCCTGAGTATTTAGAGTGAGTGATTCACGATTCTGTACATGGGAGGCTTGGCTCCTTCTGTGTCTCTCAGGCTTCTTGGTAGGGAGTCAATGATACCAGTAGAAAAAGGCTGTTTTTCTTACTTGGGATTTGGTCTGCTCTCTGCAACCCACTAGAGAAACTGAAGTTTTCTTTCCATAATGATTTGAAGTGTTGATAGTTACCATCTCTGTGAAAGCTCATTAAAAATGACTTATTTTCCTTTGGAAGGAGAGGTCACGTGCTGGAGCTAGCAGTGGAATATCAGGACCAAAGATCATAAGCCTCCTGCTGTAACTCTGGTTTCCAGATTTATTTGAGCCTGCTTCTGCCAGAAGTAAATTTAGTGGGCATCTTGAATGGAAAAATGAACAGATGGTCAAGGAGAGAGAAAGGGGTCAGGGGTAGGGGTGGGAATACCCCCAAAATCCAATGTAGCAGGTAAAAGGCCCTGCAGGGGTGAGGGCATCCAAAACACACAATTTACTGTTTGAACCATTTTTAGGGGTATGATTCAGTAGCATTAGCTACATTCACAATGTTACGCAACCATCATCCATGTCCAGAGTTCTTTGACCATCTGTAACAGAAAATCTACCATTTAACAGTAACTCCCCTCCCATCCCTCCAGTCCCTGGTCAGCTCTATTCTACTTTCTGTCTATGAACTTGACTACTCTAGATACATCATATGAGTGGAATCATAAAATATTTGTCCTTCTGTGTCTGCCTTATTTCACTTAGCACAATGTCTTCAAGTTTCATTCATATCGTAGCATGTATCAGAATCTGATTCTTTTTCCATCTGAATGATATTCCAGGGCATGTATAAGGCCCCATTTTGTTTGTGTTTTCATTCATCAGTGGACATTGAAGTTGTTTCCATCTCTTGGCTATCGTGAATTATGCTGCAGTGAACATTGATGTATGAGAGTATCTTCTGTTTGAGTCTCTTTTTCAATTCCTTTGGGTATATACCCAAAAGTGGAATTGCTGGTCATACGATAACTCTGTGTTTAACTTGTAATTTTCGTTTATTTGTTTGTTTGCTTGCTTGCTTGTTTGTTTTTGAGATGCAGTCTTGTTCTGTTGCCCAGGCTGGAGTGTAACGGCATGATCTCGGCTCACTGCACCCTCCACCTCCCAGGTTCAGGCGATTCTCCTGCCTCAGCCTCCTGAGTAGCTGAGATCCCGCCCAGCTAATTTTTTTGTATTTTTGGTAGAGATTGGGTTTCACCATGTTGGCCAGGCTGGTATTGAACTCCTGACCTCAAGTGATCCACCGCCTTGGCCTCCCAAAGTGCTGGGATTATAGGCATGAGCCACCGCACCTGGCCATATGTTTAACTTTTTGAGGAACTATCAAGCTGTTTTCCACAGCGGGTGCCCCATCTTACAATCCAGCTAGCCCTGTACAAGGGGGTGGGAGCGGATCCTTGCTTTGACCCATCTGCATGTCACCCAATTCTAATTTGCTAACCAGGCCTCATCCTCAGTCATCACTGGATTGCCTATAATTGCTTTTGCTCTTTGCTGAATCTGCCTGCCCCTTGGTGTTGGCTTTGGCTGGGGAAAGGAGCATGTTTGCTTTGCCACTGACCTGGTTGGATATGTATGCCAGCCTGTTTATGAGGTGCTTTCTCTGGCTGAGGGAGTCAGGGGGGTGTGTGACTGTATTCTTCAGTGTAAAGGTGAGTCAGCATAGCAAAGTGTGCTTGCCTTGCCTCTCCAGAAACAATCTGCCTTTGAGTCTTTTCATTCTCCTAGTAACCATCTTCTTAATAGCTGTGGCTTCATCTAAATGAAAAATTTATCTTGTGCTGCTTACCCAAAGGAGAGGCTCCTCACATGTCAGATATTATTTCACCAATTATCTCAGTAACTTCTGTACTTTTTGTTCCTGATAGCAAAGTTTAGAATGATGCAGGTTTTCACAACACGCAGTGTTTTACGCATTTTTATCCTTATGTAGTTATAAGAAACAAAGCAAAATTTAGAATTATTTGAAATACTTTTAATACCTTCAATTTGATACGTTGTTGTGTGTATATTTATATCTGGACACAATTCTTTTCATTGATCAGTATAGACAAAGCCTTTAGAGGACAGTTAAGTTTCTCCGGTAATCAGGTTTAAGATATCTCAGGCCAGGCGCGGTGGCTCATGCCTGCAATCCCAGTACTTTGGGAGGCTGAGGCAAGTGTATCACCTAAGGTCAGGAGTTCAAGACCAGCCTGGACAACATGGTGAAACCCCGTCTCTACTAAAAGTACAAAAATTAGCCAGACATGGTGGGGGGCGCCTGTAATCCCAGCTGCGTGGGAGACTGAGGCAGGAGAATCGCTTGAACCCAGGAGGCAAAGGTTGCAGTGAGCCGAGATCACGCCATTGCACTCCAGCCTGGGTGACAAGCAAACTGTCTCAAAAAAAAAAAAAAAAAAAACAACTCAAATCTGTTTTTTAAATTTAACCTTTGAAACATTTGTGTAACACAGGTGGCTCATGGGCACCACCATCTTCTTTTGGCAGATGAGGAAACAAGCCTGTGTGTCAACACAGAAAGCTGGGTCTGCTCAAGAATTGCTGTGGGGTGCAGTGGCGGTGGGGGGGGACAAGAGGGATGCAGGGGCCCCGCCTCCATGTCTGTGGACCAGCCCTTCTCACAGTCCATGGCTGCCTGTCTTGCCTCTATTCTCTTTCTCTTCCTGGAATTATTCTGTGGGGTCTGCATATAATGATTCTGCATTCCAACATCTAACTTCCCTGTGGATTCCTGGTTACAAAACACAGTTTCTTGACCTGAAATCCCCAGTCTGGGATTGTTAATAACATTTTTTTTTGTAGGCTGTAGTGCTTCAGATACTGTCTCAGCCTGTGTGAATTCTGGTAGCATTATTGCCTTATAGAAATTATTTGACAGGCCAGGTGCAGTGGCTCATACCCATAATCCCAGTGCTTTGGGAGGCAAAGGTAGGCTGATGAGTTGAGCCCAAGAGTTTGAGATCAGCCTGGACGACATAGCCAGACCCCCATCTCTACAAAAAATTAGTGGGGCATGGTGGTGCACACCTGTAGTCCTAGATACTCGGGAGGCTGAGGCGAGAGAATCATTTGAGCCCAAGAGTTCCAGGTTACAATGAGCTGTGATCAAACCATTGACTCTAGTCTGGGTGACAGAGTAAGAACCCATCTCTAAAAAGAGCAATGCTAGGGGCAAGAAAGTCTGTCTTTTTTTTATGCTGGTATTCCCATTCTGCCCCCCAATTTGCCTTCACCCCTTTCAAGGTAAGTGCTCTGTGATGGCCCTAACGTTTATTTAGTCTAAAGGAAAGAAAAATTATTTGAGAGTTAATTTGTGTGTGTATTGCAAGCCTTCCATCAAATTATAAGTTAACTATTGCATTTTATTTATTTTACCTTAATTTCCTATCAAGTTCTTTACATACTTTTTAGTTTTTAAAATGACAGAGGCTGGGCTCAGTGGCTCACCCCTGTAATCCCAGCACCTTAAGAGGCCGAGGTGGGAGGATCACTTAAGCCCAGCAGTTCAAGACCAGTCTGGGCAACATAGTGAAACCCAGTCTCTACAGAAAAAATTAGCCAGGCGTGGTGGTGTGCGCCCATGTTCCCAGCTACTGGGAAAGCTGAGGTGGATAGATCACTTGAGCCCAGGAGACAGAGGGTGCAGTGAGCCATGTTCATGTAGCCTGGATGACAGAGTGCAACCTTGTCTTGGAAAATAAAAATAAAATGAAATAACAGAATGCCCTTCCCAGCCAGACTGTAAGGCTTTTATATGTTAGCGTCCCCGTGGTATATCATATGTTGTAGGTACACACCCCTATTTATTACATGTTACGGTGTTTTTAGGCAGTGAGATTTTTAATATTAGCTACTCATGATTCGTAACAAGTTCAGTCTTTATGAAATAAACTTTATTCGAATCCTTGAATTCCATTTTTAAGTGCAGCTACAGTTGACACCTTAGACAAATGAAAGTTTTGTCTACATCTTAGTTCATTCCTTCAGAAAACAACATCTAGTACCTAATATGATCCCTTGTGGGCCCTCAAAAAATACTCGTCTTTTTTAGAAAGTCTAATTGTGGGTGTGTTTCTCTTTATTCCATTGTGTCTGCCTGCCTTGTTACTGCTGTATCTGGAAGAAAATGCAGAAAATTAGCATGGCTCCTTTCCTTGCCGTTTTGTATAACCTTTGTGTCCTTACCCATAAGCAAGATCCTTGGAAATGAAATGTTATGTCAAAAAACAGACCAAAAAAAAAAACAAAACACCACAACAACAGAAAACACATTTTCTTAACTGTTCGATTCAAGGGTTTGTGACTAGGTCTTGGAAAATGTTGTATGTCACCCCAAAGGTCTTGGGAAGTCCCCCTGAGTCATGAATGGGTGTGGTAGGACTGGGACGTGGACCTCTGGGCTTTGGTTCTGATGCTAGCTTCTCCGAGGGCAGCAGTCATGCTGGGGACAGCCATTTTGTCCATTTATCCCCAGGGCTTGCCCTGTCCCTGACATATAGTAGATGCTCAATATATGTCTTTTGAACTGAACTGCGTTGGCCTGGCCATGGCTTGAGCGCTTGGACTAATAGCAAGCTGAGTGTCAAGTTCCTCCTCAATCGGGCTGGGGAGTCAGGAGCAGGTCATGGTGAGTTGGTCCTTTTGTGTAGGAATCCCTGGTGGCAGCAGTGCCTTGTACTTAAAAATAGAATACTACCAACATCATCTTCCTTCCCAGGATGACAAGGCATTGAGAAAATTAGAATGTGTATATATTCTCCATTTTTCTTTTTTTTTTGAGATGGAGTCCCACTTTGTCCCCCAGACTAGAGTGCAGTGGCACAATCTTGGCTCACTGCACCCTCCGCCTCCTGGGTTCAAGCAATTCCCCTGCCTCAGCCTCCTGAGGTGCACAGTCTTACACCACCACACGCAGCTATTTTTTTCTATTTTTAGTAGAGATGGTGTTTCACCATGTTGGTCAAGCTGGTCTTGAACTCCTGACCTCGTGATCTGCCCACCTTGACCTCCGAAAGTGTTGGGGTTACGGGCGTGAGCCACCGCGCCCGACCTCTCCATTTTCTAAGACATGCATTTTTTCATTTGTATATTTTATTTTAGCCTTGATCTCCCTCTACATTTGTTTATAAAATAGTGTTACATCTTGTAATCACTTGCATCTTAGAACTGAGGAATTTGTTTACTCATCACTCTGAAAGGCAGTTTAGCACAGTACAGTAAGTCCTCACTCCATAGCTTCTCGAAAACCAGTTTTAAATGAATGATGTATAATGAAACCAATTTGACCACAGGCTAATTGATAAAAATAAGACTTAAGTTCCTACCAAAATACTTACAATATTAAACATTGAAATAAAGGTAAGCCATACATACATTTAAGAAAGACTGGCAGAGTGCGGTGGCTCATGCCTGTAACCCCAGCACTTTGGGAGGCCAAGGTGGGTGCATCACGGGATCAAGAGATCGAGACCATCCTGGCCAACATGGTGAAACCCCGTCTCTATTAGTAAAAAATACCAAAATTAGCTGGGCATGGTGGTATGCCTGTTGTAGTCCCAGCTACTTGGGAGGCTGAGTCAGGAGAATGGCTTAAACCCAGGAGGTGGAGGTTGCAGTGAACTGAGATCACACCAGTGCACTCCAGCCTGGGCAAGAGAGCGAGACTCCGTATAAAAAAAAAGAAATATTAATTGAAAAACAAGTGAGATGATTATTTAATCAGTTTTTCCAGCTCAGGGTTTCTGATGGATAGAGCCTGTCCCAGCAGCTCAGGGTGCCAGGCGGGGCAGCAGCGCTGAACAGGATGCCATCCCATCATAGAGCACATTCGTACACAGCCTCAGTCACTCAGACCGGGCACATCCCATCACAGGGCACACTCATACACAGCCTTGGTCACTCAGACCGGGGCACGTCCCATCACTGGAAACACTCATACACAGCCTCGGTCACTCAGACCGGGGCACGTCCCATCACAGGGCACACTCATACACAGCCACAGTCACTCAGATCGGGGCACATCCCATCACAGAGCACATTCGTACACAGCCTCGGTCACTCAGACCGGGGCACGTCCCATCACAGGGCACACTCGTACACAGCCTCGGTCACTCAGACTGGGACACTGTAGACACACCACTTCACCCTATGTGCACAGCTTTGGGGTGTGAGAGGAAACCTGAGGACCCAGAGAAAACCCACACAGACGTGGTGAAAACCTGGAAAACTCCAGGCCATGAGCAAGAATCCATTTTTTTTCTCATCAATGTTATAACAAAATGACATTGATGAAATGCTATTCAAAGACCTGCTGTAGTTACAAATTGGTTATTAGACGGGTTCAGGTCTCTACTTTGCCAGTTGCTCGCTGACGTTAAGGTTCTCATCTGCGACTTAAAAATCCAGGAATGATAAAATGATACTGTTTAGCAGAGTCTACATATTAACTATAGTTGTTTTCGTGAAATTATTTCACCCAAAGTTTAGGGATTTATCCTGGAAGGCAGTAGGAGTGCCTACTCCCCACATATGGGCGTTGTTCTGTCATACCACAGGTAGCACTTACGGTTGGAATCATTGCTGACCCCAGTGTAAAATGCCTCTTTCTGGACAGGGAAATGGAAAGTGAAATTTGTAATTCCCCCCCCCCCCGTGTTGTTTATTTCTTTAAAGACATAGTGTTGCTGTGTCACCCAGGCTGGAGCTGGAGTGCAGTGGCCCAATCTTGGCTCACTGCAACCTCTGCCTCCTAGGTTCAAGCAATTCTGCTGCCTCAGCCTCCCAAGTAGCTGGGACCACAAGCATGCACTACCACACCTGGCTAATCTTTGTAATTTTAGTAGAGACAGGATTTCACCATGTTGGCCAGTCTGGCCTCAACTCCTGGACTCCAGTGATCTGTCTGCGTCAGCCTCTCAAAATGCCAAGATTACAGGCGTGAACCACCACGCCCAGCCCTCTGTATTTTTGATGGGATGGATGGCTCAACATTTAGAGAAAACCTAAAAAGTTAAAAGTAAAAGCAAAGAAATCTTAATAACAAAAAGCAACTTCATGCAATGTCATTGTTTTACTGCATCTTAGTAAAGAAGTGTGGCCACCTTAGACCCAGAATATGATTGATTTTTAATAGTCTTTCTTGGATAATATCAGGATAGAGAGTATAAATTAGATTAACATATTAGCTTGGGTCTTGTTGGGGAAAATAGGTAGATTCTCCAAACACAGAGGAAGGAGGGGACCTCCACGTTGTCCTGTTTAGTGTCATACTAAAGAAGAGTATGGCCAGCCAGTGCCTGGTGTTCTGCAGCTTGGGACAGGTGGTGGGGGAAGGGCACTGACTCTCTTGTGAGCTTTCTTGCTCAAGGGACAAATGACCTAAGCAGTACTACATTATTAGTGGGGTGTGTGTGTGTGTGTGTGTGTATGTGTGTGTGTAAATGTAAGAGAACAGAGCCTTTTTGCTTTATCAGGCAACCCACTGCTACCCCTCAGCATAGGAATGTAGTCTTAACCCCAAGCCACTGCTTTTTCTACATGTGCTTCGAATCTTGAGCAGGTCTTGGGGGCAGTTCACTACTGCACCAGCAGACTACACGACACACAGCAATCTTTTTTTTTTTTTTAAACAGTGATTTGCACTGATCTAGCCTCCAAGGGGTAAGGGCCCAGATGAAACAGAGAATTTATTTTTATATCATGTCATCTTGTGCAGAGACTGCTACGTAATCAGGAGTCAGAAATGTAAGGGAATAGGCTGTGAAGTCGTTTTGTCCATGAGTTGTGTTACAACACATTCATTCATTGTAAACAGTCACCAACAGTCATTGCCATAATTTCTTCTTGGCAGTCAATTGGGTTTTCAAGTGACAGAGTAAGCTATCAGAATTAAGCAACCAGGGGCTCCAGTTATACGTGCTGGAAAAGATGTCTGTGAGACTTCGGGTACCACCACCTCATATTAGAGGTAAGCAAGTGGAAGTCCAGGGAAGGCAGGTGACTTGCCCACGGTCACCCAGGGGGTTAGGGCCATATCAAGAACTAGAACATTGGTCATTCATCACATTCTGTCCTTAAGCCTTTCTGCTCCACTTTCTGTTTACACAATGGGCAGGATTTTGAACTCCACTTTCATTCCTGGGGATTGATATGAAAGGTTTTTCACTTGTCCAATCCCATTTTCTTTCTCCAGGCAGATGACAGGTAGCAATTTCAGAGACTGAGCAGGGAACGGTGAAAACTAGATTGTAGTGGGCTCTTTTTGGTTTGGTTGTCATGAGTGCTCTCAATGCAGAGCTTAGAAACCTCTCCAGAGAAATAATAATCAGCTCTCCAAGGAGTGCTCTTGCAGGCTAGCATGTTGCCTTGCTTGCTGGTGTGTATCTTCCTGTAAACTCCTGGCATCCAGGGTCCACACAGAGAAAAACCGGCTGACATGTTTTCTTGCTCTTTTGTATGACAGACAATCAGAATGTAACTCTGGTGCCTTGTCATGTACCCAGAGTAAGTTAAATGTGTTTGCCTTTAATATATATGTGTGTGTGTATATATATATATATATATATATATACACACACACACTACATACACACACACACATATAGCAATTAAAACAGATGTTTTTAAAATATGATTTTTAAGGAAATATGTAAAAACTGGCATCTCTTCAGATAGACATAGAGGCACTAAAAACCCTTGGTTAATATGACTTGTTTGTATACTCCATGTGGTGCATTTTACACAGTATCTAAAGGTGTTTTCTCATTTTGAATTAGTTAAAAGATAGGTTTGAGGTGTAGGAGAAGAGTATGTTGTATTTCTTGTCTGATCTGAGGAATTCTGCATTCCTGAAGTCTATAATTAGGGGCTTGTGTTGATTATTTATTGAAACAAAGCTGAAGATGGGGGGTGAGGGGGAGGGCCACATAGTGGAAAACATTCTATGGCAGACATCTGAGCTTTGCTTAAAAGCATGGGCTGCAAAGAAATGTAAATTCATTGGCTTAATTGGAAGAGAGTATTTATAGAAATTGAATGATCCAGTAAAACTAAAAGCCTGGCTTCTTTCATCTTCAGAGACCTGCTTTAGTAAATGCTGTTCTGCAAATCCTTCGCCTGCAAAGTGGACTTTGCCATCGAATATCTGGCCTCCTGGCAGTCAGTAACTTTGACCTAACCCTATTGCCTGACTCGTATTTACTAAGTACTTTTCTCTTTTGGCTTTGGGTTTCTACTGAAAACATACATATAAAGAAAAAAATGTCCATATACACAGAAGTTTTCTGATTTTTTTATGTAGCTCCAAAATTTTATTTCAATAACTATTATAAAGAAACTTTTATAAGAAGATAAAATTAGAAAATCTTGCTGTCCAGCCTGTTCCCACCTACCCTGCCGCCCACGCCTTTTATAGTTTACCATTTCCATTAAATTTTCAAAAATTCTTCCACTGTTTATGCAAATCTCAAAAATTTTCATATGCTTTTTATTTTCCCTCTTTTCTTAGAAAAGGTGACAGCTAGATGTTATTCTGCACCTTGTTTTTACATGGGACCATGTACTTTAATGAGCTTCTCATGTACATAAGCTTTTATGAGCTTTTTACGTGAGATCACATACTTTAATGAGATTTTCACGTACATATGAGCTTTTCAGTACATGCAAATCTGCCTCATACTTTTTGGAGCTGTGCGGTATTCCATTGTATGCAAGTCTCAGAATTATTTAAATCAGTCTCCCAAATAGATTTTTTGATTCTTTCAATCTTCTGCTATTATGAAGGTGCCATGAATCACCTTGTATATCACTTCATACATGCGCAGGGTATCTGTAGGGTAGCTTCCTATAAGAGGACTGGGGTTTGGGCCAGTAAATATATGCATATGTATTTGTGATAATATGGCTAGCCCCCTTTTTTTTAACTTTTAAGTTTCAGGGTACATGTACAGGTTTGTTATATAGGGAAACTGTATCATGAATGTTTGTTGTACAGATTATTTCATCACACAGGGATTAAGCCTAGTACCCATTAGTTACTTTTCCTGATCCTCTCCCTCCTCCCACCCTCTACCTTCTGGTACGCCCCAGTGTCTGTTCCCCTCTATGTGTTCTCATCATTTAGCTCCCACTTACAAGTGATAACATGCAGTATTTGGTTTTCTGTTCCTGTGTTAGTTTGTTAAGGATAATGGCCTCCAGCTCCATCTATGCCCCCCACAAAGGATACTCATTCTTTTTATGGCTGCATAGTATTCCAAGGTGTATATGTACCACATTTTCTTTATCCAGTCTGTCATTGGTGGGCATTTAGGTTAATTCCATGTCTTTTGCTATTGTGAATGGTCCTGCAGTGAGCATATGTGTGCATATGTCTTTATGATAGAACAATTTATATTTCTTTGGATATGTATACCCGGAAATGGGAATGCTAGGTTGAATGGTAGTTCTGGTAGTTTTTTGGGTACTTGAGAAATCACCACACTGCTTTTCATAATGGTTGAACTAATTTATACTTCCAATAACAATGTATAAGCCTTTTTCTCGGCAACCTCACCAACATGTCTTGTTTTTTGATTGTTTAATCATAGACTTTCTGTCTGGTGTGAGACGATATCTCATTGTGTTTTTGATTTGCATTTTTCTAACGATCAGTGACATTGAGCTTTTTTTCATAAGCTTATTGGCCCCATGCATGTATGTCTTTTGAAAAGTGTCTGCTCATGTCTTTTGCTCACGTTTTAATGCGGCTGTTTATTTCTTGTAAATTTGTTTAAGTTTCTTATCGATGCTGGATATTAGACCTTTGTCAGATGCATAGTTTGCAAAAATTTTCTCCCATTCTATATGTTGTCTGTATACTCTGAGAGTTTCTTTTTCTGTGCAGAAGCTCTTTAGTTTAATTAGATACCATTTGTCAATTTTTGCTTTTGTTGCAATTGCTTTTGGTGTCTTTGTCGTAAAATCTTCACCTGTTCCTGTTTCCAGAATGGTATTGCCTAGGTTGTCTTCCTGGGTTTTTACAAAAGTTTCAGATTTTACACCTAAGTCTTTAATCCAACTTGAGCTGATTTTTTTCTAGTTCTGTGAAGAATGTCATTGGTAGTTTGATAAGAATAGCATTGAATCTGTAAATTGCTTATGTTTTCCCGTTTGTTTGTGTCATCTCTGATTTCTTTGAGCGGTGTTTTATAATTCTTGTCATAGAGATCTTTCTAGCATATTCCTAGGTATTTTATTCTTTTTGTGGCAGTTGTGAATGGGATTATGTTCCTGATTTGGCTCTTGGCTTGACTGTTGGTATATGGGAATGCTAGTGATTTTTGTATGTTGCTTTTGTATCCTGAGACTTCACTGAATTTGTTATCAGCTTAAGGAGCTTTTGGGCTGAGACTATGGGGTTTTCTAGATGTAGAATCATGTCGTCTGCACACAGGTATAGTTTGACTTCCTCTCTTTTTTATTTGGATGCCCTTTATTTCTTTCTCTTGACTGATTGTTCTGGCCAGGGCTTCCAATACTATGTTGAATAGAGAGTGGTGAGAGAGGGCATCCTTGACTTTTGCCAGCTTTCAAGAGGAATGCTCCCAGCCTTTTCCCATTCAGTATTATGTTGGCTGTCGGTTTGTCATAGATGGCTCTTTTCATTTTGAGGTATGTTCCTTCAATATCTAGTTTATTGAGAGTTTTTAACATGAAGCAGTGTTGAATTTTATTGAAAGCCTTTTCTGCATCTATTGAGATAATCGTGTGCTTTTTGTCTTTAGTTGTTTATGTGGTGAATCACATTTATTGATTTGACTATGTTGAACCAACCTTGCATCCCATGGATAAAGCTTATTTGATTGTGATGGGTAAGCTTTTTTTGTTTGTTTGTTTTTTAACTTGGCATATTTTGTGTCTTGAGAAAATAGATGGGTAAGCTTTTTAATGTGCTACTGGATTTGGTTTGCCAGTATTTTATTGAGGATTTTTGCATCGGTGTTCACCAAGGATATTGACGTTTTTTTTTTTTATTGTGTCTCTGCCAGGTTTCGGTATCAGGATGATGCTAGCCTCATAGAATGAGTTGGGGGAGGAACTCCTCCTCCTCAGGTTTTTGGACTACAGTGGGAATGGTACTAGCTCTTGGTAAATCTGTTAGAATTTGGATTTGGCTGTAAATCTGTCTGGTCCCGGGCTTTTCTTGGTTGGTAGGCTATTTATTACTGATTCAATTTCAGAGCTCATTATTGATCTGTTCAGGGATTCTGCTTCTTTCCGGTTCACTCTTGGAACAGTGTGTGTGTCCACGACTTTATCCGTTTATTCTAGATTTTATAGTCGTGTTGCTTGCCCTTTCAGTGGACTGGTGTTTTTTTAAATGGAATGCTTTACATAATTTGCCTGTCATCCTTCCACAGGGGCCATGTTAATCTTCTCTGCATAGTTCCGGTTTTCATGTAGGTGCTGCTGAAGCGAGCACCCCTAAGTACTGTTTGAATTCTGCACTCCTGCCAACTTAATGAGGGCTGCACCAATAGAGTACTTACCTATCTTAAGCTGATGCACGAATTCAGTGAAGTCTCAGGATACAAAAGTCACTAGCATTCCCGTATACCAAGAGTCAAGCCAAGAGCCAAATCAGGAACATAATCCCATTCACAACTGCCACAAAAAGAGTAAAATAGAAACATTTCTTGTTACTCAAACTTTTGGATTTTTGCCAGTCTCATTTGTAAAATATACTATACCGATACAGTTTAGATTTGCCTACCTTTTTTAAAAAGCAAGAGGCTGGACATCTTTTCAAGATGTTTAGAGGCCATTTCTTTTTCTTTTTTTCTTGTTTCTTTTTTTTTAAACTGTACTTAATTCGTGTACATGATTTACTCTTCTATTGGATTCTTGCTCTTTTTCTTGTTGATTTGTAAGGGCTCTTTATATAAGAAGGAGATTAGCCCTGTGATACGATCTTCAAATTTTTCTTGGTTCATCATTTCCTTGGTTTATCATTTGTGGAGTTTTCTGTCTTATACAGAAGTTAATTTTCCATTCTTTGCTTTATGGCTTCTGGATTTCAAGTTACAGAAAGCATTTTCCACCAACCCCTTCCACACATATACATACAAGAATTGACCCATATTTTCTTGCAGAATTTCTATGCAATTACTTCTTTTTGCATTTAAATATTTGCTCCGTTTGCGGTTTATCCTGATATTCTCTAAAGCATGGATTCTAGTTTGTTTTTTTTCTGGAGATAGGCTGTCGCTCTGTTGCCTTGACTGGAGTGCAGTGGCGCAGTCACGGCTCCCTGCAGCCTCCACCTCCCATACTCAAGCAGTTCTCTTACCTCAGCCTCCTGAGTAGCTGGGACCGCAGGTGCACACCACCATGCCTGGAAAATTTCATTATTTGTGGAGATGAAGCCTCGTTATGTTGCCCAGGCTGGTCTTGAACTCCTGGGCTCAGGTGATCCTACCTCATCCTCTCAAAGTGCTGAGATTATAGGCAGGAGCAATCGTGCCTGGCTCAACTTTATTTTTTTGTAGATGGCTACCCAATTTCCCCAACCACTTAGCCAAAATTCCCACCTTTCCTCCCACTGAAGTGCCACCATTATAAAGTAAATATTTTGTAAATGAAAAATAGCCACTGTTCCCTTGTAAAACAAGAAACTATGGGTCACTGTTTTTTGGAAAGAATGTTTAGGTTCTGTTTTTAACTCAAGACATCTCTTCCTTTTTGTCCTCCAAGGGTAATACCTACTCAAGAGTGAATGAATGAGGTTAACAACCCACCTGCTTGTTTCTCCCTGGGCGAATGTTAACCTTTTGCCTCTTGGCACAATTCCCAAGATTTATCTTAAGACACTGTCTCCTTTCAATCAAAGTATTTGTCTCTCTATCACAAAGCCTGAAGCTAAATGGAAACATTTTCTTGTTATTCAAGGACCATGTTTTATGAGCCCTAAGAACAGGAGTTCTCAAAGTTTGGTCCTCAGACTAGCAGCCTCAATATCAGCTGAGAATTGTCAGAAATCCAAATTGCCATCCTTGACCTACAGAATCAGAGACCCTGTGTGGACAAGCCCAACAATCTGAATTTAATAAGCCTCTCCACGTGATTCTGAGCATTCTCAAGTTTGAGTCCTATGACCTTAGAGGTAATATTTAATTTCATAATGGCAGTTTACAACCCTATGGCACTGCCTTATGGGCAGGTGGGTTCTGTCCTTATCTTCTTGACATGTAAAAATGTAGACTAGCAGCAGGAAGTGACAATATCTGTTCTTTAAAGGTGGGATTCTTTAGGAAACTTCCCTGCGTTATCTCAGGAGTCAGGGAGAGATCTTACTAGTACTGAGTGCTTTGGCCTAGTACATCTTCCATCCGGGAACTCGCCACTGGGTCAGTGCTTCCCTTTGTCATATAATCAAAAACCAGCAAAACTGGTTTCTATAATTTGCTAGGGAGTTTTACAGTGTTGAAGACTTGTCTTACCCCCCACAAAAGCATCATTGTTCCTTCTCATCCCTTGCCCCTCTGCCTTTAATATTAATTTGATACCAGAACAGAATACTTCTGATGACTGTTAGCCATGCCATAATGGTACTTGTATTTGGCAGATTAAGGCAGAGTTCCCATAAACAGCAGTAACCTCTAAGCCTAATTGCCAGCCAGGGTTCAGCTCAGAGCAGTAGTTCTAAAGCTTTTCTGGCGTTAGAGTCCACTGCATAGCTTTTGAAAATCCAGCTACCCAGGCCACGTCCATGTAACTAATTCTACATCTCAGGGGTAGAACCCAGGGATCAGGATTTTTTTTTATTACCCAGTTGATAACAGTGTGTATCCAAGTTAGTTTAAGAACCAAGGACATGCACATTTGTTCTAAAGTAGTTTTGGTTATCATAAGATTATAAGAGGGACCAAATATCAAGTGCAAGAAAATGGTCCTGAATGCCAGTACAATCAGAATAAGAAATGCGTAAAGAGCAACTTGCTTGAGGCTGAAGTCAACTCCGTTTTGGATGGTTTTCTTGTCTTTTGATGAACCCATGCTGCAGTATGTGTTTCTCTCCATATCCTGTGTGTTTCATTGTAATAGTCTTGCTGATTGATTTTGTTGGCTGAAAGCAACGTGATAAAATGCCAGTGAATGCCTGCGCCAGGGAGGTCAGGACTGGACTTTCCCACTTGGCTCTGTTTTGATGCATTTAGCAGATTGATTCCAACCCTCTTTGGAGACTCTGACCTACAAAAGCTTCTGTTATCTTTGAGAGCTCCAGGGAAAGCTATGGACCTTTCTAGATGTTTTCCCACCTTTTGGCCTATCAGATATTGCCTTGTTCACAGCAGCGCTTGACGATCCATCATAGAAGTCTATGGTTTTATTTATTGACCCTGCTGTACAATTTTCTCTGTAGCGAGTCATAGTTGGCCGAAGAGAGAGTTGATGATTAAATACAAAACTTTCTAAACGTCCTGTTTTCCCTCAAGACAGGGCACTGTTCTTAATAAAGTGAGCATTCTTTTGCACTGGCCCTGGGGCAAGGGTGTCCCAAAAGCTTTGACAGGGGGTGCCATTTAGTCATAAACAGTGTGGTAATAGGGTGGAGACAGAAATAAATTCTCTCATCCCTTTTACAACTCCAGACAATTCTAGAACCAACTCTTGAGACCCTAGGGAAAGGACTGTGAAATGATATGCTAGCTTAGGCTTGCTGTGGCCACACCTCAGGGTTATGCATTGAAGGAGCTAGGCAAAGAGTTTTTTTTTTTTGTGTGTGTCTTTTTTTTTTTTTATCTGAGACAGAGTCTCACTCTTGTTGCCCAGGCTGGAGTGCAGTGGTGCCCACCACCTCCGCCTCTCGGGTTCAAGTGATTCTCCTGCCTCAAGCTCCTGAGTCGCTGAGATTACAGGCATGTGCCACAATGCACAGCTGATTTTGTATTTTCTTTCTTTTTTTCAGTAGAGATGGGCTTTCTCCATATTGATCAGGCTGGTTTCAAACTCCCAACATCAGGTGATCCACTCTTCTCGGCCTCCCAAAGTGCTGGGATTACAGGCGTGAGCCACCATGCCCAGCCTGCAGCTTATACCTTTAAACTACAAACTAAGTCGCAGATCAAGAGGCTTTTTGCTTCGAATTCCATGATGGTTTTTGAAATATATGGTCCTTACTTTATGTTCTTACCTGTAATCTAGTATGTTTCTGGTGAATTTAGCTTTTGCCAGGTTCTGGTGGGTCTTGCCCAGAGATGGTCAGAGTAAATGAACAAAAGAAGTAATTGATTAGGATGTGAAACTTCAGAGATGCTCACAGCCCTTCAAGCCCTGGAAAGTGGTATGCCAGTGAGTTTTCTGGTCCTGTCTACACTTCGTACAAATGAAGAAACCGAGACCCAGGGGAACTCAGCCAGGGTTCCTTGCCATCCTCCAGTCTCCCTGTTTAAAAAAAAAAAAAAATTAAGTCATATTTTGCAAACTGACAGAGAATTATACAGTGGAAATAACATTCATTTTAATGTATCTGTTCTTGTAGTTTCTTATTTTATTCACCTTTATAAACCATTCTGAGAACATTGTCATAAAGAGCATTCTCCTAAATTGGAATGTGATTCAAATAGTCCTGTGTCTTTTCCTCCTTGCTTTTTATGAAATGACTGCCTACACGCACTTGCGCACATATTTTAGTGAGCAATGCAATGTGCAGATACAAATAGAAATAGCTTTTGTAAAAAAAAAAAAAAAATTAATGTCAGCCACTAGTTAAAAAAGTACCAAAGTTATTACAAGACCCATTAACTATGTTTAAGAAAAGTATTGAGGGCTTTTAGGGGGATTAAGTAATTTTAATTTATAAATACTGTTCTTGGATTCATAAACCTTAACTGATTTGTACAGATTATGAAGGTTTGTTTCTCACGAAGTTAATATTTGTTGCTTTTAAAATAACCAGGTACTTACTTTACATTTGTAATGATTGCAATGATTTGTAATTGCAAAAAGTTAGTCCTGTTCATAAGAATTCCTCCATGAATTCTCAGGTAAGATCTCATGCAGTGTTCCTTAAAGTTCATTTGGGGTCGTTCATCAGGAAAAGCAGTGCATTTCGGGTTTATGAACTCACTTTGCCCACAGGTGAGGTTTCCAGGCTTTGAACCAGCAGGAGGAGAGGCAGTGGGAGGATCTGACGTAGGTATGGCTTCAGAGACGAAGAGAGTGTTTCTCCTCCGCACCCCCTTGGCCTACACCTGGAAATAAGTTTAGCCTAGGGAAAAAATGTTCCCTGACGTGTCAGGTTCAGCTAGTGTACCTTTTGAGATCCTTCATTCTCTCTCTTTCTTTTGAGATGAAGTCTCACTCTGTTGCCCAGGCTGGAGTGCAGTGGCCCCATCTCGGCTCACTGCACCCTCCACACCCCAAGTTCAAGTGATTTTCATGTCTCAGCCTCCCAAGTAGCGGGGATTACAGAAGCAAGCCATCATGTCTAGCTAATTTTTTTTTTTTTTTTTTTTTTTTTGTATATTTAATAGAGGTGGGGTTTCACCATGTTGGCCAGGCTGGTCTTGAACTCCTGACCTCAGGTGATCTGATCACATTGGCCTCCCAAAGTGCTGGCATTATAGGCGTCAGCCACTGCGCCCTGCCCATTCTCTCTTCAGTCTCCCAATTAACAAACATCTGCACAGCATCCATTACCTAGAATTGTAGGGAGGTGTATAGGATAGAGGTAGTAAAGAGATAAGTGGGTTAGAAAATAAACACTCAAAAAAAAGAGACAAACTGTCAGAGTGGTCCCCTAGCTACACCTGCCACAATTGCCTCCTGAGAAATCCTTGTTCTGCACAAGAGCTAAATTCCTTCTCAAATAAATTGTTGCTCTTCCTATGATCATCAGGCTGCTGAACAGAGCCAGGGTGTTTCACAGACGTCATAGTTTGTTATTGACTTTATCACCAGTAAAAGTTCATATCGTCACCCCTTTCCTGCAGCAACTCATTACCAGTTTTTTTTCCCAACACTCATTTAGGTAAAGAACATTTTTCTTAGTATAATTTTCATTGAATTCCGTATTATCAAGTTGTATATTTTTAGAGCTTTCGGATCACTATTCCAGCCCACATTTTTCCTAGCAATTTGTCTAGTATTTCTTCAAGATCTTTTTATGTTCATTTGAAAACCGAACATGACTTCATATGTATTCATTAGCAATCACTGCCGTGGGCCTTTCCGTTTGATCTTTCTGAACCTCAGAGATAGTGGCTCATTGTGAAGTAGAAAACGGCTAACGAAGACCTTGTTCTGAACTTAAAGTGGGTAAGCAAGAGGCTTCAGAGCCGTAATCTACCAAAATGTTTGCCCACATTGCTGTAACAGGGAGTCATTTAGAATGAGAGTAGAGGAATTTGTCTCCTTTTAAAGAATTGTGTGTGCTTTTTCTACTTTCATGGTTGTGTTGTTTTGCTGGGGAGGTTTTGAAAGAGAAGACTCATCGTCTTGTACTCCCCATACCGAGGGGTCTTTAACACCTAGGTCAAGCAATGACTACCAGAGTTGGTTGTTCTGCCGCTGGTTCCTCTCTGCACCTCCCTCCCAGACCATTTCTCCACTTCCTCAGCCTTGGGAAAAACAGCTCACTCATGGTGCTCACTGGTGGACTTTGGAGATAAGCTTCTATTCTTGGTTGTTTTTAAGAAAACTGAATTCTCTTCTTAGAGCCAACCCATGTCTTACCAGTGCAACTTTACTCTCCAAGGATTGCATTCTGTCCCTTAAACACTAGATTTCTCAAAAATAGACAGACTTGTCAGTAAAACTCCGTTGTGACCAACGGTCAAAAGTATTGCTTTTGTGTGTGGAGAGTGCATTTTTAATATTCTGTTCCCCGGAAGTGGTTCCAGAATGCTTCCCTAGAAGTTTTTGGGAAGAACAATTGGAGTAAGAGAGGTTCTTCCGTTATCTGCCCTGGTCTGGGTGTCTTCGGATGACTCTGTCGGCTCACAAGTTGTTTAATCCTGTATTTATGTTGTCGGGGTTCATATGAAATGGGGTCTATATCAGAGTTTCCACAGTTGTTTTTTTCTTTAGTGATACAGCCTGGAAGGGCCAGGCGCAGTGGCTCACGCCTGTGATCCCAGCACTTTAAGAGACTGAGGCAGGTGGATGGCCTGAGACCAGCCTGGCCAACATGGTGAAACACCATCTCTACTAACAATACAAAAATTAGTCTGGCGTGGTGGCTGTAATCCCAGCTCCTCAGGAGGCTGAGGCAGGAGAATCGCTTGAACCTCAGAGGTGGAGGTTGCAGTGAGCTGAAAATGCACCACTGCACCCCAGCCAGGGTGATAGAGAGACTCCACCGGAATTTAAAAAAATAATAATAATAATAACTAGGAAGAGCTTCAGTGGGAAGAACAGTAGGAGAAATGAAGTCCCAGGGATTATTTGAAGAGATATACTGATCTTAGAACAGTGATGCCAGCTATAAAAACTGAGTACCACTTACACCATTAGAGGAGGGGCCTGTTCTGAAATCCTCCTATTACCACTATATTATGTTAAAAAGTATATGTCTCAACAGTCAGTATAGATGAGAATTGATGTCACTGTTTACACTGATTTTTTTTTAATACATAGAAATGTTTTTATCTTAACTAATTAAAGATTTGTTAGGAAATCCACTTTCATTAAAATAATCGATATGGAAGTACACAGTAGGCATTCAGTACATTTTAGTTTCCTTTTGAAAATGTGTGAGTTACAGCGGGACTCTTCATCCCAGCACTTCAGGAGGCCTAGGTGGGCAGATCAGTCAAGTCCAGGAGTTCAAGACCAGCCTGGGCAACGTGGCAACACCCTATCTCTCTAAAAATACAAAAATTAGCCATGCATGGTGGCATGCACCTGTAGTGCCAGCTACTTGGGGGGCTGAGGTGAGAGGATTGCTTGAGCCTGTGAGGTTGAAGCTACAGTGAGCCATGATTGCACCACTGCAGTCCAGCCTGGGCAACAGAGCAAGACCCTGTCTCAAAAGAAAAAGAAAACTTGTGAGTTACCTAACTTTGGGCAAGTGGAGAACTGATGTTATAGAAATGGGCAAAAATCCTAAAATCTGGGGATTCCCATTGCTCCCCTCTTCCTCTCATCCACTCCTTCATTCTTTCACTAAATGTTGTTCTTTGTCAGTGCTCATGGAGGCTTCCCATACCTTGACTCCTAGAAACCCCGGTGTCTCAGAACTTCTCACTGGCTGACTGGTTCCCCCAGCATGTCATAGCCTCTCTGGTCCCTAGGCATTTGTTTTGTTTTTAACGTGTGTTTCCTCTGTTTTTATACTATTTTCACCAATTTTACAAATGAATTACATAGATTATGTATTCCCACACACATTCTATCGGAAGTATGTAGGAGGTGTTAACGTCTCAAGCCCTTCCCCTTCTCCTCACTGATGGACTTCCTCCCAGGCCTTTTTCTATGTATTTCCAACAGTGGTTGTTTTTGCTTTACATTGTAATCTATGCCGTATCTACAGTTCTGACTTGTTTTTTTCCTTACTCATTAAAGGAAACATATACCTTGGCCATAGAATACTGCAGCTACATAATGTTCTATAATAGGGGTACGTAAAATAGAATGGTTTATTTAACTATTCCCTTGTTGATGAACAATAATCATTTAGATTTTTAACTTACCCCCTGTTGATTATAGTGCTATAATAAACATCCTTATACATGCCTCGCTGTGCATGTTTTTTTCAGTATTTCTCTGGGATAGATTGATTCCCAGAAGTACACTTGCAGAGTCAAAAGGTCATGCATGTTTAGGCCAGGCGCGGTGGCTCACTCCCGTAATCCCAGGCTTTGGGAGGTCCAGGCGGGCGGATCATCTGAGGTCAGGAGTTCGAGACCAGCGTGACCAACATGGAGAAACCCTGTCTCTACTAAAAATACAAAAGTTAGCCGGGCGTGGTGGCACGTACCTGTAATCCCAGCTACTCTGGAGGCTGAGGCAGGATAATCACTTGAACCCGGGAGGCGGAAGTTTCAGTGAGCCGAGATCACACCACTGCACTCTAGCCTGGGAGACAGAGCAAGACTCTATCTCAAAAGGAAAAAACAGGTCATGCATGTTTAAAATATTAACACTGCCAGATAATCCTCCAAAATAGTTACACTAAGTCTCATGCCACCCTTCTACCTCACTGATGCTTGTTTTTAATTTTTTAAATTTATTATAAAATATTTCAGGTACAAAAGATAGAAGAGCATAGCACCCATGGAATGACATTAACAACCAATTTAAGAGTCTTGTTTCTCTCCCCCAAATGCATTGTTTTTTCCACTACATTTCCCTTCATTTCTCTTACTTACCTGTATTGTGTATGTCTGCTTTTACTATGTATTTATTATTCTAATGCTGTTTTATGAAAAGATACCGTATACATTCTGGGGCGTTTTTGCTTGTTTTTTACTCACTACTATATTTGTGTGACTGGCCTGTGTTGATAACTGTAGCCTGGCACTAATGCTGCTCTCCGAATTCTTGTGTACACGTCCCTGTGCATGTGTGCAGCAGTTTATGGTACTTATTGAGGAGTTGATGTTTTCACTAAATAGTGATAAAACTCTTCTCCCAAGGGGTCCTCCCCCTCAACCCTGGCTTCAAGCATAGCATCAGTTTCTCATATTTTCAGCACTTGTTGTTTTTAGACTTTGTAATTTTTGCCAACCTCATGCATGTGGAAAGGCTATTTCATTTTAATTTATGTTTCCCTGACTTCATATTTTAATATTTTCAACCATTTAGCCTCTTCTAGGAATTCCCTATTCCTGTCTTTTATCTAATTTTCTCTGGGGCTATATTATAGTCTTTTCTTACTGGCTACTCCTAATTCCTTACCTGGATAATACTGCTGAGGTGTCTTACCTTTTCATTGTTTTACTGTGGCCTTTTGATGACAGATAGCACGTGTGATTTGTGCTGTTCTCCCATGCAGTCTCTTGCTTACCTCATTAGGTCTGGAGTTGAATTTTGTATGTGGTTTGAGGGATCCAATTTTATTTTTTCTTCCCAGATACACAGTTTATTAAATAATCCATTCTTTGCAGTATCTACAGTGCCCCGTTTGCAATATATGACATCTTCATGTATGTGCGGAGCTGTTTCTCAGTTTTCTACTCTATTCTTTTGGTCTAGTTACCTTTTGCTATGCCTGTACATATTTCACTATATCTTTTTTTTTTTTTTTTGAGACAGGGTCTCACTGTGTTGCCCAGGCTGGACTCAAACTCCTGGGTTCATGCAGTCCTTCAACCTCAGCCCCCATTCATTCCCTAGTGTAGTCAGCTCACTGTAGCCTCAAATTCCTGGGCTTAAGTGATCCTCCCAGTTTCACCTCCAAGAAGGTGTGACTACAGGTGTGCACCACCACACTTGGCTAATTTTTTTGTTTTTGTAGAGACCAGGTCTTGCTGTTACCTAGGCTGTTCTTGAACTCCTCGTCTCAAGTAATTCTCCTGCCTCTGCCTCCCAAAATGCTGTGATTATAGACGTGAGCCCCATTGCACCAGGCCAAATCTCTTTAAAAGATAATCAGTTTTAAAAATCAGTAAATTATGGCCAGGTGCAGTGGCATACACCTATATTCCAGTGCTTTGGGAGGCCAAGGTGGGAGGATAGCTTGGGGCCAGGAGTTTAAGACCAGCCTGGGCAACATAGGGAAGTCCTGTATCTATAAAAACAAAGAGAGAGATCTAAATGTGGAGGAGGGACTTACACATTTCCCCACGTGGTTACCATTTCTGATGCTCTTAATTCCTTCGTTTAGACCTGTTTTTCATTTGGCATCATTTTCTTCTGTTTGAGGCACTTCCTTGAATATTTTCTCTAGTCTACTGGTGAAGAATTCTTTCAGCTTTCATCTCTCTGGGGAAAAGTCTCTATTTTGCCTTTGGATTTTAAAAGATTTTTGCTGGGTATGTCTGAGAATGTAGAGGAATAAACAAGCTCTGTTTCCCCTGCTATAATCTCACTTCACACTTCTGATACCAGCTGTGCCGGGTGAGGGGGTAGTTTCCCTAGACATCAAGCAGGCAATTCATTCTGCAAGGGACACCAGCTAGGTGTCCACCAATTCGATTCTGACACCGTCTACCCAGAGATAGTGTCAGATCCCACAGGTTGAAGCCTTAGCCCCCAAGAATGCCCCCCACTTCCAATGCCAGTCGCCAGCCCCAGGTTGTTTTACCTGTTTTTCTGACTGAATAGCTATAAATTGGGGTTCCCATGACCCCGTTTTTGGGTTTGATTAATTTACCAGAGCAGCTCACAGAACTCAGGGAAATGAATTTACTGGTTTATTATAAAGGACACAGATAATGGGATGCATAGGATGAGGTAGGGGGGAAGGAGTGTGGAGCTTCCGTGCCCTCCCCAGGTATGCCACCCTCAGGAACCTCCGTGTGTTCATTTATTCAGAAGCTCTCCAAACCGAGTCCTTTGGGGGCTTTTATGGAAGTCGCATTACATAGGCATGGTTGATTGCATCATTGGCCATTGGCAATCAAATGGGCAGCTGTCTGTTCAACTTGAAACTGCATTGAAATGCATCATAAACACAGCAGCTCTTTGTCAATCAATCCGCGCTGTTTATCGGGCACTGAAGAATCCAGCAGCTCCTCACACAGTTCCACAGTCAGGCCTAGGGGAGAGGTTATCTTCTTGCATTCCTCAGGCAGTTACCACATGATCCCTTCTAAACCATTTCCATTTTATGATGGAAATCTTCTGGGCACTGCCAACCCCATTACAGTGTTTCTCTGACATCATCCCCAGACAGCATGGGTATTTCAGGTTTCAGAGTCATTTTACGTTCTTCGGTCATAGGCGCAGTTTCAATGAATGTCCCATATCAAGGTAGTAAGTGTCTTTCAGATGGCAATTCTCTAGTCCAAAGTCCCAGTAGCCGTCGCTAGGAGGTGCTCACAGGCTTTTGCCATAAGCCTCCGTCCAGGCCCCGCACGGGCTATGCCTCCAGAATGTGTCTACGCCTGCAGTTAGCTTCTACTCTGTGCTCTGTGGGCTCGGGCAATCTTACTGGCTCCCGTTTAGCTCGTCCAATTACTATGGCTCAAAGGGTGGATTTACATGCCTTCTGTTTTATAGTACTGTGTAGGGGGAGCATTTCCCACGTAGATGTAATGTCTGTCGCGTAGTAAAGGGACACAGCTATTTCCCATGAAGTGTGATCAAATATACCACCTCTCTCTAAACTTACCTTAATTCCATCAACCCTGGCTTTCCTAACTGTAGCCTTCATTAGGCCTTTATCAACAGGTTTTGGTCGTACAATTCAGTGCTAGTAGGGGAAGTGTTCCCTGGACAGACGTATTATCCATTCCTATAAAAGGCCGAGGCGGGCGGATCACGAGGTCAGGAGTTGAGACCAGCCTGACCAATATGGGGAAACCCCGTCTTTATTAAAAATACAAAAATTAGCCAGGCATGGTGCCGCGCGCCTGTAATCTCAGCTACTCAGGAGGCTGAGGCAGGAGAATCCCTTGAACCCGGGAGTTGGAGGTTGCAGTGAGCCGAGAGTGCGCCATTGCACCCCAGCCTGGCCACAGAGCAAAACACCGTCTCGAAAAAAAAAAAAAAATTAGGTAAAGAGACACGACTTCTTTATATAAAGCCTACTTAAACATCCCAGCTTTGATCATCCTATCAATCCTTAGGTTTTTATGTTCTCTCAATCTAATTGTAGCCCAAGTCAGGGCTTACCCAGTGGGTTTTGGTAGCACAGCGCCTGAGGCTCCCATATCAACGAGTCCCAGGAATTTCTCTTCACTACCCAGACCATTTTCCTACCTGTGTCCATAAGGCTATGGGTCCCCAGCAGGGGGCTGGGCCAAGAGACCCTTGCTGTCTGTCAGTCTTTATCTTGCTTAATCTGCCTGACTGTTGCACAGGCAATTTCAGATCAGATTCTTCACTGTAATCTCTGCCTCTGACTTTTGAAATTTCGCCAAACTAGGATAAATGTGGCAAACATTTTTGGAACTCCTTAAAGTTGGGAGACCAGCAGGACCTTCCTTTGATCTATCCAGCCTTCCGCAGTGTTGCATTCAAACATTTGTTTTTAACCTCATGTTATTTCAGTTTCCATTTTATGCATCCCTTCTTTTTTTTTAATTTCCATGGGTTCTTGGGGGAACAGGTGCTGTACGGTTATATGAGTAAGTTATTTACTGGTGATTTGTGAGATTTTGGCGCACCCATCGGCCGAGTAGTATACACCGCACACATTTGTAATCTTTTATCCCTCACCCCTTTCCCACCTGTTCCCCTGAGTCCCCAAAGTCCATTGTGTCATTCTTATGCCTTTGCGTCCTCATAGCTTAGCTCCCACTTATGAGTGAGAACATACAGTATTTGGTTTTCCATTCCTGAGTTACTTCATTTAAAATAATAGTCTCCAATCTTATCCAAGTAGCTGTGAATGCTATCAATTCATTTTTTATGGCTGAATCGTATTCCATCATATATGTATACCACAGTTTCTTTATCCACCTGTTGACTGATGGGCATTTGGGCTGATTCCACATTTTTGCAATTGTAAATTGTGCTCCTATAAACATGCGTCTGCAAGTATCTTTTTTGAATAATGACTTTTTTCCCTCTGGCTAGATACCCAGTAGTGGGATTGCTGGATCAAATGGTGATTTCTACTTTTAGTTCTTTAAGGAATTTTCCATAGTGGATGTACTAGTTTGCATTTCCACCAGCAGTGTAGAAGTGCTCCCTGTTCACATCCATGCCAACATCTTTTTTTTTTTTTTTGAGGCAGAGTCTCTCTCTGTCACCCAGGCTGGAGTGCAGTGGTGCAGTCTCGGCTCACTGTAACCTCTGCCTCTGAGCTTCAAGCAATTCTCCTGCCTCAGCCTCCTGAGTAGCTATGGCTACAGGTACACACGACCACGTCCAGCTAATTTTTGTTAGGGTTTCGCCATTTTGGCCAGGCTGGTTTTGAGCTCTTGACCTCAAGTGATCTGCTCGCCTCAGCCTCCCAAAGTGCTGAGATTACAGGCATGAGCCACCATGCTTAGCAATTATTTTTTGATGTTTGAATTATGGCCATTCTTACAGGAGTAAGGTGGTATTGCATGGTGGTTTTGTTTTGCAGTTCCCTAATTTTTAGTGATGTTGAGCACTTTTTCATATGACTGTGGGCCATTTGTATATCTTCTTTTGAGAATTGTCTACTCATGTTCTTAGCCCACTTTTTGATGGGATTTTTTTTCTTGTTAATTTGTTTTATTGATCCTATTTCTTAATAACCATCTAAAGATTTCCACCCTATTAGGACAAGTCCCATGACTCTTCCCTTTGTTTTTCCTCTTAGTTTCACCCCTATCAGTGTGTTCTTATTCACCTTATTTCTTAATAACCATAAAAAATTCCCACCTTCCTAAGAGGAGTCCTTTGACTCTTTTGCCCCAACCCTTCACCATTCTCTTGTTAATTAACCTAATGTTTATATTGGCATTTATAAGATCCATGAGGGAAAGCAAAGCACATCTCATAAGGCTTCTTGAACTATCCATTTTGTAGCAGCAAGGTAAAGTGGGGTGTCCACGTGGAAGGGGCACCCCTAAACACAGCATTTACCATGACTTGGGTAGCAGGCATATTCAGCAGGTGAATAATCTGGTGATCATAGAGCCAGTCCCCACGTGGATTGAATACAAAGCATATCAGCTGCTTCAACTTGACATTTGTAGGTGGAGTAAGGCGGTCCCCCTTCTTCCAGCATTCAAAACCAGAGATACTGCTCCCAAATTAGTTACTCTCACAGTCCATTTTAGTAAGGGGAAACTGATGACACCAATCTAATAAATGAAACAATTCCTTCACACTACACCCTCTGCTTTCAGTAGTCTCTCGGTTTTGCGCTTCCCCCACACTGGCTGCCTTCTTGGTTTCCAAAGGCCTTAGGGGTGCTTTCTCATGTCTCTGCGTAATTTTTCCCTTGTGGGAGTGGGGTTCTTTGAGGCTAGGGGCTGAAGCATAGACCGACTGAAATCTGAGCTTGGTCTGGCCTCAAGGTTTGGCCCAGCACTCTCTTTTTACTTTCATTCTAGCTATTACAGACAATAATAACCAAGGGGTTGCATATTTTGCTTGTTTCTTATTAGTCTGTATTTCTTCATGCATTCAGCAAACCAACTTCCACAGAGGTAGATCGATCCACCTCTGAATTCCATTGGTAACTTTTACCTTTAGTGACTGATGGCAGCCCAGCTGCCACTTCATACTATGGGTGACCACATGGGCACCCAGAAATCAAAGGTTTCTCACCCCCCAACCCCTTTATTCGTTTTCTTCCCAAACGTGAGCTAGGGATATCCTAGCTCTCCCGATTCTGACACCAATTCTGAAAATGCCAAGGAATGAACAAACTCGGTTTCTCTCACTATTGTCGCACACCACTGTTGTGACACTAGATGTGGGGGGAGGGGGTTCCCCAGACATCAAGTAAGCAGCAGACACCAGCTAGGCATCCTCCAATTCAATTCGGACACTATCTACCCAGAGAGGTGTTGCATCACACAGATTGAGGGTTCAGGCCCAGAAGACCGCCCCCAACTTCTGATACCAGTTGCAAGCCCCGGTTGTTTTAGCTGTGCTTCTGGCCAACTTGCTGTAAATCGGGGTTCCCACGCCTCCCTCCTCAGATTCAGTTAATTTGCTAGAGCAGCCCACAGAGCTCAGGGAACATTGATGTTTACTGGTTTATTACAAAGGATATTACAGAGGATGCAGATGAATGAAGAGGTGCCTAGGGCAAGGCATGTGGGAAGGAGCACATAGCTTCCATGCCCTCCTTGCGTGCGCCACCCTCCAGGAACCTCGTGTTCAGCTACCCAGCAGCTGTCCATACCCTGTCCTCTTGGGTTTTTGGGGAAGCTTCATTATGTTGGCATGATTGATTAAATCACTGGCCATTAGGGATCAACTAAACCTTTAACCCCTCTCCTCTCCCTGGAGGTTCAGAGATGGGTCTGAAAGTTCTGACCCTCTGATCCTGCCTTGGTTTTTCCACTGACCGTTGCCCATCCTGAAGCTACCTAGGGGCAGCCGGCCTTCATTCAAATAATCTGCACACAAAAAGACACTTCATCTTCTATAGTAGGTGGGCTTACTTTACACCAAGACTGATAAAGTGAGGGGTTTTAGGAGAGAAAGTCCAGGTGCTGGCTGGGCACTCAAATAAAATGCCAGATGTTCACCTCAGGCGTCAACACAGTGTATGCCCTGAAGGGAAACTACAGAATGACAGCCATGGGGCAGGCTTCGAGAACCCCTAGTCAGTTCAGGTCTGGATATCAGGAGGCCAGAGAGCGCCAGGCAGGAGGAAAAGTGGGGTTTGGTAGAATATCTGATAGAATGGAGAGCTGGAAAAAAAGTCTGAGGATTTGGTGAGGGCAAATGGTGCCAATGACCTAGAAAGACAAATGGAAACTCCAAAGAAAACAAACAAGTTTTACAAGAAAGGATATATAGTCTCAGTATATTGTTTGATCCTGCATTGAATACTGTGTATATAGTCATGATGTACAGCAGTGGTTTCTTTATTTAACCAAAACTGATGATGTAACTATTGGGTGGAAACGGAAGAAGTGAGATGGGTATTGTGTCATTGAAGGATGTCAGTACATTAGAACTAAAGTGGCTAAACCAGAAATAGCTGTGTGAGCTTGTCACTTAGAGATACAGAGATGCCTACCAGGAGAAATAGTAAAGGTGCTTCCCCCCAGCAAGGCAGCCGTTATAAGCTCTCTGAGCTAGTCGGGTTTGAAAACCATATGCATCTATTTGTTTTTTAATTGTCTTAGATTATTCTTTTTTTTTTTTTTTTTATAAAGATGGGGTCTCACCATGTTGGTGAGGCTGGTCTTGAACTCCTGACCTCAGGTGATCCGCCCGCCTTGGCCTCCAAAGTGCTTGGATTACAGACGTGAGCCACCGCACCCAGCCTGATAAGTGTATATAGAAGGGACCGCAGTCACCAGTTCATAGGTTAAATGGCTTTTATTCCAAAAGTTCTAAGTCAGTATGAGATTGCTTTTCCTTTAGAAACATTCATATGTATATGGTTAGATTCCCAAACTTGTCCACAAATACAGGTTTTAGTGAAATTAAAGTCTTACATCCTATTCCTTTTGACCTAGTTTAGAAATCAAAAGAAGAAAAATGACCAACTTTGAAGTCCATTCTAATAATCCAGCTGAGAAAGGATGGTTTGGAGTTTTCTGCACACCTATTGAGTTCACCAGTTATTCTCTGAGATAGTTTGGTTTCTGATTAGGCTTCTCACCTAATGGCTTGCAGAGGATGCTATGCACGTTAGATTCTGAACTTAGCTCTTGCTATACAAAGCTAAAGAAGACCTTGGAGCGCTTCATCTTAGGTAACTTCCTCAATGACAGGTTGACGCTGGGAGTGCATTTAGCTTATCATGAAAGGGGCTGTGAGCTGGCCCCTTCCTCATCATTCTGTACCCAAAGCCCCTCCCTACTCACATGCACCTCCAAACTAGAGCTTTTTCCACATCTCTGCTTCTGTTCTTATTTGGACAGCCCATTCAATCCCCTGACTTCACTCCCTTATCTGCACCACACAGCTCAAGAGCTGCCACCTCTTAACAGTCTCTCCAGACCTCTACCCACTTCTCCATGCACCCCTCTTCATGCCCTCTGGGACCCCACCCTGTGCTCACTGCCGTATTCATAATGCATTTCCCATTGTTTGCTTGCCTTTACACTTGTTGATAGCAGAGACCACCATGTTGCCTTTATCATCACATGCCCATGCAGGGGTCGGCACATAGCAGGCTCTCAATAAATATTTAAATGGATTCAAAAATTATCAGGCACATTGAGTTAATACAAAGTTACAATTGAAAACTAGCTTCTCTTAAAATCCTCATGCCCTGATCCACTAACCTAATGGCCACAGTCCAAGGGAGATTCAGCCATGGTCTGCTCTGAGGCTGGAAATTCCCTCCTTTGGGTTATTTCACCGATGTCTTAACTTGGTCTTCATTCTTTCTATTTCCATTTCATTTCATTTTCCTTCTTCCTTTGTTTAAAATACCTGTCTCATCTTTGGCTTTGAGACAAAAGGTATCATCTATCAAGTTGTATCCCTTTCCCGATCTTCTGTTAACGAGGGAGAAGGGAGTTTATTTTAGCATTCACAGTTTGTTAACATACAGCAGGCCATGCCTAGTTCTTGATTTGATTTTTCCTGTGGCTCAGCTGCATGGTGGATAAGAACATCCCTTCCCCCACAGCATGAAGCTGGATGCCCTTTCTGGTGGCATGTCCCATTTCTGTTTTGAACCCGTACATATTGAATGGTACAGATGTTTAACAGTCTAGAAAATAAACCACCAGACTTCTGTTTAACCCCAAATGGAAACGATTTTGCTTTTCTTGTTATGCAAGTAACCCACGCTCACTTTAAAATGATTTTCAAGTATAAAAAGCTAAAAAGAAGAAAGTAAAATCACCAGAAGCCTACTATACAAAGATTAATGCTCTTCGACTATTTCGTGTGTGGTATGTATCCTTAGATACTCGCTTTCTATGCATATAATTTTCTTACAAAAATAGTTTTACTATTCACACCTGCTTTTTTTTAAAAGTTATATATGTCGCTGTACATCATTATTAATTGCATAACATTTCATGATATAAATGTACAATAACTTACTGAATTCTTCTTCTGAGGTTGGGCATTTATATTGGACATATGTGGAAAAAAATCAAATAGTCAAGAAACTGGCTCTGTTGTTTTTAATAGAGAAACCCTAGAAACAGCCTAAAATGTTGAGGATGTGCTCCAAGAAGAAATGCCAGTTAGTATGGTATAATGTACATGTAAACACATCACTTTTTCAAATAAGATCAAAAATTGCAGAAATGTAAACATGAAGTCATTTGTCACTTAATTTTACTTCTGGAGATAACCAACATTAACATTTGATGTGGGTCTCTTCAGGCTTTTTTTCTCTATGGATATAGAAAAAATTTTAGTGAGGTCTGTGGTTACGTAGTTTTTTATATTACACATATCTCTGCAACTTTAATTTTTCTCCTTTATATTTCTTGAAAATCTCTTGAAGTCATCTACGGAGATTAAACTGCAGCCTGCCCTCCCTCCCCCACAACACACACTAACATCTATCCCTTCTGCAGGTTGCTAACATTGGAGCTTTGTAATTTACCTGCCAAGGGACTTTGGGAATTTATTCCTTGGTTCATTCAAAATAAATAAGTCCATTTGACTGATTGCATGCCATATGCAAGGCTCTGGGGAAACTAAGCTGCTTATGACCTGAGCTTAGAGTCCAAGGAGGAAGCCTGGAGTGTGCATTTGTCATGATGGTGAGATCGTGCTATGGCAGCACGGATGTTGCTATGGAAGCAGAGGAAGGACATCTCGATAAGGCCAAGGATGTCATGGTCACTGACAAATTATTTGAATAGACCTAGGTTCAAATCCTGGTATCTGTGCCAAACATGGAGGTTCACATCTGTAATCCCAACACAGGGAGGCCGAGGTAGGAGGGTCATTTGCACACAGGAGTTCAAGATCAGCCTGAGCAAAATAGCAAGTCCTCATCTCTACCAAAAAAAAAATTAGCCACTCATGGTGGCACTACTCCGGAGGCTGAGATGGGAGGATTGCTTGAGCCGGGAGTTTGAGGCTTCAGTGAGCCATGATCACACCGCTGCCCTCTAGCTCGGGTGACAAAGCTAGACCCTGTCTCTAAAAAAAAATAAAATAAAAATTCTAGTATCTGTCACTTGTTAACTGAGACGTCGGGGTAAGCTGGGTATAGTAATACCTGCCCCACAATGCCAGCATGAATATTCACTGGGAAAATGATTATAGGAGAAGAGGATTGAATGTCCATTAGTAGACGTCTGGTTAAGTAAATAAACCATTGCATATTAATTAATACAATATTATACAGCTATGAGAAATGAGATCATTCTGTGTGTTCTGGTAGGGTCTAACTCGGACATGTGTTATTAATAGAAAAGTGTGTGGTTTGCTACGATTTATCTGAAAACCTTTTTAAAGACGCGATGGTAGGTAACGATATACATACTTGTATTTACATAGACTATCTGAAAGGTTATTCAAGTAACTTAATAGTGCTTGCCTTTGAGGCAGGGAACTGGGATCAGGAGTAGGAAGAAAGTTTGCTTTCCAATTATACTTACTTATGCTGCTTCAATTACCCTAGACATTTACTATATGTAAAGAAGAGTTTTCAAATCATGAATAAAGTGTGTCATTAAGGCAATATTGATTTAATATAGCTATTCAAATATTTTTATATGGGGCTTTCGCAGTCTTTTCATGAAGTAGTTATAAGCATGGACTTGCAGGTATGCTGACTGGCTATAGAATCTTGGAAAAGTTAATCACTCTTAACCTCCCTTTTCTTCTATAAAATAGGAAGTAATAATAACCACCTTACTGAGGGTGTCATGAAAATAAGATAACAAAATTGAGTGGAAAACAGTTAACATGGTGCATAGTATATTATAAACACTCCAGTGTTTGTTGTATAATAATTAATACTAAAGGTCTATATCTATCAGTGGTATTAATAATCTAACTCAGCTGCCTTCTATCGAAGAGGGAGACTTGTGGGCTCACACAAATGGAAGTCTGTGGCATGTCTGCCTTTGGGTATGGTTGTATCTGGCACCTCCCTTGAAGGCATTGGGACTCAGCCTCTCTCCAGCTCTTTCTTTTGTGTTGGCTCAGTTCCCAAGTAGCTCCAGGCTCGCACCCTGCTGGCCTGATAATGCCCAGTGAAAAGAACCCAGTACTTTCCCAGTGGTTCCCGAGAAAAATTCCAGGATTGACGGACTCATCCTGCATTGGTCATGGGCTCATCCTTACCCCAGACACGTGAGCCTTGGGATTGAGGCCAGGATTCAGCACTCACCTCTACAGCCTTCATGAGAAGAGTCGTACTAAAATGTTGAGCAATCTCAAGTCTTTTGTTTTCATGCTTGGAGACTAATAGAAACTAAGAACATCAGGAGAGCTCCTTCCGGAGTGGAAAAAAATAGGGGGCAACAGATATCAGATATCACGCAGACAGACTTATGGATGTTCCCCACTGGCTCCAGTGATCATTCTTTTGAGGTTTCGTTTGTTCTTGTTTTGAGAGAAAGAGATGGGAGTCTTTTGTGCTGCCCAGGTTGGTCTCAAACTCCTGGGCTCAAGTGATCCTCTTGCCTCAGTCTCCCAAGTACCCGGGACTACAGGTGCATTACCATTGCAGCCAGCTCTAACTATATACATTTTCCTACATAGATTTTCAGAAATGCTTACCAGTACCCCTTTTTTATTGCAGAGGTGTGTTATTGCCCTTGAGGCTGAGGTTTTAACATTAGCACTACCTTGTGTATAGTACAAATTACCCTGGAAAGTTCTGTCAGAAGGTGCCACATGGAGTTCCACACAGAATCTCACATAGCCAGGCTTTACCACTGCTTGGGACCCAATGGCCCGTCCTTCTGTTGAGCCCTGGATAAATTGGTTGTTTTACTGATAGGGGGCATGCACTGTAAAGATGTGTGCATAAACAATGAATACCTCTCCGGTCAGCACAGTGCTCACACTGTGAGCTAACAGAAATTGAGATGACCAAGAGAAGAGGTTTCCATCTGCCCTGGTGCTCAGCCCAGGGGAGGGTGGTGTAGACAGAGGTCACCCTCGCTATTTAAATCCTGCCATATGGTTTGTTGTTTTACCAAGCATGTACACTTGATTTTTCTAGGTTAAGCATGAAAATAATGCTGCTCCATCCAATATCAAAATTCTTAGCCCTTTTTCAAGAGGGTCTAATTATTGCACCCATGTTCAGATCTGAGGCCAAACTGGTAATGTGTGGTCCCCACAAATCCAATTCTCCCCCTCACTGTTAACTGAACAGGGGGAGGAAAAATAACAGGTTAACCCAGCAGGAACCTCTATTTGGAAAAGAAGAAACGACATAAAGTGGTCACCTCCTGCTTCTTGTCGTGTCCTCAGCAGGGATGGCAGCTCGTAGAGCCGATAAGTCCACCCTGAGTTCCACCTCCCCGGAGGAATTCTGGGGCTGCCCCTCCTTCACACCTCACTTATTTCCGGTGTGGCTTTCGGACCTAGTGATTGATTTCCTTAGAGGTTCAATATCATGGGCCTTCGCTTTCTAGACTTAGTGATTCTCTGGCAGTAAAAGTGCCTTTAAATTTTAGTAGCTTGTCCATCTAGCATTTACATTTGGTCAGTTTATGATTTGGTGCTTAGTAACCAGAGTCCTACATGAAGACTGGTCCTCGTCTTTTGAATTTAGGTCTCAGTCACTTAGCAGCAGACCTCTGGAAATTTCCCTAACCTACAGTTCAGTGCTTCCATAGGCCTTTCCTTCATGGCAATCTGCAACGGGAGCCTGGGGGGAGGGGAGAGGCAAAACTGATAGACCCCAGCCTGTGGGCCAGTGGTGGTTCTTTACTGCTGAGGCACAGGGCCCTAGGAGTTCTGGGTCCCAGACTCTTTTCCAACTTTGCCTTCCTTCTGTTGACTTTATTTTTATTTTTTGAGACAGTCTTGCTCTGTCACCTAGGCTAGATTGTAGTGGCACCAACCTCCACCTCCTGGGTTCAAGCAGTTCTCATGCATCAGCCTCCCAAGTAGCTGGGACTACAGGTGCGTGCCACCACGCCAGGCTAACTTTGGTATTTTTAGTAGAGTTAGGGTTTCACCAGGCTGGTCTCAAACTCCTGACCTCAGGTGATCTGCCCACCTCGGCCTCAAAGTGCTGGGATTACAGGCGTGAGCTACGACACGCAGCCCACCTGTTGACTTTAATTTGGGCAGAGACTACAGCCCTTTGTCTCCTTAGATGGCTTTCTGCAGAGCAGGCCTCCATAGCAAAGCTGTTTTCTTTGAGGCGGGCCCCAGCCTCAGATGAAGTTTCTCTCTATCTGTAGTGTCTTCCTGGCAGCCACAAGAAGTGACCAGCACACTCTGCCACTCTAACAAGGCCTGAATTACCATATGATGGCACCATAGCCATCTTGACTCAGCCAGTTCCACAGGCTGTCACTGGCAAACAGCACACTTCCAGGTTCCCAACTCATAGTGCTTTCAGCAAAAAGGAGAGTTCATTGGCTAATGTCACTGGAAAGTCTGGGAAAGACCAACTGTTGCCCCCAGGGCATGACCGGAGCCAGAGTGTTGAGTGGCGGTCACGGACCCCCTCTCTCTCCTCCTCTCCACTCTGCTTTCCCCTGGGGGAGGCCCCATTCTCAGGCAGCTTTAGGCTCCTCGCTTACCAACCCTACTGGAAAGACATACCCGCTTCTTGCCAGGTAGTTCCAGAAACATTCCTGGGGTTAGCCTTTGCTCCCCAATCCTTGGTCATGGGCCATTCAGCCTGTTCGCGCGGAGGGGGCAGGGAGGGCAGGATGGGACACAATGATTAGCCAGGCTGGGATCACCTGTGTGCACAGATGCACCTAGACCCCGGAAGGGGATGGCTCCCCAAGGAACAAACAGGGAGCTTCTGCCTGATAAAGAGGGAATGTTTGCTGGCAGCCCCACACACGGACTTGACGGAGTGGCTGGAACGGAATATGAAGTCCAGCAAGCAAATTGTCCTCGGGGCCATCAGAGTAATGTTTTTAATTCAGCACTGCAGTGGAAAGATGACGTGTGCCACTGAGGCAAGCCACATTGTAATATATATATATTTACATCTGTATATATATATATATGATGAAATAATTTTAATGCTACCCCTTGACCCATTAACAATACTGGGGTTAGAGGTGCCCTGACACAGTCAAAAATGTAGATTTATCTTTTGACTCCCCCAAACTTAACTAATAGCCTGCTGTTTGGGGTTTTCATTATTATTATTTTAGTGACGGGGGCCTTGCTACATTGCTCAGGCTGGTCTTGAACTCTTGGCCTCAAGCCACCCTCCCAAGTAGTTGGGATTATACATGTGTGCCCCGCACCCAGCCCTAATAGCCTACTCTTGACTGAAAGCCTTACCAATAACATAAACAGTCAATTAACACATTCTGTATGTTACATGTATTATATACTGTATTCTTACAATTAAACTACAGAGAAAATGTGATTAATAAAAGAAGGTTTGGAGTGAATGAAAGTGGAATCCATAGGATGGATCTCCCTCATCAGCCAAGCAGGACTAGAGGTGAGGGTGTGTGAAACAGGCCATGCTGGCCAGAGTGGGGGTTTGCCTGAATGTCTTACTCTTTTCCCCTAAGATCTAAAGCTGGGTATGTCCAACTTTAAGGTGTATTGAAATCACCTGGAAGGCATGTTAGATTGCTCAGCCGCTGCATTCCCAGAGTTTCTGATCCAATGCATCTTAGGTATGCTCTAGAATTTCTATTCCCCAGCAGCTGAACTTGGTCCAGGGTTCAAAGTGTAGAAAGCGTATGGGCATATAGAGCAGCCGGATGAAAAAAAAAGGCATAAGGAAGGGAAAATAGATTTACTATTCATTACTGGAACTGGATCATCATAAAATTCATCCTCATCATCTTCACATTGAGGAAGCTGTGGTGAAAGAAAAAGAGGAGGGGTTGGTCTTACTGTCTCAGAGATGGCAGAGGAGGAAGAAAACCCGCATTTAAGTGGACACACTCATGGCTGGGTACAGTGGCTCACACCTGTAATCCCAGCACTTTGGGAGGATGAGGCGGGAGGATTGCCTGAGCCCAAGAGTTACGCCAGCCTGGGCAACATAGAGAGGCCCTGTCTCCACCAAAAACATTTTAAAGTTAGCCAGACATCATGGTGTACACCTGTGGTCCCATCTACTCAGGAGGCTGAGATGGGAGCATTCCTTGAGCCTGCGAAGTGCAGTGAGCTGAGATCACACCACTGCACTCCAGCGTGGGCAACAGAGCAAGACCCTGTCTCTAAAAAAATAAAATCAGTGGACACAGACAGTCCAAACCCATGTTGTTCAAGAGTCAGTTGTATTTTATTTACTTCATTTAACATGTGATCACTATTGAGATTGTTGAGATATTTCATCCTGTTTTGTACTAAGTCTTCAAAATTCAGTATGTATTTTACACTTATGCCACGTGTCAGTTTGGATGAGCTGGCAATCAGTGGCTATCTCTTGGACTCAAGCCCCTTATCTGTCTTGCTTACCTATTCCCTAAGCCCAACGCCTGGTACCTAGAAGACACTATGTGGATATTTTAAGATTGAATTGTAGTTAAATTAAAAACTTAGGTAAGGGCTTCTCATTTGCCGGGCTTGGTGACAAAATGGAGAAAGTAATACTGGTTGAAGCCCAAGACTGCATGTTTGCAGTATTTGTTTTTCTGATGAAGGACCGTTTGTAGTCTGTGACTAGTTGTGTTAGTATTCAATCACTCTTTCTCTCATTGAATATACAGTATATAGAGAGAGTGATTGAAAGTCTACAGAAACCCGGGGCTGTGTGCCAAGCACTGGGTATACAAAGATCAATGGGAAACAGTCCCTGCCTTAAAGGAAATGAGAAACAGATAAGTCTTACAGTAATACCTAATAAGTGTCATGATAGAAATAAACACCAAGTGTTTGGGAGCGTAAGGAAAGGGGTCCAGCCCAGGTCAGAGAACAGGAGATGGGCAGGAGAGAGTCACTGTGGAAAGTCAATTTGAAAGTCCCATGGCGCCTGTGATATTCCTAGCATCCAGCCCCATGCCAGGCACATGATGTGTTGAATCAGTGAACAAAGTGACTCCTGAACCTAATGCTAGAGGATCGCCGGGTTTGTCCATCTGGGTGTGGATGGACGATCACGGCAGGTGAAGTGAGTGTGCCTGACAGCCAGGCCTCCAATGCTAGAATCCTGGCTCTAGGGAATGACAAGATGCTAAGTGGGGTGGAGCAGAGGGGGTGAGAGCTGGCACGAGCCCGCGGCATTTGGCAGGCCAGCCCACAAACTGCCTTTCTTCTTGTTCTTGTCCATGTGACCGGTGACGAGAGATCGCACTTTCTTATTACAGGCAAAGCGAAGGCTGGAGCTAGGAGAAAGCGGTCATCAGTACCTCTCAGATGGTTTAAAAACCCCCAAGGGCAAAGGAAGAGCTGCACTACGAAGTCCAGATAGTCCAAAAAGTAAGGATCCTTTCATCTCTTTCCTTATTCTCCTTGGTGTGGAATTTCCAACTTTCAAAGCTTATGGCCGGAAGGATGCCAAGGTGTGAATAATTCTGGCATGTTTTGTTCCTTTTCATTTCTTTCTGTGCTTATCCAAAAAAATAAATACGGTGTCAGCAGACAACCAGCAAAAGGCTACAGAGTCACGCTGGTACCATAAGGGAAGGCTTCGTTTAACTGTATGCAGTTTCATTTTTCAACTCGGAATACGAGCTTTTGGCATCATTCTGTATCAAATTTAATTTTAACTTCCCTTAATGGACATTGCTTCAGAGTGTGAGGCAAACTGGATGTCCACGAACTATGCCAGAGTCGCTAATGTCTGTGCCGACCTCAATCTCCAGCTCAGCATATGAAAGTGAAAGAATTGATTGAGCCCAATAAATTGCAGGCTGGTTTTCTTTCTATCAAATATTATTACCATTTCTTGTGGGAGAGAGAGAAATGTAGGTTAGAAATAGCCAAATAGTCCTTTATGTATGTGTTTGCTTTTAACGTAAGGGCTAAGTTAGATTTTGTTCTAGCTCTTCGTGTAGTTCACGCATTAGGCAATCCACAAATTATCTGTGATGCTAAATTAAAACCTTAACCTGTGCACCTATGGGGGAACAAGTACAATTTTAAATAAGGAAATTTCCTTTAAGAGAGATGGGGAGATTTGGCAGAAGGCTTTTCCAGGTAATTATTTCTCAAACGAAGCATTATTTGAAAAATTGGGCTGGGCATGGTGGCTTACGCCTGTAATCCCAACACTTTGGGAGGCTGAGGTCGGGCAGATCACGAGGTCAGGAGTTCAAGACCAGCCTGGCCAACATAGCGAAACCCCATCTCTACTAAAAAATACAAAAAAAAAAAAAAAAAAAGTTAGCTGGGCATGGTGGTGTGTGCTTGTACTCCCAGCTACTCGGGAGGCTGAGGCAGGAGAATGGCTTGAACCTGGGAGGTGGGGTTTGCAGTGAGCCAGGATCGCACCACTGCACTCCAGCCTGGGCAACAGAGTGAGACTTCGTCTTCAAAAAAAAAAAAAAAAGAAAAGAAAGGAAAAATTGATGAACAGGTGATACATGCCTACACAGATGTCAGAGCCTGAAAGGCCGTTTGTGATGGGTACGTTTAAGAGACCCTGTCCTGCGGTGCTAGTGAGATTCATAGCCTCGCTCCATCATGGTAGGCCCCATGTGTCCTGGTCCCCTGAGACCACAGCACTCTCATCCATTCGACAGATATTTTTTAGCACCCACTATGTGTAAATTCTTCATTAGAGCCAGGGGAATAGTGTAAGCCAAGGTAGAAACTCTTGAGACCTTCAAGGTAAAATGCTTTCATCAAATCCTGGAATTTTTACTGTCCCTTACTTTTCTAATAAAGAACTTTCATAGCTTTCTATGACTTGCCAACAACAGCAACGACAGCCTTGCTTCAGATACTAATACTTTGGCTGCGGAAGAGAGCTTGCTTGACTGCAAAGACACCCTTCATTTCTTTACCTTTCCCCCTATCCCCCACCCGCTCGGTTTTTGTTTTTTCTTTAAGCTCCAAAATCTCCCTCAGAAAAAACGCGGTATGATACGTCCCTTGGTCTGCTCACCAAGAAGTTCATTCAGCTCCTGAGCCAGTCACCCGATGGGGTCTTGGACTTGAACAAGGCAGCAGAAGTGCTAAAAGTGCAAAGAGAAGGATTTATGATATCACCAACGTTCTGGAAGGCATCCACCTCATTAAGAAGAAGTCTAAAAACAACGTCCAATGGATGTGAGTAGGAGTCGTCCCCGTGCCCCCGGCTCTGAGCGGGTCATTCAAACTGCCGCGTTTCTTAGTTCCCGCTTTCACACACATGCCCACACATTCTTTCTTTTCTCTCCAGCTGTTTTCTTCTCTCTTCCCTCCTCAGCTTCTAAGCCAGAAGTTCGAAGTCTCCTTACAGAGGGACTTAGTTTAGATACTGTCAGAGATAGAAGGATTTATATTTGATAACCATCAAGCAAGGGGAGCCTGGAAGAGGTCCCTGCAGTTGGAACCTGAAATGCTGTTCACCTGTACGTTGATGTCTGTGTGCGCCCACATGTGTATCTCACAGACGGGTACACGTCTTCAGCCTGCTTCTAATAAGAATCTGAGGGCTGGGCGTGGTGGCTCACGCCTGTAATCCCAGCACTTTGGGAGGCCAAGGTGGGTGGATCACGAGGTCAGGAGATCGAGACCATCCTGGCCAACATGGTGAAACCCCGTGTCTACTAAAAATACAAAAAAAAAAAAAAAAAAAATTAGCCGGGCGTGGTGGCGCATGCCTGTAGTCCCAGCTACTCAGGAGGCTGAGGCAGGGGAATCGCTTGAACCCTGGAGGCGAAGGTTGCAGAGAGCAGAGATTGCTGCTGCACTCCAGCCTGGCAACAGAGCAAGACTCCGTCTCAAAAAAAAAACAAAAAGAATCTGGAGATGATGGCTTATGGGTCATCTATGTGTATATGTACAACTGTATAATCACAAGTATCTTTATCCATGATTCTAATAGCAGATTAACTCACATTCTATGTAAACGAAGGCAAGACTTAAATGCCTCCATTTCATCTGTAGAGCAGGGGATGGTAGCATGATACTTGTACACCCACATGTATGATCACATATATGGTAATATATTGTAAATTTTAGAGCATCTAAATTGGCAGTAATTGTAAGCACAGTATTGAACTATTAAAGCATTTTGGAAGGAATAATTCTGTTATAGGAGGGCTTTGAAAAAATGCTAATTCAGATAGAAGATGCACAGGTACCTTTTTTGCACTTTTCGGAACTTTGTGACGGTTTGGTAACCCATTTTGGCCTCTGGTTTACGGAAACATATTGGGTGCTGGTCTCAGCTCTTGCATACATCTGTTTCCTTTACTTCCTTTTTAATTGTTGGTATAAGACCCTCAGTAATTACCTGGGTTTTTCATGCTTTTCTGGATTTTTTTTTTTAATCGCTCCATCTTCTCTGTCTTTTTATCCTTTTTCCCTTTTCTTCCCCCTTCCACCTGGGAGCCATGGGGCAGGGGAGGCAGGTGGTTGCCTTCTTTTGCCCTCTGAATTTGAAGCTTCTGAAGAAATAGACCTCCCCTGGAGGAAAGAATCCTAAAATAGCAGTGCTCTTTCAATTTCTATGCTGTGAAAAGTGCAGAACTGTATTTATGAAAAAAATATATATGTATACATGTTGTAAATTTAACACTTGGCTAACAAGCAACGTGACCTCCTGTGTCAAGAGGAGACGTTTACTCAAAGGACCATTTCTCCTTCCCCCTCCCTCCCATGAGTAGCCATGAACAGTCTGTGTTTGGGTTTCTAGGGGCTGCAGTCTGTCTGAGGATGGGGGCATGCTGGCCCAGTGTCAAGGTCTGTCAAAAGAAGTGACCGAGCTCAGTCAGGAAGAGAAGAAATTAGATGAACTGATCCAAAGCTGCACCCTGGACCTCAAACTGTTAACCGAGGATTCAGAGAATCAAAGATATCCTTTGTGCCACCGGTTCACTGGGGGTTAGTGATTCCTAGGCTATTTCCAGAGTTGACACTCTGACTTACGCACGAGGTCAATTGTTACTCGGATTCAGTCATGCAAATGAGTACACATGTGCCTGCGTGTGTGTGTATGCACGTGTGTGTGCAAACCAAGTTAGCTTTGCCTAAAAAGTCACTATTTATGGTAAGATAGTCACCAACTCGATCCTATTATGATCTATTTTGATACCAAAACCAGTGGGAACTGGTTTTTAAAGCGTTTTTTTCATGTGTGTTGAGACCTATGGGTATACTCATAGCGTAAGGCCACACTATTAAAAGATGCATAAGGTGTCGGTATTAATATTAATGATGACACTAAGCAGATTCGTCTTTGGCTTCCCAGATTTTCGGTGGGTGTTAGCTGTCACTGTTGGGGTTCTCGCATTCTATTTTCTTTTCACCAGCTATTGTAGCAACTGAAATTGGTTGAATCTATCTGACTGGGTTATAGTTAAAGGGTTTGAAAGAGTAGAGAAAAATTATACTATAACTCTTAAAGTGCACTCTGCTGATTCCCAGTACAAAAAATTGATTTCAAAAGCACCCCCCAAGACCTGAGAAACTCCTCTCAATTCATCTGTTCCGCTACAAACATTAGTCCTTGGAAATAAAATACACAAGGTCAGTTCTTGTTCTCAGCTTCTTGGCAATCTATTGATGACCTCAGGAAAACTCGCTCTTTATCATCTCACTGTAGACAAAACAAGAGAGAGATTGCTTCATTATGTCAAACAAGAAGACTTGCCAGTATTCTCAGTTATTAGAAGAAGACAAAAAAACAATACTGGAAGTTATCACATCTCTAGTTTTAGTTCCAAACTTGCGATGATTCCACATTTACCATTATTTGACAAAAATTGTGTTCTGCCCAGATTCTTCTAGTGGCTCATCTTTAACAGGCTCCTCCTTGGAGGATATGGAGGTATTTATTTTCTTCCAATGTTGGCAGTTTTTCAAAGCTGCAACTGTTCATTTCCTGTTGACCAAAGAATTAACCTTGTCAGCCAATAATTAGTGAGATGGGAGAGAGGTATAGTGATTTGGACCCCCAGTGGTGGGCAAAGTGGGTTTCCAGGGGGAAGAAACCAACAGTTGGGCTGTTACATTCATTGTTCGGTTAGGAGCCCCATTGTGGAAGAGATGGGTGGTTACACATGATTCGCGGCCTTCAGGGTCATGTGGCTTATGGCACTGTCACCTATATTAGCTTTCTCTGGGGCCTTTGTTGCAGAAAATGAAAGCTTCCTTGCAGGGAACTTAGAACCCAAGGAGTAAATTCAGGAGGGAGCCGCAAAGGAAGCACTTTTAAGTTTGTAAGATTAGAAAATATATTTGCACAATGTATTTCAATTCACCATTCAGTTCCCAAATTGGTACAGCTTGTTCACAAATGTGTTGAAATTTTCCTTCCTGCAGCATGTTGAGTAATTGTAGATGAGTTTTTCTTTTACACTTGATCTTAGCCAAAAGGCCGAGAAGCGATGAGTTTTTATTTTACCAAGTTCTTGTCATACCGCTTTTTGACAGTGGGCTGTAGTGTAAGTACCTGATTGTCAGTAAAATTTAGAAATGCTTGGCCCTCTATAAAGGCATCTGTTGGCTTCTTTGATGGGATATGTAGTGACCTAAAACCCAGAATCCTGCAAGAGCAGCCACTGTCAGCTCAACACTGAATTAGCCATCATCTCAATGATAAAGATTTGAAGGAGATAGTCTGATAGATGCCCTACGTGTGTGCAGCTTTTGTGTGAATGTGCTTTTTTCCTAGAGGAGTAGTTTCATAGCTGCCTTCAGTTTCTAATAAGAAGCTACTATAGCCAGGCATGGTGGCTCACACCTGTGATCCCAGAACTTTGGGAGGCTGAGGCGGACAGATCACTCAAGGTCAGGAGTTCAAGACCAGCCTGGCCAACATGGTGAAACCCTGTCTCTACTGAAAATACAGAAAATTAGCCAGGCATGGTGGCAGGCGCCTGTAATCCCAGCTTCTCAGAAGGCTGAGGCACGCAATTCACTCGAACCTGGGAGACGGAGGTGGCAGTGAGCTGAGATCGAGCCACTGCACTCCAGCCTGGGTGACAGAGTGGGACTCCATCTCAAAAAAAAAAAAAAGCTACTATTGTAAGGGACGTAATTTCTTCTAGGCTCTCTAACCCCCCCCCCTTTTTTTAATATTAAGCATATTAGATCACAGACTCTTAGCTATTAAATACATTATACTGCCTCCTGAAATGCCTTCATTGGTTTGTTACTTGCTGTTTTAAGAATTTTTTGTGGGTTCATATAAAAAATAATAACTGGCTAAAGACATTGTCCATTAATTGTTTACTCCATGTCCCTTATATAAGAAAGCCATGCAGACTTTTTTTAGTGCCAAGTGTCAAGCTCACTTGAATACTTTTGGCATATAAGTACCATGTTGTTTCGTGATAGTCTTTAGGCTTGGCTGCCAGGACATTTTAGAATTAAAGAATTGTTCAGTGCTTAGAGAAAAACTGCCAAGGCCAGGCACAGTGGCTCACACCTGTAATCCCAGCACTTGGGGAGGCTGGAGGCAGGGATCACTCGAGGCCAAGAGTTCAAGACCAGCCTGAGCAAAATGGTGAAACACTATCTCTTCTAAAATACAAAAAATTAGTCAGGCGTGGTGGTGCGTACCTCTAGTCCCAGCTGCTCAGGAGGCAGACGGAGGCATAAGAATTGCTTGAACCTGGGAGGCGGAGGTTGCAGTGAGCTGAGATTGCACCACTGTACTCCAGCCTGGGTGACAGAGCGAGACTCTGTCTCAAAAAGAAAAAAGAAAGAACTACCAAGGGTACTGAGATAGTATTCTTTTCTCTTTTCCTAAATCAGTGTTTCTCAAAATCCGAGAAAAGAATACTATCTCAGTACTCTTGGTAGTTACTTCCTAAATCAGTGTTTCGCAGAGCACCTGGAAACTGCTTTCCTCCCCATGAACACTGAAATATTGATAGAGTTAACACAGTACCAAAGGATAATTTTCTAACAGAAATAATGACGCTCTTTGTAAGCAATACAAAATCACAAGCAGCCCAGGTGCGCTTAAGAAAACAAAACAAGCTGTCTACCTGAGCAGTATTGTGAGTTCTTCCACTAACATATATATTACTTATTTATTTGTTTGGTGGCTGCTGACACTTGCTTATAGATAGAAGTAACTGGAGTTTCAAAAAAATTACGGCTAATAGAGATTAACTTTTTTTTCCTGCAAATTGGAATCTGCTATCATTCAGTTTGAGTGACAGAACACTCGACTGGAGTTCATGGAATATCTGTGCTGCAAAGTACCGTGGCTTCAAGATAAAATTTCTCACCTAAGTGGTTTTTGATTTTCATATGATCATTTATTTCAACTATTCTGTTTCTGTGTTTTATACTTTAAATGGCCATAGTCTTTTAGAAATGGGTGGGGATAGGCCAGGCACAGTGGCTCACGCCTGTATTCCGAACACTTTGGGAGGCCGAGGTGGGCAGATCACCTGAGGTAGAGAGTTCGAGACCAGCCTGACCAACATGGAGAAACCCCCGTCTCTACTAAAAATACAAAATTAGCCGGGCATGGTGGTGCATGCCTGCAATCCCAGCTACTTGGGAGGCTGAGGCAGGAGACTCACTTGAACCCGTGAGGCGGAGGTTGCAGTGAGCCAAGATCACGCTATTGCACTCCAGCCTGGGCAACAAGAGCGAAATTCCATCTCAAAAAAAAAAAGAAATGGGTGGGATAAAGCTATTCACTTCTTTAGTTGTTTAGAGTGTCAACTAGAAATGAAGATTCATGGGAGGCCCTAAACATTTCCAGGTCCAGAAGGGAAGACATATGTATACTTTTAAGTCCTAAAATGCTTTAAATTTTTCCATGCATCTATTTTGTCATTTTCATCGTACTTATATCTGAGGTCATTAGATGGAAGATTCCTTGACACTCTTTACGTTAGCTTACGTTACATATCAAGATATTCGAAAAATTAGTGGCCTTAAAGACCAAACTGTTATAGTTGTGAAAGCCCCTCCAGAAACAAGACTTGAAGTGCCTGACTCAATAGAGGTAAGGAGACAGCATCTTTGTTCATGTGCAAAGATCTTTTTGGAATGCCTGAAATTGAAGACTCATTGACTCATAGTTAAAGTCTGTTCCCCCACCCAAGAACTTGATGGTTCTTTCCCATTTATTTTATTTAATCGTACATTGAAAAACATTTTAACAGTTTGATGTTCATTGAGTATTCAGACAATCTAACTTTGACCTAGCGGGGATGTTCAGTTCAAAGTGGAGTATGATGCCCTGTCCCTCTTGCACTTTCTCTTTTTCATAATTCGTCATCAGGTGGTTTTGATCAACTTGAACCACTTTGAAAAGTTTATATTGATTATCCTGTGTATGGTTCCCACCACGAACAGATATATAAATGTTTTAAAGCCTCTCTCTAACTTAAAACATTTTAGAGATCAAACGGGGCTTTGGGTTAGTTGATAGACCAGAATATTGTAAGAAAGTAAGGGGCATATTTTTATGATTTTCAGATATACTTGGATAATAGAGGCCTAGACTACAACTGTAACATAAAGAGATGTAGTAAAAAGAAAATGCATAGGAGATAAAAAGAGAATGAAAGTTACATGCTTCCATCTAGGGTAGACTTCTTGCCTTAAAAGATAATAATAGTTCTTTGACCTAGATGAAAAAGATTTTTAAATGTTAGTGTGCTGCATTCTTTTCATAGATGCAGTTCCCAGCATTTAAGAGTACATCACTTGATTATTACAGTTCAACATGAAGAAGTCCTACCGTAAAGGAACAATAACATGGGAATACTGTATTTGGAACACTTAAAGGACCTTTTAATAATTTGCAGAAAAAGAATATATCCAAAGAACACAATTCACCTCTCCTATTGTGCCATTTTCAGACTTGACTCCCCCATTCCCCTAAACTGAGCCCCCCAAAAAAGTTTTCTTTCTTTAGGGCAGGACTCAGCAAACTTTTTAAAGTGCCAGGTAGATAGTAAATATTTTTCGCTTTGTGAGCCTTACAGTCTGCGCACTATTGAGCTGTGCACCTCTGCCACTGTAATATGAAAACAGCCAGAGGCAATAATAAACAATGGGAATGGGTGTGACTCTCTTCCAATAAAACTTTATTTACAAACCCACTTGGTAAACTGGATTTGGCCCTTAGGCTGTGGTTTGCTGACCCCTGCACTAGAAGATGACAGTCTTTGATAGAGTTGGACTAGCAGAGAAGAAGCAACTGAATAATGAACATTGTCTTACTTTCCATTTTTAGATGAAAATTACTATGGCTTTTATTTCTAAAAGAACTTCTGATTCCAGTTTCTCCCACTTCTGTTCCTAGAGCCTACAAATACATTTGGCAAGTACCCAAGGGCCCATTGAGGTTTACTTATGTCCAGAAGAGACTGAAACACACAGTCCAATGAAAACAAGCAACCAAGACCACAATGGGAATATCCCTAAACCCACTTCCAAAGGTAAGAATTCCACTTTTGTCTTTTGGAAACTATGTTAAAAATAAAGGTGACTGGAACTATCTGTATTGGAACCACAAGCCTAGTCAAGAAACAAAAACTTGTATTGTTATTAGGTAACATATTTTAAAAGACATTCTGACTGGTTTACAGAATAAAATAATGATTTGGGGAAAATGGCTCCTTCACCCACTTAGGGAGTGGCTTCGGGCTTTTGCTGTTGGCAGAGAACATTTCCTTGCAGCATTTTTGAAAACCAGGTTAAGTGAGGAGCAAAGCTGTGAACTGTCTTGGTGGATCATCAGAGACACTTGACCACACACTTTTCAGTGACACTGTACAGCTCATCAGAGAGGGAAACGAAAAAGGCTTGAAGAGGCCGGGTGCGGTGGCTCACGTCTGCAATCCCAGCACTTTGGGAGGCCAGGGCGGTTGGATCACGAGGTCAGGAATTCAAGACCAGCCTGGCCAAGATGATGAAACCCTGTCTCTACTAAAAACACAAAAATTAGCGGGACATGGTAGTGGGCGCCTGTAATCCCAGCCACTTGGGAGGCTGAGGCAGGGAATTGCTTGAAACCAGGTGGCGGAGGTTGCAGTGACCTGAGATGGTGCCACTGCACTCCAGCCTGGGCAACAGAGCAAGATGCCATCTTTAAAAAAAAAAAAAAAAGTTTGAAGAGAAAAGCCTTTGTTGAAGAATTTTTGTCTTATTTTTCCCCCCCCCCACTGAGATAGGGAAAGGATATGGGAGGAGAACACTAGGAAAATAAGTCTAACTTCTCGTTCCTGCTCTGCAAAGAGCAAAGGAAGCTCTTTGCAGTATATATTTTTTTTCCATTTCCTAGCTTGGGAATATATATGCAATTTTTTTCTTCATTGTCTCCCTATACAGCAGCAAGAATAAGGTTGATTTAAGTGACTAAGTCTGATTTAATACTAAGCAAAAGTACAGCACCTGAAATGGTAAAACAAAAGGCCCTCTTTTTCACCACAGAAATCCAAAGTGGATATGTCTTACTATATGTATTTTTAGAGATGTTTTTAATAAGCTGGTTGTTCAGAAAAGACTGAGTTAAAATCAGTGAATTCTGCATGTAGTCCTAGCTACAGGGAGGCTGAGGCGGCAGGATTGCTTGAGCCCAGGAATTCAAGGCTAGAGTGAGCTCTGCATGCCTGTGAATGGCCGCTGCACACAACGTAGCAAGACCCCTTCTCTTAAACAAAAAAAAATTTTTTTTTCAGTTGGTGAGTTTCTACTGGGAAGCCAGCTTTTCAGTATGTATGTGTTTTGTTTTGATTTTCTTAAAACAATGACTAGATAGCAGAGAAACATTTTTGAACTTGTTAGCCTCTGATCGTTGAAGCTCTTTTTGTTCCTGTTTATTGACAGTAGTTATTTGAAAGATGATTGAGTAGACTAGGGCCAAAGAAAGATGGCCGGGCGTGGTGGCTCAGCACTTTGGAAGGCTGAGGAAGGCAGATCACTGGAGCCCAGGAGTTCGAGACCAGACTGGGCGACATGGCGAAACCCTGGGTCTACAAAGAAATACAGAGATTGTCCAGGCGTGGTGGCTCATGCCTGTAATCCCAGCACTTGGGAGGCCTAGATGGGCAGATCACCTGAGATCAGGAGTTCGATACCAGCCTGACCAACATGGTGAAACCACCTCTCTACTAAAAATACAAAAATTAGCTGGGTGTGCTCGCTGGTGCCTCTAATCCCAGCTACTTGGAAGGCTGAGGCAAGAGAATCGCTTAAACCTGGGAGGCAGATATTGCAGTGAGCTGAGACTGTGCCGTTGCACTCTAGCTGGGGCAACAAGAGTGAAACTCCGGCTCAAAAAAAAAAAAAAAAAAAAAAATTACAAAGATCAACCAGGCATGGTGCTCACACCTGTAGTCCCAGCTACTTGGGAGGCTGAGGTGGGAGAGTCCCTTGAGCCCAGGAGTTCAAGACTACAGTGAGTCATGACCACACCACTGCACTCCAGCCGACAGAACAAGACCCTGTCTCAAAAATAAAAGGCAGGGTGCTGACAAGGAACTTTTTTGTACCTGTTAGCATAAAAGGTGATCTGCATCACAAAGTCATCTCATTGTTGTTATTAGCAGAAAGTACATGCTTTTTTTCTGACAGCGACATATACATTCTTCCAGAAAAATTCATTTGATTTTTCTAACTTATTTTTTGTTTCCACCAATGTTTTCCTTTCAGACTTGGCTTCAACCAACTCAGGACATAGCGATTGCTCAATTTCTATGGGAAACCTTTCTCCTCTGGCCTCCCCATCGAACCTCTTACAGCAGACTGAGGACCAAATTCCTTCCAGCCTAGAAGGGCCATTTGTGAACTTACTGCCTCCCCTGCTGCAAGAGGACTATCTCCTGAGCCTCGGGGGAGGGAGGAAGGTATCAGTGATCTCTTTGAAGCTTATGATTTGGAAAAGCTCCCACTGGTGGAAGACTTCATGTGTAGCTGATTACGCTTCGTGTGACCTCTCCTTACAAACCGGTATTTTTTTATCATGGAACCAGAACATCTGTCATGCAGTGTTGTCCCTTCCTACCTTCTTCCTCCAAGAGAGTATCACGAAGTAAACTACAGACTTCAGAAGAAAGCTGACATTTTAGTGAAAAAAAATTTTTTTAATTAATAAACAAAGTGTCTAAACGCACAGTTGCAGGCTCCTTTGGGAAAGCCCTGCTTGCTCCAGGCTCCAAGATCTCCTGGCTAAGTCAGCAAGTGAGAAAATGTGCAATCAGGTGTCTCTCATCCCAACTTTTCCTTCCTCCTTCCTTCCCAGATTGGCTTGCTGTGCCTGACGGATGGGCTGTAGAATGGGGTCTGGCCACCTGGCCCACTGGGAAACAGCACTCTTCCTTAATAGCATTTCAAGCCGTGCCTTCTCTGCAGAATGCATGTCTTTGGGGGTCTGCTAATATGGAATGGAACTGCAGCAAATGCAAACTTGAAGTCATGCAAAAGTATGAAATGGATTTCTTCAGCTCTTCTTAGGAATATTTAACTTACTGTCGTAATTCAGTGTAAGCTATGGACTGTGTGTCCCAGTAGGGAGGTCAAGAAAACCTCCACAGCCTTCTGGATGGAGAACCTGTTTTCAAATGTACTTGTTGCAGATACAGAAGACTAGTAGAGTTCTGCCACTCTGAGCTGTTGTGGATTTTCCTGTCTCCATGAACCACTCCCATCCCCCTGTCTCCAATGTATTTGTGTTTCCAGTTGATTTGTAGCAATTGCCTACTTAGTTCTTTGTGGATTGTTTTAGAATTCTTGTTCTTTTAGCTGCCATTTAAGCATTCCTGTGGCACCCATCACCCTTTCAATTTAATTGTTTACTCTGAAGCAGTTTTTGCAAATTCACATTGCATAAGCAGAGGGAGAGAACCTCTACTGATCAGAGCATCTAAACCTGTGTGATCTAAGGTTTACCAGCCTCTGCAAGGAGCGTTGTCCCATCGTGCTTCCGTTCCCAGGAGGGGGGAGCTTGGAGCGAGTCAGTCCTGGGGCTTGCTGACGTGGGTGTCCATTGCAAAGGAGAACCAGGTCAGATGACGTGACAGCCCCAAGGAGCAGCAGGCATGGGTCCCTCCATCCTTGGGTTTCCCCGGGCCCCTGTGACCGGGGAAAGGGGCTCTCTTATACCGCACTCAGGGAGACCACTTCTCAGGATGGGGTCAGATGGAGAGACCTCTAGGGAGAAAGACATCCCCGTTGTGTGAGTGGCATTTCCTTAAGCTGGCAGGAACAGGGAGCTCCCACTGTGTCGGGGGCTGGAATAGTTCTGGCCAGACCCCGTTCCCCTTCCTCTGTGAAGGAATAAGTTGGACCAAGGGAAGTCGGGAACGTAGAAAATGAAGCAAAAGAATGCCAGGGCATCTTCCGCTTTAGTCTTCAGGAATGGTGTCCCAAGTTGGAGGCTTTGTGTCAGCTACAAATCCTACCAGTTACGTCCAAGAATGGCTTTCCCTCGGGCAGGTGGCAGTCGCCATCTCCCCCTGGGAATATGGCGTAGTATCTCTGGTCCGTTCATTGGATGCTGAGGACTGTGGGAATGAGGGAGTCAGATCAAGAGCAAACCTCAAAACGAACAGTTAAATTGAAATGCTATGTGCCTGACCCAGTGGTAGGCAGGTAGTAGGCACTCAACTCATATGTTTAATTGAATTGAAAATGTCCCTTAGGGAAAAACAAACAAACAAAAAACCACAAGAGCCCCAGCCAGTTTACTCCAGGTAGATTTCCACAATATGCAAAGTGGTGGTGGGGTCAAGACAGATGACACCAGCACTTTAAACTCTTTGTGTGGGTATGCATGGGTGTATGTTTGGGAAGAAAAACAAAGGTGCAGACGATCTTCCTTTTTCTTCTTCAGCCTCCATCCCTGGCCTCCTCCCCCTCACACACACTGGACTTGGTACCGAATGTCGGTGTGGTCCGAGATGAAACATTGGGGTGGGGGGAGGGAGAGGGGAGCTTTGTGTTAAGTGCCTACTGGAAATGCACTGTGGGGGTTTTTCCTGTAATGGGAAACCATTTATGCCAAGCTTTTCCCCCATTTCCCATATTTATCTCATCTGGTTAGCTGCCTCTGCTTCCAGCTTTGTGTAATTCTCTTTGCCAGCTGCACAAAGCTGATTTTTTCCAAAGTCTAAAGACTGAGCTCACCTGGCTAGATTGTTGTGTGTTTTGTTGAAATTTTTCATAATGTCATGCCGTATTTATTGTTTTAAAAATGAAAGGAATACTAATAAGTCTTAAAAGTTCCTTCATGCATAGATTTTTTTTTCCAGTTACTGGGCTTAACTGGTTTACATTAATTAGATGTCCATACTGTATTCGGTTTTCATTAAGTCATTTTCTTTTTGACTTAGTATCCGGCACACGATGTGGGTTAGTACTACAGTATTTGTGTTACTTTAAGTACTAAGTATGCAGGTTTCCTGGTACCATTGAGTTGCTGCTATTAAAGCTCACACACGAAATGGCTAAAAGTTCCAAGTGTGCGAATAATGACTGTGTGAGCCTTAGAAAATAAAATGTATAAAAGGCAACACATGAGCTGTCAAACAGTGTTAGGTATGTGTTTATATGTACAGAGTTGTGCATAGCAATTGTTTTATTTAAGTTGGTTGTAGTCTACTCACATGTTCATTATTTAGCAGTTTTGTACAGAGATAGCAATTAATTTGTAAACACTGCCAGAATACTTTCTAGCTGGTTTGTAATTTTTTTAAGAGTGTTGTTTTGTTTTTGTTTTTTTGTTCTTTGTTGTGGTTCTTGTTTTCATTTTTGTTGTATGTGTAGATCTGTAAATAAAATTGCAGTATTTAAAGCTTAAACTTTCAGGAAAAAGAAAATAGGAATTCAGTGTGTGCATGACAACTCGTGTGTATGAGAAGCAGGGATTTGAAGGAAGATGGCTTGCAGAGTAAGTTGGGTGGCAGTTGTCAGGGTGTGGGAATTTCTTTTCCTACGGGGTACGTGATTTTGTAAAAAGGAAGTATTTCTCCCAAAATTGGGAGTAGGCAAACTACTAATCAGTTTAGCTTTGTGTTGTATGCTAGTTTAAAAAAGAAAATATGTAATATAATGTAAAAAACAACAAAAAAAGCTTTTATGATGGATTTTGTAAATAGATTTGTTACAGGGTGACCTGTTCTCTAGCTGTGATCTTACCACTTCAAATGGGTGTAATTTGAATAAATTTTGTATGGTAAAGGATCAATAAAATGATTTTTTTTAAGAGTTCAGGCTTGTGGATGGATTTTCTTTAATATTGTCTTATGCTCCTCTATTAATTGAATTTTTTTTTTTTTTTTTTTTGAGGCAGAGTCGATCACTCCTGTCCAGGCTGGAGTGCAGTGGTGCAATCTCGGCTCACTGCAACCTCCGCCTCCCAGGTTCAAGTGATTCCCCCTGCCTCAGCCTCCCGAGTAGCTAGGATTATACACACCCTTTGGTAGAGATGCCACCACAACCGGCTAATTTTTGTATTTTCAGTAGACACGGAGTTTGACCATGTTGGCCAGGCTGGTCTCAAACTCCTAACCTCAGGTGATTCGACTGCCTCAGCCTCCCAAAGTGCTGGGATTATAGGCATGAACCACCGCGCCCAGCCTATTAATTGAATTTTTTAAAACGTTCTTTAACAAGTTAAGGAGAAAGGCTAAGCGAAAGCTCAAAACACCGTTTGCCTTCCATGGTGTTTGGGACTCTGAGAACGCTGAGCAAATATTTGGTGACCACTGCTGGTGTGCTCTGCACTCTGTGAAGCAGAACTTGCCTTGCCTCTGTGACCATGTGCAGAAACCACTCCCAGACACTAAAGAATTCTTCGGCCGGGTGCGGTGGCTCACGCCTGTAATCCCAGCACTTTGGGAGGCCGAGGCGGGCGGATCACGAGGTCAAGAGATCGAGACCATCCTGGTCAACATGGTGAAACCCCGTCTCTATTAAAAATACAAAAAAATTAGCTGGGCGTGGTGGCGTGCGCCTGTAGTCCCAGCTACTCGGGAGGCTGAGGCAGGAGAATTGCTTGAACCCGGGCGGCGGAGGTTGCAGTGAGCCGAGGTCGCGCCACTGCACTCCAGCCTGGTGCCTGGTGATGGAGTGAGACTCTGTCTCAAAAAAAAAAAAAGAATTCTTACACTGAGAAAGTGACAAGTTTGACTCCTCATAAGGGTTATAGAGTCAATACATCTAATTCTGAAATCTGGTGATTACCTCCCAACTTCTAGATTCTACATTTCTGGTAATGCCACCTAGGAGCAGATTTGGATTTTTTGACTGCCATGTCACACTATTAACTCTGAACTTACCCTTTAAAAAACCCCAAAGTGCTATATGTTGTGCACACACAAAATATAGAACGGTATGAAGTTATAAAAAAAGAGAGGGAAACATTACCTGCCCACCATGCTATTCACCCCAGAGATAACCACCGTTCTAAGTTTTCTTGTATTATCCTTGCAGTCATTTTCTAGACACATATCTGTGCGTGAACATGTATATTTTATTTTCATTTTTTTGAGACAGAGTCTTGCTCTGTTACCCAGGCTGGAGTGCAGTGGCACAATGTCAGCTCACTGCAACCTCTGCCTCCCCAGTTCAAGTGGTTCTCCTGCATTAGCCTCCCAAGTAGCTGGGATTACAGGGGCCCACCACCACACCTGGCTAATTTTTGTATTTTCAGTAGAGATGGGGTTTCACCATGTTAGCCAGGCTGGTCTTGAACTCGGGACCTCAGGTAATCCACCCACCTCAGCCTCCCAAAGTGCTGGGATTACAGGCGTGGGCCACCACACCCAACCTATTTTGTTTTTTTGTTTTTGTTTTAGAGGCAGGATCTCACTCTGTTGCCCAGATATGAGTACAGGGGCACCCAGCATCGCTCACTGCAGCCTCACACTCCTGGGCTCCAGTGATCCTCCCGTCTCAGCCTCCTCCTGAGTAGGTGGGACTAACAGGCGTGCACCACCAACCCTGGCTAATTTTTTCTATTTTTGTGGAGATGGAGTTTTGTAATGTTGCCCAGGCTAGCCTCAAACTCCTGTTCTCAAGCAATCCTCCCATCTCAGCATCCAAAAGCAGTGGGATTACAGGTGAGCGTGTGTGTTTTAACATGATTTAACATAAGTCATACCATATATGTTGATATGAAGCTTTTTATCACTAAGTATATCAGACATTTGTCCATGTTAGTACTTATAGGTCATGTTCATGCTCTTCAAAGGCTGCATAGCATTCCATATTTTTTTATTAAAAACATTTTTTTTTTTTTTTGAGATGCAGTCTTGCTCTGCTGCCCAGGCTGGAGTGGAATGGAGTAATCTTGGCTCATTGCAAACTCTGCCTCCCAGGTTCAGGCAATTCTCATGCCTCAGCCTCCCAAGTAGCTGGGATTACAGGTGCCCACCACCATTTCCAGCTAATTTTTGTATTTTTGGTAGAGATGGGGTTTCACCATGTTGGCCAGGTTGGTCGTGAACTCCTGACCTCAAGTGATCCACCCTCTTCAGCCTCCAAGAAGTGCTGGGATTACAGGCATGAGCCACCGTGCCCAGCCTAAAAATGTATTTAATAATTTACTTAGGTGATTTCCTGTTTGAGAGGTAGTTTTGTTCGTTTTGCTATAAGAAACATGTATATTCTTATGTGGTATGATTCTCGTAACAAAGTTTACCATCAGTAGCATTTGATAACATCCACAGTGTTGTATAACCATCAGTTCTGTCTGGCTCCAGAAGACATTTCCATCACTCTAAAAGAAAACATTGTGTCTGTCCATAAAGCAGTTACTTCCTCTCCCCGACACCTTGCAGTCCCTGCTGTCTGCTTTTTTGGTCCCTGTGGATTCACCTGTTCTGGATGTTTCCTATAAATGGAATCATGCAACTTGAGGCCTTTTGTGTTTAACTTCTTTCACTTAGCAAAACATTCAGGGTTCATCCAGGTTATGGCATGTATCGCTACTTCATTCCTTCTTATGCCTGCATAATATTCCGTTGTATGGACACACCGTGTTTAGTCATTCATCAGCCGATGAACATTTGGGCTGTTTCTACTTTTAGGCTATTGGAATGCCAGGTACTATTTTAAGTGCTTTATGTGAGTATTCTATTTTGTTTTTTTATTTGTCTGCTTGTTTTTGAGATGAGTTTTGCTCTTGTTGCCCAGGCTGGAGTGCAACGGCGAGATTTTGGCTCACTGCAACCTCCGTCTCCCGGGTTCAAGCAGTTCTCCTGCCTCAACCTCCCGAGTAACTGGGATTACAGGTATACACTGCCACCCACACTCAGCTAATTTTGTACAAGCTTTCTCCATATTGGTCAGGCTGGTCTTGAACTCCCGACCTCTGGTGATCTGCCTGCCTCAGCCTCCCAAAGTGCTGGGATTACAGGCATGAGCCACCGTGGACATCACCACCTCATATTATATATGTATTCTCTTTCTCCCCTTCTAGAATGTAAGCTCAGTGAGAAGAGGGATGGGCTTTGTATTGTTCGTTATTGTGCCCCAGTTCCTGGAATAATGCCTCTTAAATAAGCACTTCATAAATATTTGAATGAAAGATTATTTTGCAGATGAGTAGTCCGAGGTTTAAAAAAATATTTTTTTAATACCCTAACGGCCGCACACAGTGTTAGCTCAAAGGCTTTTTCCCATGTGGTGTCCTCATCTTCCTCATCTTATATATATTTTGCTTTGCTTTGTTTTTTATACTTTTGCATTTCATCATCTTTAGTTCCATGTCAAGTCCTGTTTACCCAAAGTTTGGGAGCCTGATTTCTGTCATCCAGCATAGCTGCTGTCCTACCCAGGGATCTGTGTATTTGATCAGCAAGTAGCCACACCTATAGAGATAAAAGCTAGTGACAAAAGCTGAAATAAACAGTACAAAGACACATTCCTTCTTTCAGATAGACTACTGATGGGGGGGAAAAAAGTAGCAAATAAAACAGGAACTGCCCATCTACAAAAGCAATTTAAAAATGTAGACGAGGCCGGGTGCAGTGGTTCACACCTGTAATCCTAGCACTTTGGGAGCCCAAAGTGGGTGGATCACTCGAGGTCGGAAGTTCGAAACAAGCCTGGCCATCATGGTGAAACACTGTCTGTACTCAAAATGCAAAAATTAGCCAGGCCTGGTGGTGTGCACCTGTAATCCCAGCTACTCAGGAGGCTGAGGCAGGAGAATTGCTTGAACCTGGGAAGTGAAGGTTGCAGTGAGCCAATATCATGCCACTGCAATCCAGCCTGGGGAACAGAGTAAGACTCCATCTCAAATAAATAAATAAATAGCAAAAATAAAAAATGTAGACAAGCTTTACGAAGTGGCAGTATTGTAGCCAATGAGGTTTATCTGAGGCATGATTATTGCTAATTGAAAAATGTAGACAAGATGAATTTGCATCAACCATGTAGTGCTGCATTCCTTAAAAAGTTGATATAGGCTGGGCATGTAGCTCATGCCTGTAGTCCCAGCACTGTGGGAGGCCGAGATGGATGGATCACCTGAGGTCAGGAGTTCAAAACCAGCCTGGCCAACATGGTGAAACCCCATCACTACTAAAATACAAAAAAATAACCAGGCGTGGTGACAGTTGCCTCTAATGCCAGCAACTTGGGAGGCTGAGTCAGGAGGATTGCTTGAACCTGGGAGGCGGAGGTTGCAGTCAGCTGAGAGCATGCCATTTCACTCCAGCCTGGGCTAAAGAGCAGGTCTCCATAAAAAAAATAAATAAATTTTTAAAAATTGATATAGGATTAGGATATGTGAATATTTTATAATTTAGAACTTTACCCAAAGTACTGTTTTAGAAGTGGGTTTCACTCTGGGGAAAATTTACAAATCAGTTTCAGTAGGGGAGATCTCATGGAAGGGAGGAAGGGAGTGGAGAGATGGAGGAACGGAAGAAGGGAGGAAAGGAGAGAAGAAGAAATCAGTATCAGTCCTAGTAATATTGAGAGATAGAGAGAATATAAGACTAACGCAGAAAGTGAATTATATTTAGTGATTCAGTGGCCATTAAGGGAAACAGGTTCAGTCACTCTTTGAATGAATATAAAGTGATTACTGGATGCCAGGAGCTGTTCTAGGCACTGGAGTCCAAATTTCAAAAGGCCTAGGTTCTGTCAGGAAGAGGAAGTTTGCAGTCTAGCGTTAGGGGAGAAACGAGTTTTAGCTAGGGGAAGCAAACCGGAAGGCCAGACCTCAAATGAGCTATTTTTTCTGACTGAAGCCATTTTTGGAAGAATTGGAAGGACAGATGGTTAGAGGCAGGAATGGAAATGGAAGGCATATGTAGCCTTGCCACTGGAAAGCTCTACAAAGCCACAGAGGTCCTGATCTAGGGTGGTTTGGAGCAATTCCCAGCCCAAGCCTGCACATCTAAATGCAAGAGTGCTTGGAGTTGACTCTCAAGTAGGCAAGACTCAGAAGAAACCAGTGGATTCCCTTTCTAGGATCAAGGAGCTGGGGAGCCCCAATCTAGATCTAAACTATAACCATGATATGAAGGGAAATGACAAAATTAAGTTGTAGGTCATACCCGGGGATATTAAGAAGACTTCCTGCAGTCACTACATAGACTTAATCAGCCTGGAGTCAATCAGAAGCTAAGGAAGTGACGCTCAGCAGGCAGTTACAGTGTTGCGTAGAATACAAACAGCAAGCCTTTCTCATTGTGCCCCTAAATCTAGGACTTGAAGACAGAAAGACAAACAGAATGTATTAAATGTTTAAAACACCAGGCATTACTATTACGCTTTTTGGTTTTTGAGACCGAGTCTCGCTCTGTCACCCAGGCTGGAATGCAGTGGCCCAATCTTGGCTCACTGCAACCTCCACCTCCCAGGTTCAAGCAATTATCTTGCCTCAGCCTCCTGAGTAGCTGGGATTACAGGCACCTGCCACCACGCCCAGCTAGTTTTTGTATTTTTAGTAGAGATGGTGTTTCACCGTGTTGGCCCGGCTGGTCTGGTAATCCTAACCTCAGGTGATCCACCAACCTTAACCTCCCAAAGTGCGGGGATTACAGGCGTGAGCCACCGCGCCTGGCACTATTATGCTTTCTGTGCGTGAAGAGCACTATCAAAAAGTTCTGGAGTTCCTGATGCTGAAGTGTTTGCAAGCTCTGTGGAAAAGAGAGGAGGGAAAAAGTTGCAGGTAATCAGAGACTTGCCTCAGAAGCAACATTGGAAACTCCAGGTTTGCTTCTATTATGTTTTAGGGGTTCGGCATATTTTGTATCACAGAATAGAGTTAATGCCTTGGTGAAGGACAGGCTGTATCTTCTCTCCCCTACATCAACTACGTGGTTGATGTCACACAAATACAGAGACATGGATATTAAAACCCAGGGAATTGAGATAAACCAACAAACCAAAAACATTACCCAAGATTTAGCTTTTCAACTCAGGCAAAACCATGTCAACTGGTAATGATCAAAGAATCATAGTGTCTGAGTTAGAAGGCCACCTCGCATCCAGAGAGGAGATGGTTTCATCAAGGGACAACTCTGTGATTAATTTTTCTTTCTTTCTTTCTTCTTCTTTTTTTTTTTTTTTGAGATGAAGTCGTGCTCTGTCATCCAGGCTGGAATGCAATGGTGCCATCTTGGCTCACTGCAACCTCCGCCTCCCGGGTTCAAGCAATTCTTCTGCTTCAGCCTCCTGAGGAGCTGGGATTACAGGCGCATGCCACCATGCCCAGCTAATTTTTGTATTTTTAGTAGAGATGGGGTTTCACCTTGTTGGTCAGACTGGTCCCAAACTCCTGACCTTGTGATCCACCTGCCTTGGCCTCCCGAAGTGCTAGGATTACAGGTGTGAGCCATCGCGCCCGGCCTAATTTTTCTTTTGCCAAGAACAGTCTCCAGATTCTTAGTCCAATGTTTTTTCTGCTGTGTCTATAAGGTCTCTTAGTTCCCTACTGAGATATGCACATCAGAAACCTGCCTATTTCCAGTCTCATCTCTGGAACCATAGGCTGGCTGTCATGATTAATTAATTATTTTTGAATTAACATGAACTTCTGGGAGATCCCCTGTTTATATTCTCTACCAGCCCTGTAATTACTTCTACTCTTCCAAATCGTGTTTCATGGGTGCATGGCGGTCATTATACTCTTAGCCTATGGCACAATAGCAAATGGGAGAGATGATACCCCTAAGAAGCATGAGTTTGGAAAGACTTCTCAGGGTTTCTTCTGTCTTTTGTATTGGATTAAAATGGATTTGCTTATTCAGATGGAGGAAGAGTCAAATTGGCAGCAGCTCCTAAACTGGGTGCTCTATTTCCTACTTCTCTTTCTGTATAGACCACTTAGACTTCTCTTTCCGTATAGACCACTTTTCAGCTTCAGAAGCCTTTAAGACACTTTTTTCTGCATAATCAAAGTCAGGGGCATTTGCCTCTGCTGAAGCCTAAATTATAGTGTTTATCTTATGCCTGAATAGCCCTTAGCATTGTAGAAGGCTTTACAATTTGCAAAGTATTTTCATATGCCTATCTTTTCGTCTAAAGTCATTTGTAAACTGACGGCAACAGCTGCAGAAGTAACTGATCAATCTGAAAATGATGGAACCGTATGTGGCCAGTGCTGCAAATGGAGGAGGAAAAGAATTTAGCTCTGAGCCACACTCTGGAATCCCAAGGGGCAAAAAAGAGTATTGCAGTTCCACAGGAGAGAGCTGAAATAGTGATGTCAGTGAATAAAAACTTAAACATGCCAACAAAAAGACTGTGTTTAAATGAATAGGAGAGGAGAGAGAGAGAGAGAGTGTGTGTGTGTGTGTGTGTGTGTGTGTCTGTGTTTGTGTTCAGAAATGGGAGGAAGCAGAAGGAGACCTAAGATGTTTAAAAAGAGCCACAAGCTAAATTCTGTACTTGGCAAGAAACCAAAGAATGAGTGTTCCTTTACTCAAAAAGGAACTGCCCTCACCATTGACTGAGAGTTGGGGTATCCTGTCAGGGAGTAGAGTGAGTGCTGTAGAACAGGGCAAGCATGGAGTATAACGAAGTGCAGAGAAGGTAGAAACTGTAGAAGCAATTCCCATACCTGGTTCTGAGAAAGAGGTAATCCAGCAAGTAGGAAACAAACTTAGTGGTAAGTACAGAAAAAAGAATTGGATGAGACTTTTTTTTTTTAGAGACAGGTTTCACCATGTTGGCCAGGCTGGTCTCGAACTCCTGACCTCAGGTGATCCACCCGCCTCGGCCTCCCAAAGTGCTCATGAGCCAGCACGCCTGGCCTGGATGGAACTTTTGCTTCCATCAGTATGGCAGATTAGATAGCCAGGATTCAGAATGAACCATTAAAAACATAAAGAAAAAAAAAAAGAGAGTATACCAAGAAGTCCCCTGTTACAGAACATCTAGATTCAACCAAAAACATAATTTTATTTTGTTTTCCCAAAGGACCAGAAGAACAGCAACAATATATATATATGAGCTGAAAATAAAGGTTGAGATGCACACACATGAAAAAGATAGGTACACCTAAGGACAGATGCCAATTTTCATGCCAGTATTTTGTTGGAATTGAGAAATAGTTTTGGGCCAACAAAGAAAGATGGAAGAACTGATCCTAAGACTCCCAAATTTGGCCTGAAAAATTGGAAGAAGGCTCTAGTGCTCTCAGGTTATAATCATGTTCCGGGCTTTCGGCAAAAGCAAACATAAAGCCTCTCTAGACAAGGTATCCTTAATGTGGTACCACAGATAAGATCTACCAACTATGAGCTCACAATCAAAGATCACCAAATGCGTAAGGAAACAAACCATCATTAATAGCGGAGGCTGCACACATCAAATTTAGACCTCAAAGAATTCAAGTAATGGAACTATCAGATACAAGATATGAAATGAATATATATAAAAGGCTTAAAGAAATAAAAGATGATATCACAAAAATGGATGAGCAACAAGAGATGATCATAACCTGCCATATAGATTAGAAAGAGAATTTTTTATCTGCTAGAAATTGAAAATACAAACTTTTTTTTTCTTTTAAGGCAAGCTCTCACCTTGTCTCTCAGGCTGGAGTGCAGTGGCGTGATCATGGCTCACTGCAGCCTCAAACACCCAGCCTTGAGTGATCCTCCTGCCTCAGCCTCCCAAGTAGCTGGGACTTGGCACACCACCATGCCCAACTGATTTATTATTATTATTATTATTATTATTAGAGATGAGGTCACCCTGTTTTCCAGGCTGGTAAATACAACTATTGGGCAGGGTGCAGTGGCTTATGCCTATAATCTCAGCACTTTGGGAAGCTGAGGCAGGTAGATTGCTGGAGCTCAGAAGTTGGAGGCCAGCCTGGACAACATGTTGAAACTACAAAAAAATACAAAAATTACTTGGGCGTGGTGACACCTGACTGTGGTCTCAGCTACTCGGAAGATTGAGGTGAGAGAATCGCTTGAGCCCAGGGAGGTCAAGGCTGCAGTGAGCCATATCACACCACTGCACTCCGACCCTGGTAACAGAGTGAAACCCTGTCCCAAACAAAAGCAAAACAAAATAGCAAAACCCAATTATTGAAAGAAAAGGAAAATAAAGCAATTGATGCATAAATTAACAGAGTAGATATAGCTAAAGATATAATAAACTGGGAAATAAATCTGACAAAATTACGTAGCATAGAGAGAAAAGAATATGGAAAATAAAATGAAATGTTAAAAGATATGGATCATGGCTTAGATGTTTTTTTCTGTAAAAAACCAGATAATAAATATTTTAGGCATTTTGGGCCATAAGATCTGTCAAAACTACTCAACTGTGCCTCTGTAGCATGAAAGCAGTTATACACCATGTGTAAATAAATGGGCATGACTGTGTTTCAATGAAACTTTATTTATGGAAGCCAAAATTTTATTTTCATTTAGTTTTCACTTGTCATGAAGTAATATTCTTTTGATTTTGTTCAACCATTTTAAAAAATTCTTTTTTTTTTTCTGTTTTTTTTTTTGTTTTTGAGACAGAGTTTCACTCTTGTTGCCCAGGCTGGAGTGCAGTAGCACAATCTTGGCTCACTGCAACCTCCACCTCCTGGGTTCAAGCAATTCTCCTGCCTCAGCCTCCCAAGTAGCTGAGATTACAGATGCCTGCCACTACACCCGGCTAATTTTTTGTATTTTTAGTAGAGACAGGGTTTCACCATGTTGGCTAGGCTGGTCTCGAACTCCTGACCTCAGGTGATTCACCCGCCTCGGCCTCCCAAAGTGCTGGGATTACAGGCAGAAGCCAGCACGCCCAGCCTGAAAAATATTTTAAAATCATGAGTTGTACAAAAACAGGTGGTAAACAGTTTCCAGTCTGTGATGGTTTGAATAGTTATCCCTATCCAAAACTCACGTTGAAATGTAATCACCAATGTGGTAGCATTGAGATATGGGGACTTTAAGAGGTGATTAGATCTTGAGGGTTCTGCCCTCACTGAATGGATGAATCCATTCATGGCTTAATGGATTAATGGGTTTATGGATTAATAGATTACCATGGGAGCAGGACTGGTGGTGTTTTAAGAAGAGGAAGAGAGACCTGAGATAGTGTGCTCAGCCACCTTCCCATTTGATGCCCTGTGCCACCTGGGAACTCTTCAGAGAGTCTCCAGCAGCAAGAAGGCCCTGACAAGATGCAGCTCCTTGACCTCAGACTTCCTAACCTCCAGAACAGTAAGAAATGATTTCCTTTTCTTTATTCTTTATGAATTGCCTGGTTTCAGGTATTCTAAGCAACAGAAAGCGACCAAGACAGACAAGTGGTGCCAAGGAGTGGGTTGTTGTTGATATCAAATATCTGAATATGCAGGAGCAACTCTGGACCTAGGTAATGAGCAGAGACTACTTGGTCACTTTTAACTGCTTACATGAAGCGGTGAGAAGGAAAACATGACTTAAAGGCAGAATTTACTATCAAAAGGCAAGTAAGGCAGAAAAACTTGGAAAACTCAGCCTGACCAGGTAAAGAGTGAAAAAACATGTTTGGGACAGAAAACCAAGAGTGTGGCCCAGTGATTTTTTTCCAAGGAAGTTAGTACAGAAAGGAGATCATCAAGAGAATGGGAGAAAAGACCTTGAAGGCATTTCAAGAGATCTTGAAGGTTGTTCCTCCCCTACAGACACAGGGACCCAGGAGAGCAGAATGGTTTCTAGGGACAGACAGATATCTTCATTCCTATGTTCATTGCAGCACTATTTACAATAGCCAAGATGAGGAAGCAACCTAAATTTCTACCAATTAATGAATGGATAAAGAAAATATGGTATATATACATGCAATGAATTTTTTTTTTTTTTTTTTAAGACAGATTCTCACTTTGTAGCCCAGGCTGAAGTGCTATGGTGCCATCTCAGCTCACTGCAACCTCTGCTTCCTGGGTTGAAGCGATTCTTCTGCCTTAGCCACCCAAGCAGCTGGGACTACAAGCGTGAACCACCACGCCTGGCTAATTTTTGTATCTTTAGTAGAGATGGGATTTCACCATGTTGGCCAGGCTGGTCTCCAACTCCTGTCCTCAACTGATCCTCCTGCCTCGGCCTCCTAAAGTGCTGGGATTATAGGCGTGCATACAATGAAATATTATTGAGCCTTAAAAATAAGAAAGAAATCTAAGCTGGTCCAAGTGCAGTGATGATGTTTCCAACTAATTGGTCACAGCCAGTCACAAATTTCTTTGTTTCTTCTCCCACTCTCAGTGCTTCACTTGACTACCCTTAAAAAAGCATTGTTTAGAATTCTGCCCTATGTGACAACATGGATGAACCTTGGGGACGTAATTCTAAACAAAATAAGCCAGTTACAGAAAGACTGCATAACTCGATTTACATGAGTGTCTAAAACAATGAAACACATGGGGGTAAAGAGTAGAGTAGTGGTTTCCAGGAGGTAGGGAAGGGAGAGATGCGAAGTAGCTAGTCAACAGGTCTAAAGTTTCAGTTATACAAGATTATTAAGTTCTGCTATTCAACACTGTGCCTATAGTTTACGATATGGTGTTGCACACTTATGAATTTATTAAGAGGGGTAGACCCATGTTAAGTGTTCTTACCACAATAGAATTTTTTTTTTTTTTTTTAAAGACGAGGGTTCACCATATTGGTCAGGCTGGTCTCGAACTCCTGACCTCAGGTGATCCACCCACCTCAGCCTCCCAAAGTGCTGGGATTACAGGCGTGAGCCACCGCGCCCGGCTAGAATTTTTTTTTTGAGACAGAATCTCACTTTGTCGCCAGGCGCCAGGCTGGAGTGCAGTGGCGCGATCTTGGCTCACTGCAACCTCTGCCTCCTCGGTTCAAGCAATTCTCCTGCCTCAGCCTCCCGAGTAGCTGGGACTACAGGCGCACCACAATAAAATTTTTTTAAAAGTAAGGGGATGGAGAAAGCTATACTATGTGAACACTAATCAAAAGAAAGCTGGAGGAACTGTGTTAATTTCAGACAAAGCAACTACAGAGTAAGTTAAATTATCAGAGATAAGGAGGGACATTACATCATGATAAAGGGGTCAATTTTCCAAGAAGACATAACAATCCTTAATGTGTATGCACCCTAAAAACCTGGTGTCAAAATACATGAGGCAAAAAATTTATACAATTATAAGGAGAAACAGACAAATCCACTATTACAATTGGAAGACTTTAACACCCCTCAATTAGTAATTAACAGACCTAGGCCAGGTGAGGTAGCTCACGCCTATAATCCTAGCACTTTGAGAGGCCAAGGCAGGTGGATCACTTGAGGTCAGTAGTTTGAGACCAGCCTGGTCAACATGGTAAAACCTTATCTCTGCTAAAAATACAAAAAATTAGCCTGGTGTGGTGTTGCGTGCCTGTGATCTCAACTACTCGAGAGGCTGAGGCAGGAGAATCGCTTGAACCCAGGAGGCAGAGGTTGCAGTGAGCCAAGATTATGCCACTGCACTCCAGCCTGGGTGACAGAGTGAGACTCTGTCTCAAAAAAAGTATTGACAGGCCTATTAAGCAGAAAGTCAGCAAGGACATAGTTGAACTGAATCAATCAACTAAGTCTAATTGACATCTATAGAATACTTCATACAACAGCAGAATACACATTCTTCTCAAACTAACATGGAACATTCACCAAGACAAATCACTTTCTGGATCACAAAACACACCTTAACAAATATGAAAGAATAGAAGTCATACAAAGTATGTTCTTAGACCACAATAGAAATAAACTAGAAATCAGTGACAGAAAGATACCTGGAAAATTCCCAAAACAGACTTCTAAATAACACACGGATCAGAGAAGTCTCAAGAGAAATTTTAAAATATTTTAAACTAAATGAAAATGAAAATACAACTTGCTGACATTTATGAGATGCAGTGGAAGCCCTGCTTAGAGTATTGTATGCATATATTAGAGAAGAAAAGAGATCTAAAAATCAATCATCACGCCTGTAATCCCTAGCACTTTGGGAGGCTGAGGCGGGTGGATCATGATGTCAGGAGTTCGAGACCAGCCTGACCAACATGGAGAAACCCCATCTCTACTAAAAATACAAAAATTTTCTGGGCATGGTGGCACACGCCTATAATCCCAGCTACTCAGGAGGTTGAGGCAGGAGAATCGCTTGAACCCGGGAGGTGGAGGTTGCAGTGAGCCGAGATCACGCCACTGCACTCCAGCCTGGGTGACAGAGTGAGACTCCATTTCAAAAAAAAAGGAAAAAAAAAAGCAATCATCTAAGCTTCCACCTTAGGAAACTAGAAAAACAGCAAATTAAATCCAGAGTAAGCAGAAGAAAAGCACTAATGAAAATTAGAACAGAAATCAATGACATTGGAAACAGGAACTCAGTAGAGAAAATCAGTAAAACCCAAAGCTGGTTTATTGAAAAGACCAATAAAACTAATAAACTCTTAGCCAGGTTAACTAAAAAAGGGGGAGAAAAGAAAAATTGCTAATAGAAATGAAAGAAAGGCCATCACTACAGATCTCATGGACATTAAAAACCTAATAAAGGAATATTACTGACAACTCAGTGGCCACAAATTTGGTAACTTAGATGAAATGCACCAGTTTCTTTATGACACAATCAACCAAAACTTATACAAGAGAAATAGATTATGTGCATAAACGTGTATCTATTAAAGATGTTGAATCATTTGTCAGTAATCACCCGCAACGGAAAGCACATTGGATTGACACAAATGAATTGACTGTAAAATTCTGCCAAACATTTAAGGGAGAAATTATACCAATTGCCTATAATGTTTTCCAGAAAATGAAGCGGAGTGAAAACTTTGCAACTTATTCTGTGAAGCCAGCATTATCCTAACATCAAAATCAGACAAAGAAACTACAAGAATGGAAAACTACAAATATTTTTTGTGAATATAGATCCTCAACAAAATATTAGCTAACAAAACGCAACAATCTATAAAAAGAATATACACCATGACTGAATGGAATTTAGTCCAGTTATGCAAGGCTGGTTCAACGCTCAAAAACCAATTAACGTAATTCATCATATCAACAGGCCAAAGAAGGAAAACCGTATAATCTGATCAATAGATGCAGAAATAACATTTTGTACAATCTAACACTCATTCATGATGAAAACTTTCACAAACTAGAAATAGAAAGGAACTTCCTCAACTTAATAAAGAACATCTATAGAAACCCTGTAGCTAACATTAGACTTAATGGTGAGACATTAGATGCTTTCCTCCTAAAAGTGGGAACATGACAAAGATATTCCTTCTCACCTGTTTTATTCAACAGCATACTGGAAGTTTTAACTAATGCAATAAGAAAAGGAAAGTAAATAAAATGTATATTGATTTGGAAGGAAGAAATAAAACTGTGTTTGCAGATTGATATGACTATGTAGAAAATTTCAAATCATCAACAAAATTCCTCCTATAATTTAAGTGATTATAGCAATGCTGCTGGATACAAGGTTAATATACAACATAAATTGTATTTCTATATACCAGAAATGAACAATTGGAATTTGAAATGTAAAACACAGCATTATTTATGTTAGCATCAAAAAAGAGAAATACTTAGGTATAAATCTAACAAAACATGTACAAGCTCTACATGAGTAAAACTATAAACTTTTCATGAAAGAAATCCAAGATCTGGATAAATGGAGAAATAGTCCATGTTCATGGATAGAAAAATTTAATATTTTGAAGATGTCAGTTTTTCCCAAGTTGATCTACGGATTCAACTCAATCCCAGTCAAAATCCCAGCAAGTTAGTTTTTGTATAGAGAGACAGAAGACCCAGAATAGCCAACATGAATAGTGAAATAGAAGAACAAAGATAGAGGACTGACACTCTCCAGCTTGAAGACTTATTCTAATGTTACAGTGATCGAAACAGTATGACACTGGTGAACGAATAGACAGATACATCTGTGGACTAGACCCACAAATATATAGCCAACTGATCTTTGATACAGGAACAAACACAATTCAATGGAGAAAGGAGAGTTTTTTCACTGAATGGTGCTGGAATGACTAGATATCCACATGCAACAAAATAAATCTTGACAGTCTTTCACAAAAATTAACTCAGAATGGATCATAGGCCTAAATATAACATGTAAATCTATAAAACTTCTAGAAGATAACAAAGAAGAAAATCTAGGTGACCTTGAGTTTGCTGATAACTTTTGAGACACACTACCAAAAGAATTAGCTATGAAAAAAAAATTGGTAAGTTGGAAATACACAGTAGTATTGTTGCCTTGTTCTTCAATTAGGCAGTGAATTCACAGATATTCATTTTATTGTTTTTTTTTTTTTTTTTTTTTTTTTTTTTTTTTGAGATGGAGTCTTGCTCTGTCACCAGGCTGGAGTGCAGTGGCGCAATCTCGGCTCACTGCAATCTCCACCTCCTGGGTTCAAGCGATTGTTCCGCCTCAGCCTCCCGAGTAGCTAGGACCACAGGCGTGTGCCACCACGCCCGGCAAATTTTTTTGTATTTTTAGAACAGACAGGGTTTCACTGTGTTGGCCAGGATGGTCTCGATCTCTTGACCTTGTGATCTGCCCGCCTTGGCCTCCCAAAGTGCTGGGATTACAGGTGTGAGCCACCACGCCCGGCCCCATTTTATTGTTAAGCATCACAATGTACATTTCTCACATATACAGTTTTTGTATGTAAAATTATTACAAAATTAAAAATAATGTTTTAAAGGTTAGATCCCAAAATTTCAGAAGGATAAAAGTAGGTGATTGACAAGTTCTTTAACAACCAACTGGCCTTAGAGGGCCAAATGTGATGTTTCATTGCCCGATGTACAGCTAATCTAATTATGGTGGAGATCTAAATTAGTTATAGAAGAACACACACCGTGGATTGAGTTAATCTTTTTGTCTTGCCGTGAACGGTTCCAATAAAAGAGATAAAAATGGGCTGGGTGCAGTGGCTCATGCCTGTAATTCCAGCACTTTGGGAGGCCAAGGTGGGTGGATGACTGGAGGTCAGGAGTTTGAGACCACCCTGGCCAAAATGGCGGAATCTCATCTCTACTAAAAATACAAAAATTAGCCGGGCACGGTGGCTCACACCTGTAATCCCAGCACTTTGGGAGGCCAAGCCTGGAGGATCACTAGAGGTCAGGAGTTCAAGACCAGCCTGACCAACACAGTGAGACCTTGTCTCTACTAAAATTACAAAACTTAGCTGGGTGTGGTGGCACACACCTATAATCCCAGCTACTTGGGAGGCTGAGGCAGAAGAATTGCTTGAACCCGGGAGGCAAAGATTGCAGTGAGCTGAGATCACGCCATTGCACTCCAGCCTGGGCAACAGAGCAAGACTCCATCTCAAAAAAAAAAAAAAGGAAAAAGAAAAGGAAAAAAGAGGGAGATAAATATAGAGAATTGAGTTAAATTAAGAGAAAGGCAAAACTTTTAAGTTCTTCTTTTTAAAATCAATAATTAAATTAAAACTTGGAAGACAAGTAAGGAGACAGAAAAATTTAGAATTTATTGCACCAGGACTACTGAGTGCTTTGCTTAGCTCTTCTTTGAAGGGCCGATATGTACAGATGGCGTCAGGAACTGCCCTTGATAAAAACTGCTTTTCTTCCAGGCCCTTTGTCCAGCTGTTTTCGGTTACCTTCTCTTCAAAAGCCCCAGGCATGACTGGCTCATAGATAGATGCCAACAGGGAAGGCTGGTAATTGCAGGAGAAGCTGAGAAGCAAGAAAGGCTAGTGAGTCTGTGCTATGCTATGGCCCGGCCCCTTTCTTGATAACTTCATGAAAATAGTAGAGAAAAACCTGGCGTTAGAAAGGCCTTCCTGAGCCATTCTTCTTCTTGCCTCTGTCTCACCTTGAAATTTCACTACGTATGTCACATCTTCTCTGCTTTCCCTCGCTTTGTTACTCTCTCAGGTTCATCTGGATACACCTACCCAGCACCAATACCTTTACCTTCCCTGCTCCCCTGTAAGCCTAAATGCCCCCTTGCCACCCTGTGTTAGTATTTGACATCTTAGACCTTATTATTTCAGCTCTGGCTTTCACAGCATGTAGTTGACAATAAAATAATATTCTTATCAACTGTTTTCTCAAAATAGCCACTCAACTCAGCTTAGGATCTTCTTGAGACCCTCTGCTAGTTTTCCTCATTTTTTGTACTTTGGGGGAAGATGTCACGTAATCCACATATATTTTTCATTTTTTAATTATTTAGCTCCTTCAAGAATAATTATAAAAGTATTCATTTCATGGAGAAATTACCAGTTTTTTTCCTGTCATATTTCTTCAGGTGACTATTTGTTATAGCTGAAATACATAGTGCTAACCTTTTAATGAAATTCTATACCATGTATGAAAACTTCTGTTTAGGACTACTACATATATTTTTTAAGACAGTCTTGCTCTGCTGCCCAGGCTGCAGTGCAGTGGCATGATCTGGGCTTGCTGCAGCCTCTACTTCCCAGGTTCAAGCGATCCTCCTGCCTCAGCTTCCCAAGTAGCTGGGAATATAGCGGTGAGCCACCACAACTGACTAATTTTTGTATTTTTAGTAGAAACGGGGTTTCGCCATGTTGGCCAGGTTGGTCTCAAACTCGTGACTTCAAGCGATCCACCCGCCTCAGCCTCCCAAAGTGTTGGGATTACAGGCGTGAGCCTAGCCAGGACTACTATTTTTTTTTTTTTTTTAACAAGGGCAAGGGAGTAACCTGATAACAGAGGTAAAAATGGAGATGGTGCTCTGGCCTCTTCCTTTTGGACATGTACTTTGTAAAGCTGCTGCACTCAAGGACTAGTTCGGGAACACCACATGGACAACATGGAAAGCCTCAACTCATAGTGAATATCCTCTTGCTGCACTTACCAAAACTATACTGGTTACAATGTAATCTCCTACACTTAATTGTATTGAGCTATTATCATTATTATTTTAAGACAGAGTTTCGCTCTTGTCACCCAGGCTGGAGTGCAGCGGTGCAATCTTGGCTCACTGCAACCTCCACTCCCAGGTTCAACTGATTCTCCTGTCTCAGCCTCCCAAGTAGTTAGGATTACAGGCATGCACCACCATGCCCAGCTAATTTTTGCATTTTTAGGAGAGACGGTATTCCACCATGTTGGCCAGGCTGGTCTCAAACTCCTGACCTCAGGTAGTCTACCCGCCTCAGCCTCCCAAAGTGCTAGGATTACAGGCATGAGCCACTTCACCCAGCTATGCCAGCCATTTTTATTGAACAGATTCAGGTGTCATCTCAAAGACCCCCTTCTCCTGGTTCTGTTTTTGCTCTCAGCTCTTCTCTTATTTTGGCCTTGCTTTTCAGCTCTACCACCCCAGAACAAAGGCCCACTTTTAGAAGTCAACATTTTTGAAGATCTGAGGAAAAGAGCATATGTTTTAAGACGGTAAAAGAAGAGCAATTTAAGCTGGTAAAAAAAATGTCTGGAGGTGTTTAACAGCTCAATGTTTTGCAGCAGTGAGCACTTGACTTTCATTATGCTTCGAATGGTAAGAGATTGATGATACATGCTGGGTTTCTTTTAAACCTGTAAACAGGATGGCTGAAATGGAAGGGATGTGGGAATCGTGTCATATGAGGACTTCTGAAAGACTACAAACTGCTCATTTTAGAATCATTAAAAATGAAAGACATTGGTCTTGGCTCTATGAAAAGGAGATCGAGAATTTTGACAAGTGCTTTCTTTATTAACTCACACTCTTCCCATAAAGTCTTGTTAAATAAACTTAAAAACAAATTAGTGAGGCAATTAAGAAATGAAAAATGAGAATAGCTTTGAAGGTAATATGTACACAGGAACGAGGTTAGTGTACAAAATGCATCTGTAAGGTACTGCACATTTCCTAGAAAAGAAACGCTAATTAAAGTCTAACCTCTCTAGATCCAAAAGGAAGAGAGAAATAGGATATATTACATGATTCAGAGTTCATGGGATAAAACAAACGCAGGCTCAGAAGAAGGCTTAACTATTCTTGGTTCTGAGATTCTGAGATCACAGTTCATCTGAGGTCCTTCACAGAGCAACACTGTTTAAATGTAGTAGGCAACAAAAGTAGTTCGATTCCACAAATGTTTGAGTATCTGGATGTTTCAATGAGGGGTGTTTTTGGTTGAGATTAACATTTAAGTCAGTGGATTTTGAGCAAAGCAGACTTCCCTCCCTGATATGAGTGGGTCTCACACAATCAGATGAAGGCCTGAGTAGGACGAAAGACTGACCTTGGAACAGCAGGGAATTCTGCCAGGAGACAGCCCTTGGACTCGAACTGCAGTATCAGCTCTCCACTGGGTCTCCAGTCTGCCAGCCCACCTGAAATATTTGCACTTGCCAGCTCTATAATCTCAGTCTCTCTCTCTCCCTGTCTCTCTCTCTCTCTCTCACACACACACACACACACACACACGTATACTATGGGTTCTGTTGTCTGGAAAACCTGACTAATACAGCATCTGTGTAGTAGAAACCTTTTCAGTGTGTTCTTCTTCTGCTTTCAAACCACAGGGTGAGGCCAGGGCACAGTGGCTCTCGCCTGTAATCCCAGTGCTTTGGGAGGCCAAGAGGCTGGAGGATTACTTGAGGCCAGGAGTTTGAGAGCAGTGACTTGGGCAATGTAGCAAGACCCTATCTCTAAAAACTGTTTATTAATTAGCCTGCCGTGGTGGTTGTGTTGGGGGTAGTCCTAGCAACTTGGGAGGCAGAGGCAGGAGGAGCCCTTATGCCCAGGAGTTTGAGGATGCAGTGAGCTATGAGGACACCACTATACTCAAGCCTGGGTGACAGAGCAAGATCCTGTCCCCCAAAAACACTAAAAACCAAAAAAATACTCTACAGGGTCACAGGAGAGCCCTTGTTATTGCATGACCCTCCCTTCCTAGACTCAACTGACTAAACCCAGTATCATCCCCCGAGATTGGAATTGGGGTTAAGCGATATTAGTGTCTATCTTGAATGAAGGAGATGTAACCATCAGGAGGGCGCCATCTTCCAAGTGAATTGAGTAGCAGAGAAAAGGCCTGGCAGTTAGAGAAGAAGGGGAGCTCAGGAGCTGAGAGAAACAGACGAAGAGAAGAGAGAGCAATGGGTTATTGGGCTTCCTGGAGCCAGCTGCACTCTGGCTCTGGAATTCTCATCACAATAAATCCTTCATTGCTTAACTGGGCTTGAGTTTACTTCTACTACTTGCAGCCAGAAGGTCCCAACGAATGTATCCTGGTGTGTCAGCCCATTTGTGGCCACCAGGAAATCAGAGATTTAAAAAAAAAAACAGGAACAGCAAATAATAATGGATAACATTTATTGAACTTATATGCTATCTATGATTCTATTTTATTCTTTACAATATCTGTGTATATTATATAATTTAATGTTATAAACATTTGGACACATGAATCTTTTATGAGACAGAGCCTCACTTTTGACACCCAGGCTGGAATGCAATGGCTCCATCACAGCTCACTGCACCTTCGACTTCCCAAGCTCAGGGGATGCTCCCACGTCAGCCTCCTGAGTAGCTGGGACTACAGGCACTTGTCAGCATACCAGGCTAGTTTTTCGTATTTTTAATAGAGATGGAGTTTTGCCATGTTGCTCAGGCTGGGCTCAAGCAATCCACTCACCTTGGCCTCCCAAAGTGCTGGGATTATAGACATAAGCCACCTCACCAGACCTTATTTGTCTCTTTTGACAGATGAGAAAACTGAAGTATAGCAATGTCAAATAACTTACCCAAAGCCACAGACACCACCCTTAATAAAGTGTTATTGTTATTATAGCAAATTATTATGATTCTTATAATGTCTACTTTAATCTACTGCATGCCAAAATACCTCAAAACTTATTGTCTTAAACAGAAGTAAACATTTATTTTCTCGGCTGGGCATGGTAGCTCACGCCTGTAATCCCAGCACTTTGGGAGGCCAAGGTGGGTGGATCACGAGGTCAAGAGATCGAGACCATCCTGGTCAACATGGTGAAACCCCGTCTCTACTAAAAATACAAAAAATTAGCCTGGTGTGTTGGTGTGTGCCTGTAATCCCAGCTACTAGGGAGGCTGAGAGGCAGGAGAATCATGTGAACCTGGGAGGTGGAGGTTGCAGTGAGCTGAGATGGTACCATTGCATTCCAGCCTGGGTGACAGAGCGAGACTCTGTCTCACCAAAAAAAAAAACCCAACAAAACAATTATTTTCTCATACAGCTTTTGTAGTCAGGAATTCAGGAGTGGCTTACCTGGGGTGCTTCTGGCTTGAGTATTTCATGAGGTGGCAGTCAGGGTGGCAGCCAAGATCGTGGTTATTTGAAGGCTTGCCTGGGGATGGAGGATTTACTTCAAGCTGGCTCATTCTGGTAGTTGGCAAGTTGTGCTGGTTGTGGGAAGGAAACTCAGCTCCTCCCCATGTGGATTTCTTCATAGGACTACCTGAGCGAGTGTCCTCATGACATGGCCACTGACTTCCCCAGAGCAAATGATTCAAGAGAGAAAATGGCATATAACACTAGAACATCTTTTATGATGCACCCTCAAAAAGCGCAGTGTCATTTCGTTAGTATCCTAATGGTGATACAAGTCTGCCATATTCAGTGTGGGATGGGAATATATAAATACAAAGGTAAGGACCATGGGGTCCTCTTGGACACCGGCTGCCTCATATCCCTTTGTCTGGCTGTGTGGCGTTAAGTCACAGCACCTGTTGACAGTGCGGTCCAGCTCTCAGCTCATCTGACTTAACTCACAGATAGATTTTTAGAGACAAGCATGTACTCCGTACCCTTAAGGGAATCCTCTATTAATATTGTAACTGTCAACCAAGCTTTAGTCATTGTTGAGCATCAGGACTACTGACATTAGAATTCCTGACAAGCTTCTTGAGGGCAGTAAATATCTCTTGCTGGTTAAGGGTATGGCAGACCCAGTGTAGCAGATCTCTGCTACTTCTAAACCTCATGTCATTCCACTCTTACTTCCTTCATACCTTCTGGTCTCACTAGCTTTTCCCCACAACAGAGTCTTTGAATTTGTAGTTCCCTCAGCCTGGAACGCTTTCCCTTGCTTCCTCACACTCCGCCTCCTCCTTGGCTGCCTATTCTTTTCTTCTAGCTATTTTGAAATATACAAAGAATTATTATTATTATTATTTTGAGATGGAGTCTCGCTCTGTTGCCCAGGCTGGAGTGCAGCGGCGCGATCTTGGCTCACTGCAACCTCTGCCTCCCAGGTTCAAGCAATTCTCCTGCCTCAGCCTCCTGAGTAGCTGGGATTACAGGCATGCACCACCATGTCCAGCTAATTTTTGTATTTTTAGTAAAGACGAGATTTCATCATGTTGGTCAGGCTGTTTTTGAACTCCTGATCTTGTGATCTACCCACCTCAGCTTCCCAAAGTGCTGGGATTATAGGTGTGAGCCACCACGCCCCCCACAATGAATTATTTTTAACTATAATTTCCCAGCTGTACTGCTGAATGACAGAAATTATTCCTTCTATTTAACTGTATTTTTTTTTTAGACAGGGTCTCACTCTCTCACCCAGACTGGAGTGCAGTGGCACAATCTTGGTTCACCGCAACCTCTGCCTCCCAGGCTCTCATTGCAAGTGATTCTCCTGCCTCAGCCTCCCAAGTAGCTGGGATTACAGGCGTGTGCCACTACCAACTGGCTGGCTAATTTTTGTATTTATTTTAGAGACAGCTTTCAACATGATGGCTAGGCTGGTCTCGAACTCCTGACCTCAAGTGATCCATCCGCCTCAGCCTCCCGAAGTGCTGGGATTACAGGCTTGAGCCGCTGCGCCCAGCCCTTATTGTATTTTTGTACTACCCATTAACCGGCTTCTCGTCATCCGCTGCAACCCCCTTCCCTTCCCAGCCTCTGGTAACTACCATTCTACTCTCGACCTCCAGAAGACCCACTTTTTTAGCTCTCATATATGAGTGAGAACATTTGTGTTTCCGTGCCTAGCTTATTTCACTCACCATGATGACTATCAGAGCTCCATCTATGTTGCTGCAAATAACAGGATTTCATTCTTTTTAATGGCTAAATAGTATTCCATTTTATATACGTACCGCATCTTCTTTATCCATCCTCTGATCGACACTTAGATTGATTTCATGCCTTGGATATTGGGAAGAGTGGTGCAAGAAACACAGAAGTGTGAATACATGTCTCTTTGAAATACTGATTTCCTTTCTTTTGGATATATACCCAGCAGTAGATCATATGGTAGTTCTGTATTTACTTTTCTGAGGAACCTCCATTCTGTATTCCGTAATGGCTATGCTACTTTACAGAGCACATTTTGTATGCATTATGAATATAATATAAATCTACTTCATTTAATTTATTCTAAGTATGAATTCAGTCTATATTTGAACGTGTCAGGACCTTTTACACAATACTTTATCCGCTCAGGTTCTCATTGTTGACGCTGAAGAATTAAAATCTCCAATATAATTTTGATAGTGCCAATAGCCTGTATTTCTAACAAACACATATTCACTGAGGCTTTGACATTTGAGTCACATTCTTCTCTGCCTAACTTCTACCACTTTCCTAGGTAATCATGCATTCCATTTCTTAGCCTGAGAGCTCCTTCACCTCTATTTCAATTATTACTTTCTTTCAACTGGCCACTCTCCCAGCCACATCCTGGAGCTTGTTACAATTCAGGCCTCCTCTACTTTTGACATCTCACTCTTAGAACGCGTCCTCCTAACCTTCTCCTCATTCCTGTTTCACAAGGCAGCAGATTCGTCTAACCTTCTCCTCCAGCCTCAGCCCTATCCCTTCTTCTAGTTCGGTTTATCCCATTTGGGGTTCTCTTTCTTTTCTTTTTCTTTTTTTTCTCTTTTCTTTTCTTTTTTTTGTTTTTTTGAGATGGGGTCTTGGTCTATGTCACCCAAGCTGGAGTGCAGTGGTGCAGTCATGGCTCACTCTAACCTCGATCTCTCAGGCTTAAGCGATCCTCCTGCCTCAGCCTCCCTAGAAGCTGGGACTACAGGTGTGTGCCACCACACTCGGCTAATTTATTTTTTTTTAATTTTTTTGTAGAGTCAAGGTCTCCATGAGTTTCCAGGCTTATCTTTGACTCCTGGGGGGAAGTAAATCACTTGAGCCTCAGTCTCCCAAAGTGCTGGGATTACAGGCATGAGTGAGTCACCATTCCTGGCTGATTTTCTTTCTTCTCAATCCAACTTCACCTTCATTTCTAGCCACTTCAACTGTGTTTCACTGGTACCCTCAATTGCCTTCCCCCTCCTCTCTTTCTACTCTATCCGCCCTAGAAATTCCCACCCCTGGATTAATACATTCATCTGTCTTCCCTGCTACTATCTCTGGGGAATGCAGAATTAGTAAAGACTCTTGATTGACAACGATAATCCAACTGGAGCTAACTTCAAAAAAATTAACATGAAAATTCAAATTTGTACCCTTAGAGAACCAAGGATCAAGAATGTAGGCTGGCCTGTAAAGGATCAGAATCAGTACTTCTCTCTACAGTTTTCATCTCTGTTTCTCTCTGCCTGACTGCTTCTTCTTCGCTTTTCTCTCTCTCGACAACTTTCTGTTCTCACATAGTAACGTGGAAGCTTCCTAACGTGCAATTCCTGTTAAAGTGATGTCAAAAGTGGTGATACTGGAATCTCTTAGCCTCGATTTCTAATTCATGGGGGAAAGAGCTCTGACTGGCCTGATTTGATGGGAATCTACTCTAGATAGATGAACTAGGGCCAGAAAGGCAGGGCCATGTTTTATAAAATGATAGCTGGGGACTCACAGCTGTTACCATGTACTCCTCCATGAACCTGCTGCCAGGGAGGATACAATATGCTGTACATAAGTACATGTAGAAAGCTACAGGAACTCGGCTGGGCGCGGTGGCTCCCGCCTATAATCCCAGCAATTTGGGAGGCCCAGGCAGGTGGATCACCTGAGGTCAAGAGTTCGAGTCTAGGCTGGCCAAAATGGTGAAACCTTGTATCTACTAATAGCACAAAAAAATTAGCGGGGCATGGTGGTGCACTCCTGTGATCTCAGCTACTTGGGAGGCTGAGACAGAAGGATCACTTGAACCTGGGAGGCAGAGGTTGTAGTGAGCTAAGATCGTGCCATTGTACTCCAGCCTGAGCGACAAGAGCAAAACTCTGTCTCAAAAAAAGAAAAAGAAAGAAAGAAAGTTACAGGAACTCATGAAATCTGTAACTGTAGCCAGAGGACTACCCAGCTCTGATTGAGCTAGTCTTAGTCACATGCCGATTAGCAGAGGCTGAGGTAGTCTGTGCCCATTAGCACAGGTAAGAAGAGTGTTTTCTGAATGAGAAAAAATGACTGTCTGGCACAGTTGCTAGACGATAGATAAGGAACTTGTGAAACTCCCTGGCGATTAATTACCATGTACTTATTGCCAGTTTAATATGTGCAGGGCCAGGCTATGAGCTGAATATATTTTTACTCAGTATGTTCTCATTGCTTTATTTGAAGTTTTAAAAGATCTTAGAATGTTAAAAATACCCAATTCGTTGCTAAATGTAAAGCAATTTTTTTTTCCAAAATCAGATCTAAATGACTTTATTTTGGATTAACCACACCATTGTTTGCCTCCATTAGCTAAGATAATCAGCAATCAATTAAATATATTTCCATATGTCATTTTTCTAATAATACACCATAATTATATGAAAACAAATCGACTTCAGGGAGTCATTTTGCTCCAAGCAAATTCATTTTGGATATGAATTCTGCCCATATTTATACATAACATAATTAAATATATGCTTTGAAAAGAAATGCTGTAACAATTCACTGAGTGCCTTTTTACTAAACATTTTTTCTGTCTCCTTACCAATCATCATTGAGAAATTATAGAGGGCAAATATAAGAACACAACAAAGGATAAGGGGAAAAGCCTTACTTCCTTTATTCTGTTCTGGCTTGCTTTTCCTTTGATCTCTGCTTTTACTTTCCTATTGAATGTAAAACAACCCCCCAAGGAGGCCTTCGAGAAATTTAGAATAAGCAAACAAACCAAATTGAATGCTTCCTTATTCTTCCCCTCCCAGCTGTTGCAATTTAAATCTACCTTTTCTGTAGGTTCAGGGAATAAATTCTCTTGAAACCAGCTGTCACAGAGGTTCTGTTCTGTTCTGTACTCTGACAGTTTCTCACTAGTAAAAACCCTCCTTGGCCTTTGGTATTCTCGCCATTCACTCTCTTTTGTTGTTGTTATTGTTGTTGTTTTTGAGATGGAATCTCACTCTTGCCCAGGCTGGGGCGCAGTGGCTGGATTTTGGCTCACTGCAACCTCTGCCCGCCCCCCCCACCCCCCCCGGGTTCAAGCGATTCTCCTGCCTCATCCTTCTGAGTAGCTGGGATTACAGGCATGCGCACCACGTCCTGCTAAGCTGTGTATTTTTAGTAGAGGTGGGGTTTCACCATGTTGGCCAGGCTGGTCTCGAACTCCGAACCTCAGGTGATCCACCCACCTCAGCCTTCCAAAGTCCTGGCATTATAGGTGTGAGCCAACACACCCAGCCTCACCACTCACTCTCAGAGGGAGTTGCTTTCAGTGGAACTGCAAGTCCCTGAATTTCTTCTACAGATTTATCACTTGTTAGAAAATATTTGGAAAAATATCCAGGGAGCAATGTAGTTAACAAAGAGCATGAAAGACGAAGCCCGAGGTACTGTCCCCAGTTGGGACAGTTAGTAGTATCATGTCAATGTTAATTTCTTCGTGTTGAGAATTGTAATTTGGTTCTATAAAATGTTAGCACCTGGGGAAGGTGGGTGAAGGCTGTGCATGAATTAATTGAAATACTTTTGTCAGTTAAAGAAATCTGAAATTATTTCAAAATGAAAAAGAAAATTTAAAAATTAAAAAACCTGAACTCCTCGCCTGGGCGCGGTGGCTCACGCCTGTAATCCCAGCACTTTGGGAGGCCGAGGTGGGCAGATCACAAGGTCAGGAGATCGAGATCATCCTGGCCAACATGGTGAAACCCTGTCTCTACTAAAAATACAAAAATTAGATGGGTGTGGTGGTGCACACCTGTAATCCCAGCTACTGGGGAGGCTGAGGCAGGAGAATTGCTTGAACCCAGGAGGTGGAGGTTGCAGTGAGCTGAGATCGCGCCACTGCACTCCAGTCTGGCGCAGACCGAGACTCTGTCTCAAAAAAAAACCAAAACAACAACAACAAAAAAAAAAAAAACAAAACCAAAAAAACCAGAACTCCTGATCTCCTCCATTTCTACTCCCAAACCTGCTCCATCTGAAATCTTTTCCATCTTTGTGGATGACCATTTCATTCTTCTTGTCCAGGCCAAAACCTTTAAAGTCATTTTTTATGTCTTTTTTCCCCTCCTACCTCAATTCCATTCTGCAGGACATTTTACGGGCTTTGTCTTCCTACATATCCAGTATCATTCTTGCTGCCTCCCCCGTCGAGGACATTGTCAGTGCTGGCCTGGGTTATTGCAACAGCTTTCTTTTTTCTTTCCTTTTTCTTTCTTTTTGAAATGGAGTCTCGCTCTGTCACCAGGCTAGAGTGCAGTGGCGTGATCTTGGCTCACTGCAACCTCCACTTCCCTGGTTCAAGCGATTCTCCTGCCTCAGCCTCCTGAGTAGCTGGGATTACAGGTACACACAACCATGCCCATCTAATTTTTGTATTTTTAGTAGAGACGGGTTTTCACCATGTTGGCCAGTATGGTCTCGATCTGTTGACCTCGTGATCTGCCCGCCTCGGCCTCCCAAAGTGCTGGGATCACAGGCGTAAGCCTGACCTGCTCTCTTAATACTCACTCACTTAATTCAAACCACTCTGATCTACATTTTTAGAGACAGGGTCTTGCTCTGTCACCCAGGCTGGAGGGCAGTGGTGCAATCATAGCTCACTGCAGCCTTGACCTCCTGGGCTCAAGGGATCCTTCTGCCTCAGCCTCCTGGGAATACAGGCACATACCACCATGCCCAGCTATTTTTTAAATTGTTTGTAGAGGCGGGGTCTTGCTATGTTGCCCAAGCTGGTCATGAACGCCGCTGTTTCTCAAACAGGTCAGGTATGCCCCTACCTGTCGGCTTTTCCACTAGCTGGTCCCTTTTCCTTGAATACGCATTCTTTGGCTCACCCCCGTCATATTTTTCGAGGCTTTACTTAAAGGTCTTTTCTCAATAAGCCTACTCTGACCACCATCTTTAAAAATTGCAAGCCCTGGCCAAGTGCAGTGGCTCATGCTTGTAATCCCAGCACTTTGGGAGGCCAAGACAGGTGGATATGAGGTCAGGAGTTCGAGACCAGCCTGGCCAACATAGTGAAACCTCATCTATACTAAAAATACAAAAAAAAAAAAAAAAAAAAAAAAAGCCAGGCATGGTGGCAGGTGCTTGTGATCCCAACTACTTGGGAGGCTGAGGCAGGAGAACTGTTTGAACCTGGGAGGTGGAGGTTGCAATAAGCCGAGATCACGCCATTGCACTCCAACCTGGGCGACAGTGTGAGACTGTCTCAGGATTAAAAAAAAAAAAAAGAAATTGTAAGCCCTGCTTCTGGTTTTTCTTAATCTGCAGTAATTTTGTGGCCATCTTTATCACCTTTGAATTCACAATACAATCTTCATATAATATTTATTGTGTTTTGGGTATACCTATTAGCATATAAACTCTTAAAAGGAGAGTGATCTTGTCTGTTCTATTTCTTGAGCATTTAGAACAGTACTTGGTATATATACTCAATAAATGCATTATTATATAACTCAGTAAGTTTGCAATGTATGAGTCACATGTTACTGAAAGACAGATAAAACATCACATGTCTCCTACCCACAAATAATTATAAGCAATCAGGGGAGTTAGACAACAGAGGCAAATTATTATTTTTTTAATCCTTAAGAGAATATGTAACAGCAAGAAGTTTAGCCAGGCCTCTTCTAGTTGAAGGTCATAGAAATCCACTCAAATTAGTTTAAGAAAAGAAGAGAAGGATTTACTTGTTAACATAACTGAACACCACACAAAGAAAACTAGCTCCAGGCGTGCTGGGTGTAGGGGCCTTACAATTGTCCTCAGAACTTAGTGATTTCTCCCTTCATCTCTCAACTCTGCTTTCCTCTGAAAGAGCTTTGGGCAGGTGTTCTCCATATGATAGTCCTGGAAGCTTCAGCCTCAGAATTTCACAGCTGACCGACAGCCCCAAATTCACACTGGCCTGGTGTTGGTTACATGTTCTGTGATGTTCTCATTGCTTTGGCCTGGGCTACAGGGCACTTGTACAACCGGCAAAACTCTTGTACTGAGAGTGGGAGAATGAACAGATAAAATTAATTATAGAATTGAACAAAACCTGGCAGGGCATGGTGACCCACACCTGTAATTCCAGGACTTTGGGAGGCCAGGGCAGGCAGATCACTCCATCAGGAGTTTGAGACCAGCCTGGTCAACATGGTGAAACCCTGTCTCTACTAAAAATACAAAAATTAGCTGGGCTTGATGGTGCTTACCTGTAATCCCAGCTACTTGGGAGACTCAGGCAGGAGAATCGCTTGAACCCAGGAGGCAGAGGCTGCAGTGAGCTGAGATCGCACCACTGCACTCCAGCCTGGGTGACAGAGTGAGACTCGGTCTCAAAATAATAGTAATAATAATAATTGAACCAAACTTATCTGTATAAGTTGATAGAATAGATGGTAGTAAGGTTGAGAGACGTGGTTCAAGCCTGAAATCCCAGCACTTTGGGAGGCTGAGGCGGGAGGATCATTTGAGCTAGGAGTACCAGACCAGCCTGGGTAGCATCGAGACCTTGTCTCTACAAAAACCTTAAAACATTAGCTGGGAGTGGTGGTGTGCACACCTATAGTCCCAGCTACTCAACAGGCTGAGGTGGGTGGATTGCTTGAGCTAGGGAGGTCGAGGCTGCAGTGAGCCGTGACAGCACCACTGCACTCCAGTCCGGGTGACAGAGCCAGACCTTGTCTCAAAAAAAAAAAAAAAAAAAAAAAGGTTGTTAGTAGAAGTATAGCACTCTGACCCCTAGTGGTTAAATTATGCAGAGAAAAATTCAGCACTGTCCAAAGATAATAGGAGGTTAATTTATTTCACATCATGTTCCTACATGATCTTTTCATCAGTTTATTTAAGAGCATCATCATTCTTTCCTTTTAGTCTCTACATTGAAGCATCCATCCATTTGGGGCAATTTTTCCTTTCACGTAGATCTAGCATTTCTTTCCCCACCACTCTTCCTCTGCTGTTAACATCTTTCTTCTTGGGTTCATCCAACACCTGAAAAATCTTCCTAAAAAACTGTTTAGTTGGCCAGGCACGTGGCTCAGGCCTGTAATTCCAGCACTTTGGGAGGCAGAGGCAGGAATCACCTGAGGTCAGCAGTTGGAGACCAGCCTGGCCAACTTGGCGAAACCCTATCTACTAAAAACACAAAAATGGGCCGGTGCGGTGGCTCACGCGTATAATCCCAGGATTTTGGGAGGCCGAGGCGAGCAGATCACCTGAGATCAGGAGTTCGAGATCAGCCTGGCCAATGTGGGGAAACCGCATCTCTACTAAAAATACAAATATATATACATATATATCCAGGTGAGGTGGCGGGCGCCTGTAAGCCCAGCTACTCGGTAGGCTGAGGCAGGAGAATCGCTTGAAGCTGAAAGGCAGAGGTTGCAGTGAGCTGAGATTGTACCACTGCTCTCCAACCTGGGTGACAAAGCAAGACTCTTGTCTCAAAAGAAAAAGTTGACGGAAGTATAGCACTCTGACCCCTAGTGGTTGAATTCTGCAGAGACAATTCAGCATTTGTTCAAAGACAATAGATTAATTTATTTCACATCCTGTTCCTATATGATCTTTTTAACAGTTTATTTAAGAACACCAGTGTTCTTCCCTTTTATTCTCTACATCGAAGCATCCATCCATTTTGGGCAATTTTTCCTTTCACATAGATCTAGTATTTCTCTTCCCCCGCTCCCCCACCCCCCACCACCACCATTCTTATGCTGTTACCATCTTTCTTCCTGGGTTCATCCAACACCTGAAAAATCTTCCTAAAAAACTGTCTGGTTGGCCAGGCACGTGGCTCAGTCCTGTAATCCCAGCACTTTGGGAGGCTGAGGAGGGCGGGTCACCTGAGGTCAGGAGTTCGAGACCAGCCTGGCCAATGTGGCGAAACCCCGTCTCTACTAAAAATACGAAAATGGGCCGGGTGAGGTGGTGTGCACCTATAAAAAAAAATTAAGAGCAGTTAATACTCATATTTTTCACTTTGGTTATATATACATAGCTTATACATATAAGTCTGTTTTAACTCTCATTCTACTACATTTACCTAATGTTCTACATAGAAAGTTTCATGTAAATTGTTTATCATTTTTCAAGAGTGAATTAAGCACATGAATAGTTTCTCACGAAAAAGGATATTGATTTGTACAGATGTGTAAGCGTAATGGCTACTTGCTCAGATCATAAACTAAATCTAAAACATGTGTTCCAGTAGGGCTGGTGGCTCATGCTTGTAATCACAGCGCTTTGGGAGGCTGAGGTAGAGGACTGCATGAGGCCAGGAATTCAAGACCAGTCTGGGCATCACAGTGAGACATTGTTGATACAAAAAATTTTTAAAAATTAGTCGAGTGTGGTGGCATGCACCTGTAGTCCCAGCTACTTGGGAGTCAGAGGTGGGAGGACTGCTTGAGCCCAGGAGTTCAAGGTTCCAGCGAGCTGTGACGGTGCCACTGTTCTCCAGCCTGGGTGACACAGTGAGACCCTGTCTCCAAAAAAGATAATAGTTTTAAAAGCCCTAAGGCGCCGCCCCGGGCGGGGGGCGGCGGGGGGGGGGGGCGGGGGGCCCGCAAAAAAGGGGCCGGCCCCGGTGGGCGGGGGGGCGGCCCGGGGGCGCCGCGCGGCGCCGCCGGCGGTGGCGGGGGGGGGGGGGGGGGGGGGGCGGGGGGGGGGGGGGGGGGGGGGGGGGGGAAAAAGTTCCCAATTTTTTATTTTTATTTATTTTTGAGAGGCGGCCTCATTCTGTTGCCTGGGCTGGAGGGCAGTGGTGTGATTTTGACTCACCGCAACCTCGACCTCCTGAGCTCAAGTGATTCTCCCACGTCAGCCTCCCAAGTAGCTGGTACCGCCATGTCTGGCTAATTTTTTGATTATTTTGTAGAGATAGGGTCTTGCCATGTTGCCCAGGGTGGTCTCAAACTCCTGGGCTCAACCGATCCGCCAGCCTCCTCCTCCCAAAGTGCTAGGATTACAGGCATGAGTCACCGTGCCTGGCCCCAGATTTTTATAATTTTTGTATTTTATTCTTGATTTCTTGATTAGTCACTGAGAGAGAGGGTAAGGATTGTCTAACTTCTCTGTTGTCCATATTTTCTCTTCAATTTTTACTGTCAAGACCAGTATAAAATATTGAATCAACCGCTCTGAAAGCGAACAGATTTTATTCCACTTTTCCTTAATCCCTTTTTTCTCTCCAATGTTTTTTATCTATTTGAAATTTTACATTATTGTTGCTTTCTTCTGAAATATTCAAATAGAGTTGTTAAAACTACTGATGTCAGACTGTATAAGCTTCAGTTTTCTTCTCTGTTAAAAAAGATAACAAGATAATAATAGACCTCCTCATTTATAGGGTTACTTACAGGGCTATTTGTGGTTATTGGCACACATTTATAAGTGCTTGAAAAAAATCTTAGCTTTATTATTATTTTATGGATTCACTTGCATTTTTAGTGTTCTTGGTGTACACCAATTGGTTTACTACCAAATATTTATAAAGCATTTATTGTTATAATGTTGGCTAAAAAAGCAATAACAAAGTAGGATGATGTATATTTATGAAGCTTAAATTTAAGAAACAAAGCATAAATACACATGTATCTGTGTTTGAGACAGAGTTTCACTTTTGTTGCCCAGGCTGGAGTGCAATGGTGGATCTCAGCTCACTGCCACCTCCACCTCCCGGGTTCAAGTGATTCTCCTGCTTCAGCCTCCCAAGTAACTGGGATTATAGACATGAGCCACCTCACCCAGCTAATTCTGTATTTTTAGTAGAGATGGGGTTTCACCATGTTGGTCAGGGTGGTCTCAAACTCCTGACCTCAGGTGATCCATCTGCCTTGGCCTCCCAAAGTGTTGGGATGATGGGTGTGAGCCATCGCGCCGGGCATCACCTGGTTGTTTTTCAAAAGCTGTACAGTTACTGTAAATATATTTAACCACTCCTCTATTGAAGAGCTGGAGAGGGTTTCTAGCCTTTTGCTATTATAAGGCATGCTTCAAAAAAAGACTCTGGAACATAGAGTCATTATGTGTATTTCTGTAAGATAAATTCCTAGAGGTAGGGTCACTGACTTCAAATGATTTACACTAAAGGTGCTTAGAGAGGTTTCACCTGTTTGTTTAGTTGCTGTAGCCAAACCTTGGAAACATCCTTTCTTCCTCTCTTCTCATACTTTTGAATCACCAAGTCTTGCTAATGTTAGCTCCTCAGTTTCTGTTTGAATCTGTCCTTCGTTCCCATTCCTCACAGCCAGCAACTCAATTTAGGCTTTTACTATTTCTTCATGTCTGAAATATAGTCCTCAAAACCATTGTCCTGAGAGAATAATCTGCTTGGACACATTCATGCTGCCTACTACGTCCATCCAGGATTAAGTCTAACGTCTTTGAGCACACGAGGTTCACCTTGATCTAGTCCCTGTGCTTCCCCTTCTCTGGCAGACTTCTTCCATCACCAGCTTCACTCTCTCCGCTTTTACACTGTGGAATAATTCATCATTTCAGGCCTCCTTGCATTTGCTCTAGCTGACTCTCCAGCCTGGAATGCCTTCATCCATTTCTCTCTCTCTCTTTTTTTTTTTGAGACAGAGTCTCACTCCGTCACCAGGCGCCAGGCTGGAGTGCAGTGGCGCGACCTCGGCTCACTGCAACCTCCGCCTCCCGGGTTCAAGCAATTCTCCTGCCTCAGCCTCCCAAGTAGCTGGGACTACAGGCGCGAGCCACCACACCCAGCTAATTTTTTTTTGTTTGTTTGTATTTTTAGTAGAGACGGGGTTTCACCATGTTGGCCAGGATGGTCTCGATCTCTTGACCTCGTGATCTACCCCGCCTCCCAAAGTGCTGGGATTACAGGCGTGAGCCACCACGCCCAGTCATCTATTTCTCTTACTTCACTTTTGTGTTCCTGTGCATTCATCTTTCATAGTGATTGCTATTCTCTACTGAAATGAATTTCCTCAAAATAGCCTGCAGTTGCAATAGGGAGTACTTTTTTTTCTTTCTTTTTAGCTCTAGCGTCTATCACAGTGCTTGTGGTCATGGGGTGTGTACTCAGTAAAATTTCCTTTACTGAACTCAACTAGATCTTGGGGGGGAAAAGGGGTGGAGTCATTCATTCTTCATCCAGCATATGTTTATTGAGAAGCTATAAACATAGGCACAATGTTATGTGCTAAATAGTGCAATTACAACCAAGAAGATAACCCAGGGCCTACTTTTGGTCTAGTGCGAGAGATGGAATTAGATGGGTTTGGTGGTGCGTACCTGTAGTGCCAGCTGCTTGGGAGGCTAAGGGGCTTGAGAACTGCTTGAGCCCAGAAGACAGTGAACTGTGATCATGCCACTGCACTCCAGCCTGGGTAACAGAAAACCGTATCTCTTTTTCTTTTCTTTTTATAATTCAGTCTCTGTAGAGACTGTCAAAAATTACCAATGCTGACTATATTTCAAGTCGTCATGGCGGTGTATTGGGAAAAGTTTTCAATTAGCAATAATCACGCCTCGGATAAACTTCATTGGCTATGATAGTGCCACTGAGCAAAGCTAGAAGGCCGTATCTCAAAAAAAACAAAAACAAAACAAAACAAAAAAAACACGGTAGGGCAACATAAATACACAATTTTAATTCAGATGGGTAAAGGCAGCAGTGGATCCCAGGGCACAGTTTAGATTATTTTATGGATATGGATAAACAGAGAAAAGGGTGGCTTTTGTTTGTTGATTGTTTTTTCAGAGACAGGGTCTCACTATGTTCTCCAGGCTGTTTTCAAACTTCTGAGGTCAAGTGATCCTCCCATATCAGCCTCTCGAGTGGATGGGTGGCATTTTAATTAGATGAAATTGTACTAGGAAAGCCATCTGCGAAACAAGGTAATTGCCGCAAATCACTGTGAAACCCAAGTCAGGCATGAAACTCATGATTTCTGCCGCTTGTTCATGGCCTATTGCCTCCTATTGCCTTTACTTTTTAAAGTAAAGATATTCCTGGCAAACACATGGTCAAATACAGTGTCTTGGGTAATTAATAATAAAGTGAGATAACATATGTAAATTAAGAGGGTGGCAATCGGTATACTCCATCAAAGTTTTTTTTCCTCAATAGGTGTCTGCTAAACTGCCGGTCTAAGCTTTTCAAAACAAAAAAGCAAAAAAACCTGGGTGGTGCTAAAAGATGTATAGTCAGCGAAATCTACCCCAGCTGACCTTTATCCTTTCCTTCCTGTTTTTAATATTAAAGAAGAGACCTCTTTTCACAAATGATTGAGGAGGCTAGTACAATGCAGTGAGAAGAGCAAGTTCTTTGGGAATCAGACAGCATCGGATCCAGCCCAGCGGACAGCACGACTCGTAAAGTAACTTAGGGCAAGTCCTTAAACTTCCAGCGTCTTCTTTTGTAAACTGGGACTAGTAATAAATACATAGTGAAATAATGCTTATGCAAAGTACTTAACACAGTGTCTGACAGATAAGAGCTCAGGGAAAAATTGGCTATTAAGCGTTTCTAGGAACCCGAGGACTTGGGGTCGTTATTTTAGTTTTTGGAATCAAAGGAACTTCAAGCGTAAACATTCCTAAACTAAGTTAAACCAGAACTAGCACTTTCAGCAATGATGTAATTTGACCTCTTCGGGCTACCGTCGCTGAGCATGCGTAAATAAACGTGGCGGGACGTATGTGTCATGGCGCTCTCCATCTAAAGTCTGTATAGCTTCCGGAGAGTGGCGGCTTGATTCTCTCACTTTGAACTGGTTTTTACTTCCCGGCTTCTGGGTAAGGGTGGCGGATGGGTCCTTGTAGGGCAGAGTGTGGCCAGAGCTCCTTTTATGGCCAAGCCTTGTTTCTCCAGTTTCAGTCTTTCTCGGGCTGTTTGCTCATTTGTTTCGCAGTTAAAGGGGAATTTGCCAGCTGGGATGGGGGAATTGGGAGGCAGACGGGGCTTCCAGGAGCGAGTACTGGGTCTTCGCCCCTCAGGTGCTGCTTGCCTGTTAGGAGTATTTTAGGCACCTCGTTTTTTTATTGTCAGATTTAACTTCATTTGTTCTCCCACTTTATACCTTAGTGAATTTGTAGATGTTACAAGGCTTTAGCAGTTACATAGCTTTCCCAGAGCAGTATCTTAAGAATTTAAGCAGAAGTTATTGAGAAAAGCAGGTGTGTTGCTTTTTCCACTTTTCGTTCTTCTTTACTCATAAAACCTTTTTCTGAATCTCGGGACACTTATCTTTCGGATGGAACGTGATCTAGATGTCTACTTACCTTATTGGCTTATTCCTGTTTTGTAATAGTTGGTTACTCGCACTATGCAGACGTTTTGTAGTGCTGGATATAGTATTTATTACTAAGTCGAGACACTGGATCACAGTCATGGCAGATGTCAGCACACCTGTTGTAATCAGTAAGAAGTTAGAAGTAGTATGGAACATCATAGATCTTGCTGTATAAAGCAGTCTTTTATGGAGTTTAATTCCTTTTAAGTAAAGAGTCCTTATAGTGGTTTTGTGAACTTCTTGGGTACTTGCTTTTCTTAATCAACTTTTATTTTCCAGACTCATCTTTCAAGAGGACTTTAGACTAATTGCAGATAATTAAGGTACTAATTTGTCTTAAACTTTTTATGTTTGAGTAGTGTGCATGTTTCTGCATATTAGAAAATGCAGAGAGGTAGCCTAATTTCTTAGCTATTTGCCACCATCATGTTATGGAAACACTGTGCTTTACATACCACTAAATCGAAGAGATATTTTCATTTATTTTACTTAATCTTTCATTTTCCTTCAGCAGCATTGATCACATCCACTTGTTTGACATGCCCTCTTCTTTGCCTTCCATGGCCCATGGATTTTTTTCCTTCTCTGGTGGCTGCCTCTTGGAATTCATTATAAGCTATTTTCTCTGTCTGTCAGTTAAATTTGGAGTTGTTCAAGTCTTGGTCCTGTACCTTCTCCTACCTCTGTTCTGTTTTTCTTTCCCTCTGGGTGATGTAATCCACATGCCCGTCAACAGTTATGTATCTTTTTGATTTTAGCCATCCTAATGAGTATGAAATGATATTGTTGTTTTCATTTCCATTTCCCCGATGGCTACTGATGTTGACATCTTTTTATGTGCTTATCAGTCATTTGTGTATGTGTGTGTTTTTGAGACAGGGTTTCCCCTGTGTCACCCAGGATGGATTGCAGTGGCTCGATCATGGCTCACTGCAGCCTTGATCACCTGGTCTCAAGTGATCCCACTTCAGGCTCCCAAGTAGCTGGGACTACAGGTGCATGCCACCATGCCCGGCTAATTTTTACCTTTTTTTTTTTTTTTGGTACAGATAGGGTCTCACTGTGTTGTCCAGGCTCTGGCTTTGAACTCCTGACCTCAAGTGATCCTCCCTCCTTGACTTCCCAGTGTTGGGATATAGGCATGAGCCACTGTACCTGGCCCGTTTCTATATCTTCTTCATCTAATTTGTTTTTTCTTTTGTTGCTTGTGCTTTTTGCTTCTTAGCTAAGAAAGGAGGGCCTACTCTAACGTCATAAAGATTTGTGCTTATGTTTTTTTCTAAGAGCTTCATAATGTTAGCTCCTAAATTTAGGTCTATGATCCATTTTGAGTTAATTTTTGTATATGATGTGAAATAGGGCTCCAGCTTTATTTTTTGCTTGTTGCTATCCAGTTGTCCCAGTGTCATTTGTTGAAAAAAAACCTATTCTTTCCCCTGTTGAATTGTCTTGGCATCCTTGTTGAAAATCATTTGACTAGGTTATGTATATTTGACATACATTTTAGGTGGTTTTTATGAAAGAATAATTCTGAGACAGTGATTATCAAACTTTAATGCAGATCAAAAATACCTAAAGTGCCTGTTAAATATTGTTAGGTTTTACTCAAAATACCTGATTCAGTACGTCTGGAGTAGGGTTCAAGGGTTTTCATTTCTGGCTGGGCATGGTGGCTCATCTCTGTAATTCCAGTACTTTGGGAGGCCAAGATGGGAGGATCAGTTGAGGCCGGGAGTTTGTGACCAGCCTGGACAACAAAGCAAGACCTTGTTTCTACGGAAAATGTAAGAAAGAAAAAATGTTCATTTCTAACAAGTTCCCCATGATGCTACTCCAGCTGCCGTGGAAATTACACTGTGAAAACTGCTAGACATTGCTTTGCAACTGTGGCTGTACACATGAGAATTACTGGAAAGTTTTAAAAAGATATTGATGCCCAGGCTCCATTCCCAGAGATTCATTGGCTAGCTTGGGGGCTTAGTTGGGGAATTTTCAAAAGCTCTTCAGGTGAATAGAATGAGTGCTCAAGATTGAGAACCATTACTGTACAATAGTGGTTGTTAATCAGGGATGTATCTTGGAATTACCTGGACAGTTTCTATGTTCATGTGCTTCAGTTCTCTTGGAGATTCTAATTCAGAATGGAATCTGGAGATTTGCTATGATAAAAGCCTCCCTAATAACTCACCTATATAACTAACCACTGCTCTAGGATATTGCATCCTCCTTCTATCATTTTCAGTATTTCCTATTTCACTGACTCTGTTTTTATTCTCTTTATTAAATTTGATTTCCTCTACCTTTGAAAATTGTGTGTGTGTGTGTATGTGTGTGTGTGACTGAGTCTCACTCTTGTTGCCCAGGCTGGAGTGCAATGGTGCGATCTCGGTTCACCACAACCTCTACCTCTCGCGTTCAAGTGATTCTCCTGCCTCAGCCTCCCGAGTAGCTGGGATTACAAGCATGCGCCACCACGCCTGTCCAATTTTTGTATTTTTTTTTTTTTGAGACAGAGTCTCGCTGTGTTGCCAGGCACTAGGCTGGAGTGCAGTGGTGCAATCTCGGCTCACTACAACCTCCGCCTCCCAGGTTCAAGCAATTCTCCTGCCTCAGCGTCCCAGTAGCTGGGACTACAGGCGTGCGTCACCACGCCCAGCTAATTTTTGTGTTTTTTAGTAGAGATGGGGTTTCACCATGGTCTCGATCTCTTGACCTCGTGATCCGCCTGCCTCAGCCTCCCAAAGTGCTGGGATTACAGGCATGAGCCACCGTACCTGGCCTGTATTTTTAGTAGAGACGGGTCAGGCTGGTCTTCAACTCCCGACCTTAGGTGATCCACCCACCTCAGCCTCCCAAAGTGCTGGGATTACAGGCCTAAGCCACGGTGCCTGGGCAAAAAATTGTTAATGATCCTTTTGCTCCATTTAGCTATTACCCTGCTTTTCTTTTTATTCTCAAACTTTCATTTCCATATGAATTAATTAAAAATTTCTGAAGGCTAAACAATTCCCTCTCTCAGTTTGTTCAAAGTAAAACTTTTAGCCTATTAATAGTGATGAGTGAGATTATTTAGGTACTTGTGATATGCAGCCAGGTTTATGCTGCATGATAAATAATTCTGATATGCAGCATTATATTTATCTTTTTTGAGTGAATATCTCCACATGAAATTTCTGCCTAGAAGGATATACATATGCTTGGTATATATTGTCAGGTTGCCCTCTAGAAGAGGTGTACGAGTTTTACTATGCATTCAGCTGACAGAGTTTTTGTCAACTTTTTATCTCTGAGGCAGCTGAAAAATAACTTATTGTTTCAATACTTGTAGTGTGGTTGAGCATTCTTTTCTCTTTTTTTGGCTATTTGTATTTCTGAAGTGAATTGCCTGTTTTCCTTTGCCCATTGCTTTCTGGAATGTAGTTACTTCTTTGTGTCACATACATTCTTGCATTGTTTGTACTTAGCCAGTGAGGCAAAGCCATAGTGCGAAGAGCATGGTATTGAGAGAAGGCCTAGGTTCTAATTTCTAGCTCTATCAATGTACAAATCCGTTTGCTTCAGTGGACTCCAGTTCTGTAAGATAAGAAGCTTAGGCCAGGCACAGTGGCTAACGCCTGTAATCCGAACACTTCGGGAGGCCGAGGTGGGTGGATCACAAGGTCAAGAGATTGAGACCTTCCTAGCCAACATGGGGAAACCTCCCTCTATTAAAAATACACAAACTTAGCCAGGTCTGGTGGTGCATATCTGTAATCTTAACTACTTGGGAAGCTGAGGCAGGAGAATTGCTTGAACTGGGAGGCAGAGGTTGCAGTGTGCTGAGATCATGCCGCTGTACTCCAGCCTGGCGACGGAGCAAGACTTAGTGTCCAAAAAAAAAAAAAAGTTTAGCAACTTTTACTTCTCTAATGATATGGGATGTTCAGGGGATCCATACACACTTGTATATGGGATGGCAAAATTGTGTAATGAAAAAATATGCCTTTTAATTAATGTTATTTAATTATTATCTGTCAGTAGTTACTTGGCATTCCAAAGGCGCTACCTGGTCCTAGCCTTTCCTACTTAATTATTTCATAGAATAGTGGTGATAGAAGAAATCCCAGGGGTTGGGTGTTTACTTCAACTTCCCACTGAGTGTAAGAATTTCCTCTATGGCATAGAAAGACTAGCTAAATTCAACTTAAGCATTGTAGTCATTCATTTAATCAGTAACTATTGTGTGCCTGCCATGTGTTAGGCATTGTTGGAGGTGTTGTAAAGACAGTACTGAAAAAGAGATGATGCTTTTGTGCTTAAGAAACTTACATTATGCTGGGTGTGGTGGCTCACTTGTATAATCCCAGCACTTTGGCAGGCTTAGGCGGGTGGATCACCTAAAGTTGGGAGTTTGACACCATCCTTATCAACATGGAGAAACCCCCGTCTCTGTTAAAAATACAGAGTTAGCTGGGCATGGTGGTGCATGCCTGTAATCCCAGCTCAGCTACTTGGGAGGCTGAGGCAGGAGAATCACTTGAACCCGGGAGGTGGAGGTTGCAGTGAGCCAAGATTGTGCCATTGCACTCCAGCCTGGGCAACAAGACCAAAACTCCGTCTCAAGAAAAAAAAAAAAAAAGTTTACATTTTAATGAGAAAGATATGTATGTGGTTGTCAGGTAGGTAAGTGCAATGAAGAACCATGAAACAAAAGCAGGGGTAGAAGCAGTGAAGGTGTGGGATGCTTGGGCAGTGTGGTTATTTTAGATGAGGGAGTAGGGAAAGGCCTCTCTGAGGAGGTGTTGTTTGAGTGAAGAAGTGGGCAGGAAGACATACTTCTCTGAAGACTGATATTCTGGCAGAGGAATAGCAAGTATGAAGGCTCCTGAGTCAGAAACTAATTTGGCATACTCAGAATATCTATACCCATATATTGCCCAACTGTATAGTCAACAGTAAAAGTATTCAGAACCTGCAGTGTGCTAGACATAGTTCTAAGTGCCTAGGATCAAACAGTGAACACCTCACACAAAAACCTTTACCCTCACAGAGTATGCATTCTAGTAAGATAAACAGTTAAAAAAAATCATTAAAATGTTGGAAGCAGATGATTAAGTGCTGCAGTTTAAAAAAAGGCAGGAAAGGGGGGATAGGGAGAGGGTGTGTGGTGAGGTGGGGGTGTTGCTTGGAAAGTCCTCTCGTTACTCTTGAGCGAAGTCCTGAAGGGCTTGAGCGAGTGAGCTGTTCAGGTGTCTGGAGCAAGAGCGTTCCAGGCGAGAATAAGACTGAAATGATTGCATATCTACTGGGTATGAAATAACAAAGAAGCCTGCATGACCAAGGGGAGAGTGGTAGCAAGAGGGGGACAGAGATGCAGCAGGAAGCTGATGATATGTGTCGCTGCAGAGCTTTGTAGTGATTTTGGCTTTTTACTCTGATACGGAATGCCACTGGAAGGGTTTGATTGAGAAGCTTGAGATGAACTTAGGTTTTAAAGGGATCCCTGACTTCTGTGCTGAAAATGTTCTTGGAGAATCAAGGATAGAAGCGAGGATACTAGGGATTGCAATAATCCAGGCAAGAGTTGATGTTGGTTTGGACCAAGAGTGTAACAGTGGGTATGGTCACAAATAGATAATGAATATGTTTTGAAGGTACAGCCAATAGGATGTTGTTGATTGACTGGATTTAGGGAGAAGGAAAGAGGGGCGTGCAGGATTTTTGGCCTGAGCAGGTAGAAGGTTGGGACTGCCTTTAAATGAAATGGGAGAAGTTGTGAGAGGATCTGGTGAGGTAGGGAGATCAGGAATTCCGTTTTGACTTTTTCAGTTTGAAGTAATTATTAGACAGTCAAGCAGTGGCATGGAATATGCAGTTGGGTGTCTGAGTCTGAAGTTTGAGGCAAGAACGGGGCTGGTTATATAAGCACATTCTGGTTATATAAATTGATATTTCAAGGCCATGGGACTGGGTGAGGTCACCTAGGGAGTGCCTGAAAGGAGAGAAGAGTTCCTGTAACAGAGCAGCGGGGGCATTCTGATGGAGAGAAGTTGTAGAGATGAGCAGAAGAGACTGGACTAGGAGAGTGTGGCATCCTGGAAACTAGTCAGGTTTCTTCTGCAGTTCTTCCGTTTTTAATAATGCACACTGCGAATCGGGGAAGGAGGCAGAATTTTCTCAATGTATTTTACCACAGAACCATTTTTTTCCAGATAGGTAATGATTAGAACCAATCTGGGAAAGACTAACCTGGCTCATTTCACCCTACCTAGATGGCTGAGTTGGCCAGGGCTCTTTTTGCAAGAACAGAATGCCCACCTCAAACCGAATTCAAGCCACAGGCTCGCATGACTGAGCAGAGCAGGGCTGCCTCTGGCTTCAAGCATTTGTTGGATTCAGATGCTCAAATCATGTCAGTATGGTTCTTTATCTTTCTAGCTCTTGCCTAGGCTTCATCCTTTAAGTAGGCTTCCTCCCTGTGGCAGGCAAGATGGCTCTGGTGTCCTCAAGTTGACATCCTCCTAACGTAGCCACTTCAGTGACGAGAGCAACTATCTTCGTTAGCACTAGCATAGACGGAATCCTCACAGTGACTCTTCCTGGCTAGGCTTCTCATGACAGACCCTGAGCTGGTCATTGTGGCCAGGAGGTTGGGTTACCCTGGCAAGCTTGGGTCATGTGCCCCATTTTGGTGTCTAGGAGGAAAGTCCGTGATTGACAGTCTTACCATGACTGCGTGATATGTATGTTAACTGTAATCCAACCAGTCCCTCATTGATTGATATTTGGTTTATTTCTCATTTTTTGTTCTTACTGACAATATAAAGCTAGCTGAGATTTGAACATAAGTTTTTCGGATTCCCAGTGCATAATTTGTCATAGTTGTAATGAATACATTACACAGTAAAGGAGCCTGGCTGGCAGCCGCTCTGTTAATTGGATGATGTGAATGGAAGGATGGGAATCCAGCAAATGAGAAAGAAAGCTCATCAGAAAGCTTCGAGGACAACTGAAAGAATATAAGATCCTTAACACTGCAACTTAGGGGAGGAACAGTGGTCGTTCAGTATGCACATACTAAGTAGGTAGTGGAGTACCACACTATGTGTGGTCTTCGACTCATCTGTCACGGAATCCTTGTTTAGCTTCTTTGGGCAAGTGTTTCAGTTTGCTCATCTTTAAAGTGAGGATGATAATACTGTCTGCCTCACAAGAGTTGCCGTGAATGTTGATAAGATGTCCCTGTAAAGGACTTCCTTTGTGTCTGGATATAGTATTAGTAGTAGGACTGTCAGTAAGTATACATGAGTGTATTCCCCCAACCCAATTTTTCTTAATTATTTTATTCTAACGTAATTACAGCTTTACCTGCAGTTGTAAAACTTACGCAGAGATCCTTGTACACTTTACCCCAGGTCTCCCATTGGTAACATCTTGAAAAACGACAGTGCAATACAGTATCACAACCTGAATATCGACATGGGTAACAGCCGGGATACAAAACGTTTCCGTCACCACAAGGATCCCTCATGTTGCAGTTTTATAGTCATATCTCACTGTCCTCTCACCCTCTTCTTTTTTTAATCCCTGGCAAGTCCTATTCTGTTCTCCATTTCTGTAATTTTCTCATTTCAAGTATGTTATATAAAAGTGATCATGCAGAATATAACCTTTTGGGATTGATGTTCTTCATTCAGCGTAATTCTCTGGAGAGTCATCCAGGTTGATGCATATATCAATAGTACATTCCATTTTATTGCCGAATAGTATTCCATGGTATGGATATACCACACTTTGTTTAACCATTCGCCTTTTGAAAAGCATCTAGGTGGTTTCCAGATTTAGGCTATGACAAAGAAGCCTGCTGTAAACATTTAGGTACAGGTTTTTGTTGGAATCCAAGTGTTTATTTCTCTTGGATGATTGCTCAGGAGTACAGTTGCTGGGTTGCATCATAGTTGTATGATTTGTTTCAGAAAATACCAAACTGTTTACTGGAGTGGCTGTACCATTTTTCATTCCTTCCAGGACTATATGAATGACGTAGTTTCTTTGCATCCTTGCCAGTGTTTGGTGGTTTCGCTGTTGTCTATTTTATCCATTCTGAAAGGTGTATGCTGATATCTCACTGTGGTTTTAGTTTCCATTTCTGTGGTGACTAATATTGAATCTTTTTTCATGTGCTTGTGTGCCCACTGTATATTCTCTTGAAATGTCTGTTATCTATTTTCTTTATGTGTATGTTTTGACACTAGTCCTTTGTCAGATACGTGCTTTGCAAATACTTTCTTCCACTCTGTATTTTGACTTTTCAGCCTCTTAAAAGGGTCTTTCTTAAAAGTTTTAAATTTTAATGACATTGTTTATTAATTTTTCTTTTTATGGGTTGTGCTTTTGGCGTCACACCTAAGGAAATTTTTACCTATTCCTAAGTCCAGAGGATTTTCTCCTGTGATTTTTTTTTCTAAAAGTGTTATAATTTTATGGTTTTTTTTGAGATGGAGTCTTGCCCTGTTGCCCAGGCGGGAGTGCTGTGGCGTGGTCTCGGTTCACTGCAACCTCCACCTTTTGGGTTCAAGTGATTCTCCTGCCTCAGCCTCCCAAGTAGCTGGGACTACAGGCACCTGCCACGACACCCAGCTATTTTTTTGTATTTTTAGTAGAGACAGGGTTTCACCATGTTGGCCAGGCTGATCTCAAACTTCTGACCTCGTGATCTACCCGCCTCGGCCTTCCAAAGTGCTGGGATAACAGGAGTGAGCCACTGCACCCAGCCAATTTTATGTTTTAGTTGTTTTTTTTTTTGAGACGGAGTCTCGCTCTGTTATCCAGGCTGGAGTGCAGTGGTACGATCTCAGCTCACTGCAGACTCCTTGCAGGTTCAAGCGATTCTCCTGCCTCAGCCTCCTGAGTAGCTGGAATTACAGGTGTGTACAACCACACCCAGTTAATTTTTGTATTTTTAGTAGAGACAGGGTTTCACCATGTTCGCCAGGCTGGTTTCTAACTCCTGACCTGAAGCAATCCACCCACCTCAGCCTCCCAAAGTACTGGGATTACAGGTGTGAGCCACTGAGCCCGGCCTATGTTTTACATTTAAGTCTATGATCCATTTTGAATTAATTTTTGTATAAGGTGGAAGATTTATAGGTCAGGGTTCATTTTTTGCCTATAAATGTCCAATCGCTCTAGTACAAATTGTTTAAAAGGCAATCTTTCCTCCATTTAATTGCTTTTTTGAAATATTTGTATAGGTCTGTTTCTGGGTTTTCTGTTAACGTTCTGTTGATCTATGTTTTTATCCCTGTGTTAATACCACAATCTCAATTATAGCTATCTAGTAAGTCTTAAAATTGGGTAGACCAGTTCTTCTTACTTTTCTCTTTTCTTCTCAAAATTGTTTTAAATATATTCGTTTCTTTACATTTCCGTATACAGTTTAGGACAGTCTTGTCTATACCTACAAAAAATCTTGCGGGATTGTGATAGGGATTATTTTAAGTTTGTTTATCAATTTGATTTCTACTGACACTGCAGAACTTCATTACTGGTCGGTTGGTTGGTTTGAATGTTCAGGATCCCTCTGTGGCCTTCTCTGATTCTACCCTAGTGGAGTGTGTTGGAGTGCTTGATTGTAGGTGGAAGTCAAAGCTCCCCCACTTGGCCTTTGCGGCTTGCCTGGGGGTGGGATTACAGTTTTTTTGGTGTGTGTGTGTGTGTGTGTGTGTGTGTGTGTGTGTGTTGGTGTGTGTGTGGGTGTGTGTGTGTGTGTTTGGCTAGAGTAGAATGATTATCTAAAAATTTTCTGTCTTCGTAGGCTGTCTTTCTATAGTTCTTTAACAAGAAAGCAGGCATTTATTGGGGGGTTTTATTGTCAGCATCTCTTGCCATTTCTGGTTTGCTGGCATCTTTAGTTCCATGTCTGAGCTACAGGAGGCAAAAGAAAGCCCAAGGAACTCATCATCACATTCCTTGGGTCCTGAGTTTCGTAGCCAGTCTGCCTTCTTCTCTTTACCTTTCAGGGTCTTCTTATGCTTGTTTTATATCTGATGGTCCAGAGTTTTATTTGTATTTTGCTGGAGGGGCAGGGAGAAAAATGTGTTCATCTTCTTGCAAGCTGTGTTCACATTTTCTTCTTCTAATTATAAAAATTTTGAATATTTAGAAAAGTAGTATAGGATAATGAACATAAACCTACCTATTTTTTAGTTTTAAGAGTTGTAAATGCTTTTTAGTATGTCTTAATCTATTTTTCTTTTCTTTTCTTTTTTTTTTTTTTTTTGAGATGGAGTTTCACTCTGTCGCCCAGGCTGGAGGGCAGTGGTGCACTCTTGACTCACTGCAACCTCCACCTCCTGGGTTTAAGCAATTCTCCTTCCTCAGCCTCCCAAGTAACTGAAAGTATAGGCGTCCACCACCATACCTGGTTAATTTTGCATTTTTGAAAGAGACAGGGTTTCACCATGTTGGCCAGGCTGGTCTCAAACTCCTGACCTCAAGTAATGCGCCCACCTCAACTTCCCAAAGTGCTGGGATTACAGGCATGAGCCACTGTGTCCAGCCAGTGTATATTTTCTGAGGTGCTTTTAAAGTAAATTAGAAATATAATGAAATTTCACTTTAAAATATTAAGTATACATGGTCTCACAAAATCCAGGATCTTTTGAATCCTACCTAAGGGATCCCCACAGTACCTTATAGGTAGGATGATTTATAGTAACATCTTCATATTATCTAATAGCCAGCTTATATTCTGATTTCCCTAGTTATTCCCAAAATTTCTTATAGCTTGACGGACAAGAAGGATACAATCAAGAACATGAATTGCATTTACTTGTCAGGCTTTTATGTCCGCTGTAATCTGAAATAGTTCCTTTCCTACTTTTTTTCTACATGACATTGCTTTGTTGAAGAAGTAGTTCCTATTGAACCTTGGACTGTCCCATTGTCATCAGGATTTTGTCTGATTGTTTTTCCTTATATTTCTTTTTTCTTTTTTTTGGGACTGAGTCTTACTCTGTCACCCAGGCTGGAGTGCAGTTGTGTGATCTCGGCTCACTGCAACCTCCGCCTCCTGGGTTCAAGCAATTATCCTGCCTCAGTCTCCTGAGTAGCTAGGATTACAGGTGTGCACCAACACACCCAGCTAATTTTTGTATTTTTAGTAGAGACAGGGTTTCTCCATGTTAGTCAGGCTGGTCTCGAACTCCTGACCTCGTGATCCACTCACTTCGACCTCCCAAAGTATTAGGATTACGGGCGTGAGCCACCTTGCCCAGCCTGTTTCTTTTTTCAGTCTACCCAAGATAGTACTTCGTCCTTGTGTTTCTTTCTCTTATATTTTCTATAAATTTGAAGTTAGATCTAAAGGCTTGATTAGATTCAAATTTGGTGAGAATATTTCATAAATGATGCTATGCTAAGCAGATTTTCATAAGTTTGTTTTATTTATAACTTGTATGTGGTAGAGAATATGCCTTCTGCATCCTGTGATACGCTGCTGGAGGACATTGAAGATATCGTGTCTCAGGAAGATTCAAAACCACAAGATAGGCATTTTGTAAGAAGGGATGTTGTCCCGAAGGCACGAAGGCGAAATACCCAAAAATATTTGCAAGAGGAAGAAGACAGTCCACCAAGTGACAGGTAAACTTTTTTCCTTGAAATTATATTCATTTTCTGTCTTTCTTTCTTTCTTTTATTTTTTTATTTTGAGATGGAATCTTGCTCTGTCGTCCAGGCTGGAGTATAGCGGTGCAGTCTCCGGTTCACTGCAACCTACGCCTCATGGGTTCAAGCGATTCTCCTGCCTCATCCTCCTTAGTAGCTGGGACTACAGGCATGTGCCACCATGCCTGGCTAATTTTTATATTTTTAGTAGAGATGGGGTTTCACCATGTTGGCCAGGCTGCTCTTGAACTCCTGACCTCAGGTGACCCACCCGCCTTGGCCTCCCAAAGTGCTGGGATTACAGGTGGGAGCCACTGCGCCCCGGGTGAAATTATATTCATTTTCATTGCAGAGCAGAAGCTGATACTACTAGTCTGTGTGATATACATAATGTCTCTTCATTAAAATCTTTGAACTTTTTTTTTTATTTTTGAGACGGAGTCTTACTCTGTTGCCAGACTGGAGTGCAGTGGCGCTATCTCAGCTCACTGAAACCTCCCCGCTTCCTGGGTTCAAGCAGTTCTCCTGCCTCAGTCTCCGTAGTAGCTGGGATTACAGACACCCACCACTGTGCCCGACTACTTTTTGTATTTTTTTTTCTTTTCTTTTTTTTTTTTAATTGCATTTTAGGTTTTGGGGTACATGTGAAGAACATGCAAGATTGTTGCATAGGTACACACATAGCAGTGTGATTTGCTGCCTTCCTCCCCCATCACCTATATCTGGCATTTCTCCTCATGCTATCTCTCCACAACTCCCCCACCCCCTGCTGTCCCTCCCGTTTCCCCAACAGACCCCAGTGTGTTACTTTTTGTATTTTTAGTAGAGATGGGGTTTCGCCATCTTGGCCAGGATGGTCTCGATCTCTTGACCTTGTCATCTGCCTGTCTCAGCCTCCCAAAGGGCTGGGATTACAGGAGTGAGCCACTGTGCCCAGCCTGAACTTTTGATAGGAAATACAAGTTGAGCATCACGTAACTGAAATGCTTGAGACGAGAAGTGTTTCAGATACCACTTTTTTTTGGATTTTGGAATGTTTGCATTACATGCTTACCAGTTGAGTATTCCTAATCCAGATATCCAAAATGCTCCAGGGAACATCCTTTGAGTATCACTTTGGCACTCAAAAAGTTTCAGATTTTAGAGCATTTTGGATTTTGAATTTTTGAATTAAAGAAACACAACCTGCATGTAATTTTTTTTTTATTTGAATGATTTTAAATTTGACAAGGTAATTAGTTAAAAAGAAATGAGATGCCAAACTAGATGTTCCTAGCAGTAGCCTAGGACAACAGGAATCTCTTTGATATTACTGCAGTTGGTATGTAAGTCGGTGTTACTTCCACATAAAATTTTTACTGGAGTTCATGCTCCTTATGAGACAGTAGTATTTTGGACATTTGAATTTTCTTAGCAGATTTTCAAACACTTATGGATCAGGTAAAGGCAGTGGGCACAAAGAAATTATTGCCCTATTTACACTTTTATAGTAGATCACTAGTCTGTGAAATTTTGATACAACGTAACCAGAAAGGATAATATAATTATATAATTTTAATAAGCCTATATTTGTTTATCTAGTAAACTGTTGAAATTTATAATCTACTTGTTTTGTTGGGAAATTTACCTTTTAAAAATCTTTGTATTTAAAATTTGCTTATATTTTAATGACTGGGGTTTATCAAATTTCCCCTAAATGTATCCTTAAGGTAATTTCTATTTCCTTATAAACTATTAGAGCAATCCAAGTTGAAAGTCCTTTTATTTTCCAAAAATAGTACCTTTTTTTAGAACTCTAATTTTATAGAGTACTTTTAATAATGGCTTAGGATGACAGTTTTAAATTTTGATTAACTTATTTATATCTGTAAGTTTTAAGGAAGCTAAAGATTGCAACCAGTATATAGGAGTCTAAACAGACACACTTCTCTATTTGCTGTTGATGTTAGAACCACTTTGTTTTCCTATTGTTATTTTTATATACCTTTCTAGGAGTTGAACTTAGTGGTAGTTAAGTTAGTAGTATGAATTTAAAATACAATTCGGGGAAAAGGAGATATTTTTTATGTAGAGTCTTAGAATTCTGTGGTTTCTTTATCTTGATTTTAGACTTTTGATATAACAACAGACTTTGAGTTAAGTTGGTGTGTTTAATGAATAGCTTTTGAATGGATTGTAGTGAGTTTGTTTTTTGTGTGATATATCTTAAAATCATCGAGTGGTTTTTATTTTAAAAACTACTCAGTAAAACTAGGCATAGTTTTGGCTCATGCCTGTAATTCCACACTTTGGGAGACTGAAGTGGAAGGATCACTTGAGCCCAGGAGTTCAGGATCAGCCTGGGCAGCATAGTGGGATACTGTCTCTACAAAAAATAAAAAAATTAACAGCTGTATTGGTGCATGCCTATAGTTGCAGCCACTTAGGAGGCTGAGATGGGAGGATCCCTTAGGCCTGGGAGGTTGAGGTTGCAGTGAGCTGTGGTCACAGAGCTGCACTGCAGCCTGGGCGACAGAGCGAGACCCTGGATAAAAAAAAAAATTACTCAATGAAACTAACTTATTTTTTTCATTGATTCCTTAACAGCACTATTCCAGGCATACAGAAAATTTGGATACGAACATGGGGCTGTTCTCATAATAATTCAGACGGAGAATATATGGCTGGACAGCTATCTGCTTATGGCTATAAGATTACAGGTAATGAGATCTATATTTTATTGATTAAATTTGTCAGAATTAAGTTTTTTTTGGCAATACATATTTTAGCTTAGCAGTTAAAGGGTATTTTAGCATAACTTAATGATTTTAAGGTGAAACAGTGATAGCTATTACACATTGTGTAGATTCCCCATGGATGTCATATTTTAAAAAACTTTAAAGAAACTTTTATTTTGAAGTAAGTTTAGATTTTGAGAAAAGTAGTAAAATTAGAGAGTTCACATGCCCTTCACCGAGCTTCCCTTGATATTAACATCTTACATAATTGTAATATAGTTAAGAAAACAGGAAATTACCATTAGTGCATTTCTATTAACTGTAGATTACATTTGAATTTTGCCAGTTTTCCCATTAACTTTTTCTGTCCCAAGATCTAATCAGGGATTACAGGTGTGAGCCCCTGCGCCCAGCCTGTCTTAGTTATTTCTATCAGTACAGACTCATGGATATTTATTTTATTCTGTGGATATAGTCTAATGCTATCATTGTTGTTCCACCTTGGCCATTAGGACCTTGTTCAGGCTGAAGTTCGAGACCAGCCTGGCCAACATGGTGAAACCTAGTCTCTACTAAAAGTACAAAAATTAGCCGGGCATGGTGGCAGGCACCTGTAGTCCCAACTACTCGGGAGACTGAGGCTGGAGAATTGCTTGAACCCGGGAGTTGGGTTCAAGGTTGCAGTGAGCCGAGATCGCAGCACGGTGGCTCACACCTGTAATCCCAGCATTTTGGGAGGCCAAGGAGGTGGATCACCTGAGGTTCGGAGTTCAAGACCAGCCTGACCAACATGTAGAAACCCTGTCTTTACTTAAAATACAAAATTAATTGGGGCATGGTGGTGCATACCTGTCCCCAGCCAGTTTTGGGAGGCTGAGGCAGGAGAATTGCTTGAACTCTGGAGGTGGAGGCCGCAGTGAGCCGAGATCACTCCACTGTGCTCCAGCCTGGATGACAGAGTGAGACTCTGTCTCAAAAAACAAACAAAAACAACAACTTCATAAAGGTTTAGTCAGAGCAGTTCGAGCCACCACATCCAGTTAATTTTTGTATTTTTAGTAGAGACGGGGTTTCACCGTGTTGGCCAGGCTGGTCGCAAACTCCTGACCTCTTGATCTGCCGCCTTGGCCTCACAAAGTGCTGGGATTGCAAGTGTGAGCCCCACTGCACCTGGCCAGGACCTGCTTTATTAAAAGAGCTTTTACAACTTACATTTTAGAAAACTTTGTGATGATGTCAAGTCAGAATGTGACACCTTATATTTGATTAATATCTCTGCAGAAAGTAACACTTATTTATTTGCTCTGGGAGATAGTGTTAATTGAATGACTAAAATTTATAGGGTGTTTCCTGGTCCTGGTCATTCAGTTTGAAGTAGCTTTGAATTTTGTAGCATGTCTATGGGATATATTGGATTCATGTATGGGAATGTTTTCTTTCTTTCTTTTTTTTTTTTAAGAAAAGAAAGAGAGAAAGAAGGAAAAAAAGAGAATGAAAGAAAGGGAAAAGAAGAAAAAGAGGGAGAGAGAACGGGAATCTTGCTCTATTGCCCAGGCTAGAATGCACTCTAAAAATGGGTATTGAAAAGCTCTTTTATACTAGTAATTGTGTTATACAATGGAGGCAGGAAGGAATAAGGGAGGAAAATAACAAACAGCCAACCAATATTTTATTTAAACCTATGAAATGCTATGCAATTGCTGGGGAGTAATTTACTCCCAACCATGTGGTCACTTTTAGAATAGATGTGATGTGTTACTGAAGAAAATGTATGTTTTGTGAATTTGGAGTAGAGAGTTCTGTAAATGTTTGTTAAGTTTACTTGTTCGAGGTCTAAGTTCAAGTCCCGGGTATCCTTGTTAACCTTCTGTCTCATTGATCTGTCCAATATTGACAATGTAGTGTTAAAGTCTCCCACTATTATTGTGTGGGAGTCCAAGTCTCTTTGTAAGTCACCAAGAAGTTGCCCTATGTATCTGGGTGCTCCTATATTGGGTGCGCATAGACTTAGGATTGTTAGCTCTTCCCATTACATTGATCCCTCTACCATTATACAATGTCCTTCTTATCTCTTTTGGTTTCTATTACTTTAAAGTCTATTTTATCAGAGATGAGAATTGCAACTCCTGCTTTTTTTTTTTTTTTTTTTTTGCTCTCCATTTGTTGGCAAATCTTCCTCCATCCCTTTGTTTTGAGTCTCTGTATATCCTTGCATGTGAGATGGGTCTGGATGCAGCTTACCGATGGGTTTTTTGGAATGGCTGATACTGGTTGTTCCTTTCTGTATATAATGCTTCTTTCAGAAGCTCTTGTAAAGCAGGCCTGGTGGTAATGAAGTCTCTGAGTACTTGCTTATTCGTAAAAAATTTTATTTTTCCTTCACTTATGAAACTTAGTTTGGCTGGATATGAAATTCTGGGTTGAAAGTTATTTTCTTTAAGGATGTTGAATATTGGCCCCCACTCTCTTCTGGCTTGTAGGGTTTCTGCTGAGAGATCGAGCTGTGAGTCTGATAGGCTTCCCCTTGTGGGTAACCTGACCTTTCTCTCTGGCTGCCCTTAGTATTTTCTCCTTCATTTCAACCCTGGTGAATCTGATGATTATGTGCCTTGGGGTTGCTCTTTTTGAGGAATATCTTTGTGGTGTTCTCTGGATTACCTGGAGTTGAGTATTGTCCTACCTTGCTAGGTTGGGAAAGTTTTCCTGGATAATATCCTGAAGAATATTTTCCAGCTTGGATTCATTCTCTCCGTCACATTCAGGTACACCTATCAAACATAGATTAGGTCTTTTCACATAGTCCCATATTTCTTGGAGACTTTGCTCATTCCTTTTTACTCTTTTTTCTCTCATCTTGTCTTCTTGCTTTATTTCGTTAAGTTGGTCTTTGACCTCTGAAATCCTTTCGTCTGCTTGATCAATTCGACTGTTAAAACTTGTGCATACTTTGCGAAGTTCTCGTATTGTGTTTTTCAGCTCCATTAATTCACTTACATTCTTCTCTAAATTGTCCATTCTCGTTAACATTTCGTGAAACCTTTTTTCAAGGTTCTTAGTTTCCTTGCATTGGGCTAAAACATGTTCTTTAGCTCACAGAAGTTTCTCATTATCCACCTTCTGAAGCCTAATTCTGTTGATTCCTCACATTCATTCTCGATCAGGCCTTGTTCAATTGGTGATGAGGAACTGCAATCCTCTGTAGGAGGAAAGGCATTCTGATTTCGGGGTGTTTTCAGCCTTTTTGCGCTGGTTTCTTCCCATCTTTGTGGATTTATCCACCTGTCGTCTGTGTAATTGCTGACTTTCAGATTAAGTCTCTGAGTGGACGTCCAGCTTGTTGGTGGTAAAGTTTTTTCTGTTTCTTAGTTTTCCTTCGGCAGACGCCCCCCTCCCCCCGGGAATGTTTTCTTAAGGAATACATCCCAGGACCATGCTAGTGATCAGTAGAATTTGAAGGATGTTAAAGCTACACTTTTTTGTTTGGGCTTAGATTTAGGTAGTTGCATGTAATTCAACTATAAGTACGCAATGTTTCTTAAAAACAAAACTTTGCCTGCTTTCTTATCTGTTTTCTTTAAGAATTGGTTGACTATGGGCAGTGGCTTTCACCTGTAATCCCAGCACTTTAGGAGGCTGAGGTGGGAGGATCACTTGAGCCTAGGAATTTGAGACCGGTCTGGGCAACGTAGCAAGATCTTGTTTTACAAAAAATTAAGCAATTAGCTGGGTGTGGTGGCATGTGCCTGTAGTGCCAACTACTCGGGAGGCTGAGGTGGGAGGATTGCTTGGGCCCAGGATAAGCCGAGATCTTGCCACTATACTCTAGCCTGAGTGACAGAGTGAAATCCTGTCTCAAAAAAGAAAAAAATAAATTAAAAAATTGGTAACCATGTCATTTTACATTAATATATTGAGTTTGCCCATCTAATATTAATAAAATATATTCAAATAGGGAGTACATTAATTCTGTGGAACGCTGAAAAGCAGTAGACTTCAATTTCTTAAAAACACAAGTAAATGAAAAATAGATGGTATATTATGCTTCTGTTAGGTGCCACAATAAATTGAGCAGGTTAATTCTCAATGAAATGAGGATTTTTGTACACATTTTTAGGTAATGGAGCTGAATTGGTTAAAAGCCTACTGTGTATTAGGCATTTCATATATGTTATTGCAAGAATCAAATGAAATAACTGGCATGAGGTTGACTGCATATCTTAAAATGAAGAGATTGAGACTGGATGAAGGAATACTCATGTGCTAGAGCTGTCATTGAGACACTGTTTGTTTGTCCATTAGCACAGCCTTATCTCTGCATTATGTTCTCTAGTGTCTCAAAGTTGATGTTTTAAAAGAAAGGCAGTTCAGAATGGAAATTTATTAATATTAATGGCTCTCATTAGAGTAGTTCTTTGCTACCCGGTATCTTGAAATGTTTTTTCATATATTTCAAATGTCATATATATATATATATATATATATATATTTTTTTTTTTTTTTTTTTTTTTTTTTTTAAGTAGAGTTGGGGTTTCACCATGTTGGGTAGGCTGGTCTCGAACTCCTGACCTTAGGTGATCCACCCACCTGGGCCTCCCAAAGTGCTGGGATTACAGGTGTGAGCTGCTGTGCCCAGCCAGAGTTTTAAAATATGTAACCCCTATTAGAAGCCTTTATCCCTTTTTTTGGAGGGAAGAGAGGGGAATATGTCCCACTGCAGCCTATCCTACAGGAACATGCTCAGTTTTTAAATTTCAGTGCTGAGTTGGGATTTGAAAGTAAGCTGTTTCTTGGCCGGCACGGTGGCTCATGCCTGTAACTCCTGCACTTTGGGAGGCCGAGGTGGGTGGATCACCTGAGGTCAGGAGTTCGAGACCAGCCAGGCCAACATGGTGAAACCCCATCTCTACTAAAAATACAGAAATTAGCCGGGTCTGATAGTGCATGCCTGTAGTCCCAGCTACTACGGAGGCTGAGGCAGGAGAATAGCTTGAACCTGGTGGGGCAGAAGTGAAAGTGAACTGAGATCACGCCGCTGCACTCCAGCCTGGGCAATAAGAGTGAAACTCTGTCTCAAAAAAAAAAAAAAAAAAAAAAAACAGAAGAAAGTAAGCTGTTTCTTTAGTTATAGGTAACAGTGTCAGCAGAGTGCTGCCTGGTCCATTCCTGCCTCCTTAATCATAAGTTGAAAGCTATCCACCTAGTGGAACCTCAGTAGGATATTTTTTGAACTTCTAGTGGAATTCAATGAAAGAATCATCAACTCCCTTAGTATAGGGCTGTTAACTTATACTTTCTACACATACCTCTTTAATCTAGCTTGCTTTCTCATTTACTATCACCATGATTATTTACATTCTTATAGTATCTTATAGTTTGTAACATACTTTTAGATCTATTGCCAGTTTTATATAGCTTGTATCTGAAGATAAAGGAAGGACAAAATGCTAACTTAGGCTTTACACAAATTATTTAAAAACATTCTGACATAAGGTTTCTGACTTAAAATTATATGTATAAGTAATAAGTATTTATAGTGAAGTGTTTAGTTATATGTTGAATAGAAGTTTTAAAAAAATGTAACCCAGGGTTTTCTTGCCAAAATTCTTTATTCTCTAGCCACTGAGGATGTCTTTTATTAATATCTTAAGGTTCTGAAGTCCATCTGGAATTACAGTGCAAGTAAATTGTAGTCTGATCATGTGCAGTGTCTGTAGCGCAAGGTGCGAACATCAGTGTATAGATAGAGTTGAATCTTAGCATTGTTCTAAGGCTTGGAAGTTAAACATAGAAATGTATACAGAGAAACAAAGCCTTTCATACCTTAAAATGGAAACTGTTTTTGCTGATCTGTAAAATGTCCTTCTCGTGGATATTTTCAGATAATTTTCCAAGCTTTTACTATATATGTATATATATGTGAATATATATATATAGTACTGCGAAACTGTAGTCTCAAGATCATTATTTAAAAGTACATCCTTAACATGGCTGGGCACGGTGGCTCATGCCTTTAATCCCAGCACTTTGGGAGCCTGAGGTGGGAGGATTACCTGAGGTCGGGAGTTTGAGATCAGCCTGACCAACATGGTGAAACCCTGTCTGTACTAAAAATACAAAAATTGGCTGGGTGTGATGGTGCATGCCTGAAATTCCAGCTACTCTGGAGGCTGAGGCATGAGAATTGCTTGAACCTGAGAAGCGGAGATTGCAGTGAGCTGAGATTGTGCCACTGCACTCCAGCCTGGATGACAGAGTGAGTGAGACTATCTAAAAAAAGAAAAAGATACATCCTTAACTTGCCAGTAATTCACTCTCACCTTTTCTTCCTGTGGAAATGTGCTTATGTTAGGTTATTTGCATGAACTAAGATTATTAAGTCCTAATATTTTTCTACCGTTTTTGCCGCTATTATTTCATGTAGAAAGTTGAGAGAATTTTATTCAAAGCTGCCTTTATATGAGGATCTGACAGCACAGGGGTAATAGAAATAGACATTTTTAAAGGGGGTGACTCCCAACAAAATAAAAGTGAAGTACCAGTTGTGGCAGGGATGACAGTGGTTATTGGATCACTGAGCTGTATTCTTTCTGTCAGTTCTCTCCAAGGGACTCAGCTTTCAAGGAGGGAGAGATGGAAATCTTAAATAGGTTTGGTAGCTTCCCTACCTTTTATCTGCCCAGACAACAAAAATAAAACAGCTCACAATATTAGAATTTGGGGCAATAAATTAATTTGGAGATATCTACCTGTAAAATGAGATTTCTGGGGCACATGGCAGTGCGGTGTGTATAATAAACAATTGGGGTTGAAACAGTAAATGCATGAACTAGACAGACTCTTTTTGACCAGACCTTGTGTTGTAGGTGAATGAAATTTGGGAATCCTATACTTGGAATTCTGGAATGGCTAGCCTGAGCCAGAAAAAATCCCTTTGTGATCTAAGAAGGAATTGATTTAAGAAGATTTGTTCTTCACCACATTTCCATGTTGTTGAGGAAAATAGATTGGTAATGGTGACAAGGTCAAGGATGTGTTGGTTGAAGTTGTGGAAGATGAGCGGCAATTTAAGGGCGTTAAAATATATTTTTAAGAGAGGAGATTGCATTGAAGAGTGGACTGAAAGTCCACCTAAGAGAATTAGGGCATGTTATTTGCGCCATATGTGTGCAAAGTGTTTGTATTAATGAGTGACTCCATCCTTTGGAACAATGTGGATAAATCTGATTGAAAAACCATTTATATACTAGGGTCTTAAAAATGCTACGATTGGAAAGGCCGTTGATACATATAATTAATTGCCATGTGTTATGCATAACTTTCTGGAAAACTATCACTATTGCTTATGTAGCCCAGGGATAAATATATCTTGAAGTGTTATAATGTTATGTCACTGAAAATGGAGCTAAATATATACATGTCTTAAGTACAGCACTGTGGTAAGGATATTGTGTAGATTAATTGGCATGTTGTGACCAATGTTTTTTCTATACATTTTGCTTTAAAAATTTAAAAAGCCTTAAGTATAATTTGCATTAGATTTACCAAGAATAATTTACCTATTTTACCTATAAGATCTTATAAGGAGGTTGCCTTTATTTTAAAATGATTCCAAGGTGTCTGAGAAATGGAAGAAAATGGCTTTTCATAACATATGAAATTATGTTTTATATTATAAAACTGAGTAGGATTCTCTGTTCAAGTATCTACAGCTTAAGTTGTATATGTTAAGAATTTTTTGTAAGTTTTACAGTGCTTTATAACAGTACAAAATGATGTTTTATTTTAAAAATACATTTTTTTTGTATTTTTGGTAGAGACAAGGTTTCACTCTGTTGCCCAGGCTGATCTTGAACTCCTGAGCTCAACCATGCCACTGCCTCAGCCTCCTGAAATGCTGGGATTACAGGCGTAAGCCACCGTGCCCAGCCCTTATATATTTTAAAAGGATGTTTAATACTCTTCATTACTGTGTTATGCAATAGTTGCATGATGATTTCTCTGATCTTAGAATTTTTTTTTTCTTTTTAAAATGGAGCACAGAAATACTTAGTTTCTGATATTTTCCGTCTTGGTCCAGGAATTTCTTTTTTGTCTGTTATTTTATGAAGCACAAAACTAAGTATTTTTGAACCAACAGACTACTGTGTGGTATTAATTTTGATATTGTACTAAATTTATGTCATTTACACAAATAGTGTCAACCTTAAAAAAAATTTTTGAGCGATATTTTTCTTATATTTGAGAGTGAACTTGTATAGTTGATTATAATCTTTTCCTTCTAAAGGGATTAAGGAAAAATCTTGTTCACTGTTGCGAATTCTAAAATATTTTGGTTCCAAGTCCTAGTTTTTCTTACCCGGGTATTATGTCCAAAATGAATGCCCAGTAAAAGTTAGTAACTCTCATAGCAATTAAAGTATTTTGATAACGTTTATAAGTTCTTGTTCTCAATTTTGCCACTAGTAAAGATGTGGGGAAAGTTAATCTTTTTTGTTGTCTTTCTTGTGAACTTAAAGATCATTTTTCATCGTGTTCAACCTTTGGCCTGACCTTTTCAGGTCACTAAATGTCTGGTTTGCACTTTTTGTAAGTAAGAAATAATACTTTGAGTGTAATTGTATTAATTTTTGTGAATAAACTGCTCTGGAGTGCTGAAGTGTGTTACAATGCCTAGTCTTTTCAGAATTACTGGCGTTATGGTACTGAATGACTTAAAACATTTTATAGTTATAATATTTTAGAATTTTTATGAGAAAGATAAACAAACATGTACCTAGATTTTTAGAATGTTGACATTTGCGTAATTGATTAATAATTCACATCACCCTAAGAGATTTGTGAAATACTTTTGGGATAATTCATTTAGAAATAGCCTGTGTTTAAATTTTAATTTTCTTTTTTAAGAAAATGGGCAGATGATAAATTACCATGAAAGCTTCATTTAAAAATCTATTTTTGGTATTGTCTTCTTTAATTTTGGGGAGAAAAAACTTCAGAGATATTAACAGTTGAACATGCAGTGTTGGCTCTTTTTGGCCTTCAATTTAAAATTGTCATGGGTTTGGATTAAAGACATGATGTATTTTTAGCTATTGGGCAAGAGATGGCAATATTGCATTACATGATCACTGCAGTTACGGTATTTTATATGAAAAGTGAATTTCATGTTACAAATGTACTTACAATTACTAGAAGTCATTAAATTAGTTTACACTTTGTTTTTTCTGATTGATTTTTTCCTAAGATTTTTAGCAGTATTTATGTAAACATTGGTCAAATTGGCCCTTTCAGAGGCAGTATGATCTTGTGCAGATGTCCGACTGCAGTATGTGTGCTGGAGACCAGAAGTGAAATTATTCAGTCACTGGCTTACTGCTTGACACCTTCATTGCTCTGTTGCCCTCACTGTGCTTGTCCTAGAATCTGGTCATTGTCCTCTTTGTCCATATATGAAGGTGGGAGTTTTTGAATTTGAGGACAAACGTTTGTTACCTTTAATACTACATTGCTTTCAGACTCACTAAAAGCTAACCTTTGCATACTATGCAACTTGTATAGCTTATTAATCTTCAAGTCTATTAACATATGTTATGGTTAAAGAGGCTTAATAATAAAACAGAATGCAGTAATTGTGTTTAAAAATTTCCCGCCAGTTCCTGCTTGACCAAAATGTGTTTGATGGTTAAGGGGGAAATGGTTGCGTTTCTCAGTATTTGCAGAGACTTTGCTTTTGCGCCTTCTTTTATTGTAGCTCGGTCATTCTCAAATTTGAGTTTCTAAGAACTTTTAAAGTATTAAGTACACTAATCCATGTATATATTATTTTTATGGTTGATTAAGGGCTTTTTTTGGTAAGAGTTGTGGCTACCCATGATTGTTACCTAATCGGATCATTTTAGATGGAAACTCCTTGCGTAAAATGCAACTCTGCTTAGCCCTGCTGCCATTAGCTTTTTTCTGCTGGCTTAGAGTGACATATCAGCTAGTTCCTACGTTAAGATAATTTAACTGTTTTACATTTTTTAAACGATGTACGAATTCTTTCTGTTTTACTTATCTTTACTTTTGACATGTCAGAGACACTGTTGCTTAGTTATTAAGAACAGACTGTAGGCTGAGCGTAGTGGCTCACGCATGTAATCCCAGCACTTTGGGAGGCTGAGGCGGGCAGATCACCTTAGGTCAGGAGTTCAAGACCAGCCTGGCCAACACGGGGGAAACCTGTCTCTACTAAAAATAAAAAAATCAGCTGGGCTTAGTGGTATGTGCCTGTAATTCCAGACACTCAGGAGGCTGAGGCACAAGAATCGCTTGAACCCGGGAGGTGGAGGTTGCAGTGAGCTGAGATCATGCCACTGCACTCCAGCAAGGGTGATAGCGCAAGACTCCGTATCAAAAAAAACAAAAACAAAAAAAAACCCAGACTGTAGCTAGCTATTAATATTAAGCCAGACTGTAAAGCCAACTACCACCATTTATTAGGTTTATAACTTTGATAATATCTCTGTATCTTAGCATCCTTATTAAATGAAGATGACAGTGGTAGTCCTTTCTGAAGATTGAATGAGTCAATATATGTAAAGTGGTCAACTTTGTGTTTTAATGTTGTAATCATTATTAGATACGATACCTGACACAGAGTAATAATTTGGGTGTTTTTTTGTGTGCATTAGTGAACAAGTAAAAACAAGTATATTTAATATAATGTATGGAAGTAATTTTACTTTTTGTCTTTAAGTTAGAATAGATATTAAAGTATATTCCAAAGGTTAAATAAATGTAGTATGTGTCTGAATCCCTTGAGTTTTCAGTAGAATTCTGTTTAGGTGGCTGTCAAGTCCACTCTGCGTAATCTTGACACGTCTTGAATAAGATCTTCATACTATCACTTTTCCTGTCATGGACACTACAGATTATATTGGATCAGAAATCTAATTTAATCCATTTTTATTAAATTGGAAGCAGTAATTGCTTTCGATTTAATGGGATTGGATTCAGTATTAGAAATTTCGATGTTCCTTCAGACTTAATAAAATATGGTTATATGTATTTCCATTTATTGGTGTGTGTTCCTGTGCCCTCGCAGAGAGAAATGATCTTGGAGTATTAATTGTATTCACTTCGAGTTGTTTGCAACGATTGGTAAACAGGCATATTCTAAGAGTAGGAATGAGGGTGGCATTCTCTTTGTTTTTTTCTTTACTACCTATGGAGTAATGAAGAGAGAAATAAAAATAAGGGCATTCAAAATGGGATTTCCATCCACTCAGAAATAAAGAAAGGAAATTTAGAGTCTCTAGAGAAGATCTGGAATGCTATTTACTCTTGAGGGTAAACAGTATCCAGTCCTACTAAAGATGAAAAAAGGAGAGGCTGAGGTGAAATTAAATCCTTAAAAAAATTCATTGTTGGCCGGGCGTGGTGGCTCATATCTGTAATCCCAGCACTTTGGGAGGCCGAGGTGGGCGGATCACTTGAGGTCAGGAGTTCAAGACCAGCTTGGCCAACATGGTGAAACCTCATCTCTCCTAAAGATACAACAAAAATTAGCTGGGTGTGGTGGTGGGCACCTGTAATCCCAGCTACTTGGGAGGCTGAGGCAGGAGAATCACTTGAACCCGGAAGGCGCAGGTTGCAGTGAGCCGAGATCATGCCACTACACTCCAGCCTGGGCAATAGAGTGAGACTCCATCTCAAAAAAAAAAAAAAAAAATTCATTGTTAGCATTTTTTTTCAATCTTTCCCAGCAAATAATACTTAGAGATAGCTAAGTTGATCAACTCTCATGTCCTGTGATTTTTCTTGAATATACTATAGACAAGAGGTTCGGCTAATGGGTGAACTAACCACATTTCTGAGTTCATGTCTGATTGTTTTTGATCATCTAGTTCCATTTCACAGAAGGTGTAGTACTTATGGCTTATCCCTTTGGCTCTTTCTCTGCTTTCACTCCTTCAGCAGTGTTTTCAGTAGGCTTTTTAGTGATCTTACTGACTGTTGTCTTCTTTCTGATGTTCTTCCTTTTTATTTATTTATTTATTTATTTATTTATTTTTTTAGAGACGGGATTTCACCATGTTGGCCAGGCTGGTCTCGAAATCCTGACCTCGTGATCTGCCCGCCTCGGCCTCCCAAAGTGCTGGGATTACAGGCGTGAGCCACCGCGCCTGGCCAGTTCTGATGTTCTTCTTAATTGAATTGCTGTATGATTTAAGATGGAATCATTGTGTTTTAACCGTGATCTTCAAGTCTGCTCTATAAAGAACTATTTAATGATTGCAGTTTGAGTAAAAATCCTAGGAACAAGTGAATCAAAGATAAGGATAGATCATTGAGAATATTTTTTTTCTTTCCATGTGAAAGTTCATTGGTCCATTGTTAGCTAGCTTACAAAAATGAAGTAACTGTGAGAATGTTCTAGAATAAATCTTACAATTTAATAAAACTATTCAGAAAATCTTGAACAATATAAAACTGAAAGACATTGAAAATGGTCTATGGATACATCTGAGATAAAAATTAAGCCAGAGAAGCTTTAGGGAGAATATTTGAAGCTTTTCATTTCCATTTTATTTGTACTGGCTTGTATTGTGGTGTAAAATCATGTGCAAGCAATAAAGAAGGGCTTTAAAAAGTTTTTTTTTTTTTTTTAGTTTTATAAAGATGGTGTCTCTGTGTGTTGCCCAGGCTGGTCTTGAACTCCTGACCTCAACTGATCCTCTCATCTCAGATTCCCTAGTTGTTGGGATTACAGGCATGAACCACCACACTTAGCCAATGAGGGCTTTTTTAAGGGAAAAAAGGCTTTGCAGTTTTCAAAGGTTTTTTTTTTTTCCATTGACGTAGAGATATGAAGAATACTATATTGGATTAAAAGTTTTTGCATTTGTGAAGTGTAAGCAGCTATGCGAATGTAGTCAATGTGTAGTCTTCATTTAATAAACATAAACATCTTTTCCTTGTCAAATGTATACAGAAATACTAAAAACAGTAAAATGATTTTACAGAATCTTGTATAAAAATTTGTTCATTACTTGTAATACAGAATAATTATATAACCTGGCTCATTTTGTAAGCTTAATGAATTAATGTTGGAATTTAAAAACTAGCAATTTTAAGCCAGTGATGACTCAATCATTTTTAACTGAGGGAATTTGGGATCAGTTCTTAAAATGTTCTGAGTCTCAGTTTCTTTAAAATGTAATGATGCTCTATTGATCTCATGAAACGTGAGGTAATATGTTTTTAGAAATATTTATAAGTTTAGAAATAGCCTGCTTGGCACCTGTGCCTATAATACTGCCTACTCGGGAGGCTGAGACAGGTGAATTACTAGAGGCTGAGAGTTCGAGTTTATCCTGCGAAACATAGCAAGACCTCATCCCCCAGAAAAGCTAATATGTTTATTAAGCTTAAATGTTATAAAATGATAAACTGATGGATTTTGAATGATTAGCTCTATTCCCCTTTCGTCTGTTAGATGTTTTTGTACAACTTAGCTCAGTTCCTAAATATACCAAAAGATGGCACTGTTTATCTGTGTTTAATATTTTAATTTGCTTTTTTTGATGAAAAAGTGTGTTGAATGTTTTATCTATAAATGTATTAAATAGAGGTTACATTTTTTTACATTTACTTTTCTGTTTTATAAATGCATCTTTGATTCATGTGAAGTTTACTAGGACCAGGTTTCATTTTTATTTTGAAATGGTTTGGAAATTCAGATATTTAACAATCATTTTGTAGATACAGACTCCTGTGTAATCCAGTGTGATTAATGATAAAACCTTGTATTAATGTGACAGCTAATGTTTCATGGAAAACCTAGTTACTTTTGTATAACAAAAACCATCAAATTTTTTAAGCCTCTAAAAACAGTCCAGTAACTAAAACATAACTGCCATAATAAATTATTTATGTGGCCTTTAGGTTACACCACCCAGGTTTATTCATTTTGGAAAGTTATTTTATCTTAAAAGTACTTTTTAAAATGTAGCAAAACTTCTCATTGCTTGAATTTCCTATTCCCGGTTGTGTCATGAGAGGAGAATCTAGGTTCTGTGAAACTACTCTAGGTGAGAAATGCAAAAATTAGATAATAGGAATTTGACTTGCAGTGAGGATTATTTATATAGCAGGATGTGAATACGCTTCTCATACAGTTAGATGGAAACCTCCTGACTGTTCATTTATAGAGCATGTTACATCCAATGTAGTTAATGACCTAGCAAGAGAATTCCAGTAGGATTTTTTTTTTGTCCCATCAAAGCTATCTGTAGTTGTTTTTTTAAAAAATAAACAGCATTTGTTAATGATTTTTACTGGGGTAAAAGAGCACAAGACAGTTCCATTATTGTTATAAAATGTTTTACTTTTTTTGTGGGGTGAGTTTAGAAGTTCAAGATAGAATAATTTCAGAAGTGCTCCCCCTGTTTCCTTTTACTTAAAAGTAGGGGCTATTTTAAGTCAGTATAATTTGTATGTTTCAGTTTTTCTTTCTCTCTGAAAATTATCTTTTAGGGTACCATGCCTTGGAAAGAAAGAGTTCACATTTTTTTCTGTTAAAAACCCATCCTCCTAACTCTGAAGTGACTGTCTCAATTACTAAATGTATATAGCTTGGGGGAAGTGAAGACAGTTGGCAGTTAGAGGTTTGTTTTTATGTTCATGGGAGTCTATGTGCTTATATTTAAATGTTCACTCTTCTTGCAGGGTTTGTTGATGTTAGTAATATGATACATATGTGATTTGTCTGAATTGTTTAAAAATGCATAATTACAGGAGGATTTGATTATTCAGCAACAGTTCTGGTAGCTAAAGACTATCATGTAGATATTTTCTTCCAGTATTTGACATTGGTTCTGTGAGCTATGAGTAGTATAAAAAATAAAAAGAAGATACTCTGACATTTTAATACCCAGAGGCCATATTCTTAGGATATTCTTATTGTGGAGATTAAACAGGGCTTTATTTAACAAACTGAACTGCTCTTTCACCGCTTTTAGTAGATGTAGAATTCTTTGTGTTTGGTAAACAACAAAGACTTTTTTCCTAAATAACTTAATGCTTTCAGATTTTTGTGGGAAACTTAGAAAAAGCAAAAATGCACTCAGTGATTTTTTTTTTTAAACGCTTTGTTTCTGGACAAATGGAGAAAGATAGCCAAGTGTGCTAAAGGTAATGGTTTTAACAGGCTTCCCCCTCCAACCTCATACAGACCCTGGCTGTCCATAATTTCAAATTTGGTTAGGGAGTAAGATGTGATATTAGACTACGAGTGTTTTCCCTCCAAATCATACTTGTGATTAAAGGAAACACAATCAAATAGCATTATATATTCGTCATGAAAAAAGATCTGTCATGCAGATTTTGTGTGGTTCTTTTAGATGCCTTGTAATAATGTGCTAATTTATGCTGATGATCTTACCTCATGACCCTTCTGTGTGCCCTAGATATGTTCATATGTTATGGCTTTTAATTTTAGTCATCTGTGTTGGTTGAATATGCTTGTTAGTCCATAGTGCCACTCACTAGTCTGTGTCAAGAACTGGAAAAGAACACGAAAATTGTATCTCAGAATCAGTTTCTTTAAGCATGTATCAGTAATGGAGGAAATTATAAAATAGACATAATTTTAATAAGATTTTACGTCTGAACATTCATTGAAAATAAAGTACTCCAAGTACTGTAAGCTTTTAATTAGGAAAGAGAGTTGGGTCATTGGTTTTATTAAGCAAGGGCTTATTAACATCTTTTGGTGATTTTTTTTCTTGATTTTTATTTAATATCAGTAAGAAACCATTACAAGAATGAAAACTAGACATCATTGGCAGTTTTTACTTGATTACATCCATTTTTCTATTCCCTAAACTTTGAGGGTTATGCATCTAAAAATCCCCATGGTAGGAAAACTATATGTGGTTTGTAAATTCAGGACCTTAAGGTAACAGAGACCAAGACCTAAAACAGATGGGAGAACTCAAATGTTTAAAAAAATTTGTTAAAATGAAAATTTCATAGAAGGAAAACAATTTACGTACCTTAAACATAATTCACCTTTATTAGCTTTCTTAATCTACAGAAGCTTCTCCTTATTACTTATTTGTATTCTTTCTACAGAGACTATACTAGGAGAGGTATTTTTACTTATTTGTAGTTCTTTAGCTGAAAGTGTAATGCTCTTTTAGCTTTGTCTTGAAATTGTTGCCTCCCCATTTTTAGGTTGCATCTGGATCTGAAAGACACTGACCAACTCAAATACCTGAAAATCTTGGTAACTTTCAAATTGGTATACTTGGCACAATTAAGTAGAGGTTGGTGCAAAAGTAATCGTGGTCTTTGCTATTACTTTCAATGACAAAGGCCACGATTACTTTGCACCAAACCTATATTTCTCAAACGTCTCTGCACCTGTGATTACTTCTCTCTAAAATGGGTTATGGCGTTGTTGTTGTGATTAATAAATGGTTGATAAATACTAGCTATTCTGGTATTAAGCATTAATAAGGAAAATTCACTATTATATGTAAATGTTTTAAATTTGAGTCTCTGAAGTTAATTGGCAACTTAATGGAATTTGATTTAAATACGCTTAGTCCATTATAATCTATTTAAATGTGTTTTTTGCTGGGCACGGTGGCTCACGCCTGTAATCCCAGCACTTTGGGAGGCTGAGGTGGGCAAATCACGAAGTCAGGAATTCAAGACCAGACTGGCCAACATGGTGAAATCCTGTCTTTACTAAAAAATAGAAAAATTAGCTGGACATGGTGGCTCGTGCCTGTAATTCCAGCTGCTTGGAAGGTTGAGACAGGAGAATCGCTTGAACCGGGACCAGGGAGGTGGAGGTTGCAGTGAGCTGAGATTGCGCCACTGCACTCCAGCCTGGCTACAGAGCGAGGCTCCATCTCAAAAAAATAAAATAAAAAAATAAATGTTTTTCCCTTGCACATCTTTTTCTGCTGGAGAGCGTGAGTTAGGAAATGAGGCAACATAGGACATAGACTAGATAGCCTCTTTTGGTAGCCAGTCAGACAGAATGGATTGATGTCTTCATAGAAGGAATATGGAATTAGGAGTTGGAAGATTTGGGGTCTTGCTCCAAAGAACACTTTGATTGCTTGTGAACTTATTTATCTAGTCTCAGCTTTTTAATTAATTAATTATTTTAATTTAGAGATGAGATTTCACTTTGTTGCCCAGGCTGGGGTACAGTGGCATGATCATATCTCACTGCTATGTTCAATTCCTGGGCTCAAGAGATCCTCCTGCCTCAGCCTCCTGAGTACCTGGGACTACAGGTGTGTACCATCATGCCCAGCTAATTTTTAAATTTTTTGTAGATATGGAGTCTTGCCATCTTGTCCAGGCTGGTCTCCAACTCCTGGCCTCAAGGGATCCTCCCACTTCAGCCTCTTAAAGTGTTGGGATTCCAGTCATAAGCCACTGTGCCTGGCCTATTCTTAGCTTTTAAATTCTCATCTATCAAATAATGCATTTGATGGTTCCAAAAGTGTGGGGGACAGGGCATCTTTCTTCACACGCACTATCTGTCTTTGAAAGGTAAATGAAGTTCTATATTAAGAAACGTGAGGTGTGAAATCCTTCTTGAACATTTTTAACTTTATTCCTCCCTATGCTGCCACTCTGGCCCCACATCGGGCTCTTTCTTAACACACTACTGTGACCCAGATTGTCTTTCTTTTTTCTTGTAGCACTTATTAGACTATTGCAATTATTTGTTTATGTATTTGTCTCTTGTTAGACTTATCTTGAGTATGGAGATGGCCCTTTCTTCTTGTATTCAAAGTACCTACCACCATATTTGGTTTATAATAAGCCTCAGTTGGTGTTTGTTGAATGAATTTATATCAATATCCATGCCATTCATGAGAAACAAGTAAAACTTATTATATAGAGACACAGAGGTGGTTTCTAATTTGTGTTGCTCTTACTTTTACTGTTAGCTGTAAAACATTGATTTGTTACCACTTGGCATAATTAAATTTAGCATTTTTCTAGTTTAAGTAGTTCAGTTTTTGAGACACTTTTATGAGCCTCACTATATTAATGGCCTTATTGGTGCTTTAGAGATTTTGTGATTCATGGGCACTGTAAGTATAGATTTCATGCTTACAGCAATTGAATAAAATAGGCGCATTGTTCTTTGTTAGTTTCTTCAGTTGGGTCTTTTAGTTTTCCTGTTCTTACTGGTGATTCCTTGAGGCATCTGGCCAGTGTTGAGTATTTCTTCTTGACTCATCATCCCTTCCGCCGCCTGCCAAAGAAGTGCTTTTACATTGGTCAAGAGCTCTTGTTTCATTATTGGTATAGGTTATGGACCACCTGATAAGTCTAAGCATGTCATAGTAATTAGCATTGAATGCCAGCCACCAGAATGCTTAATTCAGGTACTCTGCTCTTTTAATTCTAAAGGTGTTGTGAAGTATGGAGAAATCCTCTACCTGAATATGAAGCTAGCTACTAAACTTGGAGTTCTCTCCCTACTCCTGCTCCATTTTCCGTTGTGTGAAATTTCAGTTGATTGTATTAAATTTGCTTTTATATAGTCTTTCAGAATCAGTAGAAATTTTTCCTTAGATATATCCAAGTCACTCCTTTTTGAGATGATTTAGAAAAGAGGAAATTGAGGGTTGGGAGTTAAAAAGGGAGAAAAATGGCTGGTAGGTAACATGTAGAAGTTTTAACATTTGAGCTCAGGAGAGTGATTCTTCTGGGCTTTAATACTTGTGTCTGAGAGCTGGGAGGAAGCTGTGTTGAAGGGTGTCTGGGACCTGGTGAGACCCCAGAAAATGAGAATCCATCACCAAGTAAGAAAGGCATTGATGGACTTAAAAGTGTTTGGCTACAATGAAAGCTTTTTATTTATTTAATTTTTATTTTTAATTAATTTATTTTTTTGAGATGAAGTCTCATTTTGTCACCCAGCTGGAGTGTAGTGGTGCCATCTTGACTCACTGCAACCTCCGTCTCCCGGGTTCAAGCGGTTCTCCTGCCTCGGGCTCCCGAGTAGCTGGGACGCCTGGCTAATTTTTGTATTTTTAGTAGAGATGGGGTTTCAGAATTTTGGCCAGGCTGGTCTCGGACTCCTGTCCTTTGGTGATTCGACTGCCTTGGCCTCCCAGAGTGCTGGGATTACGGGTGTGAACCCCTGCACCCGACCAGCTTTTTCGAATGCATTTTATGTGCTGCAAGTTGAAAGAAATTTACTCCCCTTTGAATGAAACTGTAGAAGAAAAATCCTAGATTTTCTAGTAATCAAGGGATGGCTAGAACCCCCAAAAGTGCAGTATCGATCGTTAAAAAAAGAAGGGGTAAAATGTCACCTTATAGTCTTTTCATTTAGTGCAATATCTCTATTGTGGTAAGTTATGAATTATTGATAGGGCCTTCTATAGTTTCTTTTTCTACTTTTGGTCTCCTTATCCTATCTTCCCTGTAGATTAAAAGAATTCTCCCCAAATATATTCTGCTGTCAGGATTTTCAGAAATGTTAGCACCCCCATTGGGGAAGAATTACCTTCTACCTGTGTTTCTGGAAGGGGAATCTTATGTGAATCTCTAGAAAGAGAATTCTATTGATGTTATGAAATAAGTACTATAGGTGAAAGAATAAGAAAAAGCTCAATGTTAAAGGAGCGTCTATTGAGTGACTCTGTGCAAGGCTGGCCAATTAACCTTGTGATCTTAGTCAAGCCAGGTAATCTCCCTGAGCCTCAGTTTATTCATATATAAAATAAGCAAACTGAACTCCTCTGTTCCCTGGTTCTTCATAAATTCATTCACTCTTAGATGTTTATCATACGTCTGTTGTGCTATATATTCAGCAGTTGAACAAGACAGATGCAGCCTCATCCTTGTAAGAAGACTTCTCTTTCCCCTATCTCTGTTGGCCTGTTGACCTGTCCTCTTCCCCTGTTCTCTTATCTAGTAATTGGGTGGATAATGAGGAAATGAAGCAATGCACAATGCTTAATTACAAATTTGAGGACTCTGTTTTTATGGATAAAGTGGATCAACATTTTTTGGGGAAAAGTACCCTGTAAAAACATAGTTTGTGTATGTTAAAAATGTTACTAAAATGAAAAAGTGATTTATCGGTTAGTGGTAAATTAATTGGGTGACTTGGGAGTGAAAATTATTTGACTTGGGAGACAAAAATTACTCTCTAGGTCAGTCTAGAAAGTAATTTTATCTAAGTTTAGGCATAACAAATATAAAATGGAAAAGATTTATGTTTGATGTTGAGTAATTTTAAAAAAGGCATTTGAACTTGGGAATAGTTACTTATCCTGATGTATTTGCTGACGATCAGATGCAATTTTTTTTTTTTTTAAATTTCTGGGTGAAAAACGTCTTTGGTGTAAGTTAGGCCTAACATCTTGAGCTTTATGCCTTTATTCTAGACAATTGAAATTTTTATCTCATAAAAAAGTAAAATAATTTGAATGGAGTTAATAAAAATGAAAGGAGTAAAATTTCACTTAACTTAGAAATACATTGAGGCACCCAAAATGCAGAAAAATCCCTTATTTGGCCTCTAGATCTAAAATGGTATTCTAATCTGTGTGGGTTGGTCCAAGAGCATTTTAACTCTGTTGGAGGCAGCCAAGTTAGCTTCATTGAATTTAAATCTCTGACTTCTCCCAAGGTACTGATGAAAGCAATGAAATTTGTTGGTTTTAGGCAGCAAGAGTAAGTTCAGTTTTTCTCTAGACTTGTGACAATTAGAGGTTGGCTCTAGCCTATCTAATGCTTAAGTTTCAAAGCTACCTCTGAGAGCTGTTTTGGGGAGATAACCTTGTAACACATACATTTTAATGAGTACATTACTTTTACCACCTGCTGAAGTCGACTTGGAGTGACTACTGACCTGAAGTGAATGCCTGTGTTCAATATTAATATGGCATGTCTGGATCCAGACAGCAATCTTTCATTTTGACATGCACATAGTCAAAGTAAATTAATGTTTAAATCCCAAACACTTTAGGTTCAGCCAGTGTGTGCATTCTATAATAATCCTTCAGAAGCAGTTTCCATAGAAATGCTTAGTGCTTTCTTATACTTCATTTATCGTATGTATTGGGTCCACATTGCAGTATTTGTAACAAGATTTATCCAGTGCTGTTTTTGTTCCTTGTTTTGTGGTGGCTAAAGAAGTTAATTCATTTTAGGATTTACTCTCTGCATATTTTAAGCAAAATTTTACTTAAAAATCTTCATATGCCTGGAAAGATAGTAGTCGAATTCCAGTTACATTATTTTTAAATGAAAAAAAAATCAAGGTAATTCCATACTTTATTTCTGCTCAAATGATCACCAATTTTTGAAAGTATAGTAGCAGTTAAAAAAAAAACAAAAAACTAGGCCCAGATATAGTGTGTGTTTGTGACTACAGGTAACAAGGATATTGCTGATTTTCCTTTCTCTCGTACGTACTATTTTCTAGTCTTGCTTTTATTGGTCAGAAAACATTCATGGCAGATGTAGTAATGGGGAAATTATATTAACATTTAAGTATTAAATTAGCCTGGAGCCAGAGTCTCCTTCTAATATGATGACATTTAGCAAGTTGAGGATTTTAAGGACCGTGTTGTGCAGCTCATTGTTTCACATTTCCTGTTTGCCTTTTGTGGAAAAATATCTGAGATCCGCTTTTTCAGATTGGAAATTTCCATCGTGGATTTCAATTGTTGTTGTTGTTTTACCTTGCTGGTCAGTGTTTGTTATTTACATATTAAGAATATGTGTATACTGACCGTAGTAATAATAGTAGGTGATTGGAGTTGTATGCAAATGACAGTTTTCATAACACTTTTGCAGTTTAATTTCAATGAAAAATCTCAAGTTATATTTATTAGTAAACATATTTCAGCTAAGGAGTTTTTTATGCTCCAAAAAGATGGCAGACGGAAATGAACCTAATATGTGTTTAAAGAAAATATGCTTCATTTATTTTAAAGTACATCCATTGCATCAGCATGATGATTTATATGTTGTCTTAGAATTAAAATAGATGCCATTCTTTTACTGGAAAACTGAAAATCAGATCTCCTCTGTGTTTGACAGAATTTATTTTGTATTCATAAATAAATACAGTATTTGGTTTAGGATGTAGAACATCAAATAACAACTGTTAGATTATGCTTAATGTATTTATCATTTTGTGAATTTTGGATGTCCTTAAAATCAGAATAACATGTCCTTTACCCATAGTACAGTGGCTTTAGATTGGATTTGGAAGCATTGTACAGAGAAGACCTATTGTTCCTATTGAATAAGATATGCCCTGCAGAGATGAGCTTTTTGACCCACTGCTCTTCTGGTAGTAATGGATTTGCACCGATTTGAGCAGAGTATCCCACTTGGTCCTGTTTTTCAGTTTGTTCTCATGTTGGTTTCATAAAATGTTTTATTAGCTTGGATTAATTGGAAAATAAGCTTTTTAATATGACTCACCCATAGTCAGAGACTTTGTGAATGATTTCTACAAAAATAATCTATAAAAGAGATGATACAATGGGGCCTGTTATTCCTGATTTGATTTTCATTTGCTTCCATTTATAATTTTTCCATGATAAAACAGAGCCTCTCAGAAAGTAAGAGGATGTAATCCTAGCTCAGATGGTATGGAGTCCTTAGGTCTTGAACTATTATGATGGAAGCTACCCCTATACCTCCATTGATAGAAGGAAATATGATGGGCAGACATTTCTTTGGTGAAAAGTAGTTCATAGGTGACTGTGATATCCACTTCTTGAACTTACTTTAGAGGACTGGTTACTGAGGGCAAAATATGTGCATGATTACATACAATCAAGGTTAATTTTTATCAAGGGTCACCATGTTTTTGCTATGGTCTGACAATCATGACCTACATTAAAAGAGCCCTGTGGGTCTGTCTGGTGTATTTTTGCTTGATGTCTGGGGGGGGGGGGGGGTAGTTTATTTCAGATGCTTGTCAGTTTCATTATATATTTTTGTTTGGGGCTCTTTGCTGGATTTTCAGGTATACCATAAAAACTGTTCTCTTTGCAGTTAGATTGTCATGAAGTTGCTGCTGTTTTATGGTATGAAAACACTCTTTAATCTTGAAGGGTGAGTAATTTTGGGGACATTTTCCATTTGGTGTTGGGTTACGTTCAAATGGTAGATAACTTTACCTCTGCAGCTAAGATTTCAGATTTAGTTCAGTTAATTTATTCTTTAGTGAGTTTTTCTTGGGAAAATATTTTGGAATTTTCAATTAAAAAGCATCTTCCTCATTTAAGAAAAATCCAGATGAGTAGTTTATTTCACAAAATAATAACTAAATAGGATTTCTAAAGCAGAAATTTACAAATATTTTCCTCTTTTGCTAGGACAAAGGCAATGGTGAAAATTAAAAAGAAATAAAGTTAGGACATTTAGGTAACTCAAAGACAGAACTTAATGACTGGTAAGATTTGGAGGATTTGGTTTTGTAGTTTTGAAACCATATTTAATTTTGGCCATATCTATCTTATTTAGTAGTTTAAAGGATAAACAGTTCAAACAGTAAGAAAAAAGCAGTTTGTGTTTTGTCAGTTTTCAACTTTAGATATCAGTAAATCATTGCTGTAGCTTTCTTTATCTTTTGTTTGCACAAAAAACCTGTTAGAATTATGTCTGGGGGGGACCATCTGCTGTGGTTCCCAGTCTTGTCAGTGTGATAAGGGATAAGCTGTATAAACAGGGGGCACCACAGGAAAAAAAAAAAAAAGGGAAAGCAAACTGCTTTTAGAAAGGGAAAAGTATGATGTGGATTTAATTTTATAACATAGCCACAGAAATTCATATGATTTTGCTCTTATTCTGTCAGAATTGAGGTTGTAATATATTTACTCAGAAACCATAGGTCCAAGTTATTTCTATGGTTTATCTTTACATTAATATTATATCTTTTTGATTGTAGGGTTTCTGTTTTGGAGGTTATGGCTTTTAAAAGTTATTTGCAAATATTTCAGCATAGCATTTGACATTGCAGTATTTTTCAGATTGTCTACTTAGTTCCTGGATCTTTTTTTCCCCCTGGCTATTAATTTTTCTTTCAGTTGAATCCTCAGAAATCATCCTTTTCCTGTTTCATTTGCAGTGAGGTAATGGTGCTTCATAAGGAACCAGACAGTCATTTCCATGGCAACACACTCTATCGAAACATCACAAATCTGTCGTGCCCCTTACCTTTAAACTCTCAAATGCTAAGAGGAGGAGATGTGTAAGGAGCAGCATTGTTCTTAGAGCGTAAGTATAGGATAGCAGGAAGCAGAGGAAAGTCAACTAATTGACTCAAAAGTACCTTCAGTTGACTTAACTATAGACATATATATGTAAGGAATTTCTTTTCTATATTGTATTTAACAGTGTTTTCAGGATGGAAAAATGAAGATTCCAAAACAGTGATTTAAAGATCATTATTTAGTGTCTGTGAGAACTGTGAAGAAGAATAAATAGCTGAGTTATGTTATACATGTAAACATGTTACACAGTTACCACGGTCATGAGAAGTCCATCTTTGCGTAGAGACCCTAGCTCATGTCTCTCAGTCATTTTGACTTAAGCTAGGGTATTTTCAGCATGATAGTGACTATCTTTTAAACAAGTTCCAGAATTTTGTCAGTTTTCTTTTTCTTTTTAACCGTCATGAGGAGGTGTTAGCAAGATGGTGTGATTCCTGGATATGGAATAGGAGAACAATTGGTGTTTCATCATTACTGCAAATTTTATGCTCTTTGATATCAGGTATGAAGTATAATAAAATTTAGCAGTTTTATGAGATTTTATGGTAAAGCGATTCTTATTAACTTCAAGTCTTCAGCATTTTCAGTATTTTATTTTATTAATTCTGTAGCATTTTTACTTCTGGGTAGCACATTTATTTGTGTGACCTGTGAAGATGGCAAGTGTTGCAATGCCTAGCGCCTTCTGTTTCCCCGGGTTCCTCGTAACACACTCTGGGCTGGTCCTTACCCTCAAACCTACCCCTTCTATGTTAGGAGGCAGCTCACAGGACGGACACCTTCCACGGCAGCCACCTTGGAGGCAGCAGCTTTTCTGTGTGCGGCATGGAGCAGGTGTTTAATAAACATTTGTTAAGAGAACAGTGGTCACAATGAATGGAATTAGTTGTTTGTGATAACCCTTCTTTTCCCCTGAGGTCACAGGTTATATATATATATAAATTTTTTATTGCATATGTACAAAATGAGGTTGGAATATGTTCTCCATACCCATTGTGTATTTTAACAACGTTTTTGTAGTGTATTTTGAATCTTGGTAGGCCCTTTCCTTTTGCCTTTCAGGCCTCCATACACTGCTATGACAAGAGGACTTCTAAGTCTGTCTCTGTTCCTCATTTCACTTTGTTGCTGGTGAGCTAACCTTGGTGACCATAAGCAATCTGTTGTGAGAGAAGGAGCTGTGAGTGGAGAAGGCTTTCAAAGTCTGTAGGTACTACCTGGTGGCATTATTAACAAATTTTATTAGGAAATATTTGACAGGGAAAAGGATTAAGAGAATAAGGACCAGTTACATATCACCTACCCAGATTTAGAAATAAAACATTACTGACATAGCTGCAGCCTTCCATGTATGAGGTGGGGGTTAGGTGGGAGTATATTTTTCTTTCACTTTTTACCTTTTTGCTCTAGAAAAGCCTCAGACTTCAAAAGAAATGTTTCCCTGCTCTGTGCTTTCATAGTTCTACCCCAGGCCTAAGTGTATTATTGAACCTGCCAGTGTATTAGAACCATCTGTTCAGCTGTCTGTCACCTCCACCAGGCTTCATCTTTGTGTTTTCAGCACTATACATAATAGCTGGAATGGAATAGGTGCTCACTAAGTGCTTGTTGTGTGAATGACTGAATGAATGAATAGGTACAGTTCTTTTCTCAAAATACCGTTAATGCAGGATTCTGTTTAGCAAAACTATTTCCTTGTCTAGCCCATAGTTACAAGGGCCTTGCTGTTCTGATTTGAGCAAATTTAATTAAACATAAAATCCTGTAGAACAGATGCATTTACAAGTCTCTGCTCACACAGCTGCTGGTCTATTTAATAAAAACATTGCTGTTTTGATTGGGTATTCATAGTCTTTCTTTTTGTTAACTGTATTAGTATCGTGGTGTAAGCAGACTACAGTCTAGGGAAGATGAGTGGGAGAGTGAGCCCATGATCAGAACTCACAGAGACAATTGGAAACGGATGTCAAGAAGATGGATGGGGAAAATGTTTTAGTCTTAGGTGTAGTCACAATAAAAAGAACAAATACATGTATTTGTCTTCTGTGGACCATATCTCATAAATCTCTGACTCCATATATCTTATGCAATTATTCTAACCTTCCTTCTGTTAAATCACCTAAGTGTGCATAACATTCCTATTCTAAATTACAAAAAATAGAAACTGATGCATTTGCTTTTTAAGTTTTTAAAAATTCAGGTAGAAATTATATCCAATAAAATGCATAGATTGTAAGCGTTAAGTTCAGTGAATTTTTTTTCCCGTTTATACACCTATGTAAACACTACCCCAAACAAGGTAGAGCGTATTTCCATCACCCTAGAAAATTTTTTCCTACCTGTATCCAGTCAACCCTGCTTTCCTTTCCCCACTCCTCTTCAGTAGCCACTTCTGAATCTGATGCCACTTACTCTTGGGAGTCATATGAATGGAATCATAGTATGTACTTCTGTGTCTGGCTTCTTTTGTTCAAGATACTGTTTTCGGATTTATCAGTGTTGTTGCGTGTATAAATGTGATTTGCTTCCAGCAACAGAAATGTGTATACGGGCAATCAAATACAAATTCATGTCTACCTTAAAGTTGAGAGATTGAGTAGTACTTTTTTAAGGAAGATTGTTGTAGACTTCCACAACAACTCACATTTGTAGAGTGCCAGTCCCTACTCTCAGTGCTTTACACACTTTGTCTTATTTAATTGTGTTTTGTGATTGTTTACTTAGTTCTCTATGGCAGACATGTTCAGTGAAAGCATTGACGTCTGATGAAGGACTTGATGTTTGACAAAAGAAACTGTCTTTTGATACAAAATTCTGATTGTTTTTTCAGGACTAAGTACTAAGCACTGTTTATGGCGGGCATTGATGAGCTTAAATCATGAACCAAGAGGAAAAGTGTGAAAGGACAGTGGAAAAGAGTTACTGGGTGGGACAGAAAGAAGTGCAGTAGCTCAGTTTAGATTCCTCTTATACTATCTGTGATGAAATTTTTGAGACAGAGTCTCACTCGAGTCTCGCTCTGTTGCCCGGGCTGGAGTAAAGGGGCACTATCTTGGCTCACTGCAACCTCCGCCTCCTGGGTTAGCCTTCTGAGTAGCTGGATTACGGGCCTGTGCCACCACGCTCCGCTAATTTTTGTATTTTTTTGGTAGAGACAGGGTGTCAACATGTTGCCCAGGCTGGTCTCGAACTCCTGACCTGAATTGATTCACCTGCTTTGGCCTCCTAAAGTAGTGGGATTTCAGGCGTGAGCCACTGCACCTGGCAAAATTGCCTTTCTTTCCAGAATAAAGTTGCAAAGTATTCATGAATGAAAGTATATTACATACAGCGTGGATACATGAAGAAAAGCATATATAAATTATGCTAAGCCTCTCAAAGATGCTTGTAATCAGTGCCCTTATTTTTGATCAGAATTTTATCAGTCCAGTTTTGAGTTTTTATGTATAGCTTTTGTTCTACTAGCATGTATGTAATACCTGTTATGTGCCAATTCATTGTCCTAACTGCTTTATGTATATTCTCAAAACTCTGTGAAGTGGGAAGTTTTTCTACTTTTTAGTTTCTGTTTTCCACATGAGGATACTGAGGCAATGCCACATTAAAGAACTAGACCAGAGTCACACAGGTAGTGCAGGTGGAGCTGGGATTCTCACCTGGCTGGTCTGATTTCAGAGTCCGTGCTCTTAGTCACTGCACCGTGTGCCTCGGCCTCCCCCTGTCCCTAACATGCTCCTCATTTGTCCTTGATCCTAGTGATGATGCTGGTTGAGTATTCTCAGGGGTTGTAAGGATTGACAGTATCAAAACAGATGTAGCGATTGGGACTTTGATTATTTCTATACTTCATAAAATGGGTCTTAAAATTGCATGGTTTTGTTTTTTTGTAGGGGCGGGAAGGTTATATAGGAAGGGATGATTTACAATTTGAAATCTGTTGCAGTAGTAGAGCAAGTACTTTAAGCCTCAGTAAAGCTAAATTACATAACCAATTTTGTGCTTATTCAAGGCTGTATTTATAGTGGATGGGTGTTTCTTGGCTAGTCGGCTGTAGGCCCTGGGAGTGAGAGACCACAGGGACTGTCTGTGAATGTATGTATGTTTGAATTAGGCAATGGCAATTGGAAGTGTTTTATTACCACACGAGGTCCTTGTACTCAGGATTGGGCACACCTGCAGTAGGTCCTTGACATTTGTGAATTTCACATTTGGGGTTTCGATTATTTTCAAGCCCCCAGAAAGTCCATGACATTTAGTAGTTTGTTATGAAAATAGTATCAGTTTCATAGAGTTGTGGGGTTCTGAGAATTAAAAATAATGTATGTAGGACTTAGCTGTTAGAAGGCTAGAATACAAATTGTAGTCATTTGGTGAGTGAGTGAACCTAGCAAGGTTCTCACGTATCTGCTTGTGACATCTGCATTTGAGAGTCTCAGAATGCATTAGTGACTGTGCCGTGGGTGCCCCATCACGGCTGCTCCTCGTCCTGGGTGGACTGTGAGGCTTCCCTGGACTCCGGGCTTCAGAGTTACTTCTGCCCCTTTGTCCTTCACAGAACACTTTTTACTTCTGTGTGGTCTTTCAATATAAGGTTCCTTTATTCTTCATTATGAAACTCCACTCTCCAGGTTGTAAGGAAGGCTGTTTTTGGCCATCATCTTTCTTAGCTGTGGGTTAAAGCATTCTGGGTACTATTTTCTCCTTTTTATCCCTGTGCCATAGCCCTTGTGTCTCTCCCTTCTACTCATGGTTAGGTTGGTTTCATTGGCACTTTACTTTTTAAATCTTAAAAAACATTATTAATTTTCCCAAGAGAAGCCCCAATATGTTTGGAGCTCGGCCTCCAGAGCCTCAGTTACCCCTGATGTAGCGGATCTCCTCCTTGCTTCCCTCTAACGTTGCACGTTGGATGTTGTTTGTAAAGGAGTGATTTTCCCATTTACTAACTTGTAAAATTTGCTGACTGTTGTTTTTTGGTAAGAAACCTTATGATGCTTTGACTGTCATAAGAGTCACTTTCATAGAGTTCGTTCAGTGTATACTTATGGTGTAAAAGATCCTGAGTTAGATGCTGTAAGGCCACAGAAATGAAGCCCTGTCCTTCGTTCTTACAAAGTGTTCATCCCTTCAAGTCCCTTGTTAATATTTAGGGCAAACTAAATATTTTTTTTTTTTTGTTAGACTTTAGGTAAATATTTGAAGAAAAATTCTGTATGCTATATTAGATTCTTGCTTTATCACAGGTTTCATTAACTTTCATTTTTAATCCCCATTCTTCATGAAATGTCAGTGTTAAAGTGACCCAAGTAGTGTGAGGGGCAATAGGGTCAGTAATGATGGCTTCTTTAGTGGCCTTCAGAACTGAGCAGTTTGAGATTAACCGGCAGTATGAGCTGCCTGCAGTAATCATTAAAATATAATCTCCAGTTTGGGTATTATTTTACTCATCTATAATTGATAATAAGTATCTTGAAGTTTCAGATTTTTTTCCTTTGCAATGAATTAATAAATTATGCCACAACCTTAACCCTAAGCTTTTGGTTTAGCAAGTCAGGGTAATATAAAAAATGCACAAATTCATAATTGATTTTTTGAGGAGCAAGTATTTTCCTCATGTGTGTATCTAACCCATAAAAATCTGATTTGTTTTTACAAGACATTTTATGGAGACCTTTACATTCATATGAAGTAAAATTTAATATGTTGCTTAACTATCCAATATATTTGAGTATCTGTGAGAGATGCTATGTGCTGAGGGATACAATTTAAAAAATAAAAATGATATGATCCTTGTCTTTATTTTTTCAGTTATTTCAGGTGGCAAACACAGATGGTCACAATATAAGGTGACACCTCCGTTTTCCCAGTGAGAATATTACATAAATTGTTTTGGCTAACTTGGATATATAAACTTTAGAGATGAAGATTAATTTCCCAAATTTATTTAAGTTATACATACATATTTAAAATAGCGTTCTATGAGATAATTTAAAAATGTTACTCTTCTCTCCTGGCTTTTCATGAAGCAATTTTATCTAAACTCTTCAAGTGAATCTTCAACAGATGAGGGTTTTTTCCTCTCTAGAACCTCTTTTGAGTCGTCTCACACTGTTTTCTACAGTTATGTTTGACTTGTCTGAAATTTTGAAACCGTTTACATTGTGGTCACTGGAAATTTTCTCCCAGGAGCCCCTCCATTTTCATTATTAAAGATCAGTTGATTTTTTTGTTTCCTCCTGTAGAAGCATGTATGTTGATCTCTGTAGTGTAACCACTTATAATACTTTTAAAAAGTCATTTTTGCAAGGCTTGTTTACGGTGAAATCCAATATTTGCCAATGTGAGGGTGTATCCCTAGGAGTTAAATCAGCGTCAATCTCATTGCAGTTTTTACTGCAGTTTTTACTGATTCGGATGATTGTTTCAGGGGAACTTCTCTAAGCTTCCAGGATCCTGTTACTTAGGGTAATGTCTTCTCCAAGTGATACTCTGTTATTCAAAGTAGACCTGGAGAGAGTAAAAGAGCTTCTGGTAATAAGGAAGACTTTCTTTCTTAATGGAAACAGAAAACAATTCTCTATTTTCGGAGGTATAATTTTTTGGGAAAAGTAAACTTTGCCTTATATTTGGGCATTTGTTAAGTTGCCAGCTGACATCTCTTAGTGAGAAGTTGGTAGATAGGTTCTATTTAACCCAGTTTTTTTCATGTTGTTCTATTCACCACTGCCTACTGCTTTGCCTTGCCTTGAAGTGTACTCTTTTTACCCGACTCCTCATTTTCATATTTCTGTTTTCATAGTATATTGTTAGACTTTTACTTCTTGAGTCAGATGAAGACAACTTAATCAGTATTGATGTCTTCAGTATCATAAGTATCTGTGACTCTTATTTTGAATGTAAGAGGAATGTTCTGATGTACTGCTAAGAGTCTACCAAATTGACTTCCAGTACATATTGATATGTTTCTGGAATGAATGTTCCTGTGATCCTGGCTTGCAGATTAAAACCTTAATATTTGAATCAGACTGGTGCAATGTGGAAAGACAAAATACACACTTGAAATGTTTGTATGATAATCTACGGAACAAAAACATTTAGTGGGAGTGGTGGTAGAATGTTTCCAGGATCAACACTTGAATGCTGTGAGAGAACTCTTTTTTTTTTTAATGGATGGCAGGTGGCAGAGTTGAAAACGGGTTTTTATAATGGAAATGCTGAGAGTCTTAGCTATAGGGGTATGAATGGTATTGTTACAATAGATATAATAGATGTATTGCATTATCTTATCTCATCAGACACTTTTGTTAGTGGAAGCCCCTCCCATTAGTTTCAGTCTGCTGTTGCAGAGAATGACTCCTCTCAACAATTTTATATTTTTAATCTGTCGAGTTTCAGCAGATTTAATAAGCATAAATATATTTTATTAAAAATATTTTAGGTCAGGAAAGTAAGTATAGGAAACAGGCCAGATGTAATTCAGATTATAGGATCTGGATTTGCCCCTTTAATGAACATCAGCTACGCTGGCAATATTCTGCTGGTTTCCTTTTTTTTTAAAACATTGCTACTCATATTTCACATTTGATTTGTTTTCAATATCCTTAATCTTAGAAAGGGGCTCAGGAAATTGAATTACATTTTATATGTTTAATTCCTAATCTCATTCTTATTTTAATATGTGTACAAATTCTAAAGGCTTTTTTGTAAATACGGGTCTGTGGTGTCTGTAAGTCTGGGGGCCTAGGAGGGAGTCTCACACAGGAGTCCAGTTTGATCGCAATGGATAGGGCACCGTACAGTGTGCTTAAAGGCAAGGGGGCTCTAAGAAAGAGCAGCCCTGGTTGGTCTGTTGCAAGAAAGCAGGGCAGTGTCTGAGAGGTGATTTAAAATAGGAGTAGGTAGTCACCATTTTGGGATATTAGATGGACTGGACGTGTTTTCTGTACATGCAGGCCGGAAATACTCGCAGCCCTCCTACCCAATCCGTGAGCAGTCCAGCGTGGGGAGGGGAAGGAAGGTGGGGATGGGGTTGGTGTCAACTGTGTTCCCTTTTCTTCTGTATAATGCCGACTGTTCACAATTGAGAACTGACTGGTGAGTCCTTGGTGAGTTAAGGCTTAGGCTAAGGTCCCTGGGAAGTTAGGTAGTTCTAAGAATGCGTTTGTTCAGGAGAACTCTTGAAGAACTTAACATGTGCTAAGCTTGTTGGTACTGAGAACTCAAAGATGACCGATAGCCCATTCCTGTGAAAAACTGTGAATCTAGTCAGGTACATAGCTATGTAGACCTGCCAGATGAGAATACCACTTTTCCCTGCACCAAATCTACCTGCTGGAGTGAATTTATTTCATATAGACTCTGAGGTCCCTCTGTTGCTCTTGATAACATGCTCTCATCTGAGGCCAGCTTCATGACTCGTGCACTCATCCTCTCTCCCACGCCAAGGTCACTGCTCATGCAGTTTCTGCTTTCTCTGTTGCATCATTTTCCTTCTTTGCTGGACCATTCCTATCATCAAGCATTCTGTCATATATCCTACCTTAAGCTAATCTTGTTTCTTGACACCATGTTCTTCCTCTCCAACTATTCCATTTTTTTCCTTTCTTTATAATAGCAACATTCCTTGGAAGGACCTGCTGCTTCTCTTTCTGTTTCTAGTTCGCTCCACGGAGGACTTTTACTCGAAAGTGCTCTCATCAAGTTCACCAGTGACTTCTGCTTGTCCAAATGCAAATGTCACTTCTCAGTCCTTATGCTGTATCGTCTTCGTCTGTTGGCATTTGCAACATCTGATCACTCTTTCCTTCTGGAAATACTGTGGCCTTCTGGACACTCCTTCTCTTATTGGTTCTCTCCCTCTTTCCCTGACCGCTCCTTCCAACATCTTTGGTGATTCCTTCTTGTTTTATACCTAAATGTTGGAGCTCCCCCAGTGTACTTTATTTTACACCTATACTCACTTATTTGGAATTTTATAGAGTCCCACAGCTTTTAGGTACTTTCTCGATGCTGATGCATTTTTTTTTTTTTTTTTTGGAACCTTGGACTCTCTGCTTACATGTCATCTGAATTTGAATCTTTAAAGGCATGTCTATTTACCATGTCCAAAACTCCTAATCTCCCCCGCAAATATGCCCCATGTTCTTCACATCTCAGTATAAGGACTCTGTGTCTTTTCAGTTGCTTGAGCCAAAGACTTTGGAGTCAATGATAACTACTCTTGTTTCCATTATCACACAGTCTATCAGTAAATCCTGTTGGCTCCACCTTTAAGGCACATCCATAATCCTGTCACCTCCACTGAGGCTACCACTGAGATCTAAGCCAGCATCATCTTGCCTGGATTATAATAAGTTACCTGTTTTATCTCCTAGCTTTTCCCTCAACCATCTGTTTTCCACACAGCACACAGCAATCAGAGATTCTTCAAAAACCTAAGTCAGATTATTGTACTCTTCTGCTCAGAATTCACAGTGCCATCTACTACAACTTTCTGCAAAAATGGAAATGCTCTAATCTATGCTAATACCGTAGCCACTGGCCATGTGTCTGTTAAGTACTTCAGATCTGGCTAGTGCAACTGAGGCACTAAATTTTCAGTTTTATTTTCATTGATTTAAATGTAAATATTCACATGAGTGGAAGTCAACTTTTTTTTTTTAATCGTGTTCTGAGGTTTACGAAGGTCAGATGAACTGAACCCCTTTTCTACATTTCTTTACTTCATCTCCTGCAGCCCCTTTCACCCTTATTTTCTTGCTCTTCTTTGAATATACCAAGCTTGTGCTTGCACTTGCTGTTCCCTCATCCCTGGGATGTTTTTCCCCAGGTGTCTTTTTTTTTTTTTTTTTTTTTTTGAGATGGAATTTTGCTCTTTTTGCCCAGGCTAGAGGGCAATGGCATGATCTTGGCTCACTGCAACCTCTGCCTCCCCGGCTCAAGCGATTCTCCTGCCTGAGCCTCCCGAGTAGCTGGGATTACAGACAGGTGCCACCACGCCCAGCTAATTGTTTCGCCATGTTGGCCAGGCTGGTCTCGAACTCCTGACCTCAGGTGATTCACCCTCCTTGGGCTCACAAAGTGCTGGGATTTTAGGCCTGAACCACTGTGCCAGGCCTCCTTCTTTTCATTTTAGGGGATGAGGGTTCCAAGCTAACTGAGATAATAAAACTCATCAGTTATCTACAAACCAAGAATCTGAATTGTTGAGATTTTCATTTTAAAAGAGAAGATCTAGTTAGGTTTATGTGATAATCTTGGACTGCTACGAAACAGATGCTGGGCTGGGCATGGTGGCTTATGCTTGTAATCCCAGTACTTCGAGAGGCTGAGGTTGGGTATCGCTTTAGCCTAGGAGTTTGCCACCAGCCTGGGCAACATAGTCAGACCCTGTCCTTACAAAAAATTTAAAAATGAGCTGGTCGTGGTGGTGCCCACCTGTAGTCCCAGCTACTCTGGAGGCCGAGGTGGCAGGATTACTTGAGCTCCAGATTTCAAGGCTGCAGTGAGCTATGATCATGCTACTATATTCCAGCCTGGGCAACAGAGTGAGACCCTGTCTGGAAAAAAAACAAAACAAAAACAAACCCAAAACACTAAAACCAAAAACCAAAAAAAACCAAAAGCTGTGCATTGCGGCTCATGCTTGTAATCCCAGCACTTTAGGAGGCTAGTGGGTGGATCACTTGGGCCCAGGAGTTCGAGACCAGCCTGGGTAACATAGCGACCTGTTTCTATGAAAAATATAAAAAATTAGCCAGGCATGGTGGCATGCACCTGTGGCCCCAGCTACTCAGGAGGCTGAGTGGGAGGGTGGCTTGAAGCCTGGGAGGTGGAAGTTGCTATGAGCCAAGGTCATGCCACTGCAGTCCAGCCTGGGTGACAGAGAAGACCCTGCCTCAAAACAAAACAAAATAAAAACACCACAAAAAGCAACCAAACAAAAACTTTTTGCTGTGGGAGTATTTGATGAGTTTAATACTTGTTAATATCTAGTAGAGATAATTAAGGCTGATCCTTGGTTCCCTTTTGACAGCATTTTATCATGGCTCATTTAGGTGTTCTTGATGTTCAATAAGCTTTTCAAAAGACCCTTCCTTCTCTGTAACCCAAAGACTATATTCTTCAAAGCTACCTTCTACATGACTCTCACCAAAAGTTTGTCTTTGCTTCTAGCAGCCTATGCTACTTACTTCTTTGAGCCCACCTTTGAATTTAGGACTTGTGAAATTGTAAACATTTATAAATGTTTGATCTCTATGTCCATGGAAGAGCTTTAAAAATCTTCTTTAATCTCTGAGATGAGGCAGTCAAGAATAAGGCATCTTCGATTACAGAATCTCTTTGAAGTTTTCTATTTCAGTTTTTCCCTCTAGCACTCCTACATTTGGTAGCTCTGAGGTGGATTTTTTAAATTAAATTTTTTCCTTTTACTTAGGTATCTTTGGCAGTCTTTCAAAAGTTAAGAGGCAACATTAGTAAAATTACACTTTCAAACATTGTCACGTTTGAACTCTGTTTCTCTACTAAGTTCATGGGATAGAGAGAGACCTCCTTTTAAAATAATCTCATTATTGTACATTTTAATGCTGTTTCTGTTGTAAATATGACAGTCCTAAGAATGTGTTATTTTCTTTGAGTAGACTGGAAAACTCAAATTAATCAGTATATCTCCAGTCTAGCTACTGTCCATTTTTGTTTTACAGGATTATATACTTGTTTATTTTATACAGTGAAACGTTTGAAATCTTGTAAGATACTCATTTGTGGTTTTATGTGAATCAAGCAGTCTTGGTTCAGGCGATTTAAAAGTATCACTGCAAAAAGAAGATATCTTGTTTATTTTTCATTCATGTAGTCCTGCGTTAATTATTGGTGGTCTTTTTGTCTCCGTGAATATCGACAGCCACAATGAGAAATTCTCTTTGCTTTTTGTTATCAGATTTATGTATTATGAATGTTCAGGTTAGACAGCATTAATTAGAACCACTGAAACACCAAAGATACTAGTAAAGAAAAAGATACTAGTCACGAAAAAATGCTAAACTTGCACATTAATCTCACGTTTTTAATTCAGTGTTAGCAAAAACACTAGTAAAAATAAGTTACTTTTTTTTTTTTATTTTTAAGACAGGGTTTCACCATGTTGGCCAGGCTGGTCTTGAACTCCAGACCTCAGGTGATCCACCCGCCTCGGCCTCCCAAAGTGTTGAGATTACAGGCGTGAGCCACTGCGCCCGGCCAAAAGAAGTTACTTCTTTTTTCCTTTATACTTGACATTACACACATATGTTCTGCACGTTCTGAGAAGAAAGTTTCAGATTGCTTCCTATTTGAGTTTAGATGCAATCACTACTCTTACTGAGTGCCAATTAAATTGAAAGGCTTAGCTTTGTAAGTAGAGTTTCTGTTTCTTTAACTCCGTAGCTGATAATATTGTTTCTCAAGTTTCCTTTGGCAGGTATTCTCATGGAATGTTCCAGGATCTTATAATGCTTCTTGTTTGATTAGAAAATGATTCATTAGAAATGCCTTTCAGCTCTTTAGGAAAGTGGAGAGATTGAACTCAGAAAAAGAACATGCTACTAAAAGTACTTTCGTAATTATTTTATTAGACAGTTTTACTCATTTTTAGGTGAAATACTAAAAATGATATCCAGGTTTATGTTTAAAGTTTCACAGAGTTATACACTGACTTTGAAATTGCATTGCTTTATTTTAGGGTTTCGAGAAATGGCAGTGCACAGGTTAAGAGTTTGTGTTATGGCACCAGCCTGCGTAAGTCCAAGTTGCTAGCTGTGTAAGTCCAAGAACAACCTTGAGAAAGTTGTTCTACCTCTTTGTCCCCAGTTTTCTCTTCTATAAAATGAGGATAATAGTGCATAATCCATATGACAGTTATAAGTAGTTAATGAATTTAAAATATTTAAAGTACTTTATAAAAGTAGTAGGCTACTTACTGTGTTGTACTAATACTAGTAAAGTATTAACAGTTAATTGTTAATACTGTGTTTTAATTCTTGCTCTTTTATTTGACAGTCATATGACTGTCTCCAGGTTACTTTACTTTGAGTCTGATTTTTCATCTTTAAAAACAAGATTATATTATGTTGTATCTAATAAGGTCATCATGATGATTCTAGACTAGATATGCAAATGATGCACTATGAGCAGAGTAAGGGCACCATAATTTTATTTTTATTTATTATTTATTATGCTTTAAGTTCTGGGATACATTTGCAGAACGTGCAGGTTTGTTACATAGGTATACACGTGCCATCGTGGTTTGCTGCACCCATCAACCCATCGTCTACATTAGGTATTTCTCCTAATGCTCTCCCTCCCCTACCCCCCTACCCCCCGACAGGCCCTGCTGTGTGATGTTCCCCTCCCTGTGTCCATGTGTTCTCATTGTTCAACTCCCACTTATGAGTGAGAACATGCGGTGTCTGGTTTTCTGTTCCTGTGTTAGTTTGCTGAGAATAATGGTTTTCGGCATCATCTATGTCCCTGCAAAGGACATGAACTCATCCTTTTTTGTAGCTGCATAGTATTCCATGGTGTATACGTGCCACATTTTCTTTATCCAGTCTATCATTGATGGGCATGTGAGTTGGTTCCAAGTCTTTGCTATTGTGAACAGTGCCACAATAAACATGTGTGCCTGTGTCACTATAGTAGAATGATTTATAATCCTTTGGGTGTATACCCAGTAATGAAGTGGCTGGGTCCAGTGGTATTTCTGGTTCTAGATCCTTGAGGAATTACCACACTATCTGCCACAGTGGTTGAATTAATTTACACTCCCACCAACAGTATAAAGCATTCCTGTTTCTCCACTTCCTTTCTAGCATCTGTTGTTTCCTGACTTTTTGATGATCGCCATTCTAACTGGCATGAGATGGTATCTCATTGTGGTTTTGATTTGCATTTCTCTAATGACCAGTGATGATGAGCTTTTTTTTCATGTGTTTGTTGGCCGCATAAATGTCTTCTTTTGAGAATTGTCTGTTCATATCCTTTGCCCACTTTTTGGTGGGATTGTTTTTTCTTGTAAATTTGTTTAAGTTCTGGATTTGTAGATTCTGGGTATTAGCCCTTTGTCAAATGGATAGATTGCAAAAATTTTCTCCCATTCTGTGGTTGCCTGTTCACTCTGATGATGGTTTCTTTTGCTCTGCAGAAGTTCTTTAGTTTAATTAGATCTCATTTGTCAATTTTGGCTTTTGTTGCCATTGCTTTTGGCATTTTAGTCATGAAATCTTTGCTCATGCCTATGTCCTGAATGGTATTGCCTAGGTTTTTCTCTAGAGTTTTTATTGTTTTTGGTCTTACGTTTTTTTTTTTTTTTTTTTTTTTTGAGACGGAGTTTCGCTCTCGTTGCCCAGGCTGGAGTGCAATGGTGTGATCTCGGCTCACCGCAACCTCCGTCTCCTGGGTTCAAGCAATTCTCCTGCCTCAGCCTCCTGAGTAGCTGGGATTACAGGTGTGCGCCACCATGCCCAGCTAATTTTTTGTATTTTTAGTAGAGATGGGGTTTCACCATGTTGACCAGGATGGTCTCCCTCTCTTGACCTTGTGATCCACCCACCTCAGCCTCACAAAGTGCTGGGATTACAGGCGTGAGCCACCGCGCCCAACTGGTCTTATGTTTAAGTCTTTAATCCATCTTGAGTTAATTTTTGTATAAGGTGTAAGGAAGGGATCCAGTTTCAGTTTTCTGCATATGGCTAGCCAGTTTTCCCAACACCATTTATTAAATAGGATATCCTTTTCCCATTGCTTGTTTTTGTCAGGTTTGTCAAAGATCAGATGGTTGTAGATGTGTGGCCTTATTTCTGAGGCCTCTGTTCCATTGGTCTATGTATCTGTTTTGGTACCAGTACCATGCTGTTTTTGTTATTGTAGCCTTGTAGTGTAGTTTGAAGTCAGGTAGTGTGATGCTTCCAGCTTTGTTCTTTTTGCTTAGGATTGTCTTGGCTATACGGGCTCTTTTTTGGTTCCTTACGAAATCTAAAGTAGTTTTTCTAATTCTGTGAAGAAAGTCAATGGTAGCTTATGGGGATAGCACTGAATTTATAAATTGCTTTGGGCAGTATGGCCATTTTTCATGATATCTATTCTTTCTATCCATGAGCATGGAATGTTTTTCGATTTGTTTGTGTCCTCTCTTACTTCCTTGAGCAGTGGTTTGTAGTTCTCTTTGAAGAGATCCTTCACATCCTTTGTAAGTTATATTCTTAGGTATTTTATTCTCTGTGTAGCAATTGTGAATGGGAGTTCACTCATGGTTTGGCTGTCTGTCTGTCTATTATTGTTGTATAGGAATGTTTATGATTTTTGCACATTGATTTTGTATCCTGAGACTTTACTGAAGTTGCTTATCAGCTTAACGAGATTTTGGGCTGAGATGATAGGGTTTTCTAAATATACAGTTGTATCATCTGTAAACAGAGACAATTTGACTTCCTCTCCTCTATTTGTATACCCTTTATTTCTTTGTCTTGCATTATTACCCTGGCCAGTACTTCCAGTACTATGTCGAATAGGAGTGGTGAGAGAGGACATCTTTGTCTTATGCTCGTTTTCTTTTTTTTTTTTTTTTTTACTAGATAGCACTTAAATATATTGAATGTGTAAAACCCTTGTGCTCGTTTTCAAAGGGAATGCTTCCAGCTTTTTTTTGTTTGTTTTTTCCCTGAGGTGGAGTCTCACCCTGTTGCCCATGCTGGAGTACAATGGCACTATCTCAGCTCACTGCAACCTCTGCCTCCTGGGTTCAAGAGATTCTCCCGCCTCAGCCTCCCGAGTAGGTGGGATTACAGATGCGTGCCACCATGCCCAGCTAATTTTTTGTATCTTTAGTAGTGATGGGGTTTTGCCATGTTGGCCAGGCTGTCTCAAACTCCTGACCTCGTGATCCTCCTGCCTTGGCCTCCCACAGTGCTGGGATTATAGGCGTGAGCCACCATGCCTGCCCTCAGCTTTTGCCCATTCAGTATGATATTGGCTATGGATTTGACATAAATAGGTCTTATTATTTTGAGATGTGTTCCATCAGTACCTAGTTTATTGAGAGTTTTTATCATGAAGTGGTATTGTATTTTATCGAAGGCCTTTTATGCATCTATGGAGATAATCCAGTGGTTTTTGACATTGGTTCTGTTTATGTGATGGGTTACATTTATTGATATGCGTATGGTCAACCAGCCTTTCATCCCAGGGATGAAGCTGACTGGATCGTGGTGGATAAACTTTTTGATGTGCTGCTGGATTCAGTTTGCCAGTATTTTATTGAGGATTTTTGCACTGATGTTCATCAGGGATATTGGCCTGAAATTTTTTTGTGTATGTGTCTCTGCCAGGTTTTTGTATCAAGATGATGCTGGCCTCATAAAATGAGTTAGGAAGAAGTCTCTCTTTTTCTATTGTTTAGTTTTGGAAGGAATGGTACCAGCTCCCATTTGTACCTCTGGTAGAATTCAGCCATGAATCCATCTGGTCCTGGGCTTTTTTGGTTGGTAGGCTTTTAATTACTGCGTCAATTTCAGACCTTGTTATTGGCCTATCCAGGGATTTGGCTTCTTCCTGCTTTAGTCTTGGGAGGGTGTATGTGTCCAGGAGTATATTCATTTCTTTTAGATTTTCTAGTTTAGTTGTGTAGAGGTGTTTATAGTATTCTCTGATGGTAGTTTGTATTTCTGTGGCATCAGTGGTGTTATCCCCTTTATAATTTTGTATTGCATCTATTTCATTCTTCTCTTTTCTTCTTTATTAATCTGGCTAGGAGTCTATCTATTTTGTTAATCTTTTGAAAAAAACCAGCTCCTGGATTCATGGATTTTTTTGAAGGGATTTTCGTGTCTCTATCTCCTTCAGTTCTGCTCTGCTGTTAGTTACTTCTTGCCTTCTGCTAGCTTTGGAATTTGTTGGCTCTTGCTTCTCTAGTTCTTTTAATTTGTGATGTTAGAGTGCCGATTTTAGATCTTTCGCGCTTTCTCCTTTGGGCATTTAGTGCTATAAATTTCCCTCTAAGCCCTGCTTTAGCTGTGTCCCAGAGATTTTGGTACATTGTGTCTTTGTTCTCATTGGTTTCAAAGAACTTCTTTATTTCTGCCTTCATTTTGTTACTTACCTAGAGTCATTTGGGAGTAGATTGTTCAGTTTCCATGTAGTTGTGCAGTTTTGAGTGAGTTTCTTAATCCTGAGTTGTAATTTGATTGCACTGTGGTCTTAGAGACTTTTAATTTTTGTTTTTTTGCATTTGCTGAGGAGTATTTTACTTCCATTTATATGGTCAAGTTTAGAATAAGTGTGATGTGGTGCTGAGAAGAATGTATATTCTGTGGATTTGGGATGGAGAGTTCTGTAAATGTCTGCTTGGTCCAGAGCTGAGTTCAAGTCCTGGATATCCTTGTTAATTTTCTGTCTCGTTGATCTGTTTAATGTTGACAGTGGGGTGATGGTGATAAAGTCTCCCACTATTATTGTGTGGGACTCTAAGTCTCTTTGTAGGTCTCTAAGAACTTGCTTTATGAATCTGGCTGCTCCTGTATTGGGTGCATATATATTTAGGATAGTTAACTCTTCTTGTTGCATTGATTCCTTTATCAATATGTAATATCTTTCTTTTCTTTCTTTCTTTCTTTCTTTTTTTTTTTGTTATTTTGTTGGTTTAAAGTCTGTTTTATCAGAGACTAGAATTTTAATCCCTGGTTTTATTTTGTTTTGTTTTTTGCTTTCCATTTCCTTGATAAATCTTCCTTCATCCCTTTACTTTGAGCTTCTGTGTGTCTTTGTACATGAGATGCGTCTCCTGAATGCAACACACAGATGGGTCTTGACTCTTTATCCAACTTGCCAGTCTGTGTCTTTTAATTGGAGCATTTAGGCCATAATCATCAGTTTGTCATAACCTACCTTCTGAATTCTACTTCTGTCAGTTCGTCAAACTCATTCTCCATAGAGTTTTGTTCCCCTGCTGGCGTGGAGTTGTGATCCTTTCGAGGAAAAGAGGCATTCTGGTTTTTGGAATTTTCAGCCTTTTTGCTCTGGTTTTTCCTCATCTTCGTGGATTTATCTGCCTTTGGTCTTTGTTGTTGGTGACCTTCGGATGAGGTATCTGTGTGGATGTCCTTTTGTTGATGTTGATGTGATTCCTTTCTGTTTGTTAGTTTTTCCTGTAACAGTCAGGTCACTTTGTTGCAGATCTGCTGGAGTTTGCTGGAGGTCCACTCCAGACCCTGTTTGCTGGGTATTACCAGTGGAGGCTGTAGAACAGCAAAGATTGTTGCCCGTTCCTTCCTCTGGAAGCTTCATCTGCCAAATGCCAGCCAGAGCTCTCCTGTATAAAGTGTCTGTTGACTCCTTCTGGGAGGTGTCTACCCATCAGGAGGCACAGGGTTAAGGTACCCACTTGAGGAGGCCATCTGTCCCTTAGCAGAGCTTCAGCACTGTGCTGGGAGATCTGTTACTCTCTTCAGAGCTGGCAGGCAGGAACTTTTAAGACTGCTGAAGCTGCACCCACAGCAGCCCCTTCCCCCAGATGCTTTGTCCCAGGGAGATAGGAGTTTTATTTACAAGCCCCTGACTGAGGCTGCTGCCTTTCTTTCAGAGATGTCCTGCCCAGAGAGGAGGAATCTAGAGAAGCTGTCTGGCTATAGGGCTTTGCAGAGCTGCAGGGGAAGCGGGGGCTCTGCCCAGTTCCAACTTCCAGATGGCTTTGTTTACACTGTGAGGGGAAAACTGCCTACTCAAGCCTCAGTAATGGCACACACCCCTACCCCACCAAGCTCGAGTGTCCCAGGTCAACTTCAGACTGCTGTGCTGGCAGCGAGAATTTCAAGCCAGTGGATCTTAGCTTGCTGGGCTCCGTGAGGGTGGGGAACCACTGAGCAAGACTGCTTGTCTCCCTGGCTTCAGCCTTTTTTCCAGGGGGAGTGAATGGTTCTGTTTCACTGGTGTTCCAGGTGCCACTGGGGTAGGAAAAAAAACTGTAGCTACCTTGGTGTCTGCCGAAACAGCCACCTGGTTTTGTGCTTGAAACCCAGGGCCCTGGTGGCTTAGGCACTGGAGGGGAATCTCCTTGTCTGCAGGTTGCGAAGACCACGGGAAAGGCATAGTATCTAGGCTGGAGTGTACCATTCCTCACGGCAGAGTCCCTCATGGCTTCCCTTGGCTAGAGGAGGGAGTTCCCTGACTCCTTGCACTTCCCAGGTGAGGCGATGACCCACCCTGCTTCTGTTTGCCCTCTGTGAGCTGCACCCACTATCTAACCAGTCCCAAGGAGATGAGCCAGGTACCTCAGTTGGAAATGCAGAAATTGCCTGCCTTCTGTGTGGATCTCGCTGGGAACTGGAGACCATAGCTGTTTCTCTTTGGCCATCTTGCCAGCCACCCCTTTATTTTTATTTTTATTTATTTTTGAGACAGAGTTGCACTCTTTCACCCAGGCTGGAGTGCAGTGGCGCGATCTCGGCTCACTGCAATCTCTGTCTCCTGGGTTTAAGTGATTCTCATGCCTCCCGAGTAGCTGAGATTACAGGCATGCGCCACCACACCTGGCCAATTCTTGTATTATTAGTGGAGACTGGGTTTCACCTCGTTGGCCAGGCTGGTCTTGAACTCCTGGCCTCAGGCAGTCCACCTGCCTTGCCCTCCCAAAGTACTGGGATTACAGGTGTGAGCCTTTGCGCCTGGTCCCATAATTTTATTAATAGTAGTGGTAGTTACAGTTTTTACAGTTTTCTTTCCTGAAAACCCTGCCTGATATCCATTTTCCTTTTTCTTTAATCTACTGTAATATTTAACTATATCTGCTAAATTGATATCCAGAGAGTTTCTAAAAGGAGGAACTCTTGGGATTCAGGGCTTTAGACACGACTGAAATAAATGTCTTTCTTAATTGCAGCCTGTGAGAGAAACGTGATGGTGGTGATCATTAAGTTTCCACTACTGAATGTTACAAAAGGATGTGAGTGCTGAGCCAACATTTTCTCTCTCTTTTATCTCCTATTATTCCCTCCTCTCTGTCCATTAGTATCTGTTGTGAGGTGGTTATGGCAGCTGGAGTTATAGTGCAGACATGGTAGTGCTATAATAGGAATTGCAGTCCTTTCATTTAAGAGTGATGGCATAGGGGCCACAGAAAGCTGTAAAGCATTGGAGGGTTACAAGAGTTCTGGAAGTACTGTAAGAAGCATGGGCTGGGCGCGGTGGCTCACGCCTATAATCCCAGCACTTGGGGAGGCTGAGGCGGGCAGATCATGAGGTTAGGAGTTCAAGACCAGCCTGGTATGGTGAAACCCCTGTGTCTATTAAAAATACAAAAATTAGCCGGGCATGGTAGCCCATGCCTATAGTCCTAGCTACTCGGGAGGCTGAGGTAGAAGAATCGCTTGAACCTGGGAGGCAGATTTTGCTCCACTGCCTTCCAACCTCGGCAACAGAGTGAGACTCTGTCTCAAAAAAAAAAAAAAAGGAAACATGAAGTTGCGTTTTATTACGTTCTTATATTTGTGATGGTTATAGTTACAAAAGGCACTGGAATAACTTGGAGTCTAGGGAAAGCTGTGGTGTGGGCTAGTTTTGTATGAATATTTGCTTTTGTTAGTGTTACATACTAAGTTTTGTTTTTTCTAGAAGACAAAATTGTTTCTAAATGGAAACCTTAGGTTCCTGAGCTTCACGCTGATTTTGCGAACTGTGTAGTGATGACTGAAACATAGGTTGCAGCCATTTTGGAAGAGAGAATACACTGGAGTTTTACGTGAAGTTTGCATATGATACATATCTGACACATCTTGCTAAAGCAAAGCCTTAATGACATGACCGCCCATCATGAGCAGAGACACGTGTTTTAAATTTATAGATGATGGCCTATTGAGAGATATCTATTGTGTTCATTAAAATATACGTATGAAACTAGGATCAAATTAAACATTTCAAGTAGCTAATTTGATCAGCTCTTAATAATTAATTAGTTTTTAGCATTTAGAATGAAGGTAATTAAAATAGATTTACTACATGCTGTAAGATTTCTGCCTCTGGAAGATGAAGGGGGACATTTATTTTTCATATGCTTAAACTTTGGCATTTTTGCTTTTGTTCTGTGGGGATTTTGTCTATAACAAAAGAACTTACAGAGTTTTTTTATTATAAAATTTTAATTATAAAATATCTTTAATGCTTTTTAGTCAGCCTAAATTTAATTTTAGTCTGTTGGAATGTTACAATTTCATTTTAAACTTATGCAGTTAATAAAAAAGTCTTTTCTGCTACTCTGATGTATTGTTATGTCATTTTGCTTATTTTTTATAATTTGATTTTTAAAGTAGGTCATATATTTACATAGTTTAAAGCACTCAAAATATAAAGGAAAGAGTTTTGTTCCTGTCTGAATTCCTTATTTGCTTGGTTCTCCTATAATCTCCAGGTAAAAACATTAGTTTCTTGTGTATCCTTCCAGAGTTCATACAAATGCAATTAGATATACGTATGTATTGTAATTTTTTTCCTTTATCACATTTTAAAAAGTATAAATCCAGAGATATTAAGTAATGGATAATGTTAGGTGTCAGATGATAACTTGTAAAGAACGAAGTTACAGCATTGTTATACTTGGAAATAAATGTAACTTAGTTACATGTCTCCCCCCCCCCCGAGTTATTTCAGGTTCAGTCTACATGTTTGCTTCATCTTCAAAGTAGAAATTTCCTGGAGAGGACCTACTCTTTCTGGAACTGTTTTTGTTTGACCCATACTATGCAAATTTACCCATTCATGCAAACACTGGGTGCTTTATAAAAATGTTACCACCTGTATTTTTTATTTGTGTTTCTCGGGAGTTTTGGCCAAATTTGCATAATGACTTGGCTCATTGCGCTTTGTATATTGTTAAGAGTTCAAATGCTGTGGATATGAAAGATTATGGTGTATACTAAATAAAAAGGTGGTGTGGTAGGCAGTGTTCTCAGGATAAGCCTGTGTTAGGTATTCAAATCTAATTTGCATATTGAATCTAGACCTATGATTATTAACTCAACTCCATTTACAGTTGATAAAAATTTGCATGAAATTGGTCATCTTTGATAGCTTAGGGTATAGTGAGCAAAATGTTAACTCCTTGAGTAACATGTGTGACTGTATGATTGTCAAGATGAAAAGCTAATCTAAGCACATTTGGTTTGCTGATAATCATTCCTAGAAATTAGCTGCAATATCATGTCAGAATGTTAGAAACATGTCTACTGGTTTACCTTTTCATACTAGAAATGATGGATGACATGTTTTAAATCCTGGCAGCTGTGCTGTATCAAATCTTCTCTATGTGAATATCATGCTTGGTACTTAGATAGTTTAGGAGCAGTACTGTGGCTTGTGATTTGATGTATAATTCTGAAAGAAATTATACTAATTTTATGTACTTTATATTGGCTCTTGCTTTATTGTCGCCTTTATCCCTTCATCTGCTATTAATGGATAGCTTCCCAATCATTTGGTCCTTTTTGTAACCATTGTTCTGTGGAGATGGTGATTCTTTTTATTCAATATTGCATGAATGTATATGTGTTAATTTCTAGGGGCAGAGAGCTGATATAAATTTCTTTTTTTGATGAAGTTTTTGGCTATTTACAAAGGTTGATTACTTCTTAGAACAGTGATTGCCTCAGATCTGCAGAGGTTCAGGAAAATCACACCTCTTATTTTACCTTTTTCCATTTGTGGTTAAACCTATTGTAAATATATTGCTAAGGGTTTTAGGCCCTTCAAGAGGCCTCTGTATTTGAACAGTTTGATTCTATCACTTTCATTTAAATGATTATCGTTTGTAAGACCTCAGGATAAATACCACTTTTGAGGTAGTGACTGAACAAACATGAGTTCTTGGATAGTTTCTATTAAAACGTTTCTTTTTTATCCTGTGAGTGGTCTCTGTGCCTTTTAAAATAAATTTTTAAATAAGATGATAATTAAATAATACTCGATATGATACTTTTATTTATAATGATTTGGTTGCTTTGATCATATTTAATGATGGTTAATAAAAGCTGTATGGATATATATATATATATACACACACAGACACACATAATGAATGATATATTATTCTGTACTATATACGCTAATTATTTCTAGCTAGCAAGCACCCTTAGTGTATTTAAGGTATTAGATTTATATAATTCACTTTATGTACAATATTAGATTAGGATGAGATTGTTATAAATGAGGCATGCCAGTATCAAGTCTGGCATGTTTTTGTTACCAAATTCTGAGTGCTAAATGCCGAATAAGAAACAGTCATGTTTTTACTCAGATTGATCCTGGATCCCCTGAGGGAATTGGCAGTTTCCCCTGTATGGAATTGCTAAATCTTCAGTTTTCTTTCTTCCTTGCTCTCCCTGTGGCCCATACTTAGGTCAGATTACTGAGAAAAATCAGTGTTATTGACAAATGCCTTGTACATGGTTATAAAAGTCTCAATACCTCTGAGAAAGATCAGAAACACATAATTAAATGCAAATAGTGTAACTTGTTTAACTTTGAGTTAATTATAGCTTCATCCAATGTCATTGATCACAGGGGTAGCACAACTTGGTGTCCATCTCATAAAGATCATAGTTGATTCATATTTTTTCTTTTAGACAAATTAATAGTTGAGTTTGAGGATAACACATTTTTATTTCAGAACTGGTGTTTAAGTTTCTGTTGTTAAGTTTTTAACAAAAGTTTTTCTCGTGGGGGTGGGAATGGTAAGTGGTGATGAAAGTTTTGAGTTTGGATATAAGGAAGAAAAATAAACTGAGAATTGACTTAAATTTCTTCTTGGAGAAGAGGGGATTCAGCAGTCTCAGAGCCTCTCCTCTCACAGTGTGCTGGTAGTTGATGAGGATGAAGATGATGTTGGTATGAGCAAGAATCTGCGAGGACCAAGCATAGGTATGCTAATTACACAGAACTTAAAAAAAATCTGTGTATGATTATTGCATTGCATTGCATTGCATTGTAGAACTGCAAATAAGGAAATAATTTGCAATATTTATTTCAAATTTGCTTTATGGCTAAAATAACCGAGGCCTGTAGAGATTGAGAGATGTGTGTGAAGCCACTAAATGAGCTCCAGGCAGCCTGGAATCCAGATCATATTTATGCAACCTCATGCCTTCTTCTGCACTATCCTCCTTCCGTGTTTATTGGTTGTACATACAGTAGTTATTATTGGCTTGTTAGATGGCTACATACGATTGAGAAAGAGGTAGGAAGACCTAAGGAGAAGTTTACTTCACAATTCTGCTGAAGATGAGGGCTGCTGACAGTTAATAATAGTAGCTCATATAACATTGAGAACTTGCAATGTCAGAGACACTGCAAAGAGCTTCATGTGTACTTACATGTAATCTCGAAAGAGTTTTCTGAGGTAGATAGCAGCATTATAATGCTATTTGGTAGATGCAAACACTGAGTCTTAAATAGATGAAGTAATTTTCGAAAGATGCTTATCCACTCAGTGTGGGGCACGTATTTGAACTCCTGCGTATCCCGTATCCCATTCTGCTTCCCTTTATCAGTCAGCATACAAGGGAAGGTCTTTGCACAGATCTGAAGCCCTTGTCAGCTCTCATGTCCAGTGACTACTGGAATGTAAGTTTTTTTCCCCTTTTTCTTTTTTTTAAGAAAATTTTTCTTTTCAGTATAATATGAAAGTCAGCTAACTGAATCTCACCCCGGATTTCAAGTGATGGGACTCCTTCATGTAAAGTTTATTCTGGAAGGCCTCCCAGCTCCTAGACAGGGAGGAATGGGGTTAGCTTGCTATTATTTTGTCCTCAGGATTTTAGGTTTTTACCTCCTGGTTAGTGGTTTATCAGCCTTCTTGAAAATGGCTTAATTATAGTCTTTAGAAGATTGATGGCAGATGAACAGGGTTACCTGATTTACGTTTGCTTTGGACGTTGGAACACTTGCCCACCTCTTGCCTTTCCTTATTTTCCTCTTTCTTCATGATTTCTCAGAGGTTACTTACTGATTCAGCAGCCTCACCTGGCTGTTCTTTCATTCCCTGGGATATCAATTTTCTGGTCTGGGTTTAGAGCAGTGAGGCATACTTTATTCTTCTACCCATTGTGGCCTCTAATTCATTTAACCATATTTGTATGCTTTTCTCATCTGAAGAAGATGGTCACATCCAGTTCCTCAGTGTGAGGATGAAACACTCACTGGTAATCTTTGTTTTGGGCCTCCTTATTGATTAGGGCCATCGTCCTGTCATACTGATTAAATCTCAGAAGGGTGTAGATGTAGGGAGTGGAATCTACTTGTTCCCACTTAGTTCAGAAACAAGGAGGATATTGTGAGCAAAGGTTTATTCGGTGGTTTTTCTTCCTCTTCTAACTTTTTCTTTTTCTATGTATCATTTGCTCTGGCAAGCGCCAATAAAAGAATCCCAGTGCAGGCCTCTAGGATTTTAGAGCGAATCTGTGCCCTCTCTGCAGATAATGATGCTTCTTTTGAGAAACAGTTCCTGGCTTTTGGCTTTGCTAGAGACTGAACACCTCATCAGGAGATATCAGGTGACTGTGTGGCTGAGTTTTCCATCATGAATTGGGTGTTGTCTGACCTATTTAGCCATAGGTTGGGAACAAGCAGCAGCTATCTGTTATCAAGTGAAAATGGTATGTAAGAGACCAAGCTTGGGCAGGTCCAGAAAATATAAGTAAGTTAAATGAGCTGGTGGCTCACTCCTTTGATGCCAGCTTCTTTTCATTGCCTCCTCCCTCACTCCGTGTGTATGAACTCCTGGGATATTCTGTATGACTATTTGAGTGAAGAAGAAAACTTGAGCCTAGTTTATCAGTGGGTCCGGATGATATGAAAGCGCCACTCAAAAGCAGACACTGAAACACTAAAGCCCACAGAAGACTCACCATGAAGGACAGTGGTGAAGGAAAATCTTCCCAGTGGCGAGAACTTCTGTGCATTATATTTTGTTGCCTACTATGTCTGCAGTAGGAGATGGCCAGAGATAAAGATTTACATTGATTAATGGGCAGTGGCTAATTTTTTTTTGGAGGGGGATGGAGTCTGGCTCTGTTGCCTAGGCTGGAGTGCAGTGGCATGATCTCGGCTCACTGCAACCTCTGCCTCCCAGGTTCAAGCGATTCTTCAGCCTCAGCCTCCCGGGTAGCTGGGATTGTAGGTGCATGCCACCATGCCCTGCTAACTTTTGTACAGTTGCTAATGTTTTATCTTGGTGGTCAGAGACCTGGAACAAACAGGATGTGAAGACTGGTGACAGGGAAGTCTAGGAAAGAGGTGTGTGGGTAGATCTCTCTGAATGTCTGAAAACTGTGAAGATTGAGTGCCGTGTGAATGCCTGTTACAGGGTATCTACTGCAGAGGATACTTACTAGTGAGGTGGATGGAACAACATGCTCTGTGCGTGTTAGTCAGCCTCTTTATTCAGCCATGTTGGGGCTTACTCAGTGGACCCATGAAAAGGTGGCTGTGTTGGCAAGATTGGGAGCTCTTCATGGGTTCCACAATAAGGTCTTCCCCTTAACAAGACTCACGTGGCTACCGTTACTGGTTGAGTGCCTAATCTGCCAACTTCAGAGTCCAACACTGAGTCCCTGATATGGCACCATTCACTGAGGGAACCAGTCAGCCATCTGCTGGTGGTTGATTATATTGGACCTCTTCCATTATGGAGAGGGCAAAGATATATTCTCACAGGGGTAGTATAGCATGTTCTGCATATGGATTTGCTTTCCCTACCTATAATACTTCTGCCAGCATGACCGTCTGTGGACTCACATAAAACTTACTCACTGTTAGGGCATTCTGCATTATATTGCTTCTGATGAAGGAATTCCTTCTCTAGCAAAGAAGGTGTAGCTATGGGCTCATGCCCTTGCACTTAACTGGTCTTGCCCCATACCCCATCACTGGAAAGTGGCTGGTCTACTTGAAAGGTACAGTGGCTTAATGAATGCTCCTAATGCCAATTGAAAGGCACTACCATGAAAGGATGGTTTTCTGTTTTACAAGCTGTAATATACACTTTGAATCTGAGACCATTATATGTGCTCTCTCTCCAATAGCCAGGATTCATGGCTCTGGGATTCAAGGGGTTAGTGAGAATAGCTTTGCTCATTGTTATGCTTAAAAACTCACTTGCAGATCTTTTATTTCCTTTCTTGGAAATACCAAGATTTGCTGAGCTCTGGATTGGAGACCTTGGACTTTAGGGGGATAGTGTTTCCACTAGAGGACACAACAGTGGTTCTATGAAATTGGAGGATTGGGTGCCTTCTTGGCCATATTGCAGTTCTTATGCTACTGAACAAATACATACTCAGAAAGAGGGGCTAATTTACTCACTGGAGTAATTGATACTGATTACCAAGGAGAAATTGGGGTTTTGATAAACTGGGATCAAAGAGGCAATATCTAAAATTCAGGGGATTGTCACTAAGAGAATGGAAGTACTAAGAGAATGGAAGTGCTAAGAGAACGGAAGTGCTAAGAGAATGGAAGTGCTAAGAGAATGGCACCTCTTAGTACTTCCATCCCCAACAGTAAAGGTTAATAGAAAATAATATCAGCCAAAAAAGGGCAGGATGATTAATGGCTCAGATATTTCAAGAAGGAAGATTTGGGTCACTCCACCAGGTAAATAACTCAGAGCAGCTGAGGTTGTTTCATCTCTGGAGCTTTGATCTGGGTTTTCTTTTTAATATCTTCCAGGTCTGTGCTTAATTTTGGGGTACATTAATATGGTTATAATACCTTTTAAATGATTTGTCTATTCTAATATCTGTGCCAATTGTGGGTCAGTTCTGATTCACTGATTTTTCTTCTCATTATGGGATTACTTTTTCTTATTTTTGATGTAATTTTTGATAAGATGCAAAACATTATAAATTTTACCTTTTTGGTAGCTGGATATTTTTGTGTCCTTATAAATATTCTTGAGCTTTGTTCTGGTATGCAGTTAAATTACTTGGAAACAGTTTGGTTCTTTTCAGCATGACTGGAGCCATGCTCAGTCAAGGGCTAATTATTCCCTGCTACTGAGGCAAGATCCTCCTGTGTGCTATACCCAGTGCCCCATCAGTCACCAAGTTTTCATGTCTTCCTGGTAGGAATAGGCATTATTTCCAGTCCTGAGTTAGCTCTGGGTACCGTTACTTCATTCTTTTGAGGTCATTCTTTACCCAGCTGTGGTTAGTTTCCTGACACATGTGCCCTAATCAGTGCTCAGCTGAGTACTGTAATTACTCGCCTCTCAGGTACTCTGTCTTACAAACTCTAGCAAGCCTTGGTTTTCTCAGATTCTTAACTCTGTCTTCTAAGTGCAGAGTCTTCTGGACTGACTGCCTTGCTCAACTGCAGCCAAGTCTGGAAACTGACAAAGCAGTAAGCTGGGGCATTTGTAAGGCCCACTTCATTTGTTTTCCATCTCAGGGCTCACTGTTCTACATTGTGTTACGATCAGTATCTTGAAAAATTATTGTTTTATATGTTCTGCCTGTTTTTTGTTTGTTTCGTGTGGAGCTTTTTATATTATTTCTGAGATCATGTATTTGTATAACATTGAATTGGATAAGATTAAACAGAAAAAACATTGATTATTTAGAAAGTTAAAAGATTTCTGCATAATGGAGGCCTATGGTTAGTTATTTAGAATCACTTCTTAATCATAGCAAGATACTTTGTTTTATGGAAGATTTGTTTCCCTCTAGATTTTCTCCTTATTAAATAGTAGAACATGGAGAAGAGAAAACAGATAAGATTGGCGCCATTGCTTCTGCAGGGTTGTGTCCAGAGAGAAGCTGAATGTGGAGAATTTCAAGAAGGTAATTGAGAAGTCCAGGAGTAGAGTTTTCTCAGGACCAAAAGAATCGTTTGTAAATAAATCCAGGATGAGAAAAGTGAAGAATCAAAAAAGCTTTTGAAGCACAATATTCCTGAGGTCTTGTTTTAAGGATATGTTTCTGTGTTTTTCTTTTATTGATTTGAGATCTTCTTAATGCATGTTAGAAAATTTATGAGGCTGAAAGAGTTGATCCTAAAATGCTGCAGAAAAGTTGGATATGAAATGTGAAAGAAAACTAACTTTCATGAGATGCTTCATAAAATCTATTTCAGTTCAGGGTGAAATTGCAAAACTGTGTGCCAATGCGTTTTTGATGAACATTCTGGCTGTTTGTGTGAGTCTTCTGCATTGAGGTTTTATTTATTGGGCTTCTTTTTGCTTGACTCTAGGCCAGGTGGTTTACATATGTTATCTCATCTTGTCCTTCTGACAAATCCTGTGAGGTATGTGGTGTTAATCTTATTTTAAAGATGGAGATTTCAAGGCTTATAGGGTTTAGGTAGTTGACTTAAGTTCGCTGGTAGTAAGCAGGGATTATGGCTGGGTCTTTGACTGCTAGGCAAGTATTCTTAACACCTCATCACACACATGAGCTGCTTTTTCTGAAGGTAGTAGATGGAGATTTCGTTCCTTGAGTAAAAGGGCAAAAAGGAAGAACTTAAAGTAGTTTTTAGAAGTAGTTTCTTCTGGTCATCAGATTAACAGGAAAAGGGAAGTGTAGACGGAGTAACCTGTCTAACCTACGTTTTGTATTTTCCTTATTCTGACTAATTTCTGTTGAAGTAACCACAGTTATTTTGTTGAAAGACCACATGTGCTTCTAAATAAAATAGTTGCATAATTTTAAGTGCATATTTTAATCAGTTAATTATACATTCTTTTAAATGAGTCATAGATTATCATAGGTTTTTATATCAGCTGGTATGTGGAATCACAATGTTAATGTAAGAAAAAAGATTCAGGGCTGGGTGCGGTAACTCATGCCCGTAATCCCAGGACTTTGGTAGGCCGAGGTGGATGGGTCATGAGGTCAGGAGATCGTGACCATCCTGGCCCACATAGTGAAACCCCATCTCTACGAAAAATAGAAAAATTAGCTGGGCAGGGTGGCATGTGCTTGTAATCCTAGCTACCCAGGAGGCTCAGGCAGGATAATTGCTTGAACCTGGGAGGTGGAGGTTGTAGTGAGCTGAGATCCCGCCACTGCACTCCAGCCTGGTGACAGAGCTACTCTGTCTCAAAGGAAAAAACAAAAGAAAAAAGAGAAAAAAGATTCAGAGGACCTTTTTCCCAAACAAAATCATGTGACTTTAAAGAACAATTTAAATAATGCTATAAAAATAGATTTATCAGGAGAGGGAGTGGTGGCTACAGATACTTGCCATTTTTTCTTGGTGGGGGTTTGTAGGAATAGAATATAGTCATTTCTTCTGTTTATTTATTTTTATTTGTTTGTTTAAACCCGTTGCTGTTGTGTTATTAAGAATGTAAAATAATGAGATAGCTTTTTTTTTTTGGATGGAGTCTCACTTTTTTGCCTAGACGGTGGTGCAATCCCAGCTCATTACAACCTCCACCTCCCAGGTTCAAGCGATTCTTCTGCCTCAGCTTCCCGAGTAGCTGGGACTACAGGCATTTGCCACCATGCCCGATTAATTTTTGTATTTTTAGTAGAAATGGGGTTTTACCCCGTTGGCCAGGCTGGTCTCAAACTCCTGACCTCAAGTGATCCACCTGCGTTGGCCTCCCAAAGTATTGGGATTACAGGCGTGAACCACCACACCCAGCCCAAGATAGCTCTTAATAAATACAGCAATAGCTCAGGGTACTTATATCTGAGTATGTTCTGTTTTTCCTGAAACAAATTAACATATGCATAGTAAACTCTTAAGTTATTACTATTTGGATACATAAAAGTTTACTAAGGAAAGAAGTTTAGTGTGTGTCATGTAAACAGTATTATTATCCTAAGTAATGTCTGAAGTATACAGCCAAAGTTGAGAAAGTTTTTGAACTAATAAAAGTACATTTTCATTGGTTACGAAAGTGAAATTGGATACCGTGTGTAATTTACCCATATGTAAAGTACACATATTATCTAATATAGTTTGTATACTTTAGGAAATTGAAAATTTAAGAAATGGAAAATCTGCTACTACCTTTTAGTTTTTTTTCCAGTTCGAAGTGAATGTCACTTTGTATAACTGCATTGTAGTATGTTCCCCTCTATATAAAAATAAACAAGTAAATAAAATCCAGTGTCACATCCTTGACAAGAACACTATTTTGTTGCTAACATATGGTTAGTCATTAGTTGTATTCAGTACCATACTCTTCATGTAACAGCACCATCTGTTAAAACTGTGGCTGATACCAGTATGGAGGAAGCCAATTATTTCTGAGTTTGGGAGCATGGGATAAATGAGAATATGTCTGAAGTTGCCCGCAGTCAAATCCTTCACAACTGGTGTAGTCAAACAATTGGAGGTAGTGCTGCCTTGGGAAACCAGGTCAGGGAAGAACATGACAATGCTTGTTTGGCATCTTTATTTACTCTTAGCAAGGGTGATGTGTTATAAAATTAAATAGCACATAATTAAGTTATTCAAAAAGATTTGCATGATCTGCTTTGTTTTGAATGCTCTCAAGCTGTTGGTGTTTGTGGTTTGTGACTGCAGCTGGCCTGATAGGAGGTGGTAAAGGTCTTTTCACAATGAGGCAAAACCTTCACAGGAATGATTGTTTTCGTAGGCTTTTTTGGATTTGGGACAGTATTGTACTAATAGGGTTAAGCATAAAATTATTAGACATTTATCATTGATTTCTTTTCATGTGTTCCTTTATCTGTGTCATGAATGCTTTGGACTGCACATAAGGGATTGTAGCAGAATTACTGGCCTTGGAGGGACATTGGATTTTTCATAACAAAAATGTGGTGTGTGTGGTGGCAGCAAGTATGTGCTTTGCTATTTCCACGTGGACTCTTGGTTTTTTATTATTAGTATTATTATTATTATTTGAGATGGACTCTCACTTTGTTGCTCAGGCTGGAGTGCAGTGGCATGATAGTGACTCACTGCAACCTCCGTCTCCCAGGTTCAAGTGATTCTCCTGCCTCAGCCTCCCCTGTAGCTGGGATTACAGGTGTGCGCCACCATACCCAGCTAATTTTGCTGGTTTTAGTAGACATGGGGTTTCACCATGTTGGCTAGGCTGGTCTCAAACTCCTGATCTGCCTACCTCGGCCTCCCAAAGTTTATTATTATTATTATTCATCTTAATGTTCTCCTTAATATTGGGACCATATCCTGCTAAATGAAGCATGATATATGTGATTTTTTTTTTCAGAGGTTTTCTTTGGAAAATTTTATTTTCTTTTTAGTTTTATTTTTAGTTCAGGGGTACAAGTTCAGGTGTGCTACATAGGTAAACTTGTGTCATGAGGGTTTGTTGTACATATTATTTCATAGGTATTAAGCCTAGTATCCATGAGTTATTTTTCCTGATCTTCTCCCTCCTCCCACCCTCCACCCTCTAATAAGCCCCAGTGTGTGCTGTTCCCCCTCTATGTGTCCATGTGTTCTCGTCATTTAGCTCCCACCTATAAGAGAACACGCAGTATTTGGTTTTCTGTTCCAATATCAAGTTTGCTAAGAATAATGGCCTCCAGCTCTATCCACATGCCTGTAAAGGACATGATCTTGTTCTTTTTTAGGGCTGCGTAGTATTCCATGATGTATATGTACCACGTTTTCTTTGTCCAGTCTACCAGTAATGGGATTGCTGAGTTGAATGGTATTTCTGTCTTTAGGTCTTTGAGGAATCACCACACTGTTTTCTACAGTGACTGAACCAATTTACACTCCAACCAATATTGTATAAGCTTTTTGTTTTTCTCCCTAACCTTGCCAGCATCTGTTATTTTTTGACTTCTTAATAGCTATTCTGACTGGTGTGAAACACATTGTTTTTTTGTGTATTTGTTTGTTTTAAGTAGTAACAACTTTGAAATTATGTGTGGTGCTGTTTTTGTCCAGTCTTCCCTCTCCTCTTCCCTCCTGCCCTAAGTTATCATAGGACCAGTAACTAACCCATATCAGGCCAGACTTTTTCTTCCATCTTTTCCCTCCTTTTCTCCTCTTTTCCTTTCTGTAAGTAAACCTTATCCAAGAGAGGAAACAAACATTAATAAAATGTAAAAGGTAGGGAGACAATGGCAACAAAATTCTAGTTTAGGGTAGAATCTAATTCTTGAGTAATTCTTTCAGGAAAGGTCTGGGTGGTAAATTCTCTGTGCTCTTGCATAACTGAAAAGGTTTCATACTTGCTGGAATGAGTCTAGTTTTTGAAAGTTTAAAATATTTTTTAGATACAGGATCTTGAACCTGGGCTCATGTGATCCTCCTGTCTCAGCCTCCCTAATAGCTTGGACTGCACAGGTGCACACCACCACGCCTGACTAGAGTGGGTCTAAATGTTTAGATTTAAAGTCATTTTTCCTCAGAACTTTGAGGCATTCTTTCCTTTAGAAATCATTCTAATAGTTAAGAAGTCTGGTGGCAATCTGTTTTATTTCTTTCTGTAGGCATCTTTTGATTTTAATTTTTCAAAAACTTTTAGGCCTTTATTTTTAGCCTTAGTCATCTAAATATCAGAAGGACATTCCCAGTAGGAATGTGTATTTAGCTACTTCATGCTCAGGGCTCTAGGGATTCTGTCAGTCTGAGGTTTCATGTCTTAGCCCTGGAAAGGTTTTTATTTCGTCCTTAATTTCCATACCTTCATTTTCTTTATGTTCTCTGTTTCTGGCAATCCTGTTATAAATGGCAGCTTTGTGGACTGGTCCTCTACGCATTTCACTTTTCTCTCATATTTTCTGTTTGTCTTCTTGCTTTGCTTTCTTGACAGTGGTACACTCAAGTATAAAGGATGACAGTTAATTTTAGTGCATATTTAACAATCAGTTCACTGTGCCTGCAGAAATCTGTGTTCAGCGTTCCATGTTTTTATGCAGATTATATATATATTTTTGATTGTGTGTGTGTATATATATATGTAATATTAATTTTATATGCTAGCTTGACTGCCACTTTATCATTAGTAACTTCTGGGCTCATCTTTGATTCTTCTCTGAAACTTTCCCACATTTTTCTGTTGTAGATTGCTTTCTTGTAACCATTTAACTGTCCTTTGCTTTCTTTGCCTCCATTCTGGGGAAAGAAAGTGCTTTACACTTTCTTTTTTTCACATCTACCCACTCTAGAATAATTTTCTTCAAGTTGTGACCATCTGATCATTTTGCCTTACTGTAGAGAAGAGTTACAGGGAAACTGCATTGCTTCTTCATAATCTATATTAGTTAATATAATAGACAGTTGGTTGTTCCTGGTACCTCCCGGATTAGGAAGTCTTTAGATAATTTCAGAGAGAGCAAATTAAAGATGATTTTATTTATTTATTTATTTTTTAATTTTACTTTACTTGTTTGAGTTGGAGTTTTGCTCTTGTTGCCCAGGCTGGAATGCAATGGTGCGGTCTCGGCTCACTGCAACCTCTGCCTCCTGGTTTCAAGTGATTCTCCTGCCTCAGTCTCCTGAGTAGCCAAGACCACAGGAGCGGATCACCATGCCCGGCTAATTTTTTGTATTTTTAGTAGAGACCAAGTTTCACCATGTTGTCCAGGGCAGTTTCGCACTCCTGACCTCAGATGATCCACCCGCCTCAGCCTCCCAAAGTGCTGGGATTACAGATGATTTTAAGGTGATGTTATTTTTCAGGAGGCTAACTCTATTATTGGTATAGGATAGATGGGGAAGATTTTACCTGTGAGCCAGAATGAATATGTTTGTTATGTATTTCAGTTTAAAACTAATAACGTGTGTAAGCAAGATGCTGGTGTTTACTATTACTATTACACTTTTGGATAAAACCAAGAATATTAAAAACTCGAAAAAATCGATACGTATTATTTTACATGTTTGTGGGTACATGTGATACTTTGTTACTCGCATAAAATGCGTAATGGCTGAGTCAGTATTTGGGGTGTTCATAAGCATTTATAATTTCTGTATATTGGGAACATTTCAGGTCCTCTCTTCTCCTTTTTTATTTGAAATACACAATATATTGTTGCTAACTATAGTCATCCTACTCTGCTATGAAACATTGGAACCTATTCCTGTATCTAACTGTGTTTGTACCTATTAACCAGCCTCTCGTCATCCCTCCTAGTCTTCTGCACATCCCCTTCCCACCTGTAATATCTATTATTCTATTCTGTACCTCCATGAAGTCAATGTTTTTAGCTCCCACATGAGTGACAACATGCAAAATTCGTCTTTCTTTGCCTAGCTTATTTCACTTAACATAATGAGTTCCAGTTCCATTCATGTTGCTGCAAATGATATGAGTTTGTTCTTTATGGCCAAATAGCATTCCATTGTATATGTGTACCATATTTTCTTTATCCAGTTTTCTGTGAGAGACACTCAGGTTGATTCCATTCTTTGCTATTATGAATAGCGTTGCAGAGAACATGGAAGTGCAGGTATCCCTTTGATGAACTGGTTTTTTTCTTTCCTTTGGATCCAGCAGTAGTGGGACTGCTGGATCATATGGTAGTTCTATTTTTAGTTTTTTGAGAAATCTCAATACTGTTTTCCATAATGGTTGTACTAATTTGCATTACCACCAACAGTGAACAAGAGTTCCCTTTTCTCTGCATCCTTATTAGCATCTGTTATTTTTTGTCTTTTTAATAATAGCCATCCTAAGTGGGGTGATATCTCATTGTGGTTTTGATTTACATTTCCCTGATGATTAATATACCTGTTGTCCATTTGTATGTTTTTTGAGAAATGTGTATTCACATCCTTTGCCTGCTTGTTAGATTTTTTTTTTTTTTTACTGTTGAGTTGTTTGAGTTCCTTATATATTCTGTTTCTTAATTCTTTGTCAGAGGAATAGCTTGCTAGTATTTTCTTCCTTTTTGTAGGTTGTCTCTTCACTTTGTTGATTGTTTTCTTGCTGTGCAGAAGCTTTTTAGCTTGATGTAAACCCATTTGTCTACTTTTGCTTTTGTTGTCTGACCTTTTCAGGTATTAGTGATAAAATCTTTGCCTAGACCAGTGTCCTGAAGTGTTTTCCCTATGTAAAATCACTTTTTTGAATGTATAATTTATTCATATGGCACAAAATTCAAAGGGAACCAAAAGGCATACAGTAATTAATAAGACTCCATCCATCTGCCATCTGCTCCAGCTAAGTATTTGTGAAGAAACTCATTGTTACAGTTTCTACACACACACACACACACACACACACACACACACACACGCACAAAACAAAAATTAGCTGGGCATGGTGGTGGGCATTTAGTTACTTTAGAGTAACTACTAGAGTAAAACTACTACTAATAGAGTAAAACTACTGAGTTACTCTAGAGTAACCAAATGCCCACCACCATGCCCAGCTAATTGTGTGTGTGTGTGTGTGTGTGTGTGTGTGTGTGTGTAGTTTTAGTTACTCTAGAGGCTTAGGCCAGAGAATCACCTGAGTGCACAAAGTTGAGGCTGCAGTGAGCTGTGATTGCACCACAGCATTCCAGCCTGGATGAGTGAAATCCTGTCTCAAAAAAAAAAAAAAAAAAAAGAAAGAAAAGGCTTTTTGTTCTAAATTAAAGAGAAAAACCACTGGGGGGATTAACAGTTGATGTCTGTGCTTTTACTGGGTACTCAGTTGCTGAAGGTAGTATCATATTAGTCCTTTAACTGCTTAGTGTTGTGTCCTCATGAAGCTTTCTCCCTGAACTTGCTTTTAAGGGAGATGTGCCTCTGTATACCATGGTATTAGAATGTTTTGTTAGTGTAGAGGTGTCTAGATGATTTTCCCAGGGGGCCACCTAATGAGCAGTCTGTGTGAGGCGGTATGAATAATAAAATTGTGGGCTGGGCGCGGTGGCTCAAGCCTGTATTCCCAGCACTTTGGGAGGCCGAGGTGGGCGGATCACGAGGTCAAGAGATCAAGACCATCCTGGCCAACATGGTGAAACCCGTCTGTACTAAAAATACAAAAAAATTAGCTGGGCGTGGTGGCGTGCGCCTGTAGTCCCAGCTACTCAGGAGGCTGAGGCAGGAGAATTATTTGAACCTGGGAGGCGGAGGTTGCAGTGAGCCGAGACTGTGCTACTGCACTGCAGCCTGGCGCCTGGCGACACAGTGAGACTCTCTCAAAAAAAAAAAAAAAAAAAATTGTGAGCAGTGGTTAAGTATAGCCAAATGTATGGATGGGACCTAGGGAATAATACAGAAGCGCTTCAAATGTAGCTTAATCTGTTTTTGAAAGTGTGCATAAGGCTTGATGTTAGAAATTGATAACATTTTGATAAAATTCATGACTGCATTCTTGAGAATAAATGTGTCCAGGCATATGTCCTATTTGATTTTAGAATTACACCACTAAAATTTGTGCTCAGTTTTCACTTTATCAATTCTTTTTTTTTTTTTTTTTTTTTTTTAGACAGAGTCTGGCTCTGTTACCTAGGCTGGAGGGCAGTGGCCTAGTCTTGGCTCATTCTAGCCTGGACCTCCCAGGCTCAATTGATCCTCCTGCCTCAGTCTCCCAAGTAGCTGGGACCACAGCCACATGCCACCATGCCCACCTAGTTTTTGTATTTTTTGTAGAGATGGGGTTTTGCCGTGTTCCCAGGCTGGTCTCGAGTCCTGAGCTCAAGCAATCCACCCTCCTCAGCCTCCCAAAGTGCTGGGATTACAGATGTGAGCCATCGCACCTGGTGATTTTTTCAGTTTCATATGAGAAATATACTTCTATGATACTGACAGGTACAAATATTTTACATAGCTATAAATTTCAGTTTAGATTATATTTGTCTATTAGATTCCATGGATAGTATCTTTCCTTTCAGGTTAATCTGTTGAAGCTAAGTTACCCTCATCCCGCTTGTTATTGATAATTCAGATGCATCCTTAGATTTGTACTCCAAAGGCAACTTCGGAAACTTAAAACATGGTTCACATTCTTGTACATCTATAAAATTCTTTTGAAAATAAGAAAGCCAAAGACTGCAAGGATTAATTAGGAATAAATTCAGGGGATCTGTTGTACAACATGGTGACAGTAGTTAACAATATATTGTATTCTTGAAAAACACTAAGACAGTGGTTGTAAAAGTGTTCTTACCACAAAAATAACTGTGAGGTAATTCATACATCAACTAGCTAGAGTTAGTCATTCTGCACTGTATACAGGCTTCTAAACATTATGTCGTATATGATAAATACAGTTCTACCTTCTATTAAAAATGAGAAATCCTTTTTGCCAAATAGCCCTAATAATCACCAGGTGGTCACCACATACCTTGCAGCAATATAAAATAAATAGGCGTTTCAGGTATCATTTGCATAATTCATATATCCAGTTTGACTGGCAATTCTTCCTTTTTTTGAACAAATCGCAATCTCTTAATTTTCTCTGGTTTTATCATGTGTCTGTGCGTTGTTACAACCTGGTGAATCCCATACGTATTTGACTGGTTAGGTCTTCCAGAGCCCCGCACTTCCAAAAATGATTTAATGAGGCACTTGTTTGTGAATTCACTAGCCAGTCATTTGATTGAATTAAAATGAAGTTTCTTTATTTTGCTTCTATATTTTAAATATCTCCCTAATTTCTATATGTATTCAACTGACTTGGAAAGGTCATAGCACCATCTCTTAATGAAGGAGTTTAGTGGAAAGCTAACTCACACCTCTCTTTGACTTGAATAAACTGTTAGAATCTACTTTTGTCTGTTCAATATAGGCAAATTATCTGTGCAAGTGAAGTCATGTTTAGATAGAAATTCTCAGTTTTCTTCTTGTAGGTTCTCAGTCCTATTATTAGTTCTTATGTGTTGGGTAAATGAGTAAAACAAGGTTTGGGATGAAAACCTTATTTTCCCACATATACAAAGCCATAGCTTATAATTGGAGAAAAAAAAAAGTCACCTTAATCTTTTGGAGGGAAATGATGAAATCCGGAATAGTCATAACCAAACAATATGTGTTTAACAAGATAGCTAAAAGACTTTCTATTTTTATAAATTTAGCATTCTTTTAAAATGAATTTAGAATTATTGAAAATATTATAAATTCTTAAAGAATTTAACTGTTTGTACCATTTGTTAAGCTTCTACAATATGCTGGATCTGCCCTTGTAGTGACTTTGCATATATCATCTTTAATCTTCACAACAAATCTACAAAATAAATATTATCCACATACAGTAAATGAGAAATGTAAAGCTCCAGAGGTCAAGTATCTTGGCTAATGCCACACAGCTAACATGTGATGGAGTGAGGATTTGAAGCTACATTTCTGAAAATAATGCTGTTTCTTACTTCTGGACATTCGATGGTATCTGTTGAATTCTTGAAAGACGAGAAGACCAGCACACTTATTTACTGGGCCTATATTTCCTGCCTAACACCTAATTTTTTTTTCTGGAAGGGAACTTTAGACTTCCTAGTAGGTGCATTTTTTTTCTGTAAATAATTTTATTTTTGAACACTTTTAGACTTTAAATTGAATAAGTAGTATAGAATGCTGCTATAGGTACCTCTCTTTCCCCTGCTGTAGCTTCTCCTGTTACTTACATCTTACATTAGTATGGTATGGTTGTTACAATTAATGAGCCAATATTAATACATTATTATTGTTACAATTAATGAGCCAATATTAATACATTATGAGCCTGTATACGGTTCATTCAGATTTTTGTTTTTATCTAATGTTCCTATTCTGTACCAGGATGCCATACAGGACACCATATTATATTTACTTGTCGGGTCTCCTTAGGGTCTTCTTGCTATGGCAGTTTCTTAGACTTTGTTTTTTTCCCCTAAAGCCTTTCCACTCTACCTTACTGCTGCCTGGAATTTACCATTTACATTTAAATACAGTTGTAATTTGTTACTGATTACCTTGACATTTTTTGGTTGTTGTTTTTCAAAGAGCTTTGCTACTACATACCTTGACTTTGAGATGGAGTCTTGCTCTGTCGTTTAGGCTGGAGTGCAGTGGCATGATCTCGGCTCACTGCAACCTCCGCCTCAGGTTCAAGTGATTCTCCTCCCTCAGCCTCCTGAGTAGCTGGTATTACAGGCATGCGCCACCAAGCCTGGCTAATTTTTGTATCTTTAGTAGAGACGGGGGTTTCACCATGTTGGTCAGGCTGGTCTTGAACTCCTGACCTCCTGATCTGCCTGCCTCAGCCTCCCAAAGTGCTGGAATTACAGATGTGAGCCACTGCGCTTGGCATACCTTGACATTTTTAAGGAGTTCAGGTTATTATGTATTATAGGATGTTCCTCTGTTAGAATATGTATAGTGTTTTTCTCATGATCAGCCTGGGATATGGGTTATTGGGAGGAAGACCACACAAGTATGCTGCCATTTTCACCACATCATATCCTGGGTATATATTATCAACATGATTTATGACTGTTGATGTTAAACTGAAACCTGGCAGAGACAGTGTTTGTCAGGTTTTTCCACTGTGAAGTTACTCTTTTCTTTCTTCCTTTCCATACTGGAAGTCATTACATGAGCTTGCACTGAAGGAGTGGGGAGTTGTGCTCCCCCTGTTTTAGAGTGGTATATCTACATAATTTATTTGGAATTCTTCTGCACAGGAGATTTGTCTCTTCTCCTGCATCTATTCATTTATTCAATAATTTATTCACATCACTGTGGAAGAATGGATGTTTACTTTTTACTTTGGGCTGTAATTCAGTACTACTTTATTTATCTTGTTGCTTACATTGATCTAGCTTTGACCATTGGGAGAGGACCCTGTCAGTCACTCCTGTATCAGTCACTCCTGTGTCCCTTTGCATACCTCAGTGTTTTTTTTTCAGCACTTTTTGGCATTGTAAGAGGCTCTAGGCTCATCCTGTATATTTCCCACCCCAGTCCTAGAATCAGCCATTTCTCCAAGAAGCCTTGGCACCTTTTGTTGGAGAGTGTTGTTAGAAACCAACATCTGGGTGCTGGGTGTGCTTATTACTGGGGTGTCATTTCTTTAGACTCTCCCAGTGGCAGGGAAAAATGCATATATACTAATCTTTAGATATATATATATGTAAAAATACTTGTATATGTGTCTCTGTGAAGTTAAACATGAGTTCTTACTAATGTTTCCAACTCTAATTTGTTAATCTCCTAATATTTAAGTGATTTTAAAAACACTTTTAAAGAAGTTTCTGGCAGTTTTATCTTTTACCTTTTTCTTTGGTTTAGCCTTGCTTCTATATTTAGGTGGACTCTCTTCACTCTCGGTTGTATCATATAAGGACTTCTCAGTTTCTGAATTATTTTAATTCTTCCTTGGGCTAATTTTTTATACACACGCTTCCTCTACCCCAAGGAAAAAATGAAAAAATTTTTCATGGTTACTATATTTTCTAACTTACTGTATGTTTGAAAAGTATATTTAAAAAACTAAGAATTGGATCCTGTCAGTGAGATATTTGAGAATTGTATCTGTTCACTTTTGAATTTTCGCAGTATTGCTTTCTGATTTTGGATGAATACTGTAGACAAAGGGATGGAGAGTAGTGTGGAATTGCTACTGAAATGTTTTTAGTTTTGTCTACTCTGCTTCTGGATGACAGTTTTCAAAAGCTTATAGTTTGAGTTTGGGTTCCTTCCCAAGTTAAGAACACTGTTGATGTTTTTCTTTGCTAATTTTATTTCTTGTGTTTAGTTCATTGCGTTCGGAGAAATACAGGTTCAGTGATTCTGCATTATTCTGCCATCTTTACGTTTGACCTTAGCCAAAAGGCCGAGGAGTGATATTCTGCCATCTTTTAGTTTGACCAACGTCCCCTTTCCCCTAGAGTCTTTCCAGTCTACCTTACTGCCTCTTCAAATTTACCATTTACATTTAAGTACAGTTGTAATATTTAGTTGTTATCTTTGTTGTCATCTAATACAACTCTCTCATTTTATAGGTGAAGGAGCTTAATTGGCTATCATTTGCATTAAAAAGTGACACACTAATCTTTTTCTCCCTAATTGTCTCAAACCTAAGGGAAACTACTTTTCTTTGCCAGGCTTTTTTCAATAAAATGTTTTTATGTCTAAGCATATTTGTGGTGACAAATTATATTGTTGTTATATGGATTTTTTGGGGGAAGAAAATGTATATTAAAACTGTTCTGTTAGTAAGGTAATGAAAGATAAATCTTTGTATTTCCAAGGCAAAGCAAGCATAACTTCTCTTCAAACACATTGTTCTAGTCAAATTTGGTTGTTTCAGAAAGCCCATTCATTTTTTTTGGTAACAACAGATAAAGAGCTTAACTAAAGTTTTGATGAAGATACATATACTCATTTGAGAAGAATGGTAAGTTTTGAAAAGTCTTAAGATAATCAGTAGGAAAGCTAACTTCTTAAGCAAAGAAAGTAAAGTATTAAGTTTATGCACTGATTCATTTGGGATATTTGGAATAGGATATGACATCATTATATAACATAGTTTGTCAGCTTAGACTTACTTTGTAGCACTTAAGCGATTCAGTGTTTTAAGGGTTTCAAAATGTGATCCTTTAAAATACACTTTTCCAAACTCATTGAGGAAAGGAAATTGCTGTGTTATGTTCAAATCTTGTTAAAATCTTATTACTATAGTTTACAGAAGAGATATAGTGATTTAAAAAATATTTATACAGTGCAAATGCTTGCTGTGTATGTTAGAAAGTGAATCAAAGTTGGAGGGTAGTTATTTAATAGGGGAATATTTGTTGGTTCCTTTCTGAAATAAAGGAAAATAGTAGTATGCAGTAGTCCGTTATTTTATTATCCATCTATTTTGATGTGCTTTTAATAGCATTGGTGATTAAGGTTGCAGAGTCTGGAGCCAGACTACTAAGTTTAAATCAGTGTTCCATTATTTGTAATGTTTGGCTTTGGCTTGCTTAAGCTCAGGTTCTTCATCTGCAAAGTGGGGCTAATCATGTACTTGCCTTATAGAATCCTTATAAAGACTAAGTGAATTTATGCATATTAATCTCTTTGATCCTGGCACAAAGAATATGCTTAATATATGATAGCTATGGTTATATTGTTTTTTTAAAGGAATAGTGGTTTATTATTTATGTGTTTTCTTTGAAAGACTGATAACTTTTGATACACAGCTTATTATAGAGTTCTTTTCTTTTTTTTTTTTTTTTCCGAGATGGAGTCTTGCTCTGTTACCCAGGCTGGAGTGCAATGGCGTGATCTCAGCACACTCAACCTCTGCCTCCCGGTTTCAAGCGATTCTCCTGCCTCAGCCTCCCAAGTAGTTGGGATTACAGGCGCCTGCCATCATACCTGGCTAATTTTTATATTTTTAGTAGAGATGAGGTTTCACAATGTTGGCCAGGCTGGTCTCAAACTCCCGACCTTAGGTGATCCGCCCGCCTTATCCCCCCAAAGTGCTGGGATTACAGGTGTGAGCCACTGTGCCCAGCTTGTAGAGTTCTTTTCTTGGTATTATATCTTGTGCAATTTGGGAGAGTTTACTACTTAATTCAGGCAGTTTGTTTTCAAAATTTATGAGTAGACATTTGGTGGTTTGGGGTGACTACAAGGATGAGAAAATAGACAAAACTGTTAAATTATTTACCTGGGTGTGCTTCTCTATGAAATATAAAAAAGCAATTAGAGAGAAATTTATTGGTGAAGTCCAAGAGTTTAGTCAATAACCATCCGTTTTGCCATTTTGGCATTGGTTGGTTCAACAATAATTCCAGTGGTATATGTTAGTCTTGTGTGGCTCTCATAGTTATCACCAGGGCAGTATGTGGAATTCACTAAATTAATTGAAAAGTTCTGAAAATCTCTTTAACTTATGACGAATCCCTGAAAATTAGTGCTTTCTGATGAATCAAGCTATGTAGGTATATATAAAAAGTCAACATATGCTATACAGGACAGTTTAATCAGTGTTTAGACTATTTGGCTCAGTTGTGTTCTTTGTACTTGAATCCTCTTCTGTGATTTATATTAATATTGTATTAAGATTTAGAATTATTTTCCCTATTGGGTTAGGTGGAAATAAGGCATGGACAGTCAATGAATTGCTTCTGGGTAGAGCTCAACATAAAACAGATTTTTGCTATAGTAAAGATTCTAGAATATCATCTTAGAAGAAAATGTAGACTGTTATGTAAAAAAAAAATTGTCAGATTCTGTAAAATTGTGATTGGGAAACTCTACACCCCTCTGACCAATTTAACTTATTACTCTTTCTTACTAGCTTAGGCCTAAAACAATAATGCTCTCTTAAAGAGACGTGATGCCCCCATTCCCAGCCATTAAATTCTACCTAGGATCTATGTTTTCTTCTCTGGAGTTACTTTGGGTGTGTGATGTAGGGGCTGACAGAAATGAAAAAGTTTACTTTCACCTGTTTTCTTTTGTAATACTTTTACTTCTAACTTCATTTTTGTTACAGTTTTTCTTCCTTGACTCCCTCACTGAGTTAGAGTTAGTCTCCTTGACTCACTGAGTTAGTCTCATTGTTCAGAAGCCCTCTACCTTTATTCCTTCTTTTTTTCAAATGCCTCTATTATATGCAGAACCTACTTTCATTGCCTCACAAATATTGGTGTTAGCAGATATCATCCCTTATCTGTCTCATTTTGCAAATAACTTCCTGCTAGAAAGTTGGCTAGATGGAAGCAGAGACCTTCACTAAAATCTTGCTCTGTTTTCCCCTGCTCTGTTTGAGTAGGCGCTCAAAAATACATGTTGAATGAGAGAAAGGAAATCAGATCCAGAGAAGTTAAGTGAAGGAATATGTGGGAATGCATAACATGTAATGTTACGAGTATATGTTATGAAAGTACTAAAAGGCTCTAGAAATGTTAGTTATCAGTAGTATTAGTATAATAATAAATCACCATTTATATTTCACAACTTATTACTAGATGACATAGAGGTACTTTTCATTGTATGTAACAGAAAACCTAATCAATAGTGACTTAAAATAATGAGGATTTATTCTTAAATTTTGGTGGCAGATACCTGCCAACATTGACTTAGCTGCTCTGTAATGGCAGGGCTATTGTTCTGTAATTTTCTTGGCCTTTCCTTCCTTGTCGCAAGACGGTTGCTCCTGCTCTAGGCATCACCTTTGCATTTGAAGCACAAGGAAAAAGCATGGATCAACAGCAACATCTCTGTTTTACCGGGGAACCGAAAGCCCTCCTGGAAGCTGTGGAGTCCAGCGCACTACCCCTTAAGTCTTAGGGCCAGACTGTTTCACATAGCTACCTCTATCTGGGAGGAAGGCTGTGAAAGGGAGTTAGCTTCTCTAGCCTCTAGTGTAGATGTGGAAGGGAGAAGGAGTTTGGAAATACATTTTGGGTTTGCTGCAAAATCTACCTCTTTGCCTGGCCAAAACCCGAGTATATCCTTCTTATTAATACATTTTACAGAGAATTCAGTCACCATCTCTCCCAGGGAGATGATACCTGTTCTCAAACATAATTGCATCTACTTCAAAGTCCAGAATGTCTGCTTGATAATATAGTTTTCTCCATCAGGTTTGGTTGTAGCTTGTTGTCCTCTGGTGACCTAGAGCTAAGAAGGAAAATATATACTTCCAGCACATCAAAAACTACTAGGTAAAGGAATGAGAGAACTCGAATAAATCTTTTCCCTTAGAAAAGGGGAGAATTAGAAACTCAAAATAATCCTGGGACCACAAATATGCCATACTCTGTAGGATGTGAATATTGCAGATTTCCTGTTCTGGCAGTGGGTGAAATTCCTTAGTTCACCAATCTGCTGTCCTTATTTATGTTCCCTGGGAGTATTTCTCTCGGTCACATCTGACCACAAAGTATTGGTTGGTGTAGCTATATAATAAGTACGGTAGACCATTTCCTTTCATGTTATTCTTTACCAAATTGTTCTGGCTATTTTAAGGACTTCCCGTTCCATATAAATTTTAGATTAAGTTTATTTATGTCTACCAAGAACCTTGCTGGGATTTTTGATAGGAATTATGTTAAACTTATACATCACTTTGAGAACTGACATCTTTACTATGTTGAGTCTTCTAATCCATGAATTTGGTAAGTTCCTGTGATAATTTGGAGACTTACTTTTTTTTTTAATCACAGTTTTACGGTTTTTAGCATGTAGATCCTATGCATATTTTGTTAGCTGTATACCTAAATATTTCATTTTCTTTGGAGCAAAGAAGTGTAATTAGAATGGCATTTGTCTTTTAAAATTAGTTTCATTTGTTAGTTATTAGTGTACAAGCAAAGGTCATGAGTTTTGTTTGTCGGTCTTATATCCTGTGACCTTGCAGAAGTCACTTTATTCTAGCAGTTTTTTTTCTGTAAATTCCTTGGAATTTTCTATATAGACAGTCATATTTTCTGTGAAAAGAGACAGTTTTATTTCTTCCTTTCCAATCTATATGCATTTTATTTCCTTTTCTGGCTGTAATTTCTCGTACTACGTTGAGTATTAGTGATGAGGGTGGACGTCCCTACCTTGTTCCAGATCTTAGGGAGAAAGAATTTGTCTTTCAATGAGTAAGCATGATGTTACCTATAGGATTTTTTGGTAGACTGTCTTTATTTGAGGTAAATCTTGTCTAGTTCTAGTTCTACTTTTTTGGGTATTTTTGTCATGAATGGTTGTTGGATACTTTGTAGATATTAAAAATACTATGGAGGGAGACTGGGTTATTCTTTTTTAGCTGGAAATAGAGAATTATGTGAATTAGCATGATAAATGTTAAAAAGCTTGCGCTTTGAATGAAGAGACCTTCCAAACAGGCTTTGTGTGAGCAACATGGCTGTTTATTCACCTGGGTGCAGGTGGGCTAAGGCCAAAAAGGGCATTAGCAAAGGGCAGTGGGATAGGAGTTGGTTTTATAGGTTTGGGTAGTTTTTTGGGGGGCGGGGGTGTTGCAGAGTAAGTTCAGTCACAGTGGTGGGGGGTACGGGGAAGGGGTCCACAAGTTCAGTTACAATGGCAGGGTTGGGTGAGAGGTATTTACATTATCATAAGAACAGTTAAGATGGCAGGGTCGGGTGAGGGGCTTGTCCGGGGAAGCTCCGCTGCCGGGCAGTTAGGGACAGTGGCCAACGCAGGCGGTGGGTGGGAGACATCAGCTGAGGCAAGCAGGACTTCAGACTTTCGGGCTCCAGGCTTGCATATGGAGACCTGACAATAAAGTCTGAATATTGTCTCAGACATACAATGCTTAAGGCACAAAAGACATTACCTGGCTCTGAATCAACTTCATGTATTTCTCTCTATTTAGGGAAAGATTTATTAACATAATTACATATGACTATTCTTTCTTGTTTTGGCTTTTAAAGTAAATGTTCCTTTAACATAAACATTATTAAAAAGCACACTTTGTCAGTATCTTTGTTGGTCCTGCCACTGATACTGCTCCCATAAAACCAACCCTCATTTTACTATCAGGGGGAAAAAAAGTACTTCCATGTGGCTAAAGAGCCGTGTTCCATGTTTTATAGTGCCTTCCATGCTCTTGCAATTTTCTTGTGACAGCTATATATTCTTATGTGGCAGGGCAGCCTGCCTCTTTAGTCCTCTCTTCATTTCAAAAGAAAACCGAAAAGAAGAAAAAATTACAGAAATGTTGTAAGAATAGTACAAAGCCCCCCCTCCCTTTTTTTTTTGCTGTCTGAGCCACTTGATAGTAAGCTGTTTACGTGATACCCCATCATTCCCAAATACTTGAATGTGTGTTTCCTATTAAATTATTCTCCTACCCAACTACAACAGAGCCATCAAACGCAGGGAATTAACATTTAGGCATTATGACCACCTCATCCTCAGACCTCATTCATCTTATTCCCTTAACGTCCTTTATGGCAAAAGACAGGATTCCCTTTGAAATGTCTCTTTGAGATTTCTTTAATCTGGACTAGTTTCTCTCTCTTTCCTTGCCTTTACATCTTTGACATTTTTTGAAGAGCACAGGCCAGTTACTTGAGTGATTGTCCCTTGATTTGGCTTTCTCTGATGTTTTCTCACCAGTATGTTCAAATTGTACATCTTTGGCAGGAATATCTTCAGAAGTGATGCTTTTTTTCTCTCTCAGTGCATCTTATCAAGTGGCACCTGACTTTGATTGGTCCTATTATTGCTGATGTTAACTTTGATCCGTTGATTAAGGTGGTGTCTGCCAGGTTTCTCCACTGGAAGGTTATTTTTCCCCGTTGCAGTTAAATGTATTTTGTGAGGTGGTTCTTTAGGTTATGTAAATTTCCTCTTCCTCTTCAAACTTTCACCCCTCTTGAGCTCTGCACCTTGCTGCCCCTCTATAGGCATGCCCTTTTCACCCTTTCTGGTTCTAACACCCAGTAGAGAGGCTCTTCTGAACCTGCCCAAGCCACCCTCCCGCCTGGACAGTATACCTCCCTCACTCCCTTTCTCCTCTCCTGCCCAATACGGACGCCCTTTTCACCTCCTTGTCTTTGACACCCCAGGCCAGGCTGCTCTGTCATGCAGATGCCCATCCCATTGTGCCCCAGCTCTGATAGCCCTGCTGGCTGCCCCCTGCAGAGATGCCCCATGTTCTTCTTGGGCTGAGAGCCTGTGCTGGGCTGCCTGCCTTAGTGGATACCCTCACCCTGCTTGGATTTTTTTTTTTTTTTTTTTTTGATATGGAGTCTCACCGTTTCACCAGGCTGGAGTGCAATGGTGCGATCCCGGCTCACTGCAGTCTCCACCTCCCAGGTTCAAGCGATTCTCCTGCCTCAGCCTCCTGAGTAGCTGGGATTACAGGCGTGCGCCACCACACCCAGCTAATTTTTGTATTTTTAGTAGAGATGGGATTTCACCATGTTGGCCGGAATGATCTTGATCTCCTGACCTCATGATCCACCCACCTCAGCTTCCCAAAGTGTTGGGATTACAGGCGTGAGCTACCACGCATGGCCTTTTTTTTTTTTTTTTTTTTTTTCGAGACGGAGTCTTGCCCTGTTGCCCAGGCTGGAGTGCGGTGGCAAAATTTGGCTCACTGCAGCCTCCGCCTCCTGGATTCAAGCAGTTCTCCTCTCTCAGCCTCTGAGTAGCTGGGACTATAGGCGCCCACCACCACACCCGGCTGAGTTTTGTATTTTTAGGTAGGGATGGGATTTCACCATGTTGGCCATGCTGGTCTCAAACTCCTGACCTCAAGTGATTCGCCCACCTTGGCCTCCCTGAGTGTTGGGATTACAGTTGTGAGCCACCGCGCCCGACCACTGCTTAAACTTTGACATCTCATGCCAAACTGCCCTACTTTGTAGCTATCCCAGCCCTCCTGTGTCTCCGGCATTCATAGCTCATATTGAGTCACCCATACAGAGGCCTTCCTCATCCTGTGTGTGTCCTGACATCCTCTTCCCCTTGGATGGGATCTGATGATGTTTCCTAAGGCTGCTCTCTGCCTTCCCCCAGCTCAGCTGCCTGCTTTTATCAGCCCCACCTGTTGTCTTTATGCTGCATTTGTACAGAAGGGTAGGGAGGTGAGGGGAACTGCAGTCCCTCTTGATATTCTTCTTTTTTTGAGATGGAGTTTCGCTCTTGTTGCCCAGGCTGAAGTGCAATGGCGCAGTCTCGGCTCACCGCACCCTCATCCTCCTGGGTTCAAGCGATTCTCCTGTCTCAGCCTCCTGCAGGCATCTGCCACCACGCCCAGCTAATTTTGTATTTTTTTTTTACTAGAGATGGGATTTCTCCATGTTGGCCAGGCTGGTCTTGAACTCCCGACCTCAGGCGATCCACCCGCCTTGGCCTCCCAAAGTGCTGGGGTTACATGCGTGAGCCACCGGGCCCGGCCCTCTCGATAGTCTTAATCAGCCCCCTGTTGTTTGCTTTTTCACGTCTTTTTTTCTACCTTTTCATGAAGAGTAGTTAGAGATAATTTGTAACATTTGAAATGTAAAATTTATTTTTCATAGAGAAAACCAGGTGACTATAATCTATTGAATAAATGTGCAAAGCCTGATTGTTCCGGATACTCTGAAAGAAGTAATCCCCGATTATGGGAGTGAAGACATCGCCTGTCACAGTACCAAATGTCAGATGGCAAATAGCTAGTATAGACTCATCTTGCTTCGGTTCAGCCTGTAGAGCCAAAGATCCGTTCTGGCTCTGCCTCCTGGTTTCCAGCTTATGACACCTCTTTGCAAGTCACAACATCTCTATTTCTGTTTCCTCATCCATAAGATGGAGGTTATAAATACTTACGTCATGGGGTTGTTGGGGAGCTCAGATGAGATAATGTATTTGAAAATGCTTTGCAAGTGGGGAAATGCAATGCAAATGCGGTTATTTAGTTCTAATTTATTACCTAGTCAAAATTGAAATGTATAGGAAATTAAGTCAAGCATTTTAATTGCCCTTGTGACTTGTAGGCAAATTCCTTCTGATTCATAAGGCAGATAAGAGGCATAGTTCTGTTTTTTGCTGCCACTTGAAGTCCATTGTGCTGTCACTGTTGCTCAACCAGGCAAACACTCCTCTTTTGAAGTTCTGCCCACCTGCTATGCCTCTATGACATATTGCCACCTTCTAGATGATTTTTACCGCTGGTGTACAGCTCTCCTCCCCACCCCAGTGCCTGTTGTCTGTCATCTTAAGTGACATCAGCATCATTGACCTTACATGAGTTCTTTCATGCATCTACAATTGCTTGTGGCACAGTTATGCTTGCATGTATCACCGGACAGGGGTCTCAAGTGGATGTGTCTAATGCTCCAGATACACTCTTCTCACTTGACCTGCTCCTCCCTAGAGCTTCCATTTATGTTACTGGTGTCACTCTCTGTATTAGCCTTGTCGATGGGAAACTTTTAACTCTTCCCTTTGTCATCTCCATGGCTAGGCAATAAGTTCTTTTATTTTTGCAACAATCTCTTCCCCCACTTGAGCCTCTATTTTCCTGTAACTAATGGTATACTTCTGGTTCTTTTAATCTAATCTCTGAACTCTTACAGTAGCCTTCTTCAAGGCAAACGTTAGAACCTGCTTGCCAGGTTCTACACTGGGCTTCTGCTGAATAATTGGATGAAAAACACCATGGGGCCTAAGTCAGTTCTCTGAGGAAATCAGCCCTTCCAGGTGAGCAGTCAGATGTTACAGGACATGTCTCCAGAGATCCGTAAAAACCTCTAGATGGTAGGGTTCAGGCTTGGGGAAGAAGAACCACCTGTTAGTCCCAGACTCATGTTTGGAAGCATCTAGAATCTGAAAAGACCTGTTCTGTATAGCATGAATTCCAGTATCTACGTATAGTAACTTAACATTTTGCTGCATTTTCTTTTATTTTTTCTTTTACATGTCTATAATTATACTACCTGTATTCATTCATCACACCCATTAAATGAAAACATTTTAATGATATTTTAGTAAGTGCATTTTTAAAATTGGTGCACAACACAGATGCCCCTTGACTTAGGATGGGGTTACATCCTGGCAAATGAAAATCGTGTGTTGGAAATGTGCCTAATACACTCAACCTACTGAACATCATAGCTTACCCTAGCCTCTCTTAAATGTGGTTGGACACTTAAATTAGCCTACAGTTGGGCAAAATCATCTGACAGAACAGTCCACTGTAGACTATTAGTTGCTTACCCTTGTGATTGCGTGTCTGACTGGGAGCAGTGGTTCCTTGCCCAGCATCTCAAGAGAGCATTGTACTTACCCAAGAAAAGACCACAGTTCAAAATTTGAAACATGGGCTCTACCGAATGTGTATCACTTTTGCACCATTGTAAGGTTAAAAATCGTAAGTCAAACCATCTTAAGTTGGAGACCATCTATGTTTCATATAATGAAAGGTCGCTATCTTTGTGTCCGTTAGAACAAGAAGGTCTCCTCGAAGAAATACCAGACTCTCTGTCAGAGCTTAACCCCAGCTTCTGCTGAGAGTGTTGGTCTAGTGTTAATTTTTGATGGCTGACCGCTAGTCTGTTTTCTTCCTGCCTTGGTCTCGATGCCTACTCATTAAGATACCTTTCTGCTTTCTTGGTTTCCATTATTTGTTCATTCATGTGTTTATTCTTTCATTATTAGTTCTCCAATAATAATAGTGTAGTCTCTTCTATCTCCTGAGTTTAGCTCTGAAGACTTAAAGATTGCTTAGTCCATGGAAGGGACTATTTACTTTTGATTTGTTGCCAGGATGTACCATGAGCTCATCTGTGGGCACATGGGAAACAGGGCCTTCCTTTCTGAAGAGAATAGAGAAATCTTCCTAGGGGAGCTGATGTGTAAACTCCTCTGTCAAAGATGAGTAGGAGGAGTTTATTAGGGCAGATGGGTGGAAGAGACATTTAGGCAGTAGGCACAGAAATGAGAACAGTGGTGACGGTGTGGCTCAAGCTTGTCTCTAGGTTTTTGCTTTTGTTTTTTAACAGCTTTATTTAGATAATAATTCCTATGCCATGAAGTTCACTCATTTGAAATATGCAATTTTCACAGAGTCAATTTGAAACATTTTCAATACCACACAAAGAAACTCCACATCCTTTAGCCGAGCCCCCTCAGTCCTGTCTTTGTCAGCCGTAGCAATCACCAGTCTACTTTCTGTGCTATGGATTTGTCTCTTCTGGACATGCCACTGAGATAGAATCATACAACATATGTTCTTTTGTGCCTGACCTCTTTCCCTTACATAATGTTTTTAAGATTCACCTATGTTGTTGTGTGTATCAATACTTCATTTCTTTTTATTGCTGAATAATACTCCATTGCATAAATATACCACATTTTATTTATCCACTTATCACTTGATAGACATTGGGTTGTTTCTGCTTTTTGGCTGTTAGGAATAATGCTGTTATGAACATTGATGTATAGGTTTTTGTGTGAAGACATTTTCGTTTTCCTGGGGTATATACCTAGGAAAGGAATTGCTAGATTATACAGTAACTCTCTGTTTAACAATTCGAGGAATTGCCAGATTGTTTTCCAAAGCAGCTACACCATTCTACATTGTGATTAGCAGGGTCTGTGGGTTCCAGTTCACATCCTTGCCAACAATTACTACCTTTTTAAAAAAGTATAGCCATCCTGGTAGACGTGAAGCGCTGCCTTATTGTGGTTTTGATTTGTATTTCCCCGATGGCTACTGATGTTGAGCCTCTCTTCTCATGTGATTACTGGCTATTTACGTGTCTTTGGAGAAATATCTATTCCGATCTCTTGCCCATTTTTGAATTTTATTATTTGTCTTTTTATTATTGAGTCGTGATAGTATTTTCTTTTAAATTATGAAATTGGTAGTTGTTTTGACCAAGTAAGTTTGCTAGGTCAAAATCTAGAAGTGGTTCTTATATTGGAGGTAATATTCTGCAGATAATCTAAAGATCTCTTTAAAGACGTCTCCTTCAACTCCTGTGCTCTAGAATTGGTGCTGGCCCTGGAAATGTACCATTCTGTGCAGATGACTTGTGTTACTGATTTGTGCTAAACAACCAAGGGTTGTGTATAATCTGAATGGAAACCAGATGTTTTGGCCGTTTGCTAGTGAGTGGTTTTCTTTCGGTTAGGGCCTGCTCCTTGGCTAAATAGAACTATTTTCAGTATATCGCTTTTCAAATATTTGATTAAGGAAGGAGATTTTTGGGGGACATACAAATTTATGGATACAATTGTGTTTTTTTAAACAACTCTTTATTTTATGTGTAATAAATTCTCAATAATGACTTATTTTCTCTTTTATCAAACTAAATGTTCAAGTAGCTGTAAATGGTATGTATCTTATTCACCCAGTTTTCAATTATGCATATGTACAGATTATCCATGGCTATTAAAACAAACTCTTGCTTTCCTTCAGTTGCTAATTCTCTGAGTTGCCTTGATGGAAACCATACGGAGAAAGGAGATTATTGCAATGGTCTAGCTGTGACATGATGGCTTATACAAGAGTGGTGGTAGTGGTGATAAGTAGCAGATGTATTTCACATTATTTTGGAGATAAAATACATTGGGAATTGTTGGATTTGCTATGGAAGATAGTGAGGGGAAAGGAATGATTAAAGATGATTACAGCCAGGCACGGTGACTCACGCCTGTAATCCCAGCACTTTGGGAGGCTGAGGCAGGCGGATCACCTGAGGTCAGGAGTTGAGACCAGCCTGACCAACATGGTGAAACCCTGTCTCTACTAAAGAAACAAAATTAGCTGGGTGTGGTGGCGCATGCCTGTAATTCCAGCTACTCGAGAGGCTGAGGCAGGAGGATCGCTTGAAGCTGGGAGGCGGAGGTTTCAGTGAGCTGAGATTGCGCCACTGCACTCCAGCCTGGGCAATAAGAGTGAAACTTTGTCGCGACACACACACACACACACACACACACACACAACCTAGTATGCGTCCTAGGTTCTGGTTTCACCATCTGGGGGAGATGTGCCATTTATAGAGCTATGGCACACTGGAAAAAGTGAGGTTTAGTCATTTGCCTGTTGGGTCTCAAATCCAGTTCTCTGACCCGCTCAGTCCTGTTTTGTATTGCATTTCATAGGCATTACCATTCACCTTTGGTGAGTAGATCTGGACAATTGGAGGCACTGATGGAAGACTGGAGGAGGGTAGAAGTAGGGAGAAGGTAGGGTGTTTTTCTCCCTCACTTTTTACTCCAGGTGGTGTCCCAAGAAGTGGCAGTTTCATTCCTGTGGCTTCAGCTATCAGAGAGCTTCTTCCTTCCTTTCTAGTCCCTGGTCCCAAAGGGCAGCTCCTGCTGTGCTAGCCCCTGTCAAATAATCCCAGCTATTGGGCTCTTATAATACAGACTGAGTATTTTTTATTCAAATGCTTAGGACCAGAACTGGTTTTGACTTTTTTTTTTTTCCAGATTTTGGAATATGTACTTACTAGTTGAGCATCCCTAATCTGAAAATCCAAAATGTTGAATTTCCTTTGGGCATCCTGTGGGTACTCAGAAAGTTTCAGATTTTGGAGCATTCTGTATTTCAGAGTTTTGAATTAGGGATACTCTACCTGTAGCACCTCTTCTAGGGAGTCTCTGCAGCCGTTGGGCTGGGAGTGGCTTCCTGCGGGGGTCTCTGCAGCCCTTAGGCTGGGAGTGGCTTCCTGCGGGGAAAAGGAAAGGAAACTTTTTCCTCCATCCTCTTAGGGTCTCCGTCTGGGTCTGAAAATCAAACTGACAAAGACAGATTAACAGAAGAAAAACATTTGAATTTATTTAATATAAGTTTTATGTGACATGGGAGCTTTCACAAGGAAATGAAGACCCAAAGAAACAGTTAAACTTTAGTGTTCTTTATAGTAAGTTTGAAGAAGAGTGGAGAGCCATACCAAAATATGGTAGGGTAAAAGAGTGTGATCTAATGGTAATAAACCGGGGGAAATGTAGTAGGGCCTGATTGCCAGGTTCTTCTGTGTCCCTTTGTCTTCAGAGATAAGGATGTTCCTTTCCTCTGGGTATAGGGAGGGCATGTCTCAAATGAGGATCTTATAACCTGCTTCAGGGGAAGGTCACAAATTTTCTTCTAGGTTTTATGACTTGTTTCAAGGGAGACAGTAGGGACAAGGTCAGAGAGACCTTCCTGCTTCTGCTATTTTTCAGATCTCTTCAGTTTAAAATGCTCACTATGTCAAGGTGGTATATTGTGGGGTAGTGTGCTCTGAGCCCCATCACTGCTGTTGTTCATTTTGTGGTTGCTTCTCATTTCCCGTTTGGGGTCTTGGATCTCACGTTGCCCATGTAACCACATTTCTTTATTAATTTTTATGTGTTTTAATGCCTAGAGTGGTTTCTTTTTTCCAAACTAGAACCTGATGAATACTGGGTGACAGTTTGAGAGTTCAGTTTTGGAAATTGTTTGTGTCAAGTTTAGTATTTCTGTGATGCATTCTAGTGGAGATGTTCTTAGGTGAGTTGGTTAGTGAGCTCAGGTGCATGTGTGAACCAGAAGTATAAATTTGGCTATCATCTTAGCCTAATGGTAGTATTTCAAACCGTAGGAGGGATGGATGGGATCGTCCAGTAAGTAGAAGAGAAGGGAATCCAAATCTGGGTCCTCTGGAACTCGGAGTCTTGAGAGTTGGGATGTGGGAGGGAGATGAATAGAGAGGCCAGGGAGATAAGAGGAGAAATTGGAGAGTGATGCTCTTGATACCATAAAGAAAGGATTGTTTCACTGCTTTGTGCGTTCTGCCAAATGTTTGTGGTGTCAGTTACCTTGATGAAAGCAGTTTTAGGGACATGGTGGGTAGTTCAGGCTCTTGACCAAAATGAAGTGATGGGTGAGTGAATGTGATGTGACAGAGTATAGCTGGTGCAGAGAGAGAGTTTTTTCAAGATCTTTGATGATGAAGGGTGAGTCAAGAAATGAGGAAGGCCGGGCGAGTTGGCTCACTCCTGCAATCCCAGCACTTTGGGAGGCCGAGGTGGGTGGATCACTTGAGGTCAGGAGTTTAAGACAAGCCTGGCCAGCATGGTGAAACCTCATCTCTACCAAAAATGCAAAAATTAGCAGGGCATGGTGGCGCACGCCTGTAGTCCCAGCTACTCGGGAGGCTGAGGCAGGAGAATCTCTTGAACCTGGGAGGTGGAGGTTGCAGTGAGCCGAGATTGTGCCACTGCACTCCAGCCTGGGCAACAGAGCGAGACTGTCCCAACAACCACAAAAAAGAAATGAGATAGCAGGAAGATGTATTAAGAAAAGCTACAGTTTTTATAATTGCCTTTTTATTTTAAAAGTTCATTTTTGGAATAGTTTCTTTTTTTTTTTTTTGCTAGAATGAGTACATGGGATAGAATAGTTTCTAAGTGAAAATATAGTCATACAAGGAAAAGTTTTCCTCTTGTTGCCCATTAACTCTGTTTCTACTCCCTTCTCCCAGCCCCAGCAAATAGCCACTGCTACATATTTCTGGTATAAATCCAAAACAATTTTATGCAAATATTAGCAAATGTGATTATGTATTCTAGATTTTCCCCTTCTTATCCCTAGTGGTAGCCTACTTTATATTTTTTTCTTATCCCTAGGGGTAGCCTACTTTATATATACGTCTTATTTTTTTTTTCAGAACAATATGACCTGGGGATCTTTCTACATTGGGACTTAGAGGTTATTCATTTGTTTATAGGAGTCTTTGTTCGGAAGGTACTAAAACATTTGTAACCAGTTATTTTTTACTATTACAAATAATACCTGTATGTTTGTAGTAAGCTAAATTTTTTTTTCTTTTTGAGATGGAGTCTTGCTCTGTCGCCCAGGCTGGAGTGCAGTGGCGCAATCTTGGCTCACTGCAACCTCTGCCTCCCGGGTTCAAGCAATTCTCCTGCCTCAGCCTCCCAAGTAGCTGGGGTTATAGGCGTGTACCACCACGCCCAGCTAATTTTTGTATTTTTAGTAGAGACGGTGTTTCACCATGTTGGCCAGTATGGTCTCTATCTCCTGACCTCGTGATTCGCTCGCCTCGGCCTCCCAAAGTGTTGGGGTTACAGGCATGAGCCACCGCGCCCGGCCTAGGGATGCTTTACATGCACTAACTTCTGAAATAATTATATGTCAGAATCAACAGAGCAATTTAATTTGGAATGAGGATGGGGAACATTAGTAATGTTCTTTTCTACATGATAATAAGTACAACGTCTGTCTTGTACCTGATTTTGACTATGACCAGGCCTACTTAGCTATAGGGTAATAGCTATAATTAATTTTCAACAGTTATTGGTAGAGCTTTGCCCACTATTATTTTTCATTTGAAAGAAAAAAAATTGTCTTACATATAATAAACAGACTTCAAGCTGACTCTTGGTTTCCTCATCTTATTTCTTTGAAGCACTCAGTGGGACTATTTTAAGAGGAGAAACTCATTATGTCAGTAATCTTTGAGAATAAGTGCTTCTTCCTAGTAGCTTCTGTTTCCTTCAGTCAGAGACTCACTATACAGACACCATCACTATACCACTGAGGACGGGTTCATACTCTGAGTATTTCAGAATAGAAGCATAGGTACTCTTTGTCAATGTCTCTCTTTGTTTCATTTCTCCTGTATTCTTTCCCCTTCCCCTGCTCCCCTCCCCCTACTTTTTTTTTCCTCGTTCTCCCAGTGCTCCAACCCTAGCTGGCTAAAGAGAATACTTTTTCGTGAATCACTTTCGTTGCTTTTAGAAAACAGATTTTGAAAACATAGCTACTCCATGCTGAGCATTGTGTAAGTCCAAATAAAGAAAAATAAATGAAATGTAAAGAAAAAAATTTATTGACCAGAATTTTTATTTTGTTTTTCATGGGTTTTAAGAAGTTATTTTTCAAGTTGTACCTTAAGGGTGCTTTCAAATTTTCTTAAGAAAGCATACTCTATTTCCAGTTTTTCGTAGGCATTCAGTGATTGCGTTATGTAAATAAGCTCTTTGGGTATGGGTAAGTGTAATGCATCCTTACACTGTTTGGACTTGACTTGTCTTCCAGAGTTCTGTGGTAAAGAGACTCTCAAAAAATGCTTTTGGGTTCAAAACAATCAAACTCTTCTCTCTCTTTGTTTTGTTCTTACTGAATTTTTATTTCTATCAGCCTCCTTACCCTCCTTACTTAAATCCATGAGTAGACTCCTTTTGTCGTGTTATGTTGTTTCTTGGGTTGATTTTCAAATGGAACAGTTGTGTAAGACAAATGTTTGTTCTCCTGAGTAGTGCTGATGTGAACCATGCTGTCTCTTCTGTAATGCCACCATTTTGCAGAAGGCTGCAGGGACAAGGGAAGATTGGTGCATGTGAGAGTCCGCCTGTGCTGTAGGGTAATAATCCTGCATTCGTTATTAATCTCTCTTTACTTCCACATCTCCCGCTCATTACCAAAGGCCGAGAGATGACATATACAAGATCTTAGAAACTTTGAAAATAGCAGAACAGCTGCTTTTGAAGCCTGATTATTAGTCTTCGAAATATCATGAGACAACTTCAGGGCCATGTAATACTACTTATTTTAGTTTTTTAGGTATTGTCTACATTGTTTTTGATCAGTAGGCAAAGAGCCACTAACGAGCCATTATCATTTCCTTAAATTCACAGTCTCTGGAGTCAGTTTGTCTGGGTTTCTAATCCCTGGCCACCCTCTCACTGTGTGATTTTAGGCAAGTTACTTTTCTTTTCTAGACCTTCGATTCCTCCTCTCTAAAACTGGAATAAAAATGAATGTCAGCTTGGTAGGATTACATGAAAAAATGAATGTGACAGGCCTAGCTTATTGCTGGATATATAATATGTACTCAGTAATGTTAGCTATGATCATTATTGCTAATCAGATTTTTATTATCCTGGATTTAAAAATATTTTTTCTATATATAAAGAAACAGCTTGGAAAGTAAAAGTGTTTCGATTAAAACAATAGTTTATTTCTCTTGTTGGTGACTGTTATTTTCTTGGTTCAGTGAGTCCAAAAGCTTTTAGCAGGCAAGGGAAAAGTTGTTCAGAAAACGTTTAGTAGGTCGCTGTTTTTCTGATGGATCACAGCAGGAAAATAGTTGATGTTCTCACCTTAAAATAAAAGGAAGCTATTGATTTCAAGCTGTATGGAAAGGGAGATTTGAAAACATTTAAAAAGGCTTGATAAGTTGTTTAAGGGGGGGAAAAAGGCCATGCATGCTTTTAACAATTCAAACAGTACAGATAGATATAAATTAAATATTCATGTGTCCCTTCTCAAGATTAAGCATTAAAAAATTATAGAAGTTATTCATGCAAGTTTTTTTAAAAAGGGAAAGAATATAAAAGATGCACATGAATACAATATTGGAGCCCACTGAACCTTTATGTTACTTTCAAGGGCAAACCAGTTTCTCATATATACTCCGATATATTTTCTTTGCTTACAACAGAACTTCCCTTTTTTCTTTTTCCTTTGTAAAACACAAATTAGATATTAGACATATTCTTCTACAACTTGCTTTGTTTCATCTGATAATATCACAGAGATTATTACAAATTAGCACTTAGAGATTTATGTTGCTTTCTAAACAGATATTTCAGCTGCAGTCCCATAATTTATTTAACCAATCTTCTTAAAATGGATATGTAGGCTTTTTCTGTTTTTTGCCTTGTCAATAATCTTCAGTGGGAATTGCTTATTTATATATGTTTGAGTATGTGTGTGTATGTGCGTGCGTGTACACATGTGTATGGGTATGTGATGTAGTATCCTCCGAGCATGTGTAGGAGAAATTCTGACGTGCATGTATGTGTTTGATAGTTTTTTCTACCTTGCCTTCCAAAGAGTTTCATCAGTGTAGCCTGCCATCAGCAGAGGGAGGGGTTGCCAGTTTCCCCATTCTTTTGCTTGCACTGGGTGGTATCACACTTCTTAATATTTTCTATTTTGATATGAGAATATAGGATCTCATTTCATTTTGTATTTTAAAATTATGTGAGATTAGTATATATCAGGATACATTCCTAATAGATCAGAGATATAAATGCAAAGCCATATGTGTATTAGAAGAAAACATGGGTGAATTACTTAGTAATTTGGGAACAGAGGAAATGTTCTAATAATGACTCAGAATCCACCAGCAATAACAGAAAAGAGTGACACATTTGATAGTTTAGAAATAAAAAAGTATGAAGCAGCTATAAAAAGGTAAAGTGATGAACTGGAAAAAAAATATTGTGACTCCTATCATAGGTAGAGATAGAATTGATATCCTCTGTAGTATATGTGTATGAGCAAATTAAAATCTGAGATGAAAATGACTATCAGCCTGATAGAAAAATGGGCAAGAAATAGGTACAGATGAAAAGATGAAAAAACAGAAAGAAAAAAAACTGCGAGTGGCCCTTATACGTGAAAAAGTGCCCAGCTCACTCATAATAAGAGAATTGCATGTTAAACCCTCACTGGGGTTTTTCACTAGATTGGGAGAAGTCCGAAGGTTTGATAGCAGACTTGAGGGTCAAGGCTGTAGGTAAAGGGCACTCACATGCCTTGCTCATGGGAGTGCAAAGTGGTACACCTTTGTGGAGAAGACTTTTACAGTATGTAACAGAATTTCATGAGAATTTATCCTCTGACCCCACATTCCCGCCTTTTGGGACTTGATTCCAAAAGTAACCTGGGAAACATAAAAATGACCTGTGTACAGTGGTACTCATTGCATTACTGTTTGTAATAAAGAAAGGCAGTGTGCCACTGCCCTTCAGCTTGGGTGACAGAGCGAGACTTTGTCTCAAACAGCAACAACAACAGACTGTAAATAATAAAATACTGAAATCCAGAGTCCGTCCGGGTAGCCTGAAGTTTGCAGCCTTACAGAATAGACCTGATGTCCCAACTTTGGCATTGGTAATACGTGGCTTAAGTGCAGATGGTTTTCACACCTGTACAGCTGCTTATCAGCGGTTACTAGCAGTCTAAGGGGTTCTAACGCTCAAATCTCAAAGTAGGCGGAGTTCTTTCTTGGGCACTCTCTAAGTCAGTGCCTTCTTCCTACCTTTCCCTTCCTTGGTCCATTCTTGCCCATCTTTCCCTCAGTGCTCTTCTCTAATATTGCTTCTCCTTCCAAGGCACTGGAGGACCTGGCATGAATGTTCTAAGGCAAGATCAGAAGATGCTAACCTCTTGGCAGATATTTACTCCGATAACCAAATCATCTAAAAGCGGTAGTGTGTTGGTACATTTATTTTATTATTTATCCCACCTCCACTCATCCAAATTAATGTGTGAAATTGGGATGTATCTTAAAATTGATAAGAACTTGCATGTAACTTCCACCACTCTGGAAGACTTTTAACAAAGTCGATGATGTTTCTTGTAGTTGATGGCATCTTAGAAGCCCAGAAATGTGTAAGGGGTAAGCCACATGGAATCATCGTTATTTATTGGCAAATAGCCATAGACAGTTTTCCTTCTCACTTTTCATTTTTAGTGAGTTTTTTTCTGCGTTGCTTCCTCAACAAGACCTCTGCTGTGTGATTGTGGGTTGGCTGAGAGCTAGCAAATACGCTAAATTGAGAAAAGGAAAAGTATAGAGTATTATCTTTTCGTTAACAGTATTAACATTTATACAGATACCTGTCTTGACTTCTTAGCATTTGGTGTAATTAATTACTCCCTCTTCTTCTTCTTCTTCTTCTTCTTTTTTTTTTTTTTGAGACAGAGTCTCACTGTGTCGCCCAGGCTGGAGTGCAGTGGTGCGATTTCAGCTCAGTGCAACCTCTGCCTCCTGGGATCAAGTGTTTCTCCTACCTCCACCTCCTGAATAGCTGGGACTATAGGCTTGTGCCACCACGCAGCTAATTTTTGTGTTTTTACAAAATACAAACAGACGGGATTTTGCCATGTTGACCAGGCTGATCTCGGACTCCTGACCTCAAGTGATTTGCCCGCCTCTGCCTCCCAGAGTGCTGAAATTATAGGCATGAGCCACTGTGCCTGGCCTGCCTTTTTATTTATTTACTTTTAAAACTTATTTTTAATTTTTAAAATCAGACCAACTCTTCAAGACTTTAAACTCCCTGAGGGTAGAGATTCTATTCATAGCTGTGTGACCAGTACCCAGAGTAGAGCATGGCACAAGGTGAGTCCTGATTGCCTGTTGGTTGTTGATTGACTGATTTATGCTTCTAGAATTATCTTTTGCTAATAGTCAATAAGATGTGCTAACACAAAACTGATAGATTTCAGAAATAATTAAGAATCTCCTGTGTTCATTGGGAAAGGGACGTTTGTTGGGTGGGGGCTTCCTAAAAGGTTATGTAATTTTTTGGCATTTTGACATAGTCGCAAAATTCTTATTGATTGAGGTTACTGCATCATCAAGTATAGTACACTCATGTGTTGCCTGAGGATGGGAATTTGTTGAGAAATGTGTTGTCATGCGTGCATCTTCAAGTGTACCCACACAAACTTAGATGGTACAGCCTACGACATACCTAGGCCATTAGATGGTATAGCCTGTTGCTCCCAGGCTACATACCTGTACAGCATATTGCTGTATTGAATACTGTAGGCACTGCAGAGCATCTAAACATAGAAAAGGTACAGTAAAAATACAGTAAAACAGATTTAAAATGGTGTACCTGTCTAAGACACTTACTGTGAATGGAGCTTGCAGGACTGGAAGTTGCTCTGGGTGAGTCAGTGAGTGGGTGATGAGTGAATGTGAAGGCCTGGGACACATACTGCACCCTACTGCAGACCTTATAAACACTGTACTCTTAGGCTACACTACATTTATAAAAAATATTTTTCTTTCATAATCATAAATTAACCTTAGCTTACTATAATGTTTTTACTTTATGAATCTTTTAATTTTTGAAAATGTTTTCACTCTCTTGTAATAATACTTAAAACACAAACATATTGTACAGCTGAACAGAATATTTCCTTTTTTATTTCCTTATCGGTTAAGCTTTAAAAATGGAAATTTATTTATTTATTTATTTATTTATACATACATTTTAAACTTTTTTGTTAAAAGCTAAGACACAAACACACACATGAGTCTAGGCCTACATAGGGTCAGGATCATGAATACCACTGTCTTCCACCACTGCATCTTACCCCACTGGAAGGTCTTTGCGGGCAGTAACATGCATAGAGCTGTCATGTCCTATGATCATAATGCTTTACCTTGTTCTGGAATACCTACTTCCTAGGCGACCTGCCTGAGGCTATTTTACAGTTAACTTTTTTTTTTTAATAGGTAGAAGGAGTACATTAAAATAGTGATGAAAAGTGTTCTATGGTAAACACTAAGTGATAGGGATTTTTAAGCTCCATTATAATCTTGTGTATCAACTGTCATCTATGTGATCCATTGTTGACTGAAATGTCGCTATGCATCACATGTCTTCCCCTGTATTTTGAAAGCCATTGTTGGCAAAATTCCAAAGTACAATAATTTACATTGTTTATTGCTGTATTTCTCCTTGAGAAGTCCTATGGTAAGAGTTGTCTAATGACTTGGAAGTGACTGGGTTGAAGAATGTGCCAGGATACAAAGCTGGCATCTGGTACAGATAGTTCTGTCACTGGGATTATTATTATTTTTTTCAAATAAACCGGCAATTGCTAGATATTTTTTATCATTAGCTAACAGACATCTGTGACATTTTCTTATCTGCATAATATAGTGCTCATGGTATTGCTTTGTCATTTGAAATTCAACATTCATTCAGTAAATATTTAAGGAGTATCTCCCATGTAGCAGGCACTGTAATCAGTGCTGGGGATATAGTTACGAGTAAGGTATGAGTCCCAGTCCTAAACACAGTGCCCATCACAGTGTTGGGATTTGAACATTCAAAGAGCAGCAAATTGTTGTATTAGGCCGGGCATGGTGGCTCATACCTGTAATCCCAGCACTCTGGGAGGCCGAGGTGGGCAGATCACGAGGTCAGGAGTTTGAGACCATCCTGACCAACATGGTGAAACACCATCTCTACTAAAAATGCAAAAATTAGCCAGGCATGGTGGTGCATGCCTGTAATCTCAGCTACATCACCTGAACCCGGGAGGCGGAGGCTGCAGTGAGCCGGTATCATACCACTGCATTCCAGCTTGGCTACCGAGTGAGACTCTGTCTCAAAAAAATGTTGTATTCAGTGTCTCTTACATAGTAATGAAGACAGGATAAAATATGAATGATTTTCAATGTGCACGAATTGTCTACACACAGTCTGTTGTGGGAGTTCAGAGAAGAGAGAATACTAGGATCGGATTGGTAGTAGAGGAATATCATTCATGTGGCATTGGGAATAATTTGGATGCAATAACAGGAAGTAGGTGAATAATCTTTTCTGAGCTGAGTAGGGAAGTGACATAATTGATATGTATTTTATTTAAGGCACTCTGGCTGCTTGGTGGGAAATTAGAGTATGGTCTGGAGGTAGAGGAAGTGAATGAAAGAAATGAGTCAAGTTAGCCGGGATCATAGTATTCAGCTGATAAATACTGTACGGAGTTTCCTTGCCTTTCATTGTTTCAAGATTTCTTTCTTTTTTTTTTTTTTTGAGATGGAGTGTTGCTCATGTCACCCAGGCTGGAGGGAGTGGTGCAATCTTGGCTCACTGCAACCTCCGCCTCCCAGGTTCAAGTGGTTCTCCTGCCACAGCATCCCGAGTAGCTGGGACTACAGGCACGCGCCACCATGCCCAGCTAATTTTTGTATTTTTAGTAGAGACTATGGGGTTTCACCATGTTGGCCAGGATAGTCTCGATCCCTTGACCTTGTGATCCACCGCCCTGGCCTCCCAAAGTCCAGGGATTACAGGTGTGGACTACCACGCCTGGCCAAGATTTTTTTTTTTTAATCCTGCTTCTTTATTAAAAAATTTTGCCATGTTTATAATAAAATACTGGGAGAATTTTTTTGTGTGTGCCAAGTTACCAGAAACTCTGATGTGCTTACCAATCCTCCAAGTTAGTGCTGGTATTTGAATCTTCCTTCCTAGGTAGAGAATCTACACGTAGACATGTATGTGTTCTCAGTTCTTCATGTCATTTGATCTTAGCTTCTGTTCTTACACTGTTGAAGGTGCTGCAGTTTTCAGCTTTGGTTTTTCTTTCTTTATGATAATCCTATTTTAATGTATAAGATCCTTTCAGGCAACTGAAGTATGCAAGAGGCAGGTAGAATAGCAGCAATTTTAGGTATTTATAAATTCATGTAATAAATATGATGGGTTTGGATTATTGCATTGCCAGTGAGTTTATTATACTATATAACAATATTTAATCCAAATGGTGATGGAAATAAAAGACCCACTTTGAGGTAAATCATTAATTTTTAAGGCATACAAGTTATGTTTTTAAGAATTTTTCAAGCTGAAGAATATTCAGTGTACACTCTGGGCTTGAAAAGTCGTAACACATAATCCACCAAGGCCAAATTAATTTTATATTCAAAGGTAAGATTGAGGCAAGTTTCACTTAAATTTTTTGAAATTATTAAATAGTTCTGTCAAGCACTGAAAATAAAGGAAGAGAATGCTTATAGCCATTACAAGTGAAAAGATATAGCATTATAATTTTGCTTACAAATGTTTCCATGTTGTAGCAATTTTCTGCTACGTTGTAATTGCTTATTTGACTCCACTCTTTCTCTCTCTCCTGCTACAGCAATCCTAGTACCACTGGATATTTTTGAGTGATTAAATGTACTACTCACTTCTTTTCTGTATTCGTTTTTTTTAATAGAAAATGCATCAGATGCAGATTTATGGCTCCTGAACAGTTGTACTGTAAAAAACCCAGCTGAAGACCACTTTAGAAACTCAATTAAGTAAGTAGAAATTGATTTTTTCCCTATTTTTTATAATCAAATTAAGAATTAATACCAAAAATTAGCTTTTTAAAAATGTCAATATAGATATTTAGTTGGTATCAAAAAAGTATGAGTTGGACTTTTAAGATTATACTGTTTTAAATTTGATAAAGAATAATACTTATTATTTTTAAATTAAATTTAATATAAGTTCTGGGGTTCGTATACAGTATGTGCAAGTTTGTTACACAGGCAAACATGTGCCATGGTGGTTTGCTGCCCCTATCAACCCATCACCTAGGTGTTAAGCCCCATGTGTGCTAGCTATTTGTCCTGATGCTCTCCCTCCCCTGTCCCCAACAGGCTCGAGTGTGTGTTGTTCCCCTCCCTGTGTCCCTGTATTCTCATTATTCAGTTCACACTTACAAGTGAGAACATGCAGTGTTTGGTTTTCTGTTCCTGTGTTAGTTTGCTGAGGATAACGGCTTCCAGCTCCATCTATGTCCTTGAAAAGGACATGATCTCGTTTCTTTTATGGCTGCATAGCCTTCCGTAGTGTATATGCACCACAGTCTCTTTATCTGGTCTGTCATTGATGGGCATTTGGGTTGATGCCATGTCGTTGCTATTGTGAATAGTGCTGCAGTGAATATATGTGTGTGTGTATCTTTTTAATAGAATGATTTTTATTCCTTTGGGGATATACCCAGTTATGGGATTGTTGCATCAAATGGCATTTCTGGTTCTGGGTGTTTGAGAAATCGCTGCACTGTCTTCCACAATGGTTGAACTAATTTACATTCCCACCAACAGTATAAAAGTGTTTCTGCTTCTCCATAGCCTCACCAGCATCTGTTGTTTCTTGACTTGTAATAATTGCCATTCTGACTGGTGTGAGATGGTATCTCTTTGTGGTTTTGCCTTGCATTTCTCTAATGATCAGTGATGTTGAATGTTTTTTTATATTTTTTTTGTCTGCATAAATGTCTTTTGAGAAGTGTCCACGTCCTTTGCCCACTTTTTAATGGGGTTGTTTGTTTTTTTCTGATAAATTTGTTTAAATTCCTGGTAGATTCTGGATATTAGACATTTGTCACTTGGATAGATTACAAAAATTTTATCCTATTCTTATAGGTTGTTTATTCACTCTGATGATAGTTTCTTTTGCTGTGCAGAAGCTCTTTAGTTTAATGAGATCCAGTTTGTCAATTTTTGCTTTTGTTGGAATTGTTTTAATGTTTTCATCATGAAATCTTTGCCCTTGCCTATGTCCTGAATGGTATTGCCTAGGTTTTCTTCTAGGGTTTTTGAGGTTTTGGGCTTTACATTTCAGTCTTTAATCAATCTTGAGTTAATTTTTATATAAGATGTAAGGAAGGGGTCCAGTTTCAATTTTCTGCATATGGCTAGCCAGTTTTCCCAGCACCATTTATCAAGCAGGGAGTCCTCTCCCCATTGCTTGTTTTTGTCAGGTTTGTCAAAGATCAGATAGTTGTAGATGTATGGTCTTATTATGTGAGTTCTCTATTCTGTTTCCTTAGTCTATGTGTCTGTTTTTATACTAGTCCCATGATGTTTTGATTACTGTAGGCTTGTAGTATAGTTTGAAGTTGAGTAGCGTGATGTCTCAGTTTTGTTCTTTTTGCTTAGGATTGTCTTGGCTGTACGGGTCTTTTTTTGGTTTCATGTGAATTTCAAAATAGTTTTTTTCCCTAACTTATGAAGAATGTCAATGATAGTTTAATGGGGATAGTATTAAATCTATAAATTACTTTGGGCTGTATGGCCATTTTCACAATATTGATTCTCCCTATTCATGAGCATGGAATGTTTTACTATTTGTTTGTTTCCTCTCTTACTTCCTTGAGCAGTGGTTTGTAGTTCTCCTTGTAGAGGTCCTTCATTTCCCTTGTTAGCTGTTTTTCTAGGTATTTTATTCTCTTTGTGGCAATTGTAATTGGGAGTTCACTCATAATTTGGCTCTCAGTTTTTCTATTGTTGGTGTATAGGAATGCTTGTGATTTTTGCACAGTGATTTTGTATCCTGAGACTTTGCTGAAGTTGTTATTAGGTTAAAAAGTTTTTGGGCTGAGATGACGGGGTTTTCTAGAAATAGGATCATGTCATCTGCAAATAGAGACAGTTTGACTTCCTCTTTTTTTATTTGAATATCCTTTACTTTTTTTTCTTTCCTGATTGTCCTGGCCAAAACTTCCAATACTATGTTGAATAGGAGTGGTGAGAGAGGGCATGCTTGTCTTGTGCCTGTTTTCAAGGGGAATGCTCTAGCTTTTGCCCAGTCAGTATGATATGGGCTGTGGGTTTGGCATAAATGGCCCTTGTTATTTTGGGGTCTGTTTCATCAATACCTAGTTTATTGAGAGTTTTTAACATGAAGGTATGTTGAATTTTATTGAAGACCTTTTCAGCATCTATCAAGAAAATTGTGTGGTTTTTGTCTTTAGTTCGGTTTATGTGATGAATCACATTTATTGATTTGTGTACGTTGAACCAGGCTTGCATCTGACGATGAAGCCGACTTGATCATGGTAGATAAGCTTTTTATATATTCTGCTGGATTCGTTTGCCAGTCTTTTATTGAAGATTTGTGTGTTGATGTTCATCATGGATATTGGCCTGAAGTTTTCTTTTTTTTCTTTCTTTTTTTTGGTATCTTTGCCACATTTTGGTATCAGGATGATGCTGGCCTCATAAAATGAGTCAGGGAGAAGTCCCTTCTTTTCATTTGTTTGGAATAGTTTCAGAAGAATGACTTTTTGAAGGGTGTTTTTGTATGTCTGTCTCCTTAAGAATGATACTTTAATGGGAACTTTTCTAACAAGTGATTTCAGTGTTTGTGAAGTTAGCTAATAGGTGATTTTCGAGTATTTGTTAAGTATTAACTGTGTGTTCTTCTTGGAGAATCAATGTATACTTTGTGAAATTGCCTGACACAGTCCTTGCCTCTTTCCCTGCCCATTCGCACTGTTCTAAGTGCCACAGTCCTGGCTTTCAAGGGAATTGCAGGTTGTTGAAGGGAGATGGGCATATTAAGTCCTTCTTCTTGCTTTGTTCCTTCAAGTGAATGTGGAAGAAGTATCCTTTTTCACATTTTCTCTGAATCTTATCCCCATATATCTTCTTAGAAACCTCCTTCTAGAAATTATGTCCTCATTCCATATTTCCAACCTCTGCAGCTCGCCTGGCGCTTGAAACATGCCTGGTTCTCGTCAGCCCCCTGTATCCCTGTTAGCCATTGGCCTACATTTTTCTTGCCTTCCCAGCCAGACTTTAAAAAATTTTTCACTTCTTCATTTTATTCTCATACTCATTCTTCTTCCCCCTTTATTGGTTTTATTGTGACATATATTAAACATACATTAGCATTTATAAAACACATGCAGTTTAAATAGTAATAAACACTTAAACATCTGCCACCCAGTGTAAGAAATATAACATTGTCAAGACTGTAGAAACTGCCGTGTTTTCATTCATAACTCCCAAGAAGTAACCTTTATCTTGACTTTTGTGAGTCATTTCCTTACTTTTATTAGTTAATGTATCATCTATTAAGTATGTCTCTAAACAGTGTGTTGCCTTGTTTAGCCCTATTTTGAACTTTATCTGTTGAACCTATAATGTTTGTGTTCTTCTGAGATTTACTTCTTTTTCTCAGCATTATACTTTGAGATTTATTCATGTTGATGGGTGTCAAATAACTTTGGTCATTCATAGAATTTGCTACAATTTACTTGTTTTATTACTGGTAGAGTTTTGAATTTTTCCCAATATTTTACTTTCATAAGCATTCCTGCTATGAATATTTTAAACATGTTTTCTGGTGCACATGTGTAAGAATTATTCTAGAATATGAACCTGGGAGTTGAATTATTGGGGAACGTATCTATGTACATTCAAACTTTATTAGGTAATGCCAATTTCTTTTCACAAATGGATGTGGTAGTGTGCATTCCCACCGGTAATGGATGTGTGTATTTGCTGTTTTCTGTTTTTGCCAGTACTTGATATGGCCAGACTTAAGTTTTTGCAAGTCTGTTGATGATGATGGTATTTTGTTTTGGTTTTAATTTGCATTCCTTTTTTTTTTTTTCCTTCGAGACCAGGCTCTCACTCTGTTGCCCAGGCTGGATGCAGTGGCAAGATCTTGGCTCACTGCAACCTCTGTCTCTTGTGTTCAAAGGATTCTCCTGCCTCAGACTCCTGGGTCGCTGGGATCACAGGTGTGCACCACCACACCCGGCTATTTTTTTTTTTTTTTTTAAGAGGGAGTCTTGCTGTGTTGCCAGGCTGTAGTGCAGTGGCGTGATCTTGACTCACTGCAACCTCTGACTCTTTGGTTCAAGCGATTCTCCTACCTCAGCCTCCCGAGTAGCTGGGATTACAGGTGCCTGACACCAGATCCAGCTAATTTTTGTATTTTTAGTAGAGATGGGGTTTCACCATGTTGGCCAGGATGGTCTCGATCTCCTGACCTTGTGATCCGCCCACCTTGGCCTCCCAAAGTTCTGGGTTTACAAGCGTGAGCCACTGCACCCGGCCTTAATTCCATTTCTATGATCATTAATGAAATGGAGCTTTGTAAAATAGACCTATAGGCTCTTTGGGTTTTACTTTTTGTAAAATGGCTTCTCAGGTCATTTGTCTATTTTTCTGTTCCCCCCCCCCCCCCCATTTTAATCATGTATTTGTGGCCATATATTATGTGTCTTACATATCCTAATCCTTAGATATTATACACGTTGCAAATATCTTCTCCCAGTTGTGGCTTATCTTTTCACTTTATTTTGTGGTATCTTTTAAGATAAATTCTGATTTAAAATTTATTAATCTATTCTTTTTGGTTTGTGTTCTTATTGTTTAAGAAGTCTTTTCTTACTCTGAAGCTGTTAAGGTATTCTCCTATATTTTGTTCTAAAAGTTTCATGGTTTTACCTTTTACGCTTAGGTCTACAATTCATCTGGAGTTTATTATTATTATTTTTTTGGTATGGTACCAGAAGGGATCCAATTTTATTTTATGTTTTTCTCTGTAGATAACCAATTGTTTCAGTATCATTAATTAATTAATTAATTTTAAATTTCTATTCTTTCTCCTTTTATCTGTGCATTACCCACCCTTTCATATGTTGAGTGTCCATAGACATTTAAGTCTGTTCTGGGTCCTCTATTTCATTCCTTTGATCTGTTTCTTTATTCTGGTTCTTGTTCTGCACAGTCTTGAGTAGTATTGAGTTATATTAAAGCTACCTATTTGATAGTGCTAGTACCTTTTTGTTCTTCTTTAAGAGTGTATCAGTTTTTAAGTCCAACAAGGAACACCATTGTGCTTTTGTGATTACATTTAATCTTTAGATGATTTTGGGGAGAATTGAATCTTCACAATTTTAAGTTATCCAACTCAGTTCTATTCTGACTTTTTAAGGATTTATTCTTTTCTTTCTATATCTCTTGTGCATCTTTTAGACCTTTTTCTACCAATGCAGATATTAAATTGTTCCAGTGCCAATAAAAAAATAAATTTATTCTTTCCTCTTTTACCTGCACAGTACATATTTTATATTTTTATGCTACTGTAAATGGCAAACTTAAACATTTCTTCATTTTCTGTGTTTGCGGCCTGGGTGTCAGGGAATTAATTGTAGTAGCAGCGTGAAGGATGGTTGTGTGTAAGGAGTATAGATCAGTTCAGTGAGGATGGAGTGGTTGTAGTCCAGGTACAGAGGGTCTCATCTAAAGTGGAGGTGTTCAGAATTGGAAGGAAGACATTGACTTGAGAAGGAGAGAATTCTTAAAGCACGGTTCCCCAACCCCTGGCTGTGGACCTGCACTCGTCTGTGGCCTGCTAGAAACTGGCCGCACAGCAGGAAGTGAGTGGCAGCCCAGCAAGCATTATTGCCTGAGGTCTGCCTCCTATTAGATCATCAGCAGCATTAGATTCTTATAGGGGCACAAACCCTACTGCACATGTGAGGGATCTAGGTTGTATGCTCCTTATGAGACTCTAAATTAATGCTTGATGACCTGAGGTGGAACAGTTTCACCCCAAAACCATACCTTCCACCCTCTCGTCTGTGGAAAAATTGTCTTCCATGAAGCTGGTTCCTGGTGCCGAAAAGTTTGGGGACTGCTGCTTTACATGTTCCACATTGCCCAAGATGACTGTAAGGTCTCTGGCTAGAATGAAGTAAGGAATTCTAGGAAGGGAGTTTAAGAGATGACCTGTTTTGGTTTTGAACATGCCATTTTTGAAGTTACAGATAAATATTTTAATAAGATAATGAATATACTTGAGGTTTATTGAGTGTCTTCTGTGTGGCAGGCAGTGTTCTAAGTGCTTTAGATGAATTAGATAATATCTAGCTTAATTCTTGCAGCCTATCAATGAGTTGTAGATTCCATTTGTATTCCTGTTTTATAGGCAAAGCAGCATCTGTTTTACAGATGGAGGTCTCTAAGGCTGTTCAGTTCATAAATGGTAGAGGTGGAATTTTAACCAAGGCAGTCTGACTAGAGTCTGTGCATTTAACCATTTTATTTCCTTGCTTCCTAGATAAAGATGTCAAGTAAGCGGTTGCAGAATTTAGGCGGATATCAAAGAGGTCAACACTAGAAATACAGATTTAATATTGTTTGCATAGAAGTGATAGTTGAATGTGATGGCATCCTTAATTCAGAATGCTGGAAGGAGCAGAGGAGTGCTTACCTGAGCGATGGCATGAGGCAAGGGAAGGGAGGATGGAAGAGGGGGAGTTAGGGTCACGTGGGGGGGGGCCCCGCCCCCACCCCCCGCCGGCGCGCCCCGCCGGCGGGCCCCCGGGGCGCCCCGGGGGGGCCCCCGCCCCCCCCCCCCCCGCGGGGGGCGGGGCCCGCCGGGCCCCCCGGAGGGAGGGGGGGGGGGGGGGGGGGGGGGGGGGAAAAAGGAGCAGGAGAAGGACGAATTCAACTAAGGCAGAGAAAGGTGTTCACTAGATGCTGTTCATTTTCAGAGAATGCTTTTTTTTTTTTTAATGAGAAGCCTGTGATTATATTTTTTTCTCTATAAAAAGGTAAACAAGGTACAAAGGTGCTTTAGTGCTACCGATGCCCCTAAGTGTTGAACCTAAAGAATATAGTTTCTGTGATTATCAGTTTTATAATGTAATTAATGGACATAGTTCTAGAGTGTTTTTAAAAGTTTAAAAACTCAAATATAACTTGTGTCAATGGGTTTTGTTATATTTGTGTTATGAATGTGGTTCACAGTGATGATATGCTGTTTGAATTATAAAGTAGAAATGACACAGGAAAATTTGCCATTTAAACACTACAAAGCTAGTGGTAGGAAGCACAGGTCCCTTTAATGTACTATTCTGCTTGACTGAAAGAAAATTTAAAAAGATATTATATATGAATAAGCATTTTTAATGGCTTTGAAGCCTTTTGATCATCACAACTAATTCTTATTAAGATAACACTTAAACTAACATTTGATTTGTTTCCAGAATAAATACAATCCTGTAAAAGGTACAATAACAGCTAACATTGGGAAAGCATCAGATTGAGGTGACATTTGTACAAATGAAATCTTTTAGTGATAACTTACTCCTGTGAAGCATTTTGCCTTATTTAGATGTTTTCCCAGTTGTGGTCACCATTACCTAACAGAAAACGACAAAGATGAGTAGTGTAACATTGTTATACATTAAGTCGTGCTACACATGTGTCTCTCCTCATCGTCCGCTCCATCCTTTCCCTTTGCTATCCTCTCTTGCATGCATTTTGGTTTTCCATGGGAGTGAGGTGAAGCTTAGAATCAAAGAGAGCCTGATAAGGTGTTGCGTCTCCTTCTGTTGCACTGAGTCCTTTATACCCAAATGTACAGATGTACAGCAGTGGGCTGGGACCTGCTTTTTTCTAACCTGGACTCTTTACCCATGATTGCTTCCCTTTGCTCCTCATTCCTGTGTGTCATCGTCTCTCCATCGTCTGTTTTTGTTTTCCTTCCAGTACTTCTTGGTGTTAAATAGTTGTTTTAAATTATGCATCACATTATGTTGTTTCCCTTGAGCCACCACACAAAAGATCACCTTATTTTGACAGGAATAAAGAAAGATGACTCTAAAGGATTTACTGTCTTTCCTGGGATTAATACAGTCTCCTTGATTAAGATCCAGAGATTGTGAATTTGTGACACGACAGCTATGGACTGAATTCTTTTGTTGTTTGTTTTGGGGCTTTATTTTTCCCAAGGTTTTTACAGTGTTTATATTATTGATATTCAGATAGATAAATGGGTAAGACTTTTAAGTAGCAAAAATAGAGGTAAGAGTGACTTTTGGGTTGCCTTTTCACCTTAGAAATCTTAAATGTTATTGCCCTTACTAATTTAGAAAGAATCACTAGTAAGCCCTCTGTGTTACGATGGCAGCCTACTGCACGCATACTGTTTCCTCTTGGCGTTTGTCATTTGCCTTAGTTTTATTGTTTTATCCATTAGACTATTTTGATTTAGACAATATGGGCTTTAACTTGGGGGTTCTTGAGTAAATGAAAAAGATCAAAAGTTTCAAAAAATAAAATTGGCTCTTAATGATGGTATCAAATAAGGAAACTCCTTTGGTTAATGCTTTATAGAAGTGTGGGATCTTTTCCGTGCCACCTACAGGAGGTCATTCAGAGGCTGGTGAAAATAAACACATCTTGTGTGTCCTATAGAAATGACAGAAAGAATAGCCAGCTTTCCTTGATCATGGACTGTCAACCTCTGTTTGACCTTGTGCATTATTAACCCAAATGGGCACTGTGATTTATTTAGCCATACTGATACGGGATAGACAGGAGTCACTTGTTCTCTAACTGCCTTTGCCTGTAAAAATAAGTGGTAATGTTGAAGGGATGGCTTAGGTATCTGAGTGTAATTACTTGAAAGAACAATTGCAAATAAAGGCAGAGCTGGGTAAAGAAAAAAAAAATGTGTGTTTGAGACAGAGGATACCTGTAACATCTTTCTCTACAGGAAAGCTCCTTGCATGCTGTTCTGTTGAGCAAAACATACATGTTATTGGATTGTCATTCCTGTGATGAAAATATTCTTTGTTTTATGTAGATTTATTTTTGAGTTCTTTTTCTTCATAAACTGAAGTTGGGGGAGGTACCAGAATATTATTTCAACTTGAACTTGTAAAGTTAATTGCTTTCAAAAAAAGCTGACTTCATAAGAACAGAGAAGTGGTGGCCCTTTCAGTTAGTAATTATCCAGTTTAAAGGAATTTAAAAAACCCTTTCCAGTTCTCTCGTTAACCACATTTACTAGAAACTTTTTTTGACTAAACTTTTAAAAGTTACTTTTACTTAATTTTTGAGGCAAGGTCTCGTTCTGTTGCCGAGGTTGGAGTGCAGTAGCACGATCATGGCTTACTGTAGCCTCATCCTCCTGGGCCAAAGCAATTCTGCTACCTCAGCCTCTTGAGTACCTGGGACTACAGGCACACACCACCACTAGCCAATCTGTTATTATTATTATTATTATTATTATTTTTAGTAGAGGTGAGGTCTTGCTATGTTGCTCAGGCTGGTCTTGAACTCCTGACCTCAATCAAGTGATCCTCCTGCCTTGGCTTCCCAAAGTGTTGGAGGTTACAGGCATGAGCCACTGTAACTGACTTCCCAAATTAATTTTTAATTAAAAAAAATTTGGCATTAGAAGGTAAAAATCACAGGGTTTTGGTTTGGCCTTCGGTGAGAAATACGTTAGATAATGCAAGTTATTTGAGTTATACTTTAAAAAACACTATAGTTTGTTGATTTTTTTTTTTTGTTAAACTTAGATATTTTAATTTTAACTCTTCTCATTATATGAAATGGCTATAGTTTCTTCTTATATGTGCTTTTACCAGTCACAATCTCATCTGTTCGGTGATCCTTGCCCACCAAAAAATATCCTTTTATATGGAAAGTTAGTTCAAAATATTGGTCTGTTTGAATTAGTTAGTATTATTGGTTAGGTATTGTCTAATAAGACTTGTTCCTCTCAATAGTGCTGTGCTTAATATGAATTCACATTTTCCTACCATTTCTCATCTACGTCCACTGTTTAGATATTGTCTATATGCTGATTTCTCCCAAATCTTTGTTTTTGATCTTTATGTCTCCTTACAAGCTCCTTCCTTGTATATCCCACTGCTTCTTTGACTTCTCCATTTGGATGACCTTGACCCTGGACACCTCACATCATCGTATCAGGACCCTTCTTATCTACCTTTTCTCCAGCTAGCATTTCCATTAGTATTGCCCATCTTTGATTGTGGTCATCAGGTAATTACACGTAATTTCTTAGGTAACAGGGGTTTTTAAAAAAAATTGTTCAGTGCCTCTCTCTCCTACCTCTTTTCTTGCCACTGGGCTATAGAATGTTACTTCCTCCCCCCACATCAGGAAATTTCCCAAGCACATAATGTATTTGCATATGTTCTTCCCTTCCTTGGACTATCCTCTCCCTTTCTTCCTAATGGGTGTCCTCACCTCCACCTACCCGACATTAATCCCACCTGGCTGAATAGTTGATCTTTGGAACTCATGTCAAACATAACAATGTTTGTGAGGTCATCTCCCTTCTAACCCTCACCTCACCTCTTAGCCCCAAGATCTGTTCCATGCTAGTTCTTTATCCCATATTAACATCTGTTGTTACGTATTATATTTTATTATTTGTTTACATATTTGGCTTGCTACTAGATTTTGAGTTTTAAGGTTATAGGATACTGACCTCAGAAAAATTCTTTTTATGAAGGCTTTGACCCTCTGACTCTACTATGTAATGATTTTCCTTGTTCTGGGAAGCAAATACCATTGAGAGACAAAGACCATTTGTCAACAGTTGTAAGAATGTTCTCGCAAGGTTGCGATGAGTCCCTTAATAGACACAGGCTGTGTATTTGTAAAAAGGGGAAAGAACATTCTAACTTTCTAATTTTGAATTTCTAATATTGTATTCCTGAGGGAAGCAGTAAAAGGAGTAAGCATACTTCTCCCTTCTTGGGGTAGTCACCTGGTCATGCTGGTAGGATCTTGTGCTCCTTACTATCCTAAATGAGCTCCAGGCCAGCTTCAGGATGGTTGCATTAGATTAGTTAAAGCATCCTGTCTTGGGTGAGAGAGTAGGAAAGGTGGATAAAAACCTGGTAGTGTTTGGCCTTGAGTTTGACACAGAATCATGATGACTTGATACATGTTTGTATAATTAGGTTAAACCGATTCTCTCTTTGGGAAAAGGGTTTAGTATCCTGCTGCCATTGTGTCAAGTCATCGTTAATGCATTTATGGTAAGTACATTATAAGTTGTATAAGTAATATAACTGCATTGTATCAGAGCACTTGTCTTACATTTGAGTATCAAATTGTCCAGATTTGGGAGTGAGCAAAAAACACCAGATATACCACCAAAATTGAAAAAAAAAAATCAACTGGTTATTGCTGGGGAAGAAGTAGTAGTGTTGAAAAGACTGACTTGATAAAGGATGTTGTAAAACGGGGGGAACAGATCTAACAGGACAGTGACGTTGTCTCTGTGATTGACTGAGATCTCTTTGGTCTCTAGAACAATGCGTGATGAACAGCACTGACTTATTTATTCCTTAAACAGAATGGAAAGATTTGATGAAGGCCAAGTTTCTCTAAATAATATTCTTGTTTATGGGTTAGGTCTTATTATCTATCATATGTGAATTCATTTTATTGAAGTCTTATGTCATGGTTTTGTTTAGTCTATTTTCTGTTGTTGCTAGGATTTTGTAATTTTTTTCTCCCGTGAGCTTGTCTGGAGTTAATAATGGCATTTGAGGAGCAAGCTTCCTGGAAACATAGAAGAGTTTTTTGTTGATTGCAAAAGTAGGGGGTGAGAGTAATGTATGTTCAGAGCAGCTTCTGACCATTTCCTGTTATAGACTTCAAGTTATCTTCTAACTCTGGAAAAACATGGAGATGAACAAGAGGGAAGGCAGAATATTATCATGTGATATATTCCAGTGAACAGTGTTTTGGAAATAAAAAAGAAAGTCTATTTTAGTGTTTAATGCCTAGTTTTACTTAAAAAAAAAACCAAAAACTAAAACTAAACTGTAAACTTACAGTTAAAAGATTAGTAACTTAATTTGCAAATCAGCAACAGAAAAAGCAGCTCAGAGGTGGTAAGGCCATTTCAAAATGCAAAACTGAGTTTTGTAGATACCTAAAATCTTTTTGAAGAATAGTATTTTGCATATTTTATGATTAATGTTACATCAACAGTTGCTTTGTTTTTGCCATTTTAAGCAAGAGAGTGAGTGAAAGAGGGCAGTGTATTATGTACTGGCAACAGCTGGCTGATAGCATTGAAATACTTACGTAATTAAATATATGTGTTGGCTGTTGTCCTAACAGCTTTGTAGGTGGAGGCTCCAGAAAGCATGCAGAAACTTGCTTTAGCAGGTTTAAAGAAGAAATCAACATGATCTAAGTCTGTTCTTTTAGCCAAGAGTGATTTCCTATTGTTTTGGTTTGAAAGACATTCTACTTATTCTTGGTGTGTGTGTTTATGTAACAGCAGAGAAAAAAAAGACTCTTGTTTTTTTCTTCCCTTATTGTTTTCTCTAAGAGTGACAAACGTAGTCTTTCATAACTTTTAGTCAGTAGTATTATTTAATAACTGATAATAAGTGAGATAAAAACACATTTTCTTTAAACCCATAGGGCATGTTACCAAAGTATTAAATATCAACCCTTTTTATTTCTTACTTATGACTACACTTAGGTGTCGTTCTCTGGGCCACATTGACGAAGTTATTTAGAATGTAGACTGTATTAAGTCATGGATTGCTATGATCCTGGAAAACTGGATAGGGGTGGTGGGTAATACACAACTTTTACCTAATAGCTGTGGATTTAAATCTGACAGTGCCCCACGTTCACCTATTTTACTGTTTTTTTTTAGCTCTAAGGCTGAGGCTGGTCCCTACCGTATCTTTGATGACAGGATGGCACTTTCGTGGGTGTCAGAAAGAGTCCGTAGACACAGTGCAGCACCGCTGTGTGGGGCTGCCTCGTATTAATAACTCTGTCATCTCTTTATCTGTCTGCACTCATTTTCAGAGTTCCTTAGGGGCAGCCACTATGTCTTTCATCTGTATCCCAGCATCTTATACAGTGATTGACAATGATAGCTGAACAAATGAATGAACCAACTTCTGTATCTGCTTCCTTTGTGTGTTTATCTTTCCCATCCCTTCCATCCTCTGCCTCTGTCAGATCTAATGTCTTTCTCTGGATTTTCACAGAACTTTTTCTGTGTCCCTTTTCTTATTAGATTGTAAGACTTTGAACTTGAGGTCGTCCACATGTCATAGAAAACATAAAAAGTAGAGGCTTAAATGAGTTAGAGGATTTATTTTTTGTATCTATTGCAAAGTCCACAGTTAGGAAGTTGCTGGCTTTGGTTTACCAATTTAAGGGTGTGAGGATTGAAGTTGGTGTTTTATAGGTCTTTCCCTTTTGGTGTCAAATGGTTATTGCTGTCTGGCCATCACATGCACTTTCCCCCCACAAAAAGGTGAAAGTACCAAACTGGTGTGTCAGCTGAGTCTGTCCCTTCTTTAAAGGAGCTTTATAGGAAGTCTCACTCAAAACCCGTGCTTGCGTCTCGTTGTGTGGAATCATATCACAGGACTACCTCTATTTGTAAGAGGTGGGCAATGCAGTGTTTTTTATTTTTTTTTAAATTTGCTTTTATACTGCACACATGGTTGCTCCCAACAGAATTGGGGTTCTGTTAGTAAGAAGATGGGGGAGATGGGGATAATGTTCATTGGCTTGATAGCTCTGATATAGGGCATAAACTTTGGGACGAGATATAAATTTTACTTATTTTTTTTTATCACTTATCAGGACCAGTGTGCTGGAGAAGGTCCTCAATATACTTGTGAACAAGTGATCCTTCTTCTACTGTTATCTTTATTCAGAACATTTAGGAAATAACATAGTTGACATTTAAAAACTTTTCCTGTTTTTGCTTACTCCGAGTGGTCTCTGATGAAGGACTAACAGAATATACAGGAGAAGTTCATGGTTCAGTTGTTGAACACACATATTTTTTTAAAAAATGGGACTTGCACATATTTTCTACTCTTAAGACCTGGAATGACCATATTTGAAATGGAATCTATAAGGAAAATATGTTTTTCATTGTTTCTGAGATTCATTTCTTTGATATAATAATTGTAGGCCTGGTTTAAAACCCAGATATTTTAAAAGAATTTAGACATAAAACAAAAGTGGAGTTTATAATGATGATCATGGAGGGTCTTAACCAATTGGAAAACATGTTGAATGAGAGTTAAATTCATTTTATAATTAAATGTTTAGAAAACAATATTTTGTTTAATTCTAAAAAAATTTAGTTATAGTTGAAAAATACCATCTTTCACTAAGATGGAAATTTAATGTTTAGGTCTCAGTTGAAAAAAAAATGGAGAATTTGATGTAGCAAGTGAAAATCTAACCAATGGGAAGAGTCTTATAAAACTTGCTGGAGATTTTTGTAGGTTGGTGCCATTGGATATTATCAGAGGGAAGTTAAGACTATCAAATTCTCATTCCAAATATAACTTACACATTCTGCAACAGTTTCTTTTATGTGTTTCTGTACAGATATAATAATGAATTGTTGTCAGGAACTACCCAGATATAATTAGGTTCTACTGACCCATTCTTTGCGGTTTCTTTGTGTGCCTGTGTGCTCACAGGCGATTCTGTTTGCTTTTCTCAATGTAGTTGCATTAAGAAAGAAACTGGCAGAATCACATGATAGAAGCTGTTTTGGGAAAAATACAAATTAAAATGGATGTCAAGGATCTCTTTAACAATATGTTTTAGAAGTCAACAGCTCATCCTTTGTGCCAACCAACAATTTACTTTCCAGCTCATAAATTTCTTTTCTATTACAAGAGGAATCAGATAAGCAAGTTGATGGCAAAACTAAAAAGTTTGATTTGGTGCTTTCCCTAAGTGCCTGTCAGTATTTTATGATAGTTACTGAAGGCAAAGACTTGTTTTTCTTTCAGTGACAAAATGGTTTGAGTCAACATATTTTGTAGTATTTTAGTCATCCATGGTTGAAACATATTAACTGTTTTGATGTTTTTACCATTTTAATTTATTAACAAAGGATTTGATGTCATTGCTCAAGTAAATTTTTTAAAAGGTAATTTTAAAAAGTAAGAATAGAACTGGAGTGTATTCATTGAACAAATTCTAAGAAACTTCAAAAAAATTCTCTTCCATCTAGGCTGCAAGCTTTTTCTTATTTGTCATTTCAGATACTTGTATATTGAGAAATTTGCAGTGTACCAACTTGGTAATCAGTAATGGGTGTCTTGAGAATTATACAGCATAGTCAGAACTTGTAAAACTCAGAGTGATCCAGGGAGAATGGTGGCCTGAGTATGTATTTTCACTCCTCTCATTGTCATACTGCCTAAATAACGTTGAACAACTGTGAGAGCGTTTGTGCCTGGTATTACAGGGGGAGCACCTATGCAGCTGAGATGCCGGGTCTTGGGCGGAAGTTGTGCTGTATAGATGGGGTTGGGGGGGTGACCTTATCTGTGTTCCTTGTGGTAATGGAGAGGAGAGTCCAGGACCGAGTCTCAGCTCTCCTGTAGACCTGGCGCAGTGTCTTTAAAACTTATCACACCCAATAATTATCTTATTATAAAAAGTGTTTTGTAACATATCCTTTGTTATACTAAAGTGAAAATCTTAAATAATATAATCTATATACACATATTATTAACAAATCAATTAGCACAGTGTTCTGAATGTAATTAATATAAGGGAAGAGGAAAAAAATTGTTAATGTAATACATATTTCAAAATACAAATGCTTAGTCACAAATATACTAGAAGGCCTAATGAAATGGTCTGTATACAGAATTGCAGTGACAGTGAGAGTAATGAATGCAGTCTGATATGTGTGTCACCTTAATGGCTTAAATGCCAAGAACAGCGTTGGTGATATAACAATGCATCTTTCCAGAATGGGTGATGACTCTTGCTAAAGTTCTTAATGAAACAAAAAGTATCTTCTTCCTTCCATTTTCACAGAGGTTGAATTCCTGAATCTGTACAAGAAATACATTATGTCCTCACTTAATGTCAATGATAAGTTCTTGGAAACTATGACTTTAGTTGAAATGATGTGTAGAGAGACGAGGTTTTGTTTTTTTTTTTCTTAGCGATGTTATAAAGAAACAGTGTTGAATGAAACAGTGTTATTCCAGGAGCTACTATATGTAAAATGGAGATAGGTTCTAAGGAGATGTGATAAATCTGTTTTTTACATACAGACATGTGAAGTGAGGCTCTCAGAACTCATGCAGGTCATGTGGAATTCTCTGTACAGCATAGATCTGTGTGGTGAAAGACATCTAGCACCTTTGACTTCTGCCCACTTAATGCCAGTTGCACCCTCCAATTAGTATTATATCCAAAAAGATTTGGATTTAACTACTTACTGATTAAAATTTCCGTACGGCCTAAAGCACACAAAACAAGATAAAAGAGTAACAGGAGAATATGGATCTGATGGTATAAGTGACATTATGTTTATAAATTTAAATAAATACTATTAAAGAGCTCCTTACATTAGACAGCATAATTAGAAAGTATATGAAGAGCATAAACAGGCAATTTATGGAAGAGGATGTACAAATAAAAATGGAAAGATTTTCATTCTTGCCAGTGCTCAGGGAAATATGGATTAAGTGAGATACTGATTTTTGCTCACTAGATTTTTTTTTTTTCCCCAATAGGCCCAGTGCTCCCGAGAGTGTGGGGGAACTGTTGTTTACTCTGATACATTGCTGGTAGCAAGTTTGAATTGCTATAATCTTCTGTGAAAGTTGGTTTTTTCGATAGGTATAAAAATTAAAAATATGTCTGCTCCTTGATTTAGGAATCCTGTGTTTTATGACCCTCTCCTACAGATATTAAACACCTGTCTGCTAGGATAGGAACATAAAGTTATTTATCGCATGATTGTTTATAATACAAAAAGTGTTGTAACAAATCTTATGCCATCTTAGGTATTCTTGTTTATGGGCACATATTAATGCATTTTACAGCAGCTTATCCTGGAATCTGCTTACATAGATTTGCCAAGCTGAGAAGCAACTTGAGGGCTGATCTACCCCCTACGTTCCAAAGAATTTTTTCTTTGACTTATTAGTGATTATGATGACATTACCTTTTATTGAAAGTGTTTCAAACTACATGAAAGTATGCTCTGATGACATTTTTGAAGTGTCTGGATTCTGCTTGCCACTCTTTGAAGATTTAGCTAGTTCTTTCTTTAATGAATATCGAGCTCTTCTAGCATCATCTTACCCCTGGAATGGCATGTGCCATTTGGCTCATCTTTCCATTTCATGGCTGGTCAAAAGAGACACATTTTAGACATTAACTAACTGAACATTCTTTACTGTAATAGATTTGAAACTTTCATGTAAAACAAATGTTTATGTTCTCTGGCCACTGTGTTGAATATGTATGGTATGTCTCTTCCATTTGGCAGCGTTTGGTTCAGTTTTCCCTGCCCTCGAAATAAACATACTTGTTCTGAATGGCAGTCTTAAGGATTTTCCAAAGTCAATGATGTTTGCACCACATCTGGCCAGCCATTTTTATGTGATTATATTTAAGAGAGTCAGTATTCATCAATTTGACAAATGTTTCTTGAGTGCCTACTGTGCATTACAGGCTTTAATAATTCAGAGATTAATGACACAGTCACTGCTCTTAGGACAGGATAGGTTAGCCAAAAGGGCAGAGTTTTAGCCACATTATTATAATACATTATTATAAGTGTAGGCATGCTTCTTTGTCGACAGTGATACCTGAATGGGTATCAATGCACTTGGTTTTTAAAATCCTGGGTCGTATTCAAGTCTATACTCATCCTGGGTCTCTGTACCTTATTTAAATCCCCCTTCCCTCAACAATAAGCAAACTTTGCTATCTGAGGTAATGAAAAATCTTGAGGACGGGCAGCCCCGGCTTTGATTAATTTAGTTGCTTGAAGATGTTATCAAAGACCCTAGGCACTAAGTACTTTGTATTTTTTCCTTATCTTTTTCTCTTCTGCCATGTTCAGTGTGATGGCTTGGACTTCAGTGAAGTGAAAAAGTTACTCTTGGCCGGGCGCAGTGACTCACGACAGTAATCCCAGGACTTTGGGAGGCCGAGGCGGGCGGATCATTATGTCAGGAGTTTGAGACCAGGCTGACAAATGAAGTGAAACCCCGTCTCCACTAAAAATACAAAAAATTAGGCGGGTGTGGTGGTAGGTGCCTGTAACCTCAGCTACTTAGGAGGCTGAGGCAGGAGAATTGCTTGAACCCAGGAGGCGAGGTTGCAGTCAGCTGAGATGATGCCATTACACTCTAGCCCAGGCGACAGTGCGAGACTCCGTCTCAGGGGAAATAAACAAACAAATAAGTAAATTTACTTTGATAAGGTGGCTGCCTGGGTTTTGGATACCATGTATAAAGGAACAATTTCTTTCCTATGTGTACTTTTTTGGGGTAAATTTTTAATCATTTTATACTGATAGGAAAACTGTAAGAATAGTATACTGAATTTGTGTATACTCATTACACATATTCAAAAAATGTGCATATTTTACCACATTATTTTACTTTTTTGGTGTATATGATTTTCATGGCTAAGATTTTAAAACAAAAGGGCTTGCAGTGGAAACGTCATTACAGCACTGACGTTAGCCGCCGTTTGCCCTTTGCCGCAGTATATACAAGTGACTCTGTCAATCTTTCATCCCTTTGTCCTTTGTCTCTCTTTCCCTTCCTCTCTCTCCTCCCTTTGTGTTTTTCCCTCCCTCTCTCTTTCTTCCCTCCCTGCCTCCCTTCCTTCCTCCAAGTGTGCATCCCGGAATAATTCCATATGGGTATACAAATTCATAGAATATTTGTTTGTTCTCTTATTTATGGATTTTTAGTGTTCCAGTTTATGTGCATGAAATTTTATTAACCAGTCACCTTTTGATTGTTTTTGGTAATAACTGGCATTATAAATATTGTTTAGAAGAAGGTTTTTAAAAGTATTTATTTATATTTTTGGAGATGGGAGTCTCGCTGCGTTGCCCAGGCTGGAGTGCAGTTATTCGCAGGTGCCGCCATAGCATACTGCAGCCTTGAGATCCTGGCCTAAAGCCGTTTTCCTGCCTCAGCTTCCTGAGTAGCCGGGACTACAGGCATGTGCCACTGAGCCAGCTTATAAACATGTTTTGACTGGAAACTTTAGTTGTTGATTATGTAGAGTATGTAAACAGTTTTTAACTTGCATCTTGAAATGATAACGTAGTTACTGAAATGTTTTAAAAGTAGTGCAAAGGCTTTCCATGGACCTTTCACCCAGTTTCCTTTAATGTTTAAATATTTTGCATAGCCATAATGCAGTGATCAAACGAGAGAATTAATATTGATACGATGGTAATAACTTTTGTACAAACATAATTCACATTTTCTGTTTTTTCTGGCTCAATTTAGGATTCTCCCTTGCATTTAGTTGTCATTCACTGTCACCTCCAATCTGGGACAGAGCCTCAGTTTTCTTCTTCTTTTATGACCTTGACACTTTTGAAGAATACTTGCCAGTTGTTATAGGACATTGCTCAGTTTGCATTTGCTTGGTATTTCCTCATGATTAGGTTCAGATGCCATGCATTTTATGAAGAATATAGGAGTGGTGGATATTGCATTTGAGATTGACAAATATCAATGTGTCATACTAAGAAGATTCAGGATGTTTATATATCTCTGTACTAGTTAACTTTTACATTTGGTAACCAGGTGTAAACTTTATTTAAGGTGGTAGCTGTCAGTTTTCTCCACTGCAAAGTTACTGTCTTCCCCTTTGGGAACCGTAGGTATTTCGTGATACTTTGGTACTGTGCATATATCCTATTTCTCATCATGCTTTCACTATTATAATTTTAGCATCCCTTGGTTATTCTTCCCTGTAACAATCAATACAATTGTATTTTCAAGTGATGATTTTTTTCTTTCCATCATGTCTTTTCCGCTTATTAATTTGAATTTTACTGTAAAGAAGAGCTATAGAATGAGTCTGTTTTCTCTCACTTATTTATGTTTTCAGTTACTTGTATCAGTGTAGCCTTATGGGTCTTTATTTTTTGAGGCATAACCCGTAACCATCATTATATTATCACCCGTGTTGTTCTGGACTTGGCCAATGGAAGTGGTATCAGGTTGGCTCCTTTATCTTTGCTGTTGTTGTTGCTTTTCTCATTGAGTGACGATTTAAATGACAAGCTGTGGAACTCGGCTCACTAACCATTTTTAAGTGCAGAGTTCGGCAGTGTCAGCTCCATTGACATTGTTACCCAGTGCTCCCGTATCCTTTTAATATGCCTCTGCTTTGAGCACTTCCTTATTTTCCGGCACCATACAATAGTTCAGGCTAATCTTGTACCTTCTTTGCCTCAGGTCCTGGTTTGAGTAATTTCTCCACGAAGCCCTGGTTCCTTTCATTGGTGAATAGTATAAGGAAACCACAGTCTGGGTGCTAGATATGCTCATTGCTACTGGGATGTCATTGCTTCCAGGTACTCTTAGTGGATTATATCTGCTAAGACTTAGGAGATATATGTATTTACACAAACATAACTATTTCTGCTTACCTGTATATGTATTAAAAAGCATGAGGTCATCCTTTTTCCTTTGATTCTACTTCAGCTGCATAGGATTTCATTCTAGCATTCTAGCATTCTCCCTTTTCTTATATGTAACTCTGCTCTTTACCAGTGAAATACGGAAAATCTCATTTTCTACAGTATATTTACATTATTTGTTCAATCTTATTAATCATATGCATTGGTTTCAGAATTACCCATCTTTGTGTGAAAAAGAAATTTTACTCACAAGAATATAATATTTACGTTTAGTCCTTTTTGTCCAGTTTACTTGGGTTAGTTCTTTGCCACTCAAATCAAATTGTTATTAATTTGTAATACAATTAGATTAATTTGTTACCACTTGTATTCTATTGTGGATTCTCCCCACTTCCTGGATGGTTTCAATTTTTTGAGTTTGTGAAATAGGAGCATGGCTGTCAAAGTCAGAACTATATTAAATCGTTTACTCAGAGAACGATCACTGCCCACTCATCCTTTTCGCCATCCCCATTACTCCATTCTTTCCATCTTGAGCCCACCTGTCTCCCATTAGCTTCTCACTTCTCCTTCCATTTATTTATGTTTTGTACAAACAGGCAGAAGTCAGCAGTGATTTTTGTATTTTGATCATGCCTTCTACATTTGTTAACTGGAGTTTCAGCGTAAGGAAGAATGGTCTCTTATTCCCCATTTATTTATTCAATTTTTTATGTCAGTGTAGAATCATGGTTATTTATTCTGTAGGTCATAATGTCATAGAATAAATATACAGAATTCTCTGTATGAAATGTATGGAAAATTTTAAATTTCCTTTTGATTTTTACATAAATGACGGCATACTATATATATATTTTTTGCTTTTTGTAGTGTAACCTGGGAACTCTGCATCAGTTGATAGAGATCTTTGTCACTCTTTCTTATGGCTGCATGGTATTCCATGGAGTGAGTGTATAGTGGTATATTCGACTACTTTCCCATGTGTGGGTATTTAGGTTGTTTGGTATTTTGCAATTCCAAACTGTGTGGCAGTGAGTGAACTTTTGCTTATGGATTTTTATATTGTTGGAGGTATATCTTTGGGATGAATTTCTAGAATGGGGACTACCGGATTGAAAGGTAGGTGCAATTATAGATATTGCCTAGTTACCCTCCAAAAGGGTTGTAACACTTTGTATTCTTACCACCAACATATAAAAATTGCATGTTTCCCTGCAGACTCTCAAATGGAATTTTATTGTTGTGATCCTTTATAATTTTTACCATTCAATAGGGAAGAAATGATATTTCAGGGTTTTCATTTTTCATTTCTGTGATTGTGAGTTTGACCATCTTTTATATGTTTGGCCATTTAGATATACTTTTGTCAATCATTCATGTCTCTTATTGTTTATCTGTTGTTTCTCAATTTGTGTGAGTTTTTGTATTTGTCTGTGACATATATCAAAGGCATATTCTCCCCATTTGTCAGCTGTCCTTTTACTTTGTTATGCAGAATTTTTATTATTTTGCCACTAAATTTGTGAATCTTTTTCAAGTTCTTCTGGAGTGTGAGTCATGGCTAAGTTATCACCTTTCTGTAAAATGAGGGTAAAGAGAAATTTAGTTTTTTCTAGTACTTGTCACTTACATAGTCACATTTATATCCCGGATCCTTTTGGAGTTGATTCTTATCTACGGTGTGACGTATGAATCTACTTTTTTCTTTGTCTAACCTAATCGTTCTAGCACCCTTTTTGTCTCTAGAAATGTTCTAGTGCTCTTTTTTTTTAAATCTCTAAACATCTTCTTAAGTGATGGGGTCTTGTTATATTGCTTGGGCTGAACTGCAGTGGCTGTTCACAGGTGCAGTAATGGCATACTAAAGCCTTGAGATCATGACCAATGCGATTCTCCTGCCTCTGCCTGCCTAGTAGCTGGGAATCTAGGCACACACCACCACACCTGGTGCTTGTACTAGCACTCTTGACTAAAACTTTAGTCTTTACACCAGTGTTTTGGAATGACATTTTTGTCCGATCAAATTTCCAAATTTACGTAGGTCTATTTTGGTCTTTCTCTTCTGCTCCACAGTTCTGTTTTTTGTATTCCATCTACCCTGTTTGTAAAGGAAGTTTTATTTATATTGTAATTTGACATCTGCTGGGGCTAGTCCTTTCTTGTAGTTTTTCCTTTCCTTTCCCCTTTCCCCTTTCCCTCTTTTTTTGAGAAAGAATCTCACTCTGTCACCCAGGCTGGAGTGCGGTGGTGCAATTTCAACTCTCTGCAACCTTCATCTCCTGGGTTCAAGCGATTCTTGTGTCTCAGCCTCCTGAGTAGCTGCGATTACTGTGAGCCACCACGCCCAGCTAAATTTTTGTATTTTTAGTAGAGACAGGATTTCACCATGTTGGCCAGGCCGGTCTTGAACTCCTGGCCTTAAGTGATCTGCCCGCCTTGAGCTCCCACAGTGCTGAGATTATAGGGGTGAACCATCGTGTCCAGCCTAGTTTTTCTTTTTAAAGTGTTTTTCTGAGTATTCTGTCATGTAAATTTTTAAAAATAAACTTTAATACCATCTTGTGTGACTCCATGAAAAATCTACTTGGTACTTGTATTGGTAAATAAGAAATTAACTTTTTTTTTTTTTTTGAGATGGAGTTTCACTCTGTTGCCCAGGCTGGGCTACAGTGGCACTATCTTGGCTCACCGCAGCCTCTGCCCACCCCCCGAGTTCAAGTGATTCTCCTGCCTCAGCCTCCCGAGTAGCTGGGATTATAGGCGTGTGCCACCATGCCCAGCTAATTTTTGTGTTTTTAGTGAAGATAGGGTTTCACTATGTTGGCTGGGCTGGTCTCGAACCCCTGACCTCAAGTGATCCACCCATCTCTGCCTCCCAAAGTGCTGGGATTATAGGCATGAACCACAGCGCCCAGCTGGAAATTAATTTTTAATAAATTAATTTAGGGAGAACTGATTGTTTTATGAGGTCAAGTCCTTCTGTTTAAGAATAGATGATAGCTTTACATTAATTCAGCCCTACTTTTGTGTCTTTTAGCAGTGTCTTAATGTTTTCCCACTGTAGACTTTCTATAGATGTCCTTCCAGATATGTGGGGGGATTGGTTCCAGGATTCCCTGAAGATACCAAAATCGGCCATGGCTCAAGTGCCTAATATTAAATGGTATAGTACTTGCGTGTAACCTATGCGTATTCTCCTGTGTACTTTAAATCATCTCTGGATTACTTGTAATAATACCTAATACAGTGTAAATGCTGGATAATACTTGTCTTACTATATTGTTTAGGGAATAATGAAAATTTAAAAATCTGTATATGTTCACTATTGACACAATTTTTTTCCCGAGTATTTTTGATCCACGGTTGGTTGAATCCACGGATGCAGAACCCATGTGATATGATCTGGCTCTGTGTCCCCCAAATCTCATCATGTAACTCCCATGATTCCCATGTGTTATGGGAGGGTCCCAATGGGAGATGATTGAATCTTGGGGGCGGGTCTTTCCCCTGCTGTTCTCATCATAGTGATCTGATAATTTTAAAAAACGGGAGTTGCCCTGCACAAGCTCTCTTTTTGCCTGCCGTCATCCATTTAAGATGTGACTTACTCCTCAGCTTCCGCCGTGATTGTGAGAGAGGTCTCCCCCAGACACGTCGAACAGTAAGTCCAGTAAACCTCTTTATTTTGTAAATTGCTAAGTCTTGGGTATGTCTTTATCAGCAGCTTGAAAACAGACTAATACACCATGGATACAGATATCTTGTTACGGTTATTCCATTGTGTTTTATGTTCATTGTTGTCTTTGTAAATGTTTTTATTTTCTGCCTTTCATAGAGGTTTTCTAACTCATTCTGACCTATAACTGGTTAATACTTGTATATATAAAGGCTGCTATTTCTATATATTCATTTTATATTGTCTTATTGAACTTTTCTATAGTTTGAGTTAATTTTGATCTTTTTTTCCTAGAATTTTTTTATGGTACTCTCATTTCATCTGGAAATAAGAGTTTTAATTCTTTTTTATTTTCAAATTCTTATTCTGTTATTTCTTTTGGCTAATAGCAGTTTCTTATGCCTAATTTTTCTTTTGTCTAATTACAGTGTTGAGCAGTAGTGGAGACAGTGGATAATCTTGCCTTGTTCCTTGTCTTAGCGGAATTGACTTTAGTGCATCCCCCATTAAGTAAGATGCTGGCTTTTGCACTACATCTATTTTGTCATGTTAAGAAACCATCCATATATTTCCATTTCCTTTGCGTTTTTTAAAAATTGATATACAATAACCATACATATTTTTGGAGTACATACAGATACTTCAGTACATGCATACAATGTGTAATGATCAAATCAGGGTCATCAGCTTATCCATCACCTCAAACATGTATCATTTCTTTGTGTTGGGAACATTAAAAATCCTTTCTCAGCTATTTTTAAATACACAATAGATTATTGTTAGCTGTAGTCACCCTGCTGTGCTGTAGAACACTAGAACTTATTCCTGCTGTCTAACTCTACGACCTCTTTCTATCCTCTTTTCCTCTGCTCCTTCCTAGCCTCCGGTAACTATAATTCTACTCTCTTCTTCAGTTAGATCAACTTACTTAGCTCTCACGCATGAATCAGAAGATGCAGCATTTGTCTTTCTGGGCCTGGATTATTTCACTTAACATAATGTTCTCCAGACTCATCCATGTTGCCACAATTGACAGGATTTCATTTTTTAAGTGGCTGAATAACATTATTTTGTGTATATATACCACATTAAAAAAATCCATTTATTTGTTGATGAATACTTTAGTTAATTCCATATCTTGGTTATTGTAAACAGTGCTGCAGTGAACATGGGTGTACAGATCGTACTTCGACATATGATTTCCTTTCCTTTGAATATGCATCCCAGAGCACAATTTTCCTTTCTCTGCATCCTCACCAACATCTTTTTTTAAAAATCTTTTTTTTTTTTAATTTTTTAATTTTTTTATTTTTATTGAGACAGAGTCTTGCTTTTCACCAGGCTGGAGTGTAGTGGCAGGATCTTGGCTTACCACAGCCTTCGCCCCCCTGGGTACAAGTGATTCTCCTGCCTCAGCCTCCCGAGTAGCTGGGACTACAAGTGTCTGCCACCACACCTGGCTAATTTTTGTATTTTAAGTAGAGACGGGGTTTCACTATGTTGGCCAGGATGGTCTCAATCTCTTGACCTCGTGATCCACCCATCTCGGCCTCCCAAAGTGCTGGGATTACAGGTGTGAGTCACCGTGTCCAGCCAAGTTGTTTCAGTTCCTTATATATTCTGGATATTAATTTATTGCTGGATGAACAGTTTGTAGATATTTTCTCTTGTTCTGTAGGCTGTCGCTTCACTCTGTTGATTCTTTCCTTTTCTGTGCAGAAGCCTTCTAGTTTGATGTAATCCCATTTGTCTATTCTTGCTTTTGTTGCCAGTTCTTTTGAGATCTTATCCGAGAAATCTTTCCCGGACTAATGTCTGAGATATTTCTCCTGTGTTTTCTTCTGGTATTTTCATCCTTTCTGGTGTTAAATCTAAGTTTTTAACCATTTTGAGTTGATTTTTATACGGTGAAAGGTGGGACTCTAGTTTCATTCTTCTGAATATAGATATCCTGTTTTCCCAGAACCAGTTATTGAAGAAACTCTCTCCAATATATGTTCTTAGCAGCTTTGTTGAAATCATTTGGCCATAACTGCATGGATTTATTTCTGGATTCTTTATTCTGTTCCATTGGTCTACATGTTTGTTTTTATACCAGTACCATGCTACTTTTGTTACTATAGCTTTGTAGTATATTTTTAAGTTAGGTAGCATGATGCCTTTAGCTTCATTCTTTTTGCTGAGGATTACTTGGCTACTTGGGTCTTTTGTGGTTCCATACAAATTTTATGGTTGTTTTTTCTCTTTCTGTAAGGAATGTCATTGGTATTTTGATAGGGATTGCCTTGAATCTGTAGGTCACTTTGGGTAGTAATGACATTTAAACAATATTAATTCTTCCAATCCATGAGCATGCAGCATCTTTCGTGTGTGTGTGTGTGTGTGTGTGTGTGTGTGTGTGTGTGTGTGTGTGTCCTCTTCAACTTTTATCAGAGTTTTATAGCTTTCATTGTAGAGATCTTTCACCTCTTTGGTTAAGTTTATTCCTAGGTATTTTATATTTTTGTAGCTATTATAAATGTTACTGCTTTCTTGATTTTTTTCTTAGTTTGTTTTTAATTGACTCGTAGAAAGGCTACTGATTTTTATATGTTGATTTTGTCTCCTACAACTTTACTGAATTATTGTATCACTTCTTGGTGAGGTCTTCAGGTTTTTCTAAACAAAAGATCATGTCATCTGCAAACATGGACAGTTTGACTTCCTCCTTTCCAATTTGGTTTCCCTTTATTTCTTGCTATTGCCTAATTGCTCTGATTAGGACTTCCTCTTAGAGTTTTATCAGGTGTGGGTGGGGAGTTTTGTTGAAAGCATTTCAGAAGATTGATGGAATGATTATTTTTCCTCTTAGATCTGTTAATATCATATATAGAGTTAATAGATTTTCTAATATTGAATTTACCTTGTGTTTGTGGAGTAAAATTCATATGGTATGTTTTTTAAAAATTGTTGTATTGAATTCTTGGAAAAAATACTCAATAAAATTTTATCGTTGAGGTCCATTTGTGATATTTATCTGTAGTTACATATTTTTGAACTGTCTATGTACTTTGGGCATCAGTGTTATACTTGCTTTATAAAAAAGAATTAAGACATTTTAATTCATTTTCAGCACTCTGGAACACTTTATAGATAATTGGAACTGTCTGGTTTTTGAAGACTTAGTAGAATTTCCCTGAGAACACATCTGGTCCTTTTGCTTTTTTGTGAGTTGGTTCCTATATAAATTTCTGTTTATGTCTTTAGAAACTGGTCTGTTTAAGCTTTCTATCTCTAATTGAGGCCGTTTTGGTAATCTATATTTCTCTATGAAATTATCCATATCATCTTGGTTTTAAAATTACAGTCATCCACCGCATTTTCGGTCAGTGATGGACTGAATATGTGATGGTGGTTTCATAAGATTATAATGGAGCTGAAAAATTTTTATCACCTGGCTCTATTGTAGCAATTGTAATGTTGTTACACAACACATTACTCGAGTGTTTCTGGTGATGCTGGTGTGAACAAACCCACTGTGTTGCCAGCTGTATAAAAGTATAGCACATATGATCGTGTACGCACATAACACTTGATGATAACACATGAATATTTCACTGGTTTATGCACTTAATAGGCTAAACTTTTATTATTATTTTAGAGTGAACTGTTTCTACTGATTAAAAAAAGTTAACTGTCAAACAGCCTTGGGAGGTCCTTCAGGAGGGATTCCAGAGGAAGTCGTTGTTGTCACAGGGGATCACAGCCCCAAGCGTGTTATTGCCCCTGAAGACCTTCTAGTGGGGCAAGATGTGGAGGTGGAAGACAGGGATAGTGATGATTCTGACCCTCTGCCAACCTAGGTTAATTTGTGTGTTTGTGTCTTCATTCTTAACAAAATAGTCCAAAAGATAAATTAAAAATGTGTTTTAAATAAAAGAGGTTATGGAATAAAGATATAATGAAAAAGTACTTTTGTGCAGGTGAATAATTTGTGTTTTAAAGTAATTGTTATTTTAAGAGTCAAAATGTTAAAAGGAAAAAGTTTATAAAGTAAAAAGGTTATAGTAAGCTAAGGTTAGTTTTTTATTTTTCTGCTTTAAAGAGCCTCCTGATGTACTTTCTATGTCATTTACCATTTTGCGAATGTTCAATGGGTGCTTGAGAAGAAGGTGTGTTCTCTTCTGTATCATTAGGTAGCAACAATCTAGATACACAAGGTCTGTTTTTTCTTTGTTTGTTCTGACTGTGTTTAAATCTTCTTTCTACTTTATTTGCTTTATTTCTCTTGTATGGAGAATGTATAGGTCTGTTATTGTTAGTGCATTTCTTCTTACAGCTTCAGCTGGTTTTATGTTATTTGGTGCATAGGTATTTATAGGTGTTATAATTTTATTGTCAGTTGTACCTCTAAAGTGTTTTTCTTGGGCTGGGCATGGAAAAAAACTAGTAAAAGTGCTTTGCTTTTCATGTTTAATCAACTTTGGCTTGAATTATGCTTTGTATGCTATACCTTTGTCTCTTTAATTTTAGTCATTCTGAATTATTTGGCTTTAGGCATGTTTCTAGTGTATAGAATAGAGTTGGGTCTCGCTTTGTGAACCACATTTAAAATCTACTTCTTAATTAGGTGAGTTAAGCTTCTTTACAGTAAGTCTTCAGTTAACGTCCTGGATAGATTCTCGGGAATGCAATTTTAAGCGAAATGAATTACTGTATGTTGTAGGAACTTAACTCTTGCTCATATCACTTAGCCTATGGTAAAATTGTTTCTTTATACCATAGTTGTTCTGCTTAATGTTGCCATTTCCAAGAACCTGTTGATGGCCTTAAGTGAGGACTTACTATTTGCTGTGACTACATTGGTCTCTGCTCTGTTATGATGTTTTATAATTATGTATATTATTTTTTATTTGTTATGTTTCTTTGTGACATGTATCTTTTTCTTTAATGAAGTGTTATTTAGGAAGTTGCATATTTTGAGTGATTAACGTTTTATTTATAACTTTTAAATGCCTATAGTTTCATGCCTATGTTTTTGTTTTTGAGACAAGGTCTTCCTCATATCCACTCTGGAGTGCAGTGTCATGAGGCACGGTTGTAGCTAATTGTAACCTAAAACTCCTGGGTTCTTGGGATCTTCTTACCTTAGCCTCCCTAGTAGTTACGACTATGGGAGTGTGCCACCACACATGGCTAGTTTTATTTATTGATTGTAGAGATGGGGTCTCACTATATTGCCAAGATTGGTCTCAAACTCCTGGCCTCAAGCAATCCTCCTCCTGCCCTGGCCTCCCAAGGTGTTGGGATTACAGGCATGAGCCACTATACCCAGCTTCCATTGCCTGTTTAAACATTTATCATCTGCTTTGTCAGTGTTCAATAGTATCCTTTTATTCCTGACTTTTGCCAACCAAAGAATGTATTTTACTCTCTCATTTCTCATGCTACAGATTTTTTCTGCATTATTTCTGTTTATTATAACATTGGTACGTTGACCTACTTTTTTCCTACCTTTGTTTTGTGCATTGCTACAATGCATACCATTTGGACATTAATCTCGGGCTTTTGATGATTAATATTCCCTCCTTTATGTTAGTTTTAGATCTACAGTTATATGTAGAAATGAGCTCATTATCAGTCCTTTTTGCTGAAACTTCCCCAGAAATTTTATGGTTGCATGAAGCTCATACTGTTTTATTTAGATTCTTCAAGAAGGGATTATGGATTCTTGTGTCTTGAAAACTTTTTATATAGCCTTGAAACTTGAAGGATACCTTGGTTGTTTATAAAGTTTATTATTTGTACTTTGTTACTGAATTTCTAAAAAACACTTTCCATTGTTGCATTGTATTTTGTTTTAGACAACTTTGATGCCATTTGAATTTATTTGCCTTCCTTCATTATTTTGTCATTCACGCCTAGTGGCCCTGTACACTTTTTCTTTGTTCTTGAAGCCTAAGAGTTTACTGGGATGTGTCTTAGAGTTGACTGTTCCAGGTAAATTCTCCCAGGTACTGACTGACCCTCTTAATATGCAGATTCAAGTTTTCTTTTGTTTTCAGAAAATTCTCTTGGATTACTATTGGTCCTATTTATTTTTATTTCTTCTTAAAAAATTTTTTCTGGGACTCTAGTTTTATCAGTTTTTTTTTTATTGCTTTCTAATTCCATCATTTTCTCGTTGACTTTTTATTTTTTAATTTTTATTTTTTTCTGAGACAGGCTCTTGCTCTATTGCCCAGGTTGGAGTGTAGTGGCATAATCTCAGCTCACTGCACCCTCCACCTCCCAGGTCAAGTGTTTCTCGTGCCACAGCATCCTGAGTAGCTGGGATTACAGGCTTATGCCACTAGGACTGTGTTTTTAGTAGAGGTGGGATTTTGCCATTTTGGCCAGGCTGGTCTTGAACTCTTGGTCTCAAGTGATCTGCCTGCTTTGGCCTTCCAAAGTGCTGGGATTATACAGGTATGAGCCACCATGCCCAACCTAATTTTCTTGAGTTTTAAAAGAATTATTTAGAATTTTCTTTATATAGGTGTTTTTAAACATATGACTTTATATTTGAAATTAGTTTTCTTAGAAATATGTAGTAAAGGAAGGAAAACTAAGGAAGAATTTCCTGACAATAAAGCACTGTTTCGCAACGTTTGATTTCTTACATTCATTGCTCAAACCATTACTATTCTAGGACTGGTCTTTTAGTAAGGATGGTTGAAACTAGGACAGATTGTCACTTGTCTGGAATTGTTCTTTCTATAAGCAAGACTTTATTAATACTAAAGGTTATCTCCCTCTGTCTCTGTCTGTGGTTCTCTTGAAAGTGCTTCATTCTCACTGAAGGAAAACTTTTGCTTTCTGCATAGAGCTTTATATAGAAACCTGGCACGACAGGGCACTTTCGGGTCATACCTTGAGTCTTAAGAAATATTGAAATCTAACAATGATGCTTCTGTTCATCAAGGCAAGGGTATTTGTAACAGAGCAAAACTTAAACCTGTTTCTTGTTCGCTAGCCCACAAGGAGGCAGCTTGATTTTATCATCAAAGTTTCCTGACATCAGGATGTGACTTCAAGAAGAGGAAAATAACACTTTTTGACACCAAATATACTCTTTAATGCCTTAAATGAATAATTGGTATATGTGAACAATGAAAAAACAGGTGAGGAAGGTACCCAGTTTCAGTTTTGTCTGTTGTGTCATGTTAGTTGGAGATATTTAGCTTAAGCCTCTTCCTTGATGGTCCACTTTACCTCAGTTGTTTCACTGTTGCAAATGCATTTACAAGTTATTTTAGAAGGTGATCTCATTCTGTAGGTGAATTCCTATAAGGAACATTATAGACGGTTATTATAGCAACTCCTAAGCTTAAGCTGGTGTTCAAAATGTTTCTAGGCACCGTGTGCTTGACCTTGGGAAATCCGGTTCTTTCCTGTTGCTTGTGTGTATCCTGGCACTGTCACCCTCTTGTGCCCAGGCTAGTTTCAACCACTGTTTGCCTGAGCCTGCATTTTGTGTTTTTTCCATTTTGGTGTGTTTTACAAATTTACTAAGTTACTACTTTGAACCAAGTATTGTGTAGGGGGCAGGGATAAAAGTGGAGTTCTTATCTATTATTTGATAGGAAAGACAGTGTGACACTTACCAGTTTACTTATTCTCAGCCCCCTATCCAGCCTTGTTTGCCTTGCCTTGGGTGATATAACTGGACTCTGTAATAGTTGTCCTTTGTCAGCTGGGGTAATGGTAGCTTTGTTAGTAGAGGGTCTCGGAGGGGAAATTGCAATGTGATGGCAGCGGGAGAGCACTTGTCTTCTGGATTCCAGTTTTCCTCCATTTTTAATTCATCCCAGGAACCAGAGATGGGTACATGGAAGGCCTGGTGGAGCTCACATGATAGCATCGATCCTGCCTCCTTTCCCATGACACTGCAGACCGTCTCAGTTTGCTCAGATTGCTGTTACAAAATACAATACGGTGGGTGGGTTATAAACAACAGAAATTTATTTTTTCACAATGCTGAAGGCTGTGAATTCCAAGAGTAAGATGCCAGCAGATTTGATGTCTAGTGAGAACTCACTTCTTGGCTCATAGATGGCATCTTATAGCTGTATCCTCATACAGTGGAGGGGGCAAGGCAGCTAGTTTTATGGGATCTCATTTATAAGGGCACTAATCTCGTTAGGAGTGCCCCACTCTCATGACCTAATCACCTCTCAGGGGCTCTTTATTTAGTTCTTTGATTTCATTCATTAGAGCTTTTTAAGTTTATTTTATTTTTCCTAGAACCACTTGTGTGTACCATCATGCCCTGCTAGTTTTTAAAACGTTTTTGTAGAGATGAGGTCTCCTATGTTGCTTTGGCTGTTCTTGAACTTCTGGGTTCAAGTGATCCTCTCGCCTCAGCCTCCCAAAGTTCTGGGATTACAGACATGAGCCATCATGCCTAGCTCTTGTAGTTTATTTTCTATAGATTGTGTACCTTTTTTGTTAGGGTTATTCCTTCATTTTGGGAGGTGCTGATGTAAATGGTATTGTTGTAAATTTCAAATTCCTCTCATTCATTGCTGGTATTTAGAAAAGCAGTTGACTTTTATATATTAATTATGTATCTTGAAACCTTGCTAAAATAGCTTATTTGTTTTAAGAAGGTTTTTTTTTTTTGACAATACTCTTGAGAGTTTTACACAGATAGTTATCTTACCTGCAAACAGCTTTGTTTCATCCTTCCCAATCAATGTTCGTATTATTTATTTGTTTTTCAATGTACCTATTATTTATTTATTAACTAGGACAGGGGTCCCCAACCCCTGGGCCATGAACTGGTACCTGTTAGTAACCAGACCACACAGCAGGAGGTGAGCGGTGGGTGAGTGAATGAAGCTTCATTTGTGTTTACAGCCACTCCCTCTTGCTTGCGTTACCACCTGAGCTCTGCCTCCTGTCAATCAGCGGCAGCATTAGATTCTCACAGGAGCACTGTTGTGAACTCTGCATACAAGGGATCCAGGTTGCTTGATGATCTGTCACTGTCTCCCATCACCCTCAGATGGGACCTTCTAGTTGCAAGAAAACAAGCTTAGGGCTCACACTTATTCTATATTATGGTGAGTTGTATAATTATTTCATTATATAGTACAATGTAAAAATAAAAATAAAGTGCACAATAAATGTAATGTGCTTGAGTCATCCTGAAACCATCTCCCACCCAATTCGTGGAAAAATTATCTTCCCTAAAACTGGTCCCTGGTGCCAAAAAGATGGGGGACTATCTGAACTAGGACATCCAGTACGATATTGAAAAGGAGTGGTGAGGGGGAGATTTTTGCCTTTGTTTCTGATTTTAGTGGGAAAGCTTTGAGTTTCTCACCATTAAATATGATGTTAGCTATAGGTTTTTATAGTTTTCTGTCTAGTTGACGAAGTTGCTCTATATTCTAGTTCACTGAGACCTTTTGTCATGAATGGGTGTTGGATTTTGTCAAGTGCATCTATTAATAGATGCAGAAAACTCTATTGATAGGATTATGCAATTTTTCTTTAGCCTGTTGATATGATGAGTTACATTGATTTTCAAATGTTGAACCAGGCTTGCATTTCAGAGATAAATCCCACTTAGTCATGGTGTGTATTTCTTTTTATACATTGTTAGATTTGATTTCCTAATTGTTTCTGGATGATTTTGTATCTGTGTTCATGATAAATATTGGTCAGCAGTTTCTTGTGTTGTCTTTGTGTGGTTTTGGTATTAGGATAATGCTGACCTCAGAATGAGTTAGGAAGTATTTCCTCTTGATTCTGATTTCTACAGAAGTTATAGAAAATTGGCATAATTAAAAAAAAATATGGTAGCATTCACCAGTGAACCAGTTTGGGCCTGGTGCTTTCTGTTTTAGAATGTTATTAATTATTGATTCAATTTATTTAATAGATCTAGGCCTATTCACACTGTCTTCTTCTTCTTACATGATTTTTGCAGATTGTTTTTCAAGTTTTGGTTCATTCTATCTAGGTTACGAAATTTGTGATTTGTTAGATCAATCAGGGGTAAGAAAATTAAAAAATTTTATTTCATTTATTATTTGATCAGTCTTTTCTTCTTTTCTTTGTTTTTTGTATTTTATTTTTTGAGGTGGTGTCGCACTCTGTCACTCAGGCTGGAGTGCGTGGTGTGATCACAGTTCACTGCAGCCTCAACCTGGGCACAGGTGATCCTCCTGAGTAACTGGAACTGTAGGCACTCACACTATACTCAGCTAATTTTTGTGTTTTGGTAGAGAGGGGATTTTGCCATGTTGCCCAGGCTGGTCTTGAACTCCTGGGCTCAAGTGATCTGTCTGCCTCTGCCTACAGTAGTGCTAGGATTATAGGCATGAACCACCTTGTCCTGCTTCTTTATCTAGATTCAAGTTTCTGACCTACATCATTTTTATCCTGTGTAAAGGATTTTTAAAAGACATTTCCTACATCGTTTTTATTCTTTGTAAATGATTTTTTAAAAACTTCCTACAAAATCTCTCAGTTTTTGTTTGAGAAAGTAGTTTTCCTTCACTTTTGAAGAATGATTTTGCTGGTTACAGAATTCTATGTTGTTGTTATTTTTCTTTTTCCTATCACCACTTTATTTTACTTTACCACTTGCTTGCATGGTTCCAGCAGAAATCAGATGTAATTCTTATCTTTGCTCCTGTATAGCTAAGGGTTTTCTTTGCCCCTTTCTTTATCTTTAACTTTCCGTAGTTTGAATACGTGATGCATAGGTATAGTTTTTTTTTAGGTTTTATCCTGCTTGGCATACAGTCTCCTGAATCTTTTGTTTGGTATATGACATTAAGTTAGGGAAATTTTCAGTGATGACTGTTTTTTATATTTCTGCTGTCTCTTTATCTTCTACTTCCCCTTCTAGTATTCCTATCATGTGTATGTTTCACCTTTTGTAATCATCTCATTTTTCGTGGATATTCTGTTCAGAGTTTTTTTTGTGTTTTTGTTTTTAGTTTTTTTTCTCGGCACTTTTCAGTTTTGTACATTTCTCTGGTGATATCTTCAAGATCAAGAGAGAGTCTTTGCTCAGCCATGTCTAGTTTACTAATAAGCTTGTCTAAGTCATTCTTCATTTCTGTTAGTGTTTTTGATTTCTCTTGTTTTTCATTCTGTTTTAGAATTTCTTTTTGTCTGCTTACATTGCCCTTCTGTTTTTACATGCTGTCTGTTTTTTCCATTGGCACCCATAACATGTTAATCATTGTTGTTTTAGATTCCCAGTCTGATAATTCCAGCATTCTGCCATATCCGAGTCTAGTTCTGATGCTTGCTGTCTCTTCAAATTGTCTTTTATGGTTTTAGTACGCCTTGTAATTTTTTATTTTATTATTTTTTATTTTTTATAAAAGATGGGGTTTCACCATGTTGGTCAGGCTGGTCTTGAACTCCAGACCTCAGGTGATTCGCCCGCCTTGGCCTCCCAAAGTGCTTGGATTACAGGCATGAGCCACGATGCCTGGCCTGTAATTTTTTTCTTGATATCCAGAGACAATGTACGGAGGAACGGGAACTGGTGTAAATACGCCTTCAGTGATGTGGCAGTAAGGTGTGGGGGAAGAGAGAGTGTTCTGTCACCCACTGATTAGGTCTCAGTCCTTTACTAACACTATGCTTACTGTGATCCTCACAAGTGCTTCTTAGTCTTAGGAACTAGAAGGCTAGACTTGGCTGGAGCTGGGCATTTGTTTTCACCCAGGTCATTTAGGCTCTGGTGAAACCCCAGCAGGTTAGGCTGTAGTTGACTAGTTTTTCCTGAGAGCAGGCTTTAAGAACAGAGTACTCTGGTGAGTTTCCATAAAGTTTCTTTTACCTTTCCCCTCCTGGAAGTGTGAGAGTATTTTTCTTCAGTGTTTACTGCAAAATCCAGGTGAAGCTCCTGGAGGTCAAAATTCACAAAAGTATGGGGCCCCAGTGACTGAGTCATCCTGGAGTTTTTTTTAACTTTGCTTGAAAAGTTGTCCATACTGAGCCTCCAGCAATATATATAGTTTAGATTTTCCTACCTAATACTCATTCCCATGGAGGTTTCTGTTTGTGGGTTTCTGCTCAGGCAAATGGTGATTTTTGGTATCTGCCTATTGGTGTCTCCAGTATTAGCAGCAGTGATTTGCCTGCTGACTTCAATTCTCTTATGTATCTAAGAGGAGTTGATTTGTTAGTTTGTTTAGTTTTTTTACTTGTTGGTAGGATGGAATAGCAACTTCCAAGCTTCTCAGATGCTAAACTGGAAACCTGAAGTCCCCACAGTCGTTTTTAGGGGAAAAACTATAATGTTCATTACGCACCAATATTATATAATTAGAGGTAAATTTTTTTTTTTTTTTTTTTTTTTTGAAACCGAGTCTTGCTCTGTTGCCAGGCTGGAGCGCCGTGGTACAATCTCGGCTCACTACAACCTCCACCTCCTGGATTCAAGCGATGCTTCCGCCTCAGCCTCCCGAGTAGCTGGGACCACAGGTGCGTGCCACCACGCCCGGGGTAATTTTTTTGTATTTTTAGTAGAGACAGGGTTTCACCATGTTGGCCAGGATGGTCTCTATCTCTTAACCTCGTGATCCGCCCACCTTGGCCTCCCAAAGTGCTGGGATTACAGGCGTGAGCCACCGCGCTCGGCCAGGTAAATGGTATTTTTGTTATCATTGGTTACTTGCTAAAGATTTATGTTGTGATGCTGATTTTCAAAGAAATTTATCTGTGCTTTAATTTTCTTTATGGAAATATGGACCAAAAGAGGTATTTAATTGCAATGAATGGGTGCCATTTACCACCCCCCACAAAAAGAACATTTTGGAATCATTCAGAATTGAATGATAAGGAATTCTGTTTTTATTGTATGAGGCTTATGTTTCATAGAGTGCTCTTGGTGTTAGAGAATAGCTAATTTTTTAAAATTTCATTGTTAATCCATGGACTTTTAAAATGATTTTTCCTCCCAGTTATGAAAAATAACTTGCACATTGTAGATCATTTCTAACCCTTATGTAGCAGTTACCATAGTTAACATGCTGGCATATGACTTTCCAATCTTTTTTCTGTATTTGATTTTTCTTTTACAAAGATAAAATTATATCGTACATATTTTTGTATCTTATTTTTTAAAAAACATATTTAATGAGTAGTTTTTAAATGGCTACATAATATTTCATTTTATGGATATATTATAAGTTGTATATATTTTTTGGCTGAGTTCTAGATTTTATCCAATTTTTTATTCAGTAGTATAAATGTATTATTACTGTCAAATAAATGAACATTTTTGGGCATAAGTCTTTATCTTCTTTTTTGGTATTGCATTTTAAAAAATGTAGATCTAGTTCATGAAGGTGGAATTTTGGGTCAAAGAATGAGCATTTATGAACTCCAGACGTATTTTGCCACGTTCTCTAGAAAAGAGGTATCTATCAACCTTACTACCAGCAGTGTGTGAGAATGAGGGAGACACACCCCCTGCCTCATCTGCTTTCAGTATTGTCAACTTCACTTTTGCTAATTTAATGGAGACTGGGATGATGGCTCATTGTTTTAATAAATGTTCTTTGATTATAAGTAAAATAGAATATTTTTATATTTATTTGGGTTATTTACTATTTATATAGTCTTTATTATAAACTTCATGTTTTACAGGTATACTTATACAAGCTTCTTGTATACTAAGAATTAGCTATAAGGGGAACTGTGGGAAGTCAAGACTGTTTACATGTTCATAAAAACTGATAAAAAATGAATATAACTTTCAGATCTTGAGAGCAGATTTTACAGATGTCATGTGAGTTCACTGAGTAATATTCTTATGTACCACTACTGATTGCTTGGGACTTTTATTACTGTAAAAATGAAAAAGAAAAATCAAGATTCTGATATGCTGATCATTTTGCTCATATATGGTGGTGAATATACTTTTAAAATGAAACATGGATGCAACAATGCTATTTTGGTAGATTTTTAGAAAAGCAGGTATTATCACAGGTAATAGGCAATGGTGACTTTGAAGGTCTTAGGGACTATGAGTAGGCAAAACACTTTATGACCACTACCCCACCAACACCCCCGCAGGAGATTGTGTGGCTGCCATTTGTAAACTGCCATTCGTTGTCCTGTCTCTTGCCTTTGGCTCTTTCCAGCTTTTCTTCCCAAATGTTTGGACTAGTTCCTGCAGAAAATATGAATTCACAGTGGTGCCCTCTGGGCCTGGGCATCTCTGGGCCGGCAGATCCTGAACAGCCACTGCTGCTGAGAGCAGGTGTGTGTACAGATGGCATGGTGGGGCCAGCCTACCTTCTGCTTGGTGATGTTGGAGAGGGTGATTGATAGATAGAGCTTACGGCGAGTAATGGTCTGAGGCAAGGCGAGCGTGAGTACCTGGCTAGGTGAAAGTCATCGCTGGCAGAGTGAATATGTACACTTAATTTAGTCTGTAGTTTTATTAAACTTCCTTATTAGTGCTCTAACCAGAGGTCTCCATGCTTGCTGTTTCATTTTGCTGCCTCCTCTCTTGCCGTGTATCTTCTAGGGAGGTGAGGATAATTGAGAAAGGGCTAAAAACAGCTCTCCCCAGTTTGAAAAGGTTTTCAGTTGTCAATGCTTACATAATTTAGAGAGGACTCCAAAGCATTGTGAAAGAAAGCTCATTATGAGTCTCAGTCTGCTTTCTTGTCTTTTCTTGTAGTTGTCTCCATAGTGGGATGTACATATCCCTAGGCTAGATTTGGAGTTGGGTGAGAAGAAAATATTAAAAACTTCGGTTTTGTCTCATTCTTTGTTTCCCATTCATTTTCACTTTTATTTTGTATATGTTTTATAGCATACATAGCCAATTTTTCTGCAGTAATATATGTATGTAATTTATAAGCAAATATACTTAAATCTGGGGGTATGCTCAAAAGTTTTTTAAGTTTTCACAGTGTGCAGTTTAAAAATTTTGTAGAACTTTGTCTTATGGGATTTGTTGTATAGGCATGGCAGCTTTTGGTTCCCTGAATACTAAGACATTTTGACATTTACATAACATTACTGTCTACCAATTGGAGTCCCCCCGACCCCCGAGTGAATCAGACTTAATAGAGTACATATGAAGGGCATAAAGTCAAGGGCAATTCTCACTATTTCTTTGCCAGGATTTTTAACTGAAATTTGAATGTGTCAGAATGACTAAAGATTTAGAGATGATGTTACTTAACCTCCAAGTTTACATGGAGTTTTCTGACTTTTTCAGTCAGCTTTCTCTTGGCAGGTACAAGCATCATAAAATCTGGTGAATTCTGTCTGCTACCAATCAATAAGTGAAATGACAGTAATTATCTCTGCTTTTCTTCATTTTTATGTACTTTGACTGTAATGTTTGAAACCATTCTGGCCTGTGATTTGGGATTCCACAGAATTTTCTTCTGGGTCACAAAGGGGGTTAATTATTTCTGGAACTCTGAAATTTTCTGATTCTTGTGGATCAAAATCACAAAAACTAAAGTGAAACCATGGTAGAAAGCTTGCTGGTGGGGAATATCAGCTATGGAAATTAACAGTAATGATCAGTTTTGTACTTTTTTTTCTGGGATTTATTATCTTTTGAGGCTTCATTTAAAATTTTTGTTTAGTAGCCCAGAACATAACAGAAACCTAACCTATTGGATAAATTTGGTAAACCAGTGTTTTGAGTGGTCATAATATAGAGAAAATGAGCATTGCCAAGTAGTAAAGTTAAAAGACAGCTGGGGCTTGCACATGAGTAAGGGACAGCTCCATCCTTGGTAGGCAGTCCTTCACAGTCTAAGGAGGCCTCTCACTTTTTTTCTTCCATCTTTGTTTCCTTTTCAAATATTTAATGTGTGGAAATATTTATTGCCTTTTCTGCTCAGTCAGAAATGCTAACCCTTATTCAAACTTGTAACCATTTCTGATAATTTCCCCAGTTGAAATAAGATAATTCATTTTATTCAGTTCAGGTTTCTGAAATCTTTCTGAGACTAAACTTCTTGAACTGTCAGTTGTCTGAACTTCTTGTGTGCATTTTATCAAGAGGAAGAATGATTACTTTCCTCCTTCCTCTAAAACGGGACAAATGACAGAATTATATTTCCAGACAGATGGGTTTATTTCAGGGACAAATATCCTGCATTGAGTTCTTTTTGGTTAATGTACTTTATATTAGCAAGTGCCTTGCTTTCTCACCTATGGCTTTCTGTAAGTTGAGACCACAGAAATACTTTTGCCTTCCCTTGTCATGCTTATCCACTGAATGAGAATGACTGAAGTCTAATAGTAAAAGCTTTTGTAAGACCTGGTTAAACTTGACCTTGAGATTGCTTAACTCAGAAACATTCTTAGTTTAATTAACAAGTAACTGGTAGGAGTCATACTTGCCATGGGTCTTCTTGAGAACTTGCCGGCTACTTTTTTTTTTTTTTTTTTTTTTTAAAGACAGGATCTCTCTCTGTCACCCAGGCTGGAGTGCAGTGACATGATCATGGCTCACTGCAGCCTCGACCTCCCGGGCTCAAGGGATCCTCCCACCTCAGCCTCCCGAGGAGCTGGGACCACTGGTGCATACTAACACACCCGGCCAATTTTGTGTGTGTATTGTGTGTGTGTGTGTGTGTGTGTGTGTGTGTGTATCTATATTTAGAGATGATTGGTATAGAAGTGTTCTCAGTTTGTTACTTAACCTCCAAGTTTATGTGGAGTTTTATAACTATCTAAATAAATAAATATTTTTTGGTAGAGACAGGGTTTCACTATGTTGCCCAGGCTGGATCTCAAACTCTTGGGCTCAAGCAATCCTCCTGCCTCGGCCTCCGAAAGTGCTGAGATTACAGGCATGAGCCACTGTACCTGGCCCCTGCCAGCTACTTTTATCAGAGTCACAGTATTTTACTCTAGATCTAGGGAGACCCTCTTTGGTTCCACAGGAGGAGAAGAATGGGCATCTCTACCTGTGCATCAGGATGTCTTTTTTGTTGAGTTGCACAGAAAAGGTTCTATTCCCACAGCTTGCAAATTGTCCATGTCTGTATTAATCATGTTATGAGGCAGCAACTCAGCACAGGTAACAGATACCATAGTTAAATTAATGCCAGAGCCAAAGGAGTCCCCCCCCCCAGTATCTCTCGCCAAATAGCCCATGAAAGTAATAAGACATAGCATGACCCCATGTATACCATAAACACCAGAATGAAGGCCTTTGTCACTACTTTTCACCTCAGTGAAAAAGTAGGAAATGTTTTTAAGTCCCTGCTATCATTTGGATATTAGATTGTCCAAATCTCATGTTGAAATTTGGTTCCTATTATTAGAGTTAGGCCCAAATGGAGGTGTTTGGGTCATGGTCAATAGCTCCCTACAATCCTCACAATAATGAGGGGGGTTCTTGCTGTCTTCGTTCTGGAGAGAGCTAGTTGTTAAAAAGAGCCTGGCACCCCCACATCTCTCTTGCCGTGTGATCTCTGTACGCACTGACTCCCTTCCCCTTCCGCCATGAGTGGAAGCAGCTCGAGGTCCTCACTGGATGCAGATTCTGGTGCTGTGGGTCTTGTATGGCCTGTAGAACTATAAACCAAATAAACCTCTTTTCTTTATAAATTACCCGGCTTCAGCTATTCCTTTATAGTGATGCAGACTGAATGAGACAGTCCCTATTTAATGCAGTGCTGCTGCTTTTCCAGCCAGCAATTGTGAAAGACGTAGATGTAGTATAGATATTTTAGGACTGTGTTTTTCTGGGAAAAAATCAAGCTGTCTGTGGCCTTATGAACTGGATTTTCTCATGCTTCTAGTCAAACTTTGGCACTGATGGGAGTATCCAAAATTATTTCCTAAAAAGTATCTAGGGCTTTTGGCCCAATAGCCACTGATAGTTTATTATTCGTTGGATGTCTTCCATAGGTAGCCTCTCTTTTGTTACACTCAGGGGAAGGTCTCACCATCAAAACCATTCTTTAGGACTGCTTAGGTTAGAGATCCATCCAGATTCTCTGGGTGGACATCATTTTCTTGTATCATTTTATCTTTTAGAGACATGTACATCATTTTCTCCAGATACCAAGTTATAACAGGAAGAAGTGATTTTTATACGTACTAGAGTACTTCCGCTTGATCATACCTGGTCATTCATTTGTACCACTTAGTTTCTTCATCTCTGTTCCTGCAACTTCCGTCATTCTTTTGTATTCTTCCTTTTTTGCCTCTGGCCAGGCAGATATACTCTGGATTGCCAGCTATTCTGCAGAATGTTGAAGGCAGCCATGTTGGTTTTCATTGATTTTTTTTTTTTAATTGTAGTAAAATATACATAAAATAAAATTTGACATTTATCAGTTTTTACCGTTTAACCATTATTAAAGTGTATAGTTCAGTGTCAGTAAGTATATTCACATTGTTATACAGCCATTACCATGATTCATCTGCAGAAGTTTTTCATTATCCCAAATTAAAACTCTATACCTGTGAAACAGTAACTCCCAGTTTCTCCTTTCTTCCAATCCCTGATAACTATGATTGTCTCTCTGAATTTGATTGTTCCAGAGTCCTTTATATCAGTGGACTTTATATTTCACTGATATTTTAAAAATAGATTTGAGAAAGCCATTGTCACATTTCTTGAATATATGGATGAGTTAAGTTACCAGTTAAATTTGCATTTCTTCTCTTAGCTGTTGCCCCAAAGGCATTCCACATTGAGCAAAACATGGGGAGACCCCAGAAGTATGGGCCCTATCCTTTTAATAAAGACTGATTTTAAGAAGTCATCTAAAAACCAAATCAACTTTCCCCTTTATTTTTATATTCCTCAGTGGCAGTTATCAAATAGAATTTCAGTGTAGGCACTCCTTAGCCTCCAGGGCTCCAGAGCTTTTAAGGTTAGACTGCGAACTATTGAAGAAATAAGTAGCTAAAAGCACCTGAAAATATGTAGTGAAGTAAATGAAATCCATCGTTTAGAAAAAAATTAGAAGTTAGCCTAATGGTTAGCAAAGACAATTTCCTTTGATCATGTAAAGCTAGAATACAGACTTTTTATTTTGAATTTCTTTTTATCTCTGTCCTTGGGTTTATGCTTGGTTTTAGAGACAAAAAAAAAATACTGTTTGTATTTTTAGTAGTTTTTAAAAAGTATTTTAACAAAATAAAATTTGGCTGGGTATTACTAAAATTAATTTTTTGTAAGTTGTGTTAAATTGGAAGGTAGTATCATAGAATAAGAATCACAACTTATATAGTATTTGAAGCAAAGCTGAGTAAATCTTTCATTAACTTTTTACAAGTAGTCTATGACCCTGTCTGCTGCTCATTTCTTTCCATCTTTCCTCAGTTAGGACTTGATGCAAACAGTATGTGTCGAAGAATGTTTTGTGTGACGTGTTCAGTAGTCATTTTTCATCATGTTCACTTGTAATGAATTTCAGCATTTTCCATGTTTGTTCACGAAGATTAATAAAATCCTATACATTGCTTTACCACATACTTGACTACTGAGATGATAATCTGACCTTTAGGGGCATTGCTGATCACTACATAGAAGTATATTTCCTTGTACTAGTTCATTCAAAAATGAAAAAAAATCACTAGAGAGATGCGAAAGGAAGAAAATTGGCTGTTTTTTTCTAGGGCTGGATATATATACTGGAAACTACCAGATGTCTTGCAAAAATTAGTGTGAAGATCCTGTAAAACATGACTGAAGTAAACTGATTTTTAAAAACAAACTTTATTGAGATGAGCAAACCATTAGTATCTCTAGGTAAAATGGTTTGAAATTAAGAAATGCATAGAACATCATTGTTGGAAAACAGTGGTCTTAAAGTTTTGATTTCTGCTCTTGGTGAGACGTTTGAAATGTCAAGGAAACTATCTCCTAGTAGTGAAGATTTCATCTGTTTTTGAAAGGTAATGTGATTAGACCAAGAGAGAAGGTGACATTTTTTTTGGGAAAATATACATTGTATAATTTAAGCAAAAACTGATATTAATTAAGAAAAAAATTGTTGGTTGACTTGATTTTTCAGGACTCTGGTTCTTGGTTGTTTTTGAGGCACAGATCATTTTAATAACCTGATAAAAGCTGTATACATTCTGTCCACCAAAAGGAGGCACATTCATAAACACGGGAAAAGTTTTCATACAGTTTCCGTTGGATTTCTGGAAGGCCACCTATGGAAGCAAAATTAGAAACTCCTTCTGTAGGGACTGTCATGAAATGACATAGGTAAATTTTGTTATTTATAATCGTTAGTTTCTGCCAAACAAGTTTCAGGCAAGTGAGCTACTTTTTTACAAGACTAAGGCCCCATTCTGCTCTATGAAGATACCTACTAATCATTGCTATCTCCTGATATGGGATTCTAATGAGAATGTCCTGGCTTCGTCTTTCTGACTGAAGTAATTGGTTGCCCCTAGATTTGAAGTTGAGTTACTTAAGTGTATGTCACTCTTTATGCACAAGTATTTTAAAGTAACTACACACATTGTAACAGGAGATAATTTATATGCTTTATATGAGTGAGGCACCTTGTTTTATACTCAAATTCTTTTAATTATTTTCCCACCAATGGTGGGTTTTAGTCAGCTTTGTGATGTTCCAATGTATTCACGTTGACTTTGTCTTACAGTAAGGTTTCCTGTGCATTGCATTGTGTCTGCCTGTAACGTAGTGGCTCATCAATGACTTTTGGTTGAATGAACATTCAAATCCCCACTAAACAAAATTTTAGACAACCTTTTGATTTTAGAATAATCTTTGACTTACAGGAAAGCTGCAAAGATAGAGAATTCCTACATACCCCTTACCCAGTTTCTCACTGTTGCTAACGTCGTACATTATTATGCTACATTTCTCACAACCAATAAATTAACATTGGTACATTCCTATTAACTCAATGCCACATTTTATTCAGATTTTACTAGTTTTCCCCTGAAGTCCTTGTTCCGTTGCAAGATCTCATCCAGGGTACATGTTGCACTTATCCTGTCGTCTTAGTCTTCTCTAGTCTGTGACAGTTTCTCAGATTATCTTTGTTTTTGATCCTTGGCAGTTTTGGGTCAGTCATCTGTTTTGCAGAATGTCCCTCAGTTTGGGTTTGTCTGATGATTTTCTCATGTTGAGAGTTACGGAGTTTTGGGGGAAGGCCACAGTGGTGAAGTGCCATTCTCATCACATCATATCAGGGATACCTACCTAAACAACTTTATTTTTAATATTTCAGTATCTCGATGGAGAGATGGGAAGGGTAAGAAGGTAAAATTTAAAACAGTCCGTCTTGCCGTGGTAAAAATTGTGGTAAAGATAAGGTAAGGGAACTGAATCTAAAAGAATCATTTGTATTTATCTGGGGGGAATTCAGCCCTTGGTGTTCCTGTCAGTGACTCACTTTGGGTGTTTAAGAGTTGGTAGAATTTACTCTATTTAAATAATACAAATCAGACCAATGAATATGTCAGTGATTTATAGATACACATTAAGGAAGAATTTACCATGATAAGTTTTAAAAAGTCTCTTGTATAACCGTTTTTTTAGAAGTCAAAAAATTCTTAATTGTATTTTTTCCCCTTTTCCTCTTTCGTTTCTATATTTTTTTCTGTATCTGTGTTCTTTTGCATTAGAGTTTATGTTTTTCAAGTCCAGTTAAGGAAGCTGAGCAATATTTCAAAACATTTGTCACCTGAGTGGTTTATCCCTTAATAGATGGCGAGACGGTTTTGCAGACAGGTGACACACTTTAATGTATTACAGAGACCAGATGTGTTAGTTATTGATTAGTGTTGAATAAATTACTGCCATTCTAATCATAAGAAAATTTCTTTTGGGGATAATTAATCAGATTCATGCGCTTCTTGAGCAGTGTAGCATTATCATCTTTTTTAGTTACAGGAATGAACTTGCCTGCCTTTGCCCTTGGTAAATTCAGGGCAGAGGCAGACAGGTTTCTAGGTTTGTATTTTGATCTTTACTTCTATTAAGCAGATGAGAAGTATACTCGCTTAAAAATTACTTCAAACTGCCTTTCCTGTTGAGTAGGTTTTGAACTACCTGCTTGACAGATGGTGTTAGAAGTAATTACTGAAATCATGTGTTTACCTGCTCCTGGACATGTGTTCACCAGATGCACCCTGTTTACCCAGGGCTGCTGATTTCTTAAAGAAATATGCACCTTCTGGAGAGAGTTGCATAACTTAGGAGAATAAAAGCTTCTCAAGCAGGGGCTCTCAATCTCTGTATGGCTGAATCAGCTGTAGTGAGAAGACAATTTACATTTCTTAGTGAGTGGTCAATTTAGCTCACAGAACCACATACAGCATGATTTACCTTTCTTCTTTTGATATACTTAGTACTTTAATTTTACCTGTCTACTGAATTATTGAACAGATAGCCTCCCAATTTGTTGACTAAATTGTAGCAGTAGTGACTAATCAGTCTTTTAAGATGGTGGCATTTTGGTTTATTATGTTTTTGATTATTTTTAAAAACATGTTTTTCAGACACATATTAAAAATGTACCCATCCCTCCTCATTTCTAAATTCTGATTGCGGAGGTCCGACTTTTGGATTAAGCATTGTTTTTTTTTTTTTTAACATGAGTAATTCTTATGTTCATGAAGATGGAGAATTTACTAACCATCAAAACCTAATTTATGTTTTCCACTTCATTTCTATTTTACTTCTGTTTTTAAAAACAGTTAAACTGATTAGCAGGGCGTGATGGCACATGCCTGTAACCCCAGCTACTTGGGAGGCTGAGGCAGGAGAATTGCTTGAACCCTGGAGGCAGAGACGGCGGTGAGCCGCGATTGCACCATTTCACTCCAGCCTGGGCAACAAGAGTGAAACTCCGTCTCAAAAAAAAAAAAAAAAAAAAAAGGTTAAATTGAATGATGGTGACTTCTCTAACATGTGTGCCTTAAGTGTTCAATTTTGAAATGGAGTACATTTAACTCTCTGTAAACCCAGAGAAACAAGGAAAGTCATTGTTTCAGGATTTTGACAGGTGCAAAACTGTAAATAATTACAGGCCTGGGCAGAAACTAGAACAGAAGTTGCACAGCAGCTGGCAGGCCTGACCTGTGACAAGTCTGACCTGAGTTAAGTAGCCTAAATTTCATGGCAAGCTCAGATTTGTTTTATAGCGTGAAATTTACCTTCTGCTACAGAAAGATTCTACTGATTGAGGATAGATATTTGCTGAAGAGGGAGTAACATACAGAATATAGAGAAAGAAAACTGCCCACTGAGCCACCTCTTGTATGACTTGAGGACTAGTTGGAATTACTATAAATGAATTTTAAAATCAATTTACATTTTGAATGAGATAAATCATTCAACACTAAATGGTATACAGTGGTTATAGCTGAGGAGGGTGGTCTGGAGGGGTTTTTTGTTTTGTTTGTTTTTTGTTTTTTACTTTTTATGTAACCTGTTTCTAAAATATTTTAATTTTTAGATTTACTTGCATATCTGACTTTTGTGAAGAAGAAAGCAGTTTTAATTGAATATCTTGGGAATACCTGAATTGTATTTTTCAAGGTCTTTGTAGAGAATAATACAAATTTTCTATGAGATTTTATCACCTTCAGGTTCTGTTAAACAGTTCTCTACCTTCGGACACCAGATTCCTGGTCCATAAAGAAACCTGCTAGCAGCTTCCATCCCCCACACGCTGTGTTGTGACCCTGGAGAGTACCCGTTAGAAAGGACAGGGTTCCGATGACTTACGGGCTCAATCTAACCTATACATGAGGTTTTGTTTTGTTTTTGTTTTGCTTCTTGCCCAGTGTTTTAAAAATTTGACAATTTCACATTTAAAAAAACATCTGTGTTCTGGCTTTCTTGGAAAAACCAGCGAATGGCAATGCTGGGCCTGCGTTGCACTATTGCTGGAACTAAGTAGCAGCTTCCCGCTTTGAGACTCTCTGACTTGCTCCAGTCCTTATCATTTCCTGTTGTGCTTTCATGTCTATTACCTTCCTGTAGATATTTGAGTCAGTGACCCCTCGAGTAGAGAATATGCGCCTCAAAAGTGGAGAGACATGCAGAGAAAGGACAGCTTAGGAGGACAGTTGTGGAGCCTTCATACAATTAGGCTTGGTGTGCCTATGTCCTCTGCCCCTCCCACCCCCTCAAAGGTTTTTCCTTTTTTTTTCCTGCATAATACCTGCATTTTCCCCTTCACTGTTGGGAAAATTATACCCACCAGAACTTTGAGTTATAGTAACTATCTTATGTACCCGGTGTGTAGGAGTTTTGTGAATGTTTACTAGACCTTTAATTTACCCGTTTGTATGTGTAGTTTAATCAGCTGGTTTTTCTCCTTTTTTTATTTTATTTTAGTAGAAATCAGCTTTCTTAAAGGATAAAAGATTGATTAGAAAAGGAATGGAGGTATTTTTACAGCTCTGGGCGGATTGAGAGTTAGAGCAGATCCTGCTGTGATGCCATGGTGGGAGAGGCTGACAGCAGTGGGATCCTTTCTAGCGTGGACAGGAGGAAGTGGAGAAGATGCCAGGGATTACATTTTCTCAGAAAAGGAGAAGTGGTCCTCTTCTTCCTTCTTTTCTTTCCTACTCCTATGCTATTTGGTGTTTCAACTCTTAGGACTCAGTGAAACGGGAAAGGTTCCCTTGTCCCCCTCACAGGATGTGTGATGGGTGTGTGGCTCGCTTCTTCAATGCCCCACTGCTCGAACCTCCAGGGGAGCATACAGACGGGCAGGTCGTGGGGGACTCTGACCCCAAGGCAGTGTCTAGGGGTGGATGCTTACAGCTCCTGAAACCTCAGTGGGTGTGTGTTACAGGGTGCTCTTTTAGTTTTGCCGTCTATAGGGTTGTGTTAACCAGCTCAGTTAGACCCTTTACCTTGTCACAAGGACAGAGGGCTTTCTGTATCCTGGGTTCTTGCCTTGGTGTACTGGAAGAATCAGATCACATCTGGGTTTGGGGGAATGCGTGCAAGGTTTTATTGAGTGGAAATTGCTTTCTGCAAGTAGGGGGAGCCAGAATGGTTAATCCTGTGGATTAACCGCCCCACCCCTACCCGCTTCTGCCGGCCTGCTGGTGTCTGTTGTGTTCTCTTCCTCTGGTATGCTCCTCTCGATGCCCTCTTGACATCCAGCCACTTGTGTCTTCTTCTGCCCATGTGTTGATGTGTTCCTCACAATGTCCAGCCACTGTGTGACTGCCTGCTAGGGTCTCAGAATTTTTATAGGCACAGGAATGGGGCTTGTCAGGGCCAGGGTGGTCATGGGAAATGCAACATTTGGGTTCCAAGGCAGGAGTGCCTGTCCTCACCTAGGTCCGTGGGGGTGGAGCCCTAGCCAGGGGCCATGCCCTTCTCTACCCAGTACTTATCTTCCCACCTTCTATATCATTTAAAGGGACCATGCTCTTCCCTTCCCAGCATTCCCATATCACCAGGGTCTGTGGCAGAAATAGGATTTCCCTTTGTTTCTAATTGGGTGTAGAGAGAAGTGAAGAGCTGATTTTCATTTGTCTAAGACTCTCACGGCTAACAGTAATATGATTTCTATTACAATATGTGTTGCAAATATAGTGAAAGTGTAAAACAAATCCTCCATTTTAAGTTGACTTTTGGCACATAGCTTCCTCATAGCTTGGGTTGTTCTGGGCTTTGTTAAATAAAGTTAATTTAGAGGAAGTAGTGTAGACTGGGGCTTGGCAAACAATGGCCCCTAGGACAAACCTAGCCTATTGGCTGTTTTTATGAATAAAGTTTTATTGGAACAGAGTTACACTGATTAATTAAGGTACTGTTTGTGACTGCATTCACACTATTAGTGTAGAGTTGAGTAGCTCTGATAGAGACCATATGGCTCACAAAATCTAAAATATTTATTATCTGGCACTTTACGTACAAAATTTTGCTGACCCTTGGTATAGACAGTTAATATCAAAAAAAGAAAAAGGAAAAAATGCTACTGTTTTATGTGCTCTGATGTATTTGCTGTTGAAAACAAAGGGAATTTGTGATTCATATAAGAAATATATATGACTATTTGATGGTTTTGAAGGTATTTTATAGATATTGTTCCATTTGAATGGAGTAAAAATGTGATGTCTTCGAGTACAGTTGAGCTACAATTGTATTATGTCAATGACTACAGCTTTTTTTCTGGGGAATATTATAATAGGAAAGCTTGACATAGTATAAATAGTAAAAACATGATATAATATTAGTAAATATTAGTAAAACAGTTTTGTTTTGGGCTGTAACTTTTTTGGAGGGGAGAGTGTGGTAATGGTGTAAAAACACGATGGTATATAATTAGTTTTACGCATTATGTTTTTAGAAATATTTTTAGTACACAAATGTGTACATATAGTCTACTGTGTGAATTTAAACTTTGAAAACTGCTAAAAGATTTAGTTACTTGAGAAGTAAATAGTGAATTTTTATTTAATGATCAAATTAAACACTAGTAAAATTATGTCTTTATTGTTGTTTTCAGTTTTGAGAGCATTTGAAAAGCGCAGGCCTGTGTTGTGGATTTCATTCAACACAATTATTGATTGTTTCAGGAGTTAAGTGCTGTTTGAGGCTGTGGGATTTCAGCACTGAATAAAACAAAATACTTAACGGGCTTATATGACTAGGGAGAGAAACAAACATTCCTTGACTTAATTTTTTATCAAATTACAGCAAGTACTTTTCTAAGACCTGGGGATAATAGCAGTGAAGGAAGCAAATTTTCTGCTGTCATGTAGCTTAAAGAAAGGTAACATGTAAGTCTGGTAGCAAGTGTTAGGAAGAAAATGAAAGCAAGGTACTGAGAGCGAAGAGGGGTGTAATTTTTTATAGCATAGTCAAGGAAGACTTCTCTGGTAAAGTAACTTGATCAGGGACCTGAATGAAATAAGCTAATGAGTGATGGCAATGTTTGAGAAAAGAACATTCTAGACATAGGAAACAGTGATAAAAAAAAACACTGGGGGAGGAATGTGCTTGGTATGTTCAGGAAACAACAAGGAGAAGCAAGTGTGGCTGGAATAGAAGGAGCCAGAGGGAGAACTGTAGGAGATGAGTTGATTTTCTACTTAATGAATAGCTTTGAATATGTATCAGTGGCAAAGTCACATGAGACCACGCTGAATTATATATGAGGGGGATAGCAGTGTAAAGCCAGAAAACAAGGATCTGTGGAAGAGGTCCCTAGACCAGACCTCAGGAAATAATAGTTAATTTGCTCATTGTTTCTCAAATTAAATCTCACTTCTGTGAATCTCTTTGTGATTTACTCTTTCAAAGTAGAATTCTAGATGGTATAGTCCGCTGCCCTGAGGCCTGTGTAAATTGTTGAATTTATGGTGTGCCAGTACCATTATAGGGTGGTCATCTGGTTAACTTGCAGCAAAGAATATGAGGTTTAGAATAAATGGGTAAGAAACCCTGACTAAAATGAGAATAACAATTCACATTCAATTAAAAATGTGAGTAGCCTGCAATAATTTCTCATTGTACTAGGGTAAGGGGGAGAATAGAAATAGGATGTTAATTAATAGTTGTAAATTTAAAAGTCAGCTTTTTTCCAAGTGTTAATTTTTTCCTGAAGTGTTGTACAAAATGATCAAGTTCCTGAAATTGCAGAAACACTGATCATGGTATTTGTGATTGCAAGGCATGCTAGGTAGCTGACCTCAGGTGTAAACTAATTAACATAGGGTTTGTATAATATGCTTTAGCAAAACTAGTTATTTAAAAAGAGCTAATTTTTTTTTTTTCATTTTACAAATGACAATATTTGTGGTGTTTTAATTTTGTTTAATATTACTGAGCACATATTTTTATTGTGATTATTTTCATTTTCAAGCAAGTATCAATAAGTGAAATTTTGTTTCTGGTGTAATGAGATTATTACTTAAGCTCGTTCACAGAATATTTTATAAAGAACAGCATCAATCGCAACTATTATTTAGCTGCTGTTTGTGGAACAGTACAGGCTTTTGACACTCAGTAATAATCATTTAAATACCATATAATGAGAAGACAAATTAAATGTATACCATTCAGACATTCAGAGATCTCATCAGGAAGGACCCCCATATATAAACAACTGGGCTTAAAAAACTCTTTTGCAAGGACGTGCTGAAATTCAGGACACATTTTTACTCAGGAGAACAATATATAGGGTAGTTCACTTCTCAGGCAAACCCAAAATGTATGAGGAATCTGTATACATTTCATGGTTTTAGAGGAGTCTAGTGCTAGTTTTTTAGCAGATCTAATTTTATAGGGAAGCGTGTAGCTTCCCTTTTCCTTGGTGTATACGTTTCAGTTGTACAACCCTCCTCGAATGTGTTTAGGATTACTTTTTGGTTTGCTGCCTGTGTCACTTGTCCTGTGTGGTGGGTCTGGTAGCATGTCTTCTTTGTGGGGTTGCTTTATGAGTTAGGTTCATTGGTGAGGCAGTTACTGACCTTGCAGTCACTCTTCCAAAGGCAGCAGACCTCCATGGGTGCCTGTGCTCATGGTTTTCAGCCACACAAAGCCGATGTGATGATGAGGGTCGTCCTTGACCACGCATTTGGTCCACACTTCACTGGACAGTAGGAGAGGTGAGGAAGGCCAGGCACAGAAGGCTGGAATAGGTAAGTCCTGTCTACAGAAAGCCCTGTGGTGCTACCCATGAAGATTTCTTTGCCTTCATTCTACTGCTGTGTCCAGAGATACCCATGCCTCTCACTAGCCTTGCCTAGTGTTGGGTGGCAAAGCTGTTTGGGGCTGGACCTTGGCTATAGGGTTGTGTGTTGGGTGGAAATAGGAAGAAGGGGGAAAAAAAATCTCTCAGACTAACTTCTTTTACTTTACTTTAGGCTTCTCTCCAAACCTTTTGGTGAATTTGGAAGTAGTGATCAGATGCTCATAGGCTGATCCAACTAGCTTCTGGCTACTTTCAACTCTTACATTTCGAGTAAAAGATCCTACAATCCAGACTTTAATGGCACTGGACACACCATTCTCCTCACTCCCATTTGAGATTTATAACATTTTACCTTTATTTACTCAAACCAAAGTACTCATTTAAGTTAGTCCTCTAATTTTACAACTAGGGAGATGGAATACCATCAAATATATAACTACACTTAAATATATCTTTGTATATCTGTACTTATGTGTATCATTTGTGTAGCTGTTATACAAGGTCATAAATAATCCAGGAGTACAGCATCTGTTTCACCTGCTGCTCTCTTTATGATGTGGAGTGATGAGTCACATGAGTAATTGTATTACTTGTATGAAGTACTTGGAAGACAGTTTCACTTGCATAAGTCCTGCGCTGTGTGTTATAAAGATGAAAAGTTTGAGCCATCTGTTACTTTAAAAAAAAATTACCGTAGTATACCACCTGGTGTTTAACTAGGCCTTGGGATTCGTTCCAGAAAACAGCACTGCTTCATTGAACAAATATTGGGGCTGAGGGTAGGTGGGGTTTGGTGGTTACTTCTGGGACCTGGGAGGGACCCTTTTCACTGAGTCCTGAACAACGTTATTTAGATCATTATTTCCTATTGTGGTTTGTCTGTCATTAAAAACAATTTTGTCTTAATTTTGAAAATTGGATATGAGGAGTTACATTACACAAAACAACATTATACAATGATGGAGATAATGTCTGTGCAGCGTGATTTAATCTGGAGCAGCGGATAGCCACCTGCTAGGCCTTTGTTCTTGTGGCAATCTGGCAAGTGGCCCCAGTGTTTTGGTGCTTTCCTTGGTCACGTGGCTGTTGAGATCTGCCTGGGTTAGTTGCAAACCATTAATCCAGTAGCACAGAATGATGAAATATTTGACTACTGGGTGTTTGAAGTAAGAAAACAAATCCTTTTAAAAGTTACTATTCAGCAATCACAGAATGCTTTTATCGTGTTGATATAACATCCGAGTCTTTACATTTTATCTAAAGGTTGCCTATTCTTATCTACAACATAAAAAAGAAATCTAGGTAATATTTGGCATTATGGTAACTAGCTACCATATAGCACCTGTCTGCCTACCCACTGTGGTTGGGTAACCATATAATTCAGTGATTAAACTGGGATACTTCTGACAGTGACAGAAAGCTAGGATGAATGGTGTAGATAAGGATATGTAGTCATTTTACTTACAAGGCATAGCCATTTTTTTTTGCCATCCTCCGTGATCAAGAATAACTGAATATTCCCCATGTATGTAAGAGTAATTCTTATTTTTAAATTGCATTAATTATGGCTGGTATAGTGCCTCATATAAGGTAGGCACTCAATAAATATTTGTAAATTGAATAAATGTTTCTACTTAAATCTTAAAGCTTCCTGCCAAAATCTATAAAAATGTACATTTTGGAAGAGCTTTGAGTTAAACATCCTCTATATTTTCTTGATATTAAGACCCAGTGTCAGGAATCCCCATGGTGGCATTACCTGTGGACCTGTGATCTAAACTCTGAAACCATTGTAATATGTAGCATATTATAAGAGTAGGACAAACCACTTAACATTGCAGTTTCCTATTGTTCTGTCTAAAATAATTTAACTGCATGCTAGAAGAGTGAGCCCTTTAGTCAAGTGCTTATGACTTATCCCGGTAACTTATTTACTTTACCTTTTTACTTGAATTTGTGAAACGATTCAGTGACTACTTAGCATTTTCTTAAATTTCTTCTGAGAGAAATAGGGAACCCAAGTCATTTAATTTACTTGCTTGTTAGTACCTTGTCAGAGACTTTAATAGTATGGAAAGAAATTTTGGATAATTTTTTTAAACGAATTTTCCATATTTGTGTTGATCACTTTAGAAATTTTCTTTCATTTAAAGTTTCCTCTCCCCTTGCAAACCCTACTTTACTATATATGACATAGAAAAGGGTGCAGGAATTTCTGTCCTTTTCTGTGTGGTATTTCTTACCTGCCTGGCCAGCTTACAAGACAGATTGAATTTAGCTCAACCTTGGAATGTGTGTTTCACTATGGTGGGTTTTGGCAAGTCACTTGTGGTTTACAGGGACCCTATGATGTGGGCTGGGAAGTTTGGTCTTTTCTTTGGTTTGAAATAGGTTTTTTAAAAAAGGTGTTAGACAATTTCAGGTTCGAGACCTCGTTAATTGGTTTAACGTCCCATCTGGCCTAGTCACTCTGGTTCCAATTTGACAGAATTGAAACAGATGCTATTTAAATCTCCATTTCTTTATTTTATTTTATTTGTTTGTAGGCGTGCATGTGTCTGATGATCTTGTAGTCTTGTTCTTTCCGTATCTTTGACTTTTCTGCAATTTCTGGTCTGATTTCTCTATTTTTCAGTCTTTTTCTTCTTGTCCTGTGTCTTTTCTTTTTAACTTTTTTTTCACTTGAGTGAAAGAGTTTACTGAGTCTTATTGTTTATGTCTACCCTGATTTATCATAATATTCAGACACTGGTCATGAGAGAACTTGCTTTGGTGTACTTCATGATTTCTATACAGTAGAACTAAATCCATGAGGAAAATATTTGTTTACTTGTTAATTATCTTCCCATTGCAACGCAAGCTCCAAGGGCAGGGGTTCTGTTTTGTTTATAGCCGTATCCCCAGAGCCTGGAAGTGTGCTGAGTGTCTAACAGCTGTTTAAAAAGATGAATAGAAATGCTTTAGTTTTCTGAGAGTTTCCCAAATTAGACATTATTTAGGGAGAGTCTTGAAGCTCCTTTGGTCTACAGAACACCCCTGAACCTTGGCTGGTATGTGAACCATCTAATGAAGAAGAAAGTACTTTTGAAAGATTCTGTTTGTAATACTGTTAGATTTTTTTTCACAGATGGAGCATCCCTAATCCAAAAATCCAAAATCTGAAAGGCTCTAAAATTCAAAACCTTATAAGCACCAGTATGATGCTCCAAGAAAATACTCACTGGAGCATTTCAAATTTTGGGTTTTCCGATTAGGGATGCAAAAAAAATTTTGAAGTCTGAAACACTTCCATTTCCAGGCATTTCGGATAAGGGATCCTCAGACTGTATTCTCTTTCGTTTCTACTGCTTGTTGCCCCTAGACTCAGTTGTACTACTTTATCATAATGATGCTTGTTGCTTTAATTAATAGAAATCTCAACTGAAACTCGCTCATCAGTAAGGGTGTGGATTATGTTGCATAACAGGAAGTGCAGGAAGGCTTCCGAGTGGGCTCATTGAACTCAGTGTTGTCATAAGAGACCTAGGTTGGGTCTTTTTATGTTTTTTTTTCCTCTTGCCTTCTTGGCTTCATCCTTCACGCTGTTGTTTTCTGTGGCTGTGAGGACAGGGGCAGCAATTGGATCCATATTTTCCTTGTTAATACGTAAAGGGAAAGAGACTGGCCTTTCTTTTCTTGAAGACCTGAACAAGAATTTCTTTATGTTTTATTGGGCCAAATTGGTGTCAGATTACTCTCTCCCGAATATTGCAAAGGCAATGGAGTTACAGTGATTAGCTTGGAATAACCATCCAGAGTGAAATGGATGTTGGAATCAACTACAACACTTACAAAAAATCCCGTATGAATTAACCTTTATAAACAAATTTCTAAAGACTGTTGATTTCCTGAGCTTCAGGTTAAAACTTCCCAGAGTAATTAGGTTCATAACCAAGAGGATGCAGGGTGAAGTCAACATTATGATAATTACTTCATTAGGGAAATCATCGCATTTAAATAAAAAATGTAACAAGTTCCGTCTTCCCAAATTTAGTAAATATTACATGCAACATTATTTGTAGAAAGTAGATATAGTTGTATGTCGCATGATGTTTTGACCGTTGAGAGCCACATAAACATCTAGGTACGTTTAGAAACACAAATACTTGGCTTTGTGTTATAGTCGCCTATAGTCTTTTGTGCAGTAACATGTGCTATAGATGTGTAGCCTAGAAGCAGTAGGCGACACCGTATAGTCTAGGTGTGCAGTAGGCTGTACCATCTAGATTTGTGTACGTATGATGTTCACACAGTGATGAAATTGCCTAATGACACATTTCTTACAATGTATCCCTATGATTAAGTGATGCATGACTGTATGAAAAATCAGTTAGAACTGACTTCCCTTTAAGTGTGTTTAAACTGATAACAATTGATACATTTGAATTATTTAAATAAAGTGAAATCTGTTGACTAGAAAAGTGGAAAAGATAACTAGGACGTAGTGAAGCTTACTTTAAAAAATATAGAGTCAATATATAAGGTAATGTGCATCTGTTACCTTAACTTACTAAAAGGTTTTTGATTTACTTGAACATGCAGTAATGGATTATTTTTGTTTGGCCAAGTATTTTCAGTAAATATTTAATAGGCATTTTGGAAGCATTATGATAATATGGAGAAAGTACTGAATTAGGAATCAGAATCCAAATTTCTGGTTCTGGTCCTAACTGTCTACATGATTTCTAGTAAAATGTTCAACCTCTGTGAGCCCTCATTTCTTTGTAAAATATTTCCTTCTTAATTTTCTAAAAATGTCTGTTTCTCTTCATTGATTGTAACCACTGCTTTCCTGGGACCTGAGTGACATACGTCTTTCTCTAAAGGTGTGGCTTTCAGTAGAATTAAGATTATATGTAATTAAGTTTATTTGAGCAAGGAGGAACAGGTAAAAAGCAAATAAAAGTTGAGATAGATATCTGTTCTGCCCTCTGTGTATACAGTGATTGTAGAAAAGAGTACTTCTGTTTTGAAATATGCACGTGAATTCATTAGAAAGGAAGTCTTTTGTAGGTATAAACACATTACATTTTCCCAATACTTCGAGTACCTCATTAGCCAAATATGATCTTCTAATGATGTCTGGCATTTGGAATAGTGTTAGAATACTATGTGTGTAAATAAAAGGCAGAAGCATAGATTCCCCGATCACCTGTAGTATAGTAAAAAGAGTTTCGGACTTAGAGTCAGAAGACTGAGTTGGAATCCTGGCTCAGCTAGTTTAGAGAGAACCTTGGTAGCATGTTGCAATGATAATATGGACGCAGGAGTCAAACAGAGGCAGGAGTGAATTTGATTTCACCACTGACATTAATACATTTTGACGAAAGGAAGCTGTTTCAGTTTGGAAACCTTTGTATGTAGCAGAAAACAACCAACAGTAGCATGAATCATAAGTGTGTTATCTCATATAACAGGAAGTCTGGAGATTGGTATTTCTATGTTAATTCCATGGCTTAATGATATCTTCTGCAACACAGGAGCATTTAACCTTTTGGTTCTTCCGTTCTTAGTTTGCTCGTGGTATCTTTGTTTGAGTGGTGATATCGCTATAGTAGCAATAGTTTAAGATATTATATGCAATCATGATGACAGCCAGTAAAGAGACGAATTCCTCCCATATATCTCTTTGTAGCAGGTAGAAAACCATTTACAAAAGCTGTAGTGCACACCACTGATTCAAATTGTGTCTCAAACTCAGACTTAAAAGCCATTCACCAGCAAGGATAATGAAGATGTCATGACTGATTTAGACTTTTTTTTTAACATCACCTTTGGATTTTGGGGTGGGGAGGCTCTTTGGTGAGCACAGTTCCTCACAGAATAAACAACAAACAAAATTGGATCTCTGCCACGAAGCAAATGGGGTGTGTAGGGAGAAGAACTGAGTTGGTAAACAGTAGTGATAAGCTCTTCGTCTTGCATAAAGGCTAGTAGCAGATGCATGTAAACCAAGACAGAGTGGTAACAGAATACCATAGTCTGTGCTCAGGGAAGTATATAGGGTGCCACAGGAGAAGATATGAGAAAACCTGAATCCAAAGTTGCAAGGGGAAAGTCTTTTTTAGAGGAAATGACGTCTTAGTTATCACCTAAGGAATAAGTGGAAATCAGTTTGGAATTAGTCATGGAGCAGCACACCCTTCTGTATTTATAAGAGCACAAGACTTAGCCATGCTGGTGTTTCAGGACGATTTTAAGAAAAGTTTTAGGACAAATGTTGGCTTCAATACCTAATCAGTGTCCTTGGTGTGTTAGAAAAAAAAGAAGTGAAATGAAAAGAAAATAAAGTTTAAAAAAATACCTAATCAGAGTTAAGCACCATTATCTATATGTGTAACAATTAATGTTCAAAATGATTGTTTTTCCAAGAAAAAGTTATACAACTTTAAAAATGCTGTATATTTACAATATGAAACATTCTCTTTTAATCATTGTAAGATTCTAAGATTCAAAGGACCTGTGATCATGTAGTTCTGACTTCTGTACAAAGCAGTCGTAACTTAACTTGATGCCTGTAATGAGGCGTGTTTATTAGAACAAAAGCCAGGATGATTTTAATTATATCAAGAAGCACATGTAAAAGACTTTACCTTCTGACATTAATGCAAAGCATATACCTGGAATTGATATTCTGCTATGTTATATCTTTACTTGCATCCTTTAAAGCTGTTTCTTAAGTTTTGATTTAATTAATTAAGTTAGAAAAGAGCTTACACTAACAAGGGTTTTCTTTTCCTTCTAATGATTCAGAAGTGAGTTTGCATTTTTTGGCTCTCCACTGCCATTTTTATGTGTTTTGTTTCTCTTTAAGTAATACTTGTATCTTAATTCTTTAAAAATGATACCACATCCTAAGAAGAATATATGATGTGAATCATTTTTGGTTCCTAATGCTTACTCTCCACTCTCCAAAGACGTAGACATCGTATTAGGAGACTGATACTCTTTTTTTTATATTACTTGGATAATTCATTGCCCAGTATATTCATGGAGAATAATTGCAAGGCAAACCAACAGATATTTCAGGTAACCCAGATAAAGGGTATGGTAAGCACATTTACAAAGAAGTACTTGATGAACTAGGATTCATACACTGTACAATGAAAATTAAGATTTTTATCATTGATTTTGACTTTTTGAAACTTTTCTTTTTTCCTGTTAAAAAAACAAAATCTAAGCTCAAGAAATATAATTGCAATTGAAATAGAAAAGTCAGGCATATTCTTTATTTATAGAACTTTTAAAATACCTTATCACAAACTATTACCAGATGAATGTGTATGAAAAATAGAGCCACCCACTTGTTTTGGTTTGTGTAAAAATCAAATGTGAGACATACACTTTATCCACTCTATTAGTAGGCTACTTAAAAATGTATCGGTGATGCTAACTTTGATCATATTTGGACTTTACAAACCATTTTATCTTTTAAAAAAAAGAAAACATAATGCAAGCAAAATGATTTCATATGATACCTTTTAAAAATTAAAAATGCTTTTGTCAAGATAAATTTCCACTTAAGAAATAAAGAAAAAGCAGGATATGTTGACCAGGATAAAGATGTTCTTTTCCTCATAATAACATGAAGGGCAAATCACCACCAGCTTATGGGGAAGAAGTAAACATAAACAGTATTACGATACAAAAATTTCTCATAATGTTCAGTTGATCTGGAAGAGAATAGCATAAGTCTATTAACTATGCTAGTTTTTTATTTTTAATATTAAAATAATTTTTATTTAAAAATTTTGCATCTTAAATATTTGTCATAATCAGTGATGTCCCAAATTCAGTGCTTTTGTTAATATTAATGATATTATTGTCTGTTTTTTTTTTGTTTTTTTTGAGAGACAGTCTCACTCTGTCACCCAAACTGGAATGCAGTGGTACAATCATAATTCACTGCAGCCTTGATTTTCCAGGCCCAAGTGATCCTCCAATTTCAGCCCCCACAAGTATCTGAGACTACAGGTGTGTATCACCACGCCTGGCTAAATTTGTTATTATTTGTAGAGATTGGGTCTTCCAGTGTTGTCCAGGCTGTATTATTGTCTGTTCTTGTTCGCTAGCTTGAGCCACTCACCTGATACGGGTGACATTTTTTCTTTATTCACTGAAATGAAAGTTGGCAGACTTTTGCTGCTTCTTTATTACTCAATGTTAACTAATGTTTTCCAATCTAGAGTTTTGACTTAACTAATGTCTTAAACTGGTACATTAAAATAAAACACTTGGCATACATATGAGTTTCTAGAGTATACACTCTGCATCTGAAGAATTAGAGTTACTTTTGAGTGTGAGGAGATCACTTTGCATCATGTTATGAATTTGTTAAACTGTTTTTATTTTGTGACCTAGCAGCCTTTTTTTCTTTTGTGATGAGACACATATATAGTAAAAATATTATTATAGTGGAACAAATTAACATGTTAACATCATCCTCTTACAGTTACCCGTTTTTTCCCTGCCTGTGGCGAGAGCAGTTATAATCTACTCATTTAGCAAACATTCTGAACATAATACACTATTATTAACTATAGTCCTTATGTTCTGCGTTGCTGTTTCACCTTGTTCGTCCTGCTGTGTTTGCTGCTTTGTATCCTTTGACCTACATCTCCCTGTTTTCTCCCCTTTCTGCCAAAATCACTGTTTTATCCTTTATCTCTATATATTATATTTAGCCCCCCCCCACTTTTATTTTTTTTAAAGATTTCATACTTAAGTGAGATTATGCAATATTTTTCTTTCTGTGGCTGGCTTACTTTACTTAGCCTAGTATTCTTCAGGGCCATCCATGGCAGGATCTTCTCTTTTTTAAAGACTGAATAATATTCTGTTGTATAGATTCACCACATTTACTATATCCGTTTGTCTGTCCATAGACACTTAAGCTGCTTCCATCTGTTGGCGATTGTCAATAGTGCTGCAGTGAACATGGAAGTGCAGAGATCTTTATGAAGTGGTGACTTCATCTTTTTTGGGTATATGCCCAGAAGGTAGATTGCTGGGTCATATGGTAGTTAGATTTTTAATTTCAGTGGGAACCTCCTTACTCTTTTCCTTAATGGCTGGACCAATCTGTATTCCTTCCAACAGTGTACAAGGTTCTCTTTTCACTACACCTTCGTCAGTGCTTGTTATCTTTTGTCTTTTTGGTAGTAGCTATGTAGGATATTCTGTAAGTATATTTAAAATATTCTCAGTATTTTTTTTTTCCCTAGTCGGTATTTCCTGACTTTTTCCCTCTAGGTTGCGTGTATTGCTTTAGTAGTAAACAAAAGCACTAACGGAAGCTTTATATTGAAAAAATTGGATCTGTTATAGAATTTACCATTTTGTTGTGGCTTTATTTTCTGATAGGGATTTATTTTACTATTTCACTCATAATTTTAGTTTTTCTAAACTTAGGTAAGAAGACGAATGAGAAGGTGAGAGACAGCTAGTGCATACTCATGCGAAATGACATTTGAAGGGAAAAGGACTGGATAGAATTTCAGGCATTTGCTAAAGAGTTACTTGGCACTTGCAGTGAGCTGAGTGCTGTTCTGGTTTTCTGCATACTGTGATGAATAAGAGAGTTTCTCCACCTTACGGGGAGTAGGGAGATAGGAAATAACTAAATATTTAAAAAATAAAAACAGAATTTCAGGTTTTGTAGGCTTGATGATAAGCATGCAGGCACAGAGTAAAAGGGGGTGATGAGGTCAAGTAGGGCCTATTGTATATAATATGGTCAAGGAAAGCCTTTTGAAAGAGGTAATACTTGAACAGATACTTGAATGCTGTGACAGAGCAAAGGTTTGTGAAGATCTGGGGAGTGAGATTTTTCAAAATTTTCATGCTGATGGACAGAAAGTACAGCAGGAGATGAAGCGGCTTGGATCAGTGCGGTGCCAATGGAGATGAGAAGAAGGGCTTGGATTTTAATTCTGTTTTGAAGATAGCTTTTGGAGGTAGATTGTGCAAATGAAAAAAAAAAGCAATCAGGGTAACTGCTTGTTTCCTTTTGGTTTGATTGGGTCTGGGTTGAATATTGGAAATATGTTGGTACCATTTATCTGAGATGAGAAATAACAGAAGAGGAGGTTTTTGTTGTTTTTGTGTGTGGTGGGGGGATGGGTGTGAGAATGAGAAATCAAGAAGAGTTTGTTTGGTTCATACTTGATTTGAGGCGTTTGCTAGATACCTGAGTTACTATGTTATATGTGTGAGGCTGGAGTTTGGCATGTAGATTTGGGAATCATTGTACTATAAATGGTATATAAAACCATGGGACTGCAGAAGACCCTCTGGGGGAATACTGCAGGCAGAGAAGAGAGAACCAAGGATTAAGCTTGTGCTCAGGAGGCTGAGAAGCACTGATCAGGAGAGGTGGAAGAAGTCAGGGGAGTGTTTTAGTGAAGAATGTTTCCAGAAGGAGGGAGATCAGCTGTGTAAGTGCTGCTGAGAAATTGAGTTAGATGAAGACTGAAGATTGACCTATTGGATTTGTCAGTAGGGAACTGGTGGTTGTTGTCGATGAGCAGTTTCAGTGACGAAGTGGAGACACGAGACTGATTTGAGTGGGTTTTAAACGGAATGAGAGGCAAGGAAATGAGGTGAAGTACAGATTGCATTTTAGGGGAGGTTTGCTATAAAGGGAAGCAGAAATGGAGCTAGAGCTGGGCAGGGGTTGGGAAGATGTAGAATCAAGGGAGAGTTATTTTGTGTTTTTAATAGAAAATATGTGCATATGTGTATGCTATTGAGTCTGATCCATTACAGAGGAAAAAAAGCTTTGCAGAAGAGAAAACACAATTTACAGGAACAAAGCGTGCCAGAAGGGCTAGGATCTAGCAGACAAGCAGGCTTGATTGTGAGTGATGACAGCTGATGTGTTGTAACAGGTGGGAGAACCAGTCTGCTGATACAGAACAGGTAGTCTGATAGATATAATGGTGTAAGGAAACAGCAGTTCCTTCTTCTTGTTTCAATTTTCTCAGTGAACTCAGAAGCCAGGTAATTTGCAGAGACCCTTAATGGGGGAGGCCTTGTTAGAGCAATATAAAATATTTTATTTAAAAAATATTTTAGAAATGCATTCTTCACTTAGCTATTGCTCTTTGTTATTGCAGTTAGCAGTATATGTTTAAATATGTTTTATTTAAACAGGGGAGAGTTGAGTTTCCCTGGGCCACATGTGGGATAAATCAGGAACCCTCACCACCTTTTTTGTACATGGGGAATTTGAAGTCTAGAAACGTCGTGTTTTTTGCCTTCTCCCTCTTCTAGTTGTCTAATTTTTCTTCAGGCACAGTGGAGAAGGAGAAAGTGTGGTTTCATTTAGTTCAGCATTTAGTTCCGCATGCTCATGCAGCTGTTCTGCAGCCTCCAGGTCTTGAGAGTTGTTGAGCATAATCCCTTGCACAGTGAAATTTCCCAGGCTTGGGAAATCCTAGCGGCCTACCACTCTAACACAGGTGACTGAGTCGAGATGTTCTTCTTGTTCAGGTTTTAAAGTGAAGTCTCACCCTTCAGCAGGTAGAGAGCTCCTATATACATCATTCTGTTTTCTTTGAGGACTGCAGAGTACCCTTTTCAGCTGTAAGTAGTAGAGACCAACATTAATTCATCGCTCAGTCTTGTATTCCATTCTCAGTTTATTTCCCTGAACCACATTCTCCTCATTTGTGGAGTAATAATTCCCCACTCCTGGGTTCTTCATCAGGCATGTGATGCATGTGAAAATTATTCTGGAAAAGCCTAAACAGTACAAAAGGAGAAATCCTATTGTTATGGTGAAAATTTTGTTATTCTCTTGAAGACACTGACCCTTCCCTAGGACAACCCCTTAATCTCTTGTTTTTCATCTGACAGAGACAGAGATTTCTTGTTTTATTTCTTCTATTAGAGGCTTAGTGTAGTGACTGAGATTGTAGGGGTCTGGAATATGGGCCCCAACGCGGGGTGAAAGAAAAGAAGCTGAACATACTGCCTGTTCTCAAATAGTTTATTATTCTTTCAACTTTTAAAAACCACGAGCTTCCCTCTTACCACGTTTTTACAAATGGATATATGAAAGCTGATAGAAAAGGTCTGAACTTAGGACGATAAAGTGAACTTTGTTCTTATGTTTTTATTTGCTAATTTTCAAATCTGCTAGAGATTAGCGTCTTCCATTAGCGAGGTGGAAAAATTGAATGCAGGTTGCAGCTTTTGGGAGAGTGTTCAAAAATTTTTTTTACTTTTTATAATTAAAAAAACCTCTTGCTATTTGGAGAAGAAAAATGTCTCATGACATCGTCTACTTCTGTGGTATTTCTTTGTAATCCTACCTCTAGGGGCAAATATTCCCATCACAATACCAGATTTTTAGCCCTGGAAGAAACCTTAGGGTTCATCTTTTTAAACCATTTTTATTTAATATGTGAGAGAATGAAGACTCAGAGAAGGAGATTTGTCTGTCAGTTCGTGGCAGAGTCAGGATTGAAGTTGAGGCCTCTGGCCGGTGTGTAGGTCTTTCCTTCTTGAACCATCCTGCCTTTTAAAGTTTACAGTTGTGTTCTGAGAAAGAGAACAGTGAGGTTACCCAGACTCAGTAGAAGGGGAGGACAGGCAGATGTGTTCTGTGTACCTTTGTGCATTTAATTTGCCCTCAGTCTTCTCAGTGGTTTTAACTAATTACCACAAAATAGAGAAAACAAACAGGTTCTTTGAGTTGTGCTCTCTTCGAAAGGCCTTTAATAATAATTCTGAATCACTTGGTCTTTTTAGTGTCATCCTAGTTACTTCTGATAAGGATGGTCAAAGGACCAAATACAGTTTTGTTTCTACTAATACAAACATACGTAGGAATTCTTCCAGCTAACTGTGACATCATATTTATGTGCCCTGGGTTAAAACCACTTTCATGTGGGTTCTGAGATACATAGGAAGGTGGAAAAGACCTTTAGAGACAGCGACCACGGTTTTATTTCTCCTTTTTGAGGACTGGGAAAACTCAGGTTATTTAATTTTAGAGTATTTTTAATTAAAATATTTTATGTTTAGCCTCTATTGTAAAAGACAATAAAAAAATTTTAAACCACTCAAAATGTATAGTTTAGCAAATTAAGTCAGACACCCTGTGGCTCTTAGCACCCAGCTCAAGAAATGAAACATTGCCAGCCACTCTGGAAACCCTTTTATATTCCCCGTGAAAATCACAGATCTCTCTCTACCTCAACAAGTAACCACTCTCCTGACTTCATAATACCCCCTTCATGTCTCCTTATGGCTTTTCCCCTGCTTGTCCTTAGATAATAAAGTTAAATCTTGCTCATTCAAAAAGCCTGGTACGTATTGTAAATCTTTCTTAATCTCCAGGCTTCCCTCCCTTTCTTTCTGTTTCTTGTAATTTACCTGTTGAAGAACCTGGGCCTTTTGACTTGTGGCCTTTCCGTAGTCTGGATTTTGGCGATTGCATATTCAAAGACGACCAGATCGTGGTTGTCTGAGATTGGCTTCCTTATGGAGTAGGGAGGTTATTGGTCTTCTCAGTGTGGTTTTGGGCCCTGTGGTGGCTTTAAGTTACTGGGTGACATGGCTCTGCTTTCCTGGTTGCCAGTCTAATGCTTACAGGCCCATATATAGGCATTTTTTGTTTGTCTACCTTTTCCTTTAAAAAAATTTGTACAAATTTGTGGGGTACATGTGAAATTTCGTTACACGTATGTAATGCATAGTAGACAAGTGAGAGTGCTTAGGGTGTTCATCACCCACGTACGGCACGTTTGTTTACTGTCGTTACCCTACTCTGCTATCAAATATTGAATTTATTTTTTTCTGACTCTATGTTCATACCCTTTAAACCACTTCTCTTCATCGTTCCTCCTCCCCAGTCACCCTTCCCAGTCTGTTATCTATCTTTTTTTACTCTCTACTTTTTTTTTTTTTTTTTTTTTTTGAGACAGAGTCTCACACTGTAGCGCAGGCTGGAGTGTAATGGCGCAATCTCGGCTCACTGCAACCTCCACCTCCTGGGTTCAAGAGATTCTCCTGCCTCAGCCTCCCAAGTAGCTGGGATTACAGGCACCTGCCACTGCACCTGGCCAATTTTTGTATTTTTAGTAGAGACCGGTTTTGCCATGTTGGCCAGGCTGGTCTCAAATTCCTGACCTCAAGTTATCTGCTCGCCTCTGCCTCCCAAAGTGCTAGGATGACAGGCGTGGGTCACTGTACCTGGCCTGTATTCTCTACTTCTGTGTGACCAACTTTTTTAGCTCCCACATATCAGTGAGAACATGTGATATTTGTCTTTTCATGCGTGACTTGTTTCACTGAAGATAATGAACTGACCTCCAGTTTCATCTGTACTGCTGCAAGTGACATTATTTCATTCTTTTTATGGTCAAATAGTATTTCGTTAGGTATATACACCACACACATCTCTGCTGTTGTAATTAGTGCTACAACAAGTATGTAAATGCAGGCATCCCTTTACTGTATTGATTTCTTGTCCTTTGGGTAGATACCCAGTAGTGGGATTGCTGGATCAAATGGTAATCTTACAGTTTTTGAGCAATCTCCATGCTGTTTTTTATAGTGTCTGTACTAGTTTACATTCTCACCAACAATGAATAAGGGTTCCTTTTTCTCTGCATCCTCACCAACTTCTCTTTTATTTGTTTGTTCGAGACGGAGTCTCACTCTGTCACCCAAGCTGGAGAGCAGTGGTGGTATGGCTCAATGCAACCTCTGCCTCCTGGGTTCCAGCAATTCTCCTGCCTCAGCCTCCCGAGTAGCTGGGGCTACAGGCGCACACCACCACGCCTGGCTAATTTTTGTATTTTTAGTAGATACTGGGTTTCATTATTTTGGCCAGGCTAGTCTCAAACACCTGACCTCATGATCCACCTGCCTTGGCCTCCCAAAGTGCTGGGATGGCAGGCATGAGCCACTGTGCCCAGCCAAATTCTGTTATTTTACATGGAACTACTTTTATATTGAGAGCCATGCTGTGGCCTCATCTTACTTGCAGGTTACTCTGGAAGCCAACTGCTATGAGGGCAGGGAGCTCAAATGATCATTTGTTTGTCTTTAATTATGAAGGCCAACTTTCTCAGTCCCTTTGGAACCAAATTTCAGGGAGCGGGGAGAGGCTCAACTCCCCCAAGAGGATGTTCTTCCAGGCTCTTGGTCTCTACCCTCCCAAGAATGGGAGGGAGGACCCCACCAGGTGTGGTGCACTCATAAAGTAAATATCGAACCCCAAAGAGTTTTGCAGAAAATGATTTATTTAGGCAGAGAAAGAGAAAAGGAGAGAGAAAAAGATGGAGAGAGAGAAGCTTCCACGAGATTGTGGAAGGGAATCCAGACATGGAGTCCAAAGAGGTGTAGAAGAAGGGCACTTTTAACCTGGGAGGAATTCCTTCCCCCTTTAAGGTTTCCAGGCCTATGAAAGGAGTTACTTTAAACTTCCACTGGAGTGATTGATCTTGATTCTTTCCCTCGCACGAAAATTTAAACAAAAGACCTCTAATCCCTGGACGGAGAGGTTGGGGAGGCATGGCATTGGGAAGTTCTTGCTCTTGAAATTACGCCCCCTTGTGGACCCAGGAAGAGAATACATTCCATCACTTTTTTCTTTGCTTTATGACTTTTCTTTGGAAATGTCACATTTTCTTAAATTTTATACAAATTACCTCATGATTTGTTTATGGCCTTTTTTTTTTCCTTTTCTTTTTTGTACTATGCTTTGCAGAGCAGGGCTGCCTCATAGGCAGTGTGCTCAGAGGGGCCTCATGGTCCTTTTCATAGTTTCCATTAATACCATGTATTTATTGTCATGTGTATGTATATTTTTGTCTCGTCAGTGGAATTTTGTTACGACACAGGAGTATCGGCTTGTGTTCACTTGGTCACCTTCTCACTAGGATAAAACTACATAATTCGACTTTACCTTTTAGAAGGATTTAGAAGATAGTAAATTCACACATACTATTTTTTGTATTTTAAATAAGGCTGTGGTTGCAAGAGCTACTGTGGTTTCAGTTATAACTTGCTCTTCCACAGCAATTTACCCTAGTAATTATGGGTATAATTCTCTTCTCTCTTTCAGATCCCACTCATTTTGTTTCTAGCTTCAAATGAAGAATTAAAAAAAATTATTTATGTGACTGTAACAGTTTAATATTCTTCATGTGTAAAAATACAGATAATATGTAATACCCTGATTATGAGTTCTGAGATTAAAATGAGGTAGCATTAGCCTCATAGGGCGCTGGATTTCTCTCTCACATGTTTGCATACCTGTTTGTATATATGTACATGAATATTCACATCTGTGCCTTAGTAAAATATAAAGTTACTTAAAGGAAATTAATTTATTTCAGTAGGATTCAAAGAAAAATCTTCAGAGAGAAATGGAGCTTTTAAATTAACCATGGATGTCACCTACCTCTGATAATTTAAAAAAGAAAAAGCCCAAGAATGACATACTTTGTTTGTACTGATAAAGCCAAACGGATAATTAATGGGATTATATAATTAAACAAACCAAATCTATTTTCTTCCTCCTTAGCGTATATGTAATTTTTGACTTCAAGTGTTTTATACCTGCTACATAGTGATTGCTCAATAACTGTTAGTTCGTTAGATAAAAATTTCCTACTTGCTGCATTTCTGTGTATCATTTTTCATGTGTATGTTTTTTTGTAAGTTTTATTTTTTAGCCTTTTTACTGTTGTAACTGTCCCTCAGGGACAGTCACACACAAGCTAGAAAAAGGTACTCTGAACATGTGCATCTCCAACGCGACCATGGCTCAGCCCTGTGTCTCTTTCTGTATGATTCTGCCGAGCTTTGGTTTCTTCTACATAATGGACAATGGCAAAAATGAGGAAAGTCTGGTTTTAGTTGTATTATTTTGGTATTCTTTGGTTTGTTTAAATCATATTGCTAAATGATGAGTGTAAGTCTCTTGGTTATTTCAGTTAATAATTGGAATTGATTATCATTGGGTTGATTGGAACTGATTATTGATTGATCATTGATTATTGATTTTTTTTTTTTTTTAGCTGACATTACAAACAGTAGAAACTTGACAGGCCTGCCTACCCCCTGCGGTGGGTTCTGTATTGACCATTTATGTTGATATTAGGGACATTTTCACATAGAAGAGTAGGCAGTATTGGTTTCACAAAATTGCTGTGCTCTCTGGGACTAGAAGTGGGCAGTGGCTCCAGGGTGTGTTTGTTTCCAGCTATGGTGGTTAGTGCTGTAAAAAATAAAAATGTTTGCCTCTGAATAAAAAAAAATAGGTCACCGTGTGGCTGCGCTCAGGTGGAGGCCGCAATCCGTTTTTCCTTCCTCTACACTGCGGCCTTTTACTCCGTTTTTCCTTCCTCTACACTGCGGCTCCCTAGACTGCACCTGCGCAGAGAACTCAGTGCTGAGGTTGCCCCAGGAAAAATGTTGGAGAATTCACCATGACCAATGCCGGAAAGAACAATTTATGGCTTTTTGTTTTCAAGCTCCCAGTTTGGCTGCATACTTATCTCATGTGGGCCTTTATTTCTGAATCTTGGTTAAACTCCGTAGGTTTGACCTATAAGCCTGAAAAATACTGGGCAGTTGCTGGCCGAGCACAGTGGCTCACGCCTGTAATCCTAGCACTTTAGGAGGCAAGGCGGGCGGTTTGCTTGAGATCAGGAGTTTGAGACCAGCCTGGGCTACATAGTGAGACTTCTGTCTGTACCAAAACAAAGAAACAAACCAAAAACCCAAAATTAGCAGGGTGTGGTGGCTCATTCCTGTAGTTCCAGCTCCTCAGGAGGCTAGGGCACGAAAATCGCTTGAGCTCATGAGGTTGAGCCTGCAATGAGCAGAGATCTTACCACTGTATGATCCTGCCTGGGCGGCAGGAGTGAGACTCCGTCTCTAAATAAGTAAATATTAGGCAGCTGCATTAGCTGTTTACCTGCTTATTACTATAGTAATCAGTTATATTCTCTTGTTTGGAATTAACATGATGAGCACCTCCCCCACTAAATTTTATTCATAGAGTCACAGATAACTATGCTAAAAATAAACAACAGAAGAAATACCAAGAAGAAGCCATTCTAGCATTAGGAGCTATTCCTGTTAGTCAAGTAAACCAAATGTCCTTTCTTGCAGCCAAAGAACTTTACACCAAAAACCGAATTGTATGTGGACATACTAACATCAAGCATTTATAAGTTTTTGAATGCGTAAGTTTTCAGCATGATTAATTTTTCCATCTCTCTTATTAATACCCAGTATTGAGATGTGAACAAATGAAAGTTGATCTTCTCTTAGATTATGTTCAGTTAATATTGTACATGTTCTCAAATACTAGTTGCTAATGGACAGAATAAATAAAATACTACATTACCATATAGTAGACGTCAAAAAAAAAAATTCCACTATATTACATAGCTTTGTGATGAATGCCCTTCTGATCTCAGGTCAGATTAGTTATACCCAACAGCTGTATTACTTTTCTGAGGATATTATGAAACAGTAGTTAGGCTTTTTTTTCTCTCCCTCTTTTTGCAAAGCAACATGGAAGGAGCAAAAAGACAGTTGAAGGGTAAATGATGCTTTCTCAACACAGAGCAAATAATTTTTAGGAATATGATACTAATTCTTATAGGCTGTTTCTTTTACTTGTGAAAATGACAATAATTTGTTTATCGTAAATTTCAAACATAAAGTAATGTTGATGCCAATCAAATGCATTTCCCTTGACTGAATCCAGTGATGAAATGCATCACTTATATTTCAGATGATTAAAAAATTCCCTTTTACTAGTGATCTTATTAAATCTTGAGACAAAAGCATGGCTATTAATCACAATTTTATTTAATGAATGATTCTAATGTTATTTTCTGGCATTGGCTTTTTTTTGGTTTATTAAATTGCAAAAGATTTCTTGCAAATGCACTCTGAGTTCTGTAAAGTTAATCATATCTAGGCTTTGCCTTCATAGAGATTATAGTCTAATAGGGGAGAGATATTTATAGAAAGAACTAATGGACTACAGATAATGTGGAAGGTTTTAAATCATTTGCTGTAAAAACAACAGAGATAATTTGGGACCAGAATATGTTCTGAAATAGTTCAAGAAGAGTATGTTAAAAATGAGTTTTTCCACCCCCTAAATATAACCTCAAGATTTTATCGTCTTCATAATAAAACCAAAGACGACACTTAGAGCTAGTTAATTTGGCTCTTTCTCGTCTTTTCTCCTCCCGATTTAAAGTGCTTGCATCCCTTACCAGCCAGCATTCTCTTAGATTTGCAATCGGGCTTCAAGGAGCACAGTCTTCTTTTTAGCTGTATCCTTTTCCCAGAATTTCAGAAAATGGGTTTAATATGCCTACCATAGCCACTCTGCTCCCTGTCATAACACTGCTTACCCTGGACATACATAGAATCCTTGTAATAGAGGCAGGAGACAGAGAAATCTATGCAGACAGGGGTGGGTCCCTGGTGAAACCTCACCATCAAAAACAAAAGAACGGCCTCAAATCCGTAGCCCAAAGCAAGAACTTCTATTCCTGTTTGTCCGCTCTCTTCTGGTTGCTTCTTTCTGAATAATGCCTTTTTACCAATTGAATGTTGCCTTTTCAAAAACCACCTATGACCTGCCCTGCCCTCATCCTGTGCCTATAAAGACCCTAGACTCAGTTGGTAGAGAAGGAGAAAGAGATGGCCTGACTTTGGGGTAGAGACAGCTTGACTTTGGGGAAGATGACCTGCACTTCCTGTCCCCTCTCCAGCTCCCCTCTCTGCTGAAACCTGTTTTCATTGCTCAATAAACGTCTCCACCTTCCTTATCCTTCAACTCTCCATGTGACCTCTTCTTTTTGAATGCTGGACAAGAGCTTGGGACCCACCAAGTGCAGGTACCTGGAAAGGCTGCCACACTGGGCCTTTGCCCTTTCCAGTGGAGGGCAGCTGCTCCACGTGATGAGGCAAGGGGCCAGCTGAGCTGCTAACACACCACTGTCCATGGACAGTGGAACTAAAGGAGCACTGTAACACTCCCTCTGGGGCGTCAGGGTTGCAGGCACCCTCACCTGGATGCTACCTCAAGGGCCAACTGAGCTGCTAACACACTGCCCTCTGTGGATGGCAGAAACTAAAGGAGCACTGTATCGCCCTTTCTGGGGTTTCAGGGTCGTGGGCACCCTCACCTGGGCACAGCCATGTTCCCCTTGAAGTGACACACGTGGGCTGGCTGTGGGCCCCACACAGAACTTTCTCATGTGTCGGCACCTGGAGCGGCTTGCCGGGTCCCACACTCGCTCGCCCATGTATTCCTTCCGCAAGGGATTGAGTGCTGCAGGCCGAGTAGAGGGGGACCCCAGCCGTTAGTCTGGCGAAGGGGCCGAGAAAAATCCTGTATCACTTGCTCTTCTTGTACTGTGTCATTTTGTAGGGTTGGTGCTTGCCACACTTGTTACAGAAAGTTTGTTGGTTTTTAGGCATGTTCACCATGTTTGCAGGAGTGCTATTGGAACATAAAGAAAAAAGAACTTTTTTAAGTGTCCTAAGATACTGTTGGTCTCTGCCTCTTGCCCCTTTAGTGGAACTTTCTGATTATGAAGAATTAAAATTGCTGCAGCCCAGTCGGGGGTAGCTTTTGAAGGAAGTTCATTTCTTCTTTTGCCTCTGTTCAGTGGGCGGGGAATTTTGTGACTATATACGTTTGCTAAGGAGACACCATTACAGAGTCTTATCTTTCCCAGGCCTCAGGTGCCTCTTGCTTTGCCGCCTTTGTTGTTGTTGTTTTTGAGTCAGGTTCTTACTCTGTCGCTCACGCTGGAGTGCAGTGGTGTGATCTTGGCTCACTGTAAACTCTGCCTACCGGGTTCAAATGATTTTCCCACCTTAGCCTCCCAACTACCTAGGAGTACAGGCAAGAGCCACCACACCTGGCTAGTTTTTTTTGGATTTTTTTGATAGAGATGGTGTTTCACCATGTTGGTCAGGCTAGTGTCGAACTCCTGACCTCAAGTGATCTGCCTGCCTTGGTCTGCCAAAGTGCTGGGATTACAGGATGAGCCACTGCGTCTGGCCACAGTTTTATTATTTTAAATAACAAAGGCCATTTTTGTTACTCCCTCCAAGGCAGTAGCTTTTACATTAATACCTTTGTTTTGAAAAGTGACTTTAATAAAGATGTAAAAAAAACTTTGTAAAATTTTGTTTGATGATAACCTTTTATGAATTTAAAACAGTTTAATTCAGATTATATAGCCAATTCTAAATTTGAGACCTGGCACACTGGCTTACACCTGTAATCCCAGCACTTTGGGAGGCCAAGGTGGTCATATGGCTTGAGCTTAGGAGATCCAGACCAACGTAGGCAGCATGGTGAAACCCCATCTCCACTTTAAAAACAAAAGGCTGAGAGTGGAAGTGGGTGCCTATAGTCCCAGCTACTCCAGACGTTGAGCCTGGGAGGCAGAGGTTGCAGTGAGTCGAGATCATGACTCTGCATTCCAGCCTGTCCGACAGAGTGAGACCCTGCCTCAAATAAATAAATGAATAAACAAACAAATGCATTCATTCATTCATTCATTCATTTGGCTGTGTCTTCCACCTGAAAACAGGTTGGGATCTCATAGTACTGCAGCTCACATAGCATGTAGGTAGATGAAGTCAGAAATAAGCCCAGCTCACATAGCATTTAGGTAGATGGAGCTAGAAATAAGCCCAAGTATGCTTTTTCCTTCAGGACTGCTTAACACTAAGTTAGAAAGCATAAGTGTTTCATAAACCTTATCCCTTTAATTACATTTTTAGTGTGAACCAGAATTGTAAATTTCTTCCTTCCCTACCCCAAAATATAGATGCATGTCCTCATTTAATTTTAGTCATTCTTGGTGAATGTGATAATTAGGGTAAAATGCAATGAAATGTGCAAATTGGATGGAGAATTCAGTAAATGTAACAGCTGATCAGGGCTTCTCTTCTCAGTGTCACTTTATTGAGGTCTTCTAATATACTGATATATTCTTTAATTTCCTCCCCAGCCCCGCCTTTTCTTTTCTCTCTGCCCCTGTTGAAAGATACTAACTTCTACACTGTTGCTGTGAGTAAAGTATCAGGATATTGATCTTAGGGGAGGTAAACTAATTATAGATTTGTTTTTTCATTTTATGAGGATATTCTTCATAATAGGAATGTATAATACATGCCATATACTTGAGGTTACTTTTGTTAATCCCTTTAAGAACAGAGTGCTTTACTTTACCTTGCTTAACAAGAAGGGAAGGGAATAATTGGTTCAGATGCTTCATCCTGTGCAAGGTGAGTTTCGAATGGAGTGAGGCATATATGCAGTGATCTGACTTCCGTAAGTCTTACTCATCTCACTTTCCTTTGGTTCTTAAAGTTACACTGAAGACTAAACTCTAACCTTTTCTCTCTCTTGCTCAACTTACCTAAGAGATCTAGGCAGTCACACCCTACAAACCATAAAAATCTCATTAGATGGGTTTTATTTAACGCTATATGATATGCCTTACTTTAACCTGAGTCCGGTATAATACCACATGACAGATAAGAAAAAATCAAAATAATTTACCCTAAAATATGTGGGTTTTTGTTGGCCATATCTTAAAATGGCCCTCCAAAGCCATATTTTGTGGGGGAAAATTTGCGTCTGAGAGTCTGTCACTTTAAAGGTCTAGATAGGAGACATTTGCCTTTTATTTGTCTCTAAGGGTGGCCACCTATGAGACCTCTTCTACAGAATAACCTTGGTCTCCACAACCCCGTTTCTTAACCCAGTCAGTTCTTTCTATTGATTCCAGGTCTCAATAATAACTCTTCTGACCAGTTGCAATTGGAAAATCTTGGAATCCACCTGTGTGACCCTTCCCCAACCTGCCCTGCAATTATCCTACCTTTCTGCACCAATCCAGTATATACCTCCCACGTACTGACTGATGTCTTATGTTTCCCTAAAACATATGCAATTGAACTGTAACCCACTGACTTTGGACAGATATTCTCAGGATCTCTTGAGACTGTGCCTGGAGCCATGGTAATTGATATTTAGCTTATAATAAACCTCTTTAAATATTTTAGAGTTTGACTCTTTTGTTGACAACACAAAAAATACCACTGAACCTTAAACTTTGTGTTATAGGGAAATGTCATCCCAAAGACCCACAGGATGGCTAAATAGTAGAAAAGGAGAACTTTTATTGGTGATACTGGTTTGTAAGCTGGGAGGAGGAAGTCTCCAGCATGGACTGAAGGGGCTGTCTCTTTGAAGAGGAAGAGGACAGGCTGGGTTTTATGCCTCCCCAGTTCTGTATTACACAGTGGAGTCATACCCATTCAGCAGGTGTGGGGGGAAAAGCTATACATATTTATGAGAGGAGCCGAGTACAGGCACAACGAATAACGTATATGTAACATATACCTCATATTCACTTTGAGGCGGCGGTTTAGCATTAAAATGAGGTGAAATTTCACTATGTGGAAAGATGAACAGTAGCATACAGACTTTGTGCGGCCACTGTAAGCTAGCTAAAGCTGGTTTCTGGTCTCTGGTGGCTTGTCAGAAAAGAATGTTTATAAGGCCAGTCATCTGTCTAATCGGGTGGCCTGGGTTGTAAATCAGTTCTCATAATTTCCCTGATAGCTCCTATTCTTAAGGAGTTAAACAGGAAGGTAGATATTCTTGTAACCATAGGAATTCAGAAAATGCCATGCCAGCCAGGCCCTGAACCCTTGACCCATAGGTAACTGTTTCCTTAACCTTAGGGGTTGTCTTAGTTGATTAAGGGGCATCACTTTTTTTTTTTTTAAGATGGGGTTTCACCATGGTGGCCAGGCTAGTCCTGAACTCCTGACCTCAGGTGGTCCACCCACCTTGGCCTCCCAAAGTGCTAGGATTACAGGCGTGAGCGACTGCGCCCAGCCAAGGGGCATAATTTTGATCTTGCAGGTAAAGGAGGAAAAAAAATCTCCTCCACTACCCTCTTAGGCTCAGTAGTTGGGGACTATGAATCAAAATGATAAAGGACAGATTAACAAGAATAAAAAAATACGTATAATGACATACGGATATACAGGATTCAAAAAATAAATGTGACTTATGGGACACAGTTAGAATTTGGGGCTTATATATCATCATAACAAAGGGAATGAAGTATAGAGAAGAGTCTTGTTAGACAAAGAAGAAAGGCTTTGGGGCTTGAGGGTAAGTTGTGAGAAAAGGACTAAAAAGAGTACAATAAATAAGGGTCATTTGTAAGGTTTTTTAAAATGCAAACTAGAGTCTTTTCAGGTGCCTAGAGTTGCCTTCAGAGTAGTTCTTTTCCTGACACTGCAGAGGGACACACCCTTACAAATGGAACTTTATGTCCTGTTTTTAGTAAGATAGGGGAAGGCCAGGGAGCTTTTTTTCTGTGTCTGATTTTTCTTAAATGCTTTCAGCTCAAAATAGTCCTTGTGCTATACTGGCATATTTTTGTATGGTATATTCTTGTCCCCTACCATGAGAAAATAAGTTTCAAGGTGACTGATAATATTACACTGGGTTTTATAAGGACCGTTAGTCCTGTATTTAGACCTGCAGCGAGTTCTCTCCTGTTTGAACTCAGAACATTAATTTTCTTCTGCTGTATTTCACTTAAAAAAGATACTAATTTTAAGGTATGTTTTATAATGTCTGCAATATAGTGCTGTAGTACTGCATGTATATGATTATATCTAATCATATACATTTACATGTAACTGCATGTATTTGGGGTACATGAGGGCTTTTCTGTTCTTTGCTTTTGTTTTCTCTGGTGAGTGCCTTTATCGAATGTCTAGTGGCCACCAGTCTCTGAGCTTGTTTGTATTTATTAATGTTCAAATAATGCCCTAAAGTTTTATTTATGTGTTCATGTGTATTTCTGTATAACTTGTATATTTCAGTGGAGGGTGGTCTTTCCAACTTCGTGTGTATTCTCTGAAGCAAAAATTCCTCTTGGTATCTGACCGGCATCTAAGCTTATATTGTATGCATAATAGGCACAAAATAAATATCCATTAATGAATTTCAAAAATCATATATAAAAGGAAGTTGTTGATTTTCATCATTTACCCCAGAAATTTTTATAGATTCATTTACATGACAGTTAGAATGGTGATGGTAGATTGAGTAGATAAGTTAGAAATTCAGTAGAGAAGTAATAGGTGACATCTACAAAAGGAAGAGAAGAATCAGTATATATGGCTTACTGAGATTATTTATTATGAGGCCACACAGCTTGATGGATCTTGGTAACCCGTAGCTTAGCGCATTATTATATTGAAGCAAAGAGCAGTGATAGATGATTTCCAGTAATGACTCTGTCTTTATTTTGACCTTGGGCAAGCCATTTAATCTTTCTGATCCTCAGTTTCCTCTTTTACAAGATGAAATGACAGAGCTAGAAGGCTTTTGATGTCTTCTAAAAATTTGAAATTCTATATGTCCTCTGATTATCTGAGGCAGTCGCCTTACAAAGTCACTTAGATTTGCTATATTCCCTATAATAAGAAAAGTAAGCATAACATGGAAACGCTTTTGTTAGAATTATTATTAGTCCTTTTTCTTTCTTTTTTCTTTTTTTTTTGGACCAAAAATGATTTGGGATGTAGCTCAGGTTTTTGATTAAAAGGGCACATTTGGATGAATAGGTGAAAGCTCTATGAAGTAAGGTTTAATAATAACACATGGCATTCAGTGATTAAACAGGCAGTTTTGAAGTAATGTCTCCCTATCCCTGCATCTGATGAAATAAAGCAGAAACCACATGACCACTTGTCAGGGATATTGTAGAAAATACTGACCAGTTGGGTAAAATCCATGCAAACAGGCAACCTTCCTATCCAAGAGAAACTCTCCTAATGTTGGGGAACTCACTGAGGTTATATAAAGCAGTTTAGGCAGGTGATAGGGAGGTACTGTTTATGACATCTGTGTCCTCTTAGATTAGTCTTAACCTTGAGATGATGCCTTCTAAGGAGCTTGTCAGGATGCAGCCTTCCCACAGCTGCTGGGAGACTCTTTCTTTCCTCTTGCTCTGTTTTGGTGTCAGGCAAAGAGTGTTTCTTCTTTGTTTTCTTAGTGTCTTATCCAACAGAGTAGTAATACAAACTACTACTTTGTAGTAAATAACTGCAAAGATAGTTATTTACAATTTGGAGTGTCTTCTTTCAGTTTTTCTATGCATGTACCTTCCTTATGACAATCAGACATAGTTCTGTCCGATTTACATCCTGTTCTATAACTTGCTACTTTCTCGAAACCATATATTGTGGACACATTTCCTTGTCAGCACTTGTAGATCTCTGTAATTCTCTGTTTAAAAAGTATTTATTGCATGCCAGCACTTTTAAAGTGCTTTTCACATATTGACAACATGTAACCCTCACAACAGCCTCATGAGGTGGGAATTTCTATCATAGGTGAAGACGGTGAAGCAAAGAGGGGAAGTAATTCCGCCATGGGTGTATAGTTAGTTAATAGGAGAGCCAGCGTTGAGAACCCAGGCACCCTGTCTCAAGTCTGGGCGCTTAACCATTTTACTACCGGCTTCTCAAATGACTGTGGCGTTCTTTTATGTGCCTGTGCCATGGTTTGTGTTAGCTACTCCTCATGGTTGTACTTTTAGTCCCCTCCTATTTCCTTTTTGCTGCTACAATGTGCCAGGCATATTCTAAATCTGGTAACATCCCTGTGGACTAAAATATACAAAAATCTCACCTTCATGAAGTTCACGCTCTGGAGGCAGGAGGTGGTTGGAGACAGACTGTTAAAAGGTTAAATTGGGTGGGTGCGGTGGCTCACCCCCTGTAATCCCAGCACTTTGGGAGGCTGAGATGGGCAGATCGCTTGAGCTCAGGAGTTTGAGACCAGGTTGGGCAAAACCCTGTGTCTAAAAAACAAAAAATCAAGAAGTATCCAGGGCATGGTGGCATGTGCCTGTAGTCCCAGCTACTTGGGAGGCTGAGGTGGGAGGATCACTTGAGCCTGGGTGGTGGAGGTTTCAGTGAGCTGAGATGGAGCCAGCCCCTGTCTCAAAAAAGAGAAAAAAAAAAAGAAGAAGAAAGAAAAAAAAATTACATGGTAGAGGAGCAAGTGAGAAATACTATGAAAAGAAATAGGCTGGGCGCAGTGGCTCACGCCTGTAATCCCAGCACTTGGGGAGGCTGAGGTGGATGGATCTCTTGAGGTCAGGAGTTTGAGATCAGCCTGGCCAACATGGTGAAACCCCGTTTCTACTAAAAATACAAAAATTAGCCGGGCGTGATGGCACATGCCTGTAATCCCAGCTACTCGGGAGGCTGAGGCAGGAGAATTGCTTGAACCCGAGAGGCGGAGGTTGCAGTGAGCTGAGATCGTGTCACTGCACTCCAGCCTGGGTGAAGAAGTAAGACTCCATCTCAGAAAAAGAAAAAGAAAAGAAATAAAGCAGGGAGGCAGCCCGTGGTGTTGCTATGGGGTATAAGAGTTTTAAACAGGTGAGAGGGTGATGTGAGCAAAGTCGAGGCAGATGATGGAAAGTGACCATCTGGACATCTGGGCAAAGAATGTATCAGTGGAGGAAACGGGAAATGCCAGGGCGTAACGTAGGTGAACGCATGACTTTTCTCAGGGACACTCAGAAGGCCTGTGTGGCTGGAACAGAATGAATGAGGAAAGAGTAGGAGAAGATACGGGAAAGAACACAGAAGGGAGGGGATGCCCAGGTAGTTAGAGCCTCGTAGGCCATTCTTAAGAACTATTAGTCCCTGTGAGATGATGATCCATGAAAAGATTTTGAGGAGAGGAGTACCGTGGTCTGGCTTCTGTTTTCAAAAGATCACTGCTGTGTTGAGAGCAAAGTCTAACAGAATGAAGATGGAAAGCAGCAGGGAAAAAGTCTTACTGGCTTAGACCATGGTGGTAGCTATGGGAATGATGGTAAGTGGTTTAAACCTGGAGATATTTCTGAGGTATGTTGAAACCTGGTATATTTTGGAGTGGGATTTGCTGATGGATTGAGTTTGAGAGAACAAGTTAAGAGTAATTCTACGAGTTTTGGACTTGCTGTTGACTGATTGCGATGAACTTGTACAAATGGCTTGATGCAGAATTTTAAAATCAAAGAACAAACTTATAGCCTTTAGTACTTTAGATACAGCTTTTAAGTCACCAGCCTGAGAAACTAGGTAGTATATAGGCTTCATTACCTTGCAGGATTGACGTTTCACTTTTAGAGAACTGGAAACGTGTCATAGAGACAAGCTATCAGGTGACATACATAGGTATTGACAGTAATTTTAGGGTATGAAAGATTCAGTCTGGCAGGTTCAGGAATTCTATTTTTTAGGTTTACCTAGAGTTATATGGGCCCGGGCACCAAACTCGTAAGTAACCAGTCTCATCTATTCAGTTTGTCATGGAGCCCCATCAGACCATAGGTAACAGCAGCCAGCCTCCCAGGATGACAAGGATCTTTCCCCTCACCTTGCTGCTGGGGCATCTAGGGAAACATTTCTAGGGAGGATGAACTGTAGCAGCCAGGACTCAGAGGGGAAGCATCTTCTTCTCTTTTTTTAAATATTAACTTTTAATTTAAAAAAGAATTTTTTTTTTTAACGGAGTATTGCTCTGTCATCCAGCCTAGAGTGTGGTAGCACAGTCCAAGCTCACTGCAGCCTCGACCACCTAGGCGTAAACTCTCCTTGCACCTCAGCCTCCTGAGTGGCTGAGACTACAGGTGTGCACCGTTTTGCCTGGCTATGAGAACCATCTCCTTTTTCTTTTTTTTTTTTTCAGACAGAGTCTCACTCTGTCGCCCAGGCTGGAGTGCAGTGGCACGATCTCGTCAGTACAGCCTCTGCCTTCTGGGTTCAAGTCATTCTCCTGCCTCAGCCTCCTGAGTAGCTTGAATCACAGATGTGCACCATGAAAACTGGCTAATTTTTTTTTGTATTTTTAGTAGAGACTGGGTTTCGTCATGTTGATTAGGCTGGTCTCAAATTCCTGACCTAAAGTGATCCACCTGCCTCTGCCTTACAGAGTGCTGGGATTACAGGCGTGAGCCACTGTGCCCGCCTGAGAAGCATCTTCTTATAAGCCTAAGGAATCATTCCTGTTGTCAGCACTTGGTTCACTTTGGAGCCGTAAGTCTAGTTAAGCCCCTCTGGTGCTTACATTTTATTTGCTGTATTTTTTATCCATTACCCAGTGTGCAAGCACCACAGTCACCATTATCTAATTTCTGCAGGTAGCACCTTTGACTTTTTTCCATCACTTACTTTCCCCCCGTCGTTTTTCCCCTGTAGTTTCTTTTTTAAACTTCTTTATATGCCTCATTGAATTTCTCTTTCTATAACGAACCAACTTTTTAAAAACCCTCAACCTCTTCACAGAAGTCTGTATCTGTATTCTCATTTTTTTCCCCTTAAAATAAAGCCACAAAACCTTCAAACAGATCTTTCACAGACCCTTGTTGCCCTTGTGAAGCAGATGGAAACACAGTAACAGGCTGCACTGTGGGTGGACGAGGGCTCTAGTCTCAGCGGCTCCAGAGGCTGAGGTGGGAGAAGCAATTGAACCTGGGTGCTGGAGGTTGCAGTGAAGCAGGATCACGCCACCGCACTCCAGCCTGGGCGACAGAGTGAGACTCTGTCTCAAAAAAAAATTCTACAAATTGTTTCTTCCATTTGGTTCTTGGAAGACAAGAGGGAAAGGCTTCATGTTTTCTCTATTACTCCAGTGAATGCTATAGACAAGGGTACAGCTCTTTATTTAGAAATATGTTTCAAGAAAATATGAACCGTTATATTAAATTTATATTCAGTTTTTATATTTGCATTTGAAGGCTGTCTGAAGTGAAGACATGGAAATTAATACTATTTTAAATGTTCTTAAGGTATTATTCTTTTCACCATTCATATTTTACAGGATAAAAGCTTTTAAAAATATGTCTGTGCTGGGTACATTTTTTAAAGGAAATTTTTTTTTAGGCTTTTATTAGCATGAACAAAGCTAACTAAACAAAAAGAGCAAGCTGTAAGTAGGGACTGTTGAGAACAAAAATACTCTGAATTTGCATTAAAACTTTGCTACTTTAGGTTGGGCGCGGTGGCTCAAGCCTGTAATCCCAGCACTTCGGAAGACCGAGGCCGGCGGATCACGAGGTGAGGAGATTGAGACCATCCTGGCTAACATGGTGAAACCCCGTCTCTACTAAAAATAAAAAAATTAGCCGGGTGTGGTGGCACGCGCCTGTAGTCCCAGCTCCTCAGGAGGCTGAGGCAGGAGAATCTCTTGAACCTGGGAGGTGGAGGTTGCAGTGAGCTGAGATGGCGCCACTGCACTCCAGCCTGGTGACAGAGCGAGACTCCGTCTCAAAAACAAAAAACAAACAAACAAAAACTTTGTTACTTTATTTGGTCATTTGATATTAATATTCCATGGTGGCTATGATTTTTGGCTTAAAGTTCTGGTCGGCCTTAGAATTTTAAAGCCAAATTTAAAAAAAAGGAAATAAATTTTCCCCCAAAGCCAGTATAATTTCACATCATTGCCCAGGTTGGTCTCAAACTCCTTCCTGGGCTCAAGCTATCAACCTGCCTAGGCCTCCCAAAGAGTTGGGATTAAAGGGGCGAATTGCTGCACCTGGCCTCTTCTCTCTCTCTCTTCTTTTTTTTTTTGACGGAGTCTTGCTCTGTCGCGCAGGCTGGAGTGCAGTGGCACGATCTCAGCTCACTGCAGCCTTCACTGCCCTGGTTCAAGCAATATCTCCTGCCTCAGCCTCCCGAGTAGTCTGGGTTTACAGGTGCATGCCACCACACCTGGCCAATTTTTTTGTATTTTTAGTAGAGATGGGTTTTACCATGTTGGCCAGAGTGGTCTCGAACTCCTAACCTCAGGCAATCCTCCTGCCTTGGCCTCCCAAAGTGCTGGGATTATAGGCCTGAGTCACCACACCTGGCCTTCTCTTTTTTTGAAAAAATTAATTTCAACTTCTGTTTTACATTCAGTGGGTACATATGCAGGTTTGTTACATGGGTGTATTTGTTTACTCTCATGCTGCTAATAAAGACATACCTGAGACTGGGTAATTTATAAAGAAAAGAGGTTTAATTGACTCAGTTAGGAAACTTACAACCATGGCAGAAGTCACAGGGGAGCAGGAGATAGAATGAGAGCAGAGTGAATGGAGAAGCCCCTTATAAACCATCAGATCTCAGGAGAACTTACTGTCACGAGAATAGCATGGGAGAATCCACCCCTATGATTCAGTTACCTCCCTCTGGGTTCCTCCCACAATATGTGGAGATTATGGGAACTACAATTCAAGATGAGATTTGGGTGGGGACACAGCCAGACCACATCAGTGGGTATATTGTGTGAATTAGTTAATCATGCACCTCAATTTTTCTTTTAATTTTTGGGTTTTCTTATTCCCTTAAAGAAGCCCTCACCTGTTTCATGTCACGGGGGACATTGTCACTGAGTTGCTATATATTGGCTGTACTGTTTTCATGTATTCTGCATAAGTAATTATATAATGGCTGTATCCTGATTAAGTGCTATGTGCATGCTAACCACAGTTTTTATTGTCATAGTATGATTTGTTCTTTGTTTTCCACATTATTATTTTTGATCCTATAGAAATGTTTGTACACCTCTATAAAACTGTAACGTGTTGTGTTCGATTGGATTCTCTCCACACATTTTGACACTGCTGCATCCACTGTCATCAGCTATCACTTTGAAAGACATTTCCAAAATCTACCCTTGGATCGATGCTCAGCCAGCCAACTTGCGTTTCAGAGATTTGATGGGCATTGCTAGATCCTCAGATTCAGTGTGTTCTATGTGACTTTTATTACCTTCTATCCCAATACTCAGTCAGCTCTGGTAGCCAGTGGCACAACTGTTTCTCTGTTTCCTCCATCCACCTTCTCTGTTTTTCTTAAGCTGTGAATTAGCAAACTATGGCCCACAGACCAAACCTGGTCTGCTGCCTGCTTTTGTAAATAAAGGTTTATTAATATTAGACACACATTCATGTTAAGTATTGCCTGTGGCTGCTTTTGAACTAAGGTCACAGAGTTAAGAAGTTGCAATAGACCAGCAAAGCCTAAAATATTTACTTCCCGACCCTTTATAGAAAAATTTGCTGACCGCTACTTTAGATGAAAACTTTGGCATTACCTTTGATTCCTCCTTTGGTATTTTTCAAGTATATTCTAGCAAGAGAACTAATCTCCTTTTTTTTTTTTTAGTCATCATCATCTTTTTAAAAATCTTCTGCATGCATTCTGGTTCTCTGATCCTTTTGCCTAAGGTATTAAATTAATTTCCTTACCTCCTGGCTTCTTTTCCCCTTCTGTTTAGGGCAAACAGAAGGGGAATGTGAATGTCAAATGTATTGACTTTTTATACTGTGTCACCAGTGTTATGTTCTCAAAGTTCCACTCTGCCGTCAAAACTTAAGAGAATTTTCATATTGCCCACAAAATTAGAGACTCTCTAGCCTCTTAAGGTTCTTCTACAATATAAGTCCTCTCATTCTCCCATATCCAGAAATTCTTTCTATTAATATAATGAAATACTTTCCTCCTCCCTGTCTTTGTTCATGCTCTAACTGCGCTGAGCTTTCTCTGCCTCCATCATCTCCATTTTTCCTACTCCTGCCTTGCCAATAAAATCCTCCGAATTTCTTCATGAAGCTTTTTCCTGTGCTTTCTGCATATTCTTTTTCCCTTCATGGTGTGTTAACTATCCATCTCTCTGTCACTAAGGGTACCTTACTTGATGCTGTTTTTTTTAATGTTCTTTTATATGTGAAATATTATAAAGCATAAACTTGTTGAGTGCAAGGCCCTTGTCTTCTTTATTACCGTGTTCTCTTAAACACTCACCGTAATGTCTTAGATATGGTTAATAAGTAATTGAATAGCATTATAGGAAGCAGGCTTTTTAAATTTGGATTTAATTATTAGTCATCTCAGGGTCTCCCTTGGATGTTTGACAGCGATTCTAGGTGTTATAATGAAAGTTCTTGAAGAAACTTGATGTTAACTTCTTTGTGTACATGGCTAATGAAAATGGAAAGATTTTTTTATTTGATAAGGTATTTCACATTGAATACAAGAAAAGTATTTATGTGCGTTGATGTGCTGGGTACTGATAAAAGTCAAACTAGGTGGCAGAGCCAGGCAGTAATTCTCTTCTTTTGTTGTGCAATCTACCACATGTGCAAATCTACAGTCAGATTTGTTTTTATTTTGTTAACAAGTTTCTTTAGGATTCCAAGAAGACAAATTCTATCAGTGTGTTCTAAGAAGCTATTGAAATGCAACACAGGTGCTGTTAAGATAGTATTTTGTACTCTGTCTGTTCATTTATTTAATCATTCTCTGTGTACTTCCCAGAAAATTTTGATGTGGCTACTTATCACGAAGAGCCCAATTTTTTGTTGGCATCTAGTTCTGAATTTGTACTCTTGAAAAAGTTGACAAAGACAAAAAAGTGTGCTATGTTTAGAGCCCTTGTAGTTTAATGTTACAGGTACAGAAACTGGGCTGCTAATACCCTTGCCTTTCTCAGAAACCTAGAGGTTGCTTGTAGTGGTGGAAGGAGGGACCCAATTTGGTACATAACATGCAGTGCCCAAAGACAAAAGTCAGCAAGCATGAAAACATACTCCAAAACCCGTACGCATGCAGAAGAATTGAAGATTTGAAAATTTAATTTTAAGATGGGCAAAGAATTTAAATAGTTTCTAGGAAAAGATATAAGTTCTGCTTTGTTCACTACTGTGTTCTAGCACAAAAATAAATGTTTACTATATCAACACATACCTGAATGAATAATGTCACATCAAAATATATTGCCAGCACACTCTTGAGTAAAGAAATACTTAAAAAATAGCCATATATGTATACCTTTGAAGCAGCATTTCTATTTTGTATTTTTTTTTCCTTTTTGGAGACTCTGTCTTGCCCTGTCACCCAGGCTGGAGTACAGTGGTGCCATCATAGCTCACTGCAACCTTGAGCTCCTGGGGCTTAAGTGCTCCTCCCACCTCAGCCTCCAGAATAGCTGAGACTGCAGACATGTGCCACCATGCCTGGCTAATTTGTTTATTTTTAGTAGAGACAAGGTCTTGCAATGTTGTTCAGGCTGGTTTCAAACTCCTGGGCTCAAGTGATCTCTCACCTTGGCCTACCAAAGTGTTGGGCTTACAGGTGTGAACCACTACACCCAGTTACTTAGAATTTATGGTAGGGAAATAATTACACAACTGAGTTTGGATTTCACATCTAGGTTTCTGTAATCCAGAAGTACTTTCTCAAACATTCAAATATATTTGTATGTACAAAGCACAAGCTTGTTTTCCCATATATGCTTGCATATGTGAGGGATAGTCTGGTGTCTGAAAGTAAGCATATGCAGTCAACTATAGCATGTCTCTGGGGGAGCAGGACTGAGGAGACGTCTGAATTACTGGGACATAGGGTATTATACCTTTTATTTACTCTTCTCTGTTTCAGTTTTTTAAAGGTATATTTTACTTTAATGTTGGTCAAAAGACTAGGAAATAATCTATTACATTTTAGGCATATTGTCATTAACATTTAAAATAAGTAACCTACTTGAAGACTTAGCTTGCCTATTTGGAAAATGTAGTTTTCAAGAGTGATTCATATCCTTAGCAATAAAGTAAAAAATAATGGATTTTGTTTTGTTTTGTAATGAGACAGTAATGAAAGGCATTATCAGATCGGACTGCTATTGTGTTCTTTAACGCTATGATAAATAGACATATTGTACAAAACTTTTACTATGTTTTCTTTAACTAGTTGTAAGAAAATCCTGTTTCATGTGAGATAGGCCTATTATTATCTGGACAACTAATATGTACTATCAGCAGTTTCCAAGAGTATACCCGTGAGCAAAGGAATTCACACTGTTTTCTCTTCAATCTTTTAGAAAAGCTCAAGAGGAGAACAAGAAAATAGTTCTGGCTGGATGTGTTCCTCAAGCCCAGCCTCGCCAGGACTACCTTAAAGGACTGAGTATCATTGGGGTAAGCTTGTACCTGGTGCCAAAAAAGAAAATCTTCATTGTTAAAACCTGTAATAGCTTCACATTTTATTTTCTATTTGTAAGTTATTTATAAGCTATGTTACACTTACGGCTGTCCTAAACGTATTTTCCTTATTGTCCCTGAAACTGACATTTCTCTGTAACTTTTTCAGCATAGCATAAAAACGTGTGTTAGTTTCTCTCATTAAGAAACAGCAACACAAGAAAAAGCCATAGTATGGAATTTACATCCCTTAATAACCCAGTCTTTGGCTGTCTGTTCCCATCACTTTCCAAGTCATTACAATTTTCCCACGTCTCTCAGCTACTTGCTTTTCACCCCCTAGTGCATCGCTGCCTTTTTCAAATGCCCCACCTCCCTTATGCCCACCCCCCACACGTCTCAGCTCCAGCATGACAATATTCTGTAAAGCCATCTCTGCCTATTCTGCATCGTCCTCCCTAATTCTTTTCTCTAGTTTCTCTTTGCCTACTGTGCAGTTACCTGTTACATGATTACGTGAATACAGCCCACCTGTGTATTTAAATTGTTAGCCTCATGAGAATAGTTATTCAGTCTTCTTAAAAAACCTCTCACCATGTTTCTCTAGCCTTTCCCGTGACACCTGGCACGTGGTAGGTACTCAATAAGTGTTTGATGATTGCCTGAAAAAAATCTTCCCATTGTGTTTTTGTTGTTGGCATCCTTTTTTCTTTTTGGGCAGTCAGCTCTGTGAAATAAGGAGACTACTGTCTGTTTGCTCTCTCTTGTTCTTTGTAGCCAATGACTCTTTGCACAATGCCCCGAAGTAGCTGATTTTCAGCCAATATTCGTTGATCAAATGATGGTGCCGTTTCCTTCCCAACATTCTACTGAAGCTGTAGGTGATAAGCTCAGCAATGTTGTTTGTTTAAAAAGCCTACATTAATTTAAATAAATGTAAAAACGTTATATGCTCATAGAAGAAGTTTACATGATTATTTGGCATCTGCTTTGAACTTTATAATGCATTTTTCCTTATTTGATATACTACTGACTGGTTCTTGTATCGTTTTCTCAGTGTAATGAACTTGTTTTCTGCTGTGATGTCCTTACCCCACTAGCAAATTTAATAATCTTTGAACAAACATTCTCACTTTAAACAAACAAAACCTGAATGTTTGGTAACTTTAGTTTGTTTTTACCATTTGTCTGTTTACATTTTGATTTCTCTTGGTTTGAGGAATGAAATGAATATGGGACTCTCAAGTTATCTTTTCATGTAAGACTAAGTTTCTCTATAAACATAATCCTGCTATCATAGGGAAATAGGAAACTAGTTGGAAGTCTTTTTTAGAGATGGAATGTGGTAAAAGCTTAGAGTTCACCTTAGATTTCACCTCAAGCAATGAAGTTACCAGAATAGCAGAATTTCTTTAGGATTGCAAAAGCCTCTTCTGTGCATACATTACGGCAACATTTTTTTGAACTCCATTGTGTGCAGGGAAAAGTGTATATTAGGATGTACAGGAGATTCTCCAGATACGGCACAAGGGAGGACACTGTGCTATTCATGTGAGTTTATTAAGTGTCACAGCTTTGTGCTGGCCCTGAAAATTGAACCAACACAAAGCTGTGACACTGGCAAATAAACATTTTTTTTCTATTTAACCCAGCACCATTTTTTGTTCTGTTACATATTCCCTTTAACATATTTATTACCATTAACATTCTTCTTTTTAAAACTTCTAGTTTAAGTTCAGGGGTACATGTGCAGGTTTGTTAATAGGTTAAACACGTGTCTGTTTGTTATACAGATTATTTCATCACCCAGGTACTAAGCCTAGTACTCATTAGTTATTTTTTTCTGATCCTCTCCCTCTTCCTACTTACTACCCTCCAGAAGGCCCCAGTGTGTGGTGTTACCCCGATGTATCCATGTGTTCTCATCATATAGCTCCCATGTAAAAGTGAGAACATATGGTATTTGGTTTTCTGCTCCTGCATTAGTTTGCTAAGGATGATGACCTCCAGGTCCGTCCATATTCCTTCAAAAGACATGCTCTTGTTTTTTTTATGACTGCATAGGATTCCGTGGTGTATATGCACTACATTTTCTTTATCGAATATGTCATTGTAGGTTGATTTCATGTCTTTGCTTTGTAAACATATATGTGTTTTTATGGTAGAATGATTTATATTCTTCTGAGTATATACCCAGTAATGAGATTGCTAGGTCAAATGATAGTTTTGCTTATAGCTCTCTGAGGAATCGCCACACTGCTTTCCACAATGGTTGAACTAATTTACACTCCCACCAACAGTGTGTAAGTGTTCCCTTTTCTCCAGTCTTGCCAGCATCTGTTATTTTTTTGACATTCTGATAATAGCCATTCTGATTGACATGACGTAGTAAGTATCTCACTGTGGTTTTGATTTTCATTTCTGTAACGATCAGTGACATAGAGCTTTTTTTAATATGCTTGTTGGCTGCATGTATGTCTTCTTTTGAAAAGTGTCTGTTCATGTCCTTTGCCCACTTTTTAATAGGACTGTTTGTTTTTGTCTTGTAAATTTGTTTACAGTCCTTATGGATGCTGAATATTAGACCTTTGTCAGATGCATGGTTTGCAAACATTTTCTGCCGTTTGGTAGGTTGTGTATTTACTCTGTTGAGAGTTTCTTTTATGGTTTTGTTCTTTCACATAATCCCATTTTCTTACCACTAGTAGTCTTTAGGTTTATTTTATTTTGTTTATTTATAATTGGAGAAATAACTTAAGAACACATTTTGAAAAGTGAATAGGCATAAAATCTATATTTCTATCAGCATAATGCAATTATAATTTTGCTTATCTCCTTCAGACTTAACCTTGGCATCTTTTACTTAATTGTACTCTCAAAACTATTTTGTGTTCTTATTTTTGTATGTTATTCCATGAGCTTTTTAACCATTTTTAAGTCTGGCATTAGTGTTCGATTGAAGGAGATACCGTAATATACCTAACTATTCCTTAATTATTGGATATAAGAATTTTCTAGTTTTTAGGAAATGCACGTAATACATTAATGCTCTCACTGGTCTTTTATTTTTAATTTAAAATTAGTATATTATGAAAAGTTTCCAAAAGTGGGATTATACTATCATTAACATTTCAGAGGTGTAATTTAATTGTATATTTGCCAGCATTAAGTATTATTAAAGTATAAGATTATTATTTGTTAATATCATTTTGTAGAACATTTATTTTCTGTGGCAGGTATGTGACATTTTATTTATCATGACTGACCTTTTTATATATGAAAATTATGTCCACATAATTGAACATTTTGAAAACAAATTACAAATTAGGAAACAAAAATTATCTATGATTTTATCTTTAGGGAGACCTGTTTTTGAATAGAATTGTTCTGTAGAATTGCTGTAAAACTGGAAACATTCTGAAATAAAGTGAGTTACAATGAAATAAAGAAATGAATTATATTTTATACAAAGAGAAAACAATTCTGAAGTGCAAAAAGAACGGATGTTTAAATTCAGTGACTTGGGAAACTATTTTTAGCATGAAGTTTAGAATTGTATTACAAGATTGAGTAAAGAATGCAACAGCATTCACAGGTTCAAGGATTAGGACTTGGTTATCGTTGGAGGTCATTATTCTGCCTATTGTATATAACAGGGGTGTCCAATCTTTTGGCTTCCCTGGGCTACATCGGAAGAAGGAGAGTTGTCTTAGGCCACATATAAAATACACTTACACTAATAATAGTGGATGGGCTAAAAAAAAAACTCGCCAAAAATATCTCATAATGTTTTAAGAACATTTACGAATTTGTGTTGGGCCACATTCAAAGCCCTCCTGGGCCACCTGGCACTCTGAGGCCATAGGTTGGATAAGCTTGATAGATAAAATTGTTTATTAATTGGTATTTTACATCTCTAATATGCATTTGTTTTAGTTATGATACTACTCTGTGCTTAACTTTAGTATCACTTTTTAAATTATCTTTTAATTTATAACATGTTCTGTTATTTAATATGAGTATTCTGATATCCCAAACAATGTTTCTGTGTGATTGAGCTTAGCCTGTTGAATTTTGTTTTTATTGCTCAAGGGGTTTTGTGCCTCCTTTAGCCCTCACTCCTGTGGAAAGGTTAATAGGTATTTTAGTTGCTTTTAAGAGGAAGAGAGGTTCCTGGTACCAATCCTCATTTTACTGGCACCTTTGTAGCCTGGCCTCATCTTTCAATTCATAATTTTTATCTCTAACTAACTCAGTATTAGTCACTGACTGGTACCATTCAGGTAGAAATATGCCTCCAGTGTTATGAGGAATGTGCTGTCACATAACTTTTGTTGAAAGGGCTATTTCTACCTTTGGGGAAGAATCTTTTTGAATGAAGAGATTAAAGATAAAAATACATTGGGAGATGAATATTAAAGTTAAATCACACATAACATCAAATGCTCTTTTGTGTTACACAGCAAACTTGCTCACTGGCTTGTGAGTTCAAGAAAAATCTCATAGTGCTGAAACATAGTAAGTTAGCTTAGCAACTGCTGTCAGCTTCCCCACATTTGAGGGATTTGGAAATTGAGTTCTCCCCCAATATTATTCAAGGCAGAGACTTTGCTTAATTTAGAAGTTTATATTGAACTTTGACCTGTCAGATGTTGATTATTTGATCAAACTTCATTGTGGTAAAGGGGGAAACATGTGAACATACGTTTGATGGGAAAGCCTTTATATATATAGTTCTTAATGTAGATGGAAAGAAGGGCATTTCTTTCCTTTTTTATTGTAGATATTTAAGGTGTACAGTGTTTTTATATGTACATAGTGAAATAATTACTAGAGTCAAGCAAACTAATTTATCCATCACCTTCTGTAGTTACTTTTTATGTCTGTGTGTAGAAAGAGCACCTGATATCTACTCTTAGCAGATTTTCAGTATACAATGTAATATTAACTATAGCCCTGATGATGTAGTTAGATCTCTAGACTTATCCTATATAACTGCAACTCTGTACCCTTTGATCTACTTCACATTTTCTCCCTTTCCCCACCCCTGGTAATCCCCACGCTACTCCCTGTTTCTCCGCATTTGACTTAAGTAGATTTGACATGCAGTTGAAATCATGCATTTTTCCCCCTATGTCTGGCTTATTTTACTTAGCATAATGTCCTCCAGGTTCATCAGTGTTGTCACAAATGACTGGATGTTCCTTTAACAATGTTGGGTAATATTCGATTACTTAAATATACCACAGTTTTATTCATTCATCCATCAGTGGATACCTAGGTTGTTTTCATATCTTGGTTAACGTGTGTAGTGCTGCATTGAACTTGGGGGGTGCAGATATCTCTACAGAGTGCTGGTTTCATTTCTTTTGGATATATAAGGAGGATTGCTGGATCATATGGTAGTTCTAGTTTTAAGTCTTTGAGGAATCTTCACACTGTTTTCCATAACGGTTATACCAGTTTACTTTCCTACCAACAGTGCATAAGGGTTCTCTTCTCTGTCTCCTCACTGACACTCATTATTTATTTTCTCTTTGGCAGCGGCCATCCTCACAGGCGTGAGGTGATAGCTCATTGTGGTTTTGATTTGCCTTTCCCTGATGGCTAGTGATGTTGAGCACCATTTCATATCCCTGTTGGCTGTTTGTGTCTTTCATTTGGAAAAATGTCTGTTAAGGCCCTTTGCCCATTTTAAAATCAGGTTATTTGATTTTTTTTTGCCATTGAGTTGTATGAATTCCTTATATATTTTGGATATGAACCCCTTATCAGGTATATGATTTGCAAATATTTTCTCCCAGTCCATAGGCTGCCTTTTCATCCAGTTGATTGTTTCCCTTGCTGTGCAGAACCTTTCTAGCTTGATGTCGTCCCATTTGTTTATTTTTGCTGTTTGTTGCTTGAGCTTTTGATGTGATATCCAAAAAATCAGTGCCAAGGCCAGTGTCAAAGAACTTTTTCCCTATGTTTAAGGAGGGAGAGTTTCCTCCCAGGAATTTTACAGTGTCAGGTCTTACATGTAGGCCTATAATCTGTTTGGAGCTGATTTTTGTGTATGATATAGTATACAGATTCGATGCAGTTTCTGTAAAAATCCCAATGACATTGTTTGCAAATATAGAAAAACTTCTAAAATTTGTGTGGAACCACAGGAGATTCTGAATAACCAAAACAGACTTGAAAAAAAGAAAGTTGGAGACATCACACTTTCTGATTGGAAATTATATTATAAAGCTATTGTTGTTAGTGGTGTTTTGTGCCTGTAATCTCGGCAACTCAGGAGGCTGAAGTGAGAGGATCTCTTGAGGCCATGAATTTGAGAGCAGCCTGGGCAACATACTGTCTCTAAAATAATAAAAACAGTAAATTAGCCTGGCATGATGGCATGCTCCTGTAGTTCCAGCTACTTAGGAGGCTGAAGCAGGAGGGTTGCTTAAGCCAAGGAGTTTCAGGCTAAGGTGAATAGTTGTGATTGTTCCAGTGTACTCCAGCTCCAGCTTGGGAAATAGAGCAAGACTGTTTCTTAAGAAAAAAAAAAAAAGCTATAGTAATCAAAACAGTATAGCACTGGCATAAAAACAAACATATAGACTAATGGGAACAAAACAGAGAGCCTAGCGATAAACCCAAGCATATCCACTCAACTAATTTTCAGCAAGCCCACCAAAAAGATATAGTGGGGGAAAGGACAGTCTCTGTAATAAATGGTGTTGGGAAAACTGGAGAGCCACTTGCAAAAGAGTGAAACTGGACTATGATGCCACTTTTTCCTTTTACAGGGTAGTGGAATTTTCAGTTAGTTTTAAAGTTTTGGTGTAATGTTTTTTAATTGGAATGAAAATGGCATTGTCTTTTTATTTATTTATATACAATCAAAATTAATACAGCTAATGAGAAAGCACTTTTCACGTGTGCTTATTATGTATATCTGTAATGTATTAACTTCTTTTATTCCTGAAGGGATTTGAGGTAACTTGGGATAAAATCAAGAGATAGTAAAACCTCAGCCAGATTCATGCAGGCTTAACAAGAGTCACATTGGCCAGGCGCCATGGCTCACGCCTGTAATCCCAGCATTTTGGGAGGCCAAAGTGGGCGGATCACTTGAGGTCAGGAGTTTGAGACTAGCCTGGCCAACATGGTCAAACCCCATCTCTACTAAAAATACAAAAATTAGCCAGGCATGGTGGTGTGCACCTGTAGTTCTAGCTACTCAGAAGGGTGAGGCAGGTTAATTGCTTGAAGCCGGGAGGTGGAGGTTGTGGTGAGCTGAGATCGTACCACTGCACTCCCGCCTAAAAAAGAAGAATCATACCAAGTGACAGAGAAGTATGGACAAAGAGCAATTTTGTTCATTTTTAATATAATTAGCCTAATCAATGATGTTAATATTATTCTATTAACTCTCCAGTGACTTTCTTTTGCAAAGAGAGTAAAATCTAACCACATAGCATAAACTGCAAGGTCTCACATAATCTTTCTCCCATCATTATCTGACCTCATCTCTTACTACTGTGTCTCTTGTTGCTGGGCTTCTTTTGACCGCACAACGCATTTATGTCATTTCAGCCTCTCAGTCCTTGTACTTACTCTTTTCCTGGTGGTTTACATTGATGCCTCTGTCAGTGATTCAAGTCCCTGGACTGATGCTACCTATTCAGAGTTTAGCCGGACCACTGTAGAAGAATTGTGCTCTCTACTTCCTACCACTACGCTACTCCCAGATTTTCTTTTCCTTTATTTATTTATTTGTTTTTAAATAGAGACAAGGTCTTGCTGGGGTCAGACAAACTCCTGCCTCAGCTTACCAAAGTGCTGGGATTATAGGTGTGAACCACCGCACCTGGCCCAGATTTTAATTTCTTCATAGCGTCTGTCATTGTAGCAAATGAAGATTTTCCATTATTTGCATGGTTTTCCCCCTAATTAGAATATAAGGTCCAGGAAGCAGGGTTGTTGTGTTTTTTGTTTGTTTGTTTGAGACAAGGTCTCGCTCTGTGACTCAGGCTGGAGTACAATGGTGTGATCGCGGCTCACTGCTGCATTGACTTCCTGGGCTCAAGTGATCCTCCCCGGCTCAGCCTCCAGAGGAGCTGGGAGTATAAGTACATGCTACCGTGCACGGCTAATTTTTCCTTTTTGTAAAGATGGTGTCTCTCTAGTTTTCCAGGCTGGTCTTGAATTCCTGGGCTCAAGTGATTCTTCCACCTTGACCTCCCAAAGTGGGAACATTGTGTTTTTCACCATTATGCCCCACTTTCTAGAACTTTGTTGTTCATGGTTAGTGTTCACCAAATATTTGTCAAATGAATGCATTTATGCCAATGGTGATTTGACTGGGAGAGTTTGGGGAAGTTGTTATGTGAGTCTCTTGAAAGTTCAGGTTCAGATGAGTGGGATTTTATGATCATTTAATAATAACCTCCATGTGCATAGGAAAAGGGAGAGTCATCAAGTGGACCACCTATCTGCCATTCCTGGACAAGATCCACTAGGAATCACTGGCAAAAACTCTAACTTGATATCCTTGTGCCTCAGTTCTCTCAGCCTCAGAAATAACAGTACTGTCAGCTGGGCAAGGTGGCTCACGTTTGTAATTCCAGCACTTTGGGAGGCCGGGGTGCGCGGATCGCTTGAGGTCAGGAGTTCGAGACCAGCTGGCCAACATGGTGAAACCCTGTCTCTACCAGAAATACAAAAATTAGCCAGCATGGTGGCCTGTGTCTGTAATCCCAGCTACTCAGGAGGCTGAGGAGGGGGAATCCCTTGAACCCGTGAGGTGTTGCAGTGAGCTGAGATCATACCACTGCACTCCAGTCTGGGCAACAGAGTGAGACTCTATCTATAAAAACTAACTAACTAACTAACTAACTAACTAACTGTACTATCTCCTCCTGCCTAGTAGTATTTGAGGATTAAGTGTGATAACGCACATGAAGTATCAGTGTAGAGCATGAAACAGAGTAATTGTTCAAGAAATGTTAGCCGTCACTCTTACTCCTAGTCAGTAACTTATCTAGCTGCTGGATGTTCAGGAAGAAGGATACTTCAAGTGCATACTAAAGCAGTGCGTTTGACTGCGGAATAATATCAGCTTGTTCTCTGACAGCTTCAAATGAGTAGACTTTTTTTTTCTTAAGCCTAGTTGGCAAAACTGTGTTTGAGATGTATGTTCGTTTCCTAAGGCTGCCGTAACAAATTACTGTAAACTGCATGGCTCCCTTAGCCATTCCCTAAAGCTGCACTTTTCAGTGTGGTTGCAGCAGCCACATGTGACTATTTAAAATGGATCAAGTTCCTCAGTAACGGTAGCCACATTTCAAGTCTGTAATAACCACGTATGGCTAGTGACTGCCATACTGGATGGCACAGCATATAAACATTTCCATCATTGCGGAAGGTCCTGCTGACAGCACTGCTCTGATGATTGGAAACCTTAGAACAGCATTTTTTATTTGCTTTGGGTGCCATTGTATAGGCTTGTTTCTTCAATACGTGTCTAGTTATAAATTTGGAATAGTTCATAATAGCCGAAGAAAATATTTTTGTGGATTTCTTTTAAAAGTTCTGCAGTAGAATGACTCATCAATGTTATTTATGAATTGTTTATTCATCAACTCCTTCCTTCATTGTTGAGAACATGTGGAGTCAGTAACAGAACATACCGCATGCCTTTTTTTTTTTTTTGTATATTTATAACTAAGTGCCTGAAGGACACGAGATACTGTTTTATTTATTTTATTTGAATCACATGCTAGAGAATAAGCTCTTGTGTGTTCAGGGCCTCAATTTATAGTATTAATTAAGAACAACTTTATGAGTTCGATGTAGTCTTCATTACTGTATGTGAATTTTGAGTTTGTTTCTTACTCTTGATTGTTTTTTCTTCTGTCTCTGCCTCCCACCTTCAGTTTTTCTTCTCCTGACTTTTGGCTCTTCCGTGTAAGTCTCCCTCCCCCTGACTCTTGTCTCCTTTTCCCCTCAGTCTCCCCTCTCTTTCTTTTTTCCCCGTCGCTTCCTCCATTGTCTCCCTTACTGGAAGCTAAAATGGCACACTATTTTCCTGTAATCATTTAATAAACTTCTCTTCTGTTTGTAATTAAATACTTTTTTATTTTATTTTATAGTTTTGGCAGACCTTTCTTTTTAAGGTCCTGGGGTTCCCACATACCATCCAGGGATTTAAATTATCATGTGTTGGCAATATCCCACTTCCTGCCATAAAAGCAAATGTAATCAAGTGCTACTTTAATTTAGAGGATATATTTTCAGCTATATACATTCAAGCAAATGCTGTGTGACCATCAGGGTAGCCATCTTCATCAGGACCATCTTCGTTTCTTCCATGTGCATGCAAACATGTAGACATACATGCACATGCACACGCACGTGCATACGTGCGAGTGCACACACACACACTTCTCATTTTGACATAATATCACTCAGAAATATTGCAAAAATAAAGAGGTTTCATATACTCTTTACCCACATTCTCCAAATATTAATATTTTAACTGATTTTCTCTTTCTCTTTATGTATACACATATCCCCCCATCCTTGTAAAAGTGAGTTGCAAGTATGATGCCCCTTTACTTCTAAATACTCATATATTTAAAAAGCTAGGACACACTCTTAAATCACTATAGTACAATTATCAGTATTAATACAGCACTGTAAGCTCGTGTATCAGCTTTATTCAGATATTGCCGATTGTTTCAGTGCTGTCCTTTATCGGAAATGAAAAGTCCCAGATTCATAGTCATACTCAGGTCACATCTCTTCAGTCTCCTTTAATCTGGAACATTTCCTCAGTTTTTCCTTGACTTTCATGGTCTTGACATTAGAACTTTTGACCACTCTCAACTTTTTTTTTCTCTTTCGGTAATAACAACTTTACTGAGATATAATTCATACACCATGCTATTCACCCATTTAAGGTGTACAATTGAGTGGATTTTATTTTATTCATAGAGTTGTAGGACCATTACCGCAATCAAATTTAGAACATTTTCATCATTTCAAAAAGCCCCAGGTACATCTTAGCACTCCCTTTCATTCTTCCTCTCACCATCTTAAGGTCCTGATGAAGATGGCTACCCTGATGGTCACACAGAATTTGCTTGAATGTATATAGCTGAAAATATATCCTCTAATTTAAAATAGCACTTGATTGACATTGCTAGATTATATGGAAACTCTATGTTTAATCATTTGAGGAACAGGTAGCTTATTTTCCAAAGTACTGCATCATTTTACTACATTCCTATCAACAATGTATGAAGGTTCCATTTTCTGTACATTTCCGCCAACACTTGTTATTATCTGTATGTGTATGTGTCGGTATGTGTGTATTTTAAGAGACAGAGTCTCGCTCTGTCACCCACGCTGGAGTGCAGTGGCGTGATTATAGGTTGCTGTAATTTTGAACTCTTGGGCTCAAGCAGTCTTCCGCCTTAGCCTCCTGAGTAGTTGGGACTACAGGCAAGCACCACTGTGCCCAGCTAATTTTTAAAATTTTTTGTAGAAACACAGTCTCACTGTGTTGCCCAAGCTGGGCTCAAGCTCCTGTCCTTAAAGTGATCTTCCCATATTGGCCTCCCGAAGTGCTGGGATTACAGGTGTGAGCAACTGCACCTGGCCTGCTTGTCTTTCTGATGATAGCCATCCTAACGGGTGTGAAGTAGTATCTCATTGTATTTTTTCAGTAGTGGTAAACTATACATAAAATAAAATTGACCCTTGTAACCATTTTTAACTGGCACAAAGTACATTTACATTGTTACCTAGTCATCACCACTATCCATCTCTAGAATGTTTTCATTTCTCACACCAAAACTCTATATCCATTAACCAATAGTTCCGCGTTCCTCCATTGCGATTCTGATTTGCATTTCCGGGTTGGCTAATGATGTTGAGCATCTTTTCATGTGTTTATTGGCCATAAGTATATTTTCCTTGGAAAAGTGTCTGTTCAGATTATTTTCCAATTTTTAATTGGGTTGTCTTTTTTATTATTGAGTTGTAGAAGTTCTTTATAAATTCTAGATACAAGTTCCTTACCAGATATGTGATTTATAAAAGTTTTCTCTCATTTTCTGTGTTGTCGTGTTACTTTGTTGATGTTGTCCTTTGAAGTAGCAAATGGTTTGAATTTTGATGATATCCAGCTTCTTTTTCTTCTGTTGTTTGTACTTTGGCATTACTCTAAGAAAGCAGTATCTAAGCTAAGATTCATGTAGATTTATGGCTGTGTTAGTTTTAGCTTACCCTCAACTTTTTTTTTTTTTTTTTGAGACGGAGTCTCACTCTGTTGCCCAGGCTGGAGTGCAGTGGCGCAATCTCAGCTCACTGCAGCCTCCACCTCCCTGGCTCAAGTGATTTTCCTGCCTCAGCCTCCTGAGTAGCTGGGACTACAGGCAAGTGCCACCACACCCGCTAATTTTGGTATTTTTAGTAGAGACGGGGTTTTGCCACGTTGGCCAAGATGTTCTTCAACTCCTTACCTGGTGATCCGCCCACCTCAGTCTCCCATAGTGCTGGGATTACAGACATGAGCCACTGCGCCTGGCCAGCTTCTCTTCAAGTTTTTAACAGACTGCTCTCTATGCATGTTCTGACTTTGGTCTAGAAATACAGCTTCTTATTCATTTCATGTGCTACAAGAGTGGACGCTGTGTTCCTTTTGAGCTTTTATATTTTTAACTGCATAGGAAAACATTTTATTCTGGTTTCATCATTGAATAACCTTATATTTTATTCATTTTATTGTCTGTCTTCTATCCTTAATTGATATTGTGGTCATTAATCCACATTCACTAGGAAATTTGGCCAACTGTTTCTTACCCTATTCATGACTCTGTTATCCTTGGGAATCTGAGTGTCTGGATATAATGTCTTGGTAACATTGTTACCTTTCACTTCATCGGAAGTCAGTTCTAGTGGTCTTCACCTGCACCTTGTTTTAGCAACCTATTCCCATTGCCAGATTTCCCATTGCCTTACTATTCTCCAGAAATACTAAATGTCTGAGTCTGTACTCTGGTTATAACTTTCTGTCCTCTTTTTTTCTCCTTCCTTTTTTCCCCCCTTCATTTTTTTCTTTCTCCAACCCCTAGCCACTTCATTTCTTCTTTTCTAGCTCTACTTCTTTCCCTCTCGAACCTATTTGCCAAACTTCGTCTCATTGAAAATGCATAGTCAACTTTCCTTGTTCCATTTTCTTTCTAGTCCAGTCCACAAATCTCTTAGTGTTGTTTCCTCAGCCGTTTTGTTACCTGGTGACAGGAGCAGGGCTGCGGGGGTGTCCTGAAGACGCTGACTGTTCCCTGATTGGATGTGTTTTCCCAGGTTCTTGGGCCTCACTTACCCAAGAATGGGGAGAGGGCCCTTGTGGCGCAGTGAGCTCGTTTAAGTAAGTATTGGATCCAGAGGGTTTTGCAGAAAGTGATTTCTTAGGCAGAGAGAGAGAGAAAAGAAGGAGAAAAAGAGAGAGAGAGAACAAGAGAGCGTGAGTGCTCCCACGCTGTTGTGGGAGGGGATCCAGAGATGGAGTTCTTATAGGTAAGGGAGAAGGGAGGATTTAACCCCGGAGTTACTGCTGGCCTATTCAAGTTCTCGTTAGTGAGAAGAGCTTTTCCAAACTTCCTCTGCAGTGACTGATCTTCGACTCTGGTATAGGGTTGGTTGCCGGGCTCGCAATCAAAACCTCCTCCCTCGCAGCTTTTGATGGCCTTTTTAAACAAAGGAAGCTCATCTGGGCTTTCTACCCAGCCTGTGTGTGGGAAAGTTAGACAAAGAACTCCAGGTTAACGCATGGGGAGGTGGATGGAGGCATGGCACTGGGAAATTCTTGCCTTTGAAACCACGCCCCTTGTGGACCCAGGAAGAGAAATTAACATAGTCCCTCACTTTCAACCATCCTGGTATTATTTAGATGCTCAATAATTGATGAGTGAATAAATGGTGGCACTATCAAACCTTGGGTCATTCTGTTTGTCTGTTTGGCTCCTACTGTAGAACTGCTGGGACTTGAGAAAAATTATTGCTCTACCTGGAGTCATTCTTATAAATTCATGGTCTCAGATTTCAGCCGGTATCCCGGTACTGTCTGGTGATTTGTATATGTTCCTAGTCATCATGCTCTCGTTGTCTGTAATAGATATTTGTAAACACTCATTCTGTTTTTATTTTACCATGTGCTTTCTAACCTTAGCAGATGAACTTCCTGCTTACTTCACTGAGAAAAATTGAGGCCATCAGGTGGGAATTTGCTTAGATCCTCCGTGACCTCCACAAGAATACTAGCATCTTTTCCCATGCTTTACCCCTAACCTCTTCTTTACAGAGATGAAGACTTGGCCCTTTTCTCATTCTGGCTTGTCCTCTGTTTGTGTTTTAGATTTTGCTTGGTCCATTTCCTGAAGATCATTGCTCCATCACTTGTTTTTCAGTCTGCAATTCCTTTGCCTACTGCCTTTCTCCGCTCAAGCTGTAAAAAAAGAAATAGTTACTTGTACTAACAACTAAAACACAATATATTCAGTATTCTGTAGCTATCAAGAGTCTTCCTTCTCCTTCCCTTTCTATCCAGCTTTTTTCTGAGAGTAGTCTATATTAACTCTATTTTCTTACAGATAATTCATTACTACTGAACTCATAGCTTTCCCTAAGTTTGATTCCCTTATTGTTAAATCAGACACATTCATTTTAGTCTGTATACTTACGTCTTTGTAGCATTTGACACTGTGGTCACTTCCTCCTTTTTGAAATCTTTTTTCTGCTGGCTTCTTCACTCACATTCTGTGTGGAAGCCACGTGGGTTCTCTTAATAAAACCAGAGCCTAATGGTTCCATTGTTTTCAGGTAGATGCATCTTCAGTTAGATGGGTTTGCTGGGGGCTGAAAACCTGATGTTGTCTGAGATTTAATTGCCTTTGGTGGTTTCTCAGTCATTATTGTTGCTGCTGCCTTCATGTTGGGCTACGTGGTCACAGGTAGAATGGAGTTCAAGTCTGCTCTCACAAGCCTTCCCTTATTTTCTGTAAGAGTACTGAGACCAGGGAACTATTTTTAAGAGACTTACCATTATGATTTTTTCTTTTTTTTTTTTTGAGATGGATTCTCACTCTGTTGCCCAGGCTGGACTGCAGTGGCATGGTCTTGGCTCACTGCAATCTCCACCTCCTATGTTCAAGTGATTCTCCTGCCTCAGCCTTCTGAGTAGCTGGGACTAAGGCATGCACCACTACACCCAGCTAATTTTTGTATTTTTAATAGAGATAGGGTTTCACCATGCTGGCCAGACTGGTCTCGAACTCCTGACCTCAAGTGATCTGCCCCCCTAGGCCTCCCAAAGTGTTGGGATTACAGGCGTGAGCCGCTGTGGCCAGCCAGCCATTACATTTTTAATAAAGGTTTTTAAACAGGTTCCTCTTGTCTCAGTTGAGTTCATTGCAGCATTGTATAATAATGAAGGAGCAGAAATTCTTTCATCAGTAGAGGTGTGGGTGTATGCATCACATCATGATGCATCCGTACAGAGAGAGAGTAGGCAGCTAGTAAAGTGAATGAAGTAGACCTATATAAGCTGACAATATATACAAAAATATCAAGGCATAGATCTATTTTATACATATGTATAACCTCTACCAAAGACCCCAGGACCTCACTGTGTTGCCCCAGCTGGTCTTGGTCTATTTTATATATCTCTTTTGTATATTTATTTACATATACACACACACCCTGTATCATTTGTAAAAAAGGATAAAACTATAGAACAGACCTTTATATGTTTGATGCCAGAAAATGTCGTGGTATCTGCTCATCATACTATTATTAGTGGTTTCATCTGAGGAGTGGAAATACAGGATGAAAGATGTTATGATTTCCTTTAACTAATTTCCATTTTATATTCAATTTTGTTTGACGTTTTTGTGATATTTCTTCTGTAATAAAACAACAGTAATTTAAGGACTTTAAAGAAGAATTAACTTTGACTTATTCTTTTTTTCTTTCTTTAGCTTTGTGAATCATAGTATTACTTTGCTTTTTTCATTTTCCTTTTGAACTCTGGCCGTGCTTACTCATTCTCCTTAGTGGCCTTCTCCAATCGTAATCCTGTTTAATCATAACCCCAGGAGTCACCCCTGGCTCTCTAGGAAGCATTCCTGGATCACTTGGTCTGATGTTATTACGTTTCCTCTGTGTTCCCATGGGAAATCTTCTAGTCTCTGGTGTATAGAACAGAAGCTGTGTTATTTGACTTTGTATTTCATGGACCCAATTACAGTACTCAGCACATGATAGAAAGTTATTAAAAGGGTTTTGAGGGTGGGCCCAGTGGCTCACGCCTGTAATCTCAGCACTTTGGGAGGCTGAGGTGGGCGGATCATGAGGTCAGGCGATAGAGACTATCCTGGGTAACACCGTGAAACCCTGTCTGTACTAAAAATACAAAAAAAGTTTAGCCGAGCATGGTGGCACGCACCTGTAGTCCCAGCTACTTGGGAGGCTGAGGCAAGAGAATCGCTTGAACCCGGGAGTCGGAGGTTTTGGTGAGCCGAGATGGTGCCATTGCACTCCAGCCTGAGCAACAGAGCCAGACTCCATCTCAGAAACAAAGAGGGTGGGGTTTGAGTATTAAAATAATAAAGACAGAATTTGGAACAGATCTCCTTAGCACTAGCTTGTTCTTTGGTGTAGGTTGTCATTTTTTGTCATTTTTTCTTGAAGCTCTGTGTGAGAAGACATGTTTTAATTAAACTTAAGTTTCTTTCTCAGGATGTGATAAGTATATGCTGATAGGTTATCCTAAAACAACTCCAGGCAGTTTATTTAAATGCAATATGATTTCTTCAGTTATGATTATAGGACAGGAGGATGATAATTTCACCCTTCATTATAACACAAAATATTAATGTAATTTTAAAATAATATCTCTAAATACATTAAAGGAAACCTGCATTGATGTGCTTAGAAAATGTGTAACATTGACTCAAGCAGAAGGATAAATGCAAATTTTGCTTCTCTGTGTAAATTACTTGTCTAATCATTTATGTTTTTTTCTAGGTTCAACAGATAGATCGTGTGGTAGAAGTTGTAGAGGAGACAATTAAAGGTAATCGTTGAAAGTGAGATAAACAGATGTACATATTTTCTGAACGACATAATAGAAACACCTCTCAGTTAACTCTTGCCAGACATCTTTATAAAAGTTACTGTTTTAGGTATAAAATCGTAAAATGTTATCCTCGGCTTCATGAATTTGCCATTCTAATATTGGAGGCAGGCACTCTACTGTATATTTGTTTGGCTTATAAGTGAATCAGGCCAAGAACAATGGTTCACTCGTGTAACCCCAGCCGTGGGGGCTGGCGCTGAGGCTGGAGGATTCCTGAGGCCAGGAGTTCAAGACCAACATCGTGAGATCCTGGGATCTCTGGGGGAGGAAGTCAGCTGGATGCTGTGATGTGTACCTGTAGGCCCAGCTTCTCAGGAGGTTGAAGCAGGAGGATTACTTGGGCCCAGGAGTTCAAGTCTGCAGTAAGCTGTAATCGTATAACTGCACTCCATCCTGGGCAACACAGTGACACCCTGTCTTTAAAGAATAAATTTATCAGCCAGACGCGGTGGCTCACGCCTGTAATCCCAGCACTATGGGAGGCCGAGGCAGGTGGATCACGAGGTGAAGAGATCGAGACCATTCTGGCCAACATGGTGAAACCCTGTCTCTACTAAAAAATACAAAAATTAGCTGGGCACAGTGGCAGGCGCATGGGAATCCCAGCTCCTCGGGAGTCTGAGGCAGGAGAATAGCTTGAATCAGGGAGTCAGAGGTTGCAGTGAACTGAGATCGCACCACTGCACTCCAGCCTGGTGACAGAGCGAGACTCCGTCTCAAAAAAAAAAAAAAAGAAGAAATTTATCAGGTCATAGTTTTTAAAAAATATTATTTTATTTTTGTATAAAATTAATTTAGTTTGAATTTCAGATTGAAAGAATTTAATCCATTTTAAGATAAAGAAATTGACTGGGCGTGGTGGCTTATGCCTGTAATTTCAGTACTTTGGGGAACTGAGGTGGTCGGATCTCTTGAGCCCAGGAGTTCGAGACCAGCTTGGGCAACATAGTGAAACCTCATCTCTACAAAAAATAGAAAAATTAGCTGGGCGTGGTGGGGTGCTTCTGTAGACCCATCTATTCAGGAGGCCGAGGTGGGAGGATTGCTTGAGCCTGGGAGGTTGAGGCTGCAGTGAACAGTGATTGCACCACTGCACTCCAGCCTAGCTGACAAAGCGAGACCCTGTATTGAAATAAAGTAAGGAATTTTCTTATTTGTACATTTTTATATCACATAATTAGTTGTTATTTTAAGTACTTTTAATGGTAATAATTTTGATACTCCTTCAAGGTGTAATTTTTCTAGTTACACTAAAAATTACACAAAGAAAACAGAATTAAGCTTTGGTTATTTTGTTAGCCAACACTCATGGACATAGATTCTTACTGAAGTCACTGTGAAATAAGGCATCTGCAATTCTGGGTATAATTTTAAATTTTTAAAAGGCTTTTTCCTGTGTTAGATTAGCACAAATGAAAACTAATAATATGATACTGAAATATTAAGTGAATTGAAAGTCTCACGTAAAAACTTTTTTGTTATAAATGAGAAGTTTATATATTAAAAAAAAAAACAGATAGTCTCCACCTGCCAAACTGGAAATTTTAATGCTGTGCTTTTCCTTTTGGGTGGTGTCTGTGACTTTTCACATGCATCTGTTCATTAATTTTGGATCATTTCTTTATCAGAGATTATCACAGAATCCATTTCTAATAAATGAGGTTATGAGAATATGAGAATGAAACTATACCATAATCTTATTTTTAATTTTTTTATAATTTTTTATTTTATAAATAGAGATGAGGTTTTGCCACGTTGCCCAGGCTGGTTTCAAACTCCTGGGCTCAAACAGTCTGCCCACCGTGGCCTCCAAAAATGCTGGAATTACAGGCATGAGCTGCTGCGCTCGGCCCTTAATCTTCTTCTCATGTTCCAAAATAAAATGAAATATCAGGACTAAAATTTTATAGCAATGATAATTTGAATGTTTTTACAAATCAGTTCAACTCCATCTTGGAGAATCTAGAAGTACTAACTTTTATTGTGTACTTACAGTGTGACAGGCACTATGTTAAACACTTCACATGGGTTAAGTCATTTAATCTTCATAGTAGTACTGTGAAGTGAAGTGGGCGTAAATATTTTCCTCATTTTTCAGAGGACAAAGTTGAGACACAAGGGTGTACAGCTAGTAAGTGGCAGCATTGGGATTTGAATCCAGGCAGTTTTGCTCCAAAACCTGTCTTGAACATTGCACTATGACCCAGATGATACTGTTGTTTCTCTGCTGTCTCCCCATTGAGGTTTGCTACCTTAAAAGTTATTTGATTGAGCGTCTTAAGCAGTGATTTAAAATACTTGAGGGTATTGTTGCGTTATTTATCCTTTATCTTGAGTACCAGGTATATACAGGCCACTCAAAAATTTTTTAAAAAATTAATGATGATGAAGAAAATCTAGGTGATGTTGGGTATGGCGTGATTTTTAGGTACAACATCAAAAGTATGATTTATGAAAGAAATAATTGTCAAGTAGGATGTCATTAAGTTGAAAATTTTTTTGCTCTGTAAAGGACACTGTCAAGAGAATGGGAAGATAAGCCACAGAGTGGAAGAAAATATTTGTAAAATACACAGCTGATAAAGCGACTATTATCCAAAATATATGAAGACCTCTTAAAACTCAGAAAAGGAACAACATAGTTAAAAAATGGGCAAAAGACTTGAACAGACACTTTACCAAAGAAGATATGCAAATGAAAAATTAGCATATTAAAAGATGTTCAGCATCATATGTCTGTCATTAGTGAATTACAAATTAAAGCAACAGTGCAATATAGTGGTATATTACAGCTAGACACCTGGTACAATGGTCAAAAGACAAAACATTCACAACACCAAACTCTGGCAAGGATGTGGAGCAACTGAAACTCTCATTTGTTTCTGGTGGTAATGCAAAATGGTACAGGCACTTTGAAAGACAGTTTGGCAATTTCTTAAAACTAAACACAGTCTCATATAATCCAGCAGGTGTACTACTTGATATTTATCCAAATGAGTTGAAAACTTATGTCTATCCACAACACACAATGTTTATAGTAGCTTTATTCATAATTGCTGAAACTCACAAACAAAGAAACTGACCTTCAGTAAGTGAGTAAAGAAACTGTGGTACATGCAGACCATGGAATATTATTTGGCACTAAAAGAAATGAGCTAAAAAGCCACGAAAAGACTAAAGGGACTTTAAAGGGATACTACGATGTGAAAGACGGCAATCTGTAAGGCTACATACTGTATGAGTCCAGCTAATCTGACATTGTGGAAAAGGTGAAGTATGGAGCGGGTAGAAGGATCAGTTGGTGCCAGTGGTTAGAGAGTACGGAGGGATGTGTAGGCAGAAACAGAAGATATTTATGGCAGTAATTCTATTCTGTATGATGCTGTAATGGTGGACAATTGGCATTATACATTTGTTCAGACCCTTAGAGTGAACAACACCAAGGGTGAACCCTAATATAAACTCTGGACTCTTGATGAAGATGATGTGTCAGTGTAGATTCATTGATGTTAACAAATGTACCACTCTGATGTAGGATGTTGATAGTTGGAGAGGCTTTGTGTCTGGTGGGGGCAGCGATGTATGGAAACTCTGTACTTCTGCTGAGTTTTGCTATGAATCTAAAACTACTCTAAAAAATAAAATCTGTGTTAGAAAATTAATGGTAGTTAGCAGTGTGCTTAGGAGTTTGCCAACTGGCTTGGAGAGATACACTTTCTATAGGAAATCATGTAAGACCTGTTACTCTCAGGCTGAGTTAATCAGGGATAGCTTCTTACTGATGAGTGTGGACTTGAGTGCATTTATTGGAGAGATTGTATTTGCATTTAGCTATGAAAGTGAGTAGAAGATTAAGGTGGAGGGGATATTAATTGGCAGGTTTGCTTAGATGATGGTAAGTTTGATAAATTAAGTCTTTGTAATGCAAGAGGAGAATTTTTGTAGATGGAATAATTTTGATAGTTTTTTTTAGTTTGCAGATCAGGAAGCTGAGCTGTGAAGGAGTTACATGATTTTTCTGAGATCTCTTAGTTAATGGAGAACTATGCCTGTCAATCAGTCAGCTTCTGTTCTTCGCTTTCTATTTCTACTGCCAGTACTTCATGCAGACAACGTATGTCGCTGAAATAATGCGGTTTTTACAGCAGTTAGGCAGTTGTTCGTTGTCTTTCAGCAAGTTACTTTTCTGAGGCTTAGTTTTCTCAGCTAAAAATGGGCAGGATTAAAAGGATAAGACTTTTGAAGTACACAGAACATATTAGGGCATTAGTTAATGTTAACGCTTACCTCTTACCTCCTCTTTAATACATGAACTGCTGGAATAATCTAACTAATCTTTGCCATCCAGTGACTCTCTTTTCAATCTGACTGTATGTTCTGCTACCATTAACCTGGGATTATTTTACTCTCCAGTGTGTATACCCTCAGTGGTGCCTCTTACCCACCAAATTTTTTACTTTTTTTTTGGTTCATGAATGCTGTGCCTATACCCTTTGCTCCAGCCAACTCTGCTGCTTGATGTTTCTTAGATGTATTTTCACTGTGCTTTACATTTACTTTATGGTCCTCCACAGAAGTGGATATCTTCTGTTTACCCTTCCAGATCCACTCTCCATCTTGATCTGTGTCCGTGATCTGACCTGTATGGATTGAATCAGTAAGATTCTTGCCATCTCATGTCCGGTTGGATTCAGCCAATTGGAGAATGTGACAGGAGCGAGTTAAGAGTATTAATTCCCATCTCTCCCTCCCTCCCTGCTTGTTTTGGGTAGGTTGCTTTCCTTACCCCAGGGTCACAGCAATTGTCCGGTGACCCTCTCTGTTTGTCTCTTTCTCCAGGTTTCTGCTGCTGTTCTCTTCCTTACCTCTGGGATGGGAACAGCACCCCACTGTTGCTAGCCTTAGAGTATTGCATTGTCTGTTGGTTTTCCTAACCCTGCCCAGATTTTAGTAAATCGTTCCTTTATGAAAATCTTCTTAGTTATGCAGTGAGCCATCTGCTTTGCTGGTACTCCGACTGATAAGAAGTTAGCTATGGAGCAGCAAGGCTCTGCCCAGAAGGTCCAGATGGAATACAGCCTGACAGGAGGATTTTGCTATAACCCCCTTGTTTCCACATTTGATCTCTGTTGGGCTCTCTTCGTATCTCATCTTTGGAGGGGTTTTAGACATACAGCCTCTGTCACAGCCTGATTGCATTATTCTCATTACTGCTTATGTTACACCAAGTAGTATTTTAAAACCTGATAAGGTACATTGATAACTAAAAGCATTTAGCTCTATTGTAATTAACATAAAACCATAAAGGCATGTTTTCACGTATCTGTCTTGATTGTATCAAAATGGTGAATTTTTGATAAGTTATTCTGAATGGATCGTCATGTTTATAGCAGCCTGAAAATTCCATTCATTTGTGGTTATGGCTTCAGGAGATATGAAATTATAATGAATTTAGGATTTTTTCCTGTATCACTTTCAACATTTTACAAGGTGTGGAACTGAATGTAAGGAAAGAAATACAGTGTCTAGTGGATTCACATTCATTTCTGTCTTTTAAAAATATTCATATTTACCTTAGTCTTGGCTCATATGGTCATTACAAACTTTTTTTTGTATGAAAACTCTGAAAGGAATATAAATCTGCATTTCTTCCAAAAAGAGTATGTGAAATCCTCTGAACAAAAAAATTATTCCAAATAATCTTATCTTTTTAGAAAGATAAGTCTAATTGGATATCTTATGACAAATTGTTGCAAGTAACTTTTACCTACTGAAATTAGAAAACTGTTTTCATCATTAAGTCTGTTTCTTCCCCTGTCAACCTCTGTTGAGATCCCTATTGTAATTATTATGTTTGCTGGCATTTCATTCAGTCAGATTCCAAATACCTCAAGTAGTGATGATTCCGGGTTTTCCCAATGTGGTATAATTTGCAGGTTTCACTGATTTTCTGTTTTTCCTAACGTTTCAGTAATTGATGCCATCTTGGATTAGACTGACCAAAATTTCCAGAGTATGTCACCAAGCAGCTTTCTTATTTAAGACATTGCTATTAATCTTCACTCTGCAAGGTTTTGTACTTTGCATGTGGTACTTATTTAGAGCATAAACTGTTCGTAAGTTGAGAATGAGAAGCAGGACTATATCCAGGGTGGTTTTATCAGGGTTAGTGACTGAATAACCACCTTACAGAGCCCAGTGCAGACTTACTTGAGGATGTTTTTCCAAACTCAGTGAGTAAGTGATTGAGCTTAGATACGTAGCATGGTGTATCTAGGAGAGTATTGGACCCCAGAAGCATATCTGCTTTTTCAGTAGTTGCTTTTCAATAAAATGATTTTTATTGATTTTTAATATATGCGTTGAAAGAATACTTTTATGCATCCTCTCATTATATGTAATCTCTGATACAGTTAGTATAGTCTGAATGTAGTGGAAAAAAGTTTGTGTGTCGCTTTACATATTCGGAATACTTTCCAGTCTCACTGGTATAAGTAAACACAGAATAACTTCTACCTTCTAGTAAGTAAAGGAACAAGGGGTTTATTACTTTATTTAGTTTTTTTCGATGAGCCTGTTTGTTTTAAGTTTATGAATACTTTACTATATGATGACAGTTTGCTAACTTGTATTTCCAATTGCAAAGGCAATGGTTACATTCTTAAATGCAGGCAGTTTATCTGCTTTGCTATCCTCTTTTCTTTATATCTCCTTCTTGAGTTTCCTCATGTTAACGATAGGATTCTAGCTTTACTTATATGTAGTCCGTACATCTACATACATTATTTCTAGGATGAACTCCTTGTTATTTATTGTATCTCTCTTAGACAGCATTTTTCAAACCGTAATATTTTTTAAAAAATAATAGTAGACTAATTTCTTTATGGCTCCAAACAAAAAAGTTTTAGGATAAGACTTTCAGTTGATTTTTTACATCATATCATTCTATACCTTGGTTTGGAAAAGGGCTTTTCTGAAGCGAGACCAGCATATGTTGTCTTGTATGTATTTCTGTAACTTTATAACTGTATTGGCCAAATTATCAGTCCTGTTTTTAGCTACACATATACTGAGCAGCAGATACAAAATATATAATAGTTGCTCTAGAAAAAGTCTTCTTTAAACGTTGTAAATAGTCAAGTTCACTGGTTTTTTTAAAAATGAAGATGGTAAGTAACTTTACATTTATCTAATATTTTTAGCCATCAAAACTTTTAGAACACTGAATTCCTAAATGAATCCCCCAGGTGGATTCTGCTGCTTTGTGGTGGCTTCAGAATGGTCTTCTATGCTTTTTGTTCATCTTAAATTTAATTATACAGCTTTAGTGTATTGATTACTTATATTTCCTTTTCTGCTCAAAGATGCATTTTTTAATTATTATTATTTGAAACCACGTTTCATCATTAATGGAGTTTATTTATATGAGGATTTGGGTATTTCTCTAACTTTTGATTTCTTAATTCTGGGTTTTTAGTGGGGTGAGCTGGTACATAGTGTTGAATAGTTTAAGTTGATAATCATATTGTAGCTTTCACATAATACACTGTTACAGTGGGTCACTAGATTTGATTGTTGTAAGCAAGGAAAGGAAATTACTTTAGGCTTGAACCTCACAGGCTTCCCGTGACTCAGTCCTTCCACTAATAGTCACACTGACCTGTCTAGTATCGTATCCCCCATCTTTCCTTGTTTAACTGTTAACCAGGACTTAACTACTGTTAAATTAGACTTAACTCTGGTGAATCCTGGTAGTGTTTTGGCAAATTTCATGAAGGTGAGACTACAAGTACTGTTAGGTCTTTAAAAGTGTGTTATCATTTAGACTTCTGTGAAACTATTAACATGAGCAAATATATGTTTGAACATCCTTGCTTTTACATTTGTATTTTAATAATTTTTATTTCTGGTTTTTAGTATTTTCAGATTTGGCAATTTCTGATTCCCAGGGTTCTCATTTCTCAATCATACTAATTTTTATTGATACATAAATAATATAAAGCATCAATCCCAGAAAGAATTTGTATTATACTTAAATGTTATAGTATTTATTACAGTAGGAGTTATTTAGCAAAAAAAAAAAAATGTCAAATAGATAAATTAATCATATTTTGAGGCTTCCATACAAAATGGTCACTTAATGTATATATTTTAAAGAGTTTTAATATACTTTAAATGAAAAGACTAAAATAACGTTTTTTCATATGATATTCTTCCTTTATTATAACTAACTTTTATGACAATTGGCAGTTGCTACACTGGTTTTATACACTGCATATGTATCATATGCTTTATTACGTTACTGGAGACATTTTATTCTTCATTAGAGAATCCACTGTTTTTGGTTAGTAAAATATAGTGAGAATAGATGAGACTATAAACTTAGAGAAAAAATAAATACTAGCAACTTCATTACAGTTTTCAAATGCAGGGTAAATTGTAGGTTAATTGTGGTATTTTCTGTTTTGCTTTGATTATTCTCAGCACGATAGTAAATTGTATTGTATTGATAATTCTTTAGTACTTTATAGCTGATTTCCCTCAAAATAGAAATATAAAGTGGAAGCCAGGTCATGTTAGACATGCTTTAGTATCTAAAGCTTTGATAGGAAAATAATATACATAGAAATTATCATCTTTAAATTTTTCTTAAAAAAAAAAGATTTTATTGTTAGAGAAATAATTTATTAGGTCACAGTCAATTGAAAACTGACACCACAAAGTAATTTGATGGCTCAGATGTGGGTAGAAAAGAAATTTAAGTCTGACTTTCTCTTTTTTCTTGAAAAATTATATTTGATAATTGGAATAATTAGATGTAGAATGAACTTTTTTTTGGTGATGTCATGGATGTTTTCTTAGAAAAACTAATATTGATAATAATTGGTACAGGATTATTATAGGAATGTTTAATTGATTTGAACATTTTATATTTAGTATTTGGTGATTTACACATTTTTAGAAGTTCATTCTGTAACACATTACAAAACATACAGCAGATACGTACCAATTACTTTGGAGACTGAGAGACTAAATATCAATTTCATGTATTAGTTTGATGGGAAGAAAACTCATTTAGAGAATCTTCAGTTCAGATACCAACTCTGGGTATCTGGCTATTTTAAAGACATTTATCTCAGTACTAACGTTTTGTAACAAAGTGTGCAATTGTATTGAGTAATAAAGAAATAGTAATTAAAATGTCCTTATAAAGGATGCTTTCTAACACATTAAATCTTTATTGTAATTCTGAAATTTAAAGTGCACCTGTTCTTGAAGCTGAGCTGAAAAGTCGGCTGCTGTGATGGGCGCTCTTGGGTGCTGCTGTGATGGGTGAGAGTCCTTGATTGAGACCATGAAGAGCTGTGTGCAAATGTTTGTTTGTACTACTAACAGTGCTACCTTTAACAACCCTTACAGCCTCATTGGTTCTCAGTTTCCTGTGTTGCAGGTTGTATCACATGGAAGGTCACTTCTACTCTGAAATTCTTGAAGTGCGTGCGTATGTAATATAAAATTGAGTTTCAGAGTCTATCATTAGAATAGTGTTTGGCATTTTTGATAGTGATCTGTAGCAGAATTTGTTAGAATGTGATCATCCTTTATCTCGCATCCCGATTTCTATATGCCAGATTTTACTTTTTCTTTCCCTGTGCCTTCCTTCTGAAGCAGTGAAGCTGAAGATGTTTGTTGCAGAGGTACCATGCATTTTTCTTTGCTATACGTCTGTATTTTCTAGTGAAGAGGGTCTTGGGTAAAGCCCAGTTCTTGGACTCTTTTCCCCTTCCTCCATTCAGTTGTAATGCAGTTCTGGGCAGTGACAGGGAGTGTGCTTCCCAGCGTTACTCAGAAACATTGTGCCTTTTTGAAGCAGCTTTCATTTCTACCTAGGGGCGTGTTTATTTTCAGGACTTCGAGAGAGGTAGTTTTAGTCTTGGTAACTTGGATTGCTGAGGGAAGAAGTGATTTGAGGGAGTTTAATGTAGGTAACATTACCTAAAGCAGTGAGTCTCAAGAAAGTTTGCTGGGGAGAGGGATGGTGGGCTGAGAGGATCCCTGACCTGAGAGGGGAGATGGTAGACTGGTTAATGCAGACTATGGGGAAACTGGGAGCTGGGGAGTCGGCGCTGCAGCCACTCACCTAGATTTATTGCTGTGGTAAGCCACTGTTCTAGACAGGTAAGGATCATATCACTCAGTGTCCTGAGGTGGAAAAGCAGCCTTGACTGTGTAACATGATCCCTGAGCACACATGCTTACACTCACCCAGGACCATGTATGGTTTCAGGTTCAATACCTATGCCTTCTTCCCCCAACTCACACCCAGGAAAGTACATCACCATGCAAATGAGTGGTTCCATAGGGATGACCTTTAATCTAATTTATATATTTAACAAGTCATTCACAAACTTGATCATTTTTTTTTTTTTAATTTTTCTGAGACAGAGTCTTGCTCTGTCACCCAGGCTGGAGTACATTGGTGCAGTCTTGGCTCACTGCAGCCTCCACCTCCCAGGATCAAGTGATTCTCATGCCTCAGCCTCCCAAGTAGCTAGGATTACAGACATGCACCACTATACCCAGCTAATTTTTGTATTTTTAGTAGAGAAGGGGGTTCACCTTGTTGGCCAGGCTGGTCTCAAACTCCCCGCCTTGTGTGATCTCCCCGTCTTGTCCCAAAGTACTGGGATTAAAGGTGTGAGCCACCACGCCTGGCCTTGATCATCATTATCAGTGCAATTATTTGTGACCTATTTCCTAGCCCTCTAGAGCTTTTAAAATAAATGGGATCTGACTTTAACTCCTGGTGTTTGAAAGTTTTGAAAACCCCCTTGCCATCTTGCTTTGGAGACATGTCATTAGCACTGTATGTTTTGATAGGAGTACAGTTGTTTAATTATGGTAGTAACTGTAATTAACTTCTGTCTAGCTCTTTGTAGTTTACGCTTTTCATATACATTAATTCATTTCTACTCCACAGGAAGCCTGGCATTACTGATTATACAGCCAGGCTGTCTGCTCTAATCTGAAACCCATTCCCCTTGTTCCACGTACCCTCCTTCTGTTCTTTGAAGCTGTTCATATTGAACAGACGGAGATGAGAAAGTGAGGCCCATTTATTATTTGCTTTTCTGATACCTGTTGTTTAAGCTCACTGCTCACTTTTTTTCTAGTTCCCTTTAGATCCTCGCTTAAATATTTTGTTTCTTCCTGTGTCTTTTTCCTCTTTGATCTTTTTTCACTTTTTTTTCTGTTTTATTTGCCATTTTGTTTTGTGCTAACATAAAACATTCTTTTGTAAGGAGTTAATAAAGATATGCTTAATTTTTTTAAAGAAAATTCTGAGTAGACTATTTTAGTCATACCATGCTGTAAAGGTAGAGCATACCTCACATTGGGAAATAAGTGAGTGAAAGTATCCTCTATCTGTAAGCAACCGGTAAAAAAGCCAACCAATGAAAAGCAATTGAAAAGATTCTATAGAGAAATTTCTCGTGTGTGTTGTAAGAATAAGTTTTGAAGGTTTTAATGTAAAACACACTTTGTATATATAGTTTTTACTGTCAAATGGTTGGGTCAAAAAAAAAAAAATCCTGCCACTTTTTTAAGGATATGTCTTAAATCTTGTATTCTCAATCCTAGTTATGTATTTAGGGCACAGAAGTTTGGCAGCTGTAACCAGAAGTATTTTAATGTTATAACTTTCCATCTTTAACAGTCCATGACCAACACTGTCATTTTTTAAAATTAAATTTTAAAACAATGTTTGATTAGTCTTTTGTCTAGAACTAAGAATCTCAAGCCCACATAATTTCTACTTCATAAATTATTTTTAGGAGCATTTTCGTTTTTGAAGGTATGGTCTGTCACCATGGGGCCCCTTCCTGCCAAGTCTCAATAAATCTTTTCAGTGAAATCCAGTTTAAGTGATAGACTTTTAACTAGATTGGTTTTAAGAAGTGGAAAACCAGTCAAAAGCAGGAATTCTAGCAAAAGGTACTGTGAAATGGGTATAATAATGTATATAATTTGTATGTTGCTTGCTCTGCCTACCAGACTTCAGTATTGCCTCTCGCCGAAGCGTTTCCTGACTTTCCCTGGGAGAGTTGACCACACTCCCTTGTGGTGTCTCTGTACTTAGAAACATCTGTCAGGTCGTCTCTGACACTTCCTTCCACTTACTTCTTCAACAGTCTGCCTTCCTCGAGACCTTGAGTCCCTTTAAGGCAGAAGTCAAAGTCATGGCTTAAGGCAGAGAAGGTTGTTTTTGTGTTTGTTTTGTTTTGATAGGGGGTGTATTTTGCAAGTTTTTATGTTGTATTTAAATATTAAAAAGTAATATTTCATACATGCTTCATTTTCTAAGCTCATCTATGGCCTTATGGAACTTCTGTTTCAGTTATGCATATATATTAATACAGTGACTTGGAATAGAAAGTGTACATCCTCTTTGTTTTAACTGTATTTTTAAACTTATTTCACTGTTCCCATTTCTATAGAAAGGCAGTGATAACATTTATCTCAAGGGGCCGAGGACTAAGAGAGTGAATTTAAAGCCGAGTGAGCTCCAGGGGCCTCCTCTCATTTAGATTGTCTTTATACTGCCCACAGTCCAAGATTATTCAATTCTTGATTGGAAGTGAAATGAAGGTCAACAAGGTCAGACAGGCATTTTTTAAGATACATAGATGGGACAACTCTCCAGCCTTTACTGCTTCCCATCTCTTCTGTCACACTTTATGGTGGCTTGAGTTGAATTAGCACGAGGAGACTTGACATTTTCATTTGTGATTGAAAGTGAGTACAACATAGTTTGGATGTTTGTCCCTTCCAAATCTCATTTTGAATTGTAATCCCCGCTGTTGGAAGTGGGGCCTGGTGGGAGGTATTTGGATTGTGTTGGGGGGGGGTTCCCTCATGAGAGGCTTAGTGCTGTACTGGCCCATAGGGAATTCCCATTTGAATTGGTTGTTTAAAAGTGTGTGTTATCACTCCCCTTCCCATCCATTCTTGTTCCTGCTCTCCCCATGTGACAGGTGGGCACCCCCTTTGCCTTCCGCCATGATTGAAGCCCTCCTGAGGCCTCACTAGAAGGTGAGCAGATGCTGTTACCATGCTTCCGGTACAGCCTGCAGAACTGTGTGCCAATTAAACCTCTTTTCTTTATAAACTACCCAGCCTCAGGTATTCTTTTATAGAGATCCATAAAATGGCCTAATTCAGTGGGACTCTGAGCTTCAATTTTAAAAGTTAAATGTGGCTTACGAGTTCCTCATGTCTTGTAAGTTTTTCTGTTCTCGTTTTCCAGCAGCTTGAGTGCCGTCCTTTGTAAGGTCTGCTTTGCTTTCATCACTGGATACAGTATCTTTGGGAATATAGGTCTGAGCATGAGAAATCATTATGTTCTGTTTTGTTGCTGTGGCTGCTTTATATACAGAAACAGAAGCACTCATAGCTTTATTGCTGTAAATATCAAAGGCTTGGAGCCATTTAATAAATTTAGAATTCAGGAGAGTCTGTTGTAGGAAGACAGTTAATGATCAGAGGAGTTCTATTAAGGGTCAATACTAACGTTGTGTTATTGACATGGGACTGCTTTGGCTTTTAACTGTTTTGATGTACATTTGATTTGGATTCTGAAAAACTAAAATGACACCATGTAAATCTACTCCCGCTGTCATAAAAGACATATCTGCTTGCAAAAGTTATGGTAATTAAAACATAAAATTAAATGCTTATTGTAATTTGCCCCAGAAGGTATCTCCATTAGAGTAAGAGGACATTTTGCTTATACAGGTTACCTTTGTGATATGTATCCTTTGTTTAATGTAACTTAAAGTAATTATTAGTTATGTCATTGATAATATGCACATGGGAGAAAAAAATTGCCTAAGAACATTCCATCCCAATAAATGTTTTCATCTTTCTATGTTCTCTTCTGTAATTGTTGTCCATACATGAATTTTATATTCTGAAGATGATAAAGTAGGTGCTTTTTGTACAACAGGAGTTTTGATATTAAGCAATTCTCAGATTTCTAGGAATTTAAACTATATATTGTGATCTTACCGTAGCCTCCTCCCCAGTCCATCAGGTAAGGTGTTGGAATCTTCATGCTTTGTTAAACTCTGGAAATGCACCTTGGTAACATCGATACCTTAGTGGGCTCTCTTTACTTACACTCTTGATTTATACTTTGAGTTCTTTTTGGACAGTCTCTTCTTAATCTTTTGTCATTTTAATATGTTGTTCTAGGTGTCATTGCTCTGATTAACAAACTCTTCATTCTTGCTGAAAAAGGGAAGGGTTTAATCTCTGTAGCAAAGAATTAGAGCTTGAGTTGTAAAGATTCTGTGTTTTTGAGTCAATGCCACCATTTTGTGTAAAGTTTTCCAGGCTAGACTTGTGACAAAGCTGCTTCTTCCATTTAACCCAATTTCCATGTCTTAAATTCTTTTCTTCTTTAAGATGAAATATTTCAAAGGAGGGTCACACTTTAGTATGAATACCTACCTTTTTTTTCCCCCTAAGAAGTAGCTGTATATGAGGAGTGATATTGAATGGAGTAGAGACAAACTTTGACTGCACTTTTGTTGTTCTTTGTAATTGAGTAGTTAAAATGCCTGTTAAGGACACTTTAAGTGGTAACTATGAACATTTTGTAGGAAACAGATTAAATTGGACACTTTTGTCTAATATTCTTAAAATAAAAAAAAAAAAAAAAATTCAAATTGATGTGATCAAATTTAAGTGAGAATTGATATGTGCAGTACATTTATTCATTTTGTAAAAAATTTTTTTCTCTCGAATTTTCTGCCAATCTTCTGCCCTCTGCCCCTATCATCGTGTTGGATTGTTTTACTAGGAATAGTTCCAGCAGGCTGACCCAGAGCGAGGGTTCAGACAAGTCTTTTCAGTGTGTACTTAATAGAACCAAATTTGTGTGAGGTGAGACTAGTCATCAGGAGATAAAAAGTAAAAGCAACAAGCGTTGGCATGAGTCCTCTCTGGTGGTAGTGGAGGTGGGTGGTCACATATTAAGAAAACAGCGAATGGCCTTTAAAATTAGATGGGGTAAATAAAATACTGAAGAAAAGTCTGGCTGTTTTTAGAGCCTTTAGGAAAAAATAAAGGGAAAAAATAAGCAATAGGAGTCCAAGCTGCCAGATTATTGGTATTTAGGTGATATGAATGATATTCTAAAGCAAGTATGTGCAATCCACTTTAGAATGTGAGAACCAAACAGAGAAGATTGGTTTGTGTGTAGCAGCATAATTTAGTTAATAGATATATTTTGTAGCTAATTATATTTCTATCACTCACTCAATATATGGTTTTATGTTCGGGGAGTTGGTTCTTTTCTCTTTGTAAATGACCGTCATGATTGGCTTCCTGATAGGCTGACAGGCTGGGCTTTCTAGTGTATGTGGCTGGGATGTTTTCCTTTGGTTCTAACACCATTCAATGCAGGTAGCACCGTGAGATTTAGAAAACATTTTTGTTCTTGAAGATCATAGACAGCATTGGACTTTGATTCAACTAGTATAGCAATTATTGTACAAATAATACACAGTGCCTTGGTTTCTCTTCTCATAGCATTTCAGTATTATGAATTCAGAAATGTGCACACAACAGTGAATTATATCAAAAGCTAGCTTTTTGGTTCAAATTTTTATAATATATAATAATTTTAGCTGGTAAAATGGTTTAGTAACATTCTTTAATGGATTACATCAAATGTAAAAACCAGCATGGAATCAGGTTTTGTAGCTGATTTATAAATAACTGCTGAAAACCTCAGGGCTTAAAATTGAATTTGGTTTTAACAGGGTTGAATTTGTATCTGACGCTTGTAAGTAACACCTCAGAGAGATGTTTATTAAAGAGCGTTAATAAACCCACTGAGACATATTTGATCATTATTTAGAGGAGATGAAATGTGAATTTACATTTAAAATGGAAAAGATAAAAGATCTCAGCAATATAACGTTTATGTCTCATTCTAAATATATGCCAGTCTTCCTCTCTCATCTTTTTATGAAAGTTTCATGTTTCTTTCAGTCACTTTACGTATTTATCACCATCTCCTCAGTGGTCTCATGTCACTATCAGTTGATCTTGTCACACTGAGTGTCATCTCCCCAGCTGTTCCTATTAATATTTCCTCCTTTAATTTCTTGTTACATGGGACTGAAATGATATAAAAACTTACTCCCTTTTTCTCTCTTCTATACTGTTTTCCTTTCTTTTCTCTTTCTCTTCACTCAAGCCGAAAGACTGATTCACGGCAGTCCCAAAATAAACCAGTGCTCATCAAGCAGCCATTCTTTTTCCATCACAGTGCTAGGCCTCAGTGGCTCACGAGAAAGGATCAAATAAAGAAGGAAGGTGTGACTGTGTCATTGTGGTCTTGGCCTCACTGTCCTTTCGTAAGTATTGCATGTTCATTTTCAGGACAAGTTTGCTCCAAAACTTTCCCTTTTCCCTTTTACATCTCAGCTCCTTCAGCATGTTTCTCTGGTCCTGAGTCCTTGTTCTCTCTCCTTTTCTTTACGAAGACTTGCTTCCTTTAAGACATCTCTTTCAGCTTTATTCTTTATTCTGGCAAGTTTTAGTTTGTTTTAGATGGCAACATTATTGATAAATGCACATAAAATAGTTAAGGATTCATAATATTCATATTTATTATATAGTTTATGGATTTAAGGAAATTATTTGAAACAGCGGTTCACTTTGAAAGAGAATTGCTAAGTGAAAGGGGTATATTACAAATGCAAGGTTTGTTCTGCTACTCCATTTTTAAACAAATCATTGTTTTAGGGTTGAAATTCCCTCCTTTCATCTTGGCCAGATATAACAAGTGACATGTTATTTCCTACTTTGTCTTTAGTGTTCTGTAGTTTTCAATTAAAAAAAAACAGTCTATTGTTAGGTCTGCTGCTCTTTAATGAATCATTGGATTGGAAAATAACTCATTATATCATCAGGCAGAGATTCTTGCCTTTATTTGCATGTAGATAGTGAAGATGAATAATTTATCAAATGTTATTAGTGCAGGCTGCACATTACTGGAATCTCAGCAGGATATAATGAAATTTGTCTCATGCAAGTATGAAAATAGCATGCCTTTGCATAATCATTATTGAACTCTTGGCATCTCTTGGAGGACTGTTATGTTAGTATGCCAGTCTTGCTCACCTCTTCATTAACTGGGCTTTTGATTGGAGAGTTTAACTTATCTTGAAAATCTGTGGAATCCGACATGCCAAATGCTTGCTTGACTTTAGCATGTTTCTATGTCAGAGCATAAATTTTCAGAACGAATAAAGTACTAAATGTTTATTAAAGTGAGTAGTGCAAAGGGCTATGACTGATGGTTTTATTACTTTTGGTTGTGAAAAGTTGTACTGAAGATATTTAAGCAATAAAGCTTTCTGAAATGATGGGCAATGAAACGTGTATATAACTACTAAGAATCTTATACCTGTACTAGTTATGTATTTGAAATTATTTTAATGATTGCTTTTTAAAAGTTGCCTTTGATATGCTTCTGTTATGATGGCATGAGGAGGTCAACAAACCTTCTCAAAAGCAATGCTAAAGCTGAACAAGCAGTCAAAAATAAACCATGTCAGTACCCTGGAAAGCTAAAAGCGTTCAACAAACTGAGAAGTGTTTGTTCATGAAAAAACTGAACTTTGGTTAAAAACAGTGTGAGTCTGTGGTATTTATGCTGGGGCTGCTCCATTTTCCCTGCTCTCCTCGGTGGGCAATGTTGCAGCGAGGGCAAAGCAGGCCGTGAAAGCCAGCAGCTTCCGTGCTGCTCCCAAGACGGCTCAGTGGCTTTGGAGAACTGTCAGGTACAGTGGAGATTTTGATGGCAAGCAATAGGGAAGGTCTGCAGCTCCACTGGACTGAAGTTACTGACCTGTTTGGTGCAAGCAATGGACAGATGAAATAGCCAGGGTTTTAACAGGGAATTCTGGGAGCTGAGATAGTGATATGAGGCTTGTGAAACTCTCCACATACCTTGAGTTGACCAGAAGTTGTTTCTTCTGCACATGCAGCAGAAACTGGAATGGGCTTTGTAAGAAGTATTGAAAGTTTGTCAGGCAGAAAGGAAGAGGCACTGGATGATAACTTTGATTCTGTGGAGCCATGAAAAATGCTAGAAATGGTATTTATATGGGTAAAGATTTTTCAGATTTTTATTATTAAAAAAAAATATATAGGCCAGGTGCAGTGACTCATACTTTTTTTTTTCTCTTTCAGCCCATTTCCGTTTACTTCACTAAACAATATACTTTTAATTCTAGCACTTTGGGAGGCCAAAGTAGGAGCATCACTTAAGCCCAGGAGTTTGAGACCAGCTTGGGCAACATGGCAAGACCCCCGTCTGTACAAAAATAATTTAAAAAGTAATTCAACATGGTGGCACTTGCCTGTAGTCTTAGCTCCTCAGGAGGTTGGGGCAGAAGGATCGATTGAGCCCAGGAAGTCGAGGCCGCAGTGAGCGGTGATTGTGCCACTGCACTCCAGCCTGGGTGACAGAGTGAGACCCTGTCTCATAGAAAACAAAATGGAAAAAAAAAATATGCAATGATATAAAACTTAATTATAGCACCATATTTTTAGCTTTACTTTAATGTCCCTTTAAACATGGGAGCTACATTCCAAGATCCCTGGTGGATGCCTGAAACTATGGAGAGTACCAAACCGTATATGTACCATGTTTTTTTCTGTACATACATACCTATGATAAAGCTTCATTCATAAATTAGGCACAGTAAGAGATTGCCAACAATAGTAAGAAAATGGAATAATTATAATAATATACTGTAATAAAAATTATGTGAATATGGGGTCTGTGTGTCTCAAAATATCTTATTGTACTGTACTGTGGGTAACTGAATCCATGAAAAGCAAAACCATGGACAAGTGGTATTACTGTATACTACTATGTATACATAATTATATAGATATGTGTGTGCTAATAGCATAAAAAGAGGAAGAAGGAAAGGCAGTGGCAGCAGGACAATTGAATATCCATATAGAAAAAGAACTTAGGACTTCACTGTACATAAAAATAAACAAAGAGAATTCTAGACATAAATAAAGAACAGAAACAATAAAACATGTAAAAGAAAACACAGGCGAAGAAGAAAATAGGAGACTCGGAGAAAGATCCAAGATGGCCGATTAGCAGCAGCTCAGGATTGTAGCTCCCACTGAAAGCGCAGAGAGTGGGTGGACGCCACATTTTCAGATGAATTTTCATAGCCCACGGACCAAGAGATTCTTGGCGGAGGAGCCCCACGGGTAGCCAGCGTGACCCTTTTGGAGGGCGCGGCCATTTTGCAGGCGCCCCGACACGGTGGTTCTCAGTCCGGAGTATACGGGACTGAGTGCCCTTTTGGTTGGCATTTGGAGCTCCGGGAAAGCAGAGTCTCCCATTCAGCTGATTAAAAAGTGGACTGAAGTGGGGAACCAGACCGGGAGATTCCTGGGCAGAAAAGCACCATGAATCTTAACGCTGCTGTTTCAACCTGCGTAGTGGGTCACCGCAGGGGAAGGCTTGTACCCCCCTCCACAAAAAAAATAAAATAAAAACAGCAGTTGGAACTGCTGAAGATTGAGAGTTTCACAGCAAGTACAGCTGAACCTGGGAAGGTCCAGCTCTGTGGGGGGAGGGGGCATCCGCCGAAGGAAAATTAAGAAATAGAAAAAACTTTATCACTAACAAGCTCGACGTCTACTCAGAGACCTAATCTGAAAGTCAGCAATTACACAGACGACAGGTGGATAAATCCACAAAGATGGGAAGAAACCAGCACAAAAAGGCAAAAAACACCCGAAATCAGAAGGCCTCTCCTCCTACCGAGGATTGCAGTGCCTCATCACCAATTGAACAAGGCCTGATAGAAAATGAATGTGAGGAATCAACAGAATCAGGCTTCAGAAGGTGGATAATGAGAAAACTTCTGTGAGCTAAAAGAACATGTTCTAGCCCAATGCAAGGAAACTAAGAACCTTGAAAAAGGTTTCACGAAATGTTCATGAGAATGGACAATTTAAAGAGGAATATAAGTGAATTAATGGAGCTGAAAAACACAATACGAGAACTTTGAGAAGTATGCACAAGTTTTAACAGTCGAGTTGATCAAGCAGAAGAAAGGATTTCAGAGGTCGAAGACCAACTTAACGAAATAAAACGAGAAGACAAGATTAAGAGAAAAAAGGGTAAAAAGGAATGAGCAAAGTCTCCAAGAAATATGGGACTATGTGAAAAGACCTAATCTACGTTTGATAGGTGTACCTGAATGTGACGAAGAGAATGAATCCAAGCTGGAAAATATTTTTCAGGATATTATCCAGAAAAACTTTCCTAACCTAGCAAGGCAAGACAATACCCAACTCCAGGTAATACAGAGAACACCACAAAGATATTCCTCAAAAGAGCAACCCCAAGGCACATAATCATTAGATTCATCAGGGTTGAAACGAAGGAGAAAATACTATGGGCGGCCAGAGAGAAAGGTCAGGTTACCCACAAGGGGAAGCCTATCAGATTCACAGCTGATCTCTCAGCAGAAACCCTACAAGCCAGAAGAGAGTGGGGGCCAATATTCAACATCCTTAAAGAAAAGAACTTTCAACCCAGAATTTCATATCCAGCCAAACTAAGTTTCATAAGTGAAGGAAAAATAAAATTTTTTGCAAACAAGCAAGTACTCAGAGATTTCATTACCACCAGGCCTGCTTTGCAAGAGCTTCTGAAGGAGGCACTATGTATAGAGGGGAACAACCAGTATCAGCCACTTCAAAGGACCCATCAGTAAGCTGCATCCAGATCCATCTTACATGCAAAGATATACAGAGACTCAAAACAAAGGGATGGAGGAAGATTTGCCAACCAAATGGAGAGCAAAAAAAAAAAAAAAAAGAAAGCAGTAGTTGCAATTCTCATCTCTGATAAAATAGACTTTAAAGTAATAGAAACCAAAAGAGATAAGAAGGACATTGTATAATGGTAGAGGGATCAATGTAACGGGAAGAGCTAACGACCCTAAGTCTATGCGCACCCAATATAGGAGCACCCAGATACATAGGGCAACTTCTTGGTGACTTACAAAGAGACTTGGACTCCCACACAATAATAGTGGGAGACTTTAACATTACATTGTCAATATTGGACAAATTAATGAGACAGAAGGTTAAGAAGGATATCCGGGACTTGAACTTAAACCTCAAACAAGTAAACTTAATAAACATTTACAGAACTCTCTACTCCAAATCCACAAAATATACATTTTTTTTTCAGTAACACATCACATTTGTTCTAAAAGTGACCACATGGTTGGGAGTAAATCACTCCCTAGCAATTGCATAGCATTTCATAGGTTTAAATGAAATATTGGTTGGCTGTTTGTTTGTTATTTTCCTCCCTTATTCCTTCCTGTTTCCATTGTATAACACAATTATTAGTATAGAAAAAAGCTTTTAATATCCATTTGTAGACTGCATTCTAGCCTGGGCAATAGAGCAAGATTCCCGTTCTCTCTCCCTTTTTTTTTTCTTCTTCTTTCTCTTTATTTCATTCTTTTTTTCTTCCGTCTTTCTCTTTTCTCTTTTTTCTAAAAAAAAAAGAAAAAAAAAAAGAAAACACAGGCGAAATCTCTGTGCCCTTAATATAGCTAAAGAGTTCTTAGATGCGACACCAAAAGCATAAGCCATAAAATGAATAAATTGAACTTAATTAAATTGAAAAAATATATGCTTTTCAAGACACACCATCATGAAAGTGAAAATACAAGCCACAGAGTGAGAGAAAATATTTATAAATGATATATCTAGTAAGGATCTTATAACCATAATGTATAAATAATTCTTCAAACTCAGTAAGACAAATACTATAATTAAAATACTGGCAAAATACTGGAGTAGACATTTTTATTAGTTGGGACCAATGGGTGTATGTATAGAAAGAGATGTGGTGTAAGGAACCGGCACATGCAATTATGGAGGCTGAGATGTCCCAAGATCTGTATTCAGCAAGCTGGAAACCTCAGAGAGCTGTTGTGTATGTAGTTCCAGTCTGAGTACAAAGGCCTGAGAACCAGGAGAGCCAGTGGTGTAAGTTACAGCCCACAAGCCGGCATGCTTGAGACCCAAGAAGAGCCGGTATTTCGGTGTGAGTCTGAAGGCTGAAATGGACCTATGTTCTAGCTCGTACAGTCAGGAGGAGATCACTCTTAACCTTTTTGTTTTTTTTAATGGAGACCTTTATTTAATTGGATGAGGCCCATTCATACTGGGAAGGCAATCTGCTTTACCCAGTCTACCAATTCGAATGTTATCTAATCTAGAAACACTCTTTCAGAAACATTCAGAATAATATCAAAATATGTGGATACCACGTGGCACAGTCAAGGTGGTATGTAAAACTAATCATCATGACATTCTCCTGAGTAAGAAATACATTTGGCTGATAATCACACGAAAAGGTACTCAACATCATTCCTCACTATGGAAATGCATATTCAAACCACGATCGTATACCACTACACACCCATTGGAATGGTTGTTATCTAAAGAAGCTGTAGTACTAAGTATTGGCAAGGATATGAAGAAACTCAAAACCTCATACATTGCTGGTGGGGAATATAAAATGGTATGACTACTTTGGTAAACAGTTGTTTCTTCAGACTTTAAATATAAATTTACCACATGATCCACCAGTTCTACTCCTAGGAATATAACCAAGGGAAACAGAACATATGTCCATACAAAAATTTGTATGTGTAGGTAGACAGAAACATATTTACGATAGCTGTTAATTGGAAACAATTCATATGTCAATCAGCTGGTCAATGGATTAACAAAATACCCTATATTTGGTATAGGAATAGAGATAGACTCTAATAAGTTCAATTTTAGAACACTTGCATCACCTCCAAAAATTCTTATTTTGGGGTGATGTTCCATTCAGTTGTTCCATTCAGTTTTAGAACATTTACATCTTATGTTCTAAAATTGAGGTATTGTGATGACTATAAAACTTTTCTTTTGAGACAGAGTCTTGCTCTGTCACCCAGGCTGCAGTGCATTGGCATGATCTTGGCTTACTGCAGCCTTGCTGCCCAGATTCAAGCGATTGTCTTGCCTCACTCCCTCGAGTAGCTGGGACTACAGGCACATCCTACCACACCCAGCTAATTTTTGTGTTTTTAGTAGAGATGAGGTTTCACCATGTTAGCCGGGCTGCTCTCCAACGCCTGGCCTCAAGTGATCTGCCTGCCTTGGCCTCCCAAAGTGCTGGGATTACAGGTGTGAGCCACTACACCTGGCCAAAACTTTATAAATGTATTTAAAATCATTGACTCTTATCTCATAGTGTGTGAAAGTTATAAAAATGGTATTTGTAAGCCAGGTGTAGTGGCTCATGCCTGTAATTCTAGCACTTTGGGAGGCAGAGGCAGGAGGATTGCTTGAGCCAAGGAGTTTGAAACCAGCCTACGTAACATAGCAAGACCCTGTCTGTCTCTTAAACAAAACAAAAACTAAAAAAAAAAAAAGCAAAACCCAAAATACAATATGTCCATATAGAAAGAACAAATGACAAAGTAAATGTGGTAAAATGATAATTGAATCTGAAGGGTATGAGATTTTTTATACTATTCTTCCACTTTTTCTACAAGTGTGAGTTATCAAAATTAAAAAATTACAAACGTTTTAATGGCTCGTAGTAGTGATCTCATTTCCTTTTGTGACATTGTGTAAAAATAAGTTAAAATTTTTTGTTTGTTTAAAAAAATCCAGCCCTAAAGTGCAGTTTTATCTCAGCTTTTTGATCAATTACTTCTTCGATTTGTTGTTTGTTTTGAGTAGATACTCTGGTTTTGCTTTTTTTTTTATTAACTCATTTTTTCTTCAACGTAGTGGCAGGTCAGCCCAGTGCCCAGGCAAAGCCTTTCCGCTGCACATGCATATTTGGCCTATGCTAGAGAGTATTTATACCTGTAGAAATGATATTTTGAGGGTATTCTGTTTCTCATCTGTGTGAAAAATAAGTATGTGCAAATATAAGCAAAGCAAGTAAGCCTTGATAACAGCTGTTTTTCCTTTTTTTTTGAGACGGAGTCTCATTCTGTCACCCGGGCTGGAGTTCAGTGGTGCCATCTTGACTCACTGCAACCTCTACCTCCCAGGTTCAAGCTACTCTCATGCCTTAGCCTCCCTAGTAGCTGGGATGACGGGCACCCACCACCACACCCAGCTCATTTTTGTATTTCAATAGAGATGGAGTTTCACCATGTTAGCCAGGCTGGTCTCAAACTCCTGAGCTCAGGTGATCCACTCGCCTTGGCCTCCCAAAAGTGCTGGGATTGCAGCCGTGAGCTACTGTGCCCAGTTGCTGTTTTTCCTTTTGACAGTATTTCTTAAGTTGAAATGATCACACTTCACTCCTCTATGTTGTTTCCCCCCACTCCCAAAAGGAGTTAAATGAACACATTTGTTGAAAGCATTAAGTTACAGTGAAGTGTGTGACTCTTGCTAATGTATATTTATGTACTTGATTTGAAGGTCACTCTGTGAGACTGCTGGGTCAGAAGAAGGATAATGGAAAGCGGCTGGGGGAGCACGATTGGATTTGCCAAAGATTAGGAAGAATCCACTGATAGAAATCATTTCCATCAATACCGGGTAAGCGACTCTCAAACTTGCTCATAAAATATTCAGTACATTTCATGAATTCCATTTTTTTTTCTTTTTTCTTGGACATGTGACATAGAAAAGTAGCTGAACATTTTCTTGGGAAAGAAAAATCACGAGATGTGCTTGAATACAGTTTCTCCTGAAATGTTTCCTGTATGTAAATTACACTTATATTTGCAGCAGGGTTTTATAACTTTAATATTATTCTCATTTTTGGTAATAAACATGGATTTCATTTCCCACCTATGCCCTTATTTAAAATTTTTGAAAACAAAAATAGCACTTTCTTTTGTGAAATGATTAAGATCATTTGTCACATTCGACTGTTTTTTTCAGTAAAGGTATAGTAAATGTTGCCCAGGATACTAACCATGCTTTGATTATTAACTGTTTGAGATGCATATTTTAAAATGTTATTCTTCTGAGCTTTAAATGGAAAAGAAGCATCATGACTGAATATTAAGTACTCTTTTTAATTTCCACACCTTGATTTAAAGTCCTTGATTAGAACTCTTGGTATACTCATTTATACTTTGTTTCGTATGCATGTATTGAATTTTTGCATTGTTTAAATTATGAGTCCATCAGATTAAAGAAACATTTTCTGAAAATTTGATGACATGAAGGGGTTCTGTTTCCTCAATCACAGGGAGCACTAATTACCTATATAACCACATCTCATTCCCCACTGATTTAAGCTGCTCTGCCCCTTTTGACTTCATTCTCCTTCCCTCTTACTTGAAATTGTTTTCCTTCTGTTCTGTCTGTTCTTCATGCTACTTCTCATTGAGAACGGGTAAACAACTTCCTTGTCCACCATCTGCCATTTCTCTGAAGCCAGTGCCTTCACTTCCTCCTGAATGGTGGCAGTTGTGTTGTCACTAGCCCTCTTTTGTGTAGTCTCACCAATTTCTGGTTTATCCTCCACACCGCTGTCAAAGAGTAGAGAAGGTTGACTGAAGTCATTTGGTTTTCCCAAGGAGCCCCATAGAGTGGCATTCAGTGACTTGGTGAATTTGTTATGGACCATTGTCTGGCATTCAGCATAGAAGATTCAAAAACCCAGACTTACCAAGCTCAGAAACTAGTCAGTAAAGCAGAATTTAACAGTGAGAAGTATAGTTGTCACTTGACGGGAGCACCTCACATATTCATTCTGTCTCTCTAGCCTGAGCCACGTTGTAAACACAAGGCTGTTTGCTTTCCCCTGCCTCAGTTCTTCTTTCCCCTTCATTCAAACATTGTAGTACTTTCCCACAACTCCTGATTATCCTATTTAAAATTGCAAATGTTCTGACATTCCTTCTCTTTTTTTAGTTGCCTCATTTTCCTCTGTAACTTTAATTGGCATTGAAATATATAAACGGTCATTTATTTGTAGTTTAATTGTCTCTCCTCACTGGCATATATGCTCCACGGGACAGGGCCTTTTTGATTGTGTTATTTACTACTCTGTCTCCAGTGAGTAGAAAATTACACACAGTACAGATTTAATGCATACTTATTTATTGAATGAATGAATGAATGAATGATTGAGTTACATAATTTGACAGTTTAGTGAGACTATGCTAAATTATCATCATGGTACAGATTGCCTTGCAAATTGGACAATAATATTTGGAGTTTGCTGGCTAATCATACTTTCTCCTGAAAAATGCTGATTTTTTTTTTTGTTCTTTCTTTGAGACAGAGACTTGCTCTGTCACCCAGGTTGGAGTGCAATGGCACAATCTCAGCCCACTGCAACCTCTGCCTCCTGGGTTCAAGCAGTTCTCTCTCCTGTCTCAGCCTCCCAAGTGGCTGGGATTATAGGTGCAGGCTGCCACACCTGGCTAATTTTTTATACTTCAGTTGCCCAGGGTAGTCACGAGCACCTGAGCTCAGCTCAGGCAGTCCATCGGCCTCGGCCTCCCAAAGTACTGGGATTACAGGTGTGAGCCACCGCGCCTGGCTGAAAAATGCCCATTTTGTGTGTATGTTTATGCAGGGCTTTTGGCTAGACACATTCCTTTAAAATGTTAGTATTTGAGGGTCTGTGAAACTCTGTTAGGTTAGGATCCGTTAGGTCTCTGCACGACAACTTTCCGGGTATGTGTTTGGCCTACGGAGTGTCTGTTTCTAACTTGATTTGTCTAGTCCCTATGTTCTTCTTCATTTTGTCCCTCCCCCACTCACACTCCTGTATTCAGTCTTTCTGAATGGCTTGAAATTCTCAAACTCCAGATTCTGATTTGTCTTGACTGCAGGCCTCCCTGCAGGCTGAAGGGTTTTCCTGGCATGTCTGTCCTTCCCCATTCACCTCGTGGGTGAACCTTCTGCACTCTGCTGTGTGCTTCTTTCTTGGGATGTCTGCTTGTTTCTCCTTCCACAACCAGGCTAAATCTATCCCCTCCCTCTGAAGTGTGTCCACAACATTCCCTACATATCCTGATTATGGCACTTCACAGACTGTGTCATTTATATCTTCCACTACATTGTAAGCTCCTTGGGTGCTGAATGTGTTTCAGTTATCATTACATTATTATCTTCGAGTTCAGTGTTTAGCACAAAGTGAGTACAGCTGTCCCTCAGTATCTGCAGGGGATTGGTTCTGGGACCTCCTCAGAAACAAAATCTATGCATACTTCAGTACTTCATGTAAAATGGTACAGTATTTGCATATAACCCAGTGACTTTTTCCCATATACTGTAAATCATCTCTAGATTACCAGTAATACCTAATGCAATGTAAATGCTACATAAATAATTGTTATGCTGTATTTTAAAAATTTGGTTTCTTTTAATTGTTGCATTTTTTAAGTGTTTTTTTCTTCCAAATACTTTCAATTAATGATTGGTTCAATCTTTAGATATTGCACACACACATGGATACAGATGACTGACTGCACTCAATAAATATTTGTTTTATTTTAAAGTTATTAGTTTTTGTTGCTACACGTTAATAAAAAATTAATTTAAAAATATTTAAAAGTTTTTTAATGTTTACAATTTTAAATTTTAAAAATTTGCTTTAGGTAACCATATAACTAGCCTTTAGGTAAAATTTTTTATGTATATTATTTGAATTTTCCCTCTCATGTATTTAATGTTATCTTCCAGTGGGACTATACTTTAAAAGATTGAAAGCTCACTGGATTTGCCAACTCTCTCTCTCTCTCTCTCTTTTTTTTTTTTTTTTGAGTCAGAGTCTACTTTGTCTCCCTGGCTGAAGTGCAGTGGTGTGATTTCAGCTCACTGCTCGCCTCCCGGGCTCAAGCAATTCCCCCTGCCTGAGCTTCTGAGTAGCTGGGACTACAGTCCCATGCCACCATGCCCGGCCAGTGTTTTTTTTTCTTTTTTTTTTTTTTTTTGTATTTTAGTAGAAATAGGGTTTCACTGTGTTGTCCAGGCTGGTCTTGAACTCCTGAGCTCAGGCAGTCTGCCCACCTCGGCCTCCCCAAGTGCGAGGACTACAGGTGTGAGCCACCGCGCCCGGCCCGGATTTGCCATCATGCTCATCCTCTTGTATTCCTCACATTAGAGCAGAGAGTTGATCCTCAGTAAATTAGCAGATAATGCTTTTGATATTAAGAAAATTCAATCCATAGTGTTGCAGATGGAGAAATGAGTTTCTAACCTTTTCAGACTGCTAATCATCTTCCTGAATTGGTTGCAGTCTTATCACTTGCTCTCACTTGAAAGCAGCATTCCCATGAGCATTTGTCTGTACTATCATTCTATAACGTGTTAGCTTGCATTTCATTTTTTTTTTAATGCTAGTGGAGCTCATTGGTTTTTTTTCCACTTACTTTTAAATGTTTTAAAATGATTATACTCATAATTATTTTTCAGTAGAAAATGAGCCTTCTCACTAAAATCATAACACTTTTCAAAATTTTATTGCTTCCAGATTAAATATGTAGATCTAACTTTCCATCAATTTTCAATTTTTCATTCAGGAAAAGGGTCCCATTTGTAGCAACTTTTATTATATGTATTAGTAAATTACTGAAGTTACTATTAGAACCATTAAACTCTACAAAGTTGTTATGCCTTGTTATATTTCTAACTTAACATATAAAAGTATGACCAGGTGCAGTGACTCATGCCTGTAATCCCAGCACTTTGGGAGGGTGAGGCAGGTGGATCACCTGAGGTCAGGAGTTCAAGCCCAGCCTGGCTAACATGGTGAAACCCCGCCTCTCTAAAAATACAAAAATTAGCTGGGTGTGGTAGCGCACACCTGTAATCCCAGCTATTAGGGAGACTGAGGCAGGAGAATTACTTGAACCCAGGGGGCAGAGATTGTACCGCTGCACTCCAGCCTGGGTGACAGTGTGAGACTCTGTCTCAATCAAATCAATCAATCAATCAATGTAAAGTAAAGTAAAATAAAAAAGTACATCAGTTGCTTTAGACAAGGAAGAAGTTGAAAATTTTAGATCATCTAAATTTTGGATGAGCGCAGCAGGGTAGGGTATGTGTGGATATTTATGTAGAATTTTTAAATAAGTCAACCAGATGTTATGGTCAGTATCACAGGGAGTCAATATGTGCATGAATGAAGGAAGCAAGCTAAGGTTAAAAAGCTCGGTTTTTGTCAGGTCCCTCATTTGTGTGACTCCCTTATTCTTTCTAGCAGTGGGCATAGAGTGTGGAGACAGAGGGTAGGGGCTAGTGTAGGCAACAAAAGTAAAAAATTGGAAATTGGAGCATAAAGGAAATCTGTGCTTTATTTTGCCTTCTCTGTCCCTGTGAAAGTCATCCTTTTTGGCGGTCCCTTGGCAAATTTTATCTTCCAAGGCCAAGAGTTAGATGCTACGTCGCAATGCTTCTATAAATTATATCATTTTAAAGATACTACTATCAGATTATCCTTAGCTTGAAGGTTTGAAATCCTCCCTCAGGCTAAACACATCTTAGAAAATACCATCTGACCCTGTGATATTTTACTGATACTTTCTTTTTAAATTTATCTTGTCTTTCTTGTTATTTGCCGTCAGTTAGACATATGGTGGTAACTGAGAACCTTTAAGGGGAATCTAATTTTCTTTTTTGATTATATTCTTGAATTTATTATCATTTTAAAAAGTAATTGTTTTTTTCCCCCACCTTTGTAACCTTTTGGCTTTGGGAAAATTAACTCAGATTTTTACACCTTATTTTTGTAATGTACAGAATTTATCAGCCTCTATTCCAGTCCTGGATACATAGACTATCTACAAATATTTAAATGAATATTTCAAACTCATTATTTCATTATAACCTGACAACTCAGCTGTCAGGTTACAGTGAAAGCAAGTCCTAGTCCACAGTCTCCAATAAGAATTTCTTAAGCAATCTGGCACAGTCCCCCTGTTTTTGTAAGGTTGGTGGAGTCCTCGTTCTCTCTTTTTGGGAGGTGAAATCAAACGTTGTATGAAAGGTTCACTTAAGCCAGATAAAGTAATATAGTGTCTCACTGTAGATAATACATTCTCTGGCAACCAGAATTCCTTACATAGTGTCTGTTACGGACAGCAGAAACCTTAATCTTTGTCATGAGCCTAGAATGTGACACCAGCCTATTCTGGAGAAGGTGGTAGAATCTATGATACGTTGGAAAGAGCTCTGCACTTGGAGTGTGGAGTTGCAGCCACTGTGTTTTCTAGCTGCATGACTTGAGTAAATGAGATGAGCTCTTAGAGATGACGTCTTTTCTGCAGCGAGAGTGGGTCAGGGACCAAGCCAGAATCACATCTTTATTGGTCTAGGCCAGTGCTAACCAAAGTGTGTTCTATGAACCAGTTAACTGCTGATTGCTGGTCTGTGATGAGTACAACCATCGAGGGCAAGCATTTTAGCGACTTTAAGGCAGTTTAACATCACCACAGTGAGTTATAATTCATTTTCACTGTGTTTTACACATAAACTGGTTTACAAGAGGTTGGAAGTAAAAATCCTGCTCTGTCACTATTGATAGTTTGAGAAACACTGGTTTAGGCTAGTGTGTTGCAAGACTCTTTACTCTGTTTTGGAAAATATTTTAGCCAATCTGCTTATATTGAGTGTCCCTTCTTTAACTGAGACCCTATTTCTACCCTATTTTATGCTGTTAACTACTTGTGATTAGTAGTTGACCAGTACTTTAAAAAATGGAAACTTATTATTTACTATGCTAATTGGCAAAGCCTCTAGTGTTGACTAAAGATAAAAGATAGCTTAAACATACACGGCAATCTCTTCTGGAAGGTGGCCTTTCTGATTAAATACTGGCTAAGAGTGTGACTGCACTTAACAGTTCTAGCTTACATCAAGTGACGCAATTCGTATGATGCTCGCTATATTATATTCTTTCAAAAGTAAATTTACAGTTGTCCTAACATGGCTCTTGTGAAACTTAAAATCTAGCTGTTATACCTGTTATATTGGCACACCCCTAAGATGAATACAGAGCTGTGGTTATTATTCATGTTCTTCTGTAAGCTTTATGGGCGGCAGGAACCTTAATCTCTGTCATGAGCCTAGAATGTGACACCAGCCTATTCTGGAGAGGGTGGTAGAATCTCTCATACATTGGAAAGAGCTCTGCACTTGGAGTGTGCAGTCACAGCCACTCTGCTTTCTGGCTGCATGACTTGAATACATGAGATGAGCTCTTAGAGATGACGTCTTTTCTGGCATGGGTATAATGCTACCTACTGAATGTGTAGCTTGTCACATTAATACATATGTTCTTTTAAGTCTTGATGCTGCTACGTCTTCCACTCTACCAACATTCTCAGAGACCCCCTCTACCCTTGCTTTCTTTTTATCCTTTCTACTGTTTAGGCAAGAAATTTGCTGGGACTAGAATGCAAGGTTACGACTTTATGCTATTCAACGTTGGTTCTTCAGTTTCGTATTTCACCTGTTGAGTTTAAGTGAAGGTTTGACAAACAAGAAGAATCCATCTCCATCTGTCCTGTAGCTTTCAACACCATGTGGTTCTCACAGTATTCACCCCATGAATGTTTGTTAAGTATTTCAGTTGACAGCAGTATTTCTTAAATGCAAAAAAAAAAAAAAAAAAAAAATTCTGGCTAAACTGGAATATAGTTCTAATTGCTTCTCTTACTATAGATGATTGTTTTGTAAGAAAAAGAATATGATTGTTTCGACTGTGAATGAAGTGAAAGTTACGTGAAACAATTAAATGTGTGAAATTGAAGCATTTTTGGCAATTCTTAACTGCATTTTTACTCTTTTTTATCCACAAGCCAGTTGTCCAGAAATTTGCAGCCTTTTTTATGCCTTCAATGGAATTCCAAAATATCTTATTTTCACTTAAATATTGTACAAATGAAATTTAAAGTAATGTTTATTTCTAGTGCATTATAATACTGTATTTGAGAAAGATCATTCATAGGAACAGTGGATGGCACTATTGGCTCATACCTGCAAAGTAATTTTCCTTAAGTTGCAGAACTTTCAAATGCTGGCTTAGTGAATGCTTTTAAGGAAGGCAGCTCAGTCAAAAAGCTTGGACAGTACTACAATTTAGTGTTACATTCTGTAAACTTTTTAATCATTATTTTATATAAACTTTGAAATGAATATATGCAACTTTCTTAGTTACTAGCATAGAGAAATAACTGATTCTAAAAAATCATTTCAAATTCTAGCGTGTTGTAGGATTCTTTCTCAAAAGTACATCTTGCTTATCAAATTTCTAACAAAACTATTTAGTTCGAAGAAGGGAGAATGAATTTGGGTAAAAAGTAAAAATTTAAAGGTACTCAAATTTAGGCACACCATTAAAGAATTCTTAGTTTAAAGTTAATCGAGTGGAATGGTCAACACTCTCTTCAGGTTAGTTCATGGAGTGGATATGCATTGATAAAACAATGTAGAGATGCCTTTATAGTTGAGAAAGTTCATTATATTTATTATCTTTAAAAATCAGCTTATTTATTTTACATGTTTGCTTTTTAGAAGACCAAAGAGCCCTGCAACTGGACGTTGATTTGTTTTTCTGTTTGTTTAATTTTTTGTAGAGACAGGATCTCACTTTGTTGCCTGGCTTGGTCTTGAAGTCTAGCTTCAAGCAATCCTCCTGCATTGGCCTCTCAAAGCTCAGGGATTACAGGTGTGAGCTGCCACACCTAGCCTGGGCATTGAGTTGTAAAACAAATGTAGTTGAACATTTATTAAATGCTGAAAATAAAAAGATGAGTTCATCTGTTATCTACCCTTGAGAATCCCACAGAACAGAGTTAAACAATCACAAACCAATTAAGTTATAAGCTCACATTGTAAGATGGACTGTTTGGATTAGTTGGAGAGGGCTTCCATGGAAAGTAATGTTTAGGTTGTGTCTTAAAATTTATCTTATAGGTGCATTTAAAGACAGTTTAAGCCATGGTGGGGTGGGGGGAACCAAAACAAAACCCATAAGCAGTGGTTATTGTATTGTAAAAAACTATGTCTTGCACGGAGAATGATGAGTCACTGTGGTGGTGTTTTGAATAAGGGAATAGTCAGGGAAAGGTCCCTTGAGAATGCTTGGGCTCAGATCCTCGTGACGCTGGATTTTTCTCGGCCACTTTGTCAACCAGGGACCTCCATGCCCAACGATGGCCCCCAACTTGGGCCTCACTTAGCCCCGGGCCTGCCACTGGAGGCGCCCTGCCCACTTGGTCTACCTGTGCTATAGCTTGTACCCTCATTTGTGGATTCCCAAGCTCTTGTCCTACATCCAAGAAGAATGAGCTTACACTGACAGTTAGAAGGGTGAGGATGGGCAGAGAAGACTTTTATTGAACAATGGAACAGCTCTCAGTGGACAGGGGATGTAAGGGGTGGTCCCTCGCACCTGCAGTTGGGTGGTTTCTCTCTCTTTGTATGTCTGGGTCTGGGGCTTTTTATGGACTCAGAATGGGCAGTGCTTGCTGATTGGTTTGTGAGTATGTCCAAAAGGTTAAAGTGAAGACACAGCTCAAAGGTGGGCATGACAGTATAGAAAACCAATAAGGAAAGAGTAGGTTTATGTAAAATAGTTAGAGGGTGGGGATCAACAGAGGAGAGTGTGCCAAACGGGAAGACAGGTTCTCAATTCGGTCTGTGGATTTGACTCGTAGCTTGGCTTTCAGGCTTTAAACTGTGTTTGGTTTAAAAGTGGGGTTTCACTGGGAACCCGACCCTATCTGCCTCGGCATTTGTCTGCCTCCTGCTGCTATCACTGGCATAAGTTATTCAACCTCTCTATAGGTTTCAGTTTCCTCATTTATAAAATGATGATAATAATAGTGTTGTGAGAATGAAAAGAGGTCACATGTTTAATCAGCACAATGCGTGACACATAGTAGCTGTTCAATATATAGTGTTGTTAACTTTGTTACTATGACAACTATAAGAAGGCAAACCTCAGGCTTAAGTAGATTTCTATTTGCTTAGGGCCACAGAGCTAGTAAGTGGCAGAATTGTGATTGGAACCACATCATCTGACCTGTTTTTTCAATAAACCATAACGTCAATGGCCAATAAACTATAAAGTCCACGTCCTCTGGCCCCATTTTCTGCTCCTGGGTTGTTTAGTTAATTAAAAGGAAACCCAGTTAGAGCTAAAGTTTGAGACTAATCTAGAAGATAGCCTATTCAATCTGAGAAACATACTGTAGGCAGCAGAGTTTTACAGAGAGAATGGGGAACATGGGTTCATGTAGTGAGTCCATCAAGTGGAGGTAGGCTGGGAGAATTTCTGCTGCGTATCTATGTTGTATTGTCAGATGACTCCTAAGATGCATCCATTTTGTCTGATGGAATTGAATTTGAATTTTTGATTATGATTATTTTAAAGGATGGGACTGTTAAATCATATAGAGATATATACCACTGTGCCTTCCTCTTCTGTCTTTTTTCCCCACTTCTGCTGAACTGAACTAAGGTACATGAAAGTGAGTTGCACTTGGAAGGGCACAGTAGGAGCAGATCATTGGATGTATCCAAAGAGCCACCATCTGTCAGCTTTCCTGTTGCTTTAAGAAAACTTGTTTTCCAGCCCTATCAAGAGAGAATAAAAAACCCTGAAACTTGTGTAGCCCAACTTTAATTACATATAATTGAATACACATGTGATTGTGGATGAGCGCCTGTCAGTTTTTTTCCAGTACAAGAATAATATATATCCCATATTTATTTTCGAAACCACTTTGCTTTTATTTTACTGCATCTCAGCATGGTAGCACCAGTTGTTTTATTTTTTTCTAACCCTGACAAAGCAGAATGTTTTGTTTGGCTTTTTAAAAAGGCAATAGTGCATATAGTTAAGACCTCATTTACTAGATCTGATGAAACAGTCTCTGAGGAGTGTTTATTTTTTTGTAAACCCACTAAGAAAACTGGGTTTAAGACAAGGTCATTTAAAAAAATCCTGGTTTTGGTTTTTGAGCAATGTATGCACGTTTGTGATTTGTAATGTATATTTTTGTGGTTCTTTTTAGGTTAACCGTAAAGTAAGTATTAATTGTGAGATCATATAGATTTACAAAGATCTTTCTCCCTTGTGAAATGTATTTTATGTACTGTTCTGTTACTGCTCTTGAGGAAAACATAAACTTTCTGGATGAAATTTTTAGTCTGTTCTCCTCCCCCACTTTCTCCCATCTCTGTTATTTTTTTCTCCCATGTGTCTATATAAGTTTATGAGAACAAGGTATGCAAGGATGGATTTATTTATTTAGGACCAGGAGCCCCTTGTAACTGGAAGATGTCCTCTATCAAGATTGGTGGTCTGTTTTATTCATTGATTTGTTTTATTCTCTATTCATTCACTCATTTACTCAACAGACATTTGCAGAACATCTATATGTGTCTGAGACTCTACCAAGTGCAATAAAAGAAATAAGGCCTGGTAGTGTATCACTGCTCTTGGGAGCCTTACAGTCTAGTGTAGTTTCGTTAACTGGTGATTAATTTTGTTTTAGTCTACATGAAATATAATGGTAGTTTTATATGTGTAGGACTTAGAGTTTTGTACCTAGAAATTTACCATAAACATGGAGAATGTAGAAAATAGGACTGGTTTCATATATGATAGCTGAAAGTAGGCTCATGCTGTAATAGTGTTCAACATGTGTGTCAGGTTAACCAGCAGCACGCTTTTTGGTAGTTTGTCACTGTTGAGAATTCTGTCACCACCATCACAGTTGTTCTCACTCTGGAATTCAGGCAACCCAGGATCCTTTGAGTATAGACTTCTGTGCTTACTCCTAAAATTAACACCCTTAATTTCACTTCCAAAAAAATTGCAATTGTTAAAGCCCCTTTCTGTCTGCTTCACCTTTCTCATTCTTATTTCTACTACTGGGCTTATTTTTTAATTTTTCCTACTTGAATTCTCAGTTATATGCAGAGGAAGAGGCAAAGCAACAAAAATAATGACAAAGTATCAGTAGTGGCACTGATATTGACACATTGAACACATCTTAGAAAAGAGATGTCAGTTGCACGTGAGGATGGAGTATAGTTGAGATTCTGCTACGGCTGAAGGCAAATTTTCCTGATGTTTCCATGATGCCTAATAGTGGCAACGTGATGGTTGGCATAATGAGAGTCTTCTGTGTAAGTGAGTTCACTTGCACTTACATACTTTGCAGTTATTTGTCGGTTATTTATCAAATGATTCTTTATCAAATAATTTATCAAATAACTAATTTTCTTAATTTTATTGGAGATATGTCATCCAAATATTGTATTTGGAATATACCTCACATACTTTAATACTCCATTAAGTTTAGATTTGTATGGTAGATATTCAAAGATGAATGATGGAAGAAAGAATAATGTAGACATTTCAGAGATTGTTCTTATTTTAATTTTAAATTTAATTCTCTCATAAATATATACCCTTTATTCAGAATACAACTGTGACTGACCCTCATGCATGCTATATTTTCTGATGTACTTTACAAATGCTTATTTGAACAGCATCAGCGTAGCTTGCCTAATTTCTTAGTTTCTTTTGTTTATCCGAATACTGCTTTGCTTATACATGTATGTATCTTAAAGGTTTCTAAACTTAGAGACATGAAGATCCTAGACAACTTTAATTGACTGATCTTTTAATGTCTGTATTTTCTGTCCCCTTATCTTGTAGTTTTTTTAATCTTCTTTAGGAAGAGAACAAAATAATAATTTATTTTTCCATTTTCTATGTCTGCTGTCTTTTTGAGCCTACATTTTTTACTTTTATATAATATTGATGTTTTATTAAAAGCCTCTTTCTTTTGGTGTAGATGAGAAAGAAGTAGTTGAATTTAAATATATCCACTGTAAATATATGGATTTGTCTTTTGTAACACTGCCTTGCCAAGTGTTTGGACAGATAGTAGAACAGCATGACAGTTCACACAGTGGGCAGCAGTTTGATTTAAGCTATTTATTTATGGGTTACACTGCTTGAGATCTCTTGCCAAGTAATGAGAATGGTCTGAGGCCTTTTTTTTTTTTTTTAATAAGGGATGGGGAAAAAACCCTTTCAATTAGGGATAGACTTTGCAGAATATTTAATAAGTTTCTCTATTATTTGTAGCCCCGTGGCCAAATACCTACTGCCCACACGCTTTCTTAATACAAATCTGTTCATAGACAAGTAAAAATCTTTTTGGCAGATTCACATATTTATAGACTGTTAGAGCTAGAAAGAATTTTAGAGATGTGAAATCTTTTCATAGATGATGAGACTGAGGCCCTTAGGACTCAAAGTCTAGTGGCCCACAGGTTGCACTCACTTAGAGGAGAATGAGAGTCATGACATATGGAGGTTACTCTGACAGGTTGTACACTTTCGTCTTTAGGATTTTAGGGTTGGTGAAAGGATTAGAAAGCAGCTTTTGTTTGTGGTCTGCAAGACATCATATAAATGATGTTTGATTTTACCTTGTATTGAAACATACATAGGTCAAAGTACCAGAAACTGGTATCACTGTGACCAATGCTGTTTGGTGGATCAGGGGAAAACAGTGAGATCATCTATCAAGTGAATTTGATTACCTGGGTTAAAGAGGCTATTTAGACTTCTGTTTTGGTGTGAGAGGATCTTTGGAAAAATTCTCGACTTCATATCACCTTGTTTTCCTCTTCTTTTCACTCATTATTTGCCTTTCCCATCTACATTTCTGGTTCTACCATTTACCTTCCTTTAATTCCTGTAGATTTGCATGTTTGTATTTCGAGTACCTAATAGTGACTAGCGTATGGGAGCTCTCAATAAAAATGTTGTTATGACTCAGTTTCTAAATGCTAATGGTATGTTTTCATTCTAAAGTCTCTTTTGCTGTTTCTTGAGTCTTGAATAGCTAGCCTTTCTCAGTTCATGTTTTCTGAGAAAATTAAGCCTAAACACATGTGATTGAATGTCCTAAGGCATTCATTGTTTATAGTGAATTAACTATTCTCCTAGGCATCTAGAATGGTATTAGCTGCATACTATCCTTGAGAAAATTAAAAAAGCAGTCACTCAGATTATTTCCTGTAGTGCGTAATTCTCTTGGAATAGTGGTTGAGAAAAACTGATTTATTCATGTCATCATATATTCCAAATAACCATCTTAAAGCTTACTTTTCTAAGAAATGCCATCATTGATTGACTTCATTTTAATGTTAGTTGTTCTTTTACTTCACATTTTCTTAGTACATAGACTTGGTGTTTACTAAGGGCTGTTGCTAAATTGGTGTTATGCTGAATGGGTTATAGTAAATTTGGTTTATTCTTTAAAAAGAAACATAAGCAAAAAGTATATAATATATTTCTCATGTTGCTATTTTTTCTCTTGAAAAGCATATAGTACCTGAATGTCAAACTGGCCATTGCTTGGGTGGGCTTCCGTGTAAGACTTGTTAGGTCTGTGACAACACAAGTCCCAGGGGCAAAGGAAAGAGACTGGAATTAGTAGATTGCGGATGCTTAATGCTGATGTGGTCACTTATAAGTGACCCTTGAAAGTCGGCCCTCTATTTAGGCATGGCATCTAAGGCTCATAACTGCCTGTGTTAGGTATATATGTATATGTATATGTATATATATGTGTGTTAGATATGTATCTATATGTATATGTATATCTATATATATATGTGTTAGATATATCAGGGCCCAGTTTTATGAAAATACAGATAGAAAACTGTGCCTGTTCACAGATGACATGACTGTCTGCATAGAAAATCTCAAGTTGTCTGCAATAAAACTTCTAGAACACATAAGTGAATTTAGCAAGGATAAAACATAAACCCATAAAAATGAACCATATTTCTGTATATCAGCAATGTATAATTGAAAAGGGAAATGGAAAATTATTTTATACAGTAGCTCTAAGTAAAATTCTTAGATAAAAATCTAACAAATCATGTATAGGATATGTATGTGGAAATTCATAAAACAGAATAAATCAAAGAAGATCTGAATAAATCATGCACTGGTCAGGAATTAGAAGATTCAGTATAGTAAATTACAATTCTCAAATTGATGTATAGATTTAAAGTAATTTGAATACAAATTCCAGTAAGTTTTCTTATAAAAGTGGAGAAACTGATGCTAAATTTTATATGGAAAGGCAAAGGAAGTAGAGTTATCTAAAGCAGTTCTGAAAAAGAGTAAGGTTGGAGGAATTACCCCACCCTATTTTAAGACTCATTATAAACTAACAGCAATCAAGAGTTGTGGTAGTCATGAAGGGATGGACACATTAAATCACTGGAAGGAGACTAACAAGTCCAGGAATGTCCGACACATGCAAGTACCAACAGTGGTTTTTGACAAAGGTCCAAAGTTCATTTAAGGGAGAAAGCAGTGTTTTCATCAAATTGTACTGGAGCAGTTGGATATCCATATGGAAAAAGAACAAACTTTGACCCAAATGTTACATGTATACAAAAGTTAACCCAAAAGGGATCCAAGTTCAAAATGTAAAATATAAAACCTTTTTTCTTATTCAATTCGTGAAAATAAAAAAATTTATTTTCACGAATTGAATAAGAAAAGACTTATTGTTGATGGTTCCACATACAAATACATGTGCTAAATTCATAGAACTGTATACCTTCCAGAAAACCAAATTTGTGACAGTTTAAAAAAAAATTATTCTGCAAAGAAAAAAATATTTATTAATAAATATTTTGGTGGAGAACCAGGGTAGATTGAAAATTGTGTTAAAAGGTTTGCATCTTGTTTAAATTGGAAACAAAGTCGTCTGGACAGAGGAAAATGGGCCTGGGCCCATATGTTTGAGAAGAACTGAGCTTTTGGACTATTGCTAAGAGTAAATGAAGTATCACTGAACTTATCCTCAGTAACGAACGGAATATTGTCACCTGTGGGTAATATGAGATGATTAAAAGACAGTTACCAGACCTACTGTATACCCCTAAAATAAAAAATAAAAAGGAATTTTTAAAAAGATAGTTTTATAGCAGGATTATGTCATGATTTGACTTATATAAAAAATTTTAATGTATCGTTTGCCATTAGAGGAAATACTCTTTTGTTTTGGCATTTTCTGCCAGTCCCCATTTGTTGATCAGAAGACAACTTTCAGAAGTGTTCTATTGCTTCTGGAGGTAGGATTAGGCTAGGGTAGATTCTGGGTAGAACAAAAATGCCACAGAAGAAATCATTTGGCTTACCAGTAAGCCAATGTGTGCGTCCTCCCCTGACCTTACGCACGTGTGTACACCAGCCTTGCAATTTTTCTTGCTACCTTTTGAGTAGAGAAAGAAATAATTATTGCTTTAAAACTTGTGCCTGTAACAACTATGCAAATCTAAAAGTACTTGGTCATTTGTACTCCTGATGATTTGTTTAAATTTACCCTTTTGCATCTTCACAGATGCTGTGAAATCTTAATCAGGGTTTCATATTTGCCATGTAATTATCTTAACCCTATTTTTTGGAAGAATTGCAAATCCCCCCTTTGCAGGGCTGCCTATGAAAATCTATACAATGGAAAAGCAACAGCGTGGCTTCCCTACAATATCTCAGAGCATCCAGCTTTGCTGGAGCTGCTGGACCAGCATATGCATGCCCAGCTGCTTTTTTGTTTCCTTTCTTTTTTAAAAGCAAATCCTCACAGCAACTTTATTTGTAATAGCCAAAAACGAGAAACAACCCACAGTATGAGATAGGTGTACAATAAAATATTCCCTAGCAACATAAAAAGAAACTAACTCTGGGTACATGAGACTCAAAATAATTATGCAGAGTAAAAGCACCCAGACAAATTGATGACACACTACATTATTCCAAGTAAACTGTAGAAAATACAAACAAATCTCTAGTTCAAGAAGGCAAATGAGTGGATCCCTGAGGTAAATTGGTCTGGGAGTGGGGAAGGGAGGGATTGCAAAGGTGCACAAAGAAACTTTTGTAAGGCGAAATATATGCTAGTTATCTCTGTTGTAGTGATGTTTTCATATATACATATAACATGCTTCTGAATTCTCATGCTCAGCTTCTAAAATTCTTTTGATACTTAATTAGAATTTTAAATTTGATATCATTTTTTTTTTCTCTTTTTTGAGATAAGAGTCCTGCTCCATTGCCCATGCTGAGAGCAGTGATGTGATCATGGCTCATGGAAGCCTTGACCCTGCAGGCTCAAGTAATCCTCCCACCTCAGCCTCCTGAGTAGCTGGGACTACAGATGTCTGTCACCTTGCCTGGCTAATTTTTAGATTTTTGAGAAAATTAAGCCTAAACACATGTGATTGAATGTCCTAAGGCATTCATTGTTTATAGTGAATTAAACATTCTCCTAGGCATCTAGAATGGTATTAGCTGCATACTGTCCTTGAGAAAATTAAAAAGTTGGTCTCAAACTCCTGGGCTCAAGAGATCCTTCTGCCTTGGCCTCTGAAAGTGCTGGGATTATAGGCATGAGCCACCATACTTAATCAATTCCCCCTCCGTTCCTCCCTCCCCTCTCCCCTCCCCCCTCCCCCCTCCCTCCCCCTCTCCCCTGCCAACATCGTGTCCCCTTTCTACTTCCTGAGAATCATCAGGTGTTAGTTTCAGCTTTCACTGCAGCGGAATTATCATCAAGACCCCTAGTAGAGCAATCCTCCAAGGGTATTAACCCTTCCAAATTAACTCAGAATCACAGAGAGTTTTAATAAAACTATTAAAATGGGCCATTATTAGGTATAATATCATTAGTCAACAATTTTCCAATAGTATATTTTTAATTATTTTCTCTTCTACTGACATTTATGGTATTCTGTTAAATCTTTGAATAACTACACCAAAACATTTTACAATGACTAGCTGCAAATTTGAAAAATAACTTTAATGGTTTAAGAATTACTATTAAGTAATTCAGTAAAAATGGCTTCACTGGGTGCATACTGTTGTACCAGCTACAATGGTGGGTGTAAGAATACAATGATGAAATACAGAAACAGTTGTGAATTGTTGTAAAACTTCAGAAAGGAGACAATGGTAGTATAAACTCAGGGAGAGAAAATAGAATGAGAGAGGCAAGAGTAACTGGGACTAAGAATACAGGTGATCCGTTAGTTCAAGGGTTAGCTAACTACAGACTGCTGGCCAAAGCTAGTCATTTGCCTTTGTTACAACAGCTTGTGATCTAAAAATGGTTTTTACATTTTTAAACAGCTGGGGAAAATAAAAAGAAACATAATAATTTGTGATACATGAAGATTGCATGAAATTTAAGTTTCAATATCTATTACTATGTATGGATATTTTTAATTTTATCGGGAAACAGCCACACTCATTTTTAAACTGTTTTGACTGGTTTCACACTGCAGTGGCAGAACTGAGCAGCTGCAGCAGACAGTGTCTATGATGCTATGCAGGGATTAGTCAATAGAGCAGGTTTGGGCTGCCATCTTTAGAAGGATCTAGTGGGACTGGGGCCGTAGGGGGTGAGGTTAACCACTGAGTGGCATCTAGGAGTCTGACTCCTAAGCTTTCCCTAAGTTGATAAAAGCATTTTGCCTGCCTGGAGTACAAACACCTGCTTTCCTTCTGGCAGTCTACTGTTTTAATAGTTGTGACTAGTCGTCTAACTCTGTGGCCAGCCCAGAATAAAAATGCTGTTGTTTGAACCCAGGCGTTTGAGGTTGCAGTGAGCTGTGCTCATGCCACTTCACTCCAGCCTGGGTGACACAGACCCTGCCTCTAAAAAACAAAGAAAGAAAAATGAAAACCTGGGATTCTGAGTCTCTAATGGGCTGCTCTAGGTAGAAATACCATATATGTGTGTTACTGCATTTCACTGCTGGAGGGAGTGTGTTCTCTGTGCCTCCTCCTGAGAGGAAAAGCACAGGAAACCTGTGCATAGATTGCTCCAGATTTTGCCTGATGTGCCTTTTTTCTGTTACTGATTGCTGTAATAAACTATAGCCATGAGTGCAACTGTCTCCCGAGTCTGTGAGTCCTTCTAGTGAATCGCCGAATATGTGTGTTATCTTGGGACCCCTGAAACTGGACCTTTCAGTGTTTGCATTGCTGGTCAGCATGCTATAAATTGCAGATACAACTAACTCCACATTGTTTTCAGGGGATGTATATCCCATTTTTATTTTATTTTATATTAGCAGGGCATACCCATCATGCCAAAAGAAAAGTGTATTTCGATTGTCTCACTTTTAACGCGCAGTGGAGTGAGGATTACTTCGTTACCAAATTAGATGGCAAAGCGTTGTGTTTATTATGTGGTAACTCTATAGCTGTGGTAAAATAATACAATATGCTTTAACATTAGCAGACTAAGCATTCATCACAGTATTCGCCATTCACAGGAAGGCGACAGTCAGAGAAATTAGACAACTTAAAATGGAAAAATCTATTCTTTGCAAAAATTTTTTTTAGGTATAAAAAGTGAAAATGAGACTATAACCACTGTAAGTTTCTGATTGACACATCTGTTAGCCAAGCAAGGAGAGCCATTTATCAGCAGTGATTTTATTAAATCATGTTTGATTGTAGCTGCTGAAAAAGTGTGTGCGCTGAAAATAATCTTAAGATTATTTAATGGCGAGAGCAGTTGCTCAAAGTGTTGAAGATATGGGGAGATACATCAATATTTAATTTAAAAACAAGGCAAATGATCTCAAATGTTTTTCTGGGATCATTTCTTTTTTTAGTTTTCCACTTTTAGGTTCAGAGGTATATGTATAGGTTTTTACACAGGTAAACTGTATGTCACGGAGGTTTGCTGTACAGATCATTTCATCACCCAGGTGGTAACTGTAGTACATGTTAGATAGTTTTTGGACCCTCACGTGTCTCACACCCTCCACCCTCAAGTAGGCCCCAGTGTCTGTTGCTCCCTTCTCTGTGTCCATAGGTACTCAGTGTTTAGCTCCCTCTTATTAATGAGAACCTGTGGTATTTGTTTTTCTGTTTCTGTGTTAGTTCACTTAGGATAATGGCCTGCAGCTCCATCCATGTTGCTGCAAAGGGCATACTTGAACTTGTTCTTTTTTATGGCTGTGTAGTGTTCCATGTACCACATTTTCTTGATCCAGTGTACCACTGATGAGCACTTGGATTGAGTTCATGCCTTTTCTATTGTGAGTAGTGCTGTGCCGAACATACACGTGTGTCTATGGTACAACAATTTATATTCCCTTTGGTATAGATGAGCAGTAATGAGATTTCTGGGTTGAATGGTAGTCCTGTTTTAAGTTCTTTGAGAAATTGCCAGACTGCTTTCCATAATGAGTGAGTCAATTTACATTCCCACCAGCATCTTTAAGTGTTCTTTTTTTTTCCACCATCTCACAAGCATCTGTTATTTTTAGACTTCTTAGTAATAGCCATTTTGACTGGTCTGAGATGGTATCTCATTGTGGATTTGAGTCAACAGATTTTTCTAGTACTATTCAATTGTTGTTTATTAGAGGAGGCAATGATGAGTTTGAAGTGAATGAAGAATTAGCTTATCTGAATACCTTGTGTGGAACAACTATAAGTGAGGATATTTAGAAGGAAATTAGTAAAGCATTACTTAATATAAACTGAGGTGGAATCTGCTAAGATGTGTTACAACTGATACGGTAAAAATATGTGTGCAACAGAACCAGTCTTAGATTTATAAATCTGTGAAAATGTAGATTGTTTGAAGCATGTTTTCACTGTATTGTTCATCAGGAGATAATGATGAAAATATTTGTACCTGTCATGTGCTGAACCAATAGTGTCACTGGTGACCTGCTTACCACACACAGCAGTTTGGTGGCTTAGTAATGGCCAAGTTTTACTGTTATTTATTTATTTTTTAGAGGTCAGGGTCAAAATTGAATTTTTTGTTTTGTCGTTGAGATGAAATCCTGCTCTGTCACCCCGGCTGGAGTGCAGTATTGAGATCTTGGCTCAGTGCAACTTCTGCCTCCCAGGTTCAAGCAATTCTCCTGCCTCTGCCTCCTGAGTATTTGGGACTACAGGCACATGCCACCATGCCTAGCTAATTTTCGTATTTTTAGGAGAGATGGGGTTTTGCCATATTGGCCAGGCTGGTCTCAAACTGCTGACCTCATGATCTGCATGCCCCGGTCTCCCAAAGTTCTGGGACTACAGGCGTGAGCCACGGTGCCCAGACTGAAATTTGTTTGAATAGAAAGAACTGCTTTTTTCTACTGTTTCTGAACACTAAATGGCTTTGGAAATTAGGTTTTACTAAAGACTTGATAGTATTTTGTAATAAAGTTAAAAGCAAAATGTTACTTACATGTAAAACATATTACTGTAAAGTCATTTTGATAGCCATTCAAATGACTAAAGTCATTCTGAGTTGCTATCAATGACTAAAGTCATTTTTATTACATACTTAATGTATAATATCAAGTGATATTACATATGATGTCACATCATGTGTAATATCAAGCTGCTCTCTACACTTCACGTACTGTCAGAAGTTAAACCAAAAAGCAAGCTCTTTATTCCCTTCCAAATTTGCAGCAGATAAATATTCTGAGCTCAAACTACAGCAACATTTTTTTTGGATTTCAATAAAGAACAAAGTAAATTTCTATACTTCAGAATTCATTTAAGTGTGCAGTGAGGAACTCCCACCTAACCTTCATTGGAAGTGATTAATCTGGATGTAAATGACATGCTGAAAGGTAAATATCAAGAATAGAATTCTATAAATGCCTTCTAAGTGATGAATTTGCTCAATTAAAATCACATTTGTTGGTTGCTATTAGTATTTGCCATTACTTAACTGTGTGAAAGGCATTTAAAAAAATGAAATAAGTAAAATTTCTTCATATGTCAATATTAACAGATTAACGTTTGTTATTAGTTTTGTTGATACGGCGTTTTACCTTGAACCCAAATTAAGTAAAATATTATTTTCCCACAGAGAAAAAATTCCATTCTCCTCCTTAAGAGACTTGTATTACAAAAATCTGCATTTATTATTTTTATTTTCTTATTTTAGATGTTGTCAGTGAAAAGCTTATGGTACTTGTTTTCACTCTTATTATATACGTACCTACATAAGAACCTTGACATTGACTTTTGGCCTTGGAAGCCTAGTGATGAAAAATATTTACTGTCTGTTTCCTTAAAGAAAAAAAATTTGCCACTTCTTTGTTAGTTGGTTGAAACCAAGTGTTGAAAATTTGGTTCTGAGTTTCAGGAGAGAAGCTGGAATTGGATGTATGTATCATTAGTATAAGATAGTAATAGAAAATATGGATGTTATTTTAATGTATCCTGTATGTTATACTTATTTGGTTCAGAAGATAAATACATTTTTCTACTGTGTTTTCTCTTTTGAAATGAGGCTGATTTTTCACTGAGCTTCTGAAATAGACTCTGGTCACTCAGTAACTGCTGTCTTTGATTTTGTGTTGAGGGGGGCTGTTTCACATTCTTTTCTTGACTGCATGACATAATTCTGTTTTACTACATCAAACTTTAATTTTTAGCTATAACACTTGAAGTAGATCTTTTTTGAAGGCAAAGACCATACATGTGTTTTGGCTCCATTAATATTGCTTACAGAAATCACAGTGTTTTTATCAGAGGAAAAGCAAAAACTTGTTTACAGTGGAAAGCATAACAAAATCTGTGATCTTTTTGCCTGAGGACTCTTTCCAAAACAACTTACTGAAACAGACATCTAAGGTCAGTATTTCCTAATTAAGAATTTTCAGCTACAGCTCCCAACCCCGGTCATCACTCACAGGGCCATTCCTTCCTTAATGCAGTGTGTATTTCAAGTTATTAGCACCCAGGGGCCATACTTTTCTTTGCTTAAAATAATATGTTGAAGAATTTTTGTTCTACTTCATATCACTAATGATTTTTGATTTTTTGGGGGTGTCTTTTTTTGTTAAAATCAAATTTATAAGCACAACATACCAATTAGGTATCAGTTTTTGTAGCCATCTGAGAGCAGAGAATTTAATGTATTGATATTTTACTATACTCGGAATGATTTTTGGACCCCGGAGTAGATGGGGATGAAACCCTTTCTTCCTGGCTTCTGAGGAGGCAACATACTTTCCTCCTTTCTCTTTTCCATTCTCATATGCTCTCCTCAGAATGCATGATTCTAGTGAATACTCAGTAAATATTTGTTCCATTGAATTGAATAAAAAGAGCAAAATGGAAGGCTAACAATTGAAGAATAAGTAAATGTAGGGGAAGAAGTCAATTCACAAATGAGTTGCTCTACTTCTTGAAGAGTATATCAAGTGACAGAAAATCAGAGATTGATTGGCGTATCCTGACTTTTTTATTGCATTCTTAGCTGATTTTTGTCTCTTTTAAGAATGTAACTCGCTAAAGGTATTTTTGCTTTTGAGATCTTATGAATAGAAGGTATTCAGACATATTCACTGTATTTACATAGTATTCAAATTTTAACAAATACAAAATGGAAAAGGAAGCATCAAGTTGGTTTAAAGACAGATGCAGATATTTCTAAGGATGCTAAATCACATCTAAACTTTTACATGGACAGCCCTGCAGACTGATAGTGATCCTTCAGTGTTATCCTATTTTTCTACCCTCTGTTCTTACACATTTTTAACCCTTAAAAATTTATAGAACACTATCACTGGTCATCAGAGAAATGCAAATAAAAACCACATTGAGATACCATCTCATGCCAGTTAGAATGGTGATCATTAAAAAATCTGGAGACAGCAGATGCTGGAGAGGATGTGGAGAAATAGGATCACTTTTACACTGTTGGTGGGAGTATAAATTAGTTCAACCATTGTGGAAGACAGTGTGGTGATTCCTCAAGCATCTAGAAATAGAAATTCCATTTGGCCCAGCAATCCTATTACTGGGTATATATACAAACAACTATAAATCGTTCTTCCATAAAGACACATGCACATGTATGTTCACTGCAGCCCTGTGTACAATAGCAAAGACCTGGAACCAACCCAAATGCCCATCAATGATAGACTGGACAACAAAAATGTGTCACATATACACCATGGAATACTATGCAGCCATAAAAAATGATGAGTTCATGTCCTTTGTAGGGACTTGGATGAATCTGGAAACCATCATTCTCAGCAAACTGACACAAGAACAGAAAACCAAACACTGCATGTTCTCATTCATAGGCAGGTGTTGAACAATGAGAATAGGTGGACTCAGGGAGAGGAGCGTCACACACTGGGGGCAGTTAGAGGGGGCTAGGGGAGGGACAGCAGTGGGTGAGGAGGGTGGGGAGGGATAACATGGGGAGAAATGCCGGATATAGTCTGCACCTATACAACAACCCTGCAGGACCCGCACATATACCCTAGAACCTAAAGTAAAATAAAATTTAAAAAATTTATAGAACACTTCAAACATATAGAAAGAGAAGATGGTATAACAAACCCTCAAGTACTTACCTAGCTGCAACAATTATCAACTCATGGGCAATCCAAATTATTTTATCTGTCTTCTATCACCCCTGCGCCTTCTCTTGCCCTAGCACAACTAAATTGTTTTGAACCAAAGTCCAGGAGTTATATCATTTAATTAGTAAATATACTAGTTATGTGTTTGAGACCAGCCTAGGCAACATAGTGAGAGTCAGTCTCTCTCTCTCCCCTCTCTCTCTCTCTGTCTCTGTTCTCTCTCTCATGCACACTCACATGCACGCACAGACACACACTCTTAAACACATGGGGTTGTGGTGTTATGCGCCTCTTGCTTGTGGTCTTATCTACTCGTGAGACTGAGGTGGGAGGATTACTTGAAACCAGGAGTTCCAGGCTGCAGTTAGCTATGTTCATTGATCATTCCACTGCAGTCTGACCTGGCTGACAGAGCTGAGACACTATCTCTTTTTTAAAAAGAAAATTGTGTGTGTGTGTGTGTGTGTGTGTGTGTGTGTGTGTGTGTGTGTGTGTGTGTATTACATTGGTAAAAACAAAGTGTTTGTTCATTCTCCTCTCTCTGGAAAACAAAACAAGCCAATACCATTGTCACACCTAAAATAAAATTAATTAGGTTCCCTTAATGTCATTAAACACCCAGTCAGTCTCCAAGCTTTCACAGTTGGTGCTCTGTCCATTTGCCGTCTTCTTTTCTCCCCCAACCCTACCCCCAGTCTTTAGAATTGATTTTTTCAATTAGGACCCAAACAAGATCCCTGCAATGCTTTGGGTAATGTGTCTGCGTCGCCACAGCTCTGGTTCTTGTCCAGTTTGGCCATCATACTCATACGACGCAAGTGGCTTAATACTGTTTTTATTTAGATTCATATAAGGAATATGAGGAGGAGACATAGCAGGAATTTCATCTTCATTTCAGAAAACCTCGTAGTTACCCTAAGATACAGCTCTTTTTAGTTTCTCATCTAAATAGAACATTTTGACGGCCATGGACAAGACCCAAGGTATGTAGATGCTACCTTATCAAGCGAAGACCCAGCCTTGACTTTTCACTAAGTTTTTTTACATCATTTTAGTTATATAGGCCCAGGGCCAGTGTACCATTTCATAGCTTTCTCCATCCAGGACAATTCCATACAGGAGGTGAAGCCGATTTAACATTCTGCAGTTGTCTTCATTCTCATGTTAACAAGGAAATAAATGTTGAGAAGAGGGACACTGGGGTCATTCCCAGGGAAGTCTGACTCAGCACTGGAAAATGTTAACCCTTTACTCACCTTGTGTCTTAAGTATCTTTTTATCTGTTTTTCATTTTTTTCTTTCTTGTTTTTTGCAGTTTATTTAAGGAGACCATTTCATTTGTCCTGTAGTTTTCCACATTCTGGATTTTGCTAATTGCATCCTTGTGTTGTTATTTAATGTGTTTCTTTTTTTTTTTTTTTTTTTTGGAATATATTTTATTGTACTTTAGGTTCTGGGATACATGTGCAGAACACGCAGGATTGTTGCATAGGTACATACATGGCAATGTGGTTTGCTGCCTCCATTCCCATCACCTATATCTGGCATTTCTCCCCATGTTATCCCTCCCCAATGCCCTACCCCCCCACTGTCCCTTCCCTATTCCCCCACAACACACCCCAGTGTGTGATGCTCCCCCCCTCCCTGTGTCCATGTGTTCTCATTGTTCAACAGCCATCTATGTGTGAGAACATGCAGTGTTTGATTTTCTGTTCTTGTGTCAGTTTGCTGAGAATGATGGTTTCCAGATTCATCCATGTCCCTACAGAGGACACAAACTCATCATTTTTTATGGCTGCATAGTATTCCATGGTGTATATGTGCCACATTTTCTTGTCCAGTATATCGTTGATGGGCATTTGGGTTGGTTCCAGGTCTTTGCTATTGTACACAGTGCAGCAAAGAACATACGTGTGCATGTGTCTTTATAATAGAACGATTTATAATCCTTTGGGTATATACCCAGTAATTGGATTGCTGGGTCAAATGGAATTTCTGTTTCTAGGTCCTTGAGGAATTGCCACTCTGTCTTCCACAATAGTTGAATTAATTAACACTCCCACCAACAGTGTAAGTGTTCCTATCTCTCCACATCCTCTCCAGCATCTGCTGTCTCCAGATTTTTTAATGATCGCCATTCTAACTTGTGTGAGATGGTATCTCAATGTGGTTTTGATTTGCATTTCTCTAATGACCAGTGATGATGAGCATTTTTTCATATATTTGTTGGCCTCACATATGTCATCTTTTGAAAAGTGTCTGTTTATGTCCTTTGCCCACTTTTGAATGGGTATGTTTGTTTGTTTCTTGTAGATCTGTTTTAGTTCTTTGTAGATTCAGGATATTAGCCCTTTGTCAGATGGGTAGATTGCAACAATTTTTTCCCATTCTGTTGGTTGCCAGTTCACTCTAATGATTGTTTCTTTTGCTGTATAGAAGCTCTGGAGTTTAATTAGATCCCATTTGTCTATTTTGGCTTTTGTTGCCAATGCTTTTGATGTTTTAGTCATGAAGTCCTTAACTATTATATCCTGAATGGTTTTGCCTAGGTTTTCTTCTAGGGTTTTTATGATGTTAGATCTCATGTGTAAGTCTTTAATCCATCTGGAGTTAATTTTAGTGTAAGGTATCAGGAAGGGGTTCAGTTTCTGCTTTCTACACATGGCTAGCCAGTTTTCTCAACACCATTTATAAAACAGGGAATCCTTTCCCCATTGCTTGTTTTTGTCAGGTTTGTCAAAGATTAGATGGTTGTAGATGTGTGACATTGGCTCCAAGGCCTCTGTTCTGTTCCATTGGTCTACGTCTCTGTTTTGGCACCAGTACCTTGATGTTTTGATTGCTGTAGCCTTATAGTATAGTTTGAAGTCAGGTAGCGTGATACCTCCAGCTTTGTTCTTTTTGCTTAGAATTGACTTGGCTATGTGGGCTCTCTTTTGGTTCCATATGAAGTTTAAGGTGATTTTTTCCAGTTCTGTGAAGAGGGTCATAGGTAGCTTGATGGGGATAGTGTTGAATCTATAAATTACTTTCGGCAGTATGGCCATTTCCACAATATTGATCTTTTCTAACCATGAGCATGGAATGTTTCTCCATCTGTTTGTATTCTCTCTTATTTCCTTGAGCAGTGGTTTGTAGTTTTTCTTTAAGAGGTCCTTCACATCCTTTGTTAGATGTATTCCTAGGTATTTACTCTCTTTGTAGCAACTGTGAATGGCAGTTTGTTCTTGATTTGGCTCTCTTTAAGTCTGTTATTGGTGTATAGGGATACTTGTGATTTTTGCACATTGATTTTGTATCCTAGAGTTTGCTGAAGTTGCTTATCAGTTTCGGAAGATTTCGTGCTGAGACGACAGGGTCTTCTAAATATACAATCATGTTGTCTGCAAATAGAGACAATTTGACTTCCTCCTTTCCTGATTGAGTACCCTTTATTTCTTTTTCTTGCCTGATTGCTCTGGCTAGAACTTCCATACTGTATTGAATAGGAGTGGTGAGAGAGGGCACCCTTGTCTAGTGTCAGATTTTAAAGGGAATGCTTCCAGTTTTTGCCCATTCAGTATGATATTGGCTGTGGGTTTGTCATAAATAGCTTTTATTATTTTGAGATACGTTCCATCGATACCTAGTTTATTGAGAGTTTTTAGCATGAAGGGCTGTTGAATTTCGTCGAATGCCTTCTCTGCATCTACTGCGATAATCATGTGGTTTTTGTCTTTGATTCTGTTTATGTGGTGAATTACGTTTATAGACTTGCATATGTTGAACCAGCCTTGCGTCCCCAGGATGAAGCCTACTTGACCGTGATGGTAAGCTTTTTGATGTGCCCTTGCAGTCGGTTTGCCAGTATTTCATTGAAGATGTTTGCATCTATGTTCAACATGGATATTGGCCTGAAGTTTTCTTTTCTTGTTGAGTCTCTGCCAGGTTTTGGTATCAGGATGATGTTGGTCTCATAAAATGATTTGGGAAGGATTCCCTGTTTTCGTTGTTTGGAATAGTTTCATAAGGAATGGTACCAGCTCCTCTTTGTATGTCTGGTAGAATTCAGCTGTGAACCCATCTGGACCTGGGCTTATTTTGGTTGGTAGGCTCTTAATTGCTGCCTCAACTTCAGCTCTTGTTACTGGTCTATTCAGGGTTTCAACTTCTTCCTGGTTTAGGCTTGGGAGGGTGCAAATGTCCAGGAATTTATCCATTTCTTCCAGGTTTACTGGTTGATGTGTATAGAGTTGTTTGTAGTAATCTCTGATGGCAGTTTGTATTTCTGTGGAATCTGTGGTGATATCCCCTTTATCGTTTTTTTATTGCATCTATTTGATTATTCTCTCTTTTCTTTTTTAATAATCTGGCTAGTGGTCTATCTATTTTGTTGATCTTTTCAAAAACCCAGCTCCTGGATTCATTAATTTTTTGAAGGGTTTTTTGTATCTCTATCTCTTTCACTTCTGCTCTGATCTTAGTTATTTCTTGTCTTCTGCTAGCTTTTGAGTTTTTTTGGTCTTGCTCCTCTAGCTCTTTCAATTTTGATGATAGGGGGTTGATTTTAGATCTTTCCTTGCTTCTCATGTGGGCACTTATTGCTGTAAATTTTCCTCTAGACACTGCTTTAAATGTGTCTCAGAGATTCTGGTATGTTATGTCTTTGTTCTTGTTGGTTTCAAAGAACATCTTTATTTCTGCCTGCATTGCATTGTTTATCCAGTCCACATTCAAGAGCCAGTTGTTCTGTTTCCATGATGTGTGTGGTTCTGAGTGGGTTTCTTAATCCTGAGTTCTAATTTGATTCCACTGTGATCTGAGAGACTGTTTTTTATGATTTCTGTTCTGTTGCATTTGCTGAGGAGTGATTTCCTTCCAATTATGTGGTCAATTTTAGCATAGGTGTGATGTGGTGCTGAGAAGAATATATATTCTGTGGATTTGGGGTGGAGAGTTCTGTAAATGTATATTAGATTTTCTTGGTCCAGATCTGAGTTCAAGTCCTGGATATCCTTGTTAATTTTCTGTCTCATTGATCTGTCTAATATTGACAGTGGAGTGTTAGTGTCTCCCACTATTATTGTGTGGGAGTCTAAGTCTCTTTGTGGGTTGTTAAGAACTTGCTTTATGCATCTGGGTGCTCCTGTATTGGGTACCTGTATATATTTAGGATCGTTAGCTCTTCTTGTTGCATTGATCCTTTTACCATCATGTAATACCCTTCTTTGTCTCTTTTGATCTTTGTTGGTTTAAAGTCTGTTTTATGAGAGACTAGGATTGCAACTCCTGCTTTTTTTTTTTGCTCTCCATTTGCTTGGTAAATCTTCCTCTATACCTTTATTTTGAGCCTATGGTGTCCTTGCACATGAGATGTTTCCCGGATACAGCACACCGATGGGTTTTGGCTTTTTAGCCAATTTGCCAGTCTGTGTCTTTCAGTTGGGGCATTTAGCCCATTTACATTTAAGGTAAATATTGTTATATGTGAATTTGATCCTGTCATTTTGATGCCAGCTGGTTGTGTTGCCTATTAGTTGACATAGTTTCTTCATTGTGTCAATGCTGTTTACCATTAGGTACATTTTTGGAGTGGCTGGTACTGGTTGTTCCTTTCTGTGTTTAGTGCTTCTTTCAGGAGCTCTTGTAAAGCAGGCCTGGTGGTCATGAAATCTCTGAGCAATTGCTTGTTTGTAAAGCATTTTATTTCTCCTTCACTTATGAAGCTTAGTTTGGATGGCTATGAAATTCTAGGTTGAAAGTTATTTTCTTTAAGGATGTTGACAGTTGGCCCCCACTCTTCTGGCTTATAGGGTTTCTGCCAAGAGATCTGCTGTGATTCTGATGGGCTTCCCTTTGTGGGTAACCTGACCTTTCTCTCTGGCTGCCCTTAGCATTTTTTCCTTCATTTCAACCCTGGTGAATCTGACGGTAATGTGCCTTGGGGTTGCTCTTTTTAAGGAATATCTTTGTGGTGTTCCCTGTATATCCTGGACTTGAATATTGGCCTGCCTTGCTAGGTTGGGGAAGTTCTCCTGGATAGTAGCCTGAAGAGTGTTTTCCAGCTTGGATTCATTCTCTCTGTCACATTTAGGTACACCTATGAAACATAGATCAGGTCTTTTCATATAATCCCATATTTCTTGGAGGCTTTGTTTATTTCTTTTCACTCTTTTTTTCTCTTATCTTACCTTGTCGTTTTATTTCATTGAGTTAGTCTTCAATCTCTGATATCCTTTCTTCTGCTTGGTCTATTTGGCTATTGAAACTTGTGTATGCTTCGCGAAGTTGTTCTGTTTTTCAGCTCCATCAGTTCATTTATATTCTCTAAGCTGTTTATTCTCGTTAGCATTTCATCAAACCTTTTTCCAAGGTTTTTAGTTTCTTTGCATTGGGTTATAACATGTTATTTTAGCTCAGAAAAGTGTGTTATTACCCACTTTCTGAAGCCTGTTCCTGCCAATTCATCAGACTCATTCTCCATCCAGCCTTGTTCCCTTGCTTGTGAGTAGTTGTGATCCCTTGAAGGAGGAGAGGTGTTTTGGTTTTGAGTGTTTTCATCCTTTTTGCGCTGGTTTCTTCCCATCTTTGTGGATTTATCTCCCTGTGATCTTTGTAGTTATTGACTTTCAGATGGGGTCTCTGAGTGCACATCCTTTTTGTTAATGTTGAAGCTATTTCTTTCTGTTTCTTAGTTTTCCTTCTAACAGTCAGGCCCCTCTGCTGTAGGACTGCTGGAGGTCCACTCCAGACCCTGCTTGCCTGGGGATCAACTGTGGCAGCTGCAGAACAGTAAGGGTTGCTGCCAGTTTCTTCTTCTGTTATCTTTGTCCTGGAAGGATAGTCGCCAGATGTCAGCCTGAGCTCTTCTTTATAAGGTGTCTCTTTGGATATATGGAGGTTGGGGAGTTGCTTGAGAAGACAGTCTGTCCCTTATAGAAGCTGACATGCTGAGCTGTGAGCTCCGTTGTTCCGTTCAGAGCTGCTGGGCAGGTACGTTTAAGTCTGCTGCAGCGGAGCTCTATTTAATGTGTTTCTTTATCCCCAGGTTGTGTTGTAAAGTGGAAATCACATCTAGACATTTGATCAAAATTTAGCATTTTGGCAAGAATGTTTTACAGCTGGTGCTGTACATTGCATATTACATCATAACAGGGGGCTCATGTCTAGTCATCTTACTCTTGCTAATCTGTGGGTTATATGTTGTTGGCTTGATCTAGCCTTTATAAGATTTTATCAATTTTTTTTACCTTGGTTAAAAAAAAGCTGAATTGTAGGCTCAATTCGGGGCAGATGAACATATTTTGTAATGGGTCAGATAATAAATATTTTAGGCTTTGCAAGCCACATAAACATCTATCAAATAATTTTGTTTCTTTTTGCATCCCTTTACAAATATAAAAGCCATCCTTAGCTCCATGGTCATCCATAATGAGGGTATAGGGCAGATTTAGCAAGCTGGCTGTAGTTTGCCAGCCTCTGGCCTGAATCCATTATTTTGTTAAGGATTGCAAAATTGTGTTATTTTAATTTTATGGCTTCTTGTTTTAGTTGTAATTCCTCAGAAAAAAATTTTTTTATTTAAATTTTGTTACCTTGCTGTATTGTTTCTGTAGAAAACGTAGGATGAATGCCTAATTCCTTCCGTTTTATTTAAGATGTTAAAAAATGAATTGATTCTCCAGCGTTCTGCAAAGGTAATTGTTAAGTATTTTGGTTTGTTTTTGTTTTAATTTTTAACCGAGAATCATTATGCACTTGGGAGATTTTCTTTAGAAAAGCATTTCTGATGTGCTTCAAACCATTGCCTGTTGGGTAGCAGAGGTTCCTTCATGTTGGCTCCTACTAATAGATTATTTTGGCTTAGTCTCAGTAGTCTTTCTAGAGCATCATTTGAGGAGTTTGACTTACGTACACATCCATGAAACCATCATCATAATCTTGATAATGAATGTTTTCATCACCTCCAAATTTTTCTTGTGCTTTTTTATAACTCATTATTCCCTACATCCCCAACTGCAAAGAGCTGATCTGCCTTCTGTCAGTATAGATTAGCTTCCAGTTTCTAGAGTTTTACGTAAATAAAACCATCTAGTATGTTCCCCTGTTTTTCTGGTTTCCTTAATACAACCTAACAGCCTAGATTGTTAGATTCATTTATACCATTGTTTATATGATAACTAATTTCTTTTTGTTGCTGAATAGCATTTCATGGTAGGGCTATACCAAAATTTGTTTACTTATTTACCTGTTGATAGATACCTGGTTTGATTGTGTTTTCTGATTAACAAATATAGTGGTCTTGAACTTTTACTTGTGAATCTTTTTATGGACATATGCTCTCATTTTTCTAGGGTGTGATATGGCTGAATTGATTATTCCATTTTATATTTCCACTAGCAGTTTTTGAGAGGTCCCTTTGTTTCACCTTGACACCAACACCCAATATGATGTGTCAGTGTTAACCATTGTAGTGAGTATATAGTTATTATATATCACTGCAATTTTAATTTCAATTTATTTTATGACTAATGATGTTGAAGATACACGCGCGCGCGCCACACACACACACACACACACACACACACTCTTAAGAGAATCTTCCTTTATTGGCCAGGTTGGTCTCAGTCTGTTGGCCTCCAGTGATCCTCCCCCTTTGGCCTCCCAAAGTGCTAGATTACAGGCATGGGCCATGGTGGCTGGCCTCATATATTTTTAGGTTCAGTGCCTACTCAAATCTTGCTTTTTTTGGCATACTATTTAGTGCTAGGCGTACTATTTAGTGCTAGGATTTCTTTTATGTGGTGGATACAAGTTCTTCATTGAATATATGTTGATAATATTTTCCTCTCATTAGATGACCTGTATTTGCTTTTACTTAACATTGTATTTTGTAAAAGCAACAGTTTTATATTTTGATAAAGTCCAATTTATCATATTTTCAGGTATAATTTGTACTTTTTGTGTTTTAAATCCAACCTAAGGCCACCAACCTTTTCTCCTGTTTGTTTTTTTCTCCCTATAAATTCTGTAATTTTAGCTCTTATATTTAGGTCTGTTATTTGATTTTAGTTCATTTTTTCATGTTGTATGAGATAAGTGTTGAGGTTCATTCTTTTACTTATGGGTATGGAATTGTTCCAACACCATATGTTGAATGTAGTCCTTTTCCTTTGTCTTAGAAGTTTGTTTATACTCAATTTACTATATATAGTTGGGTCTATTTCTGAACTCTCTGTCTCCCTTTACACCAGTTTCACACTGAATTGATTAGTTTGCTTGAAATCATAATGTAAGTCTTCTAACTTTATTATTTTTACAAATAATTAGTTATAATATAAATTATTTACTTTTGTATGAATTTTAGAATTACCTTCTCAGTTTTTACCAAAAAAAAAAAAATGCCTCCTTTATTATTTTCATTTGGATTACACTGAATTTATAGATCACTTGAGGGAGAATTGGCATCTTTACAATATTGACTTTTCTCATCCATGAGCATGGTATATCTCTCTGTTGCATTTAGGTCTTCTTGAAATTCAACAGTGTTTTTGTAGTTTTTGTTTATAGGTCTTGCACATCTTTTGTCATATTTACTCTTAAGTATTTCATCATGTTATTATGAATGATATTTTAAGAAATTTTGTTTCCAAATGTTTATTACTATTATTTAAAAGTAAAATTGATTTATATACATTAGTATTGTATTCTACCACCTTCCTAAACTTGCTTATTATGTCTTGTAGTTGTAGATTTATTAGAATTTTCTTGATAGACAATCATGTTGTCTGCAAATAAAGACAGTTTTACTTCGTTCTTTATGACTTCTGTGCCTCTAGTGATCTGCTTCTGGGACTACAGGCACTTGCCACCGTACCTGGCTAACTTACATAATTTTAATGGAGATGGGGTTTCACCATGTTGAACAGCCTGGTCTCGAACTCCTGGGTTCAGGTGATTGCCTGCATTTGCCTCCCAACGTGCCAGGATTAATGGCATGAGCCAACATGTCCAACTTTTTCCCCCGTTTGCTTTTAATATTGTTGTGCAGCTGTTGAACAGCTTTTAGTTTACAGTTCATTTTCCTTCACTTCCAATTCAAAAGCCATTTGCTGACTCTACTCAATGCCCTATATATTAGGAAATCTTTTTCTTCTGGCTAGGAAGGAATTGTTTTGCCTGTTTTTTTCTAGCTCTTCTTTTTCTGGCCCCTGTAGTTTCTGTACATGTACAGTTTCATCAGTAGGCCAGCAAGCCTTTCTATCATTCTCCATAGGTCTTTAAAGCTTACTCATCTTTCATACTCTGCCCTACAAATTTTTGCTGTCTTAGTGTTATTGATAGCTTAACTCTTTTGACCTTGCTAAGGCTGCCATACTTTGTTGGGGTTCCTCATCTATATGTTGAGATCTGGAAACTCTTTAGGCAGTATGTTGGAGAATCTGTGAGCTTATCTCGTCTATTTCACTTGTCTCAGTTATCGTTGCTTTGCACTGCCATTTGTCCAATATCTGAAAATGTTTTTCATATATTTTGTCTCATTTGTAAATTCTTTAATGTAGGAGAGTAAATTCAGTCCCTGACACTTTATTCTGGCCAGAAGCAAGAGTGTTTTGCCAATGTTTCCTTTAGCATTTTTGCACTGGTATTCTTGAGAGTGGTTGCAAGCGTTTAAATAAAATCTTTGTCAGATTTCAGAATTATTATCTCATTTGTTTCATAAGAAAAGTATCAGATATTTTCTTTGTTTCTCTGTTTTTAGTAGTTTATATAGTACTTGTGTCATCTAGTTGTTAAGGGTTGAGTAGAAGAAGCACTTTCGATTCTCTGTTTCTCCTGTGCTGATTGAACTTCTTAGATTTTTCTGGGATTAGTTTTGGAAAATTTTATTTTTCTACAAAATTATCCAGTTTAACTGGGTTTTCAAAATCACTTACATAAGTTTATATACTCTCTCCTTGTTTTAAAAAAATAAATTTTCTCTATTTTGATGCTTATCTGTTTTTTGCCCTTTCTAATTTTTCATATCTTTTCTTTATGCTTTGCTTCCTGATTAGTTTAACTTACTACGCTTAAAAAAATTAGTCCTTTTTACTGGCTTTTGTTATGATTATGAAAGTAAACATGTTCATTAAAAAAAGGTTTAGAAAATTTGAAAAAAAGCACAAACCATTGGATAAAAATCAGCTAGTCTACCACCCAGAGATAACCATTGTTAACAGTTTGGCAACTTCTGGTATGTTGGTATGCATATAATTGCATGTTAATTTTAACACAACTGAGATCAGTTTTCTGTGCACATTCTTGTATTGATTTCCTAGGGCTGTCATAATAAAATATCACAACCTGGGTGGTTTAAAATAACAGAAATTTATTCTCTGGTATTTCCAAAGGCAAGAAACCCTACATCAAGGTGTAGGCAGTGCCATGTTCTCTCCAAAGCTATAGGAGAGAATTCTTTCTTGCTGTTTCTAGCTTCTGCTCATTGCCAGCCATCCTTGGTGATCCTTGGCTTTGGCAGCATGACTCCATTCTCTGTGTCCATACTCATATCTGGACACATGGCCTTAAGACATACCCTATTTTTTTCAAGGGCAACAGTCATTGGATTAGGGTTCCACCCTATCCTCATCTGACTTCATCTTAACTTAATTATATGTACAAAGACCCTGTTTTTCATATAAAGTCACATTTACAGATTCCTGGCAGAAGTGAATTCTGTGGGGGATAGTAGTCAACCCAATACAGCATTCTATTGTTATTTTCCTTTCTGTGGATTTCAAAGCTTTCTTTGTACTTTTATTTCTATCAGTGAATTTTAGGGTCTATTGCTAGGCAAAGTTCGTACTGGAGTATGTCAGTATTGTGATGTGCTAACATTTAGTTGTACCTACAGTTTACCTATAAACACAGATTTCCATCATGACCTGACAGTGCTTCATCATAGAAAATCAGAGCTTGTTGAATTTTCTTAGAGCCTATAGCCTGGTTAACTTCAGAAAACAAGAATGCTCATTCCTACATTGTTCTTGAAAATAATTTAATTGCATTATATCTCTAAGTGAATAGAATGAATTGTGAATCATAAAAAACTGAATAATCTAATTGGATCAGAAAACTGAAAAAAAAAAAATGGTGACTTGAGTGTTTTTGTTTGGTGGGTATAACAAGTCATTACTGGCCCTTATTCCTGGTACTCATCCTGGTCCTTACATAAACTACAACATATCTTTAGTCATTTTTCTCATTTGTTGAAGAAATGTGTATATACCACCTCCAATTCTATTTTTGTTATCTCAAGAGTCAGTAGCTATTCTGTATAATAATGGTGAATCAAGTATTATTGTGGCTGGTGTGTAACACTTTGCATTTTAACTAATCTAGACAGAGGATTGTAGAGGACAGAGCTTGGAAAAGGACCAAAAATTCTTTGAGGACACTATGTGTTATACACTGTGCTATGTTGCATATGCTTATTTTTCCTTAACTCCTGTAATGCTGTGAAAGGTAGGCATTATACCCATTTTAAATACTAGAAAAATGAAAACAAAATCATATCACTAGTTATTAGTATAATTGGAACTAGAGCTCAGGCCTTAATTTCCTGAGATTTTTGCTTGTAACACTGGTTCTTTTATTAATATAGGTATATCCAAGCTCCAATGTAAAAATAGGAAATATGCATGAACATCCTCTTAAATTTTCTATAAGGTAGCCCATTTTAAAAAATTGAAGTAGAATTTTGCTCATTTTCTTTTGTTTAAATTTTCATTAATGCACTTTCTCTTCGTGAGTAAATTATAGGCTAATGAAAGTTCCTTCATTTGTTAGAAGGTCAGAGAAAGTAGATTTTATGTTTTTTTCTAATTAAATAATTTTATTGGGAAAAAAGAAACACTTTGAACATGAAAGCAGAAAGGCTATTATTCAGTCAGTTTGATAGATCATGTGTCGTGAATACAATGCGCAGGGTGGCCCTGGAAGACTGTTCACAACCTGCAGGAAGATGTCATGTTTTTATGCTGCTAGTTTTTATTTTTACGTTATTGCATCCAATGACATGGAGAATTTTAGGTGTTTAAAAAACTATCTAAAAAAGGTTGACTATTGTTGTTTGAAGCGTAATAGTGATACTGTGTCTTCTGTCTCTTGGCAAGCATGCAGTCACCTTTTGTCTCAATAGCTCTGTGTGATCCAAGAACGCACAGATATACTATTATTTACTTAGGGTTTTTATGGTTTACATCAGTAAAGAAATTTTATCAGAGGGTGTTTGTGAAAAAAGAACTGTTTGATCTCAAGGAATGCTTTATGATGATAATAATGGCAGGCTGTATTAGCGTGATTAAAGTCTGAAGCCTCCTGGTCCTGAAGAAGGGGCCACTACTATTTCTTGAGCCTTTTCCTTCCACTTTGACCCTCATCAGTCCTCTCTACCAAGCACTCATTTACATTCTAGTTCATAGTGTGCTGTCAGCTGTTCCTAAAAATGCTTTCTACGAGCGAGTGAGTTGTTTCTATGATGATGGGTTGTTTCAGAGCTTTCACCATGTCTTTTTAGTCTTGGGGAGATCAAATGACAAACGATCACAATCAAGGGCTAGATTATGGTTTTTTGATAACGTGTCTCAAACGAGGGTTAGCAGTTTCTTTACTTGAGGTGTATTTCTGGGTTGAATTCTATAAACGGTTCCACAGTAGTAATGTCATGTGACTCACATTTTTGCTTCTGCGACTCTCATACTATACAGCAATAAACTCAAATTATTATGCATTATCAGATTGTATTATAAATAGCAATACAGTATCAGTCAATTACCTTTTTTGAGTGTTTCTGTCTTGAAGGAAAGTGCTAAGATTCTTCTTATACAAATCGAGCTAACATAACTTTTCTGTCTCTTATAATTGAAATCAATTACTTAAAAAAATATAGCTTGGTATTATGACCATGGAAAATAATGAAGTGTGGTTATATAATTGCCCAGTTGGTGCATAACCTTTATAAGGCATCATTCATAATGAAAGAGTAGGGTTTTTGTTTGTTTGTTTTTTGTTTTTGTTTTTGAGACAGAGTTTTGCTCGTTGCCCAGGCTGGAGTGCAATTGTACGATCTCTGCTTACCACAGCCTCTAACTTCCAGGTTCAAGTGATTCTCTTACCTCAACCTCCCAAGTAGCTGGGATTACAGGCATGCACCACCATGCCCGGCTAATTTTGTATTTTTAGTAGGGACAGGGTTTCTCCATGTTGGTCAGACTGGTCTTGAATCCCGACCTCAGGTGATCCACCCACCCTGGCCTCCCAAAGTGTTGGGATTGTAGGCATGAGCTACTGTGCCCAGCCAAGAGTAGGTTTTGTTAGAACAGATACATTAAACTTAAGTAAACATTTAAGAATTTATAAAATTATTATAAATATATTTGTATAACTACATATAGTTAAAATATATATATTCTTTATAACCATATTTGCTAGTATATACATTACTTAAAGTGCCTCTGTTGTCATGAAGTCACAGTGAGATGACGTAATACCCTAGGGGAGTAGTGAGAGAGGTTCATTGTTCACCCTCTTATAGTACCTTTTGACTATTGTATTATGTTTAGAATGTAGGTTGTACAGAATGTTTTAAAAAGCTCTGTGTGTTATTAATTTGTATTGGAGTGTATTTCTTTTTTTTTTTTTTTTTTTTTGAGACGGAGTTTCGCTCTTGTTGCCCAGGCTGGAGTGCAATGGCGCATTCTCGGCTCACCGCCACCTCCGCCTCCTGGGTTCAAGCTATTCTCCTGTCTCAGCCTCCCAAGTAGCTGGGATTACAGGCATGTGCCACCACGTCCGGCTAATTTTTTGTATTTTTAGTAGAGACGGTGTTTCACTGGAGTGTATTTCTTTAGTTCATGGATAATGCAAGTGCTTGGTTGATTCACACTTTAAAATAAAAAAATAATTTTGTCAAACTAGAGTTATTTGTGTTTCACAAGGTACTCGATCTGGTTGTTAAGAACAGCTTCTGAGAGTACCATCTGTGTTTTCTGTTTTTTTCCCGCCTTCTATGTAGTTAGCATATACAATTGCAAAACTTTAATTTAATGTCTGCTGCTTTATTTTCCCATGCTTTGCAAGCTTAAATGCTTATTTATAGTATTTTTTAAAATTTGTATTAATGGATAATTTTGGCCAAGATAACAGTCTTTTAGGCTGTCCTAATAATTTTTAGTTGAGTTTACGCAACCATCTCTCTTACTCTGACAGGCAAAATAATTTGAGTGTATTTTTTGAGAATCTTTGCTAAGGGTGCTTTAAAGATTTCTTTTAACTCCAGGCCTCTAGGAATATGATGATTTTCTGTTTATAAAAGATGTGGCAGTATATTGTTATTGGCGAAATGTGTTTTTGTTTATATTCATTTAGAGCTCTGTCTTCTGTTTTTCTGATGATCAAACTAATTTCTGAACTTTACGTTACACCTTTAGTGACAAGAATAAAATTAACCAACTAAATGTTATCCTAAGATGACCAAGTGTTCAGGCATGAAGTGTTCTGAAAATCATGTCACACATATTTCTTGTGCTATATTGAAACTTTGATCATTAAACTAATGGGGCACTTTTCTATACTTGAAAATAAATGTAATGTATGAAAACGTTTTAAAGTGTCTATGAGTTTCTCTGTATTCTACTTTACAAATGGATTTTTATTATAGTGATAGGAAAATAGCAGTAAATACAGTGTCAAAAATTTTTGTTAAATATTTATTATTTTTGTTAAATATTTAAGGAAAATATGTTGCGGGCCACACCCTTAGCTAGAAGCTTCGTAAAGCAGTGTCAGCCCCTTTCAGTGGTGCCTCGCACAGGTATGGAGGCTGCTTAGTAACTGCAGCAGCCCCTCATAGAAGAGACTTTGTCTTTCTAGAACCCCTGTAGGCTTAAGAAATACCTTTGCATGGCCGAAGTCTCATGTGTACCCAGTGGATTGTCTCCAAGAGTTCTTGCTTCTTGGTGCTCCCCCAGAATTCGCTAAAGTAAACTGAGGGTCACGAGCCTAAAATTGTGTAGGCTGCATTGTCACCCCACAGTTCTTCCCACACAAGGTGCTAGCAGAAGAGGGTGTAGGCTTCTCACTCTAATCACATCTTCACACCTCCATTTGCCGCCTGTGGTTATGCCCATACATTCAGTCTGGTTGGAGTCAAGTTTTCATGCCTGGAAGCCATTCTGCTCTAATAATAATAAACACTTAATGAATACCTATGCTGTTTCAGGCCTTTTCTGAATAATTTACATACATTAGCTTGTTTATTCTTCCCACCCACCCTGTGAGGTTAAGGACTTATATTATTCTGAATTTATAGTGAGGCAAATAACAATTAAGTAATTTATTTGCTTAAGGTCAAAAAGCTAGTGAAATACCAGCTTGGAATTCTCATCCACCAGGCTAACTTGCTCTTAACGTGATTTACCCTGTCCATGTGCATAGTGAATGACTTCTGTATTTCCAGTTCCGTGAGGACTTGCCCTAAGAGGTTGTTGGTGAGAAGTATTGGCCCCAGTTTCCTACATTCATAAGTTCAAGTCCTGGGTGGGCTACTCTTTTGCTGTGGGACCTTGGGAAAGCCTCTTTATAAGGTAGTACTACTTTCCTTCATATATTCAAAAGTGTTTATTGAGGGCCTACTATGTACCAGGCACTCTTTGAGGTGTTAGGGATATTGTGCTGGGGATAAGTTCCTGCCTTCATGGAGTTTAGATTCTAGTGGTGGAGACAGACAGGTAAATGTCAGACCAGATTAAAATGTCAGATCGTGAACAGTGTAGTGAGGAACAATAAGGCAGGAGATGTAGGGCTATTTTGTACAGAGAACGTTTAGGGGTAGCCTTTGAGGTGGTGATGTTCGATCTGAGATATGCAGGACGTGAGGGAGAGAGCCAGGAGGATGTCTAGAGAAGAGTGTCTCAGGCAGAGCAAAAGGCCTTGGGGTGGAAAAGCAAAGAAGCCACTATGAGCAGTGTTGGGAGGGAGAGCAGTAGGAAATGAGACTGGGAGGCAATCAGGAACCAGGGCAGACTTTGCATTTTATTCATCATGCAATGGGAGTTGCCATGAGCAGGGGACTGGCATGCCCTGATGAGTTTTAAGTCTTGTGTGGCTGCTGCAAGGAGGAAATCCTGTCATAGAGTCAGGATGGAAGAAGAGAGAATGTGTCGCTCTTGTGATAGTCCAGGTGAGAAATGGTGGAAACAGCATCCTAGGGTGAGTCCCCTCCTCTGGAGGCTTGTAGTCCAGAACACTCTTCTGCCAGCTGTCCATGGCCCAATCTGGTTACATTATTTCATCTTATCACTCCCTTCCTTCCCTGGCATCTCCAAGCCTGGTTACTCTTCTGTATTTCTTTCCTCTGTAGCACTCATCACTCTCTAATGTATGGTATCATTTGCTTATCTATCAGATTGATTGTTTATTGACTTTTATCAGTTGCTAGAGCTTAAGCTGCTCAAGGGCAGGGATTTTTCTATTTTGCTCTGTCATGTGTCCCAGATGCTTTGAGCAGAGCCTGACACAGAATGTGTGCTTGGCAGGTATTTGCTGAATCTATGACTTGAGTGCTGGTGGAGGACGTGAGAATAGATTTAGTTTGAAGACAAAGCCAACAGGATTTTCCTCTAGATGTTCTTGTCCATTTCTGGAAGTTATTGTAGTAGACTGGAGGTAATAAAGTTAACTTGGTACCTGACATAAAATACAATCTCAATAAACCATTAATATGTCATTTTAAGGCCAATGTGCAGTAAAGGGTTACATTTTACTCTTTTATAGGAAAGTAAGTTAATAGAAGAAAGTATAGATTAGAGGTGAGCAAACTCTGGCCCATGGGCCAAAATCACGCATTGCCTGCTTCTGTAAATAAAATTTAATTGCAGCAGAAGAACCATGCTCATATGTTTACATCTGGCTCTTTCCAGGAAAAATGTGCCAGCCCCTGATACAGAGAGCATTATACTGAGTTTGTGGTATTATATATTTTGCAGTATAGATCATAATGCCATTTGACAGGTTGTTATAATGAAGTAATGTTGATGAAAGCAAATATTGAACAACAGGGAAGTATTTGGTTATGAATCAGTATAAACTAATCTTCACCAAATCGGTTTATTTATAAAATATCAAAAGACAGAATTGAAAAGTTCTACAATTAATCAAGTGTCACTGAATATTTTAGGTCCCCATTCACTCCCCTACTCAATAGTCATAGCATGCCACAACCTAAGTCCAGACCTCGGGACACTTCTCAGATAACAGTTATTGAATCACAACACCAGGCCAGAGTGGCAAACAGCATCATTTTCTTCAACTCAGTGATAGGGTTAGACTTTGTGTCCCCACCCAAATCTTGTCTTGAATTGGAATTCCCGTCATCCCCATGATCCCAATGTGTCAAGGGAGAGTCCAGGTAACGGTAATTGAATTCTGGGGTTGGCTTCCCCATGCTGTTCTCGTGATAGTGAGTGAGTTCTCACGAGATCTAATGGGTTTATAAGGGGCTCTCTCCCCTGTCACTCCGCACTTTTCCTTCCCGCCGCCTTCTGAAGAAAGTGCCTTGCCTTCCTCGTCCCCTTCCACCATGATTGTAAGTTTCCTGAAGCCTCCCCAGTGTGCTGAACTGTGAGTCAATTAAACCTCTTTCCTTTATAAATTACCCAGTCTTAGGCAGTTCTTTATAGCAGTGTGAAAATGGACTAACACACTCAGTATGTTTACAATTTTTCTATGAATTTTGGATAAATTAAATACAAACTCTCAGCCTGGTGTTCAGTTGCCTCTCCAGCCAGATTCTATCTTAATAACTCCTACTCTTTGATAAACACACATACACATTCTCATTTTCTCTGTCTCTCTCTCTCTCTACAATACACACACACACACACACACACACACACACGACAGTTTATGTCCGTCCCTTTCTGAAGAGAGAGTGTCGTTTCTTTCCCTACCCTTGATATACATTTGTGAGATTCTGCTTTCTTACTCAAGGCCTGTCTCAAATGCTGTCTCCTTTATGAAGGCTTTTCTGGTTCCAGTTGTAGTTGTTACCTTCCTTGATTTGGCCATTCCTATGGTCCTTGTCATGTTTTCTTACAGTTACCTGTGCACTTGTGTTATTCTACCCTATTAGGTTCTAACAGATGACATAGTGTTTTGTATAGAATGGGTCTTCCATGTGTGTAGAATTTAATTGAATTGATACAAATGTTTGTGTGTGATGCATTTTAATATTTTCTAATCTAAATAATAAAAAGTAAAATGCTGCTAACAACTCAGAATTTAGAAAACTGCTTTTCCTGTTTTGAAAATAAAAAGTGCAGCTCACTGCCAGTGCTCATTTAATTTTACATAAACATGCTCTTTGAGGCTGAAGCAAATCTGACTGATTTTCAGTGTGAAAATAAAACATAAAAAGTATTCCTGGGGTTATTTCTAAACAGAACTAACATCTGAATTGTCTGAATTAACAGAATCGTCTATTTTGGAAAAATTAGATTCATCAAATGACTCTTCGGTGAACAATTATTTGAGAACAATGTTAACATCATTCATAGAAATGCTATGTTTCCTGGGGGTTGACATTTTCAGCGATTGAGAATTACTACATTTTGTAAATGGGAATACCACTACTAAAAACAGAATCCCATAAATAGAATGATGTCTTTTGCTTCCAAAGTCAAGATACTAAAGTGATGTAAAAATAATAATAAAAGCAAGATATTTCATGGCAAAGTTAACTTGGGGTAAATGTGGCAGCTGTAAGCACCACTGGTGGGTATTCTGGGGGCAAATGGGACAAAGGTTAAGGTGTTTTTGTGGTTGACCAAGATGGATTGTTATTATTATGAGTTTTGGGATTCCCTTAAAGTCTTCTTTCGAGTCGATTCAAGCATGGATAGAACAACCAAAGGCGTGTGTCAATTCAAGCATGGATAGAACAACCAAAGGCGTGTGTCAATTCAAGCATGGATAGAACAACCAAAGGCGTGTGTCAATTCAAGCATGGATAGAACAACCAAAGGCGTGTGTCAATTCAAGCATGGATAGAACAACCAAAGGGGTGTGTCAATTCAAGCATGGATAGAACAACCAAAGGCGTGTGTCAATTCAAGCATGGATAGAACAACCAAAGGGGTGTGTCAATTCAAGCATGGATAGAAGAACCCAAAGGTGTTGTGTCTTGCTGCTGCTGTTGCTGCTTCTACTCTTACTACTGCTTTAGGCTGTCTAGTCTGTGGTGTAGCTAGAAGAATATGAAGCCTCTTGAACCTCTGAAGAGGGCGGTGTTCTTCTGAGCCACAAGTAATCATATAAGTAGACTGATTTGACCAGTCTAAAGGCCCTGTATTAGTTATCTATTGGTGTATAACAGTGTTACTGCAAACATTGCCGCCTAAAATAGCACACATTTATTATCTCACAGCATCTATGAGTCAAGAGCTTGGGCACAATTTAGGCTCCTCTGCCAGACTGCAGTCAAGATATCTGCAAGAGCTAGAGTCTCACCTGATGAAGGCTTGACTGGGGAAGGAGAGTCTTCCAAGTTCACATGGTTGTTGGGAGCATTTGGTTCTTTACAGGCTATTGTGGGCCTCAGTCTCTTTTTGGCTATCAATAGAGAGGCCACCCTTAGTTTCTTGCCATGTGCCCTGCTCCATAGGGCAGCCTAAAACATGGCAGCTTCTTGAAAGCCAGCAAAGGAGAGAGTTTCCTAGCTAGATGGATGTTATAATGTTATATAATGTGATCATCCAAGTGACATCTATCACCTTTACCATACTTAACTGATTAGAAGCAAGTTACTAATCCTACCTACACATAGCGGGAAGGGATTCCACAAGGGCATAATTCCAGGAGTCAGGATTATGGAGGCCATATTCCAGTCTTTTGTTAAGAGGCTTATACAAGTATAGCATTTTTATTAGCAATATCCATATAGAAGTGCCATGATTTGTTCTTTTTTATTTAAAAAATTATTGACTGTTCAAATGGCATGTTTGTGATAGGAACAAGAAACAGAATAACTATAACTACAACTTAGAGCAGATAAGTTGTAGTTAATTAGTAGTTTGTGTTAAAGTCTTATTTCCACTTCTACTGTTTCCTACCATTTCTTCTCATGAGTAGGCTGGAGAAAGCATGTGCCAAATCCCAACTTCTTGGTATTATCTGAAATGATGCATTACATCTGCTATCTTTAAGTCTTTCCCTTACATTCCAGATAGCTCCTCTCTGGTTCTTCCTTTTTTCTTTGTTCCTTTCCGTTCTCCCCTTTTGGATCATCCTCTGCAGTTTAATGACTGTTGTATTCCCCCATACATACTGTATATACTCTCTAATTGTGTGTTGAAAATACCATTTAAATGACGTAATTTGAATTTGCCTTAGTAACCCTGAGGTTTTTACAGTGGGTTCTGTTGAGTCTGTAGGGTTCTTAGGGGTTAGAAGTGAGAAGATGAGCAGATAAGCTGTAAATCACTTCTGCTCAGTTCTGTTCACAATGTGGAGTGTGCTGGTTTGTGAAAGACTGTTGTGGGTCGAAGATATAGGTAGAAGGTAAATGTTTAGAAACTTTTGTGGGGTTTGGTGGGGTTTTTGTGCTTTATTTTTTAAGTACTAATAATGACACTATGTCATGCACTGCGCTTTTACAACAGCTCTCATAAACTTTTAAAGTATGGTTTGATTCTTCTTGGCAGTGCGTGTGGCCTCACAGTATACCCCTTAGTGACAGGCTGTATTTACTGTAAATACTTTAAAAATTGTTGCTAACAATATGAGTATAATTAATGCATTTTACACAGTCCCAGTTTACTGATATTAACTCAAGCTAATTATTAGTTGTGACTTAGTAAATTATTGCCAGATTTCAAATGTGGGCATGTTATTCAGACAGGTCCCCAGGACCCTTGTAGTCTTATTAAGGCATTTCTTTGTTGGATCTGTGTCTCCTCTCCGTTCTATTTCTTATTAGATTATTTTGGGGGAGATTATTATATTACATATTTGGAAGACTAGCTGCTTTCTCTTTATTCACAAATATGTGCTGAATTTGGTCCCGTAAATGTTCCTGCTACATGTGATTATATCATGTCCTTTTCAGACAGAAACATGCTTATATAAATGTAGCAATCTGTAGTCCAAGTACAGCTTTTCTCCTTTGTAGTGGAAACTGGAGTTTGGAGGAACAATTTAAGTAGAAGCCAGTTTTTCACTCTCATGGGCTCAACCTAGGTGTCTAACAAGAGAATGGTTGGCTTCATTGGGTTCATGTTACTGCGGGGAGGAGGACTGTATTAAAAATACAATCAGTGTCACAAAAATCTTTTTTATTTTTTTCCTCTCTAAATATAGTCATTCTTACCATAAGAGTTGTATCCTCTGACTTATAAAGCATCTTTTTATGTTTTCTGTCATGCTTTTCTTGTGAAACTTGCTATTTTCAGGTGTTTTGAAATTTTTTGGAAGTTATAAATGGAATTGTGTACTTTAGAGAAGGTCAAGTTTAGAAGTCATCACGTGTCATGTGCCTATCTCCTTTTATTTGTAAATGGCACACGAGTGTCTGACTCGCACGTGGTATTTCTTGCTTCGTAGGCTGGTGCCAGACTCACTGTCTTTCGTTTTTAATAGATAAACGTCTGGTGGTTTGTGTTTTGCTGTGAGATGTTCGTGAGTCATACTCATCATGAACTCTGTCCTTCCTCCAACCTCTGATTATTTTTGGATGATTTAGCTGTACCTCAACATCTTGAAGGTTATATGTTGAAAATCTCAACTGGATGTCTGTTTATAAATAGTCTGATTAATCACCTGCCCTTTTTATTTCCCTATAGATTTATGTATTTCTTTTTTGGTGAGCAAACTACCAGTCCTGTTGGCTTTGTTTTTATACTTGTATATTGTTCACAAAATTATTACAAAATTATTAAAAGACAAGACAATTGGCCATTAATCTCTGTAACTTACTCTCTCCTTGGTCATGGACATTACCAAAAATCTTAATTTCATTAGTGTATCTAATCCTGTGCATCACACTCTTCTAGCACGGTGGCTCATAGTTAAAAACAAACAGATAAAACCAACAATACTATGATCAAAAGGACAACTGATATATTTTATATAATGTTATTATTAAAGAGCTTGTTCAGCATTATCAAAATCATACTTATTTTCCCAAGATGTTATGGCAGGTAGTATGTGTAATGGTTTAGAGCATGGATGTTGGAGCCAGACTGTCTGGACTCTGCCACTTAACCAGCTGTATGATGTTTTGCATATTTGGCAAATCACCTTACCTCTCCATTCCTTGGCTTCATCTCTGTAAAATGAGGAATAGTAGTACCTCCCATGTGGGGCGGTTTTCAGGACTAGCTAAATATATGTAAAGTGCTTATAACAGTGCCTGGCACTGCCTATAAATGCTATATATGTTCTTAGCTGTTATTGTTTATCTTTGTGATTGTCTCTGTTTGTGTGTTACAATTTTTTTTTAACAATAACAAAGAAAACTTTACGTATGAGATATTAAAGGTATGCACTAAGTTTTAAGTTTTTTAGGCTAAAAGTTTCTAGTCAAGCTAGTTTCTCTAACTCTTTAGAAACGAACAATTGAAGCTAAACACTTTTCATTATCAAGGGCTATTACAAAGTGATGTTTTAAACATAAAAAAAAAGGTCTATGGAGTTGTACGGAAGACTAAGTTATGTGATTTTGCCTTTTTTAGCATTCTGTTTTCTTTTAACATTTGCAAAGTTCCAAATGGAAGACATAAAGATAGGTGATTTGTCAACGAGTGTAGTACAAAGTCTTACATGTCTTATATCTAGAACTGAAGTTTTCATTGAATTACCACTTACATTTTCTTAAGATTGTTGATATACTTCTATGTTATTGTTTTAAATAGTCTTTTTTTAATTGGGAACATTTCCTTGAACATTTACTTAGAGTATCAAAAGAAGTTTTTGTTTGTGGTTGGAAAATATGTCTTTAACTTGCCAAGAGAATTTAAAATTGCATAAGAAAATGGGTGTTGATGCTGAGAAATGGTGTGTAGGCAGCAGATCTCTTGTTCTGTCTGAAAACAGTGATGAAATATCAACAACAAATGTAGAATTGCTGTTGCTTTATTTTAGTGTGGGAAAGATAACTTCAGAGTAGGGGAGAACAAGTTCTGCTGTTTTAATAAACTTTTATTATATTTAGGCATGGGATTTAGTTGGCAGTCATCATAGGGACAACGCAAAACCGATTTCTATAAATAGTACTGTGATGCCTGTTTTATTATTATTATTATTTATTTTTGAGACAGAGTCTCACTCTGTCACCAGGCTGGTGTCCAGTGGCACAATCTCAGCTCACTGCAACCTCCACCTCCTTGGTTCAAGCAATTCTTGTGCCTCAGCCTCCCAAGTAGCTGGGACTTTAGGCATATACCACCATGCCTGGCTAATTTTTGTATTTTTAGTAGATACGAGGTTTTGCCATGTTGGCCAGGCTGGTCTCCCAACTCCAGACCTCAAGTGATACACCTGCCTCAGCCTCTGAAAGTGCTGGGATTACGGACATGAGCCACTGTGCTTGGCTCTGTTGCATTATAATATCTATGTTGAAATTTAGCAGATATTTATGACTTGAGTTTCCTTGATGATCTTTAGGTAATTGGTGAAACTCTTGGAATTGTCCATAGAATTTTATTTTCCTCTTGGAAGCTTTTATGACACATTAGCCAGTCTTTTGTTGTTGTTGTTGTGGTAACTAAACATTACATAAAGTTGACTTTAGTAACCATTTTTAAGTGGATATTTAAGTGGCATTAAGTACATTCTTGTTGTTGTACAACCATCACCGCTATCCATCTCCCGAACTTTTCCCTCTTCCCAACCTAAGTCTATACCCGTTAAACGGTACTCCCGTCCCTGCAGCCTCACCATTTCTCTATGAACTTGATGGCTACCCTAGGTACCTCGTATAAGGAGAATCATATAGTATTTGTTATTTTTTGACTGGCTTTTTTCACCTCGCATGATGTTCTCAAGATTTATCCATTGCATAACGTGTCGGATTTCATTTTTTAAGGCTCCCAGGTTCAGGTGATTCTTGTGCCTCGGCCTCCTGAGTAGCTAGGATTATAGGCATGTGCCAGCACAGCTGGCTAATTTTTGTATTTTTAGTAGAGACGGGGTTTCACTGTGTTGCCCAAGGCTTGTCGTGAACTCCTGGCCTCAAGTAACCCATCCGCCTTGGCCTCCCAAAGTGCTGGGATTATAGGTGTGAGCCACCATGCCCAGCCTGTTATTTACTTTAATATGGGTTATTTACTACCAGTTACATGATCATAGCTGAACCTTTTTCGAACCTAAATTTAGAATAACTATGAAAACAAAATAAATTGATAGTAGATGTGTGACTCTCTTTTCCCTTTCTTCAAACCAATAAATTAACAAAATTAAAAACAGAAATGCAACAGTATATTTTGTCCTCTCTTTATAGCTCTTTACAATGGTTGTATGAAGTCGAGAACAGTAATATGATATACTCTTCAAGATGATTCACTATTCTCTGATTCCTCACTTAAAGAATTTGTATGATATGTTCCGGAAAGATATTTTTAAAGAAATTTTAGAATTATATATTTTGGGACCAAATTAAAAAATCTAATACAAACTAACGGAACGTTACATTTAACATCTAAACTAATAAGACCACAGTAGATGCAGTTGTCCAGTTGTCTCCCCCAATAGCATGGGTAATGTTCTAGCACTGCACCCCGCAAGTCCTCCTTCTCTCTTCTGTACGCCTTCTTCCCCTCCCGTGTACCCCTGCACCTCTCCTTTTTACCCCCCATCCCTCCTTCTCTCCTCTTCTATCAGAATTACTGCTATTCACAGGACTGGGCATATCTCAGTGTTGTCTTTGACCAGGAAAACAGTTGAGAACTATTGGTGTGGAAGTATTAAACTGCATTCAGAAAGATTTGGGATTTGTTTTTTTCAAATTACTTAGCTGAATCACTTGGAATGAAAAGATTGAACTAGACAGATGTATGTTTTTAGGTTTTTTTCAAACTTTGATTTTTTTTCCTTATGATTTTTGAGTCTTAACGAAATCCAGAATTTGGAAGCCTAACAGGTTCTCTGTATAATCTATTTTATGTTCTCTGTATTATGTCCACCCTATAATATTAGGCTGGTGTATAAGTAGTTGCAATTTCAGTTCATGAATTTTAAAATCGTAATAACTGTGTTCAGACACACCTTTATTAATCAATATAGGAACCATTACAATCAACACATTTTTGCCAAAGAGAAGTAAGTGTGTTTATTCCCATAGCGTAAAATCTGTGCTTCAGGATTTGATGAACTGTTGGAAAGCATTTTCTGCATCCTGCTGGTTGTGGAAGCATTTTCCCTGAAACAAGTTGTCAAGATACTTGAAGAAGTGGCTGTTGGTTGGCCAGAGGTTAGGTGAATGTGGCAGATGAGGCAAAACTTCATATCCCGATTCATTCAGCTTTTGAAGTGTTGGTTGTTTGATGGGCGGTTGGGTGTTGTGGAGAATCGGGCCCTTTCTGTTGACCACTGCCAGCTGCAGGCCTTGCAGTTTTCAGTGCATTTTACTGATTTGCTGAGCAGACTTCTCAGAGGTAGTGGTTTCGCCAGGATTCAGAAAGCTGTAGTGGATCAGACCAGCAGCAGACCACCAGACAGTAACCGTGACCTTTTTTTGGTGCAAATTTGGCTTTGGGAAGTGCTTTGTAGCTTCTCAAGTCCAACCACTGAGCTGTTCGTCATCAGTTGTTGTGTACAATCCGCTTTTCATCACACATCACAGTCTGATCAAGAAATCACACATCACAGTCTGATCAAGTTGTTGCTGCATAGAATAAGAGAAGATGACACTTACAATGATTTTTTTTATTTTCGGTCAGCTCATGATGCACCTGCTTATCGAGCTTTTTCACCTTTCCAATTTGCTTCAAATGCTGAATGATCATAGAATGGTCGACGTTGAGTTCTTTGGCGTCTTCTTATGTAGTTGTAAGAGGATCAGCTTCGATGATCCTCATTTTGTCATTGTCATCTTCCAATTGCCAGCCACTATGCTCCTCATCTTCAAGGTTCTCCTCTCCTTTGCAAAACTTCTTGAACTGTCACTGCACCGTCTGTTCATTTGCAGTTCCTGGGCCAAATGTGTTGTTGATGTTCTGAATTGTCTCGCCTGCTTTAAGACCCAGTTGGAACTCGAATAAGAAGATTGCTCAGATTTACTTTATGTCTAACATCATTTCCATAGTGTAAGATAAACATAAACAGCAAGTAATAAGTCATTAGCAAAAAAATGTAAAGCGGGGAAATGCCCATTAAAATGATTTATAACATAAGCACATTTATGTAAGAATGTATTCCAGTATCAAATAGCAAATTCCAACAATGCAAAAATTGCAATTACTTTTGCACTTTTCTAGTTTGAAGGCAGGGACTATATATTTATCTTATAACTCAAATGATCCAGTAAAAAGCATTTGCCAAAGTTGGCACCTAGAAAGATTGCAAATACAAAGCAAATTGTTAGACTGGATAACATAGTGAGACCCTGTCTCTACTAAAAAAATAAAAATGAAAATAAATTGGCCAGGTGTGGTGGTACGAGCCTGTATTCCCAGCTACTTGGGAAACTGAGGCAGGAGGTTAGCTTAGGCCTAAGAGTTCAAGGGTGCAGTGAGCTGTGATCACGCCATTGTATTCCAGCCTGGGTGACAGAGTGAGACCCTGTCTCTAAAAAAAAAAAAGAAATTGTTCGGATTTTGGAAGATATATAATTATTTTGGCAAACAATACTTACTTGATTCTTTGAAGTTCTTATTGCTTTTAGTAGGTACAGTTGTTATTTAGATGTATGTATTTCAATGGCATATCATAAATAACTTAATGAAACATAGTGACATAAATGGAAGGTCAGAGGTGTACCTTAATCCAGTGGCTTTACCACATTTTTGTCTCAATTTCTAAAAGAAAAGATCACTATTTTAAAAGCAAAGCAGTATTTTCCCAAGAATCCTCAGCACATTTCATTGATATGAATTTTTATCTTAGGCATATTTCTGCATGAATCCCAGTTTCCATGAGAATGCTACGTTCTGATTGGCTTAGGTCTGAGTTCCTGATATATTTATTGGAATACGTTTATTAAAACATTTACTGGAAAATGAAAAGGGATTTCCCTTTGATTAGCCATGCTCTATTCTAGAACTGGTCCTAGGGTTAGTTTTTCATGAGCTTTACTGACTGCATGAAAGTGTTGATTGCTGAACAAAACAAGTATTGTTTTGGAAAGGGAGTTGGGGTAAGTCCTGGGTAGCAACATGCACTATAGTTCACTCCTTTTTGCCCCCTGACATTCATGCATATCCTTCTTCCTATACATATTCTTTACTAAAATTTGCTCTTAAACAAAATATCCTCACCACTTCCCTGAAGAAGATTACTCAAAGTCTCATTCAATTCCAAGATCAGGATCTTAGATGATACATAGACTGTATATCTGAGTGACATATACTCCTCTCTGTGGGATCTAGTGTAGCTCTTTATGGTCTTGCAACCTGTAACTAAAAAGTAACTCACCTATGTCTATCCATAATACTGGAGGAAGAACAGGGTGATTACAATGAAAAGTCTCATTTTAAAGGGAAAATAATAGAAAACAACACATACTGGTCATTCTTGCTAAACACTCCCTATACTTAGTAGGAATTTAGTTTCTTAGCATATTTGATAGCAAGTTATTTTTAGCTCTGAGAATCTCTCCCCTTTCCTTGTTTTTAATGCCGCATCTGGGGTGGCTTTTGGGAAGGATGATTCATTTGGGAACTGCAACTTCCAGCAGCTCTGTCTCAGTTAATGCAGGGGTGGGTAGGAGAGATCTCAGGTTGCCTTGGACAGTGGTTCTAGCACGGTTCGGGGACCAGAAGCATTAGCATCATTGGAATGGCAAATTTTGGGGTGTCACCACAGACTTCCTGTATGAGAACAGGGAATCCAGCAATCTGTGCTTCGACATGAGCTCCCAGAGCGTTCGATGAATTCTCTAGTCTTAAGAATCATTGACATAGACTTTCAGCAGGTTTTTGTGGTTTCTTTGGCAAATCAGCTCCCTTAAGTGGACTAAGTGGAGTATTAGTCTGTTTGGTTATGGTCAGTTCCATTTACAGTAACCAGAGCCAGAGACCTTGCTTGGTCATCCTTTCTGCACCTGGGAATTTCTCTGTTATAGCAAGAGGCCTCCGCCTAAACTCCAGGACCTTAATTGAAAGGCCAATACCCTGTTTTAGCCTTAGCTTGTCCCTTGCCTTTAGGCTACATCTCAGCCGCATTTTCACAATTAACTGTTTTGTCTTTGTTAGGCAAGGGCTTGCTTAGCTGTGCTTGGGAAAGGAGAACTGTCAGGGTGGGAGTGAGATGTCCTCTGGGTTCCAATCTCATCTCCTGTGGAATCTCTAACTTAGCAGCCTCTGTTTTCATGAACCTAAGATTGGCTTCTGGGATTTGGCCTTTTGTTTGGTTGGTTTATTTTTGTTTTAACCCTACTGGAGTCCACATTACCAGACTTTTAGCATTTGGAGATTGTAAAACAAAGAGGTCCTCTCCTGTCAATGGTGTGTTTTCTTCCTTCTCTGCTTTCAGACTAAGCTTATCTTTATCTAGACTGGCAGAAATAGGCAACACATTTCATCATTGTTAATTTCTCTACCATTTAAGGTTCTTTTAGTTGAAGCAGCTATAATAATGTTTAGAGTAGTCATGAAATTTAAGGCATTAGCTTCTTGTTTGAGAGTTCTGATGTTACCCTCTCCCACGTGGGAGTTAGAAATTGGTATTATGGATGAGGACAGGAAGCAAAATAGAAAAAGCAAGTCCATTGTCTCTTGTCTAGCCTTTCCGTCTTCCTCTATCACCCCATACTGCCATAGCTTCACAGGAAAGAGCTGGCAAAGCACAAATCCATGGGGTCGTGCTAAGCAATCCAAAGGAATGTGCTATTGACAAACTGTGTAGTGTGGATGAAAAAGCCAGAAAAAGAGTACATACTCTATGATTCCATTTATAGAAAATTCTTGAAAACCAATTTATCATATATGCTAATTCATAGTGAAAGAAGAACAGTAATTTTCTGGGTACTAGGGTAGAGGGTTTGGAGGGAGAGGTGACAAAGAGACATAAGGAAACCTTTAGGGACAATGGAGATGTTCATTATCATGATTGTGGTGGTGTTTCACAGATGTATTCATGTGTCAACACTTATCAAATTGTAATTTTTAAATATGTACAGTTTATTGTGTGTCAATTTTACCTTAATAAAGCTAAGATTATTAATATAATTATTTATAAAAATAATACATATTAAACAATAAACAAGGTACCTCCTTCCCCCACAAAAGGAGCCTCTTGAGTCTTCTTAGAAGCAGGAAGAGGTAGGTGCAGACATGAAATCTGGCAGTTAATTAGTCTGTGCCATGGAACCTCTTTTCTTCTCCTTTTTTATTTTGGAGGTAGAGTTTTGCTCTTGTTACTCAGGCTGGAGTGCAGTGGCATGATCTCAGCTTGCTGCTACCCTCCGCCTCCTGCGTTCAAGTGATTCTCCTGCCTCAGCTTGAGCAGCTGGGATTACAGGTGTGCACCACCACGCCCAGCTAATTTTTTTGTATTTTTAGTAGAGTCAGGGTTTCACTGTGTTGGCCAGGCTGATCCCGAACTGCTGACCTCCAAGTGATCCGCCCACCTCCGCCTCCCAAAGTGCTGGGATTACAGGTGTGAGTCACTGAGCCTGGCCTGGAACCCCTTTTCAACTTCCATTTTCTTATCTGAAAAAAGGAGCTTCTACTTCCAGCAACAAGAATCTGCTGATTGTGCATATCCAAATGAGATGTGTATGGGGGAGCCCGGCTTTGTGAACTTTATTCCTCAGGCCTCCTTTTTACTCCCTGCTATGTAGATGAAAGGGGAGCGAGGCTGTACCTCCTGTGAATAGGCCACACGTGCGCTTTTTAACAGTGACTCAGTAGACTAACTGTTTCATTCACTTGGACATGACCTCCAGACTTAGGAGCTGGAAAAGAGGAGCACTGAAGTAAATCAAACTGATGATTATGTTACAAAGGCTATCTAATTTGCTGAGTTTCAGCCATCATATTACCACAAATATAATGTTTGCGTGTTATACAAACATTCTTTCTTAAAAAGCAGCACTATCACTAAGCTAGTTATATATGAAAATTCAGCTTACATTGGAGTTATTCTGTAGCAAATTGGTGTTACAGTTGAAAAGAATAGAAGCTTGGGAAGCCCGGGGCTCTCGGATGACTAGGAAGCCCCCGGCTCTCGGATGACTGACTTTCGTCTCTGTCATAGGTTGGCGTCTTTAGGGTTATACTCCATGTATTTCGCCACCTCCTGGGTGGAAGCTCTCAGGTGGCATATTGCTTGCTCATCTCTAAAATACTGTTTTTTAGTGTTCCCATTAAGTTCTTAAATTGACATATTTCTTAAATTAATCCATTGAGATGCATTTTCCCCGTTTCCATCCTAATGTTTCTGAAAACAGCACAGTTCTTTATAAGGGAATATACATTTCTTTAAATACACTTTTTGTATTTAATGGGAGTAGTTTTTATCACTCCCTTCTCCTGTTCCAATAAAGAAATAAAAGAGCTCTAGCTGAATTGATAGGGATTCTTACTATCAGTCAGGGAAATGAGGTATAATGTGTATGTAGGAGAAGAGGCACCAAATGACTGTCCAGCTGAGCTCCAGGTGTGAAAGCTTTCTTCTCATGGATATTTGGGTAGTCACCCTGACAGCCAGTGGACTGTGCTAAGGGCCTGCCAGTTCCCTCCGTTCCTCTCTCTGGTAAATGCTGTTTTGTCCTGGCCCTGCGCACTAAGTAGTAATCTCCAAGTCAAAGATGCGAGGTTGAATTTTACTGAAATTATTACAGTGTTAATTAAAATTATTAGCTCTCGAATTTGGAGAATTTGTTGAAGTTATAATGGTGGATAATGGCATAAATGCTTAGGCATTACTTTTTCATTTCACTTTAAAACACTACATCTCTGTTTCTTATGCAATTATTCAAACCATCATTTGACCCAAATAATTTTAAGTTTTTTCCCACACAGTTTAGAAATTTAAGTTTTATCTGAATTTAGCTTTTTTTTTAGCTTGAACTCCCTTGAAATATACGATTTTTTTTTTCTTTTCCCAGGATGTTTTGACCCATATTTGGCGCTTTATCCCAAGCACCAAAATATGGTACCTATTACATGTTATAGAATTAGCCTGAACCACTGTTGCCTGTGAGATTTCACCTCAGCAGACGTCAGCCTCCACACCCACTGAGAGATCAAAAACAATAGCTTTGCTCACTGATACTCCTTTGCTTTTAGAGTGTATTTTATGGTACGTTATTCAGGTTGTTTGGTTGGTGTATTTAGCCTGTGGCTTAGTAAGGTCTTCAGATTAACCCTTAGGTAAGTCTTTGCTAGAGATCACTTTCCCATATGTTGACCTTGAGAATATTTAAAAGGACAGGTTTAGTTTTGCTTAGTTTAACAGCAGATAAGTGTTAACTATTAAGCTGGAGAAATAAACATTATTTCTAATACTAGCATAAATTTGGCTTCACCTTAGCATATAATAATAATAATACATTTTATAAATATATATGCCTTGTTTTCATTCCTGCAAATGCTAATTCAGTAAATCTGATAAGGGGTCCAGGTGTCTGTACCCAAAAGAAAAACCAACAACAACCACCTACAACCCAAAACCAAACAAGCCAGACATAGAAAACAGTTAGAGGTGGAGCTGGGAAGAATGTATGCCATGCGTGCATGCGTGTGTGTGTGTTTGTGTGTATGCGCGCACGTGTGTGTGTGTATGCGTGTGTGTGTTTATGTATACTTGTATGCATATGATTTATATAGAAGTATACATCTACTTGATTATTATATATATTTTTTGAGATGGAGTTTCGCTCTTGTTGCCAGTTTGGAGTGCAATGATGCGATCTCAGCTCACAACAACCTCTGCACCCCGGTTCAAGCGATTCTCCTGCCTCAGCCTCCTGAGTAGCTGGGATTACAGGCATGGGCCACCACACTCAGCTAATTTTGTATTTTTAGTAGAGACAGGGTTTCTCCATGTTGGTCAAGCTGGTCTGGAACTCCCAACCTCTGGTGATCCGCCCACCTCGGCCTCCCAAAGTACTGGGATTACACGTGTGAGCCATCGCGCCCAGCACATAATTTTAAAAAAGTATTTGTTACTGCTTTTTAAACTGTACAGTATATTAGGAATATATCTTACATGGTAGAATTATATTCTTAAGGGATAAATTATATGTCTATATATATAATTTATACATATGTTATGTAAATAAACTCTCCTACTCTGGTAGGAAGTGTATAGCTGTGTTCACAGTTCCTGTTTCATTTTCAGCTTGGACATTCATAAGTTAACTCAGATCTGTAGCACGGTGTCACTTTGTATGGGCTCTGAGCTTGGATGTCCAACCAGGTAGCTTTACTTCACAAACATAATTTGACAGTTGCAGCTGTCTCCACTGCTGTCTTTGGAAAGTATAGATAATATCTTAGACTTAATTTTTATCTGCTGTCATTGCTTTATAAAACTAAAAATAACAATGTAGGTGGAACAGAAGAAACTTTTTGGAAGAGTATGTGCTTTATGGTTGACAGAATTTCATCATCTTTTCCCATGCTATTTTAGTAAACCCATTTAGAAAACAGTTGTTGCTATTAAGGGTGTGGGACTTTGTCTCCCAGGGAGTAAACCACTGGCTACAAATAGAACACATTGAAAATCCAACTGGAATAATCACTGCTACTTATTCATTATGTTTATTCTACATATTATATGTCGATCGACATGTTAGCCGATTCAAACCAATATCCAGTTAAAAGAAGTCATATTCTTGCTTTTTTCCCATGTATATCTTTAATTCTAAAGATCATCATAGAAATGTAAGGAAAACTTATAAAGATGTTAAAAAATCATCTACAGCAACAGTTTCTGTAGAACTCAGTGGTTTTTTTTTTTTTTTTGCTGTTCTGTGATAAAATGTGAATTATAAGGAAAATATAATGAGTTTTTAATGAAGCTGCATTTGTGAGCCTTCATTTATGACATTCCTCCTGTTTTGTTGTTTAAAATGTGCTATTTTTTGTAAAATAGTAATGATAGTACAAGATAGTTTAACTTTATTTTTGTCCTTTCTTGGCAGAATAACAAATTGGTAGCCTATTTGATGTCCAGCGTATGTGTGTACATTTTAAGCGTGTTGCTCTGTGACATCCAAGTGTCTGGAAACTACTTATAGAAACTGGAAAAATCGTTAACATTGCAAATGGATGGTCTTTGGTGACTCAGGCCCTTCATTTCTCTTGCTACGTAGTCTACTTGGAATGGCGTACAGATTGGAGTGTGTTTATATCCTATGTTAGCGTCCCCTTGTCTTACAGCTCTCAGCTCCAAGCTTTCCTTTCCTGTTTCCATCTTCCTGACCTCTAAGACCAGATTGTTGATCCTTTGCCTGGCAAGATCTGCATTATTGCTCTGTACCATCTCCATTCCTGACTTCCATTCCCTGCTTCATTGTGTTTTACTGCATACCTTTCTGCTTAGCATCACTCCTAGCTGTGTAGCCAAGTATTGGCATGTCACCTGGTCTGTCCATTATGAAATCACCAAGAGCTCTGAGTATTTATTGGCATTCTAGTAGTATACTAGTCACTGTGTTAAATGCTATAGCAGATAGTAAATAAGAAAGATAATTCCTCTTCCTTAAGAATATTAAGATAAACACACAACTACTCATGTATTCTTACACAGAGTAAGTGTTTCTTCAGAGAAGTACAGAATACAATTGATGATAAAGGAAATTCAGATGCGGTTGGATGGGTCTTTGACTTAGCTGTCTGTATAACTTTGATCAAGTTTCTTGATTTTTTTGAACCTCAGTTTCCTCTACAGAAGTTAGTAATAATAACGCTTATATCAAGATCGCTGTGAGGTTAAATGAAACAATTAATGTAAAACGTACAGCTGAGTTTCTGGCAAGCATTTAACAGCTGTTTTACTATCATTGGCCACTTCTCCCCACCAAAACTATTTTAAAGACTGTGATAACTTTTACAGGGATTGAGAGGTGATAAGTATAATTCTTTCAAGTAAAGTGAGTGATAAACAAAGTTACAGAGTTAAAATATGGTGGAACAACATTTTGGAGCAAAGGATGTAGCTGGTGGGAATAGACTAAGAGAAAATACAGCTGCAATTGTGCTTCAATTTAATACACATATTTTAATGCAGAGGAAGCTAACTCCAAAAGGTCACAATTGAAGAGAGAGATAGGAGAGAAGGTGGAGTCAGTCACCCATCTGAAGGGATTCATTTTAGGCAGGAGGAATTTTGGCCACAGGAAGCTTAAAGAATGTAAGGTTGTGGAAGTATTTTCAGCTAATTTTTCAAGTATGTCATTTTTCCATTGCTTGAAGAGAATTTTGATCTTGACAAACAGGTACTATATTATCATTTGAAGATCTTATCAGATTCTATTGGTACGAGTATCTCCTGTATTCGTTTGAAAGATCAAAAAGTAATTTTCTTGGAAAAATGGTTAAACCAAGGTGAGGGCTCCCAGTAGGCTATATTTAACAATCCAGTCTGGCACAGCTTACGTTGTGTGAACTTTTGGTTTCTTGGATTTTTGTTTTTTCTTTGCTTGATGGTGTTTCAGTTTGGAAGAAGGTGACTAGATCACAGTATGGCTTTTCCAAGGTTTAGCTCTTACTATTTTGTAACATTTGTTCTTTGTTTTTGTAGAGACAGGGTCTCACTATGGTGCTCCTACTGGTCTTGAATTCCTGAGCTCCAGCAACCCTCCGGCCTCAGCTTCCAAAAGTGCTAGGATTACAGGCGTGAGCCATAACGCCTTGCCATTTTGTAACATTTGAAGCTTTGAGAAAGATCATACCCTATCAATTTATTAAAAACAAATCATGATTAAATTGTGTGAGTGGAATGGAAAGTGCAGGTTTAAGTATTAATGCTTGAGTCCAAGTAGTTCTTGCATATTCAGGTTATCTTTGACCTGAAGCCGAGAAAACCAGAAGACTGTGTCACATCAGTCACTTTTTTTCCCCATTAAAAAAAAGATACCAGTATGGTGACTTTTTAAGAGTATAACTCTGATTTTTAAATTATTTCAGAACTTGTGATATCTAAAGATGCTCTTTACAAAAAAAAGAGTAAATATGTTAAAACTTTCAGTTTTCACTTCCTTAATGTGGTTTGGATATTAAGTTGACTGTTATGTGTTTAAACCCTTTGAATTATTTTAGTTTGTGAAAATTCATTGTTATTTCATTTGTTTAGTTGATGTAATTTAAAAATATTCCACCACAGATGTTTTTTAAGACTTTAGATGATGGCTCATGCCTGTCACCCCAACCCTCTGGGAGAGCAAAACAGGAGGATAAGTTGAGCCCGAGACAGCCTGGGCAACAGAGCCAGACCCTGTCTTCACAAAAAAAACCTTTTTTAAAAAATAAAAATAATAAAAAGTAAAAGATTCCTGGATTATATTGCCAAATTAAATACTTAAGCTCTCTCTGCTTTTGAGATGTTTAGTCATTCTTGGCCTCTGGCCGTGTAACAACCTGTGCAAAGATGAGTAGGTATTGCGTGCTAGCTTTATCCTTCCATCAGGACAACTAGGCCTATTTGGGAGTTTGGATCTTCCTTGTAGTTCAGCAGTCATCCCATGTGGGTTTTGGTTTCTGCAGTCAACCTTCAAAGATCTTTTGTTTTCTGAAGTTGAAGAAACTGGCTCAGTGTTCCTACTCCTAGACAATTATTTAATTGTTTACAGATAACTGAAACTATCCTCTAAAGGTTTCTATTATGAATTTCTTTATTTTATGGGAAGCTTCTCATGTTGAAATGATGGGTCAACATAATTCCTGGTCATTAGAAAAACTGTTTTTCAACTAAAGAGCATCAGAATGCTTATTCTTTCTTTTCTGATTTTACACTGCATGTTTTTTTCTGTGTATTATAATAAATCTCTTCTTTTTAAAGCTAAGATAGTAGCAGTTTTAATGCTTGAGTTGGTACTGTTCTAGCAAGTTTAAAGAAATGTACTCTTACACCTTATAAATATATACACCTACTATGTATCCACAACAATTAAAAATAAATAAACATACAAGCAGCCAAAAAAATGTGCTCTTAAGAAACTTTTACTTTCTCAAAATAATATGCAGTATTATTTTGATAACTGTGTGTAAGGACAAACCCATCTTACGCCATAAAGAGTTTGGAATTTCAAAACTATCATGTCAGCTGGGCGTGGTGGCTCATGCCTGTAATCCCAGAACTTTGGGAGGCCGAGGCAGGTGGATTACCTAAGGTCCGGAGTTCAAGACCAGCCTGACCAACATGGAGAAACCCCGTGTCTACTATAAATACAAAATTAGCTGGGCGTGGTGGCACATACCTGTAATCCCAGCTACTTGGGAGGCTGAGGCAGGAGAAACGTTTGAACCTGGGAGGTGCAGGTTGCAGTGAGCTGAGATCTTGCCATTGCACTCCAGCTTGGGCAACAGGAGTGAAACTCTGTTTCAAAAAAAAAAAAACCAAAAAAAAAAAAAAACAAAACTGTCATGTCAACAACCATAATTAATCCCAAGGGAACAGTTTAGCACAGAGTTTTTTGAATTCTTAATGTAATATTCTTATTTGCTTATTTTGAGTATTATAAATGTTTCAGAATATCACTTTGTTTTATTTAAACTTTTTGGTACCGTTTCATGAGTGATTTTCCATGGGGAATACATTTCCATCTTTATTAAGTGAAACAGTAGGGAAATGTGATTTGGTTTCCAGAGTTGACTTTTAAGCCAACTTATCAGCAACACATCTGTTCCATAAAGTTGAGTACACCTGGGACATAATAATGCATAATTATTTCCTCACAGAATTGTTTAATGACAGTCGCATTGAACTACCAGTGGCTGACACTTACTGATCATTTACTAGATACAGACACCATTCTGGTATTTTACATGTATCAATTCATTTATGTTATAAAATTTAAAATATGTTTCTTTTCTCCTTTTCTTCCTGTTTTTCTTCCCCTGTCCTTTCCCCCTGCTAGTGTTCCTTAAGATATTTACTTTTAAGAAACAACTCAAGTCAGAAATATTAGTACAGGTTGAATATCCCTTATCTGAAATACCTGGAACCAGAAGAGTTTTGAATTTTTTTTTGTTGTTGTTGTTAGATTGTGGAATATTTGCATATATATATAATGAGATATCCTGGGGATGAGACCCAAGTCCATACACAAAATTCATTTGTGTTTCATGTACACCTTATACACATAGCCTGAAGGTAATCCACATAATATTTTAAACTAATTTTGTGCGTGAAGCAAAGTTTGGACTGCATTTTGATTGCAAACCATCGTATGAGGTCAGGTGTGGAAGTTTCTTCTTGTATTGTCATGTCGTTGCTCAAAAAGTTTCAGATTTTGGAGGATTTCAGGTTTTCAGATTAGGAATGTTCAACCACTAGCTTCCATTAAGATTGTTCACTTAATTTATGAAGCTTTCCATTGGTAATAGGACAAATAAGGGAAAGGGATCACAGGAAATGAAGTAGTATGAGAAGAGGTGACAGGCTCCCTGGAAGGGTGTGAATTTAACTTGAGTGAATGTCAGTCATACGTGGGAATCACAGCTTCATGACAGGGCTTGCTGCACTGAGTGGGCCATGGAGACACTTGAGGAAAAAGCAGGGAGAACCCTGGTCTTCCAGTGTTCTAGTAAACAGCTTTGAGAACCTGAGCTATAGAATTTAAAGTGGGCCAGGCATGGTGGCCCACACCAGTAATCCCAGCACTTTGGGAGGCCGAGGCGGGCGGATCGCGAGTTCGGGAGTTCGAGACCAGTTTGGCCAATATGGTGAAACCTATCTTTACTAAAAATACAAAAAAACTTAGCTGGGCTTGGTGGCGTGTGCCTGTAGTCCCAGCTACTCAGGAGGCTGAGGCAGGAGAATGGCTTGAACATGGGAGGCGGGGGTTGCAGTGAGCTGAGATTGCATCACTGCACTCCAGCCTGGGCAATAGAGCAGGACTCTGTCTCAAAAAAAAAGAAACAACAACATAAAAAGAATTTAAAATCAGATGCAGTGGCACGTTTTCACAAAGAACCAGCAGGAGGATGAAAAACAGACTTGTAAACAAGAATGAAAAAGACAGGTTTAGGGCAGTGGATGGACAAGAAGCCTGGCCTTAGATTTCCAAAGAATAAAGGAGAGAAACACATACTGTAATTCAATAGCTTCATACTGAGCTTCAAGAAGATAAGTACCGGCCATATCTTTGAATATATGTGCTATATTAGTTTATATCTCATGGCTGATGATTTGCAGGTCTTAGTATTTGCATTTTTTTGCAGCCGAGATGTTTGGTGCAAAGTTCTTGTGGGAGGGGGCAGCTTGGTATGGAAACAGCTTGGAGTTTGAAATCTGACTGGCCTGGATTTGAATCTCAGCTGTTACATGGCCTTGAGCAAGCTACTTATCTGATTTTTTGAGGTAGATTCTTGTCTGTAAGACAGAGATAGAGAAACCCAACTCTGAAAAGATTAAATAAGATAAGGCATATACAATATCAATAACAGGCTCCCTGGCTCACTCTTGTAAGCCCAGCACTTTGGGAGGCCGAGATGGGAGGGTCCCTTTAGCCCAGGAATTTGAGACCTACATAGCAAGGCAACATAGCAGGACCCCGTTTCCATTTTGAAAAATAGAAAAATAAAAGAAAATATCGATAACAGTGTCTGGTGCTCAGTAAGGACTAAACAAAATCGAGTTACCCTCTCAAGGAAAAGACAGAACAGTTTTCTCCTTCCCCTTGTTACAGAAAGGACAGAAAATGTAAAGAGAAGACATCTAACAACTGGGGACTATATTTGTAAGAGAAGCACAATTTGTGTTTGTTTTAAATTGCTTAGGAGGAAAAGAGTGTTAGCAGTTCAAGATTATGTGGTCCATTACATAGTAAAACACGTTTTAAAATGTATGTTACTTTACTTAAGGATCCCATGCAAAAATTCTCAGAAATTAAGCATTGCATATCTGACTGCTGAGTACAGTGATTCATATGTATCTTAAAGTCATATATTAATAAAATTACACATGGGTCAGATTCAATTATTAAAAGAACAATTATTCTCAATATGAAATTTTAAAACATTTGTATACTGCTGGTCTTTTAAAGCCTTGCTTCTCATTATAGCAATCGAATCACTGAAGAGATATTCTTTTTTGTTCAGTTCAGTGTTATTGAGCCTTATCTTTTTGATATAGGACTATTTATTATTTTGTAACTGTGTCTTTTATTTTGTAATAAATTTATTTAAGGTATATTTTAATATTATAAGAGTAGAACCGATATTTTAATTTTAAAAAGACAGTTCTTTATCATGTCTAAATACTCTTGGGAAATATGCCTATTTTTTAATTTTTTTAAAGCTAATATTGTCATTCTACTTTTTTACTTTGATTAATGTAGTCTCAGAGAACTGTTCATTGAACATGCTTTAACATTTTTTCCTGATTTCAAGGAGTGAAAAATATCATCTAAAAATTTCTAAGGGTGCATTTTCTTATGGGAATGCTATATAATCTACTTAATTCTTATACTATTAGTTAAAAGTTAAATGAGTATGTGTCATCCTTTCTGAATAATATAGTATGTATAAGTGACACCAAAACTTTCTAGTTATGATGGCCAAAGAAATGTCAATTGTTTATGAAAAGTAATGTGGATCTTGAATTTCTTTTGATTAGTCATTGTAAGCATTTTTAAACTTTCTTCCTCATAGATATGTGCATTTTTAGATAATATGTGATTTGTACAGCCATTCTTGAGTAGTTGAAACTTAAAAGAATTGCAGATTTTTGTGCCTGGTGGAGATAAAATAACTCTGAGACATGGTAGATACTCGATTTTTTAATCTCTTGTATAAACTGTGCCTGAAAGAGCACTTTTGTGTATGTTTTGAAGTACCCCCATGTTAAGTATACACTGTCTTTAGAAATTTGAGTTTTATTTATTGTTGTCATTTGAACAGGTGTCTCAATGCTTGTACCTACTGCAAAACTAAACATGCCAGAGGAAATTTGGCCAGTTACCCGATTGATGAGCTAGTAGATCGAGCCAAACAATCTTTTCAAGGTAAGACTTTCTAGAATTACATGTGAAATTGTCTTCTTAATCAATTATGTTAGTCTTCTGTTTAGAGACCGACTTCTTTAGCTTTCTGAAGAGCTTTACAAATATATCAACTTAACTAATAAAAGATGTGACCAGATTTAATCACTTAGGTTATTTTTACATTAATTACTCTTTGTTTACTGCTCTTCTGTTTTCTGATCACTCTAAGGTAAATGATGTATTTTGAACTTTACCACCCATCTTTAGACTCCATGGGAAAAAAAAATAAGATAAAATGAAATCCATGAGCCTCTGATGTCTGTTAAGATTTTTTTGGAGAAGTGAAATACTCAGATTTTTCATCTCTTTCTTTGGCATTTTTGGACTATTCAGATTATAGAGCTAATTAGGGTTTGTAGAAGCCTTTGAAGAAGAAGATAGGCTTTTGTATCAGCCAATGAAGGAGGCTGCCCTTTTTATCCACAGGACTGTCGGAACAGTGAAGAGTGGCACAGGGGGGAGAGGCCTGATGAGAATGAATTGTGTGGGGTGGCCAACTACTTCTGAGTCATCACTTGCTGGGAAATATGATTATCTAGGTCTCTCTCAGCATATATTAAGACTTATCTTTAACATGAGTCACAGTGGTGTGGACGTATAACTGCTCAAACCATAAACTTCCTCTTTTATCTTTGTTTGTAATATGTGGATGTAACAGTGGTATGTTTTTACTCCAGACATGAGATAATCTGTTGTCCCGTAATCTTGCAGGTTAATAGTTATTGGCATTGTGCTTTTCTTTTTAGCAAGTAACTTGGAGTGCTACTTTCAGTACTTCATACTCTGGGTCTCAGCAGGTATGAGTTCCAAATTCATTTCTTTGTTTAGTCTGTAGCAAGCTTTTAGAAACATGAATTTGTTTTTTAGAGAAAAACTTCCCCTGGCTTGATTTATTGAGGCCTCCCAACAGTTTTTCTCTACTTGTATATTCTTAGCTCAATCCCCTCCTCCTTTCACATTCAATGAGTACTCAGTGAGGAATAAAGGAAATTTACTGACTCTTGCCAGTGTTCTCCTTTTAAAGCCAGATTATTATCTAATCTGAGGAAAAGCCTGGGTGGTTATCTTTTCTACAACCTAACCAGTACTTCTAAGGATTTTTTTAGAATGGGCAAAAATTTGCCCAGAAACTAAATAACTAAATCTCTTTGAAAAAAATCTTTGCTGGCATTCTTAGTGTTTGTTTTTTCATATAGCTGTCAGATAATGGGGATATTAAACATAGACAATCTATCTACTAAACACTGCAACTTAGAAGGCATGCAAATTAGTAATTTTCTAACATCATGCATTTCTAAGTGCAACTGCGTATATTTTTTTAAAAAATCTATTTCATTTTACTTGGAAATTCATTTGAAAAATATTAAGCTGTAAAATTACCATGTGGAAAGTGAAAACCTCCTCTTCACTCGCTTACGTCTATTCTCACCTGTAACTTATGCTAACATTTGGATATGATTGCTTCATGACTTTATATAGACACATTTATGTATATTATATATGACTTGAGAAAAAAGACAGAAATATTACCAGTGGAGGGTGTCCAGGTTCTTTGTGTTTTAAACAAAGAATTGGAAGAAGCACACAAACAAAGCAAGGAAAGAATGAAGCAACAAAAGCAGAGATTTACTGAAAATGAAAGCACACTGCACAGAGTGGGAGCCTGTCTGAGCAGCGGGTCTGAGCAGCGGCCCAAGGGCGTGGATACAGAATCTTCTGGGATCCAAATACGCCCTAGAGGTCTCCCATTGGCCACTTGGTATTCATCCCATGTAAATGAAGTAGTGATCTGCAATCAGTCTGATTGGTTGTGGAAAGAAACCAATTAGAGGCTGAAGTACAGTTCCAAAGGTCACACTCCTATGCAAACATCTGATTGGTTGTGGATAGCTGAAGTCAAGTTACAAATTTGCACACCTATACAAACGTCTGACTGGTTGCAGAAAGCAACCAATCAGAAGTACTTTCAGTTTCCCATCTGCCCTGCAGAAAAGGTGGGGGTTTGCAAAGGGAGTAGCCTCTGGTCCTTTTGTAACTTAGGCTGGAAAGTTGGGTGTTTTTTTTCGATTTAGCTAGGAAGTCAGGGTGAATTGGCCTTAGGTTCCCTGCCTCCAGACCTTTTTCTCTCCTGCCTCAGAAACATAGTTTGTGTAAACTGATTACAACTTTTTGTAACAATATCCACCTTAGCTCTGTGATTTATCTTTAGAAATGCCCTCTGAGCAACCAAATTACAGTGTGTTGCTTCTGTAGGATTTTAGTTAGTTAACATTGTCATATCCAAGTGGGTTGTACCAGATAAGGTGAATGATTCAAAGAACATATCAGAGGTTAGCAATAATGTGGTAGCTATTTTTAGAGAAAGTATTAAAAGGTTATGCTTATCAACATCAGTAAGATAAGTGTCTTTTTATTCCCAACCATGGAATGTTTGCAAGTCATGTTTTTCTGTTGTCTTATTATCTGTGTACTTGAGTTGAAACCAAATGCTAGTTTTTGGACTGGTGAGCTAACTTGTGAGATAAGCCAGTGTGTTTAGAATTTTTTTTTTTTTTTTAGTGACAGGGTCTCATATTCTGTCATCCAGGCTGGAGTGTCATAGTGTAGTCTGAGCTCACTGTGGCTTCAAACTGTTGGGCTCAAGCAATCCTCCTGCCTCAGCCTCCCCAGTAATTGCAACTATAGGCATGCACCACCAAGCCTGGCTAATTTTAAAATTTTTTTATAGAGATGGGTTCTCCCTTTGTTGGTCAGGCTGGTCTCAAACTCCTGTCCTCAAGCTACCTTGGCCTCCTAAAGAGCTGGGATTACAGGTGTGAGCCACTGCACCCAGCCAGGGAAATTTTAAGTCCTGAGGTGTTTGGTGCTTTTTGCTATAAGCTGTTTAGATTTGCAATATTGCTCTGTTGCATACCAGACACATGATGTGAACACAGTCTCTTAACTCTCCAAGATTATGGCTTTCTCATCACTATAACATTTAATGTTTTTGTTTTAAGAATTTGAGATAACATGTAGGAAGTAATAGTCTATGTCCATATTACGAAGAAGAAATATTATTTAAACTAAAACCTGAAATCAGGAAGAGAAGACTAATTTTGGGTAAGAATATTGTAACATCCATGACAAAAAACATTAATGACCAAAATCAAATGACAGATTTTTCTTCTGAATCCGAAATATGTTTTATGAAAAATTTCTCTGTAGATAGAAGATATTTAGAATGACAGTTACCTTTCCTTTTCTACATTTTGGAAGTACAAATTCATGCTAAGGGTGGCCTTATAATCTCTTTCAACAATAGGAATTATCAGTCTATAAGCTCACATTTTAAAACATTTAGTAGCATTATCTTTTTTTGTACAAAAGACATTGAGATTTTAATGCTGTTATAGAAATCAGAAGTTTGAGCTTTAAAATTGCAAATAACAATTATAAAAGTAAACATAATAGAAGAAATGACTCATTTTCTTATTACTATGACTTTTGCATATTTAGTTACTTAATAATTCAGGTGACAGGAATATTCTTTGGACCAGAAACTCTTAAGTTCTGCATTCTACCGTGATTAGATTGCCTGTCTTATAATGAATAACAAACATGGTTTTATGAAAAGTCACTCTGTAATGGAAAACCTAAATATGCTGCCAATAAATTGTAGCACTACATTTAAAGCCACTCTATTGATGGAAGTTAAATTTCTCATCCTTAAGGTGGCATTTTCTCTCTTTCCTTTTAATTTTTTAATGGCTCCTGTATGTCAGAATTACAGATTGATTGTTTTAAACTTTAAATCAACCGTGGAATGAGGATTAGAACCTAGGTTTCCAGTCATATGATAGAAGATACAATAGGATCAAAATTTTGTTCTTAATAGCATATTTATCAGATATTTTATTTTTTGGTGGTGAGATCTCACTGGAGTGCAGTGGTGTGATCTCCACTCACTGCAGCCTCTGCCTGCTGGTCTTAAGCAGTCCTCCTGCCTCAGCCTCCTGAGTAGCTGGGACTACAGGTGTGCACCACCACCACACCTGGCTGATTTTTCTATTTTTGTTAGAGACAGGATTTCACCACGTTGCCCAGGCTGGTCTCGATCTCCTGTCCTCAGGTGATCCGCCCACCTTTGTCTCCCAAAGTGCTGGGATTACAAGTGTGATCATGAGACATTTTATATTCATAAAAATTTATTTCGTGTTATTCTAATGAATGAAGAGACTAAAGGCTAGCCCAAAGGCAGCAAAGTATTCAGAAGAGATTCTGAAATAATCATGAAGTCATTCTGAATATAAAATGGCTTCCCACAGTACTAAAAATATGCAGACTGTGCATTTAGCTGCCAAAAAATGAGAGAGCTCGTTAACTTTTGAATGGACAGCATTAAATATTACTTATATGTTTAAAAAGAAATACAATTTTTCTGTATATAAATTACATCTGTTTAACTGGTTTTCTAGCTTTTTTTTTTCTTTTTCTCTCACTCAACCTACATCATTGACTGTTTTTGCCTTCTCAGTGTATATTTTATTTTTGAGGAGAGTTCTGCATGTGAATTTAAGATTTACCAGGTAACTTGTGGGTATCATCTCCTTGTTCCCACAGACCGTTGTGAAACCTTCGTCCTCACTTCCTGCCTTCTGCTGAGATTGAGGTTTTTAAAATTCCTAGGATTAATAGTGTTTGGGCTCTGATTTTGCTGGATTTGACACGGTTGCATTTTAGATATCTAGAAAAACATGTCAAGTGGTGACCAGGACTTGGTTGGGGCCAGAATGAATTTACAAGCTAGTGTTTTCTAGGATATTTGTATTGATTTTTCTCTAGCAGCTAATCAATCAGTTTCAGTTGTGTAAGTGATGGAGCAAACCTTTTTAAGAGTGCAGGGTGAGTGGTGTGGAAACAACACCTTTCACCGCTGTCTCTGGAATCAAAATGCAGAGATGATGGATGAGCTGTTTTTATAGCTATCGTGTGCTTTTCTAGATCTCATTTGTGTGTTACTACTTTTTGGCTTCCTCATAAATCTGAAAAGCCCCTGAAAGATAAGTGGCATAAACTGGTTATGGAAAGGTAAAATAAATGAGGATGAAATATTCAGAACAGGAAGAAAATTCCTTGATGCCTAGTGATTTTGATATTAATGTTGGAATTTTAAAAAATGGGTTCTGTATTTCAAGACTTGCAAAGATGCTATCTGTTGTGTGTAAGATTAATTATGAAATGCCACCGTAGTACATTGCTTTCTGCTTTTTTAGATAGGAAAGAATATGAGCGATTTTTGATTTTCTATTGTATAAGCTTAAAATTGTTCAGTTGTACACTTTACATCAAGTCCCATTTGACTGTAATGATGATTAGTATACATTGATTTCAACCCAAGATTAAAAGGGGGCCAATAATTACATTCTGTTGATTTATATGACAGTTAAATTAAATGTCTATTTAATTCCTTTATCTTTTCATATGTGCTGTATCCAATTGAGAAATGTATGTTATCTATAGGATTAATAATGCAATTTCCATGTTTGTTATAACAATTGTCAACTTCCAAAAAGGATTTTAGGCAGCTTACATTAAATGATTGTATGTAAAAGACCATGGAACTAAGAGCCATGTAAAATGCTGTATTGTGTTTTGAAAGAGGGAAGATAATTTTACAACTGGTGAATCCTGGCTTTTCAGAAGAATAGGGAAATGGAGTGATTTCTATAATCTTGATAGGAGTATGTAAAAGAAAACATATAGTTTACCAAGAGAAGTCTACATATTTCTCTAGGCACTAAACACTAAGAATTACTGTCATGCATTTTTTCCTAAGAGACACTGAATGATATAGTAGAAATGTTTTTGACTAATGATAGATAGAAATTGAAGATATATTCTCTACCTGGCTTTTTCTTTTCTTGATTCTTGCAAAACCCAAAAATATAATATTGAAATGTAACCTTTAAAAGACATTTTTTGGGAGAACTAAATAAATGTATAATACACATAACTTGATAGTGGACACAATGCCTAAATAGCGATTTATCAGATACTCAGTTTAAATAAGCTACTATTAATCAACTGTGATTTCAGGGACTCTAAGTGAAGGCCATCAGTGGCAAAAACAGAGTATGATTTATGTGCTCTTCGCCTATTCAGATCTCTGAGTTTCTGTCAGTGTTGTTCAAACTTTTCTTAGCAACAAAAGGAACCCTTTTTACAAATGAAACTTGAAAAAGTAGAGGCAGACCACCGTGATTGAAGTAGAAGTGGGGCCCTGTTTAATGTGGCCTTTCCTCAGAACTTTTAGGAGTCAGCCAGAATCTGCTGGTTTAGATTAGTGTTTCTAATTAGTTAGGGTATTCCTTAACACCGTAATCCAGGAGTAGGGGATGTTTCCTTAAAGGACAAAGAGTAAATGTTTTAGTCTTTGTGGGCCATAATGTCTGTGTTGCAACTATTTAGTTCTGTCCTTGTAGCATGAAAGCAGCCACAGAAAACATGAAAATGAAAATGAATGGATGTGGCTGTGTTCCGTTGAAACTGTATGATAGGTTGGTCATGATGGTTCATGCCTGTATTCCCAGCACTTTGGGAGGCTGAGGCAGGTGGATCCCTTGAGGTCAGGAGTTCGAGACCAGGCTGGCAAACAGGATGAAACCCCGTCTCTACTAAAAATACAAAAATTAGCCAGGTGAGGTGGAGCACGCCTATAATGCCAGCTACTTGGGAGGCTGAGGCAGAAGAATCACTTGAACCCAGAAGGCAGAGGTTGCAGTGAGCCAAGATCGTGCCACTGTACTTCAGTCCAGGCAACAGAGGGGACTTGGTCTCAAAAACAAAACAAAACAAAACAAAACACCTATATGATAGGGATGATTGATGAAGGTTCTATGGTCAACTTTGGGGGGAAGTTAATTTAAACAAATTAATCAAGGTTCTTCATGGCAGAACTTCTGGTTGTGTCTAATGTGTTAATACCTATCGTCAATCCGTAAGAGAAGAATTTAGCCTCTATTGCTATAGTATAGATTAGCGTTCTCAGTCTGGCTGTTTAGCTCACTTGGCAGTCTTATCATGCCAAAACCAAATGTGTCTGCATCATAACTCTAACAATTGCATCACAGTTTCCATGGATGGGGGCTCTGTGTTTTCTAAAATACAGGTGATTCCAGTGATGGCCAGAGGCGAGAACTACAATTAAGAACCACTACTCTAGATAATTTTTTGGTTAAAGCTGTAAAATGAGCTGACCTTCTCAATTCTGTAGTCAGAAGGATTCTGAGGAGAAACCCTGGTTAATTAGTAAAGAATGGCCGTATTAGGGAAGGTGCAGGGGCAACACAATTGTTGTTAATTTGCTAATACCACCCTAGATGGTGAATTGGTGGTTTCAAAGTCCAAAGGTGCTTATTTAAATTAAAAGGCTCAGCTATTTTTGTTATCAACCAAGACATCACAGAAGCGTGGCTGACATTTATGGAGTACTTACTGTGCAGATGTAGGAATTACGATGAAAACCACATGGTCCTTATCTTTAAGGAACCCCTCCTAGTTTAGAAGAGAGAGTAGCAAGTTGGACTAATGAAAATTGAAGTAGGCGGAAACAGAAACCAAATTTGGGACAACAGAAGTCATTCTTACAAATCAGCCAGGATTTCCTCCTCAGAATCCCTCTCACTAAGTCCTTGTTTAGCCACTGCCATTGATTATGATGCGTGTCCAAGATGAAGTCTACTTGCCATTCTGAATCCTGAGGCTTCTGTGATGCTGTAGTCTCTGAAAGAAAGAAACCAAATGGTGACTCTTTAAAAGTAACTATTGGAACTTTGTAGCTGTTATTTTTCCATTCATTCAACAAATATTTATTCAGCATTAATTGGAAGCAGTTCTTAGGCCAGGCGCGGTGGCTCATGCTTGTAATCCCAGCACTTTGGGAGGCCGAGGTGGGTGGATCATGAGATCAGGAGTTCAAGACCAGCCTGGCCAACAGGGTGAAAGCCCGTCTCTACTAAAAATACAAAAATTAGCTGGGTGTGGTGGCACGCACCTGTAGTCCCAACTACTCAGGAGGATGAGGCAGGAAAATCGCTTGAACCTGGGAGGCGGAGGTTGTAGTGAGCTGAGATCAGGCCACGGCACTCCAGCCTGACTGACAGAGCACAGGGGGTGGCGGGGAAGAAGCAGTTTTTATTTTTGCTAATAGGCACTTGCTTTAGAGAAGGTATGATAACAGTACATTATTACAATCAGTAATTGATAACTTCTGCCAGTAAGGAGGATAGCAGAAGAGGTTTGCTGATAATGGAGCAAACAGCTTATCCTTGCTGTGGGAAACAAGGATGTGATTCCAAGGTTGTTACATGTGTTCATAATTCTGAGTTTTCATAGTTCAGAGTATGTGTAAATCCAAAGTAGAGAAGATCTGCTGCTTCTGGAAATACCTTTTACCATCTGTCCTTCTGAAAATCATAGTGTAGTTATCCTTCACTGCTATTGGTGAGTTTTATTTACTTTTTACTCTTTTATGTTCTATAAAACAATTTACAAACATGTGGTTAAGTATAAAAGTTATATAAAATAAGGCTGGGCACAATGGCTCATGCCTGTAATCCCAGCGCCTTTGGGAGTCCGAGGCGGGGGAGATCACCTGAGGTTGAGAGATCGAGACCAGCCTGACCAACATGGAGAAACTCTGTCTGTACTAAAAATATAAAATTAACCAGGAGTGGTGGCACATTCCGGCTGCCTGGGAGGGTAAGGCAGGATAATCGCTTGAACCCAGGAGGGCGGAGGTTGCAGTGAGCTGAGATCGTGCCATTGCGCTCCAGTCTGGGCAACAAGAGTGAAACTCAGTCTCAAAAAAAAAGAATGTATAAAATATTGAGACTGTGGGAAAACAGATAAGAACAGAAAGTCTGAGACTTGTTGGGAAATTGGAACACAGGAAAGTTGGCCATAATCATGTGGTTTTTAAAATCAAGCTGCAGTTTTGACTCTTAACTTCTTGAATGCTTATTGTCTTTAAAGAAAAGTAGTATCAGCTTGGCATTAGATTTGAAAGAGTTTTCACATAAGGAATGGTGAGGGATAGAGTAGGTTACAGCAGCATCCCTTTCACACTCACTCACATACTGTGTTTCTGAAAGTTGTATTTTTTGGCATTTCTTGTTATAACTTGCAGACATGACAGCTGGGCATGGTGGCTCACGCCTATAATCCCCAGCATTTTGGAAGATTGAGGCAGATGTATCACCCAAGGTCAGGAACCTGAAACCAGCCTCATCAACATGGTGAAACCCTGTCTCTATTAAAAGTACAAAAAATAGCCGGGCGTGGTGGCACATACGTGTAATCCCAGCTACTCAGGAGGCTGAGGCAGGAAAATCACTTGAACCCAGGAGGTGGAGGTTGCAGTGAGCCAAGATCATGCCATTGCACTCCAGTCTGGGCAACAGAATGAGACTCAAAAAAAAAAAAAAAAAAAAAAAAAAGAACTCGCAGACATGTCTTGAAAATCCTGAACAGCCTGAAGGGATTTCTCGGGTGCTAAGACAATACAAAGTATGCTACTCACTGATGATCTGGTCCACTTCCAGAGCCACTGGGTGCTATAAAGGACTCGTGCCATAAGGCTAGTAGCTTAGGGGTTTGTACACCATAGTTCATTTTGTGAAGCGATACAGCTAGGTCCAGGAAGAAAACATTAGAATTTGTGTTCAATTTGTGTTTTCTCATCCTTTAAATTTTTCTTCTTTTGCGTATGGTTCATATTGCATATAAAGTATACATCTATGGGAATACTTTTTAAAAATGTTTTAGCTGATTCAGAAAGTGATACTTAAAAATGTGGAGACCACTGATTGAAAAGAACAAATAGCCTGCCCATTTTCCGCCATAAACATCATTCTTTCAGCCAGGCGTTTGGTTTGAATTAGCAACAGAGTTCTGTGTTCGCTGTCAGGATCCTGAGGTGCTCATGTTCTGTTTTGATCGAGTGCAAATCCACTTGCTTTTGAGATCAAATAAGCAAACTATGAAGTTTATGCTCTTTGGAGGAAAACCGATGTATTTAATGAAGACTTTTGCCTGCATCTGGTGACAGCCATGTATCTCTGCTCAGAGGTGGAGAGAAACAGTGCTTCCTCAGGAGCACCTGTTTCCCATTTCTTCCATCTGTGTTTTAGGACACGGGCAGACTGAACCAAGAGGGGACTGGGGTCAGGCGTATATGCCAGTATGAATATAGGCTTAGTAGGTGTGCAATAAATGCTGATTGAGTGGCTGATCTCGAACTGATTATGCCTGATGAAATTCCATGTATGACTTGGAACCCATAATGAAAAAAATAGTATGGAAAACCCGTATTTTTTAACTTGGCAAGAGATATTGCTTAATTTCAGCTGTTCTTCCAGCACAATTGAATGCTGTATCTTATGACATGGGCTTGATTTTATAACAACAGATATTTAGTGGTGGTGGCTGTCCAAGATTTACAACAGAGAAATAATTTACTTTGGGAAATCATGTGATAGTGAACAGGTACCTAACATTTTACGAAAGGGTATGTCCACCTAGTTCCACATTTATAGTTATGAATAATATATATTTGCTTTGACACCTTTACTAAACAGAATTCTACACATGATTCTTGTGTCAAGGGGCAAGAGTTAACCAAGTGTTTGCTTTCACCATTTGAACCGAGGCTGATTTGTCTCTGGGATGATGTTGGTGAACTTTAAAGGCTGCAAGTTGGTTTTGGAAAGTTGTTTAATGGAATTTTAACAGCCTTGGAAAGATGTGAGAGTGATGCTGCTACCTGGTGGTTTGTAAAGCTGACCTTTGTGAGATGTTTTCTGGGCAGAAGCACTACTTTGTGATGCCAGCAGCCTTTATTGATTCTGCAGAGTTTGCAGTTTTCTAACACTGGCTGTCAATTCATTCCAGTTGAAAAATTATTAAGTTTCTTCTCCTGCTTGTGTGGATATTAAATTGTAGTAAATATACTTGCACAATATCAGGTAGGGTGAGCAAAATTTTCTGCCTGGGGAAAAAAAAATGTTAGTGGGACCTTGGCTGTTCTGCAGAGGTAATAAATTTCTGTATTTCTTTTTATTTGCTGTTCTCAGTCATGCTTTTTATTTCTCTTGGTGAGTTCTAACACATTTCTTGTTATTTGTAGTATACGAAAGAAAAATTTGATTTAGATTGCTTACTTTTAAAAATATGCCCTCTTAGTTAATCATTTCTGATAGTGTGAACAAGAGTGGGGGAGGTAAGAGTTTTTAACCTGTATCAGTATGATTGGGCAAGAATGAGAAAGAATTGATGAAACAATGAATGAATAAGGAATGATTAGGTGATCATATGCGCCACATAAATCTTTCTGATTGGTTTAATTTTAGTTAAGGAAAGGGAATGATGATGAGATAGTAATCATTTATAAAAGTAGATTTTAAACACCTTCATCTTTGAGAAAACTCTGGACCTAGAAGTTGCTGAGGTCATTGGCAATTATTGAGGTGTATGTTTGAAATGCAAATATCTGGCCATGTTCCCAATTCAGTAGCCTTGCCATAGGCCCAGGAATTTGCATTTTGCAACAACAGTCATTCCAGATGTTTGGGAGACAGATGATACAAAGACCACTTCTAGAAACATTTTTCTAGAGAACTTTCTTGATTAAATATACCAAGACATTTGATCAAAGTATTAAAGAGGATGGGGGAAGAAATGTATCATTTAGGAATTTCTTTTTTGAGATGAAGTCTCACTCTATCACCTAGGCGGGAGTGCAGTGGCGTGATCTGGGCTCACTGCAACCTCCACCTCCCGGGTTCAAGTGATTTTCCTGCCTCAGCCTCAAGTAAGTGGGACTACAGAAGCATGCCACCATGCCAGCTAATTTTTGCAATTTTAGTACAGATGGGGTTTCACCCTGTAGGCCAGGTTCATCTCAAATTCCTGGTCTAAGTGATCTGCCCACTTCAGCCAAAGTGCTAGAATTACAGGCATGAGCCACCATGCCCAGCCTCTTCTGGGGAACTTTAAAATACAGGTTTCCAGGCTCAACCTCAAAAGATTCTGATTCTGAGCTAGGCTTACAAGCCTGAGAATGTTTGTTTGTTTGTTTATTTTTGAGACAGAGTCTCCCTCTGTTTTAGTAAGAGAGAGCTGATTCAGAGATCAAGGCCAGAATATGAAACAATAAAACTCAGCATATGTAAACGTAAGCATGTGACGATCAAATGGAAGAAGGTCCTGTCTGATTAACGGAACGGGTTCTATTACTTGCCACTTGGAGAGGGTTGGACTTGACTTGGGGTTTACAGGCCACGTGTGCCGTGGGCAAAGCCCACTTGTGGCATAGAAACTATTTGAATATTTAAGTTTATTTGATTTTATATGTTGCATTATTGCTTGTAGATTTCATGAATGTATTTTGAAATAATCTAAGATTTAACAAATCTGGAAAAGCAATTCCTGTTTTCTCTCTATATAAAAAATGGATACACTTGAAAATCCTGGGTAGACTATTACTTGGTAGCTCCCAGAATTCATGTTTTGTGTAGACAGACTTTTTCCATAACAGTTGGCTTGCGCATGTGTCTTGCTTTGGCTAGCAGAACATTAGAAAGCGAGATGCAGCCAGAGGTTTGTTAAGCTTATGTGCTGGGGCCTGTTCGTGTGGGATGTTGCTGGAGCCAAGCTACCACTGTAAGGAGATCCATCTACCTTATTGGCAATATTATGCGGACAGAGAGATGCCTAGCCAGCCCACAGATATTTTAGCTTCCCAGCTGTGACTCCAGACATGTGAATGGAGAAATAGTAAATGTTCCAGTCACCACAATGATCAAATGACCTGCCCACCTGAGCCTAACCCAGATTGCAGAAGAATTATTTTAAGCCAGTATTTTTTGTATGGTGTGTTATGCAGCAAGATGTATTTTGTTACTTTTTAATAAGTATTTTAATAGTAAAATATTATAATACCTTTGTTACATTTAACTTATAAGGTTAGTTAGATAAATTCAGGTAAGTTTTCCACAAAACTCAATATGTAATAATATTAGGATTATGATTTTAACAATTACTGGCATATTACTAGGAACTGTTAAGGACAGAGAAAGCTAAAAATTACACAGCCAGTGGCCAAGTGGCTTACAGTCTGCAGCCTAGCAAGTAAGTCGTTATGTCACTGAGTAATAAGAGCAGTGATTCAGTTAAGCTTGTGATACTATGACATTTTTATTAAAAACAAAATAGATTCAATCTGTTTTCATAGTTTGTAGCTCTGTGACCTTAAGAAAGTTACTTATTCTTGCCCAACCTCAGTTTTTTCATCATAAAAATAAGGATAAAGCATACTTTCTAAATAGCTGAAAATTAAGCAAAATAATTTAATACTCTGGAATACTAGGAAAATGCTTAATAAATGATTTCTTATATTTACTGTTCTTAATGATATAAGAAGAGAGCAAGAAGCAGAAAAGGAGGAACGGGAGAAAATAAGTCACCACCTAAGAAATGACTGTTGACGTTCTTTCTACCTTGTCTTCTTTCCACCTTTGTGTATGTGTGTGTGTGTGTGCCGTGCGTGCGTGTGTGTGTGTGCGCATAGACCCACATGCTCTCACATAGCTACATACACTGGACTGTAGGCATTTTTCATATTACAGAGTGCATACAGATTACCTGGGAATTTCATTAACATGCAAATTTTATCTTGGTAGGTCTTGTATGGGGCCTGAGAGTGCATTTTTAAGCTCCCAGGTAATGCTGATACCATTGATGCTTAGGGTCGCACTGAGTAGAAATGGCCTATAGGGTGACATGATGCTTGAGGTCCTTTGTATTTTGGTCTCAGTTCTTTTCAACTATCATCTGTCCTCATTCTGCACCACATAATTGGTTCTCCAATCACCGCGTAATCTTTTCTTCATACATCATTGATAGTGCTTACTAGATTTAGACAAAGTGATCTGCTTAGATGTTTATATCCTCCACTTCATCTCCTCTTTAGTAAGGACTCCTTGGGTCTTACTTATCTTGATATCACTCTTAATGTTCAGTAAATGTTCTTTGAAGGGAATATATGCATGCATGCCTCTGTGATCCTCAGAACTGTGAAATGGAAACTTCATCTTTTGCCTTCTCACAATGAGCTTTGTAAATGTCTGGCTGTGGATCCTGGAGTTGAAGGAATACCCAACTAGCACCCATAATTGGTAATGAGAAAAATGGATTGTTCACAGACGTTAGGTAATTTAAGAAGGATAATATGGATTGGGCACAGTTAAGACTATGTATTTTTATGAATATTAATGCATATCCATACTATAATATGTAAGCAAATAATGGCAAACTGGATAATATTTGAAATGAAGGGAATCATTTATATATGAAATGTTGAAGAAAACTGGAATTCAAAAGAAAATACATTTCCTTTGAAAAATCAGATGGTTTTTACATTTATATTTGTTCACCCTGGTTACAGCTGTGCTTTTTCAGACTGGAAATAACTTATATGCAATGGTCTCACCTTCATTTATAGTTGTACTGACTTGGAGATGTAATTCACTATGTAATTTGTTTTAGTAAAAGAAGGGGGAGAGGGTCAGAGAAACTTGGCACTATGTTAACTGGAGAATAAATTGAATGAAGATTTTAAAATAATTTCACTTACCGTATTAGCCCAGCATTTGAATGTTTCCAGCAATCATGTATCTGTAACTACATTCATTCATAAATATTGCAGTCACATAAAAATATCCCTTTCCCCATGAATTTTGAAAATTGGTAATGTTTTTACTTAGATCAGCTGATATTTTGCATTTCATTGTGTTTCTTGACTTAAAATGATGACATTTAAAATAGCTTACTTTGAGTAATACAAGGAAGTGATTGAGATTTTTTTTCTTGTGCATTAGCCAAGGTTAGCGTGCGTGTTAACCCTAATTGTTATTACTATTATTTGTTTATTTAAGAAACATTTGTCAAGTGCCTATTAAGTGGAGAGTTTTTGATAGTGAAATGATGTTTACATTTTGCATTTTCTATTACGAATTCTGGAACATCAGCAGAAGCAATTTGTGATTTCTAACTGTGACTGATAGCAAGTTATGGAACTAATATATTTTTTCTTCATTAAAATAAAAAATTGCTAAAAAATAAAGTGCTACTTAATAATGGGTGGCTTGTTCAGAATAAATAAAGACAAAACTAAACGGAAACTTGAACCAATGTATTTTAGGTAAAATGGTATTTCTCAAATTAAGTATCATCTGTTTCTTGACGTCTTATAGTCAACCACCCTATTGCTAAGCATTCTTAAATATGGACTTCAGAAATCAAAATTCTCGTTTCTAAATAAGTAAAAATTTATTTTACATGCTGCATATTTATTATATCCCACCATCAATAAACATAAAATAGCACATGGCTGATTTTATCCCTTACTTCATTTTCATTCTTATTTTTATTTATGATAATGATTGTTTTCTCTGAGTACAGATGTGCTTACAAATACAATTTAGGCATTATGCTGTTTCATGGGTCCTTAGATACATAAAATTAAGAAGTATGTATCAAATAATTTTCTTTGCACTTTTACATCTAGCTTTTCATTTTATCTTGTATTCACCTCATGAATTATTGCTGTTGGTGCTTGTTATCTCTGTTTTGCTGAAGCACAGAGAGGTTACCCTTAGAGTCTGAGGAAGAGTATTAAAATAGAGATTTCCTGATTGATGGGCCTCTGCTCTTTGCACTATAGCATGCTGTTCCTCAGGGAACACGTTGAGCTCAAATACTTGGTATTGCAAATGCATTTGTTGCTATACTACAGTTGAGTTTACTGTGATAACTGGGGTCATTTCATCAGTTGGGATCATTCTGAGAGAAGCCCTTAGTGGAATTGCAGTCATAATGCTCTTGAATTGCCCTGACGACATTTCCCGGGACCTCAGTTTTGTTGTCCATACCTGTTTCACAAAGATGAAATACCTGTAAAATACAACAGAATGCTGAGAATCAGAGCCAAGCAAAACTTCTAGGCCCTAAAGACCTTAATATACTAAGAGAAAAGTGTTTTAACATTTGTATTAGTAAACAAGACTACATTTAAGTACATTCACTAAGCAGTTTTTTGTAAGGTACATTTAAAACTAACTGCTGAAATTGTAAAAAATACCTGTTCTTACCAAATTTTGAGATTGAATTTTTTTTTTTTAAATGAAAGAAAAATCTGCATTTCGTGTTTTAGAAATGTGCATAAAATGGATATAGTAGTGAGAATGATGCAGAGAGGTTAGTTCTGCCACAGGGACCTCTATTAATTTGAGGCTTGGGATCCTTGAAGATACTGTAAGTCTCCAGTGTGCCCATCATAGTCACTTGGTTGCCTAAAATCTATGTCCCCTCATGCCACAGGCTTGCATTAAATGAACTGTGAATTTTAATTTGCAACCTGTTTGCAAACCAATCCCTATAAAAATGGATTTATAGCTGGAAAACGAGTACTTCAGAAGTGCTGAGTCAATGTAGTTGTGTGCCTGTTTTTAATTTTAGGCAATTGCATTTGTGACCTGCTCTTGTTTTGCTTTACTTTTTGAGAACCAGTGCTCCAAAGAAAGAAAAAATAAACCTACTTTTGTTTCTAGCTTATTTGCAAACCAGGTCAGACGCCCTTGATTAGCTCTCAGTTGGAGGATAATTTGAATCTTGACAGATTGAACCCAAACAGCAGGGTTTCTCTAGTCTGGCCAACAGATAGATAAAATAAAATAAAAGCTAATGCCAGTTCACAAGCTGTACAACAGGACTGAATAAATGTGCAACTGTTAATGAATAGCGATTTCAAATATTTACAAAAGGCCCAAGAAAAAAGAAAAGATTAGCATCTTAGGCAGCTGTTCTAAGGGAAACCTATTAAAAATAAACATGATAAATGATGCTGAAGAGCTAATATGTCTGTCAAATATCAAATACACTCAGAAAAAAACTGTTTCAGACACAAAAACTATTAAGATCCATTTGGGCATAAAAGCCATCTTGCTTTGTGGTTTACACCAGAAATTTATTTTTACTCTTTTTAAAATTTATCTTTTCTACCTCTTCATATATTCACACAGATATTATTTTATAGATTATAAGGTTATGGGTTAGTGGATAGAATCATTACAGTTGTGTCCATTGTGATTAAATTGGTTAGAAATTTTAAAATTTGTCCATCTGTCATTTGGATGAAGACACACCCTTAATTGTTATTTTATGAGATTGCAGATTACATAATGGTTTGACTGTGACAGTAACACCATTTTAGCATCAGGACAATTTTGCTGGGGAATGCTACATAAAAATGGAAATTATTACTGAAGTAGTGAGGGATCGGTTCCCAATGCGGGTTGCAGGTACAGTTACTATTGCCTAAACATGCTTGGACATGCTTCTACAGACCCATCCTTGTCTTTGTATATAAAATATTCTTTTTGCACTAAGCTAAAATTAAAGCAAACTGTATGTGACATTTATTAGTGACTTATACAGTAGACCCTTAACATTCAAGACCAAAACCATTCTGTTTTTAACTATTTCTTCATACTTTGAAAGTCGTTGGAGAAAAGCAATTTGAATTTCCTGTGGCTTGAATTTGTGTTTGAATAGCTTGTACTCTTAGGCTCAAATATAGGGTCAAGTCGTTTATTTGATGAGGGAGCTTAGCGAGCATCTCAGCATTTATATCTCAGTGTAACATAGAGTAAGTCTTTCACAATTTTTTAGTTGTAAATCACTGAATCTTTGTCTCTGTGTGGAAGATGTCACCTAAAGGAGAGCCAGTGATTAATGGTATGACCTTTGTGAATTTGGAGATTTATAGACAATAAGGATCTACTGTGCTGATATTTGGACATTTGTCCAGTGACTTAGTTATTTTGATTTGTGGTCATTTTCTAACATATAAAAGTGTGATTCACATCAGCATAGGTCGTTTTGTGAATGTTCAAAAACGCGGTTTATGTTTGAAATGTATCCTGTTCAGTTTAGATGCCTAAACTGCTTTATATTTGCAGCCCAGACTTCACTAATCTAACAGATCTCAGAAGACTGTCAGATTAGGTATATTGTGTTATTAGAGTCACGGTATGTTTTCAGGTCAATTTCAGAACGAATGCAGGAGTGTGGTCATTCTCAGCCCCTTCTGACAGGGTAAGTGTTGTCACAGAGACCGTGGTGAAGGCTGACACAGAATCATGGGACTTCATGGTCTGGTCCTAACCTATTTATCTGACTTTACATTTCATTCCTCTGCAAGGATGCACTTACTTCAGCAGTATCTTTGTTGAATAATTTCCCGTATCCTTAACCCAAACTAGCATTATCTAAAGCTTCATAATTATCTGTCACCTGGAATTGCCTTTAATCAGCATTAATTCATTTTTGCCCACTAATGTAGAGGTTAGGAAATGGGAGGGAAATGGCCTAAGAACATAATCCATATGTAGTACATCTACATGGATGTATAGAGGTAGCATGAATAGATATTAAGGGAATGAGGAAGAAAGCTAAGCAGATTTGTCCTTTCTTTTGAGCTATGTGTTGCTTCTGTATAATAAACGATGCTCTTCTTATATTGCTGTTTAATTAGTTCAGATACACACAAAGGCATACATTCATACATGAGAAGAATTATAATTTATACATATAAGAAGGGAAATATCAACACTGTTGATATTTTTAATGGTGACTTTCCTATTTCTGCTTTGTAGAAAGGGTACTAAATATCACCCCCATTCTAAAAGTAGTTTTGGTGAAATCTGAAAGGGTCTGCTCCTTCTTTAGTTGATCCAGACTCCACTGATAACACTAAATTCTCAGGCTCTTCTGCAGTTATAGACCCTTAAACTTAGACTCTCTTTGTACTTCATCATTGTAATTTACACACAGGGTTGGTACATTCTCTTCAAGACAGTTTGCCTTGCGCTTCCAGCTGCTCCCCAATAGCCATTGTGCTGAATAAGCACTTATTTCAGTGTGTCCTTGATACAATTAATGCAGGCATCTGCAGAAGCGGCCGTGGCAGCAGCAGCTGCAGTGCCTTATGGAAGCCAACTTCTGCTTAGCATTGTAATAAAAGAAATAGTTTTGAGCTGGAAGCTAATGTTGGCTTATTTTTAGCATAAAAAGAGTTGCACCTGCCAGGGCTAGCGGAGGACTGAGGTTTGTTGATTACACGTTCTTGTTAGTGCCATTGTTATTGGTAAAATGGGCATGATGTCATCCTTATCAAACTGAATTGGCACCCTGCAGAGTGACAAATAATTTACCCTCTGCGGTTTTATCAGCATGGGCCGTGTGTTAGAAGTGACTAGAGTGCTGAGTTTTCACAGTTGAATGCTATGGAACTGCAGAGGTGTATGAAAATGAAAGGGATTGATACTTGTAATCAGTGCACATAGTAATGGCCAAGGTGTAATGAAACATAAGTGCACATTTAGGGTAATTACGCTGCTACCAGGTGGGGCCCTGGGGCTTTGCATGTATAGAAGCTGCTTGAGGTGGCGGATGTGCCGCGAGGACTACTGCAGCACCATCTGGTAGATTCTCATTTTCTCATTAATTCTTCTGTCCCCTAAGTCTGGGCTACATTGATTTCAACAGCACTTCATCTGTTCAGTATCTCATCTCATTTTAGTTGGGAGTTGCTCTCGTCAGTGGTATTCATATGATGTAATTCACAATTTCGGCCATGTGAGACGTATTAAAAAAGTCATCTAGTTGATTTTCTTTTTGAGTAAAGCTAACTATCCTTAGTAACATTCCCATAACCATCTGATTCTAAATGATGTTCCCCTCTTGTCGTTATTTAAAAAATAAAATTGAGTGTCTGTTTGATTTAAATTAGCCAAATGAACTTTGTTCTTCAAAATAATTTATAAATAAAAGTATAATATAAAGAGTAAACAGCAAACCGTATATTCCTCGACCTTTTTTTGACGTGTGTGTTTTATTCTTGCAGGCCGATATAGTTTTTGTCTCAAATATAAGAAAAATTTATTTTTTAGTCAAGCTTCAGAATAAGAAAGTATGGTGACGGCTGCCCAGCAGTATGAACATACTAAACACCACTGAATGCACACTTAAGAATGGGTACAATGGCTAAAAAGAAAAAAATAGTATTTGAGGTTGTATATTGTTTAGGGAAGTATCATTCTTAAAACTTGACAAATTAATTTTGTATGCTTTGACATAATACTAAAAATAATTAAGATTTCTAGCATAATAGTAATAGGTAATTCATATATGGTTGATTTCTTTATCAATGTGAATATTAATATGAAACATTTTACAAGATGCATAGTGTATATTCATATAACAGATTTCACAATGAAGTAGCATCTGATGGCTGATTTTTTAATGCTGTGTAATTTATGACAGTCTACAGTGTATCAAAATAATTTGGATGATCATCTAGCATCTGTGATTGTATGTAACTGACATTAGATTAGTGACTTCACGATTTATTTAATAAGTACAAATATAACATTTATATGGTCTGAGTGCTTGAACAGCTTTCTATAAATAATAGAAATGTCCCCATTAAAATGTTCCACTGAGAGAATCCCCACGCATCTTGTCATTTTATTTCCATGAATGTCCCTAAAGTGGAAAATGAGAGAAAAACCTATTCACTTCTTCCAAACAGTACAGGAATACTCCCTGTGATGTCTTGAAGTCATTATTTGTCAGTGTAGGGCCACAAAGGTGTGGAGAGCTGTTCTGTCAGTGACGCTGCTGCCATCTGAATGTCCCATCACTGGTTTCCAGGCTGTTGTCCAGATAGCTCAGGCTCCATGGGAGGATAGATTTATAAGCTACTTCGTACCTGAAAGTGCCCAACTAAATTTTTTTCCACATTTACCTTGAATAAGCCTACTTTAAAAAGTTAACAAAATGTATCTTATTTTTCCCTTATTCTATTAGTACAAACATTTAGGACAGCAATGAGAGTTGGCTGAAAACTCCTTTTAAGTCATATCTTGGGAAATTACTTGATTATTACTTAATATATACTATGGCGATAGAAAGCGTACCAGCAGTACTTTGTTCCTTTCCTGAAGTTTACTTGTTTGTTTTCAAAGCATTAAAGTATCAGCAGATTTTCCCCTCGTACATTCAGTAGGCATTTGTTCCGTTACCTATTTATTTACAGGCTGTGAGTATAGTAAGAATCAGGGCAGTGAGATGACACTGTTGAATCCTGACTTGGCCACTAGCCACGTATGTGACCTTGGGCAAATAATTTAACCTTTCCAAGTGTCAGTTGTTTCAACATGAGAATAATAATTTTTTACCTTGCGTAAATTGCGAGAAATCATCCTAATGACTGAGCATAAGCACTCAGTAGATGGTCAGGACTGTTACGGTGCACGTTTACCAACAAAATATCCATGGCATAAAAATGATCAAGAACCCATAACGTAGTATTTAAATTATCTTCAAAGAAATCATGACACAGGAAAAATGCAAAAGTAAGTTGTTACATTTGCAGTACTGAGCATTCCTCTAGGTCAAGAGTGGCCTCATACCCACACACAATTACAAGGTACTTACTGCACACAAGTAATGCCAACTGACTGAGGGGCATTGACCAATTAGGAGAAGTACCTGTGGATCCCTTCTCATGATGATGTTTTTAAATGTGTAAAATAAAATTCATAGGATTAAAAGAAAGCAAGTGATATGGAAAGGGCATCATCAGTACATGAAAAGAACATTTTTGTAATATATGTGCTTCTTTGTCGATAAGCTGAATAAAAAGATGCAGCTGTGGGTCTAGTAATCACCATAATTTCAAAGTAGTGTATATTTCAAGATACCTGAAATAATTGTAATATGATACGCAAATTTTTATAATTTCTCATGGGTGAGGTCACAGTCACTACAAATAGCCATAACTTCTTGCTTACATTCACAATTGTAGTATTGGTAAATTTTGGCTAGAAATAAATGAAAACATAGTTGTGATTTAAACAATTTTTTTTATTTTTTGCATCCTAGTTCAGGCTCTTTTCACTCCCTTAGTGTTTTGACTAATACCTTCAGAGTTTCTGGACCCAAGTTAAGAACCCCTGGTGATGTATAGGTAATTCTCAAATAGCTTTCTTAATGAAGATATAAGCAACAATAACAATGACAAAAACTAATAAAAGCACTTAGCGACACCAAGGAAATAATCCAAAAATGATTAGGCCAGAAGATTTGTGTTGTCTTGGCCCGTGACCAAGACCTCTAGTTGATAGATCCTTCAAGGTTACCTCTCTCAGTCCCCTTCTAGAAGATTAGCCATGTCTTAGCAATTGGTACTAAATAGTTCCTTCTTGTTTGATGATGATTTTAAATGCGCTTATGATTTTGTCTGAATTGGAATCCAAAGTTTCCTTGAAATTAACATCCTTCCCTGCTGAATCTGGGTGTCATAGCTCTGTAACATTCAATTAGTTTACAAACAATATATTTGTCTCCTTACCTGTGAACAAAGAATGCTTAAGAACACGGTAGGCTTGGAATTTGCAACGAATTTGACCCAATCTTGAGTAGATGGCCAAACTAAAATCGTGAAATTATTTTGCCCAAACATAGAGCAGCAGAAAAGACTCAAAGCATGTTTCTTAGAGACTGTAGCTGCGTGTTTCTAGATATCTTTAATAGAAGGGAATTTCCACAAAAATATATCATATTTAAAAACATACCCAACAACGTGTATTATTGAACATACTTTAAAAATGTCTGTTTTACAACAGCAATATTTTCATTGTTGTTCTGAATAAGCTTACTTTTCCTAATTATCCCTAAAAAGTTTATTTTTTGTTTCCTGATTATCTCTTTTAAAGGTTAATTTATTCTTATAGTTTTGATTATTAAAATTATACTCAGAACTAAGTAAACAACATCCTAGCAAGGGTCATCAGTGTATAGAGAAAGATAAAGTTGGGCCTTCGAGATAGTACAGGATTATAGAGGAGGTGACCCTAAGCTGGGTTTCAGAGAACACACTGGGTTTAGAAGATGTAGAGTTACATGGAAAAAGACACTCCTATCCTGGGCTGGAGAAATAATATGAGCAAATGCTGAAAGAAATGAGCATGCATGTTTCAGTCAGAGCACTCTGCAGTCTGAATAGCTGGGTGGATGCAGTTCTGTAGGGGTGAAATTGTTGAAGCCTTGTGGCCTATTCTTTTTCCCTTTTCTTTTCTTTCTTTCTTTCTTTTTTTTTTTTTTTTTTGAGACAAAGTTTCCCTCTCTTGCCCAGGCTGGAGTGTAGTGGCACAGTCTTGCTCATCACAACCTCCACCTCCCAGATTCAAGTGATTCTCCTGCCTCAGCCTCCTGAGTAGCTGGGATTACAGGCGCCTGCCACCACGCCCGGTTCATTTTTGTATTTTTAGTTGAGATGATGTTTCCCCCTGTTGGTCACGCTGGTCTCGAACTCCTGACCTCAGGTGATCCACCCTCTCGGCCTCCCAAAGTGCTGGGATTACAGGTGTGAACCACTGCGCCCAGCCTCTTTTTCCTTTTAATCAAATAGGATATATTAACACATTGACATTGTAGGAAGATAATTCAGGTTGTAATACAAAGGATGGTGTGAAAGGGCATACATCGGAGACAAAAGATCATTAAGGACTGTTAAAATGTTCCAGGTGGGAGACTTACACTTTGGCAGTGATTATTGGAAAGGATGGGTTTAGAACCAAAGGATATTTTAGAATACCGATTTTGAAAAACTAGAGAATTAGGAAAAGAACGCAGCCACAAATGACCAAAGTGTGTAACGTGAGTGATTGAAAAGGTTGTGTCAGTAATGGAATTCGAGATCAAAAAAGGAACAGCATGTTTTATAGGGAAGAGTAATTTTAGTCTTGAGCTCAGTGGAATGTTGTCTTTGTAGAAAAATACAGCTGCCCTTTCTAAATTCTTACTTGTGTCTCAGTTAAAAAATTCAAGTTCAAATGAAGTTTTGAGAGTCAAAAATTGGAGTAGAAAGCTGAAGGGGGTGGGGAGTTGTTTTGCAGAGGATGGGTAGGATGATGTTTAAGGGATCACTGATTGTGGCAGTTAGGAACTTAAGAAAGCAATTCAATAGGTTAGTTGTTCTCAGACTTTAGTGTGCAAAAGAATTATCTAGTAAGCTTGTCAAAAATGTAGATTTCGGAACTCTTTGTTGCATGTCTCTGAGACTAGGGCAGGACCTGGAAGGATGCGTTTATAAGCTCTCAGGTGATACAGATGATGATAATGATAACGGTAGCTGATATATAGTGAGGACTTCTTACATACCAGACATTGTTCTAAATTGGTTATATTTATAATCACGATCACATAAGAACCTTACTGAGTATGTATGTAATTTTCCTTTTTTTCAAATGAGAAACAGAATCACAAAGAAGTTAAATAATTTTCTCAAATTTACATAGCCGAGAGGCGGTGGTTCTGTGGCCCGTGATCTTGATCACTCTGTTATTCCCATTAAGTGCTGATGATCAGTACTTAGAGTAGGAGCCATTAGAGATACTCACAGGAGGGCCATTGTCCCAGCCTCACATCCTCCAAGGCCTCCAGACATTGTATTTACTTCCTTGAGTGTTTTAAAAGGCATTGCTTTGTCATGTTACATTTCTTGTAACACTGTTTGACCTTGATTAACTTTTAATATTCTTTGAGCCTCAAGAAATCTAAATGACCAGGTTTCTCTTAACTTCCAGTGAGTGGTTAAGAAAAAATGAAGTCCAAGTGAGTGATTGCAGAAAAAATTGGATTGCAGTGCATGGAGTTGCTAAGGGGAAAGATCTCGAGGTCAAGGAGTAGTAAAGTAGGCCCAGAATTCTGTGTGGAGGGGCTTAAGGGTGGCAGTCCCAGGTGGGGAGCTGTGGTTTTAAAACCAGCTCCCTGTTCTTACTTAGAATTATGTTTGTTTGTACTGGCTGGAAGGACGTTGGGCCTGGGATATAGAAGTAAATAATCAGGGTAAGAGGTAGAGTCGGAGGAGATGGATAAAACCCCATAAAAGCTACCCTTTGGTGCCCCCAACTATGGAAATAATAGAAATGGTATGGCAGATGATGAAATTGTATGGAGGAAATGACATTTTTACATTGGGGGCTATTTATCCATGTTTCTGGATGACAAGGAACAAGGAAATAAGGCAAGGTTTTTTTTGTTTGTTTGTTTTTTTGAGACGGAGTGTCCCTCTGTTGTCCAGGCTGGAGTGCGGTGGTGTGATCTCGGCCCACTGCAACCTCTGCCTCCTGGGTTCAGGCAGTTTTCCTATCTCAGCCTTTCAGGTAGCTGGGATTACAGGCACCAGCCACCACACCTGGCTAATTTTTTTTTTTTATTTGATTGATTGATTTAGAGATGGAGTCTCTCTGTAGCCCAAGCTGGAGTTCAGTGGTGCAATCTCGGCTCACTGCAACCTCCACCTCCAGGTTCAAGTGATTCTCCTGCCTTAGCCTCCCAAGTAGCTGGGATTACAGGCGCCCACCACCACACCCAGCTGATTTTTTGTATTTTTAGTGAAGACGGGGTTTCACCATGTTGGCCAGGCTGGTCTCAAACTGCTGACCTCAAGTGATCGCCTGCCTTAGCATCCCGTAGTGCTAGGCTTACAGGCGTGAGCCACTGCGCCTGGCCACAATATTTTAATGTTACTGAAGAGAGGCATCTTAATAGAAGAGAGAGCAACTTCAAAAGAGATAGGAAAGGAAGGTAATATTAGACACACAAAAGATTAGGGACATTTCCTACTCTGACACCAGAAGGAGAAAAGAGAGGTTGTGTCAAAAAACTTGAGATATTTTGAACTGATGGGAGGAGGGTTAAAGAGTTTCAGAATGAATCTTCTCTGGCACTTTTGATAAGTGGGTGGCAAGACATGCTTCCATGTAAGCACTGAGCATTTGAAGAGCGTGGTTGTATGTGACTTGATCATTCTGTATCTTTGTAGACCTTTGAATTGATAAAAGAAAAAAAAAATGGAAGTGCTTCCAATGCTTACAAAATGTTTCAGTATTTACTGTTAAAATATTTCCTGTTCACTGTTGTCTCTGAGATGTGGGGAGCGGGGTTGGAAGACTCATTCCAGGAGGGGGCAGCAGCGCTGTGAGCATTTAATTTGGATATATCCTTTCTCTGTTCATTTGGCTTTTAAAAATTAATAATGTGTTCTCCGTCTCTATTACCTTCACTAATGAAAAAAAATAGGGTCTGTAAAGCCATTTAATAATCTTACAATATATTAATTTATTAGTTTCACATTACTAAACATGGCAATTGTGGAAAATACAAAGCTATTGAAAATTATCCTCATATATAATAGATCTATTTGAAACATTTGGTATGATTTAGGCCCAATTTTGTCCTGACTCTGTGTGTGATTTGTATAATAAGAAATTGAAAAAAGGCTTACCAGCTTAAATAGCTTTAAAAATATAAACTGTGGGAATATAGGACTAATTGGACTTGTTGAAATAATTTTTAACAGATAAACATTAATTTTTATTGAGCATGTACCGAATTGAAAAAGGCTAAACTTACATGTTAAAATAATTTGACACTCTAACTGCAGATTCAAAATTTCTGAAAATGTAAATAAATTAAAATGTAGGCAGTGTTTTACCATCTGTAATGAATTAGCATTCCATTTTTACCAGCTGCTGCTGGGGTTTTGAAGCTGACTCAGGATCTGAACACACTGGTGGGTTTCTGCAGATAAATATAAGAACCTGTAGTTTAAAACTGGCAGAGCTGGACTGGGGATTAGAAAAGTCACTGCAGTTTTAAATGGCAGATTCTTCAACCTGGGGCTGGGTGTGAGGGTGTACTTTCTGTAAAGATGCTGTCAGTACAAATGCAGAGAATAGGCTACTACTGCTTGCTGCTAACATTTCAGGACATTCAAGGTGCCACTACTGTTCAAAGTGGAGTCATCCTTGGAATTAAAAAAGAATCCCCCAAACCTTCTTTAGCAATTGCCTCTTATGTAGTGGACATATTTTAGGCATAGTGACAGTATTTGTGCATTGACAGGATTAATCCTTCAGTCGAAGGATTAAATTCATTAATATTTTTTCTTTGTATACTTTTTTATTCCTAAAACATTTACTTTAAGCATACAGGAGATAAGGATTTCGTATATGAATTTTGAAGTCAGGCAGACCTAGAATTCCTCTTACTTCTTAGCTACTTGTAACAGGCAGACCTAGAATTCAGTTTGTAATCATTAAACATTTTGTTTTCTTTCTTCATATTGATGAAGATAGTTTTCTTTCGAGTATTTGCTTTAGCACCTTTAATTAATTAAAAACAACCAATTAAAAGGTTGGCTGATTCCTTTATAATATATACCCATACACATACACACAGATCTCCCTATCTCCTCTCTTACCTTTTTATTATCAGTCTTTTGGTCACAAATTAGACTTCTACATATTATAAATTTAAATGCTAACAAGAACCAGCTAAAAAATCAATACACTTATTCAGTCAACTCATTTAACGTATAGTATATGCTTTGTATTGAAGGTCTAGTGGTGATGGTTCCAATTCTGGACTCCTGAAGCTTACATTCTAAATGGAGGATGCTGTAGCCTGCTGTGAATACAGGAGAATCAATAAGCATGTACATTATGATCAGTCCTGTGATGGGAAAGATTTGTGTGGTTAGGGAAGCGTTCCTGCAGGCAGTGATGTAAAATGTGGAACACTTTACAAAATTGCTGTTCATAACAGCAGTGACAACTGAGGGATATGAAAACGCCTCACTGTTAAATAAGCATAGTAATTTTGACCCGGACAGGTTTGTGAATGTCATCTACAAGTCTTTGCAATCTAAAATCTGATAAGATTTAAGGAATTTTTAGTCTGATATCTTGAAAGTATCCTTGGAGTTTTCAGAACCTCGCTTTGTCCAGCTTGCTGTCCTGTTCCTGTTGTCACAGAAACTTCAGGTGTCCTCATAGGCTGACTAGGACTGAGGTGTACCTGTCTGACCATTATACGGGCCAGCCTAAGGTCACTGCTCTGGGACTAAGACCTGTGTCACTGATTTACTAGTGACTCACCATATATTACCCCCACTGGCCCTGACTCTGCTTCCTCAGCTGTAGTTCAGTATGAACTCAGAAAACCTGTTGTGACTCAATATTAGTTCTGTGTTTATTTCTTACTCTTACTCATCCGCACATGACTCATTGGTCCTTGTTTTAAACTTGTGCATTAGGGTTGCTCTGAATGTGTCTTCCTTCTCCAGGAAGCTGAATCTCTTATCCGGTTTTGACTTGGCCCTTGACTGCTTATAAAGTCTGTAGCTGGCTTTGTATGGTTATAACCCTAGCTCCTTAGGCTGGGAATTTGGACCATTTGTGGTCTCTATTTCTACCCTTAGCCCTAACCACCCCACTTCCTGCTGCTCGTGTCAAATACACTTACTTACACGTTTCCATACGTGTCTCAAGCTTTCCTACAAAGATGATGGGTCTTTGCTGATCCTATTTCCTTTCTTTGGGATGAGCTCAAAATTACCACATCAGTTTTGAAACTTGCTTTAATTTCTCCTACCAGGAAGAATTTACTCCTTCTTGGCAATATTGTATATTTAATGATATCTTACTTTTTTGCACTTTGTGTTATAGTTATTTGCATTATATTTTGTCACCCCCTGCTAGACTGTAAGATGATTTTATCCATATCCCATAGTGTCTTATACACATAGGTTCTCAGTAAAATTTTGCTGGTTGAATGGAGTGGAGACCCAGACTTTAGATAGTAACTGGTAACAAGATCGAATGTCTTATCTGTCCTTATCTAATAAGTTTCTCCCTCGTTCCCTGTAGGCTTTGATCTATCATAGCCCTTTTTGTGCTCACCTATCACAGAACCTACCCTGCCCTTGTTCCTACATGCAGTATTATTGTCCTGGACTCCTTTGAGTGTTAAATAAATCACTAAATCTTTAAAGCTAACCTTAGCAGCCAGACGCAGTGGCTCATGCCTGTAATCTCAGCACTTTGGGAGGCGAAGTTGGGCAGATCACTTGAGCTCAAGAGTTCAAGACCAGCCTGGCCAATATGGTAAAACCCCATCTCTACCAAAAATAGTAAAAAATCAGCCGGGTGTGGTGGTGTGCGCTTGTAATCCCAGCTATTTGGGAGGCTGAGGCAGGAGAATTGCTTGAACCTGGGGTTGGAGGGTGGGGAGTGGAGGTTGCAGTGAGCCGAGATCATGCCACTGCACTCCAGCCTGGGTGACAGAGCAAGACTCTGTCTCAAAAATAAGTAAATAAATACATGAAAATAAAGCTAGCCATAGCAACTCTATCAGATTTTAAAGAAATATCCCCCATCACTGGGGCATGATGGCTCACGGTTGTAATCCCAGCACTTTGGGAGGCCGAGGCGGGTGGATCACCTGTAGTCAGGAGTTCAAGACCAGCCTGGCCAACATGGCAAAACCTCGTCTCTACTAAAAATCCAAAAACTAGTTGGGCATGGGGCGGGCGACTGTAATACTAGCTACTTGGGAGGCTGAGGCAGGAGAATCACTTGAACCTAGGAGGCGGAGGTTGCAGTGAGCTGAAATCACACCATTGCACTCCAGCCTGGGTGACAGAGCAAGATTCTGTCTCAAAAAAAAAAAGAAAGAAATATCCCCCATTAGTCATTGTACCAAGAGAATATAGAAATACCTGCCTAGTCCTAGAACTGATGTACAGGTGGACTCTTTGCGTTTCTGTAGAGGACCCACAAAACCTCTAGTACCAGTGACAAAGCCAGGCTCCCCCAAAGGGGAAAAGCCACTTTGGTAGTATGAGGAGGAGGCAGTGAGAGTCTGTGGTTAGTTTTGAAGTCGGTCCTCCCTGGTCAGGAGGAGCAGCGTACTCCTGCTGGGTGCAGCATTGCCCTCAGATGGTTAGAAATCACTCTCAATAAATCACCTCTTGCCTGTTACATAACAGCCACTTCAACAGTTTTTACGCTGTTTAATTTTTCAAAACAACCTTTTTGGATTATCATTATTCCCACTTTTATAGATGAAGAACTGGAGATTCAAAAATTCAGGAAGCAAAAATGTGTACCTTGGGGTCAGGCTGACTATTGTCTCTTTCTACTAGTCTGGAATTGAAACCTTGCTCTCCTTTGACACTTGATACCATCAAATTCGTTCCTATCCTTGCTGGGTTTTCTACATTTCTCACTTGTACCCTCCTCTGACTTTTCTTACCTCTTTGGTTCTAAAAATTATCCCTGATTCCCACACTTCTGGTTCCTGTTCTGTGTGGTGACCCCTGCTGTTTGCTGCCCACACCTAGGAGTGCTGCTGAGTGAGGAAATCCATCCTACCAAACAGGAAGCTTACCAAGTTTTTAAAAGCAGAGCCTTTTCTTACAGTCAATTAAATGTTCGCTCTGGCCATCCATTTTTAAACTATGGTACGAAATTTTGTAGAGATTATCTTCTGTTTCCAGCCTTTCCTCATTTGCTGCTTTACTGTATTTTCAATCTGTGCGCCTCTTCCTCAGTTTCAGGCCTCTTTGGTTGTAGAATTGTCTGTCATTTTCTAGCCCTCGTCTTCCTGTGAGAAGACTTGTTTTATTTATCAAGATAGTAATTTCAATTCTCTTAGAGCTTGGGGCTTTAATAATTGAGTGATTTTTAAAAATCTTTTTATAAACAAATTTTGTGTCTTCCATAGCACACCTAGAGAAGCAGCGAGGGACATATTTTACTCTTTAGAATTTTATAAGTAATTTCCTAATGTGTCAGTATAAAGAAATTAGCTACAGGCTTCAGAACGCTTAGAGTGGGAATTCGAGGTAATGGTAAGTAAGCTCTACATTGCTGGTGTTCCTTTTGTTACTCCATCAAAGAAACTACATTCCGTTTTTTTTTTTGTTTTTTTGTTTTTTTTTCTGAGATGGAGTCTTGCTCTGTCACCAGACTGGAGTGCAGTGGCACAATCTTGGCTCACTGAAACCTCCACCTCCTGGATCCAAGCGATTCTCCTGCTCAGCCTCCCTAATAGTGGGACTGCAGGCGCGTGCCACCACGCCCGGCTAATTTTTGTAATTTTAGTAGAGACAGGGTTTCATCATGTTAGCCAGGATGGTCTGGATCTCCTGACTTTGTAGTCTGCCCAACTCAGCCTCCCAAAGTGCTAGGATCACAGGCATGAGTCACCACGCCCAGTCAAGAAACTATATTCTTTAAGTTATTATAATATTTAAATATATAAGTAAAATGCCACAATATATCATAATACTGTTCTTTTTTTGTGATTTATACAGTTCTCTATGACCTGTATCCTATACTGTATATACAAAGCCTCCTGAATTCGTATATAATGTAGGTCTGAGAACATACTTGACAGTTGATTATTTAAAAGTCAGATAATTGACATAAAGGGGTAGGGAGGTTGCTAAATAAGTTCCTATAAGGCTAAGAAAAGATCATAAAATTTCTTATTATTGGTTCATGCACAGTTAAACAACTCAGCAGGTGAAGGAAAATGTCCAGATGACTTGGATATTTATTTGTTTGTTTATTTGTTTTGGCAAGGGACCATCAGCTCTGAATATTAGGCTGGTCAACCAGGCATCTTCCTTTCCCACAAGCCCATCAACTCTGTTATCTGGAACTTAATACATACATCATCTAATACAGTATCCTTCCACGTGGCTAAGCTTTTCTCCTGTTACTATTCGTTAAACAGACGAATGATTCTCTAAGTGTGATCCCCAAACCAACAGCATTGGCATCTTGATTCTCAAACGTTAAGGAGCTTCACGGTCACTTGGCTGCCTTATTAAAAACGAAGATTGCTGGACCCCATCCTCAAGAGTCTGTGACTCAGTAGGTCTTGAGTAGAGCTTGAGAATTTGCATTTCTGTCAAGTTCCAAGATGATATGATGTTGCTGGTCTGGGACTACACTCCAAGAAACACTGCAAACAGACTTTGCTTTCACCTTTGATTTATGAGTCCCTCTTTGCCGTATACAGTCATAGCATATGTTTTGTATATATGGTATATAAATTGATAAACTTTCATTTTTCGTTCAGAATTCTGTATGCTTATTATCGAGAATTGATTTTCATCTCACTCTTCCGTGAACGGACTCTTTCTATTTTCTAACCTGATCTCTTTTACATGAACAAGCTATTATTGATTTGGCTATATTTAACTAGACATTTGATTGAACTTTCTTATTAATTATTAATCTTGTAGCTTTTTGGTTGATTCTTTGGCCTTTGTAGGTAAGCAACCATAATATTTCTGATTTTCCTCTTTGAGCCATTCCTAAAATGGCTCTGTGAAATGCCTTTCATATCTGTTAGCATGTTGCTTTTTTCTCTTCCTTTTTTTATTGTGGTTGTGTGTCTCATGTCTGTATTCTTTAATTTTTTTTGTTGTTGTTTTTGTTTTTGTTTTTTCTTTTTTTGAGATGGAGTATTGCTCTGTCACCAGGCTGGAGTGCAGTGGCGCAATCTCGGCTCACTGCAACCTCTGCCTCCTGGGTTCAAGTGATTCTTCCACCTCAGCCTCCCGAGTAGCTGGGAGCACAGGTGCGTGCCACCATGCCGGTTAATTTTTTTGTATTTTTAGTAGAGACGGGATTTCACCATGTTGGCCAGGATGGTCTTGATCTCTTGACCTCGTGATCCGCCCGCTTCGGCCTCCCAAAGTACTGGGATTACAGGCGTGAGTCACCGCGCCCGGCCTTTCATTTGTTTTTATGCAGTCTCAAATCTCCTGTTTGTATCTCCAAAGTAGTTAATAATTTTTATTCATATACTTTAAAATGCACTCTTTTTGGAAATGGTAACCACCACTACAATTAAGATACAGAACAGTTATACCGCATACCAAAGTTTTCTCCTTATCCCTTTCTAATCAAATTCTCTTCTCACTGCAAGTTCTGGCAATCACAAGTTTGTTTTCTCTTCCTTTGGTTTTGCCCTTTCCAGATATCATATAAATGGAACCATGTGGTATGTAGCCTGATGGGATTCAGAACACACCACCCCAAAATATGGCACCTTTAAGCTGAAGGAATTTGATAAATGGCAGTTATGAGAGGGACTCTCTGACCTTTCTCTGAAAAAAAGTCGTAAGACATGTCATGTGAGCGGTGCTCTTTCTGCATCTGGAGGGGGAAGGGACATTCCTGTCTCCAAAGGCAGAGGGACACTAAGGAATCCAGATGAACACCACAAGCCTTGCTAGGTTTCTCCTGGTTTCCTCACTCCGTTTAGCTCATACCCTTTGTTCTGTCACATTTTTTCACAACCTCCCACTCTCCATCAGACCTAGCATAAAAACACCCAGGTTTAACTGTTTCTTTCCATCTGCATTTCCTTATGGAGACTCCCATATCACATAACACTTCTGTTAAAACAGGTATGTTTTGCTTTTCTCTTTTAAATCTTTTGTTAGTCTAATTTACAGGACCCAGCCAGAGACCTGGGAGGGTAAGCGAAAAGGATATTTTTTTCTTCCCCTACAAGCCCTTTCAGTCTGGCTTCTTTGATTTAGCAATATTTTTGGTTTCATCCATACTGTTGCATGTTCCTGCCTTTTTATTGCTGCATGCTGTTCCATCGTATGAATGTACCACAGTGTTTTCAATCTGTTGATCACTTGAAGCATCGTAGATTGCTTCCAGTCTGGGGGCTATTATGAATGAAGCCACTATAAACATTCACATACAGATTCTTACGAGAACATGTTCAGTGTTGTTTCTGATTTTCCTACTGGGTTTTCCATTTTCATGTAGTCTTTGCTTATTGTGATGTGTTCTTTTCTGATAATGGCTTTCTCTAATTCCTAGAGTCAGTGTCCTTTTGTGTGTTAAGAACAAGATTCAAAACTAAAAATAAGTCTTTTATTTTTTGATATACATTTCATGCTGATAAGAATTAGTCTTTTTCGGCACTTTGATTTTTTTTCTGTTTTGCTGCTGAAACTTTTGTATGCTCTGAGATAATTTTTCTTTGCTCATCCATTGTAAGAGAGAAAGCTACAGTCACTTTTGAGGTATAGATAAAATTAGGTACTTCCAGTACTGCTATGAGTTCTGACAGACTGATACCGGGGCCCATCTATAAATCTTCCAAGTAGACCTTCCCGGATCCCTATCAAAGGAAGTAGCAAGACTCAACTCTCAGTAGGTGGCTGGTTGGGAAATGGAGCAGTGGGGAATTTGAGCTCCATGCTGGTCACCTTCTCTCATACGTTGTCTTCCCAGTTGTGCATTTTAGTTGACACGTGTAACTAGTTCCAGGCAGATGCCCCTTCCCCACATATGGTAGGCAAAACCTAAAAATGTTCCCAAGATTCTTACCCTCTGCTGTACATACCTTGTGTTGTTCCCTCCCTTTGAATGTGGGGGGAGCCTGTGAATATAAGGGGCTGTTTCTCCAGTGTTATATAGCCACACATGGCTGCTGGACATTTAAAGGTGGCTAGAATGACTGAGCAACCGAATGTTTCCTTTAATTAATTTAAAACTAAATAGCCACATGTGGCTAGTGGCAGCTCTAGTTAGTAATGTGCTTGCTCAAGTATTTGGGGTGAAGTGTCTTGATGTATGCATCTATCTTTGAAATGCATAAGAAAGTACAATGGATAGTTGTGTGGTAAAGCAACTATAGTACGATGTTTATCATAGTATCTAGGTGGTGGGTATATGGGGTTCACTGTAAAATTATTTCCACTTTTTCTGTATATTTAAAACGTTTTATAATAACATGACAGGAGGAAACCTTTTGATGGATGTTACCGAAAAAAGTAATCATACCCAGTACAGAAAAGTCTAGGACCAGATGGCGTCACTGGTGAATTCTAGCAAATATTTAAAGAATTAACACCATTCCTTTTCAAATTCATCTAAAAAATAGAAGAGGAGAGAACACTTTCTAACTCATTCTCTGAGGCCAGCTACCAAACCTAGATAAAGATATCAGAAGAAAGAAAATTATAGACTGATAGCCCTTATGAATATAGATGCAAAAATATTAGCAAATCAAATTCAACAGCATATTAAAAGGATTTTGCACCCATCATCAAGTGGGATTTATCCAAGGAATACCAAGGTGCTTCCACATAACAAAAGTCAGTCAATATAATATACCATATTAATGTAACAAAAGCAAAAACAGTGATCTCAATGAATGCAGAAAAGGCATTTGGCCAAATCCAACACTTCATCTCAGGGATGATGAGGCTGATGAAAAAAAAACACTAAAAAAACCCTCTAAGTAGAAGGGAACATTCTCAACATATTAAGGAACATTTCTGAAAAACTCGTGATTAGCATCGTGCTGATTGTTGAACGACTGAATAAAAGCTTCCCCCCTAAGATCAGAAGCAGGACAAGGTGCTTACTTTTACCACTGCTGTTCAACATTGTACTCGAATTCCCAGTCAGAGCAGTGAAACAGGAAAAAGAAGTAAAATACATCCAAATTGGAAAAGAAGTAAAGCAATCTCTCTTCACAGATAATATGGTTCTAAACATAGAGCTTCCCAAAGAATCTACAAGAAAACTGCTAGAAGTAAGAAATGAATGTAGCAAAGTTGTAGGTTACAAGATCAACATGCAAAACTCAGTTGTGTTTCTCTTCATCACCAACGAACAGTCAGAATCAATCTGAAAGGGAAATTAAGGGAGTGATTTCATTTACAATAGCAGCTAAAAGAATAAGGTACCTAGGATTAAATTTAACCAAGGAGGTGAAAAATTTGTACACTAAAAAATATGAAGCAAGTTGTGTGCTGTAGCACATGCCTGTAGTCCCAGCTACTCAGGAGGCTGAGGCAGGAGAATCACTTGAGCCTGAAAGTTTGAGACCACCCTGGGCAACATAGCAAGGCCTCATCTCTTAAAAAAGAAAAAATGGTAAATTATGAAATATTACTGAAAGAAATGAAAGAAGACCTAAATAAAGGGAAAGACATTCATGTTAAGGGATAGGAAGACTTAGTATTGTTAAGATGTCCGTACTACCCAAAGTAATCTACAGATTCAACATAATCCCTAGCAAAATTCCCACAGCACTGCCGTTTTATTTGCAGTTCTAGAAAAGCTGATCCTCAAATTCATGTGCAATTACAAGGGCCCTGAGTAGCCAAAGCAATCTTTAAATGGGCCAAAATTAGAGGACTCACACTCCCAAATTTCAAAACCTACTACAGAGTTCTGGTAATCAAAACACCATAGTACTTGCAGAGGAATAGACATATAGACCTGTGGAATGCGACTGAATCCAGAAGCAAACCCATACAACTGTAGCCAATTGATTTTTGACCGGGGGAACCACATTTATTCAGTGGGGAAAGATGAGTTTCTGCACCAAATGGGACTAGATTTCTGCATACAAAAGAACAAATTTAGAGCCTTACCTTACACCATATATAAAAAATCAACCTAAATATAAGAATTAAAATAATAAGACTCTTAGAAGAAAATGCAGGGGTAAATCTTTATGACCTTGGATTTAACAGTGGATTCCTAATTATGTCACCAAAAGCACAAGCAACAAAAGAAAAATAGATACATTTGACTTCATCAGACTTAAAATTGTCATGCATCAACAGGTATTATCAAGAAACTGAAAAGACAGTCTACAGGCTTGGAGAAAATATTTGCAAATTATAAATTTGATATAGGTTTGATTTCTAGAACATGTAAAGAACTACATCTCAGCCTGGCACAGTGGCTCATGCCTGTAATCCTAGCACTTTGGGAGGCCAAGGTGGGCGGATCCCTTGTGGTCGGAAATTGGAGACCGGCTTGGCCAATATGGTGAAACCCCATCTCTATTAAAAATACAAAAATTACCTGGAAATCGCTTGAACCCGGGAGGCAGAGGTTGCAGTGAGCCGAGATGATGCTACTGCACTGCAGCCTGAGCAACAGAGCGAGATGCCATCCTCCATCCCCCGCAAAAGAATTACAACTCAACAAGAAGACAACCCAGTTAGAAAATAGACAAAGGGTTTGAATAGCTGTTTCTCTACTACTACTACTATAAGGACACATGCACAAGAATGTTCATTGCAGCACAGTTTACAATAGCAAAGACCTGGAACCAACCCAAATGCCCATCAATGATAGACTGGACAGGGAAAATGTGGCACATATACACCATGGAATACTATGCAGCCATAAAAAAACCTAGAAACCATCATTCTCAGCAAACTGACACAAGAACAGAAAATCAAACACCGCATGTTCTCACTCATAGGCAGGTGTTGAACAATAACACATGGACACAGGGAGGGGGAGCATCACACACTGGGGTCTGTCAGGGGGGAAATAGGGGAGGGGACAGCGGGGGGTGGGGGAGTTGAGGAGAGAGAGCACGGGGAGAAATGCCAGATATAGGTGATAGGGAGGAAGGGAGCAAATCACACTGCCATGTGTGTACCTATGCAACAATCTTGCATGTTCTTCACATGTACCCCAAAACCTAAAGTGCAGTTAAAAACCTCAAAAAAAAAAAAAAGATAAGCACATGAAAAGATGCTCTAAACATTCTTAGTCTTTAGTGTGATGCAAATTAAAACCCTTCGGACTTGCTAGGATGGCTTTAATTAAAAACAAAATAGAAACTAAGTGTTGGTGAGGATGTGGAGAAATCGGACCCTTATACATTGCTATTAATGGTAGCGTTGTAAAATGGTGCTGCTACTGTGGAAAACAATTCAACTGTTTCTTAAAAGATTAAACATAGAATTAATATATGACCCAGCAGTTTCACTCCTAGGTATATACTCCAAAGAACTGAAAACATGGACAAAAGCAGATACATGAACACAAATGTTCATTGCGGCAATATTCGCAATAGCCCAAAAGTAGAAACCCAAGTTGTACATTAAGACATGAATGGATACACAAAATATTGGGTGTATGCAAAATTTAATATTATTCAACCACAGAACAGAAGTTCTGATATATGCTACAGCATGATGAACTGTGAAAGCGTTATGCTAAATGAAATAAGCCAGACGCAAAAGGACAAATATTGTATGATCCCACTCACGTGAAATATCTAGGGTGGGCAAATTCATGGAGAGAAAAAGTAGATTATAGGTTACCAGGGACAGGGTGAAGGGAGGAATGGGGAGTTATTGCTTAATGGATATGGAGTTTCTGTTTCGGGTGATGAAAATGCTTTAAAAATGGTGATGATAGTTATACAACATTGTGAATGTAATAAATGTCTCAGAAATGTAAAACAAAAATTAAAGAGCTTTGTTAAAATGAATGTTGAAGACATTGACTGGGAGAAAATATTCACATTTATTTGGTAAAGGATTGATATCCAGCATATAAATATTTTTTACAGCTCAGTAATAAAGACAAACAACTAACTTTTAAACTGGGCAAAAGATTTAAACAGATACTTCAAAACAGAAGATATGAATGACCAAAAAGTATTGAACATAAAGAGTCACAAGGAAAATGCAAATGTGAATTACAGTAAGATACTCCTATACATTAAGTACAACCACCAAAATTTAAAAGATTAACATCACTAAAGGTGGGCAAGGATGTTGAACAACTGAATTCTCATACATTGTTGCTGGGAATTGGGGTTTTCACCCACTTTGGTAAAAGGTCTGACAGTTACTTATTGAAGTAAACATACACTTGTCCTATAATCCAGCCATTCTACTCATTTACTGAGAGAAATTTGTCAAAATTAGTCACAAAAAGGCTCATGTAAGCATGTTTATGGCTATTTTAGTCATAATCGCCAAAAATTAGAAATAGCCCGTGTGTTTATCTGTAGAAGAATGGGCAAAGTGGAATTCATCCACAAAACGGGCTATTATTTGGTGATTAAAAGGAACGATCTACCGATGTAAGCAATAACAGGAATTTATTTTAGCAATATTATGCTGAGTAAAAGGAGCATTACACAAAAACCCATGCAAGATATGATTTTATTTACACTAATCTCTGGAAATAGTCTGTGGTAGGAAAAAAATCAGAATTTTTTTGCAGGCTCGAGGACAGAGAGAGATTGTCTGATGAGGTGCATGGGATTACTTTCCAGAGGAAGGTATTTTATATCTTTAGAGTAGTTTGGACTGCATAGGTGTAGATGATTGTCAGAACTCGCTTGCTTAAGATCTGTGCATTTTTCTTTTCTTTTTTTTTTCTTTGTAGTTGTCATTGTTCTAAGAGACAGGTTCTGCCTCTGTCACACAGGCCAGAGTAGAGTGGTGTGGTCATAGCTCACTGCAGCCTCAAACTCCTGGGCTCAAGTGATCCTCCTGCCTCAGCTTCCCAAGTAGCTAGCACTACAGCTGTGGACCACCATGCCCGGCTAATCTTTAAAAAAATTTTTTTTTGAGAGATGAGATCTTGTTATGTTGACCAGGCTGGTGTCAAACTCCTGGACTCTAGTGATTCTCCTGCCTCAGCTTCCCAAAGTGCTGAGATCACATGCATGAGCCCCGTGCCCGGGCCGCATTTCCTTTTATGTAGATTTTCCATCAAATAAAAACTTCTAGTTAATGATATGAAGGAACAAAAATAATCCTGAGCTTGGAAGATGATAGCCACACAGTGACAAAACAACACATGTTTATGGGATTGTTAGCACTGGCCTTGGGCAGCTACTGCCTGATGTTTTACAATGTACTCACCACGTATGTTAATAACTAGTGCTGTAAGCTACATCTTCATGTTTCTTATTGCTTAATTATCCCTTTGTAGACACTAAGCAAGATGCACAAGTAGTGCTTATGGAGGTTTCCTTCTCAAGAACTTCCTCTCTGGTGATCAAATCATCAGTGCCCAGAGCGGAACACTGTATGCGTTAGTCAGGAAAAAAGTGCTCAGCAATAGATGTGGGAAAATCAGTGAGTAACAGATAATTCCACGTATTTTCAGAAAAGAAAAAATGTTTGTAAAATCACATTTTTCTATTGGTGACCATTGCAATTTTATACAATCTGATGGAAAATAAACGTAGAGGTTATCAGAACCTTCTGGTGACATTCCAGGTTTTCTCTCCTGAGCTTTCTACTGTTTCTTTGACATTCATGGAGTGTTGGCTCAAAAATTGTTTTCTACACTCTTACCCTGGGGAGATTCTGCCTCAGTGGGTCTAAGAGGCTATCATACCATTAGTCTTTTTAATTAGTGCATCAAGCAATTTGCATGAGATTATTTGGGAAACATTTCATTTAGATTATAGGTAAAGGCATCAGACAAGAATTCATCTTGTAATTCTTAGTGGTGACCAATAATAGCTTAAAAATTCAGTATAATAATAAAAACAGTAGTAACTTAAGATAATACTATTGAATATTTATGAAGCAATTACCATATTTCAGTTCCTCACCTAAATGCTTTTTTTCCATTAACTTGTTTAATCCTCACAAAAGATGGAGGTGCTGTAATTATCTCCTTTCACAGATGAAAAAACAAGTGAGAGGATAAATAATTTGCGCCTCCCCCTTGCCCCTCCCTACCCTAGGCACAAAAGTAGTAGGTGGCAGAGTCAGGCTGTAAACCGGACGTTCTGGCCTCAGAGCTCATGGCTCACCCAGTAATTGGCCGCATGAGTTACAGGCGGTATGGTGTGTTCGTTTTGAGGGTTGGAAGGAGTTCTTCTACAGGACAGTAATGAGGTGTAATCACGGTCCAGTGTCTCAGTCCTTCTTCTCCTTATCTCCTCACCACTCTGTAGCACTAGTGGTCTGGAACCGAGTAAGAGTTGGAAGGCTTTGGCTTGAGCTGCGACTTGATCATTTGTTAGCAGCAGGAAGGTGGGCATGCCACAGCCTGTCTGTACTGTGAGTTAATAACACTCCTCCTGGAGTGCAGATCATGGGAGGTGATGCCTGTGCAAGTACCCGACAGACGCCAGGCGGCCCGTAAGTCATCCAACGCTTCTCATGCCATCTCGCTCTCACTTTGTCACCCAGCCTGCTTATTTCTTATGTGCATAAGGGACTCTTCTGCTTTTTTCATGGTCATCTGTTTTTCTTTTTTAATTTTAGTCTTGTCCACAGAGTTACTCTTTTCTCAACTCTTCTTTCAGTGACTGCAGCATCCTTAGAGTTGCTGTTTTCTTGTGTCTTGCTGCTGCTTCTGCACTTGTGTGACCTGTTCTTGTTGCATATGTATCCGTATTAAACATAAATGTTTGCACCGCCTCCCCTGACAGAAAAGTCTTACCAAAATGTTGAACTTAAATTTGGTTAAGGTAATGAAGAAGACATGGGGACATCCTTGTTCTTAAGGATGCAGTCAGCAAAATCCAGCTGAGAAACTCTTTCCTGGACCAAAGACAGTTCTTCAGCTAAGGAAGAGGTGGGGGAGCAGTAGGGAGGGGAGAGGGAGAGAGGGAAGTGGGGGACTTCTTCACAGATGAAAAGAGATTTCAAAGAGAATTGCAGTATGTGGACTGCATATGGATCCCTATTCAAACAAACTATTTAAAAATGGACAATTGTAAGACAAGTACAACATTGAATACTGATAAAATGTAAAAGTTATTTTAAAGCTTTTTAAGATATGGTAATAATGAAATATTTATGGATGAAATGTCATATCAGAGATTTGCCTCAGAATCCCCGGTGGGAGCATGTGGCTAGGTGACCAAGGGGTGATATTGTTGAGGCTGACTGCTAAGAGCTTGAGGATTAATTATACCATACTGTATATTTGTATATTTATGTATTTTTACATATGTTTAGAGTTTCCTGTCATAAAAAGTACACAAAATATGTATTTATAACCTTTATCTACACAATCTTCCAGATTTAACAAAGCAGTTCTCACTTTAAAACCGATTCTAAGGAGTTTTTATTTACCTCATATTAACTATCCACTTCCAGCTTTGCCTGGAAAAATTTTGTTCCAGTGTTTTCTGACAGCATTTTTCTAGATAAGCCAAACTTTTTGGAAGCAGTTGCCTTAAGCATCTGTCAGTAGAATCTGATCGGATTGGTTAAATTGAATGAATTTAATGGAGGCAAAGTCAAGTGGATGAAAACCTCCTGGTCTTCCACTAAGCATCTGCTCCTTGTGACAGGTTCACAAAGGTCACTTTTACTGATTTACCTGAGTTGAATTTGAGGGAACAGGTGCAGAGACGTTGGCTTCTTTTGTCCTGCACCTGCCTTACCTCAGGTAAGTAGAAACAGCTGTTGAAAGCAGACTAGCATTACCTAGTAGGTAGGTCTGGAGTGATCCCAAATACGCAGCTCTTTGTGCCGCCTAGTTTTTAACAGCAGGTATTTTTGACTTGGCATCACAAAAGAAGCACATTAGGACATCTTAATAATGTATTAATTCTTTGGGGTTTTGACTGGAGTCAGTTAGATAATCATGATTCATTCAAGTTGCTGCCCTGAATGCAGTTTACAGCCTAGTGCCATGAGGTGTTCGCTGGCCTTTTGCTTACGGCAAAGCAAAAGAACAGTAGCATTGAACATGCTTGCTCCCTCACTGTATAACTGAATGGTTCAATTCATATCTCATGCCTGTAGCAACTGCTTTTCAATAATCACAATGAAGAGTAAGGGGTATATGTGTAGGGTTATATGGCTGGATTATTCGCATGATGTGGACCTGACCATGGGGGAAGGATAATGTAAATTCCAAAGTGTAAATATGTCATTGCATAATTTTTTGGTCTGGACATCGCTACACTTATTTATATTGTTTCTAAGGTTTTCTTTCTGATAGTATGGAGAATATGCAGTGGTTACATTCTTCTGCAGTCCCATGAAGCACTGTTCTCCTATTTGCTAAGTCTGTATGCCTTGAGATAATATATTTAGCATCTCTATCCTTGGTTGCCTGTTCTGCAAAACGAGGATAATAACAGAACTAACTTCATGGAGTTGTGATAGGGATAAAAATGAAGAAATGAATGCAGAGAGCTAAGCACAGTCCTGGGCATGGAAGTGCTGAAGAACTTAGGATGATGATGATGATGATGAGTAATGGTATAGTAGTATGTGAACACAAAGATTGAGTTGTTTCTTACTAGAGTAGAAATTAACATTATTTTATGCTAATAATGCAGTCCTTGTCAAGGAATTCAAATGGCGTGATTATAAATACATAGCAAAGAAATATGCTTCATATTTTTGACATATAATTGTGTGCTGAGTACATTTTAATCAAAGAGAATGGAATTGCTGTCAAGGATATTGGTAGTTCATTAGCTTATTGACTGCACACTAAGTATCTAAAGTGTTATTTTGGTGTCAGCCTGATGCATTTAATTTCTAGGTCAGCATATTATTGACCTCAACTATTTGATTCTTTTAAAAATTAGCGTAACTATTTTTGGCCAGATGCTGTTTTATAAAATCAGTAAATAATTCAATAAAAATTCTTTTCACACTGCCATGTGTGTACCTATGCAACAATCTTCCATGTTCTTCACATGTACCCCCAAACCTAAAATGCAATAAAAAAAAAAAAATTCTTTTCTCCTTACCATGCCATTCAGATGGTCTTCCTAAATTAACAGTGGTAAATTTACCAGTACTAGAACTTGGAAGAATTAACCTCTTAGCCTACACCCTACAGTCATTTATCTTCTTCCGTGATTCAAACATATAATGGATATCTCTTTATGTGGCCTCAGGGAGAAACATATTAACACTTCAAATTTAACAAGTTTTAAATATAAACTGTTTGGTCTTTTTAAAAAAAGTTTAAGTGATGCTTTTCTTTATAAAGGCTACTCTTCGGAATCAGAGATTTTCCTTGGGGAAGTTTGAAGAAGGTCTTTCACTTCATGTTTGAGTGTTATAGGTTTAACAACTTTCCCCATTGTAGAGATAACTGTTAATTTAGTTTTTACCCTAAGTTATACATTTCTAAACTTTAGTTTTGGACAAATAAAAATAACACATAATACAAAGTGTAGGCTGGGTGCTGTGGCTCACACCTGTAATCCCAGCACTTTGGGAGGATCAAGACCAGCCTGAGCATCATAGTGAGACCCTGTGTTTTAAAAAATATATGCAATATATAATGTAACTGACACTAGTGATTTCCTTGGAGAATAAGCAATGTTAGTTTCGTCATGTGCTCTTTAGATTCTTGTTTTTCTTTTCCTTTCTTTCGTTTTCCTGACTACTTTCATTTAAACTGGTTTTTTTTTTTTACTTTTTTTCTTTTTTGAGACAGAGTCTTACTCTGTCGCCAGGCTAGAGTGCAGTGGCCCGATCTTGGCTCACTGCAACCTTCGCCTCCCGGGTCCAAGTGGTTCTCCTGCGTCAGCCTCCTAAGTAGCTGGCACTACAGGCACCTGCCACCATGTCCAGCTAATTTATGTATTTTTTAGTAGAGACAAGGTTTCATAATGTTGGCCAGGATGGTTTCAATCTCTTGACCTCGTGATCCACCTGCCTCGGCCTCCCAGAGTGCTGGGATTACAGGTGTGAGCCACCACACCTAGCTTGTTTTTTTTTTTAATGAAATAATATGTTATAGATAAAGTTGAAGTTCCCTATTACCTCCTACCAGGTTCTCTTCACCTGCTTCTCTGCCACAAGTAACTGCTACCATGAATCTGTTGTGTATCTTTTCTCTGTATGTGTATGCTTTGTAAATTTATAATAAAAAATGGTTTTATACTCTCAAATATTATTCAGCTTTGCTCTTTTCACTCACTGTTTTTTTTGTAGAGAGGAGTCTCATATTGTCGCCCAGGCGGTGGTACAGTGGCACGATCTCGGCTCACTGCAGTGTCCGCCTCCTGGGTTCAAGCAGTTCTCCTGCCTCAGCCTCCTGAGTAGCTCAGACTACAGGCATGCGCCACCACACCCAGCTAATTTTTTTGTATTTTTAGTAGAGTCAGAGTTTCACCATGTTGGCCAGGATGGTCTCCATCTCCTGACTTTGTGATCCACCCACCTCAGCCTCCTAAAGTGCTGGGATTACAGGCATGAGCCACCGCGCCTGGCCCACTCACCGTTTTATTTTATGGACCTATCCATATTTGTCCATATATCTGTTTTATTTAATAGCTCTATAGTAGTCCATCATATTAATTTACAACTTATTCATCTGGTGATGGATATTTGGGTTGTTTCAATTATAAACAATGCAATCATAGTGAACGTCTTGCACTTACTTCCTTTTATACGCATGTGAGAGTTTCTTCAGGATACCTTACCTGTAAATGAAATTGTGGGTTAATGAATATGCTTATTTTCCACTCTGCTGGATGTTACCTAAATGTTCTCCTGTACTTCTCTCCATAGTGTGTGTTTCCATTTCCTCACACCCTTGCTCAGCTATTCATTTTTAGAGTTCAGAATCTAAAGTATCTAGCAGAAGAATGAACTCAAATACCTCATGCCTTTGTAGGAAACATGGACACAAATAGAGATGCCTTCATTCAGTATGTTCTCATCATCATGGTGTTGATGATTCCCATAGGAGATTTCAGAGTTTGCAAGTAACGTCTAACATCGGTGGTCGTGGAAAAGTCTGACATGTCTTCATCTCTTTAGCATGGTTAAACTGCTGCTGTTTATAATCATTCCTGGAAAGAAAGAGAATGGCTTTCCATAACAACCCTTCTGCAAGCAAGCACTACCATACCCAAACACATATCCGGCTGCATGATTGCTGTGGAAATACGCATATTTCAGTAGTCACTCCCCGAAGTTTTGTTCCTCAGCTTTATCCAGTGGCCCTTTTGATAAATATCTTATTTCTCTCTCTCCCCCCCAGCCTCTGATGTGCCACCGCTTACATCTGGTCTCCAACATTATTGGGAATATGTAAAACAAACAAAAATAGCATTCTGAGCAGTGACTGAAAGAGAACCCTGACAGATAACATTGAAGAGATTGGGATTGGAAATGGCTTTTTTTTTCTTTTGAAGTCATTTTGTGCAATTTAAAAATGGGGTGGAAAGAATAGATAAGAAATCTTGACCAACACAAATTAGTAAGTCCAACATTTGAATACATTCATTTGATATAAAATTCGTATTTTTGTAACTGCTTAAATGAGTAGTTTCTCGGGCCTCTTTTAAAGGGCACCAATCCCATTCCTAAGGGACTAGCTGTCATAACCTAATCACCTCCCAAAGGGCCCTTTGATTAAAGTGGATTCCCTTGTGGACATTTGTTCAGAAATGAGTAAGTCAAATGGGATACCACAAGAAAAGAGACTGTATTTCCTAACCCCCAGCAGAAATGAATTGGGCACCGGTGGAGGTTTTTCTATTTTTCTTGGCATCTGAAATCAAAGCTGCAGGCCCAGATGAAGAAGTGATGAGTATGCCAAGCCCCTTAAAGCAGAGGCCTCCCAACCTTGCCGCAAGCCAGACTAAGAGCGGGGCCACATGACCTGGCCTCTGTTGACCTTGGGAATCTGGTAGCCAGCCAGATGCTTTAGATAACATACATCTATAATAGAGAAAAACGAGTATTTATTAGGGAAGTCTTCCCAGAAATAGCCCTCAATTTGTGTCTTTTTTTCCATCCATCTTCAGTTTTATATCCAGAAAAGAAGTGTACTTTTTTAGTAAGGGACTACAGTATTATCCTAATTATGTAGGAAAAAGTCTTTGTGTATGTGTAGAAGAAAGACTGAATTGAAATAAAATAATCTAAGTGATTTTTACTCTCAGTGTTGAGATTGTTAATTTTATATTCTATGAAATATTTACAGCAAATGTTCATCATCTTTGTTTCCTACGAGCATGAATTAGCTTTCTTTTCCTAATTATAAAATAATTAAAAGTACATTTATTTCATTATTCATTAAAAATACATTTTTGAAGTAATTAAAAATACAATAAAAATCTATTTAAGATTGGATTACATAAGTGACTTGGTCAAAGGTCTGATGAATTGATGAAATCAACTTTCCGAATCTTTGGAGAAAACCGTGAAAATGTTGCTGCTTTTTAGGGCACAGTTTTGTTAATCAACACAACTTTACTCATTTGCTTCTGGGTGTGGAAGGATGGCCCAGCTCCTCTTAGGTGTAGAATTAGTTTGTGACAGCTGCATTCTGTAATGGGAGATGACTTGGGCACTTCTTACTGTTTTTACTGAATTTTGTTTCCTTTGCTTCTGTTTACCTCCCTGTCTCTTGTTAGTTTGTATGTGTGTTCCTGTTCTGCTTGTCTTTGTACCTCTAGATACTCTCTTGGTCCTTAGTTATATAGTATAGTTCATGCTGTCTGCTTATTCATGCCCCTCACCCCCAGCCACACCTCCTGTGACATTGGAATTCTTGTTCTTGATGATTGTGTCACCATCTCCAGTTGGGATGCTCTGAATGAGATGTTCACGCACACTAGATCATGACTGGAGCAGCTTCTCTAAATGTGACCGTCATTGCCACAGTGGCCTCCTGCTTAGGCTTCCCCTGGGTTCTTGTCAGGAGTTAGCTTGTTTTTATAATGGTTATTATAATTCTGAAGTAGCCTACTTTTGACTATTAACTGTTTTTCTTGGCATCTGAAATCAAAGACATGGAAACCTGGCTCCTCCTTCTAAATTATATGGATTCAATAGGCTTAGGAATACTTACTGAGAGTACTGATAAACCAAACATTACTTAAATGATCTACTCATAAAAATTATTGAGTAAAATAATGTTTTGTGAAGTTAATCATATATGTTTTTGTATTTTTACATACAATAAAATACCCCATTTAAAATAATTTTATGATTAAAGCTTTTATAAAATAATTTCCTACCAATTTATGTTTGTTGAGAGGAGCTTACACTAAGATTAAAGGGTTTCCAGGGTTTTCCCTGCACAAAATATTAGTTCCAACAGGTATCTTGAAGATCACCTTACTAATACCACATTTTATTTGTATAGAAATGGACAGTCAGGGGGTGCTGCGTGACTCACCCATGTTATATAACTAACTCTAGTGAACACAGTACAATCAAGACGGTTTCCTAGGATCCTTTCTTCTCTCATTCTTTAGCCACCACACCACAGTACGTCTTATGAATGAGGTGTTATTTTCAGGGCATAATTTGTCTTGTTCTTGTTGCAGTGGATCTTGTGAGCAGAATGATGCTGCTTTTCAAAATCATTTATTGGCGATGTAGTGTTTATTTGGTACAGTGCTAAGCAGTTTCTATGTCATTACTGTTATTTTTATTCTCTGTTTGGGTGTGGTGGCTCACACCAGTAATTTCAGCACTTTGGGAGGCCTAGGCAGGCGGATCACTGAGGTAGGGAGTTCGAGACCAGTCTGGTCAACCTTGTGAAATCCCATCTCTACTAAAAAATGCAAAAATAGCTGGGCGTGGTGGCTCACACCTGTAATCTGAGCTACTCTGGAGGCTGAGGCAGGAGAATCGCTTGAACCCAGGAGGCAGAGGTTGCAGTGAGCCAAGATCATGCCACTGTACTCCAGCCTGGGTGACAGAGTGAATCTCCGTCTTAAAAAAAAAAAAAATTGATCCTGAAAGACTAGCAACCAGCTAGCATCAAAATGGCAGGATCAAATTCACACATAATATTAACCCTAAATGTAAATGGGCTAAATGCCCCAATCAAAAGACACAGACTGGCAAATTGTATAAAAGTCAAAACCCATCACTATGTTGTATTCAGGAAACTCATCTCACATGTAAGGACACACATAGGCTCAAAATAAAGGGATAGAGGAAGATTTACAAAGCAAATGGAGAGCAAAAAGAAAGCAGGAGTTGTAATCCTGGTCTCTAATAAAATAGACTTTAAACCAACAAATATCAAAAGAGACAAAGAAGGGCATTACATAATCGCAAAAGCATCAGTGCAACAAGAAGAGCTAACGTTCCTAAATATAGACGCACCCAATACAGGAGCACCCAGATACATAAAGCAAGTTCTTAACGACCTGCAAAGAGACTTAGACTCCCACGCAATAATAGTGGGAGACTTTAACACTCCACTGTCATTATTAGATAGATCAACGAGACAGAAAATTAACAAGGATATCCAGGACTTGAACTCAGATCTGGACCAAGCAAACCTAATAGACATCTACAGAAATCTCCACCCCAAATCCACAGAATATACATTGTTCTCAGCACCACATTGCACCTGCTCTAAAATTGACCACATAATTGGAAGTAAATCACTCCTCAGCAAATGCAAAAGAATGGAAATCATAACAAACAGTCTCTCAGACCACATTGCAATCAAATTAGAACTCAGGATTAAGAAACTAACTCAGAACCGCACAACTTCATGGAAACTGAACAACTGGTTCTTGAATGTGGACTGGATAAACAATGAAGTAAAGGCAGAAATAAAGATTGTTCTTCGAAACCAGCGAGAATGAAGACACAATGTACTGGAATCTCTGGGACACATGTAAAGCAGTGTCTAGAGGAAAATTTATAGCAATAAATGCCCACATGAGAAGCAAGGGGAGATCTAAAATCAACACCCTATCGTCAGAATTGAAAGAGCTAGAGGAGCAAGATCCAAAAAAAAAAACTCAGAAGCTAGCAGAAGACAAGAAATAACTAAGATCAGAGCAGAACTGAAGGAGATAGAGACACAGAAAACTGTCAAAAAACTAATAAATCCAGGAGCTAATATTTTGAAAATATCAACAAAATAGACCACTAGCCAGATTATTAAAAAAGGAAAGAGAGAAGAATCAAACAGATGCAATAAAAAACAATAAAGGGGGTATCATAGAAATACAAACTACCATCAGAGATTACAACAAACAACTCCATGCACATAAACCAGTAAACCTGGAAGAAATGGATAAATTCCTGGACACTTGCACCCTCCCAAGCCTAAACCAGGAAGAAGCTGAAACCCTGAATAGAACAATAACAAGGGCTGAAGTTGAGACAGCAGTTAATAACCTACCAACCAAAAAAATCCAGGTTCTCAGTCGAATTCTACCAGATGTTATGAAGAGGAGCTGGTACCATTCCTTCTGAAACTATTCCAAACAACACAAAAAGAGGGAATCCTTCCAAAATCATTTTATGAGACCAACATCATCCTGATACCAAAACCTAGCAGAGACTCAGATAAAGGAAAACTTCAGGCCAATATCCATGATGAACATAGATGCAAAAATCTTCAATAAAATACTGGCAAACCAATTGCAAAGGCACATCAAAAAGCTTATCCATCACAATGAAGTAGGCTTCATCCCAGGGATGCAAGGCTGATTCAACGTACACAAGTCTATAAACGTAATTCACCACATAAGCAAAACCAAAGACGAAAACCACAGTTATCTCAACAGATGCAGAGAAGACTTTCAACAAAATTCAACAGCCCTTTATGCTAAAAACTCTCAATAAACTAGGTATCGACGGAACATATCTCAAAGTAATAAAAGCTATTTATGACAAACCCACAGCCAATATCATACTAAATGGGCAAAAACTGGAAGCATTCCCTTTGAAATCTGGCACTAGACAAGGATGCCCTCTCTCAGCACTCCTGTTGAATATAGCATTGAAAGTTCTAGCCAGGACAATAAGGCAAGAAAAAGAAATAAAGGGTATTCAATTAGGAAAGGAGGAAGTCAAATTGTCTCTGTTTGCAGACGACATGATTATATATTTAGAAGACCCCATCGTCTCAGCACAAAATCTCCTGAAACTGATAAGCAACTTCAGCAAAGTCTCAGGATACAAAATCAATGTGCAGAAATCACAAGCATCTCCTATACACCAAGAACAGACTAACAGAGAGCCAAATCAAGAGCAAACTGCCATTTGCAATTGCTACAAAGAGAATAAAATACCTAGGAATACAACTAACGAAGGGCATAAAGGACCTTTTCAAGGAGAACTATGAACCATTACTCAAGGAAGTCAGAGAGGACACAAACAGATGGAAAAACATTCCATGCTTAGGGTGAGGAAGAATCAATATTGTGAAAATGGCCATACTGCCCAAAGTAATTTATAGATTCGATGCTATCCCCATAAAACTACCTATGACCCTCTTCAGAGTACTAGAAAAAACCACCTTAAACTTCATATGGAACCAAAAGAGAGCCCGCATAGCCAAGACAATTCTAAGCAAAAAAAAACAAAGCTGGAGGCATCACTCTACCTGACTTCAAATTATACTACAAGCCTGCAGTAATCAAAACAGCATGGTACTGGTACCAAAACAGAGATGTAGACCAATGGAACACAACAGAGGCCTCGGAGGCAATGCCATAAATCTACAACTATCTGATCTTTGACAGACTGACAAAAACAAGCAATGGGGAAAGGATTCCCTATTTAATAAATGATGTTGGAAAAACTGGCTAGCCATGTGCAGAAAGCAGAAACTGGACCCCTTCCTGACACCTTACACTAAAATTAACTCCAGATGGATTAAAGACTTAAACATAATACCTAACACCATAAAAACCCTAGAAGAAAACCTAGGCAAAACCATCAGGACATAACAGGCACGGACAAGGACTTCATGACTATAACACCAACAGCATTGGCAACAAAAGCCAAAATAGACCAATGGGACCTAATTAAACTCCAGAGCTTCTGTACAGCAAAAGAAACAATCATTAGCGTGAGCTGGCAACCAACAGAATGGGAAAAAATTTTTGCAATCTACCCATCTGACAAAGAGCTAATATTCAGAATCTACAAAGAACTAAAACAGATTTACAAGAAGAAAACAAACAAACCCATTCAAAAGTGGGCAAAGGACATGAACAGACACTTTTCAAAAGAAGACATCTGTGAGGCCAACAAACATAAGAAAAAATACTCAGCATCACTGGTGATTAGAGAAATGCAAATCAAAACTACATTGAGATACCATCTCACACCAGTTAGAATGGCTGTCATTAAAAAAATCTGGAGATAACAGATGCTGGAGAGGATGTAGAGAAGTAGGAACACTTTTACACTGTTGGTGGTAGTGTAAATTAGTTCAACTATTGTGGAAGACAGTGTGGCAATTCCTCAAGGACCTAGAAATAGAAATTCCATTTGACCTAGCAATCTCGTTACTGGATATATATCCAAAGGATTATAAATCTTTCTATTATAAAGACACATGTACACGTATGTTTATTGTGGCACTGTTTACAGTAGCAAAGACCTGAACCAACCAAAATGCCCATTGATGATAAACTGGACAAGGAAAATGTGGCACATATACACCATGGAATACCATGTAGCCATCAAAAACGATGAGTCTGTGTCCTTTGTAGGGTCATGGATGAATCTGCAAACCATCATTCTCAGCAAACTGACACAAGAACAGAAAATCAAACAAACACTGCATGTTCTCACTCATAGGTGGGTGTTGAACAATGAGAACACATGGACACAGGCAGGGGAGCATCACACACTGGGGTCTGTTGCGGGGGAATCTAGGAGAGGGACAGCGGGGGGGTAGGGAGGTTGGAGGAGAGATAACATGGGGGAGAAATGGCAGATATAGGTGACGGGGGGAATGAAGGCAGCAAACCACGTTGCCATGTATGTACCTAGGCAACAGTCCTACATGATTTGTACATGTGCCCCAGAACCTAAAGTACAATTAAAAAAAATATATATATATATAAGATAAAAGTAAAATGGGAAAAAAAATTTTAATTTTTAATTTTCATAACTCTATGAAGTTATTATTATCATCATTTTACTGATGAGGAAACTGAGGCAAAGAGGACCTAAGTGATCTGATGAAGGTAGCATAAATGTTTACTTTTATCAGCATGCTGTGTCTGCATTAAGCATTGATAAAATGCTCGATGACTAGAGATGCTAGCCCTTTCTGTTCTTACTACTGTAGGGAACCATCTCAATTCTGCTTTACCTTGTCAGTGTTCTAGTCCTCAACTATTTACCCATTATAACTTTTGTTGAGAGAGTTTAAAATTAAATAGCCTGTGTCCTTTCAATTTATACCATGTAGAATTTGGCACATAGATGCCACCTTAGACATTGTGTGTTTGGCCCAATCCTTATTAAAAAAAAAAAGTGGCAAAAACATAAAATTATTCTAAAGCCAATTTCCAAGTCCAATACGTAAAGTGATGGAATGAAAACCATTTTTTGATGGCTCCTACCATTTAAAAGATAATCTTCCAAGTGCTGTAGCGCAGTATGTCAGTGCTGATGATTCTGCTGCTTTAGTAAGCTGTGAGAAGCACCAGGCTTCTCTCCTGATCAGCACAGTCACATGGCTGTGCTCTGATGCAGTATGCAAATTACAGCACCAGCACTGTAAGTAGATATTGCTAGTGGCACATCATATAAGGGCTGCTTGAGTGAAAAAGGCTGCTGTTAAATTTAATGATGAGGCTGAGTGTCATTAACTGTGTGCTTATTCAGAGTTTCCTCTCGAATCATCTGTTCCCCCGTCATATATGTCACTTTTAAGCAACCCCTGTGCAGTAGAGTCCTTTCCACCTTTCTCTTCATGAGGAATCACCTTGTTTTTGCTAGTTGACTTCCTGATAACAGAGGAAAACACAAACTTCCTTTTTCAAAATCTTACTCTAGTATCCCTGCCTAAGTGATGTGCTGTAAAAGTTAAGAAAATGAATAACATTTCTTATGGGAATGTTTTATAAACACGTGATAGAATATTTTATCATTTCTGTGAATTTTTGTCCTGAGCGTTAAATACTAAAATGAAAAATCATTTCCTTTAGTTTTTGCATAATTTATAATTGTTTCAGTAGCAATCATATACTGAAAATCAATGAGACATGTCCTCTTTCATATTGATGACAAGGTAATGTCTATTGGAGCTCATGTATTATTATATGAACATTAGGGTTTCCTTTGAAGTCTAGAGATGATAGTCTCCCTAGTGCTTGCGCTGTATGTGTATGAGAGAGAGAGAGGTGGGGGAGAGGAAAGGAGAATGGGCATGTGGGTAGAGACTGGTCTGAGAGACAGATACATGTTAAGTAGCCCTTTTTGGTGATGTACACATATGAAGATAGTATTTCTGCGGCTGTTGCCTCCATTTGCAGAGTCTGTTTTTTCCTCTTGGATTTATATTTAATGTTTTTATTCAACTATAACATATACACAAGAAAATGAACAAATCTTCATTGTACAGTTTACTGATTTTTACAAATTGGACATAACTGTGTCACCAGCATTCAGATTAAGAAACAGAGCTTTTCCAGCAACTCAGAAACTAGGTTCTTCTAATTTTTTTTTTTTTTTTTTTTGATATGGAGTCTCGCTCTGTCATCCAGGCTGGAGTGCAGTCGCGCGGTTTCAGCTCACTGCCCCCTCTGCCTCCCGGGCTCAAGCGATTTTCATGCCTCAGCCTCCCAAGTAGCTAGGACCACAGGTGCATGCTATCATGTCCAGCTAATTTTGTATTTTGAGTAGAGTTTTAGTTTTGCCATGTTGGCTAGGCTGGTCTCAAACTTCTGGTCTCAAGTGATCTGCCCGCCTCAACCAGAAACTAGTTTCTTATTCCTCAGCTGCCTACCTATAGTAACCACTGTCCTTCCCACTTCTAACTCTGTGGATTATTACTGTCTTTGTAAATGACCAAGTTAGAAATGTTGAACTTTATTTCAAGAACAATGGGGAAGTTATCAAAAGGTTTGCATTTCCAAAGGATCAGTGGCTGCTATGTGGAGAACAAATTGTCGAGGTTCAGTATGTAAATGGAGGGACTAGAGAAGAGGCTACTTGAAGAAATCACGTGGTGACTTCCACACACACACACACACACACACACACACACGTGTGCACACACACAATGTATTTATGTATTTATTGGGCCAAATAAACTGAGCTTAGCTATGAGGTGTACAGGAGGGAGATATTAATAGTTCCCAGGTTTATGGGTAAGGTACAATGTATTGAATGGGGAAGACTAGAAGAGGCACCTATTTGAGTAAAAAGTCCTGGAATTCCAGTTTGAACTTGTTATTTTGAAATGCCTGTGAGATATCAAAGGGGAATTCCCAAGTGGCGGTTGAATATATGGCTGTATCTAGAGTGTGAAAAGGGAATCTGGAATGGAGAGGTAAATTTGACAATGATTTACATATAGATTGTATATAAAACCATAATATTGATGAAATCTCTTAGAGACAGGGTAAAAACAAATGATAATATGGGTATGACATACAAAACGGGAGAGACAGAAAAGAGGGAGCTTTCAAAAAGGCAATAACCGGAGAACGGTTATTGGCAAGGGAGTGATGGCAGGTTATGTGGGTGGTCTCAGTGGGTGATGGATGAAGAATGCATTGGGTCAAAACCCATGCAGGAGAGCAGTTATATGCTTAGTTGTGATCCTAGGGCTTTTCCCGGTAAGTAGTAAGTCATCCTTCTGTCTTCTACTTTGGCTGTCACTATATCCTATAGACTAAATGACATTCACTATAACAGAAAGTTACCAAGTTTTTGAGGGAAGATGGGCAAGTTTGAATATGTAACTTCAGGGTGGGAAAATCAAATTATTTTTAACATATCTATTTGCCAGTTCTATTCACCAAAAATGGATGCCAAATGTCTATATTTGAACAGCCAAACTAAAAACACCTCCTCTCTCTCTCTCTCTCTCTCTCTGTCTCACTCTTGCTCTAACACACACACATGCATGCACACACACACGCACAACTTTAATGGTGAATATCTTAATTTCTATTTCAAAGCTTTTCTGAGGATGTTAGTCTTTGAAACACTATCTCCTTTAATCTTCCCAGGCATCATTATTTGGAGATGTGTTCTTGAATAAAGTGCTGCTGGAATTGGTAAACACATGTTCATTACTTGACTCAGCCTTAGTTCCTTTGAGATTTTATAATTGAACATCAGTACTATGTATCATTTTAGAAGTGTTCAGAGATCGATCTTGATGTTCCCTTTTGTAGCTTTGCTGCTCTTACAGTGATCCTTATATATTTACTGAAGAAGGTGAGATGATTTTCTGCTGCTATATGCTTTAGTTTGATTTCTCAGTCATGATTGTATTTTCTATATACTTGAACACAGTGCGTGAGAAAAGGAGAAAATTCTGGTAACAAAGATGCTACTTCTAAGTAGAAAATGAGTTTTATTCAGAAGTGCTTATACTCCTCTGTATGTAGCAAATGAAACTGAAGCCCATGTGCATTAATTTCATGGAGCAGAGTTGGGCTTGCTTTGTCTCTTCATCATAACCACAGGTCCTTCTGGGATTAGAAATTATAGTGTGAAAAGTGACTATGGAGAAGAGGATTCTCGGAAGATGGCAGAGTAGAAAGCACCAGGAATCTGTCCTCAACTAGTCAACAAATGCACTGACAGAACCTGTTTGATGTAACTGTTTTGGAATTCTGAATCTACTAAAGGTGTACAATCTTCAGGGGAAGGCTAGGATGGTGAATTGTGGTTATGTTGTTTCTTAGCATGGTAGCAGCTGCATACCCCTATCCCTCAGCCCCACAGTAGGCAGCCATACACTTGGTCTAAGAGAAGCTTGCAGGCAGCTTGCAGGATATAGGGTGTGGAATAAGGATCCAGATATTGAAGATATGAGTACTGAGAGCTGCAGACAAAGTGGGCAGTCATTGTTCTTGTGCCCTCCCTGTGTTGTTGCAAGCCCCTCCTCCTTCAGCCGATGTGAGTTTCAGGGAATTTAAAGGTCTGGTTCAGGGCTGGGTGTGGTGGCTCATACCTATAATCCCAGTACTTTGGAAGGCCAAGGTGGGAGGATTGCTTGAGCTCAGAAGTTCAAGACCAGCTTGGGCAACACAGTGAGAAAAAAATAAAGTCTCGTAAAGAAAAAAATAAAGATTCAGTCCGTTTTTCCCCCGCTTCATTTTTTTCTATTTCTATTTCTATCTTGGGAACCAGATCCTGGAAACTGGGGCATTCCGAAGCAACCACACATGTATGAGGGAAGTTAGAAAGTCACTACATGTGGCCAGGAAGAGGCACAGACTCAGAAAAGATCCAACTAAGTTTATACCTCAGGCAGATCATTGACATAGAGACTGCCTATAGCAAACAAAACAAAACCAAAAGCCGCCGCAAACCCTTGGGAAGGAAGAAAATTTGGTTTCCAGAATCACCACGTTATTAGATTCAAATGTCCAGCTTTTAGCCCAAAATCACAAAGCATCCAAAGAAACAGGAAAATGTGTCCCACTGAAAGGAAAAAATAAAACCAACGAACTGTTACTGATAAAAATCTGATGGCCTGTATTTTAGACAAAGAATTTAACTGTTGCAAAGATGTTCATGAACTAAAGGAAAACATGGGGAAGTCAAGAAAACAATGTATAAACAAAAAAGAAATACTAATAAGGAGACAGACAATCTATAAAGAAGCCAAACATAAATTTTAGAGCTGAAAAATACCATAACTGAAATGAAAAATTCACAAGAGAGATTCAAAGACAAATGTGAGCAGGCAGAAGAAAGAGTCTGAATTTGAAAATAGCACAATCAAAAATATCACGTCTGAGGAACAGAAAGGAAAAAGAATGAGGAAACTTGAATGGTGTATAAGGGACCTGTGGAACCTTACAGCATCAAACAGATCAGCATGTGCATTGTGGAAATTCCAGAAGAGAGAAAGGAGCAGTGAGATTATTTGAAGAGGTAATGGTGGAAAACTTCCCACATTTGATGAAAGACGTGAATGGCAACATCCCAGAAGCCCAGTGAACTTCGAGTAGGATGAACTCAGATACCCACATTAAGACACATTATAATCAAACTGTCAAAAGTAAAAATAAAGAATATCTTGAAAGCAGCAAGAGAAAAGCAGCTCTTCACATGCAAAGGTGCTACAGTAAGGTTCTCCACAGGTTTCTCCTCAGAAACTTTGAAGCCCAGAAGCCAGTGGACCAACATAAAAGAAAAAAAAAAGGACAGACAAAGAACCTGCATCTAGCAAAATGGTCCTTCAAAAGTGAGATAGAAAATAAGACATTCTCAGGAAACAAAAGCTGAGGGAGTTTGCTACCACCAGACGTACCCTGTAAGAAATACCTGCAGGTTGGAGTGAAAGGACACTAGACAGCAACTTTACTGAGATGAGAAATACAGATCTCAGTAAAGATAAATACATGGGAACTATTAAAGCTAGTAGTATTGTAACAACAGATTGTAACTCCACTTTCTGTGTTCTACATTATTTTAGAGTAACGACTAACATTTTTTAAAAAAAGGTGATTGTTAGTCTAAAATCTTGTATTATTATAACTTTGGTTTGTAACTGCACATTTTGTTTTCTATATAATTTAAGAGCCTAATGCATTAAAAAATTTTTTTAGTTTATATTTTTTGACACACAACATATGAAGATATAATTTTGTAACATATGCAACTGAAAGGAATGAGGACAGAGGTTTAAAGGAGCAGAGTTTTGTATTACAGTTAAGCTGGTATAAATCCTAATTAGAGTGCTATAACTTCAGGATATTAAATGTAATTTCCATGGCAACCACAAATAAAATACATATAAAATACACGGATGCTCCTCAACTTATGATGGGGTTGCTTCCCATTAAACCCATTGTAAGCTGAAAATATCTAAGCTGAAAATGCATTGAGTACCCCGATAAAGCCATCATAAAGTCGAAAAATTGTAAGTTGAATCGTTGACCATACACTCTTAAACTTATGATGGGGATATGTCCAAAGAAACCTACCTTAAAGTTAAAAATTATAAGTTCAACATTAAAAGTCAGGAACCATCGGTATACAAAAGGAAATGAGAAAGGAATTTAAACATTATTTCACCACAGAAAAAATCTAAACACAAAAGAAGGCAGTAATATGCAAAATGAGGGACAAAACAAATATCAAAGTGGAAGAAGTAATTCCCTTCTTACCAATCAGATCCTGACATATTCTAGAACATAGAAGGGAATTCTAACAAACGCTACACCATGAATGAACCTGGAGGATAGTATACTAAGAGAAAAGAGCCAGTCACAAAAAGACAGATTATAACAGATGTATAACACATTATATAATTATAACTTATATGACATTGTGTAGAGAGATTATAACACAATATATGAGTATTTAAAGTAGACAAAACCATAGAAACAAAGTAAAATGATGATTCCCAGGGCTTGGGGGGTTATTGTGTAATGTGTATAGAGTTTCAATTTGGCAAGATGAAAAAGTTCAGTTCTGGAGATTGATGGTTGGTGATGGTTGCACAACACTATGAATCCATTCAATATGTCTTAACTGTACACTTAAAAAATGGTTAAGATGACCAGCCTGGACAACATGATGAAACCCTGTCTCTACAAAAATATAAAATTTGGCCAGGCATGATGGCATGTGCCTATAGTCCCAGCTACTTGGGAGGCTGAGGCAGGAGAGTCACCTGAGCCCGGGAGGTAGAGTCTGCAGTGAGCCGAGATCGTGCTACTGCACTCCAGTTTGGGCGACAGAATGAGATCTTGTCTCAAAACAAAAGCAAAATTGGTTAAAATGATACATTGTATGTTATATGGAACGTAACATTAAAAAATTGTAAAAAGTGACTATGAAGAAAAAAAATAGTAAAAAAACTTCCAAAAGCCAAAACAAAAAATACTCCTAGTTAGTCCTCTAACAATTGTGGACTAGGAGGTAAGTGTAGCAGTCAGGGGTTAATCAAGGGAGGCAGAACCACTGTGAGCCATCGGTCTAAGGGTTTATTACAGGAATGAGAGCTCCCCCTGTGTCGGGGGAGCTGGGTGGCGGCGGGAGGGCCAGGGGGGAGTCAGAAGCTGAGCACAGCCACCACCCGACATGGATGGGAACGGGAAGGTGCTCGAGGGTCTTGGGGAGAATGCCTCTGTGTGGCAGCTGCTTCTGTGGGTTTGCTGCCAAGCAGTTGCTTGTGGGTGCCATGCCACTGTTGGTCAGCGGGGTCCACTGGGGCAGAAGAGCTGGACACTGAATGGAGAAGAGTAACGATACGGTGGGAATGCTGGCATCCACGGCTCTGTCCCCACTTCTCCCCATGATGACCTTCATTCAGAGAGTATTGGCTGCTCCTTCACTTCTGCTCCAAAACTCATGCGCGTGTCTTCGAGGGCCAGTATTAACCCCGAACCTTACCAGGGAAAGGCCTTCTGGGAACTCCAGCATAACCATTTGACAGAGAACAAACTACCACAGTGTGGAATCTAAATAAATCTCGTCGGCTTCTGAAAGTTGATTTTTTTTTTCTCTACCACTTCAAATACCAGAATTATTAAATGGAGACAAAAGAAAGGTGAATTTATTTTTCACCAGAGTGTAAATGACAGTCTTGAATATGCAGATCACCATAATAAGAATTGAATTCTGTCTATATTTATCACATTTGGATGGGCCTAAGTGTAATTGCTTAAAAATATTTAGCATGGATTAAAAATGTCACATTTTGCTTAAGATAGGAATTATAAATACAAATTTAATCAAACAATTAAAATGAATTCCTTGCTGAATGGTGACTGGTTGGCAAATGAAAAGGTACGCTGGGTTAGACGTCACTTGATCTAGTTTTAAAAGCAGCTGTGTCATAAACCAACTATGTGACTTTGCGTAAATATTTATTTTTTCATCCTTAGATTATTTATAAAAATTAGAAATGTATGTGGAAACAATGAATTATAATTTTCAGATATTATAGTGTCTTTAGGGAAAAAGATTTCCTTCCTCCAGTTGACTTACACAATAAACATTTAAATCCTAAGTAATAATCTTGTAATGAATAGACTGTATTAGATGTTAAGTCAGATTCCATTGTCTGTCTCAAGTGATTGCAGTGTAACGGTTCTTTTTATTAAAATTTAAATAATCTTATTTCTTGGTTATTTGTCTAAGAGGAATCTTCCTTTGTATTTTCCGTGAGAGTACTGGTTTTGCTTCAGTCATTAGAATATGATTTATTTAGAATCCAAAAGTTGCATCCTTGAGTGTCTTGCTACACTATGATTAAATGAGTACCAGACATTAGATCTGTTTCAATGAATTTTCGAACATTCTTGTTGTTCCCCCTTGGTTGTTGCAGCTTCCTTTTTTTTTTTGAGACAGAGTTTCACTGTGTCACCAGGTGCCAGGCTGGAGTGCAGTGGCACGGCCTCGGCTCACTGCAACCTCCGCCGCCCGGGTTCAAGCAATTCTCCTGCCTCAGCCTCCCGAGTAGCTGGGACTACAGACGCACGCCACCACGCCCAGCTAATTTTTTTTGTATTTTTAGTAGAAACGGGGTTTCACCATGTTGACCAGGATGGTCTCGATCTCTTGACCTCGTGATCTGCCCGCCTCGGCCTCCCAAAGTGCTGGGATTACAGGCATGAGCCACCGCACCCAGCCGCAGCTTCCTTTTCTAATAAACAAAACTATATGAAATAAAAATGTTAACACCGTAGATTAAAACCCTTAAGCTAAAATAATCTGTAATGCAATGAATGTGTGTATGTGTGATTTGTGTTTATGAAATCATATGTATATGTATATACATGTGGGGGGGGGTGTATATATTACTCTTGTTGAATTTAAGCCCCTATGGGACAGAGTTCAGATTACACAGAGCTCAGAAATCCTTCTAAACGTCTAGTACTAGAAGAAAATTGAGATTAGATAATTAGAATTGATGATGGGACCAAAAATTGGTTAGACTGTCCAAAGAATATATCACAGTTGAGTATCTTTTCGAATTAATCCAATGAGTCTTTACTCAGTGTAATTTAATTTTGTAAACCAATGTTATTTTGCTTTAAAAGGCCACTAGTTACATCTAAGCTGTTATTGCTTATGCAGTTAGATTTATTTAAATGCTTTAGGTGCTTTATTTAAAATCAGCTTAAAACACAGATTTTATTTTAGTGTGGTTTTTGCCTTGGGTTTGCTTATTTCATTTTTTCAGTGTTGGAAGCATATTTCAATGCTTTGAGCTACAGCTAGACCACCCACAAACTAGGCACAGTTCTTCCCTCAGAGCGTACACTTGTAGAGAGGAGGATTATTCCCGGTGCCAGGGAGGTTGAGAATGCAGAGGCAGTGGCAGCACCTTCCTAGGTAGGCCTCAGGTGGTTTTAAGGGCATGGTGCCAGGAGGCACTGAGCAGCAGGTCCTGTTTCCTTGAAGAGGGTGGCCCTGGTCATAGTGTACTCTTGAGTTAGCAGGTTTACACCTGGCATTGAACTAAGCCCATGGGAAAGCAGTCTTACTAATACAGTGATCACACCCACTTCCGCCTCCCCAGAAGACAAGCATTATTTGTAGTTATCTAGTCATTTTTCCTCTGTTCTCATATTCTAAATTAGAAAAGCATTTGTTAATCTCCGCAGTTTATGTTTTGCTTTTGTTTTCACTTTATCACTCTTCTTTTTACTTCGTATACTAATAGCTCTTAACAGTTCTTTGTCCTCATCTAATCTGTTGCTTCCCAGCTGTCTTGGAAAAGAATGACTTGAGCTAGTGGGTAAACATAGCTTTCCAGACATCTTCAATGGAGAATGTGATTCTGTTCGTCTGGAATGGAGCCTGGGAATTTGTATTCATAACAAGCAGATCCTCAGGTAGTTCTTACAGGGGACATTTAGGTAATGCTGCCTGACCTTGAGAGCTCTGCGTGGCAGTCCAAGCCACCTGTGGGCAGAGGGCCAGCTTAGGACATAAAAATACAGGAGGCTCATGGGACATGCCGAGGCTGAAAAATTATCCATTGTTTATTTGAAATTTAAATTTAACTGGGTGTCCTATCTGGCAGCCTTTCCTGTGGAGAAAGTAGATTTGTGGTGCAGAAGTAGCTATTCAAATTTGTTACCTGGGCCAGATAATGTCTGTCTGGCCAGGAATTAGATTACAGTTCTCTTAGACTTAAATTTGGGTGTTGCCTCAGACCCCCTCCGTGTGCCCTGATTTGCTGGCTCTTTTGATGGAGCATGATGTTGAGGGTTAAATTGTGTCACCCCAAAATACATATTTTGAAGTTCTGACCCTGAATACCTCGGAGCAACAGTTTATTTGGAGACACGGATTTTTACAGAAGTGCAAATTAAAAATGAAGGCATTTAGGGTAGGCCCTAATTCAACCTGATTGATGTCCTATAAACAGCAGTAATTTGGAGAGAGACACATGCACACAGGGAGAAGAGCATCATGTGAACATGAAGGCAGTGATGAAGGTGTTGCTTCTACTGGTCAAGGAACCCCAAAGACTGCCGGCAATCCACCCCGAAACTAGGGGAGAGGACTGGAAGAGATTGTCCCTTGCAGGCCATAGAATGAAACAGCCATGGGCTTGCACCTCTAGCCTCCAACAGACATTTCTGTTGTTAAAGCCACCCTGTTCGTGGTACTTTGTTAGGGCAACCCCAGCAAAGTAATGCATGTGGCGGTACAGAAATTGGACTGATGAGCTCCCACTCTCGCTAGTGTGGAAAGTCTATGGATTGTGTGCTGGACAGGTAGAATAATCTGTATTTTACAAATGTGGAAGCTCAGAGTGGTTAGATGACTTAGCTAACATTACTGCAAGCCATTGATTAAGGAGTTCATATTTATCAACATTTTTTAACATATAAATAGGGAATATATGTTTGTAATAACAGCCTTCATAGAGAATTGGCCGTGTACCAGATACTTTATACGCATTATCTAATTTGATATTTATGATAACGAGCAAGTTAGGCATTATTCATTAACTCCATTTTACGAATAAAAACTAAAGCTCAGTAAGAGAACATGTTGCGGTATAGTCAAATAGTAGCTACCTGCTAAGTAGTGGAACCAAGAATCAAGTCCAAGTCCTTCATAGTTCCATGCACTGTTTTCTCTACATCTAGACAAGAAAGATGCCCACCATCTTTCTTAACGTTGCAAAAGGCTGGGGAAAAGGAGGCTCTCTTTGAGTTAGATTGTCTTCTCGTTGCTCTAGAATTACACATTTTGTTTCACACGGTAATTCTGCATATGTGCACATGAATCTGTAATCTCCTATGTGGGCAGGGTCACCCCAGAATGCCTTCGTCCATGAATTTTACCAACAATTAAAGGAGTTTGCTACTTTACAAGTAGCAAATTTTACATTATTACAGGTGTTCTTATTTCTGCTCTTCTAGTTTTGCCTTAGACCATAATAGACTAGTTAAATTTAATTCCTGAGTTTTATATTCTTAGTTCCTGATAGTCTCCCTAAAAGATTGCTGGCAACAAAATCTTTCTGCTGCAGGGAATAATACAGATGCTACCTCTCCCTTTCTCTCGTATCTTCCCCAGCCTCTGAGATGTGTGACAGATTTTCTTCCTTTGGGTTTCCACTGTGATGTTTCTAGTCCAGCGTTTGAACAGTTAATGTTTGTTTCATGCATTGGAAAGGAAGGTTTCTCACCAGAGGTGATTTCTGGCCTGCAGAGTATGTGGCTTATGAGAGTTATTATTTTTATTGGGTGGTGGAGTTTCTCCAGGCTATTTCTGTGAATGAGAGATCAAAGGCAGATGCATCTGACAACTTTCCTCTGAGAAGGACCACCCAATAGTTTGCTAGATCTTGTGTTTTTCTACCCCATGGTGGTTGATGGACCCAGGATCCACTGCCATTTTGTTTCGAATGAAAGTACATGAAGAAGTCCCTATTTCTGCTGTTGATTTTTACCAATTTTATTATTATTGTTTCTTTCAAATCCATAAAAATTTCCAGTGTTCTTCTCCCTCAGACCCCCTCCCCAGCTTTCTTTTTAGCTAATATTTGTTTCTTATGCCTTCATCTGAACTGGAGTTAAACTTACTTGACTTTTGCTGCTTCGGTGCGGAAGTAGGAGGCTCCCCTGATCTGGGTCCTGGGCCAAGGAGCCAAGCCTCTCTTAAGATGAAGTTGGTCTCCTAGTTTCAGCAGATGATTAATTCTATGAGGGAAGTGTGGTATGTTGGTCAGGCCTTCGGTTCCTAAGCAAGGGTGACGCGTGCAAGAGTCTAGACACGTGTGGGGTAGAGGTGATGCCCTGATTCTGGAACAGTTGAACGAGGCGAGTCATCAAGAATGAAATCCAAGGCACCTTGTAAATGCCAGGAAGCCCCATAAGCGAGAGACCAGAGTTGGGTGTCCAAGGGTTCAAATAGTGGAACCTGAGGATCCACATTACTAGACAGGTTTTTTTTAACTTTTTCAGTGTTAATTTTTTAACAGAATGATAGAGAAAATAACTTTGCTATCTGTTGCTATGTAACAAATTACCACAAATGTAGAAACTTAACACAATTCCTATTTTTTATCTCACAGTCTCTGTGGGAGTCTGGCATAGCTTACCTCTACTCAGGGCCTCTTACTTGCGAGTAGTCAGTCAATGCTGAGGTCTCATCCAAAGACTCACATGGGGCAGGATCTGCTTCCAAACTCACTTATGTCATTATTGGTAGGGTTCAGCTCCTTGTGAACTGTAGAGTTCAGGGCTTCAGCTCCTCACTGGCTGCTGGATGGAGGCTGTCCTCCCTTCCTTGCACTTCCTCAAAGCCAGCAAGAGAGGGGACCTGCTGTGAGAAATGCATCCAGGGTCCTGCCCTAGCTCTGTGGAAAATGCACCCCACTTCTGGGCCAACACAGCAGGCAGGTTTCTGGCCTTGCTTGAGCATACTGCATGAGTGGGAGTGGTGCCCCACACTGCCCGACTCCACACAGCCCAACTGATTGAAATTTCTGAGGTTCTCTCTTACCATCCGTCTTTTCTAGGAGGTCACCCCAGATTTAGAGTTTCTGTTGGTGGCAGTTCATGCCTGTAATCTCAGTGCTTTTGGGGTCTGAGGCAGAAGGATTGATTGAGGTCAGGAGTTCGAGAGCAGTCTACACAACATAGTAAAACCTTGTCTCTAGGAAAAAAAGTATTAATTAGCTGTGGGTGGTGGCACACCTGTAGTCCCAGCTGCTCAGGAGGCTGAGGCAAGAGGGATTGCTTGAGCCCAGGAGTTTGAGGTTACAGTAAGCTGTGATTGTGCCACTGCACTCCAGCTTGGGTGACAAAGAAAGACTGTCTCTTAAAAAAAAAAAAAAAAAGAAAAAAAGGCCGGGCGCAGTGGCCCATGCCTGTAATCCCAGCACTTTGGGAGGCTGAGGCGGGCGGATCACGAGATCAAGAGATCGAGACCATCCTGGCCAACATGGTGAAACCCGGTCTCTGCTAAAAAATACAAAAATTAGCTGGGTATGGTGGTGTATGCCTATAGTCCCAGCTACTTGGGAGGCTGAGGCAGGAGAATTGCTTGAACCCGGGAGGCAGAGGTTGCAGTGAGCTGAGACTGCGCAACTGCAATCCAGCTTGGTGCCTGGCAACAGAGCAAGACTCTGTCTCAAAAAAAAAAAAAAAAGTTTATGTACTACCCACATGCCACTTTCTCAGAAAGGTCTTGCCTGTCTACTCTCTCTAAAATAGCACCCACCACTACCCACACATCCATCTTTTACTCTCTTACTGAGTTTTGTGTTTTTTCATAAGAATTTATCATGATCTGACTTGATTATGTTTATCAGTGTTTCCTTCCACCCCCACCCTAGCTGATATAGATTCCATGAGAATTTGGACCGGATATTTTTTTTTTATTGCTATGACTCCAGAGCCTAGAGCAGTACTCTGTACACTAAGAGGGTCAATGGAAATTTGTTGTTGAAGTTTTGAATGTCTTTATGGTGGAGATATTAACACTATCTGGATATTTATGTTCTGTCTTCTAAAATGCTACTATTTAAAGCAAGTTTTTCAGAATTTTTGCTTCTACTGCATAGAATATGATAATAGTTTTCTGTAGCTGCATATAGCCTCCTCTAAAAAGCTCGTTAGTAGACATTTGAAATTTTCCTGCCTTTTAAATGTGTACATTTTTTCATAGCTTTGGTGTCATTCTGACAAAATTTGAATATCACTCGTATCACTAAGGTGTTACTCACCTGCAAACTCACATAATATGCCTGTACATATTTTTTTACTTGGTTTACTATGGTGGGTATAAGATTGAAGTAGTTTGTTTTTACTACCTCTTATAGAATTTACTTTCTGATACACTAGCAGATTTAAGATGTTCTTACATCACATTTACTGATTCTCCTCTAAACTCTTAATCCTTAGCTATCCAATATGTAGATATGTAAAAGAAATATATAAATTTGTTGTAAATTGGTTTATATTTTAAAATCACAGTTATTTATATAATGGTGAATTAAAAAGAAAACCAAAAGAAGTGTTGAGAGTAGATCCCCTATTTCCCAGTCTTAGGAGATGCATTAGGGATCTGCAGAGAAATAGAACAGTTGAACGACACGTGCACGCGCACACACATACACACGCACGCACACACACACATACACACACACACACACACAGACACACACACACAGACACACACACACAGACACACACACACACACACTGTGACACACATACACACACAGACACACACAGAAACACACACACACATACACACACATACAGACACACACACAGACACACACACACACATACACACAGACACACACACAGACACACACATATAACACACACAGACACACACACACACATACACAGAGATTTTAAGAAATTGACGGGCTCACGCCTGTAATCCCAGCACTTTGGGAGGCTGAGGTGGGCGGATCACCTGAGGTCAGGAGTTCGAGACCGGCCTGGCCAACATGGAGAAACCCCATCTCTATTTTAAAAAAACAAACAAACAAATTGAGGAACTGGCTCACATGACTGTGGGAACCAGCAAGTCTGAAATTTTTGGGGCAGGGTTGGGCAGGCTGGAAGTTTCAGCAGGAGTCATTGTTGCAGTCTTGAGTCTGAAGGCAGAATTCCTTCCTCTTCTCTGAACTTTAGTCTTTTATCTTAAGTCCTTTAGCTAATTGAAAGAGGCCCATCCACGTTATGGGGGGCAATCTGCTTTACTCAAACTCCATGGATTTAGATGTTAACAACATATTTAAAAACTTCACAGCATCTGGATTGGTGTTTGACCAAACAACTGGGTACCTACCATAGCCTAGCCAACTTGAATTAACCACCTAAAAATTAATTATCACAGTTACCATATGACCCAGCAATCTTTCTCCTGGATATTTACACTAGAGAAATAAGAACTTTGTTCACAGAAAAGCCTGTACATGAATGTTCATAGCAGCTTTATTTGTGATAGCCCCAAACTGGAAATAACCCATATGTCTTTTAACAAGTGAATGGATAAACAACCTGTGGTATATCCATATGGTGGAGTACTACTCAGTGCTAAAAAGGAGCAGGTCTTGATATATGCAGCAGCTTAATTGGATCTCAAGATCCAATTATGTTGCGTTAAAAAAAAAATAAGCTAATCTCAAATGATCGCATATTCCTGAGGTGACAAAATTATAGAGATAGAGAACAGATTAATGACTGCCAGGATTTAGAGTTAGGGACAGTAAAAGCTGTAAAGCGATAGCCTGAGGCAGTTTTGGGGTAGTGATGGAGCAGTTCTGTGTGCTGATTGTAGTAGGAGTTACATGAATCTGTAATGCAATAAAATTTATAGAACCACAGTCTATTTCTTCCTCTAAAAGAGTAAGTTCATGATGGAAAAACTGGTAGAACCCAAACAAGGCCTATGGTTAACAGAATTGTAACAATGCCAATTTTCTGTTCTTGGTAATTGATACCATAGTTATACAAGATGATATCATTTAGGGAACCTGGGTGAAGAATGCAAGAGAACTTCCTATTTTTGTAACTTCTCTGAGAGTCGAACATTCAAAATTTTGAGTTTTTTTAAAGGATGGAGGAAGAATGAAAAATCTATAGACGTTAGAGAAGTCACTGATAATGGCAAATAGGTAGGCAGGAGAAGGAAGGAGAAGAAGGAAGCTGGACTGAACACTGCGGGGTGCAGGTCAGCGAGGGAAATGACTTATTGAAGGACCATGTGTTGAGAAGCAGTGGGCAGGAAGATTGCAGGCAGAGGATAGGGCCTCTTAGACACCTCATCTGCTTGCTCAAGGCATTTGGGAACTTACCTTCAGTGGAGAAAATTAGGAGTGTTCATGGGATTTTTTACTAAGTGAGGATCCATCATCATTTAAAAGAACATTTATATTTTAGGTCTGAAAAATGCAAAGTATCAAGAAGTTTGAAAGACTGTGCTTAATAATGTTACTGAAGTATTCTAAAAGCATTATTTCATTTGTCTTTTTTTGTTGTTGTTCTTTGTTTTTCTTTATTTTTGTTTTGAGACAGAGTTTCGCTCTTGTTGCCCAGGCTGGAGTGCAGTGATGTGGTCTCGGCTCACTGCAACCTCTGCCTCCCAGTTCAAGCAATTCTCCTGCCTCAGCCTCCCGAGTCGCTGGGATTACAGGGGCCCGCCACCATACCCAGCTAATTTTTCTGTTTTTATTAGAGACGGCTTTCACCATGTTGGCCAGGATGGTCTCAAACTCTAGACCTCAGGTGATCCGTCCGCCTTGACCTCCCAAAGTGCTGGGACTATAGGGATGAGTCACTGTGCCCGGCCTTGTCTTTTTTTGGTATTGTTTTGGTATATCTTAGTTCTAAGATAGTTTTATACATAGGGAGACCTTTCTTTTAAGGAAAAACTGGTAATAATTGATAGAAAGGAGATGGTAGAAGCAATACAATTACATGCTTAGTGGTAGGCTGTTTGGATTCATTTATTGAAGTAATATGTAAGTAAAAGTGTATAATACAATGTCTATTTTCTCTTTGATTGCTTATGGTTATATTTATATCACACATTTTTCTTTTTTATTTCGGTAGGTTTCTGGGCAACAGATGGTGTTTGGTTACATGAATAAGCTCTTTAATGATGATTTCTGAGATTTCAGTGCACCTGTACACTATACCCAGTGTGTAGTATTTTATCTTTCACCCCCGTCCCACCCTTTCCCCTGAGTCCCCAAAGTCCGTTGTATCATTCTTATGCCTTTTCATCCTCATAGCTTAGCTACCACGTATGAGTAAGAACATACAGTATCATACATATTTTTGAAAGATTGCATATACTTGCTATTGTCTGAATGTTTATGTTCCTCCAAAATTCATACATTGAAACCTAATCGCTAAGATGATAGTACTAAGGAATAGAGCCTTTGCAGAGTGATTAGGTCATGAGAGCAGAACCCTCCTGAGTGGGATTAGAGCCCCTGTGAAAGAGACCTAAGACTGTACTAAAACTACAAAGGAATTGGCTGGGCTTGGTGGCACACGCCTGCGGCTCTAGCTGCTCAGGTGGCTGAGGCATGAGAATTGTTTGAGCCCAGGAAGCAGAGGTCGCAGTGAGCTGAGATTGCACCACTGCACTCCAGCCTGGGCGACAGAGCGAGACTCTGTCTCGGAGAAAAGAAAGAGGCCTAAGAGAGTTACCTAGCCCTTCTTGCCCTCTGCGATGTGAGGACACAGAGAAGGCTCCATCTATGAGGAACAGGTGCTCACCAGACACCAAATCTGCTGGCACATTTATCTTTGACTTCCAAGCTAACAGAATTGTGAACAATAAATGTCTATTATTTCTAAATTACCCATTCTAAGGTATGGAATGGGTAATTTAGAAATGACTGAACCAGCCCAAATGGACTATGGCAATACCATTCATGTGTCACAAGCTTTACCAGTTTTAAAGCATAGTTTAAAATGGTGATTTAAAAAAGGAAAATGAGAATCATCATAATCTTGAATTGAATTTCATTAGAAGATATCCTTATGAGCTTGTGATATTTGGGGACTATATTCCAGTAAACAAGTCTGCCTGTTTCCTTCTGGTTGGAAGGTGTAACACATGCTCATTCTTGTACATCACGGAAAGCATGAAGGAGAATAAAACATACACATTCTGTGATTCTACCTACATATAAGCACTGTGCAATTTTATGTGTTCTTCTAATCATTTTTAAGGCATATAAATGCATGATGTTTGTTTTTGACTTTAGGGTGGAGGTGATAATTCTCTTACTTCCACTTCTCAGTTTCTTTACCTATATCCCTATGCCTAAATATCATTTGCACATGGGAGACTATGTAAAACAGTGCTTCATGATGGGACATTAAGAAACACTGATCAGTTCACCTTCCTTATGTTTGTCCCTATAAGACGCTGAAGTGAGCAAAAATGTCCGCATTTACTGTTCATGGGCACTGCCACCCTCTGGTTTGTACGTCAGCAATATGATATATATATCACATTCTGGAATTCCTCACTTCTTCAGTCAGACAGTGTTCTTATTACAGAGGAGGTTCTGATTAAATATGCGTGCTTAATGATGGAAGTGGTTTTCTGTGAGAACTCAGCAAAAACGAATAGGTCAGGAGTCGTGTAGGTTACTGCAAGGAAATAGAAACAGAGTGTTAAAGGGGACTGAATTAGCCAGGATGTGACACAAGTTAGGATGGGGTCCTGCAGCATCTGTAGCTCCTGTCCATTTTGAAATGGGGAAGGATCACTGATAGGCATTGGAACTGGACACTAGGCACCAGAGAACACTGTAGACTTCTCTTCATTATTCACGGTAGATTGAAATCACAAACAGAGCCACTGCTATATCCAAACCGTATTTGTTTGCTGACTTTATGATTTCATTATTTGCACTTCTCTTTCTGGGATGAAGGAATGAAGACTGTTCGTTTCCTTTCTTATGTGGGTGTTTATTTGGTATTAGCAATTTATAATCCTGTACAGTGGGCATGACTGGTATTTTTTTGGCTCCCCAGCACCTTTTGAACACTCTTGGTATAATCTGGGGGAATTTCCAACCTTACCAGAACCATCCTCCCACAATAGAACTCAGAGAACTAATCTGCTTTGCACCTAGGGCACAAGAACATACCCTACATTCCACCAGCAAAGCTAAGTTCTGCAATGAGCAGTTTGAGGGGAGAGGCTCTGCTTAGATTCGCGGTTTGCTAGCCAGAGTGGCGGTACTGGCATCTGGCTCTTGAAGGTGGTAGTGTTTACAGGGTTGAATTCTTGGTGTAGCTGAAAACAGTGACAGTTTTCTCATTAAGCCTGTTTTGTGCTGGGTTGGGCATTGTTCCTAGAAGCTTAGTAGTGAGCCTCATTCTTAATGTCCTTTTAATAAACTCCTTTCCTGTATGATTACCCAGAACCAGCTGCTGTTACTTACGACTAAATAGTTGAAAGATCAGTTCTCAATTAGCACTGTGAAGCATCTCATTTGGTCTGACTGTGTTTTGGGTAAGGGCAGAGGACAGAGTCTGAGCTCAAAAGTTGAATGATGTCATTTCTAGAATGAGACCTGAAAATGTAGCCCTATAAAAGGAGTGCAGAAGTTAAAAATAAGGATTATATTAGAAATAGGAGCCCACTATAGGAAACACTAACTCCAAGATGAGGTGAGCATAGGGATCAAAGTCAGTGAAGTGAATAGAATAATCAGACTCATGCTTGACTGACAAGTTGCAATCCGTGTAATTTTTGTCTTGGTATTAGAAAATTTTGTATTTCAATACCATTATTTGATTCCTACTTCCCTTTGTCCTATTTCCAAGATTATAAATCTTAAAATAGTTTCAAAGAATCAGCTTCTTCGTTCACTGTATACAGAATTAACTAAACAAAAATTATGTTTATTGTGTTTAGGATTAGGTGCTACCATCCGCAGTTCTATTTAGTTAGTATTAAAATAACAATGCTAATTTTCTAATTGTTTGTAGGCTGTATGCCCAAGAAAGCACTTACAGTTTAAAAATTCTTCCAGGAGTTGTGAACCTAAGAAATCATTATTCAAATGTTCTTAGTTGAGTAGACTGATTCGCATATGGAAAGGTTCACTTACCCTTTATATAGAGAATTACTGGCCCAGTAATTTGGGAATATGGCAGTCAGGAAGCAGTGTTACTTTAACAACATGGCCCTACGTGCTGAGTGTGCGTGTCTTTTTGAATCTCTTAAAGCCCCTCTCCTAGATAGGTAGCGAAAAGTTTCCTCTTTACAGTTTTATGTTAGATAACAAAGCTTCCATTTATCAGGGGTGGGCTGGGTGCAGTCATTGTGTTGGGTGCTTTACATCATTTGTCTTTAAGCCATACATACCATACTTCTATATAAAAAAATAATAAACTAAGGTTCAAGAAGTTGCATGACTTGCTTCTGGCTATCCAGGTTTATTTTAAGTTGATGTTTCAGAGTAATTTTGGAACCCAAGGTACTTTTCTTAGGAATTTTAATAGTTACCTTTTCCCGACCTCATCCCAGGGTCTAAGTAGAATGGCCCTGTGGTGCAGCCTAGTTTATATTAGCCCTCAACCTCTGGCCCAGCTCTGTGCCTTGATTTCACAGGCTTTTAGCAGCTGGCAGTGACTACTAAAAATCAGTTCATTTCATTGCCTATTGGTGATGTAATTTCTCAGATTTGAGCTTTACTTTCTGTAATTCTTATTCTTCACACTTGGCCAAACAGCAAATGAGTAAGAGAACGCTGTGGAAAATTTAAACCCTCTTTCAGTAGTTTCTCAGCAATTACAGTTATCTCTACTGTTTTCTTTTAGGAAGGAGGAGTAAGTTAGACTTTTCTTTTCAGATTGAGAGGTGCCAGGCCTGATTTGCAGCTACTTGAGAGACCTTAATTTATTTGCATGCTGTAACTGTCAGTGAAGTACATCATATTTTCCTGGGCTGTGTGCTTAAAGGCGTGGAATGATTTGAATAAAATATAATGGGATATGTGAACAAAATTCAAACTGGTTTTGTGATAACGGCCTAGATGCTGAGCCAATACCAGAGAAAAGAACCATATCAAACTTACTTAAACCCCATGGTACTAGTTTGGAACAAGTCATGTATTTGAATAAATCAGTGGCCCACCGGCATTCAAAGGGTCTGCTGCACTTCCATAATGAATCACATACTCAAAGTCAGACATAAAAGGAATCACTGTAAAGGGTTTTTCACGGTTTAGGCTATAAAGAAGTCCTGATTTTGAAATTTTTCTTTCTTCACCCTCTTACAGTATTCCTGATTTCTGGGAAGTTTGGAAGGGGTGGGGGAGGAACATGAGCAAACAATGAACTCATCTAAGAAGTATGGGAGCCATGAAGGGAGGACGGTGGCCAGGCGCGGTGGCTCACACCTGTAATCTCAGCACTTTGGGAGGCCAAGGTAGGCAGATCAAAGGTCAGGAGTTTGAGACCAGCCTGGCCAATATGGTGAAACCCCGTCTCTACTAAAACTACAAAAATTAGCCGGGCGTGGTGGTGCACACCTATAGTCCCAGCTACTTGGGAGACTGAGGTAGGAGAATTGCTTGAACCTGGGAGGTGGAGGTTGCAGTGAGCGGAGATTGCATCACGGCACTCCAGCCTGGGCAACAGAGCAAGACTCCATCTCAAAAACAAAAAAAAGAGGGGCGGTATCTAAATTAAGGTTTTAAGCCATTGTATATCTAGTAGCATAGATGTGTATGGGTGTGTGTACTATTTTGTGACGAATAACAGGCAAGCTGCTGCTGCTGTGGAAAATGAATGGGGAAGGTAAACTGAGGGGTGCGTACTCTCCCTACGCATTGCAATCAATATTAAGCTTTAATTGAGTCAACCAACTTATATGTTTCACCCAGGACAACAGTCCTCAGTCTACAAGATCTGACTTAGCACTGGGATGAGAACAGAGAAATACAAGTTTGTGTTTGTAGTTGCTGAAGCAGTAACCCATCACTTGGGAAGCTTTTGTTCATTACAAAAGTTTATTTTAATGAGTCCATGTAGTGCACAGAAATTTCCATAAATTACCAAATGATTTATAATCTAAGCTGCATCTATATATCCTTTGAGATGATCTATTAAAATGAATGAATAGTGTAAGTTATGTTTAAGGTACAGGTCAGTTAATTTGAGAACTAGGCATAAAAGTATTTATTAGGAGGGGTGGTATTTGACTCAGAAATACTTTATTATGACCACCTGGAAGTCACAGAGGAAAGATAAAGTGATTTTAAAATGTATTTGGGGAAAAAGCGTCTACATCTACTCTCTCTCTGTCTCTGTCTCTCTCTCTCTCTCTCTCTTTCTTTTGGTAGAAACAGGATCTTGCCATGTTGCCCAGGCTGGTCTCGAACTCTGGGGCTTAAGCGATCCTCCAGCCTCAGCCTCCCAAAGTGTGGGGGTTACAGACGCGAGCCACCATGCCCTCCTACGCATAACTCTTGAGTACGGGCATACCTCCTTTTATTGCACTTTGTTTTATTTTGCTTTGTGGATACAGTAAGTTTTTCATAAATTGAAGATTTGCGTCAACTGTACTTTAAGGAAGTCTCTTAGCACTGTTTTTTTCCAGCAGTTCGTGCTAACTTTGTGCCTCTGTGTCACGTTTTGGTATGTCTCACAATAGTTCAGATTTTTTCACTATTTATATTGATCTGTGATCTGTGATCTTTGAGGTTACTATTATAATCGTTTTGGGTTGCCACGATTTATGCTCATATGAGATGTTGAACTTAATTGATAAGCGGTATGTGTTCTGACTCTTCCACCCACCAGCCATTCCTCTCTCTCTGTCTCTCTCTCTCTCTCTTTCTTTCTGTCTGTCTTTCTTCTGGCCTCCTTATTGCCTGACTCACAACAAAACTGACATTAGGCCAACAAATAACCCTGCAAAGGCCTCTCAGTGTTCAAGTGAAAGGAAGAGCTGTATGTCTCTCACAGGCATGGTGGCTCATGCCCATAGTGCTACCACTGTGAGAGGCTGAGGTGGGTGGATTCCTTGACCTCAAGGGTTCAAGACCAGCCTGGGCAACAAGGTGAAACCCCATCTCTACAAAAAATACAAAAACATGAGCCAGGTTTGGTAGTACTTACCCATAGATCTCGTTACTAGGGAGGCTGAAATGGGAGGATTGCTTCAGCCCAGGAGGTGGAGCTTGCAGTGAGCCGAGATCACACCACTGCACTCCAGCGTGGGCAACAGAGTAAGACCCTGTCTCTAGAAGTGATTAAGCTTAGTAAGGAAGGCATGTCAAAAGCCAAGGCAGGCCTAAAGCTAGGTCTCTTATACTGTTGGTCATGTTGTGAATGCAAAAGAGAAATTCTTGAGGGAAATTAAAAGTGCTACTCCAGTGAACACACAAATGATAAGAAAGTGAAACGGCCTTATTGCTGATGTGAAGGAAGTTTAGTGGTCTGGATAGAAGATCAAATCAACCACAACATTCCCTTAAGCCAAAGTCTAATCCAGAGCAAAGCCCTAACTCTCTTCAAGTCTGTGAAGGCTGAGAGAGATGAGGAAGATGCAGAAGAAAAGTTTGAAGCTAACAGCAGTTGATTCATGAGGTTTAAGGAAAGGAGCCATCTCCATAACATAAAAATGCAGGGTGGAGCAGCAAATGCTGATCAAGAAATTGCAGCAAGTTATCCGGAAGATCTAACTAAGACCATTGATTAAGGTGGCTATGCTCAACAACAGACTTTCAATACAGATGAAACAGCCTTCTGTTGAGATGAGATGACATCCGGGATTTTTGTTTAAATGACAACAAAGGATTTAGAATATTACGTAAACTTAGGAAGATAGCAGCAGGGTTTGAGAATTGACTCCAGTTTGAATTGCAGTTCTGTTGTGGGTAAAATGCTCATGCTAAATCTTTTGTAAAAGGAAGAGTCAACCAATACAGCAAACTTTATTGCTGCCTTCCTTGAAGAAATTGCCACGGGCATCCCAGCCTTCATCAGCCACCACCTTAATCAGGCAACAACCATCAACAAGGAGTCAAGACCCTTCCCCAGCAAAAAAAATTACGACTCCCGGAAGTCTGAGATGATCATTAGCATTTCGTAGCAATAAAGTATTCTAAAATCAAGGTATGTACATTTTTTTCAGACATAATGCTATTGCATACCTAATAGACCACAGCATAAAAATAACTTTTAGATACACTGGGAAACCATACAATTTGTGTGACTCGTTTGTTGTGCTATTTACTTTATTGCACTTATTCCTTTATTGCAGTAGTCTGGAACTGAACCTGCAGTATCTTCGAGGTATGCCTCTATCGAAGACGTTAGGATTCTGGTAGAGAATGTTAATAAATATAGTAACAGACTGACTGGTCATGTGAAATAATTAACTCGCTGGCTTACACTATAAATACTATGTTAGTGATGTTTAGGAATGTACCTACTATAGAATATACTGTTATAAGAGTAGAAAAATAATAATACCTTTTTAATAAAATATTAAGGTGTTCTTATTTTACATTTTTACTTCTAGATGAGAATACATCTGATAATTTAGGGAATTTAGTGATTATGTAAAAGCATTTTGTTGCTGTTTTTCCTTAGTAGTGCATTTTTTTAAAAAGACATGTTTTACGTTGTTGGCATCTTGGATTCCAGAAAATATAGTAATCTTCTTTTAAATAGACTTACCAAAAATGATACGAATGATAACAAATGGGAAGATACTACATCCTCTATCAGTAGTCAAAATATGAAGCCAAAGATATTAGTTACAGAGTACTGTGACATATTCAAGAATATTTCTTATCAATTTTGTTTCTCTCTTTTATGATTGAGTGATACCGCATCTAAAAATGGGGGGAAGAAATTAATCTTCACTATCCGGACTTAAATGAAAATCTTGACATGTTCCAACATACTTTTGTCTATAAGAATTTTAGAAAAATAAATTGATACATCTTACAAGACATTACACAGAGCTCTGTTAATAGCCTGAGGAAGGTTTTCTGAAGATAATATTATTAGCTTGGAACAATATTGCATTATATTTGGTAAACAGAACGAAAAACCTACGAAGTCTATTGATACATGACATCAATATGGGAGAAATTGATGGTATCAAGAAAATAAAAGAATCTGTGGAAATCAGCTGCAGAAGGTTTGGTCAAAAACATAACTATATGGTATGTTGAATTCTATAGTTGTTTACATAAAGAATTTGGACTTGGCACTGACCCAGCAGGAAAAATAATCTGTTCAGCGCACTTATTTTATGTCAAGGATATGTTGATCTTGTAAGAGTTAACATTACTTTGGGGGCATATAAATATTGAGAAATAATTCTTCTATTACACTGTGGAGAAATTCAGTGCAAATGGTTAGAAAAAGAGACCTCAGAAAAATTAAAAGAAGTTGAAATTGTTTGATTTGGACAGAAGAATCAAAAGATTAGGAGTCATAAGGAGAAGAGGCACAGCTGTTCTCTATTTCTGTGAAAACAGAGTAAGAATAAATGCATATTCATGAGAATGGAAAATATGCAGGTTGGTTATTGGAACAGTACCAGAAAGAAGAAGGAGCATCTTACATTGGAAATTTTGAATGCAATATGTAATTGCATCTGATACAAACAGTATATACTCATTTGATACGCATGCACTGAATGTCTTCCACAGAAAAGTCTAATACTAAGTGTTGATTCCTGTTTGAATACAAGAAACTAAACCAGGGACTTGACAGAAGGTGTCCGTCATAGTTCTGTGACTTTGGTGAATGTAGTGGGCTAAGTGGGACTTCTTGAGAAATGGAAAATCAATTTCATACCCTTTCAGTAGAGTAATATACCAAGATGTTTATATAGATAGATAGATAGATTTCATACCCTTTCAATAGAGTAATATACCAAGATGTTTAGATAGATAGATAGATAGACAGATAGTTATGAATAGAATGGCTCTATAGAGTTAGTCACCCTTTCGGAATCAATTAAGCTGACCCATATCTAAATGTCTTTTGAACATTCCTTAAGAAATATCAAGAGAAATAAGAGAAAGTAATACTGCTCATATTTTCTTTGTCATTATTTACAGTGTATTATGTATACAGTGTAATCTGTCAGCCAACTTTAATTTCATAAGCTATTCATTGTGTTTAAACAGCGCCTTTCTTATATTAAATATTTATGGCAGTCTTTGGGTAGAATACATTAAAATAGCAGATGGGGGTCATTTTAAACATTTCCTTGATGGAAGGCAAGGGACCCCCTTGTGAATTGATAGTCTGCTTTCAAAGAAAGTTCAAAATGTCTGATGGTAACCTAAGGTAGCAAGAACTCCAGCAATTCCCAGTGCTGTGGCTTCAAAAAGCAATGGATACAGTCTTCATGCTTCAGCACCTCCTATTTTGAAACTGTTAGCAAGGACAGTGAAGAACGGTGAACAAAAACGTTTACAGTTGTATTGCCTATTAATAATGCAATAGGTGTACACCTATTTTGCATTAATATTACTTTTTAATCGATTTTTAACCATAGTAGCAAAAATAAGTGGAAAGTCAAATCTTTGACCTGTGGTGGACAGGATGATGTATCCTAGACTCTGGAATTCTGATTCTCAAATTTAAAAGATGTTTGGGAAATTATGTCCTAGGTTTCCTAAAACTGGAATGTGCTTTTTTGCTTTATATTTTCTATTCGCTTTGGTAACTAATAAGTCTGAATACAGGAATAATGGTTATTTATTCCCCTAAAGTAGTGTCTTCTCCCAGTTTAAACTTATAAATACTATACATTTTTCGTTATATTATTTTCTTTAATAGTTATCTTGACCTTTAGAAGTGTTATTGAATGTAAAAATTATTCTATCAATTTTTATTAAAATCTTAGAAGATTATTAAACTGCGTCATTTGACTTAATTTTCATTTGGTAATTGAGATGTTTCTTTCTTAAACAGTCTTACTCTGTTTTTCTAAGCAAACAGCTTGCATTTGACATAAAAGGGAAATGTTTTGTCTCTGAAAATCTTATTTAGCTTTAGCCAACTATTTCATTAATGTTTGGTGAGGTTTCTGATAGTTTCAAGCCAGGGAAATTATGACTCTTGAAGTACTTAAGACACTTGGCCAATCAGTAGTGACCATCCTGAGCTGATGGAGTGATCGTTTTACAATCACATAGAGTGTAAAGGAGTCATTGAGTTGGGGAAGGTGCCATGAGCAGGATGGTAACATCAGAGTCTCTTTAAATTTATATTTTGCAAGTAATTGTTCGATAGTTCTTTAGGGGGATGTGAAGAAACTAATTTTCTAGTGGTAAAAATTGTATACCTTTATTTTAAAAAATGTTTTGTTATGTACCCTGATTGTAATATCACATTTAAACATAGCCCAGGAGTTTTTCACAGATACGCTTTCAAGGATCTGTGAATCACCTGAAATGTCAAACCAAATGTTGTATGTGGCTTGTTTTTGAAAGGGTATCTGTAGCTTTCATCACTATCAAAGGGGATCTCTAATCTCAAAACCTTGAGCTGGTCTGATCTAAGCTCTTTATTTTCCAGATGAAGAATCTGAGATCTGACAAAATCGAGTGACTAATTTAAAGTGAGGCAGTACTGAAAGAACTACAATTAAAATAGTTTCTTCTTCTACTGTAGATTGTCCCTGAGGTTTGCAATATTCTTTTTTTTTTTTTTTTTTGTTAGAGACAGGATCTTGCTATGTTGCCCAGGGTGGCCTTGAACTCCTAGCCTCAAACCATCCTCCCACCTTAAGCCTCCTGAGCTGCTGGGATTACAGGCATGAGCCACTGTGCCCAGCTCTCCAGTATTCTTTTATTAGTTAGATGTTAATACTCTGGAATTGAAGAAATTATGAAACTTTTTCATACAGAAATCTATTCAATGCAAAATACTTATGAACTGGAGTCCTGGATTCGTAATATCTCAGCATGTTGTTTTGAGTTCCATCTGAGTTTGATAGATGATATCTGTAAAGCCAGCCAATATTAATTACATCTTCAAGTGAAAATACACTGCTTGCCTCCCTCTGTTTTAACCCTATACAGTGGAAGGGTAGCCTTTCCTTCTTGGGAATTGTTAGAATAAATCCTGACAGTTCCAGACAGTGTGGAAGGATCTCCACTCAAAGGGCCAAGCCTAGTTGGATAACTTTCCTGGGGCAGATGGTGCCACAAGGTGATTTAAGTGTATACAACCACTTGTCAGCTGGATTTTCTTTGGGACTATTCCAGGTCTTCCCTGGGGAAGGGACACATATTTTTCCTGGTAATAAAGATTAACCTTGGGGGCAAGGATAGCATTTTCCTGTGCAGCACAACATAGGAGAAAATGGAAGAGAAAACCCAGGAAAGCAGAGATGTTCCCCCACAGAGGCAGTGGTGGGAAAAGTAAGGTAGAAAAAAGCAGTAAGTCCAGATGTGGGGGCTCATGACTGTAATCCCAGCACTTTGGAAAGCTGAGGGGGGCAGATCACCTGAGGTCGGGAGTTCAAGAGCCGCCTGACCACCATGGAGAAACCCCATCTCTACTAAAAATACAAAATTATCCGGGCATGGTGGCGAGCGCCTGTAATCCCAGCTACTTGGGAGGCTGAGGCAGGAGAATTGCTAGAACCCGGGAGGCGGAGGTTGCACGAGCCAAGATCGCGCCATTGCACTCCAGCCTGGCAACAAGAGCAAAACTCCGTCTCAAAAAACAATACAAAACAAAACCGTAAGACAGGGATGTTTGGACAAGGCACTCATTCATAAGAAAGGAATCATAGCTGATTGGATTTTTTTTTTGTTTGATCTATTCCTTATGTATTTGACATTACTAGCAGTGACTTTTGCTTTACACTTGACCTTTCTTTAACGTTCAAAAGTGTCAAAATAGATTTTGGTATTGTTGCAGTTTTATAATGGGCAGGTGTATTATTATCAGGATGCAGGCTGATTTATTCTTTTAATTTCAATTTTGCTGGCTGACATCTCAAGATCTCCCTGCCTCTAGGGTCAAAGTGTGTTCTTCCCCAGTGGCTATTGGGCTGCTGATGGCTCCTTTTAATTCCCATCCTGGACCCCAAAAAAATACAAGGAAAAAAGGCTCAGAGACTTAGCACGTTATTTTTGTTTTAAGATGTCAGCATCTGATTTATGATTTTAGTCCTTATTTAAATACTCAAAAGCTGTGTTTTCTTTTTTCTTTTAATTTAAATTTGTCTTCATAAAGCTGGCTTTCAAGAACATTCCTTTATCAAGTTGATCTGGATTTTCTGGGTCAAAAGTATAAGTGACTTCTGGACTTCTTTCTTGACAAAATACCAAGAAAAGCTGCATTAAAACAACAAATCTAATTTTAAAAACACTTAGTGAGTTAAAAAGCAGACTCAAACCAAACTAATGAAAGCTATTTAAGAGAAATCAGTTGAAGTGGTTTCCAGCATTTATTTCATTGTTTTTTCGACTTTGTTAACACCATCAACGTGAATTTGGGAAAAAAAAAAATTTTAACTTGTTTTTGAACTCTATAAAAAGTATTTTTTTTTCTTTTAATTAACTTTATTGTTTTTTAAAGCCCTGCATCAAGCTCTATTTCTGTGCTTGGGTAGTTCTCATTTGCAAATAGGGCAATTTCTGCATATAGGTCTGAACAGGCTATGCCACCATTATCCTTTTTTATTGTAACTTTACTGTCAAAGAAGTAGTTTTTGTCTCCAAATGGAAATTCAAGAGTAATTCAAATGCTTTAGTAAACGTATTGTCATCTTCTGTTTCCAAAGGCAATGGCCACTGGTCCAGTGAGCAAAACCCATGTTGAGACCTGGAGTGGACCCTCCTGCCCTCATGGTTACTTTGGTATCTTTCATAATAATGACAGTTGCTAGGATTTGTTGTTTCCTAAGTGCCAGGAAGAGTGGGAAGTGCTTTATATGGATTATCTCATTTAATCTTTATATTAACTTTATGAGGTATAGGTATATGTTAACCTCACAGCCCAGGAAACCTAAGCTCAGAGACCAGTAGTTAAGGCTGCCTTGGGTACCAAGCTAGTAAACAGTAGAGCCAGAATTCTAACCCAGACTGACTAAAGCTTAGCCTAACTGAATCACTGTTTTATACTGACATATGGGATGTACATTTATTGATACATATGAAATAGTTTTCTAGTTATAATCCATCTTTGAAGTCACTTGAGCTTGGAAAAGTTGTCACGTATCATAATTAGCCTCGTGCCACACACGAGGCCCTGTGCTATGTTCTCTACTGTAAATTTGCTGTCATTGAATGGTAATACTCCAGTGTCACTATACTGTTTTACAGTAAGACATAGGAGAGATTAATGTCCTCATGGTCATTGCCTGGTAAGAGGCAGATTCAGGGGGAGTTTCACTACTAACAAAACTATTCTGCTGCTGTGGAATAAGAACTACTTGTACAAGCTACAACAAGGGATTAAAGCGCAATTAAGTTCTTTCTAAAAATGTATGGTGGTATTTGTCTCTGTGGCTTGTGATTATCTTTAGAACACATTCTAAAAATGATTTCCAACTCACAGTAATACTGCAAAAAAATTTTTTTAAACATTTGCCCTTCCAAAAAGTTGAAACATTGAGGTAATTTCCTCCTTTCTGCCTCATCCGTTTCCTTCCTTCAGCAAACATTGAGAACTTATTATGTGCTGTAGTTACTGCTGTTTGTACCTAAATGAATAAAACACAGGTCCTTACCCTAAAGAACCTGAAAATGTTTTTCAAGCAACTGTCATCTAGTGCTTGCTTTGAAGTTTATAAATTAAGGAGTAGAAATTCAGAAACTCTTCAGTCAATTGATTTTACAGTATAGGTTATCTTCATGTACTTAATACGCGTCTCAAATGTCAAGTTCTTTCTCTCTGCATTAGTGCCCACACATAACCATAAAATCTTGCCTTTGTATCATATACTTATCTCTCCCAATTCTTTATTTCCTTCAGCTGTAGTGGTAAACATATATATCATGGTGACACATTAATCATTTCCAAGCTATTTTTAAGAAACTGGAGTCTGTATTCCTTTTGGGGATCAATAATTGGGACAAACAAAATAGTAGTGTGAGAACAAAGTTTAAGGAGGGGTTTTCAGTTTTTCTAAAAAGTCTAAAATTGTTTTCTTTCTCGTTTTAAGGATTTCGGTAACTAAATGGATTTCATTTGTTCTTGTGTTCTCTTATGAACCCACCGAGTGCTCGTCAAAGCGGGAGTGTCAGGATTACTGGGGCACACGGTTTTGGATATCAGGCTGGACCCGCCTAATTAGAATCATGTCCTCCCACGTTCCCATTTGAAATTCTAACATGCTTTATTGGCAATTCTAAAGCACAGTAGCACTTCACACTCATTTTCCTATTGATTTTATTTATATTTAAGCATAAACAGAAGAAATTTTGGGTAAAAAAGAAACTACAGAGGGATTCCTGCTGACTCAGAAGCCCTAAACCTCCTTAGGTTTCTGTTGAGTTGAGACAATGCCCTCTTTCCCAAGACCTGCTTTCCTAAACAGAAGGGAACTTCTACAAAGGTTCTGAACTAGCATGAGGCCGTTTCCCACCAGCACCGAATTCCAGAGTCCTAAAAACTCTACATTTTTAGAGAATATGATTGCCCCGCTAACATCAAAAATGTTTCCCTAAAGAAAAATGGAGAGGGTATTTTCTACTTAGTTCCAAAGAGAGCCTTTTTTTCTGAGGAAATCATATAATCCTCATAGAACCCTCCTAGGAGAACCCAGCAAACAATGTTAACTTTTATTATATGCTTGCTGTGGAGCCAGGGCCCTGTACTAGATGAATTTCGTGTTCTCAAATTTAATTGTGTTATTGTATTTAGCAGTCTAATGAGATAGTTATTATTTATCCTGGGTCAATTATGTAACTTGTCCAAACATTGAGTTAATCAATGAAGGAGCCAGGAATCAAACCCTGGTTGGTGGAATTTCTAAACTGTCTTCTCAAGGAAGGAAAAAAATGGAATGTAGTGCTTCCCACTCCGATTCACAAAAATTCCATCTCAGGAAGCCACCGTCAGCAGTGTAGCCTGAAGGAAAAGGACTTTCTTCAGCCATCCTAAAGAAAGAGAGTCAACTGTTTTCTGAATTTAAGTATTCACCTTACCCATGAGAAAACAATATCCTTTGCTTCAGGGCAATAAGATAATTGTTTTGGTTTCAAAGGTCTTTCCTTCTGGCTCCTACAGGATTAGAATAAACAAAGGTGATGTTTATGTCAACAATGTTATTTAGCCAAATAGGTGGCACTGTCAGTGTGAAAGCTAGATGGTAGTTGACTCTAAGAAAGGGATGAGATAGTTATTAACTAAAAGGAGAGACTCAAAATTAAGAATGCTTCTGCAACTGTAACTTTAGCACATTTGCCTGAATGTTATAATGTATTCACTGTAAAGTCTAGAAGCCTTATAAATATATGACTGGCAGTTGCCTCAGGCAGAAATCTTTTACTGATGCAATGAGATAAAAGTAATTAAGCTACGTGTAGACTGATGGATAATTAAATCCATGTGAAGCGTTTTGTAACTAATTGCTATGTTCTAATCACAGATTGCTTTCTATTTGTCAAGGTAAGTGTATATAATTACACCATCCTTATTTTCTTTAATCTGAAATCATCCCAGTTGGGTGAATGTTTTTAAGCACTCTGAATCTTAGAATATTTGGTACATTTCTTGCATAAAGGTAATTTGCATATTTTGTAATTTAAGGACCTTTTATAGTAAAATAGCTTTCAGTGTCACTAACAATTCTGTGATCAATAGAGATTTCAGTCTAGGTTCATTGTTCATTGTTCAATTTTGTTTTAATCTTAAAAGTTTTGTTATATACTAATGCCAGTAACATTCAAGGCATTATATGGGCTGTGGTCCTTATCACAGTAGTTAGAAAAGACCAAGGATCAGTAAAGGGATTAAAAATATATTTTGATTGACACAGGTTGTAAAACAAACAGCTTTGAGGGCTAGAGAGTCTCAGGATGAGAGAGCAGTATGATTAAAGCCATGGCTGGATCTCTTTGACAGGTTATAGCTGGTCAGACAAGGGCATTTCTAGAGTCAGGGGACTAGAGTGGATTTCATCTCTCGGTGGAAGTGCAAATGTGGATGTAGACATCCATTCGAAGTCAATTTTTTAAATACAAGTCGACCTTGTTGCTGTATGACATTAGACAGTGCTAGATGGATATTTTCTTCATCTTTGTGCTTTTAGTGTGGGTGTCCAGCACCTGAAGCTCACTCAGGTAGTACTTGTGTTACTTCCATGAGTAACATGTAGACCAACAGGGAATCAAAGATCAATTTCTGCAGATTATCTTCATTTGTGGACTTCTCTTTCTTATTTTCTTAGTTGTGTAGTCTGTTTTCTGACCTTCAGGGGCATATTATAAAGTCACTGCATTAATTAAAAAAAAAAAGTGTCCTGGGTGGCCATGGTGGTTCATGCTATAATCCGAGCACTTTGGGAGGCTGAACACTTGAGTCCGGGAGTTCAAGACCAGACATGGCAACATAGTGATACCTGATCTTTACAAAAACTAAAAAAAATTAGCTGGACATAGTGGGATGCCTCCGTAGTCCCAGCTACTCAGGAGGCTGAGGCAGGAGGACACTTGAGCCTGGGAGGTCAAGGCCCTGCAGTGAGCTATGATCATGCTACTGTACTCCAGCCTGTGGGAGAGAGACCTTGTCTCAAAGAAAGAAAAAAAAAACCTGTATTTAATTCCACTTTATACATACTTTTTATGACATCAAATGTTTCTCATCATTTTTTATTGCTAATGACTTTTAATAGCCTTGCAATTTATAATGAACTTGTAAGTTGAGCCCTCTCTAAGTGAAAATTATTATGATAGCCGTAGTTTTCTAAGGCTGAATTGTAATATATTTGTTTGGCAGCCCGATCCTTACCTCCTCATTCTTCTCATTTTTTGGCAAGCAATTAAAGTTGCCCTGTGTGGTGTGCAAAATTAAACCTTTTTTTTTTTTTTTTTTTGAGACACAATTTTACTCTGTTGCCCAGGCAGGAGTACTGTGGTGCAGCCTTGGTTCACTGTAGCCTCTGCCTTTAAGAGATTCTTGTGCCTCAAGCCTCCTGAGTAGCTGGGCTTATAGATGCCTGCCACCACACCCAGCTAATTTTTATACTTTTAGTAGAGACAGGGTTTTGCCATGTTGGCCAGGCAGGTCTTGAATTCCTTGAATTCTGCCTGCCTTGGCCTCCCAAAGTGTTGGGATTACGGGTGTGAGTCAGCATGCCTGGCCAAAATTAGACTTTTTAAAAGGTAAAAACAGGATCTTGCTGCATTGCCCAGGCTGATCTCTAACTCCTGGTTCAACGATCCTCCCACCTTGGCCTCCCAAAGAGCTAGGATTACGGGCATATGGATTCCTCTTCTGCTCACTGCACACCAGACCTGCTTCCCCATGCTCTTGGTGGAAGAGTATGTTGCCAGCTTTCCAGCCATCAGACTTTTTCTTTCCTCAGATACAAATGTTATATTGATTTCTTCACACCACTGCACCTTGTCCCTTAGCTTCTCCTTTGTATTAGTGTAGATATATAATAATGAATAGAGATGTAATGTATTTTATTTTATCTAAGTTCAACACCTCAAAAATATAGAATAATTATTCTTTTCTAATGCCTTCTGACAATCTTATCTTCACATCTTTCTGTTTGTGGTTATACTGACCTGTCTTATGAATTTATTTAACTTGAAACTTTTCTGTACATTAAAAAAAAATCTGTGTCACAGCTATCTCATCTTTTATTTATATATATATATATATATATATATATATTTTTTTTTTTTTTCCATTGGGAAACTTTACATGGGGCTTGGTGGCAACTACTTAATAAATACCATTTGCTGGTGACAATGGCAGTACCGTGAAATGTTTTAGGAGGTGGTCTTTAAGTTTCTAATTGCAAATACAGCACAAAAAAATCTACCTTTTTTTTTTTTTTGTGAGGCTCTTAAAAATGTGTTCATTTGATGGTTCTTAAAAAATAGTTGATAATTTTTAGAAGCATCCTAACAGTAGCCACTTTAAATCAGGAAACTTTGACTCAGTGCTAAGGAAATAGGTTCTTGACTTACATTAGACAAAGAGTATGTTGGCCCTGCCTTACTTAAATTTCACCTGAATCTTTTAGAGTCAGTTGGTCTGCAGAGGTTTCATGTACTCTATGTCCTTTGCCCTAATAACCCATACTCTGCCTTTATTTTCTTCCTTGTTTGCTTTTATTGTGTAAAAATCCCAGACTTACAAAAGTGCTGCAAAAACAATACAGATAGTACATTTATGCTTCATCCAACATCTTCAATTTTTTTTCCTTTTTGTTTTCTTTTTTTTTGAGATGGTGTTTTGCTCTGTCCCCCAGGCAGGAGTGTAGTAGCACAAACACAGCTCACTGCAGCCTTGACCTCACTGGCTGAAGCCAACCCCCCTGCCTCAGCTTCCTGGGTAGCTGGGACTACAGGTGTGCACCACCACACCCAGTTAATTTTATTGTATTTTTTGTAGAGATGGGGTTTCACCATGTTGCTCATGCTGGTCTCCGACCACTAGAGTCAAGTGATCCTCCCTCCTTGGCCTCCCAAAGTGCTGGAATTACAGGCCTGAGCCACCACACCTGGCCTTAAGTGTTTTTATTTTAACATGACCATTATGCAGTTATCAATACCAGAAACTTAATGTTGGTAAAATACTATTATGTAATCTATAGACCCTATCTAAATTTCACCCATTGTTCTGCTCATGTTCTTTTTCTGGTCCCAGGTCCATCCAGGATCCCCACATTACATGTAGTTATCATGACTCCTTAGTCTCTTCACTTCCAATCTGGGTCAGATCTTCTGTCTTTGTCTTTATAACCTTGATATTTTTGAAATGTGCCGGTCAATTATTTTATAGCACCTCTCTCAATTAGAATTTGTCTGGTATTTCCATGTGATTAAATTCAGGTTACACATTTTTGGCAAGAGTACTACTGAAGTAATTGATATGCACTTTTCAGAGCATCAAGGTACATGATGTTAAGATGTCTCATTACTGGTGGATTTCATTTTTATTACATAGTTAAGGTGATGCCAAGTTTCTCCACTGTGAGTTTTTGTGTGTTTTTTTTTTTTTTTTTTTAATTAATAAATGTCTTATGGGGAAATTCTTAAAAACTGCAGATATCTTCCTTCTGCCAACTAACTTTAACAACCAGGGATGATCCTTGCCTCTGACAATTATTACATGTGGTGTTTGCCAGATGTTGATTTTCCTATCTTACCTTTTACATTCAGTAATTGAAATTATATTACATGGAAGATCTCTGCTTTTTCCTCCACTTATGTTGTGAAATACCTTTTCTGTTTTGGACTCCTGGATATTTATTTTGTTCTATACTTTAAATTCCACTTCTGTTATTATTTATTTTGTTGATCAAATTGTCACAGATTGGCCATTGAGAGCTTCTTCAGTTTGATTCCTTTGTTCTCTTGATTTGCCCTCATAGTTTTTTTAGTACTTTCATACTTTCTGCCACCAGAAAATGTTTTAGGCTTATCCTGTACATTCCCTAACCCAAATACTGGAATCACCCATTTCTCTAATTAATTATTATACTTTATGTTGGGGAGAATGGTGTTTTGAAACTAAGATATGATCTCTAGTTGTGTTCATTGCTTCTGGGGTATCACCTTCTAACTTGATCTTTTACATTCCAAATTCGTGGAGTTCTCTTGGTACTGAACGATAGCCAGTGCACTTCTGTGTAGACTAATGGTCTTCAAAGGATTCTCTAGTAAAACTCTCCTTTTTTTTTTCCCTTTTAAAATGAAATAATGTCATTCTTTACTCATTTTAAAGGGAAAATGGATTAAGTTAATAGATAGAATCATCTCAATTTTCTATATTTCTCAGGAAACCTTTTCTTCCCATTTTGGTGGCTATTCTCCATTTGTGTGGATATATAAAAGATGATGAATTAGTAGGAAACATTAACAGAAGCTCAAACAATTTATTATATTTACAGTCTGTTTTTTTCTGTTGAATACATATAGGCATTTTCTGATTGTGTACCTTCTACTCTAATGGGAATGGGCATTTATGTTTTGTTTTCTATATGAAATACTGTGAATATTTGAATACGTTCTTATGTTCTGTGCTCTGTAAGCAGATCTGAGAACTGCACCTGTAGGCTCCTTCTTTATTTCATGTTGTCATCTCGATATCCCTCCTCTTTTTTCTCCTTCCCCCAACCCTTCGTACTTCCCTTTCTTCCTGTTTTCTTGTTAATTTATTCGTTCAGTCAATAAATGTCCATTAGATGCCTGTATGTTCTCAGTCACTGTTCTGTTACAAGAGTTAGTTCGGGGAACAAAACAGATGAAAATTTCAGTCTTACTGTAGCTTTTATTCTATTGGGGAGTAGGGTGGAGTGGCAATACCCAAAAAACATAATTAGAAGTAAATTATATTATATAGTATGTTAGAGATATTTTTCTCCATTTTTTTCAGTCTGTTTCTTTCCTCCTGCTGCATTCACTGAGTAATTTCTCTCCACCAGTCACTGTTGGAGATCTTTAAAATAAACAATGAATGAAAGAGACCCTTTCTAGGACCTCAGCTTAATCCATAACCAGCTGAAGCCACAGGAAATAACAAAAAAAGAACTGGGGAGTTAGAGAATACGGAATGAAAATGTATTTTACAAGAGTTTTGGGGTAGAATATTTAAGTGAACTCAAGTTTGAAATATCAAAATGGTTTTTCCTAAAATAGATTTGGCAGCCTTAATAGAGGTAATAAAGAATTTTAAAAACTTAACCAGCACACTTATAAATGATAACAAAATGGTTTAACTGTATTTGGCTAAGCTTGGGCCTGTGCAATTACTATAAGTACCCTATTTTCTTTTTAAATCCTCGTAAGTAAATGCCACAGTAATATGTTGGCTGCAGAGAAGACAAAGGTGGAGAGTTTCTGTGTAATGGTTTTATGGAGGGGGATTGAGAGATGGTGTTTTTAACAAGTTAACATGAGTGCTTTGGTAATGATAATTCATTTTTCCCTAAACAAGAAAAGTTGTATGAATCACTCCTGGAAATGAGGAGCTTTTTAAAAGATTTCTATTCCACTCAGGTATTGGTAAATAATTGGCAAATTACATATCTTACCTATTTTCTGTGTTTGTGTCTTCATTTATAACTTGTAAGATAAATAATGGTTTATAGTTGGAGGCAATTTGTAGATAGAAATGCTGTTTGCAGTAAAAACTACTAAACATTTGTTTTAATAGAGAGAATTAAGGACTCAGAACTTTGAAGTATAGTTTTAAATACAATAGTCTCTTTCTATTTTGTAAACATTGTGAACTGTATAAAATGTGTATGTCCAAGATGACTTAAAGATAATACACAAAATGACTGTTGTATGGTTGCATTTGTGATTGCCACTTTTTAATTTATTAACTTTAATCTTTTGAATTTTAATAAAATGTGTCAATACAATCAGATAAGAAATATTCACAAATGAAGTATAAAATCTTCTATCTATCAACCATATCACTTAACTATGAATTTTCAGTTTCTTGATTAATTAGGAGAAAATATAATTTATTAATATATTTCTTTCATATGAATTAAAATTCATGTTAATTCTTTCAGTTCTTCATTGTAGGCAGTTCTATACCTTAAAACAGCACTGCCCAGTAGAAATATATGAGCCATGTGTATAATTTTAAGTGTTCTAGTAGCCACATTAAAAAAGCAAAAAGATACAGGTTAACTTTATTTTAATCAGATACTTTAATTCATTGTATCCGAAATACTAATTTCAATTTGTAATCAATTTCTTTTGGTGGGGAGGGGAAGATGGAGCCTTTTTCTGTTGCCCAGGCTGGAGTACAAAGTGGCTCAATCACAGCTCACAGCAGCCTTGAACTCCTGGGTTGAGGCTATCCTCCTGCCTCAGCCTCACAAGTAGCTAGGACTACAGGCATGTACCACTCTGCCCACCTAATGTTTAAAAATTATTTTAAAATCATCATAAGATACTTTACACTCATTTTATCATACTAACTATTTGAAATCAGATGTGTACTCTTGCACTTAAAGCACATGTTGGTTCAAACTAACTGCATTACAAGTGCTCAGCAACCACGTATGGCTTGTGGTTATATTGGGTAGTACAGGTTTTATTACTCTTAATGAATCTCCTGTTATTTACACGTTGTTTTGGTTTTCTTCAATCATTTCTTATTTCTAATGCTACTAAAACTGGCTTTTGAGATTTTGGTTGGTACTACTCATATCATAATTATAGTCAGCATTTTATAGGTCTTCTCCTTGAGTGACTACATTGGCATTCAAAATAATTATGTTGCAGTTCCTTCTTGGAAATAAAGAGATTAGTTCTAAATCGTGCTGTGCTGCTTATTGTATCACTTTGGGCAAGTCTGTTAACCTTTCTGTCACAGTCTGTAAAGAGTTTTGGCATTTCCAACTGGATAATTCTTATTTTTAAAAATTGTTTGTTATTCGAATACATTGATTAATTACACTCACATTCATTGCGTTACCCATAGTGCCTAAAAAGGCTTATCTAATGGGATCGATTTTTAGTGAACCATGGTGATAGGCCATGGAGAGAGAGAAGTATCCTTAACTGACTTTCAAGCACAGAATTATTAAAATCTTATATCATATCTGAGTGTAAATTGTACAGCCCTGAATTGGCGCTTTGGGGCAAAGAAGAGGTGAAATCAACAGAGTTGCTTGTTCTTGTTTTCCTCGGTGCCGACAACCAAGTGTGTTTTACCATTTTATGAAAAGTTGAGTTATTGACGATGAGAAATTATCACTTTTTTTCCCCATAAGTTAGTTATTTTAAAATGACCTTCTGTTTTTCCCCTTCAGCTACAGGATAACTAACGTGCTACTTTAAAATACTGAATACTAGCTCTCTATGTTAGCCTCACATAGCAGAATTTAATAATGATCGTTGTACTTCATTAGCTTATAAGACCACTTATGTTTAACACACACAGATTTCACTTGTTGATTTAGCTCCTTTTAAGTGTTTTATAAAATATAAAAAAGATGGACTTTACTAAAATTGCCACTTTGATTGATTGATGATTGCTCTCAGGTTTAAATATATACCCTTAACTTGCCACAGTCTACCTTCAAATAATATTTTACTACATCATTTATAGTGTAAGAACTTTGTAATTGTGTATTTCCATTTTCTCTTTCTTCCTGTCCTTTGTGCTGTTGTCAGTTTATTACATAAAGTTTAAACCCCACAACATATTATTATTTTTGCCTTAAACAATTATATATATATATATATATATATATATTTTTTTTTTTTTTTTTTTTTTTTGACACAGAGTTTCACTATTTTTGCCCAGGCTGGAGTGCAATGGCATGATCTCGGCTCACTGCAACCTCCGCCTCCCGGGTTCAAGTGATTCTTTTGCCTCAGCCTCCCAAGTAGCTGGGATTACAGGCATGTGCCACCATGCCCAGCTAATTTTGTATTTTCAGTAGAGATGGGGTTTCTTCATGTTGGTTAGGCTGGTCTCTAACTCCCGACCTTAGGTGACCTCAGGTGATCTGCCCACCTTGGCCTCCCAAAGTGCTGGGATTACAAGTGTGAGCCACCATTCCCAGCTAAACAATTATATTTTAAAGAAATAAAAAAATGATTAAAAATTATATTTTATATATACCCATCCATTTGCCATTTCTGGTCCACTTCTTTTCTTTGTGTATCATCTGGTGGTACTTTGTTTTTTATCTAGTACTATTTCTGTTCTGTTTAAAGATCTTTTTTATTCTTTGGAGTAGAGGTCTGCTGGTATTGAGTTCTCTCAGCTTTGTCTGAAAAGTCAACAGAAATCTAGGTTGACAGTTTTTCAGTCTTTTGAGGCTATGTCTCCATTACACTGTGGCTTGCATAGTTTCTGATTAGAAGTCGTCTGTTACTCTTTTCTTTGTTCTTGTATACAGTATTGCTCCAGCCCCCAGTTGCTTTGAAGATTTTCTCCTTATTACCTTGTTTTTTCTTAAAAAAAAAAAAAAGGTAATTTGTTTGTGTACTTTGGTGTGGCTTCTTTTGTTTATTCTGATGAAGGTTGATTGAATTTATTGAATCTGTGGTTTATAGTTTTTGTCAAATTTGGGAAAAATGTAGCCTTTATTTTAGGTAATCCTAATTACTCATGTGTTAGTCTGCTTGGTGTTGTTCTGTTCTGTTCATTTTTGTTATGAATGTTTTATTTCTCTTTGTTTCATTTAGGATAGTTTCTGTTACTAGGTCTTCAAGTTCATCCCTAGAAGTTCCACTAGGATCTTTTCAAATATCTTCATTTGTTTTCTTGTCATGCTCATATTTTTTTTAAACACATAGACCACATGCAAATAGCTGCTTTAATGTCCTTGCCTGATAATTCCATCAGCCTTGTCATTTCTGACTGTGTTCCTATTGATTGATTTTTTTTCCTCCTGGTCATAACTACACTCAGCCAGGCACAATGATGCATGCCTGTCATCCCAGGATGCAGAAGGTGTAAGGCAGGAGGATTAAAAGTGCAAGCCCATCATTTCGTAGTGCAAAATAGTGAGATTCTGTCTCCAAATAAATAAATAACCATAGTCAATAGTTTAGCCCACATCAATACTCAGCCAGAGACTTGAGGGGAGCCCTCTTCTGAGTTTTGGAGCTCCGTCTCTGTGTGCAGCCCTCTCCTCTGTAATTTTTAATCCTATCAGTTGCAACCTTCTAAACTCCAACCTCTGTCTCTTCAACTCAGGAAGATCATTGAGCTCTGTTTGTTTTCCTCTGTGTCTGTACGGTGGCCTGGAAAATGCCTCCAGGTAGTAATATGGAAACTCATATTGTTCATCTCCTTTGTTTCTCCCAAGAATCACATTCCTTCACTGCTGCTGTTCTTGTCTGATTATTCTAGACTTATATATTTTGTCATTTTTTCTAGTTTTTTATACCAGTAAGTAATTTCTGTAACAGTTAATCCTTCATGAGTATAAGTGGAAGTCTTCACAATAGGTCTTTTTTGTGACAATCTTGCTTTGTCACCCAGCTGGAGTGCAATGGCGTGACCTCTACTCACTGCAACCTCCACTTCTCAGTTCAAACGATTCTCCTGCCTCAGCCTCCCAAGTAGCTGGGATTACAGGTGCTCACCACCATGCCAAGCTAATTTTTGTATTTTTAGTAGAGACGGGGTTTCACCATGTTGGCCAGGCTGGTCTCGAACTCCTGACCTCAAGTTATCCACCTACCTCAGCCTCCCAGAGTTCTGGCATTATAGGCGTGAGCCACTGCGCTCGGCCTGTCCTTTTAATTATCATTCGTTATCATCAATTTGGTCAGAGTGAACCATATGACTCTGATATGTTGGTACTTACCATTTTGATTGGCATAGTTTTGGTCAAGTTATAGAACTGGTTATTGGAATATATGTTACTAAAATAGTATTAAAATTATTTTTTATTAGTACTACCTGCAAATGTTTGTAGTGCTTTTTCTTAGAAATTTTAAGTTGAAGAAGTAGCTGAGTATTAAATTCTTGGTAACTGGGATATCTATCAGACCTTCCTATCGTGACTGTTCTTCCTTTCCTCAGGGTGAGTCACTAGCTGCTTCTTAAAACGTTTAAACAATATTTCTTTGTCCTAGAATTGCACTTTATCCTTTCATTATGTAGAAACAGTGATATGTGTACACGCATGTGCACACATGCACACTCCTTTTTACTTTTTAATTACTAGAGAACATAACTATCTTCTCATCTCTTACCTCCAACCTGCAAAAGGCACATAAGGCTATTTTAACTAACCCCCTTTGAGTATCCCTAATCCGAAAATCCAAAATCCAAAATGCTCGAAAATCTAAAACTTTTTGAGTGCAAACGTGACACTCAAAGGAAATGCTCATTGGAGCATTTTGGATTTTGGATTTTCAGATTAGGGATGCTTAGCTCGTAAGCATGAGGCAAATTTTCCAAAATTTGAAAAAAAAATCTGAAATTCAAAATCCCTCTGGTCCCAAGCATTTTGGATAGAGGATATTTACCTGTAGTTCAAAAGAATAAGGTGATCCAAATTATTATATTTATAATTATAGTTTCCAGGTTTGTGGTAGTAGGTTCTTGAGGGTGAGCCTATTTTTACTTTCTCTTTCCTGCCTCATAGAGAAGGTTCTATTTCACATATTCTTATTTGTCCTGTCTTCTGAAGCCAAAGCAGTGGTTCAGACTTTAAGACTCTGAGCTTGTGACAAGTATGGGTTTGTTTGCTGGATTTCAATTTAAATGATGCTAAGTGAGAAGCTGGGGCCCAGTAGTAGTATTCAGGCTCTGTGGGATAGAAAGAAAAAGAAAAGAGAAGAGATAAAAGACAGGCACCACTTTCTTTCCCTCTAGATGATACCAACTAAAAAGCATACACTGTTAGTAGTCTGATTTCCTTTTATTTCTGTTTACATTTATGAGTTTTGTTTTGAGTATTTTGGTGAATTCTAATAAGAAATTTCCCCTCTAAAAGAGAGTGAATGCAACTAATTTTGTTCAGAAAGACTGGGCAGTTACATTATCTGTTATTTTTTTTCCTGTCCCTTCTTATACAGTGTATCTAGCGTGATTTGAGAATTTTGAAACCGCATTCAGTTTTCATGAGCATAAGTAAGAGAATATCTTAAAGTGAAGTTATTGAGAGCTTTCCCTGGCAAGTATAATATATGTATTGCATAGTTATTGGCTATAACAGTGCATAGCTTATCAACATGGCATCTTTGCTCTCTTAGCCCTGCCCTGTGAGCTTAAGCCCCTTTTAACAAATTCCATCAACACTGATTCCCATTGTACAATTCTTTCTCACCACAAGCCCCTCACTGACTTCATTCTAACCATGCTGACCTCTTTGTGGTTTCTTGGGAACTGCGGGACTACTAATACTGTGTCTTTGCATTTACATCCCCTCTGCTTCAAGGGCTCTTCCTTTATATATCTAATCTATATGGCTTACTACCTTGATTCATTCAGGTTTTGTGTCATTGTCAGTCTTCCTCAACTATTCTCTATCAAAAATAAGTGTCTTTTCCCAATCACTTTATGACTCATACCTTTTATCTTGCTTTTAAATATTTTTATTAGCACTTATTTTTACTTGACAACGTGTTCTGTATCTCTAAGTTTATTGTGTGTTTTACTTGAATAGTTTTCATGTGGGCGGAGACCTTATCTCTAAGGGACAGTGCCTGGTACATAGCAGGTGTTCAGCAATTACTTGCTAGAAGGAGTCAATGAATGAATGAATGAACGATGTTTAATTTTATGAGGACACCTAAACGATATACCTGATATACCTTGAAACTGAATATATAATAATATAATAGAAAATAGAAAACTCTATTTGCTGTTTAAATGCAGATGCTCCTCGCCTTATGATAGGGTCACATCCCAGTAAACCCATTGTAAGTTGAAAATGTAAGTTGAAAATGCATTTAAAGGCCAGGCACATTGGCTCACACCTGTAATCCCAGCATTTTGGGAGGCTGAGGAGGGTGGATCTTTGAGTCCAGGAGTTTGAGACCAGTGTGGGCAACATGGTGAAACCCTGTCTCTACAAAAAATATAAAAATTTGCCAGGTGTGGTGCCATGTGCCTATAGTCCCAGCTACTCAGGAGGCTGAGGTAGGAGGATCACTTGAATCCAGGAGGTCAAGGCTGTAGTGAGCCATTATCACACCTCTGCAATGAAGCCTGGGTGACAGAGTGAGACCCTAATTTTAAAAAAAAAAGAAGTCTCCTCAGACAGCAGCAACGCGGAGGAAACCGGAGTGAACCGAGAGCTTAGTGACCAACATGAGCCTCCTCAACAAACCCCAGAGTGAGATGACCCCGGAGGAGCTGCAGAAGCGAGAGGAGGAGGAATTTAACATGGGTCCACTCTCGGTGCTCACTCCGTCCGTCAAGAACAACACCCAAGTGCTCATCAACTGTCCCAACAATAAGAAACTCTTGGGCCATGTGAAGGCCTTCGATAGGCACTGCAACATGGTGCTGGAGAACGTGAAGGAGATGTGGACTGAGGTACCCAAGAGCGGCAAGGGCAAGAAGAAGTCCAAGCCAGTCAACAAAGACCGCTACATCTCCAAGATGTTCCTGCGTGGGGACTCAGTCATCCTGGTCCTGCGGAACCCGCTTATCACCGGCAAGTAGAAGCCATCTATCCCTATCAGTCAACAGAACTCACTCCCCCTGTCCTACAGAGACCGCTGCTGCTGGTGTTGAGAATAATAAAGCTCTGTGTTTTTTTTCTAGTGAAAAAAAAAAAAGAGAAAATGCATTTAACACACATAACCTACTGAACATCATAGCTTAGCCTAGCCTACCTTAAACGTGCTCAGAACACTTATATTAGCCTATAGTTGGACAAAGTCATCTAATACAGAGCCTATTTTATAATATAGTGTTGAATATCTCATGCAATTTGTTCAATACTATATTGAAATTGAAAAATAGAATGCTTGTATGTTTACTTGAAATACGGTTTCTACTGAATGTGTATTGCTTTCACACCATCATAAAGTTGAGCCATTGTAAGTTGGGCACCATCTGTACATGAAAGATTAATTTGTAAGTTTTAAAGACAAAATTTTCTAATTTTAGCTACAACATTTTAGTTCTATTTGCCTGTACCTTGAGTGAAGGACTGTTAAAACAAAAAGAAGCAAGGTCTTACTCTGTTGCCCTGGCTGTGATGCAGTGGTGCAATCATAGCTCACTGTAACTTTGACTCCTGGACTCTAGTGATCCTCCTGCCTCAGCCTCCCAGATAGCTAGGACTACAGGTGCACACTGTCGTGCCCGACTAATTTTTTTAGATTTTATAGAGATATGGTCTTGCTCTGTTGCCCAGGCTGATCTTGAACACCTTGCCTCAGGGAATCCTCCTGCCTTGGCCTCCCAAAGAGCTAGGATTACAGGAAAGAGCTACTATGCCTGGCCCATAGAGAAAGACCCTTAAGACCAAAACACTAGTCATAAAAATTCTGTCCTTTTAAAATCTAAGCTCTTATTTGTTCTTCATTCTGTAATTGAGCTCAGTGGCTGAAGTAATGAAAAATCCTTTGCTTTTTTCTTTTTCTATACCCTCTAAATTGTTTTGTAGCTCTGTTAGTCTTGAAATCTACATAAGTTTTTATCACCATTATCAACTGATAATTGATATTTTCTGAGAACAACGAACCGCATTGCAGGCATCTAATGATCTTTCCTCTTCCTCCTCCTTTGTGCATCCATAATGTTTGGACTGCTAGCAGTTGAGCCCGTTGTGATTTTTAAAGACAGAATAACACCTCTCTCCACATCCTGCTGAGACACAAGAGGACCTGTTCAGAGACACTGCTGTCTGTTTCTCTCTAGGGGTATTGAAAATGCCCATATATGGAGCATAACATCCTGCAGTATTAAGAAGATAAATTTAATCTGCTTCATTGAGGCTTATTGCAGATTTTAGAGACTGGGAGTCAAATGCCTTGTTTCCAGAAAGTGTATCATCTTTTTATGGTGTTTAGTTTGTTTTGAACTTTCCATTATTTCCAGATTCCTGCAGAAGTATGAAAATAAACAATATGCTTTCTGATTATGACCTTTTGAAAGAAACAAACAAGTTGTTTTTGTTTAGCGACAGCATTATCAATTTATGCCAACGATTTTTTTCTATAATCGGTATAATTACGGATGTCAGTATGGTCTGGAAATACCATCTCTTTGTTAACTCTTGTTATTAAGGCAGTAAAAAATAGTTTTAAAATTTGTTTTCTGGGCAATTGATCTGCCTGAACTTCTTTGTAACTAAAGAGAATATCATACCTGTAAAGTGAAAAGCTGGTTTGTGTTCAGTTGCTGTGCTGGCCAGCTGTGGTTGAAGGGTAATAGGGAACTGTTAGCAAGACTGCTAATCTTGTCTTACAGTTAAGAGATAATGCAGGAAACTTTGCAACATTCAAGCTGCATTTCCATATTGTCCGTAGAATATTCATTTGGTACTTCCTCATTGCCTAATACTTAACCTCCTCCACTTTTGTTCAGTTTCTTTTGTGTGTGTGTGTGTGTGTGTGTGTATGTGTGTTTGTATGTACGCATGTACATGTCTGTGTCTGTGTAGGAGGAGGTGCTTTTCACATGTTAGCTCAAATATACTTAATCTGTGCATCTCTTTTTTTTACTGAATGTTGATTGATGGAATCAAAATTTATTGAGGCCTTGCTGTGCGCTAAGCATCATGATAGGTCCTAGACATATGTGTTTTAGATTGTTACAGCTCTGCCTGGGAAATGCTTATTTTCTCTCAGGGAAGATAAACCAATTTAACTTTTTTTTTTTTTTGAGACAGAGTTTTGCTCTTGTGACTCAGCCTGAAGTGCAATGGTGTGATCTCAGCTCACTGCAACCTCCGTCTCCTGGGTTCAAGCGATTTTCCTGCCTCAGCCTCTTAAGTAGCTGGGATCACAGACATATGCCACCACACCCAGAGATAGGATTTCCCCATGTTGGTCAGGCTGGTCTTGAACTCCTGACCTCAGGTGATCCACCGCCTCTGTCTCCCAAAGTGCTGGGATTACAGGCGTGAGCCACCGCACCCAGCTCAACAAACCAATAAATATAACACACTGTATTAACAGAATTATGTACAAGAGGATTGGAAGCATGGGAGAAGAGCATGTAAATTAGTCTCAGTTGTCACAAAAGTTTCATGAAGAGGTTTTTTGTTTTTTTTTTTTTTGAGACAGAGTCTCACGCTGTCTCCCAAGCTGGAGTGCATTGGCGCGATCTCAGCTTACTGCAACACTGTGCACGGCTAATTTTTGTATTTTTAGTAGAGATGAGGTTTCACCATGTTGGTCAAGCTGGTTTTGAACTCCTGACCTCAAGTGATCTACCTACCTCGGCCTCCTAAAGTGCTGGGATGACAGGCATGAGCACTTGGCCTCAAAGAGGTATTTCTTATGCAAAAAAGGGCAGAAGTCATTTTAGGTAGAGAAAATAGCATGTGCTCAAAGCATAGTGGCCGAAGCTACAGTGACTTGCTCAGGGAACTAGGCTAGAGTGAAAGTGTTGCCCCAAGGTTAGGTCTACTAAGCCTGTAATAGCATTGTGATTGCAATGTTCCTGATTTAGAAGATACATGTGGATGTATTTAGAGGTGAAGAACCATAATGTCTGCAAGTCTGAAATGCCTCAAAGGGAAATATACATGTGTTTGTGTATGGAGAGAGAATGCTCACAAATGTGGCCAAATGTTACTGAGTCTAGACAAAGGAGGTGCAGGTATTCATTGTAGTTAGTCTTTAAACTTTTCTGTAAATTTACCACTGTTTAAAATTTTTAAATTATAGAAAAAAAAACACTTCGGTCACTAAATACATTTCTTTTAAGAGTACAGAAGTGGTATTATCATATAATTAGGCGTTAGCTAATAATTATCTCTTTCATAATATTAAGTCCTTCTTTAGCTAAAAGAAAAACATAAAACCTATTACTGTCCAATAAGAAGATCAGAAGGGACTAAAGGGGTTATATTGTCTAATTTACTATTAAATGAATAGGCTAAATAGGCACCAGGCTGTATATTACCACTGTCCACCCTTACCCAAGGTTTCATTTTTTGCAGTTTCATAGTCAAAAATGCTAAATGAAATATTTTAGAAATAAACAACTCATAGGTTTTCAACTGCGTGCTGTTCTGAGTAGTGAGATGACATCTTGCACTGTCTGCTCCATCCCTCCCAGAACATGCCTCATCCTTTCTCCAGCTATCTATACTGCGTGCACTACCCAGCCACGAGTCACTCAGTAGCCATCTTGGTTATGAGATGAAAAAACATAGTATACATAGGGTTCAGTACTATCCCTGTTTCCTGCACCCACGGGGAGGGCAGGTCTTGGAACATATCCCCCTCAGCTAAGGGGGGATTTTTTTTTTTTTGAGATAGAGTCTCGCTGTTGCCTAGCGCAATATCGGCTCATTGCAACCTCACTTCTGGGGCTCAAGCTATCTGCCCACCTCAGCCTCCCAAGTAGCTAGGACTACAGGCATGTACCACCATGCCCGGCTAATTTTTATATTTTTTGTAGTGATGGGATATATATCTTACTATTTAGAAGCATCCCCATTGAAGAAACATCAAGGACATTTCAAGTGCTTAAGCAAAGGATCATATTAATTTCTGAATTTTTTTTTTTTTTTTTTTTTTGAGACGGAGTCTTGCTCCATTGTCCAGGCTGGAGTGCAGTGGTACAAACTCAGCTCACTGCAACCTCCACCTCCCAGGTTCAAGCAATTCTCCTGTCTCAGCCTCCCGAGTAGCTGGGACTACAGGCACCCACCACCAAACCTGCCTAATTTTTTGTATTTTTAGTAGAGACGGGGTTTCACCATGTTAGCCAGGATGGTCTCGATCTCCTGACCTCCTGATCTGCCCGCCTCAGCCTCCCAAAGTGCCGGAATTACAGGTGTGAGCCACCGTGCCCGGCCTAATTTCTGAATTTTCTAAGATTATTTTTTAAGAAGAGAGAACCCCTAAAAATCCATTTAATATGCACTGTGACTCTTAAAAGAAAGCAGCAGGAAGTAAAAGTGGATAATTTAATGCCTATTAAATAAACAATTAATATATGTTTAATCTGTATTCCTTAGTGGGAGAATGAAAGCTGGAATCAGATGGTGGAGAGGATAGAAGTGAGAGGAAGAAACAAAGGGTGGGAATGGAAAACAAAAGGCAGGGTGAGGGGCCGGGCGTGGTGGCTCACGCCTGTAATCCTAGCACTTTGGGAGGCTGAGGTGGGCAGATCACCTGAGGTTAGAAGCCTGACCCACATGGCGAAAACCCGTCTCTACTAAAAATACAAAACTTAGCTGGGCGTGGTGGTGCACGCCTGTAATCCCAGCTACTCAGGAGGCTGAGGTAGGAGAATCATTTGAACCCGGGAGGTGGAGGTTACAGTGAGCCGAGATCATGTCGCTTGACTCCAGCTTGGGTGACAGAGTGAAACTCTGCCTCAAAAAAAAAAAAAAAAAAAAAAGACGGAGATGGGAGAGTGCACACTGGGTACTGTGAGGTAGAGTTAGCAGATTTTCCAAGAAGTTTTAAAGTATGTATAGTTGATGTAGGTTTCCCTGCCCTCCAGTGCTGTTTAACTGTTGGTCCCCATAATCATTATTTACAGTTTTTGTATGTTTGTAGTCCTTATTTTTAGAGACTACTGACTGTGGAAATTTTCCTCAGTGATAAAGCAGGAACTACTAGAGAAAAGCCACTTCTCTGACCAGATGAAATCAGTCTTCACCCGTATTGTAATTTATTACAATGAAGCTCATACATAAAGTTATATGAGTCATCATCTTTTGAAATTGAATTTTGGCGAAGTTTGATTTTTCAAAGAGGATTTTCTTTGTGATGAGACTGTTCTGTTGAGAACATTATCCTTCTTTTATTATCAAACCTTTATGTCTTCTACTTTTTCTGTCTCCTGTCATCTCAAATTGCTATGGAGCAGAGATGGGAGTCTAGCCGTTGGGGCTGCTGTTTAGTCAGGGAAAAATGGCTTTGTGTTTCAGCTGTATAGGCTGGTCTGTAACTGCTTGGGTAAGAGGAAAATGGAATCTAATAACCAAACTTAAGGCTTTTTTCCTATATAGTGCATTCATTCTTCCCAGTATTTGCTTTTCCTTTTACCAAAATTAATGCATCAAAAGGATGGTGGACAAGCTGATGAACATAAGGTTCATTTAAAAAGTTGAGTAGACTACACAAGTTATGGGAAAACGAACAAAAGTCAGGTAGATAAACAGTTTTTGAAATAAGTGCAATCTTCCCTTGGATGCCTAAAAAACCCTAATTTCTGTCTCCCACTTTCCTACCCCACCACTTTCTTTTTTTGCATATATTTATTTTTACAGGCATGGGAGTTTTTAATGGACATTCACTTCTCTTATCTTAGTTCTCCTGCCTGCATCTCTTTTTCATTTTCGTGTGTTTATTTTCCTGATATGTTTTAATCCAGTTCCAGGTTACAGTGCAGACTGGGACTGTCTTACTGTGGCTGACGTTGTGTCCATTTTAAGCCAGCCCAGCAGGCCCTTCATTTTGATCTAAGGCTGTGTTCTTGAAGACTGTCCCATTGTATCCGCACCACCAATAGATTGAATGTGAAGTGTCCCGGACGTTAGTCAGTGTCCCCTTGCCAGCTGTTAGGTAATAGCGAGTTTAATAGTGAATCCATACCTGTGGTGAGCTGGAAGCGCAGCAGGGCACACAGTTGGTAAGGGCCAATTGAATTGAGAACTGAATGTGCAAAGAAATATAGCTCATCACTGAAGTCCTTAAGGAATGAAGCTGATTTACGGACTTCTGTCCGTAAGTCTAGCCAATTAAGTGTGCAGATATAAGCGTGTGTCCCAATGTGTGTCCATTAGTGGTTACTGAGGCCTTCAGGTGCTCTGATGACTTCATAGCAAGCGTGGCTTGGCAGGAACCGCCCATGCTATGAGTAATCAGGAGACTTTCCAGGGATAAAGGATGTTAGGCCTGGGGATTCCACATTTAGCATCCCTTTTTGTATGAAATGACTTCCACATCCTAACTATTTGAGGGATCCATTCTCATTAGGATTAATGCTTGAAATACACCCTGACAAAAGCTGAACTTTCTCAAAGATCATCTTTGACACATTTTTGAATTGAATTGGCAAGGGAAAATTCTCCTCAAGTCCAAGGGTTTCACATTTTGCACATGCTCTTCGTTCCATTGTGTTTTAAACCAGGTTGCTATTATATAGAGTATTTTAGCAGCCTTGATCTTGGAGACATCAAGACCATTATTCCTGTTGTTGCTGATTTAGTGTTACAGCTGCTTCCTCTTTATGTGATTTAATTTGAAGTTTCAGCCCACCAGGGGGCTATTGGTCCCCACCTATACAGCTTTAAGAGCTGGCTGCTGTTTCTGCGTGGATGTTATTTCCATTCCTATTCATAGCGATTTTTCCCCTTCTATATTCATCTAGCAACAGCAAGGCACTGTTCCAGGAACCTGCTCTCTCTACATAAGGCATAACATGGAACCATTTGGATGGAAAAATTATAAATTAAAATTATTCTGTTCATTTAAAAATATTCATATTGTGTTGTTCAAATGCCAGTAACTGGAAAATCATGGATAATGTCCTGTTTTTATAACCTCTTTCAGAATGTTTTAAAATCTGTTTATGTTGTTAGTTAGCAATCTCTTTTCCTGAAGTGGATTTTGTGATAAGATTTTTTTAAAAAAAAGATTGTGTGAGTCCAGTATCTGATGGCAGGTATAATATTAAAGATGATACCACTAATTTCGTCCACTTTTTAAATAGAAAAAGATTTATTCCATGTACAGAGAATATTTATAAAATTATACGCCTCTGAAAATAGCCTATGGACATGCCAGACTATTTCTTTGGAGGATAAAGCTTTTTATTAAATGATTAAGATTAAGCAAAGGTTTATTATTTCTGGAACTAGGTATTTAATTTAAACTATGAAAACCCACATATCCATAATAGTACTGATTTTCAGATGCTAAAAATATCTTCAGCTTTTTAATGTATTGAGCTTTTTATTTAAAAAAAAAGCTTTTTAAGTGAGCTTTTTTCTGTGTATTCTGTTCTCAATGCTAAGTTATTGATTCTTTAATTTAGGGTAACTACAATCTTATTTCTATCTTTATATTTTCCATGTTGTGTGGGTGTGGGAGAGGATGTGTATATCTCAAAAAGATAGGCAGGAAAAAGTGAAAATGTTTTTACGTGGTTTAGTTTTTTTGATAAAGTAATTATATTTCTTATGTTAAAGGAAAGAATAGTGATTGGAAATTTTATGCTGTGTTTTTTTCTACCTATTGGAACATGAGAGGAGTGAAGGTCTTCATTTTGTATTTTTTTATTCTGTGAGCTTTAAGTCCACATTCACATAAAAGCCTGTATTTTATTTGTTGTCTCTCTTGGCTAGGAATATTTAATGTATTTTTGAAACTCTTCTGTTCTGTCAACTAAAGATAATTTAAAATTATAATTTTAAGACACTTTCTAGAAACTTATACTTTGGTTCAGGCTGAAGTCTTCAGTTTGCGTGCCTGTGTGTGTTCTTCAGAAGCCACAAACCACGTGAGCGTGAGCAAATTTCACAGGCTCACTTCATTGTTTGTTTTAGCCTTGTTAATCATTTGGCCTTTTAAAACAGGCTGATCATGTCACCGAATATGGATTCAGAAAAGTTCTGTGTGCCATGAAAGCCTGAATGGCCCTTGCTAACTCTGTCTTATTCATTTTAAATAACATGAGGGGATCCCAAAGTATTTCCTCTGGATTTTTGAAGCAATATCGTTGCAGGCTATGATATTTGAAGTCGGAATTCTTCATAACAACGACAAAAATACATATACATTTTTCTGAAGTCTGATTTATGGAAAATAGAATGCAAGCTGTCAGTAAACAGGTTTTCCAACACAAACACTCAGTGTAGGCAGGAACCAAGTTTTTTGGATGCAGCAATAAAATGAATACTATTTTTAATTGAATAACAAAGACAGACTAGAATAGTTGCTATGGGGAAAATGGGTACCTTATAATTAATAATATGTGAGTTAAACCTTAACTACACTTGACATTTTCCTTAGGTTGGTGCCATACTGATTAATGAGTTAACTGCTGTTAGTGCTTATTCTGTGGAGTGACTATTTCGGTCCCAGGGCTTAGAGTGTTCAATAAAATAGGTATTCTCTGAGGTGGGACTGAGGCTTTCGTCTTGATCAAAGTGCTTTGGGGTAAGCACGGTTGAACTGATTGGCTGTGAATGTTAATCACTTCATAGGACACACTGATAATTTGCAGCATTGTTGTAACTCTCTGGTGTTCATAAAATGAACTTAATAACCCACTGGCACTGTGGGATAAGCTGCTTTTTCTCTGCAATTGAATACCCAGACTGCCTGAATAATAGTGTTGAGAAATACTGCATTAAAGAGAGTGAGCAGCTGTATGATGAAGGAAACAGCTCTGCCACAGATTTGTTAATTATCTCCTTTGATTCACAGAGGGTGTTTGTGAGATATGGTTGACCAGTGAAGACACGGGGGCTTATGGCAGAGATATTGGCACCAATCTCCCCACACTCCTGTGGAAACTGGTTGAAGTGATTCCTGAGGGAGCAATGCTGAGGCTTGGCATGACAAATCCACCTTATATTTTAGAGCATCTGGAGGTAAGGAAAAGCACCCCATTTGCATGCTGACATAGACGCTAACCAATCCAGACAGTGTGGCGGCCTCAGTATCTGCGCATGAGCTTCATTTAAAAACTCCTTCACATTTTTTTTTGTAGTCCCATATTTCCAAGAATGAATCAAGACTTCCAAATCCCCTTCCTTGGCAGCCAGCACTTTCTGCTTCCTCGCCATTAATTAACATTGCCCACGTTTTTTCAATACCTGCCACCTTGTCACAGTTCCTTGTTTCTTGTTTGTAGTCCTTCCATCTTCCAGCACATAAATTTGCCCTCAGTTCCTCCATTTGACCCCTTGTGTGATTCAGAACTGCTCATACGTTGCATTAATTTTACAGCCCATAGTCGCTATTCTGTTATCCAAACTACTCTTAGCCGTATCAGAAATGGTACTGTGCCTGAAACTTGAGCATGAACTTTCAATTTCATCCCTTCATCTGGAGATACGTAGGGGTGAAGTGGACTCAAAGGGACACAGGGCAAGGTGCTCTTCCACGTGACTGGTACATGCGTTACTGCGGCACCTGTATTCCCATTGTGATGCTCGTCCCTGAATACATGACATTTTCTTTCAGAGAGTTTCCTTCTTTGTTTTTCATTTATTGACATCATGGTAATCACTGTGAACAAAGGTGATTCTGAGATCCCTGATTTTGTTTTTGTGCCTTTCCACAGATGGGGATGCTTACCCTTAAGTAGCTGTGTCAAACTAGACACAAATAGGCATATGTCCATTAACTGTGGTACCTGATGCCAAATGACACAGTAAATGTGAGCAAAGAATATGGACAGGGGAGCAGTCGTATAAATGAAGAAGTACATGCTAGGATACATGAGGATTATTTGAGAAATGAAATAATTACCTTAGTCCCATGGTCATGGACGTAAAATCTGATTAGTGCTGTTGGAAAGTCATGTGTAAAGTATGGAAACAAGTCACTCTTATTTTTTATCCAGTATGTTCTTTGCAGTATATTTGCGTAGAAAACTAACATCCTAAAAAGCTGAAAGCAACCACAATTGCTGAAATTTCATGCAAATGCTAATGGATGACTAAACGTTTAAAAGATTATTTCGTTGATTTGATTTTAAGACTATCCTTGTTGAGGTTTTTGTTGAACAGCCTCCTTAATATCAACAACCTGTTTCAGAAATTGTGAAAACAGAGTTAATAATTTGATGGTTAATTATAAATATATAATGAGGGAGCTTAGCAATTTTAATTTTGTTATTTACATTTTTCTGGCTAGCTCCTTCTAGTAAGGATATATGATTTACGTGTTAAGTTTAGTGCTTTAGAAAGTGTGGGGATGATTATGATTCGCTATTTAAAAATAAGTTGCCGGCGTGTCAACTTTTACTTAACACTTTGACTAAACACTTGAAAAAGCAAAGTGATTCTCTGTAAAAAAAAATCAAATATGCTGAGAGCTTTGACAGTCTTGCTGTGTTTGCAGTAAATGTGAGGCATACCTCGTGAAGACCCGGGAGATGCACTAGTATAAGGTCCCATCAGTATAAGGTTTATGACAACAGCCAGTTTTTTTGGATTGGAAAAGATCTGATTAGGGATCCAGGGACCCACAATAGACAGAGAAGTTCAAATAGGAGTAAACACAGGGAAAAAAATTCCTGTGTTGGCTCTGAGGTAACTAACCAAATACTCCTTGGAATAAATTCAGCCTTTTAATTGATTACAAGATTGCAGCAGCTAATACTGTGTGTAGAGCAAATCCTCGTGCTCAGCGCCTGGAGTAGTGGCAAGCTTCTTGACCTCTGAATAGATGCTCCAGGACAGCCTCTAAAAATCAACAAAAGATGTGAAATACAGCTTTATACTTTACCTGGAAAACACCAGATGTTTAGTTCATAGATCGTAGCTGGAGTGACAACAGGTTCTGATTGTCATGACATTCTATTTTTAAAATCCTTTCAAGTATGTACCATGTTGGCCTTTCCTCCTACGTTATCACTTTGGGGCAACAACCTTGTTATATCTGTCTCTGAATCTATCCCACTCAGTAGTGGCTCAATAAATGAGTGAATATGAGAATGAACAAAGGAAGAGCCGGGCCAGGCACAGTGGCCCAGGCCTGTAATCTCAGCACTTTGGGAGGCCGAAGCGGGTGGATCACTTGATGTCAGGAGTTCGAGACCAGCCTGGCCAACATGGTGAAACCCTGTCAGTACTAAAAATACAAAAATTATCCAGGTGTGGTGATGGGTGCCTATAATCCTAGCTACTCAGGAGACTGAGGCAGGAGAATCACTTGAGTCCAGGAGGCAGAGACTGCAGTGAGCCAAGATTGTGCCACTGCACTCCAGCCTGGGCGACAGAGCAAGACTGTCTCAAAAAAAAAAAAAAAAAAGGAAGAGCCTTCTTCATAAAATAAATTGTAGAGCCTAAACTGTAGTCTTGAACTTTGAAATCCTAACCTCTAGCCAGAAGAGGCAGCAAAAGATGATGAAGTAAATGAGTTTCAAGGGTGAGAATTGTTCCCCACAGAAAGCCACCCACTCCTATGCACCTTATGTGCAGGAGGTGATCCAGGCTGTGATACCACACCCAGGGGGAGAGAGCCATCCAAGAGAAACAGAGCGAAAGGAAACAAGACAAAGGTATGCAAGAATCAAAGGTCTACACCATCTCAAAGTAAGAGCCTTTACTGGTCAAACTCTTCGTTTGTCGCTTTGACCAGACCTTCACACCTTGCTGTTTCTTCTCATCCTCCTCTGCATGGCAGAGCCCAGAGCACTCAGGATTCCACAGACACATCCTCATGTAACAGAAAAGGTGACTGAGCCCCAGAAGGCTTGCATGGCTTCCCAGTGTCAAAAAGGGCAGTAGGGAAGGGAGTCTAAGTCTGGTACTGCTCCTCGGTGCTTTGCACGGCAATACCTTGTAAATTTCTATTTTCCTCTCACTAGACTTAGACCACTCTACAGAAATTACTTGATTTATCTCAAGGGTGCCGAACATAGTTGGCCAATAAGAAAAAAACAGAAGATAAGCACAGAGAAAATATAACAGCAAATGAAGGTGGTGACTTTCTTAACTGTAGGGATTGAAGGAATCCACTCTTGAAATAACCACCCTGATGCTTTAATACCTTCAGGGCAAGGATTTCTTGAGAATTTTATGGGTAAACTGAGCCTTCTTGTATTTTTGGAAGATGCTTCATGCAGCAGACTTTAATTAGAGAGCACTTGGCTGGGCTGTTTTTCTTTCTCTTCATTCTCTGTTCACTTCTTATTCACCTGACTCTCAGATTTTTTTTAAAAAAACCTTTTACCAGCTGTTTTTAAAACGAACAGTTTAAAGAAAAAGTTAAATAAAGGAAAACACCAAAGTTTTTATCATTATTTAAAAGTATGCTGAGGAAAGATACATCTGTTAAGAGTACATTTTATTCAATCTCCCTAGAAATAGAGGATGCATATTACACTTAACACAGGGTCACTTTTAAGGTTTCTTCAAGAGTCTAGCATTGTGTGTGGCACTTTATATAGTAAATATTGAATGCATGTGGAGTGAATAAAAGGAAGGAAAGGAGAACTCTTTATCACCAATAGGTGAGGTATCTGTCTGGAACATCTGCAAACCTTACTTTAAAATCACTGCCCTTAAAAACAACATAGGATTCATTTAAATTATTATATAGTTGGCAAGAGATACCTCAAACATGTATATTGTGAGAAAACACCCCTGGAATTGAAGAAACATATCTATGAGCTTATACAATCCTATAGTAAACTTGCATGTGATAATAGAATCAACAGATAAAACAGTAAACATGCATTATGTCATTCTTAAAGTCTCTGTTGCCTAAAGGATAAGAATAAGCCCTTTAGGACATTCAGGGTACTTAATTTTTCTATTACATTCTTATTCCTTTGTTCCTTCAGTAGTACCCTTATGATGCCTTCCTATGTATCTTTTTTTTTTTTAGACAGAGTCTTGCTCTGTCTCCCAGGCTGGAGTGCAGTGTCCTGATCTTGGCTCAGTGCCACCTCCACGTTCCGGGTTCAAGTGATTCTCCTGCCTCAGCCTCCCGAGTAGCTGGGATTACAGGCATCCACCACCATGCCCAGCTAATTTTTGTATTTTTAGTAGAGATGGGGTTCCACCATGTTAGCCAGGCTGGTCTTGAACTCCTGACCTCAGGTGATCCACCCGCCTCGACCTCCCCAAGTGCTAGGGTTACAGACGTGAGCCACCACACCCCGCCTGAAATTTTTACATTACCTTTTTCTGATTACATACTTAACATATGATGGTGGTAGTAATGTGTTAATCAGACATACTAATATTTGCTACTACATGTGTTGGCTAATATATTGCCCCTGTAGTGGCAAGTAAGATGTATTTTCCCTGTGTTTGCTTTCCTATTGATATTGCTAATGTAATAACCCTCGTATATTCCTCTTTAATGAAGTCTTTCTGACCTTATAGAAAGTGAAGCGGTTTATGAATTTGATTACTCTTAAAACTGCATTGCTTAGTTTTGTCCTCCTAGTGATAGGTAGCCTACAGTTAAAATTCAGTCTGAAAATAATACAACAAGGTGCTGTGAGACCAGTGATAGTGGCACAATGGCTGCTGCTGCTGAAGCACCGGAAATCACTGGTAACTGCTAAAATCAGTACAGTTTATCAAGTGCTTATTGTTTTCAAGAAACTGAGTGCTTTACTTGTGCGATCTCTTTTTCTTCTTATAACAGGCTAGCTATACAGATGTTATTATCCTCAATTTTCTTTTGCCCACATTTTTGAGATGGGGTTTCACTTTGTCACCTAGGCTGGAGCGCAGTGGTTATTCACAGGTGCGATCATAGCACCGTGCAGCCGTGAACTCCTGGGCTCAAAGGATCCTCTTGCCTCAGCTGGGACTACAAGCACACACCACTGTGCCTGGCTATTATTTTTGTTTTGTTAATTGAGAAGCCGTGGTTAGAAAGCTTAAATAACTGGCTAAACCACATAGCCAGTTAGCCGCTGAACTGATTTCTAGTCTATTCTAATTTGCACATGCTTTCTACTCTACTGCGTCTTCAAGCTCTTCCCACATGCTTTCTGTGCTTCATAGTACCTCTGTTCAACAGGTGTCTGTCTCTTTGGGCAGTCATCATGGTGCATCATGATTACTTATTTATGTACAAATCCAACATGACTGTTATATCGTAAGAGAGGTGTTGTATTATGCGTCTTTGCATATCAGCGCCTGTGACCACACACACACTTCATACACTTAATAAATGTGTATGAAATGATGTGATAGCTCAAAGTTGAGCTTATTAACCGTCCTTGACTACATGCCTCACATATTGAAGTCTGCTGAACACCCAGTTTTGGAAGAGTTTGAGAATGGTTGTCATACATGTTTCTCACAAGTCACGCATCTGTGAAGATGTACTGAACAGTTAGGGAAAATTCATCTAAGGATTGCATTATGTTTATTTGCCCTGCTAAAATACCACAGTGACAGGTAGTATCTTTAGGACTGTCTAGAACAAATGAGCTTATTATATGATTGTTGAATTTGTAGATTATCTAGGCTCCTAACTTCTCTCTTCTCTTCCTGCTTCTTACCTTCCACTAGAGAGGAGAAATTAAAATCAGGCGGTTTGTCTTGGCTTTACTTTTGTGGATTGACTGATAGGAAAAAGATATGAAAGGTCTTGAGCAGTAAGGAAAATAGGAAGTATCTGGATTTTATGGATTTAAGACACATGCATGGATATGTTCATTGCAGCACTACGTGCAATAGCAAAGACATGGAATCCACTTAAATGCCCATCCACAGTAGACTGGATAAAAAAATGGGGTACATATACACCATGGAATATTGTGCAGCCATAAAAAAGAACAAGGTCATGCCCTTTGCAGGAACATAGATGGAACTAGAAGCCATTATCCTTATCAAACTAACATAGGAACAGAAAACCCAATATCACATGCTCTCACTTAGAAGTGGGAGCTAAATAATGAGAACACATAGACAGATAGAGGGGGAACAGCAGATACTGGGGCCTACTTGAGGGAGATGGAGGTAGGAGGGGAGATGGCGGGGAGGAGGGGAGATGGGGGGGGGAGGAGGGGAGATCAGGGGGGAGGAGGGAAAGGTTCAGAAAAAAAGTCAGGTACTATGCTTAGTACCTGGATGACTAAATAATCTCCACACCAAACCCCCAAGTCACAAATTTAGCTATAGAACAAACCTGCACATGTACCCCTGATCCTAAAATAAAGGTTAAAATGTTTAAAAACTTTGAACCAGACCCTTTTGGATCTTCATGCCCTGGGTTCTGCCCACACAGACCCCCATCTCTGTGACTTCCTGGAGAGTCACTTCCTAGATGAGGAAGTGAAACTCATCAAGAAGATGGGTGGACCACCTGCCCGGCCTCCTCAGGCTGGCCAGCCCACAGTCTGGACTGGGTGAGTATCTCTTCGAAAGGCTCGCTTTTAAGCACGACTAAGAGCCTGCTCAGCCCAGCGACTTCTGAAGGCGCCCTTGCAAAGTAACAGGGCTTCTGCCTAAGCCTCTCCCTCCAGCCAGTAGGCAGCTTTCTAACTACCTTAACAAGCCTTGGACCAAATGGAAATAAAGCTTTTTGAAGCAAAAAACAAACAAACAAAAAGTTATCCTGGTCCTCCCTCTGTCATGAATAGTTTAAAGTCACTTATCTCCCTTTAAGAGACTTGCATGTCGGCTGGGCCTGGTGGCTTACGCCTGTAATCCCAAGCACTTTGGAGGCCAAAGTGGGTGGATCACCTGAGGTCGGGAGTTCAAGACCAGCCTGACCAACATGGTGAAACCCCGTCTTTAAAAAAAAAAAAAAGAGAGACTTGCATGTCTCAAAATTGTATGAGAATTTTAGTACATTACTTACAACTTGCACCAGAGAGGGCAAACTGATTAATCTTGATTGCAAGTGCTTATTAAGGAATATTCCTATATTCAAATTATAATAAAACAAATTATATATTTTAAAACATATTACTTTGTAAAATATCTCCAAAAAACGTTGACACTAATATGCACATGGATATTACGCTACATTTTATTTAGCTTGAATTAAAATATATAATATTGCTCAGGATTTACATTTAGTATATTTATGGTACATGTCATCATAAGGTTAATTACAAATAGTGATATTTTAAATATCCCATCTGTTTTGGGTTTGGAAATCTTTTAATCACGATAACAAATCAGCTTCCTGCTACTCTAGATTTTTGTATGTTTACTTCTACTTCAATGACCTTATATTCTAGCCTAATTATATATTTAGTGAAATAAATTCATCTGGTGAAAGACAGTAGATACCTGTCAAGGACTTTTGTTGCATAGTAATTTATGAACATTAATAATATGTTTGCATTGGCCAAGTTTTAAAAAATGCCTCATAGTTTCAAAATAATAGCAAACTCAGTACATGCTCTGCTTATGTTTCATCAAAGCAATACAGATTTTCCAAAATGAACTCAGCAGTTCAAGCTGTGTCTTTAAACATTTCTTTTCCTTAGGGTTTATACTTTCTAGAATAATAGAATAATATGTAAATATACTATGCACGGTTGTATACAAAATCTTTTCCCCCTTGATGAATAAAAAGACATGCTAGATTATTTTTAGCAAGGAAATGGAAAGGAAAAATTTTTGCTTCAACCATGCACATACAGCTTTTGAGACACGTCAGTGTGTGGTTTGATCTAACTGTTGGCACTGTGTTTGGCCATTTATAATCATCAGTGCTCTAGTTGATTCTTACCCTGGCATTTGTGAATAAATTTTAAGAGGACAGTGAAACACCAAAAACTGGAAACAGAAGTTTGTGTCTTTCTGAATATTACAAGAGAGTAAACTTTTATCAAATAATAAAACAGCCCATATACATTTTTTTTGTTTATCAGGCTTCATTGGGAGCCTAATTCTGAGAGCTGGGAACATCCTCTCTGGAAGGGAAGGTGTGGATGAAAGGAATGTCCTTGTCTTGCCTGCTAATTGATCTAATACTGATAAAAGATGAAATTGAAATGCTTCTTCCCCTCAGCAAGATTATAGTCTCTACCTAACATCCTAACTCTTCAGCTTCTCTGCTAGATCTGGGTTTGAGCATCAGGAGGCTTTAGTCAGTCCCTTCCACTAAAAGCACTTGCATCTCTCCCCGTACCTGGGTCTCAGCCTCTTTGTTCTGTGATACCTCGCTTGTTCCCTTGTCCAGTCTTCAGCCCCTCATTCCAGCCCTGCCTGAGAAGCCAAAGCTTTTGTTGATCTCAACCACTCCTCAGAAAAATTTACAAAGCTTGTTGCTTCCTGCTACTGAGTCTTTGTTTGTAATGTTAATTCTGGGTGAGTAAGCCTCATGATTACATGTAGACTGGAGGACCCCAAAATAAATGAACTTAAAAATGGCGGAACAGATTGTACTTTGTTGCTGCATGTTATTTTTCCTTATTGTGCCAGGTATATTTTCTGGGGAAAATGAGCTATTTTGTGGGTAAATGTTGAAAATAATGGGTACCTCTGTCTTCCTGAGGAACACAAGAACATGACTAGAAAATGCATTACTTAAAAATTCTGTTTATATGACCATCAATAATTTATTCAGGGACCTATCTTGTGGGCTTACTGTTGTTCTCGGTTACAGTGTCTATATTATGAGGAAGCAGGTATGAGAGACTAAACCTAGTGTGAGAATATAAACAGCAAAATCATTTATGGTTGTCCTGAGATGCTTTAATCCACATTGTGGTATAAACTTCTGAACTTCTCCAACTTCAACAAATTTGCAAGAATAAATTAGCCCCATTAAAAAGTGAGCAAAAGATACGAACAGAAACTTTTCCAAAGATGACATACATGCAGCCAACAGTCATACAAAAAAAAAAAATCACTGATCATTAGAGAAATACAAATCAAAACCACAGCGAAATACCATCTCACACCAGTCAGAATGACTATTACTAAAAAGTGAAAAAAATAACAGATGCTGGCGAGGGTATGGGGAAAAAGGAATGCTTATACACTGTGGATGGGAGTGTAAATTAGTTCAACCATTGTGGAAGACTGTGGAGATTTCTCAAAGACCTAAAGATAGAAATACCATTTGTCCCAGGAATCTCATTATTGGGTACATAGCCAAAGGAATATAAATCATTCTATTATTAAGTCACATGCATAGGTATGTTCATAGGAGCATGATTCACAATAGCAAAGAAATGACATCAAGTTAAATACTCATCAGTGATAGACTAGATAAAGAAATGTGGTACATATACACCGTGGAATACTATGCAACCATAAAAAAAGAATGAGATCATGTCCTTTGCACGGACACGGATGGTACTGGAAGCCATTATCCTCAGCAAACTAACACAGGAACTGAAAACCAAATACCACAGATTCTCGCTTATGAGTAGGAGCTGAATGATGAGAGCATGTGGACATATGGTGGGGAACAGCACACACTGGGGCCAATCACTGGAGCCATGGCAGGGTGGGAACAGGGAGAGCATCAGGAAGGGTAGCTAATGGATGCTGGGCTTAGTATCTGGCTAATGACATAATCTGTACAATAAACTCCCATGACACAAGTTTACCTATGTCTCAAGGCTACACATGTACCCCTGAACTTAAATAGAAGTTCAAAACAAAAAAAAACTTCTGAGCTTCTCAGCCACCGCCATCATTTTTCCCCCCTCTTGCCATTGACCCAAGTTATTAAATATTGCTTATAAAATGCAGTGACACATGGATATTTGTTCCCAAAAGAGACAATAATTTTCCTGAGTGGAAAAGAACATAGGGATACAATAGTTGTCAAGATGATGAGTAAAAAGGCCTTAGCAAATCTTTTTTTTTTTTTTGAGATGGAGTTTCGCTCTTGTTACCCAGGTTGGAATGCAATGGCGCGATCTCGGCTCACTGCAACCTCCACCTCCTGGTTTCAAGCAATTCTCTGGCCTCAGCCTCCCTTGTAGCTGGGACTACAGGCATGTGCCACCATGCCCAGCTAATTTTTGTATTTTTAGTAGAGACGAGGTTTCACCATGTTGACCAGGATGGTCTCAGTCTCTTGACCTCGTGATCCACCCGCCTCGGCCTCCCAAAGTGCTGGGATTATAGGTGTGAGCCACCGCACCCAGCCCAGCAAATCTTTTATAAAGAAACTAATGTTTGGCCCCGTGCAGTAGCTCACACCTGTAATTCCAGCTATTTGGGAGGCCAAGGCAGGATTGCTTGAGGTCAGGAGTTTGAGACCAGCCTATGCACCTGTCTACAAAAAGTGTTTTAAAATTAGCTGGGTACGGTGGCACGCGTTTATAGTCCCAGCTACTCAGGAAGCTGAGGCAAGATCATCACTTGGACCCAGGAATTCGAGACTGTGGTGGGCTATGATCATTTAACTGCACTCTGGCCTGAACGACAGAGTGAGACCCTGTATCTTGAGAAGAGAAGAAAGAGAAGAGGAGAGGGGGGGGGGGGGGAGGGGAGGAGAGGGGAGGAATATTATAATCATAGTTGAATATCCATTCTGGGTCATGTCTCTCTGTGTGTATATTTTTTGAGGAAACAATCTTTTAAAATAAATATAAAAACCTCTCTCACGCTAACATACTTGAAAAACCTGAGAATTTACATTTTCAACTATGACACACCTCTATTCCTACTTCATCTTTTAGTATTCTAGTGTACAGTTCTGTTTATATAGGAGGACATTAGATAGGTATATGGTTTAATTTACATCTCAAGAGGCATTTTACATTGCCAGTCCCCTGAATCCTTAATTTTATCCGGAATAGCTGAGAAGGCTTTCATGTCACCTGTCAAAATTAGTGTAGTTCAAACTCCATAATACGCCACCTGTGGGCTTTATCTTCCTCATTAATTTAGGAAGTCAGTTACGGTGAAACCATTGAGAAGAGCTGCCTTTGACATTCCTTCACAAGCACAGAGAATGGCTAACACATAAGGCAATCCACATGGTTTCCTTTACACTTTTCTATTCTACAATGCTCTCTGTATTGACTTCTTTGCTCTAATAGCCTATGAAAGGCTACCTTAGGCACTTGCTAATTCAGCACTTAATAAAATGAAATCCTTGTATTTTATATCAGGTAGGTAATGGAATTTTAAGGTGATTCATGATGTAGAACAGAAAGGTGGGTAATGAAGTTAATGGTTCATAGAACAGTCGAGGGACATTCTGCATATTTGTCAGAAAGCAAAGTCCATCTCCTTCGTCTGTTTCTGTTTATTTCCAAGATACTCAATTGTTGCTTTTAGGTCTAATATATATCTGTTTTCTACATATTCCTGTACCTACCACAGAAACACTCCACTTGAAAATATTAAGCTTTGAGAATTTAAGTTAAAAAATTCTTTAATATCATTTAATAGTAAATAATGATTATGTCCTAAGTTGGAAACATAAGGGTTATTATTATTATAGACTCTTACTGCTCAGAACTCCTTTATTTGCATGTGTTGTATTAGAACTATCAAATATCATGTGCACAATTCATGTTTAATAAATCACTCTTAGGATCAGAGGATGCTGCATGTAGGCCAGAGAAAATCAACCTGATAGTTTAACATAATCCTGAAAACCCCCAATTGTCCATTAGTTTGAGGGGGGAGATGGTTTCTTTTTTATAGCATTGTATTATTGTGCGTTTTTAAAAACTGCTGAAGAAAGTTTACTATCAATATAACATTGATTAGAGAAAATACTGTGGTTAAGTCTGTTTCTTATATATGGTCAAAAGGAAGTAGTCTTTATAGTTTAATATTAATTTTTTTTTTTTTTTTTTTTTTTTTGAGATGGAGTCTCACTCTGTTGTCAGGCTGGAGTGCAGTGGCCCAATCTCTGCTCACTGCAACCTCTGCCTCCCGAGTTCAAGCGATTCTCCTGCCTCAGCCTCCCGAGTAGCTGGGACTACAGGTGCACACCACCGTGCCCAGCTAATTTTTGTTTTTTTAGTAGAGACGAGGTTTCACCATGTTGGCCAGGATGGTCTCAATCTCTTGGCCTCATCATCTGCCCACCTCAGCCTCCCAAAGTGGTGGGATTACAAGTGTGAGCCACCGTGCCCGGCCACGTTAAAATATTTTTAAAAGCATACTCTGTATCAGCATTTATTTTGCAATGTTACATGGAATATCAGCCCTCATTCTGATCGGCTGAAATTTCAGACATGAATCTTCTAGTTAAGTGGCTCCGATATTTTCAGCCTTTATTTTTCCTACCACAACAGAACTCTTGTTCATTTTTTGTTGTTGTTTCTGTATTCTTTCATTATTGCCTTTGTATTGGTTTAGCTGTTGTAACAAAGTACCACAAGCTGGGTATTTTGGGAACTCTAAGGGAGTAGCTGTTCTGTTCATGTCCCCCAGCTTCTAGTGGTTACTGACAGTCCTTGGCATTCCTTGGCTTTTAGACATATCACTCCAATTTTTGTCTCAGTCTTCACCTGGCATTCTTTTCTCTGTCTCTGTTTCCAAATGTCCTCCTCTTATACACAGTTACTGGATTAGGGTCCACCCTAATTCATTATGACCCATTTTAACTTGATTATATCTATTAAGATGCTATTCCCAAGTAATGTCACATTCACAGCTTCTGGAGGTTAGGACTTACTTTTACATCTTTTTAGGGGACATAGTTCAACCCATAACGGTCTCCTTTTGTAGTAAATATAAATTGTTTAGTATGACACTTTAATTCCTTTATTGTTTCTTTTACTGTATGTTTTAAGTCATTTTTATAGTGGTTACTATGGGAATTACAATTAATACTCTAATTTATAATAATCTAATTTGGATTAATATTAACTTTATTATAATAACGTATGAAAACTTTGCTCCTACGTAGTTCCCTTCCCTCCCCACTTATTTTTGTTGTTACTTCATAAACATTAAATCTTTATACAATGTGTGCTCATTAGCACAGATTTGTAATTAGTGCTTTGTGCAGTTGTCTTTTAAATCAGATAAGATAAAAACAAGAGTTACAAACAAAAACCACAATTATACTGTCTTTTATGTTTACATATGTAGTTACATTTACTCCTGCTCTTTATTTCTTCCTGTGGATTAGAGAGTCCTTTCATTTCAGCCTGAAGGGTTCCATTTAGCATTTCTTCAAAGGCAGATTTGCTAACAACTAATTCCTCTTGGTTTTGATTTATCTGGGAATCACTTAATTTCTTCTTCATTTTTGAAGAGCAGCTTCTCTGGATATAGAATTCCTGGTGGACAGTCTTTTTCTTTCAGCATTTTATGTCATCCCACTGCCCTCTCTCCTGTATGGTTTCTTTGGAGAGGTTAAGGAAACCTCTTATTAAGGATCCCTTATCTATAATTTGCTAATCTCTTGCTGCTGTCAGAATTCTCTTTTTGTCTTTGACTTTCAACAGTTTGATTATGATATATCTAGGTGTAGATCTCTTTGAGTCTATACTACTTAGAGTTTGTAGAGCTTTTAGGATGTGTTGATTAATGTTCTTTTTTGGGTTTTTTGGACAGGGTCTCACTCTGTTACCCAGGCTAGAGTGCAGTGGTGCAGTCATGGCTCACTGCAGCCTCAACTTCCTGGACTCAAGCAATGCTCTCATGTCAGCATCCCAAGCAGCTGGGGCTACAGGCGTGTGCCACCACACCCAACTAATTTTTGCATTTTTTGTAGAGACAGAGTCTCACTATTTTGTCTAGGTTGGTCTTGAACACCTGGGCTCAAGTGATCCTCCCACCTTTGCCTCCCAAAGTGCTCGGATTACAGGTGTGAGCTACTGTGCCCAGCTGATTAGAGCTGTTCTTCAAATTAGGGAGGTTTCAGCCACTATATATTCAAATGTTCTTTCTGCTCCTTTCTTTCCTCTCCTAGAACTCCCATTATGTATTTGTTGGTGTGCTTGATGGTATCCCATAGATTTCTAAAGCTCTGTTAATTTTTTCTTGCTGTTCCCCAGATCAAGTCATCTGAATTGACCTACCTATCTTCAAGTTTGCTGATTCTTTCTTCTGCTTGTTTAGATCTCTTGCAGAGCCCTTCTAGTAATTTTTAAATTTTAGTTTTTATATATTTCATATCAGAATTTCTATATGGTTCTTTTTTATTATTTCTGTCTTATTGGTACTCTAGTTGGTAAGATATGATTTGCTTGCTTTTCCTTTTTTTTTTTTTTTTTTTTGAGACGGAGTCTTGCTTTGTCACCAGGCTGGAGTGCAGTGGCGCAATCTCAGCTCACTGAAACCTCCGCCTCCTGGGTTCAAGTGATTCTTCCACCTCAGCCTCCCGAGTAGCTGGGACCACAGGCGCGTGCCACCACGCCCGGCTAATTTTTTTTTTTTTTTTTGTATTTTTAGTAGAGACGGGGTTTCACTGTGTTGGCCAGGATGGTCTCGATCTCTTGACCTCATGATCCGCCCGCCTCGGCCTCCCAAAATGCTGGGATTACAGACGTGAGCCACCACGCCCAGCCTGCTTTTACTTAATTCTTGAGACAGGGTCTTGGTTTTTTGATCATATTTAAAATGCTGATTTAAAGTCTTTGTCCAGTGCAGTCTAATATCTGAGCTTTCTCAGGGATAGTTTCTATTGTCTGCTTTTTTCCTGTGCATAAACCTCATTTTCTTGTTTGCTTGGAGGTTTTTTTTTTATATGGTTTATAATTTTTGATGTTGAAAACTGGACATATGAAATAATATAATGTGGCAGCTCCAGAAATCAGATTTTTCTCACTTCCTGCAGTTTGTTGTTGTTATTTGTGACTTTTCTGAACTGTAGTTCAAACCTTTAAACAATGCAGGACTTAGGGGTACCCCCTCAGTGCAGTCAAAAATCCATGTGTAACTTTCAACTCCTCCAAAACTTTACTAATAGCCTACTGTTGACTGGAAGCCTTACCAATAACATAAACAATTAATACATATTTTATGTGTTATATGTATTATATACTGTATTCTTACAACAAAGTAAGCTAGATAAAAGAAAATGTTATCAAGAAAATCATAAGAAGAGAAAATATGTTTACTATTCATTAAGTGGAAGTAGAGCATCATAAATGTTGTCTTACTTGTTATCTTCACGTTGAATAGGCTGAGGAGGAGGAAGAAGAGGAGCTGTTGATTTTACTGTCTCAGGGGTGGTAGAGGCAAAAGAACATATATAAGTGAACTCGTGCAGTACAAACCCGTGTTTTTAAGGGTCCACTGTAATTCTGTGAAGTCTGTATTATTTGTCATGTGTGACCAGTGAAATCTCTACCCACTTAACTTAATAGCTAATGATTGGACAGAAATTTCCTTACATTCCTGGAATGGAACCAGTAAGTCTCTCAGTTTTTGCAGAGAGGCCCGATTGTGTATGTTGGAGCATGCTTGGAATGCTTTATCAGGTACCTTGTAACTCCATCTTTGCCTTTACTTCCTGTCTCTGCCAAGTATCAGGTTTAGCCAGAGGTGAGAGCTTAGCACTTTCTCAGGTATTCCATGAGCATGCGTGCACAACCTAAACACACACACAGCCCTATGCCTGCATGGAACCTTTTAGATTCTAGGGAATATGTCAGTGTTTTTCAGGCTTTGTATGAATATCACATTCCCTGCCTTTGCTTTTTTTTTAAGCTTTTTAGTTTGGTTATTGTTTGTCCCAGCTGTTATCACAGCCTGAGGCAGCCCTGATGTTAAACAATTGCAGCTGATTATTTTTGACAAATACCTTTGGGCACAAGACTGTTCTCACTGGGTAAGTGCCAGGTCAGGTTAAATAAGCAAGCTGTGTGAGTGGAGCCTTCCTTGAAACCACTAGTGAGGTCAAATAATGATAGTTTTTCTGGGAATGGGCCTTTGAAGAAGTTCCAGCTCTATTATGGCCCTACAAGTGGCTTCCAGGCTGCTGGTTTTCACCATGATTGAAGGCTGTTGGTTTTCAAGGCTACCTTGGAGTTAGAAAGTCGGAGGTGAGATTAAGGTAGGCTAAACACACCACATAGCTCTGTGTTCTTACCCAAATTTATTTATTTATTTATTTATTTATTTATTTTATTTTTTTAAGAAAAGAAAAAGAGAGAAAGAAGGAAGAAAAAGAGAATGAAAGAAAGAGAAAAAGAAGAAGAAAAGAGGGAGAGAGAACGGGAATCTTCCTCTATTGCCCAGGCTAGAATGCAGTCTAGAAATGGATATTAAAAAGCTCTTTTATACTAATAATTGTGTTATACAATGGAGACAGGAAGGAATAAGGGAGGAGAATAACAAACAGCCAACCAATATTTCATTTAAACCTATGAAATGCTATGCAATTGCTGGGGGAGTGATTTACTCCCAACCATGTGGTCACTTTTAGAATAAATGTGATGTATTACTGAAAAAAAAATGTATGTTTTGTGGATTTGGAGTAGAGAGTTCTGTAAATGTTTATTAAGTTTACTTATTCAAGGTCTAAGTTCAAGTCCCGGGTATTCTTGTTAACCTTCTGTCTCATTAATCTGTCCAATATTGACAATGTAGTGTTAAAGTCTCCCACTATTATTGTGTGGGAGTCCAAGTCTCTTTGTAAGTCACCAAGAAGTTGCCCTATGTATCTGGGTGCTCCTATATTGGGTGTGCATAGACTTAGGATCATTAGCTCTTCCCCTCTACTATTATACAATGTCCTTCTTATCTCTTTTGGTTTCTATTACTTTAAGTCTATTTTATCAGAGATGAGAATTGCAACTCCTGCTTTTTTTTTTTTTTTGCTCTCCATTTGGTTGGCAAATCTTCCTCCATCCCTTTGTTTTGAGTCTCTGTATATCCTTGCATGTGAGATGGGTCTGGATGCAGCTTACCAATGGGTTTCTTGGAATGGCTGATACTGGTTGTTCCTTTCTGTATATAGTGCCTCTTTCAGAAGCTCTTGTAAAGCAGGCCTGGTGGTAATGAAATCTCTGAGTACTTGCTTGTTTGCAAAAAATTTTATTTTTCCTTCACTTATGAAACTTAGTTTGGCTGGATATGAAATTCTGGGTTGAAAGTTCTTTTCTTTAAGGATGTTGAATATTGGCCCCCACTCTCTTCTGGCTTGTAGGGTTTCTGCTGAGAAATCTGCTGTGAGTCTGATAGGCTTTCCCTTGTGGGTAACCTGACCTTTCTCTCTGGCTGCCCGTAGTATTTTCTCCTTCGTTTCAACCCTGGTGAATCTAATGATTATGTGCCTTGGGGTTGCTCTTTTTGAGGAATATCTTTGTGGTGGTCTCTGGATTACCTGGAGTTGGGTATTGTCTTGCCTTGCTAGGTTAGGAAAGTTTTTCTGGATAATATCCTGAAAAATATTTTCCAGCTTGGATTCATTCTCTTCATCACATTCAGGTACACCTATCAAACATAGATTAGGTCTTTTCACATAGTCCCATATTTCTTGGAGACTTTGCTCATTCCTTTTTATCCTTTTTTCTCTAATCTTGTCTTCTCGTTTTATTTTGTTAAGTTGGTCTTCGACCTCTGAAATCCTTTCTTCTGCTTGATCAATTCGACTGTTAAAACTTGTGCATACTTCGCGAAGTTCTCGTATTGTGTTTTTCAGCTCCATTAATTCACTTATATTCCTTTCTAAATTGTCCATTATCGTTAACATTTCGTCAAACCTTTTTTCAAAGTTCTTAGTTTCCTTGCATTGGGCTAGAACATGTTCTTTTAGCTCACAGAAGTTTCTCATTATCCACCTTCTGAAGCCTGATTCTATTGATTCCTCACATTCATTCTCAATCAGGCCTTGTTCAATTGGTGATGAGGCACTGCAATCCTCTGTATGAGGAAAGGCATTCTAATTTCGGGTGTTTCAGCCATTTTGTGCTGGTTTCTTCCCATCTTTGTGGATTTATCCACTTGTCATCTGTGTAATTGCTGACTTTCAGATTAGGTCTCTGAGTGGACATCCAGCTTGTTGGTGATAACGTTTTTTCTATTTCTTAATTTTCCTTCGGCAGACGCCCCTCCCCCACAGAGCTGGACCTTCCCGGGTTCAGCTGTACTTGCTGTGAAACTCTCAATCCTCAGCAGTTCCAACTGCTGTTTTTTTGTCGGGGGGTGGGGGGACCAGCCTTCCCCTGCGGCGACCCACTACGCTGGCTGAAACAGCAGCGTTAAGATTCGTCGCGCTTTTCTGCCCGGGAATCTCCCGGTCTGGTTCCCCCACTTCAGTCCAGTTTTCAATCAGCTGAATGGGAGTCTCTGCCTTCCCGGAGCTCCAACGCCAACCAAAAGGGCACTCAGTCCCGTATACTCCGGACTGAGAACCACTGCGCCGGAGCGCCTGCAAAACGGCCACGCCCGCCAAAAGAGTCGCGCTGGCGACCTGTGGGGCTCCTCCGCCGGGAATCTCTTGGTCCGTGGGCAATAAAAATTCATCTGCAAATGTGGCGTCCACTCACTCTCTGCACTTTCAGTGGGAGCTACAATCCTGAGCTGCTGCTAATCGGCCATCTTGGATCTCTGTCCCTATTTATTTATTTTTTAATAAATACCACCCAAATTGCTGCAAACCTTTAGTTAAATTCCAGAGTTGTGAAAAAGTTGACTGACAATTTTTGTCAGTGCTCTTATTGCTTTTATGAAGGAGAGGATTTTCAGAAGTCTTTGCTCCACCATTCCTGCTAAGGTCAGTACAAATTATTTATGCTTGAAAATGGGCTGCCTTGTATCTATCATGCCATCAATATGTGAAATCAAATCACTTTTCTTGCTTAATTTTTGTGCTCCATGTCAAAGGTGCCATCAATCACTTATGGTGCTGTCTTCCTTGTAAAGCTTTTGAGGAAGAACCCAGTGTTGTCAGCAGGTTATTGACAGCAAAAGGTCACTATTAATTGAGTCATCATCACAGAAAGCATGGAGACTTACGGAATAAAATGTATACTTCTTTAGATACTTCTGGCTTTGGATACCACACAAGAAATAATATGGCATGGATAGACTGAATCCTGCCTATGATAGTTAATTGCTTCTCTCCTTTTTCTTTTGTTTTGTTTTTGAGACAGAGTCTTGCTCTGTCGCCCAGGCTGGAGTGCAGTGGCACAGGTCTCAGCTCACTGCAACCTCCACCTCCCAGGTTCAAACGATTCTCCTGCCTCAGCCTCCTGTGTAGCTGGGATTGCAGATGCCTGCCACCCACGCCCAGGTAACTTTTTGTATTTTTAGTAGAGACAGGGTTTTGCTATGTTGGGCAGGCTGTTCTCAGATGATCCGGCCGTCTTGGCCTTCCAGAGTGCTGGGATTACAGGAGTGAGCCACTGTGCCCAGCCCTTCTCCCTTTTTAAAATCAATACTTTTATTAAAAACCAAATCAAATGTTATTTTGTTATTTCTATTATGTTAGATCAGTTGGGTTCTACAATTACTGTCTTTCATGTCAAAGCTGCTGTTGGTATAGATTCACTGAAAAACATTGTTTTCTTGATAGATGATGTCCCCTCACTATGCCATGTCCCATCATCTGCATAGTCTTCCAAACGCTGTGCACATCAGGTGATTGGGCATTTGTTAATCAGAAAGATATTTGCTTTCGATGCTGCATTGCTAAATTTAAAAGTTAATCAAACTTGAAACTAATAGATATAAACTCTAGTATTTATAACAAATCACTAGAAAAAATATTGATATTTCAGTGATAATCAATTTCAAAACTTAAAGAGTCCTTTTGAAATCTGCAGTACGTTGTTTTACTGTCATGGAAGTAACAGGTTTTAGAATATATCAATTTTATTACCAGTGTATTTGTTATATCTTTATTATTTTATTCTAGTATCATTCAAACCAAATGGATCATTATTGTGCTGAAGTGTTTACCGAAGTAGAAGATTTGAATCTGAGTCAGTGTTATCATTAATCTGGCAAATTAGTTGAATCTTGATGATTCCTTTCACATCTAAGTCTTCTGAAAAGGGAGCACCATTTTGAAGAGTTTAAGCTGAGTGATGTAGGTTTTAAATTTTCCATTTGCTCTCTAATTCTGGGCCTTCTAACATCTTTTTAAATTTATTGTACTTGATGTGACCTAGAGTTAAAAGAAATACCATGTCAAAAAACTGTTGTTCCATTTTATTGTCTGATATTTGGTGTGAAATAATCATCTCAACGCTTGCTTTGACAGTCAATATCATTTCTATAACCCTAAGTCAGAGAGGCCCGAGAAACCAAGGGCTTCTGTTTCTGCAGTGAGCCTAGGGACTCACTTGAACTGAGAAAGAAACGTTCTTTTGGATAGCATGTCCTTCCTACTTGCAAGTGCTTTTCTTGCTGTAAATAATACAGTGTAAAGTGAAATTTACCGAAAATCATATCCCAAGATCTCTCTATTGTCAAGGATGGATTGTTCTGCAGACTCTTCCTGTTCCACACTGGTGGCCCCGTAGAGGGACTAGAGATTATTTTGGGTGGCCGAGTTCACGAGACCTCAGATACAGTCCCCTGGCAGTCATTTCTTATCACCCAGGCTTGAGACACCCTTAGCTCTTCCTTAGCCTTTATTTAAGTTTCTCAGGGCACCAGCTATTCTTCTTTTGGACGCTCAGTTTTCTCATTGGAAGCCTGTCAGTTTCTTTTTGTATTTCATCTTCCCAAAGTCCTTCAGATTTTTTGAAGACAGTTTGAAACACAAAGCAGGATAAACAACTTATTTTTATTTCTCTTTTTGCTCTTCCACCAGCCTAGCCCTCATACCTGAGGGAATGAACCATCCATCTCCGGTCATTCCCTCAGTTTCAGGCACATTTCCTGCTCAGAACTTGGGTCATCAGTGAATTAATCCATAGCCCTTGGAATTGTGTAGCTTACCGATCTCCCTTCTCTTGGGAAAGCGTGCTTGATTTTGAAACTCAGAGACCATGAAAGAAGAACTGAGCATTGTTGATTGTTTGCTGTCAGGGCCAGTCTTTGACCTGGTCCTGGATGTTCTGCTGATTTTTGTGAAGCTTCTTTCTCTTGGTAGTATCATTTAAGGTTCTTCTGTGTCTCTTCCTGGCCTTAGAACTCATTTATTTTAGTGCTGAATAATATTCCCTTGTCTGAATGTATCACAGCTTATCACTATAGTAGAATTTTTATTTTGAAGACATTATGGTTAAGTATTATTAAAATGTACTCTTTGTTAAGTAAAGTGATGTTTACAAAGGGGGTAAATGCTATAAAACAAGAAAAACCTCCTGAAATTGAAATCTGTCACTGGAATTAGAATAAATGAATTCATCTGTTCCTTCATTCATGACGAGTGGAATGTGGCTCCTGACTTTCATCTAGATATTATGCTTTGCCAACCACTGCCTCCTCCCCAATTTTTAAAAATTTTTTATTGTGGTATAATATAAATACCATAAAGTGCAATGATCTTAAGTACACAATGAGCCTTTACAAATGTGCCCTTGGATGTGACCGTCACCTGATAAAGAAATAGAACATTTCTAGACTCTCGTGATTTTCTCATGCTCCTTCCCAGTTCACACATCCAAGAGACCTCTATTCTGAATTGGAAAATTTTGTCACTGTTAATTTTGCTTGTTCTTGAATTTCATGTAAATGGATTCATACAGTGTGTACTCTTTTGAATTTGATTTATTTGGCCCAACAGAATGTCCATGAGCATCATTGGTGCTGTTGCAAATTTCAATAATCTGTTTTTATTTTATTGTTGTAGAGTGTTCTTTTATAAATACATCACATTTCACCCATTCTCATGTTAAATATTAGATTTTTTTTCAGATTTCAACTATTATGAGTAAAGCTTCTGAGAACATTCTGTACATATCTTTTGGTAGACATATACACTCATTTCTCTTGAATATTCCCGAGTGGAATATTCAATTGCTGGGTCACAAGGTGGATATATGTTTGGCTTTAATAAAATTGCCCATCATGTATAAAAGTTACTACTATCCTATGAAATAGATTTTTAATGGAAAGTAATAAATACCAGTAAAGAAATGACCTAATGTAATTCATATTCTTCTTGAAAAAGGGATGTATTTGGGATTTGTTGTGGATTTTCTTTTCCATGGGTAGTGAACATAAAGCTTATTCAAGAGATTGGAATACAGAATATAGAGATTTTATTTATGTTAGATATATGATGGCAGATTAAGTAATTGGGCCACATACTCTATTAGAATACACTTCAGTACAGTTTAGTTAAATTGATAATAAAAGGCACATATTGTATATAAGGAGGGCATTGTTCTGAAAATATGGAGACCTTGGTTCTAACTCTCATTTTAGCACTGTATAACCATGTGAACTTAGGCAAATTACATAACTCCTTTAGATCTTTGTCTTTGGAAGTAGAAGTGATGAGAGAAGACTTTGTATGATCTCCTAGGTTCTTTCTAGTTTCCTCATTCTGTGATTTTTTTTAAAAATAATTCATATAGGCTGGGTGTGGTGGCTCACACCTGTAATCCCAGCAATTTGGGAGGCCAAGGTGGGCGGATCACTTGAGTTCAGGAGTTTGAGATCAGTCTGAGCAGCACTGTGAAACCCCGTCTCTACAAAAAATAAAAAAAATTAGCCAGGCATAGTGATGCCCATGTGTAGTTCCAGCTACTCGGAAGGTTGAGGCAGGCGGATCACCTGAGCCCAGGAGGCGGAGGCTGCAGTGAGCTGGAATTGCTCCACCGCACTCCAACCTGGACAAAAGAGTAAGACTCTGTCTCAAACTAATAATGATAATCATAATTATTATTATTCCTGTAAAGTTAGTTAATGTTTGGTTTTCTTAATATCTAATTAATGAATTAATCTAATTTATTATGTTTCACCGACTTAAGGAAGAAAAAATAAGCAGTTATAGACTGAAAGTCATGGGACTTCGTCTAGAATGGTATACTACTCAAATTTTGATATAGGGATTACTAAACTAAAATTGCATCCTCTTTAAATGAAATATTAAAAACTTTGCTGGCAATTTCTTTGGTTTTGTAATGTATCACAGATGTGCCTACCCAGCTACTATGTAGTCAGAATCCTAAAGGACATTCCACATAAAATGTTGCAGAGGTTCAACTTTGGATGGTTTTGTAAAGTCAGCTTGAAACGTATTCAGCCAATGAGTAGCTCTTCAGATCCTACACTGATTCAGAGCTTCACATGTGGCGAGTGTTTTTCTTAAAGTTATTACTAAGTGCCACAGTGTAGGAAAAAGGGCAATCAGCTGTTTCTGTTATGATTAAAGGTACATGTTTCCTTTCACAGTCTGGCCATTTCAAAATTTGGTTCTTTTATTACATCCAGATGAGACTGAAGGAGGCTATTTGATACTTCTGCTTACTGTAGAAATATATAATTATGTCTAATAATGCAAAATACTATGTGAAAAATAAACAGGAAACAGATGTTAGGTGAGACATACAGATTCTGTAAAATTGAGCTGTATTTGAGATGCAGTAAACATGAGCTATATTTGAGACTAACGGGTTTTCATACTCTCTTTGGAGTACAAGCTAATAATTTTGTTACGGAGTCATGAAATGCAGTCCACTTTCTTGAAGTGGCCTGTAGGAATTTCTCAGGTTACATATTTTAATTTTCAGTGAAATATTAAAATGAAATTAATCATCATCCTATAAATTGTGAAATGAATGGTAGAAGGACTATAAGGTGGCTGGTGAATAATGAATTGTTTTGTTGTTGAGGATATGGAGTTTTTGTTTACTGAGGCACTAGCATAGTATTAGTATGCTCTTCCACTGATTTGCCTCATTATGTGACCTCCTTGCGTCTTATTTATCTTAAAAAGGATTTTAATTTTAGGCTCCTATAATTTAGTCATATTCATAATTAGTCTTTCATAATTGCAAATGATAAAAAATCATTTTTGGTTAACTGATCATTAAAAAATTCTCCTGTATAAAAAGTAAGAGTGTAATCTTCAAGTTTAAATGCAAAAATGTAAGTATGAACAATCTAGAGTTGAGGTTTCCCTAGTGCCATATGCCAGGTCATTGAAAAAGTCAAAATGAAAATTATGTGTCTGTGTATATTGAATCTATGGCTTGTTTCGCTGGGGCACATTGACTTTTGGTCAATTTAACAAAAAGTTACCAAACATTTTTTATATATGAGGTGGAAGGGAGATTACTGGGGAGGGATGCTAAACAATTAATAATGTACAACGTGGTAATTGCCTAATAAAGACACGAGACACTCTAAATGAGAACAGGAAATAAATGATTAATACCTTGGGTACATTGGGAAACAGGAGGAAGTGATAATTGAATCATTTTACTAGGCAGGGTTGGCTTAGAGATGACCAATTGCGTTCTAGTTTGAGGGTAAATTTGAACAAAGGTAAAAAGCCAGGAGCATGTTCTGGGAAAAACAGTAGGTCTGCTTTTGATAGGAACAAGTTTCCTGGGGGTTGGTTTGTGTTCGATGGTGAGAAGGGGCAGTGTGACCGGAAGCCACTGACAGGAGACAGGAATGAAAAGAGCCTGAGTCCTGGAGTGGAGTCTGGCCGACTATTCTGGACTGCGTTTCATAGTGAGTGGTATTGACACTTTTGTTTGCTCTTACCCCAGAATAATTTTTTTAAATGATTTATGTTGATACTAAAATTTTTTCATAGTTTTCTTTTTTTATTTTTTGGGACAGAGTCTCACTCTGTCACCCAGGCTGGAGTGCAGTGTCACAGTGTCAGCTCACTGTAACCTCTGCCTCCCTGGTTCAAGTGATTCTTCTGCCTCAGCCTCCTGAGTAACTGGGACTACAGGCACCCCGCCACCACACTCAGCTAATTTTTTGTATTTTTAGTAGAGACGGGGTTTTGCCATGTTGGCCAGACTGTTTTCAAACTCCTGGCCTCAAGTGATCCACCCACCTTGGCCTCTCAAAGTACTGGGCTTACAGGCGTGAATCACCATTCCCAGCCTCATACTTTCAAGAGGTGTAATCTCTGTCATATTTTAAATAAAAAATTTTATGATGTAATCATTATATCACTCTTTTAAATGTATTTAGTAGTTACACTATCCTTTTTTTTCCTGGAACTCAAATTTCCATTGTATTTCCTCTATAGAATTTTATTGTGTGTGTGTATATATATATGCGTATTATATATATATATATATAAAATATATATATATATATTTTTTTGAGACAGCATCTCACTTCCTCACCCAGGCTGAAGTACAGTGGCACAATCTCTGCTCACTGCGACCTCCGCCTTTTGGGTTCAAGCAATTCTCCTGCCTCAGCTTCCTAAGTAGCAGGGATTACAAGCGTGTGCCACCACACCTGGCTAATTTTTGTATTTTTAGTAGAGACAGGGTTTCATCATGTTGGCCAGGCTGGTCTCGAACTCTGGACCTCAGGTGATCCGCCCTCCTTAGCCTCCCAAAGTCCTGGGATTACAGGTGTGGGCCACTGCACCCGGCCAACTCAATATATTTTTAAGCTTGAAAGTCTGTTGATCATTGTATCATCCTTCTCTGCATCAAAATATTTGTATAAAATAAAATAAAAACATTATTGTTATTAGAAGCCTTCAGATATTTTTAAGAGAAACATTTCCTTTGAATTGGATTGTTATTAAATTATTAATAGTATACATTTCACCAAAAGAGCATAAATATTAAAATTGTTTAAAATACAATCTTTAATGGCATGGATGTTGGGGGTGAATAGCCATGTTGGGGGTGAATTGACATATTCTGTGTTTGGTGGCCTGATGACATTCAGTAAAGGGGAGAGGGAGATGTGAGAGGATACACACCATCAAGTCTTCACCACAGACAACCCAGGTTTAGGAAAGACTACAAAGGAAGTTGAAGACATGGAAATGGACTTCTGTAAAAATAACTTTCACCGCCACTTTGTTCCCTCCAGGGATACCTACCCTTTGCCCGTTTGAAGACTCAGACTTACGTTATGGTTTATAACAAAAAAATTGTGAGTTACACTCACAATATTTTAGTGCAAAGTACGCTCAAGAGATGGACGTAGCAAAATAAGAGACTTCTGAAGGTTGGGTGGGTAACACCAGAAATGCATATTAATCGACGGGGTGTAGTGGATGAGGGCAAGAAATTGACAAGTGTGAAACTGGGTAACTGAGCAGGAGGAGGCTGTCATGCTCTGACAAGGAAATACTGGGTTTATTTGTGAACTTCTTTTATATAATCAGTGATTATGAGAAATCAAGTTTACTTAGGAGAAAATAAAATCAAACACCCAGATGGGAGTATTCCATTTGTTTTTAGTTTTAATGAGTCATTTTGAATGTGTAATCATTGAAGTTGTAAGGGATTGAATTTCCCTTTCTTCATTTCGCTCAGCCGAAGACGTTTCAGAATGTTAATTTTACTCAGCATAGCTTCATACTTCGTACATGTTATTTCATCTGGAATGCATTCTTGCACTTTTTGACACTGCGTCTTAGATACCCTTGCAAAATAATTTTCATTTTTTTCTCTGATGAATTGTGCCCATTAGTGAATTCTGTGGAGAGATGATTCTGTGAGGATAGGGCAATAGCAGTCATCTAAACATTATATAGAAAATCGTTGATGGTCCCCGTCACTCTCCATCCCAGTTCACTTCAGCATATTACACATTCTATTAGACTCATCTTTGAAATGTCCTTTTCCCTAGCTGTCTTCTGTATTTTCAGTCTCTAAATTTGAAATATTAAAAAGTCAGGGTACTTGATGTGGAAATCACTTTTTCTCACCTAAGATAGAAGGAAATTGTTATTTATTTATTTATTTTTGAGACAGAGTTTGGCTGTCTTGCCTAGGCTGGAGTGCAGTGGTGCAATCTTGGCTCACTGTAACCTCCACCTCCCCAGCTCAAGCGATCTCCTACCTCAGCCTCCCGGATCCCTGGGATTACAGGGGTACACCACCATACCTGACTGATCTTTGTATTTTTTATAGAGATGGGATTTCACCATGTTGCCCAGGCTGGTCTCCAACTCCTGGGTTCAAGCAGTCTGCCTGCCTCCCCCTCCCAAAGTGCTGGAATTACAGACATGAGCCACCATACTTGTCCTGAAGGAAATTCTTAGCATGTAATAAAGTGTACTGGATTTCCTTAATCATTGTTATTTAGATTCATGCTTATCTAGTTCTTTAGCCAGGTAAACATAAGGTATTAATAATGTAATTTACAACACATTTGCTCATTGGAAAGATCTGATCATTGGAAACACAAAGAGAGTAGTGCAAAGTCTGTTCTTAAAAAAAAATCAACTTTAAAAATAAAAGACAACAAAAAACCCCAAAAGAAATACAAAAAAAGAAAAAAAAAATCAATTTTAATCTTACAAAAATTACAAAATTTTACACCTCAAAATGCTTATGTATCAAATGATTTCCTCTGTTAGCATTGGGCAAAACCTTGCAAAAAAGAGTAAGTTAAAGTTTTTTATTTGTAGAGACCGCAAACTTTAACAGAAAGGGGGAGTTAAAATCACTATTTTTCCCTCTAATATAAATAAATCTATATTTTTTAAATGCATAAAACTGTAATTTCTATTTCATTAAAAAAAAACATTTTTTAGAAAGCTCAAGTCTTAAAAGTAAGTTTGGCTTCCCAGATGGAACTTTTTCCTGAGCTTTCTTTATACGCTAAAGGAGCTGTCTGATCCTATAGCTTTGGAGCTCATGGTGTTTCAAAAAGCATGTTCAAATCTCAAAATATTCTGACAGGGTGTCCTTAGACAAGCCGGCTTACCATGTAGGAACTAGAAACAGTTTCATTTATGTTCCAGTTAAAGAACTGACATGTGAAGACAATTTTACCACGTGAAAACAATTTAAGTAGAACAGGGATGGAATATGTCCCTCGTTGCCTTATTAAAAATGTATGTCTGTTTATCAGTTTGTACTTAAAATTCGTATTGATCGGTAGCAAAAGACTGCACAGATCCCATTAATATATTATTTGATTTTAAGTAATGTAATACAAGCTATTTAACTTAAACATGCGAGACATTTAAAAAAAAATCCACCGCTTTCTGACATAACCAAACTAAGGAAAATTTTGCAAATTGTGAAAATTAAAAATTATCTTTGATATATATAATGTATGTCTTATATATCAAAAACTGTATAATATAGGCCAGGCACGGTGTCTCACACCTGTGGTCCCAACACTTTGGGAGGCAAAGGTGGGCAGATGACCTGAGGTCAGGAGTTCAAGACCAGCCTGGCCAACATGGTGAAACCCTATCTCTACTAAAATTACAAAAATTAGCTGGGCATGGTGGTGCACACCTGTAATCCCAGCTACTCGGGAAGACTGACACAGGAGAATTGCTTGAACCTGGGAGGTGGAGGTTGCAGTGAGCCAAGATCACTGCACTCCAGCCTGGGTGACAGAGCAAGATGCCATCTGAAAAAAAAAAAAAAAAATCCAAAAAAGCTATATAAAATGTATCAAAGACTATTTATAATATACATAATACCTGTATATTTTATGCCTTGTTTTAGAAAGACTACTCTCCACCTTTTTCTTCCTCTCCCACTCCCAGAAATGATTTGCTGTGAGTTAACACCTTTATGCAAATTAGTTTGTGCTATTCCTCAAGAATTAGTATATGTATAGAGAGGATTACAGGTAGATCAATCCATAGGAATGATACTGTTGTGAGAGACATTTGATTGAGCCCTGTCACGGGCACTGTGTTTATATTCCATTGCCACCATTTTGTCATGGACATGGTAATTAATTTCTCTGAATCTAAGATGGAGTGAAGTAAAACTACTTTCTAGGTTTTTTCTGAAGTTTAAATGAGACAATGAAGGTAACTCAGTACATTGTCTACACATATAGATGCAAACTGCTATCATTACTGTTACTATTTCTGCTACTACATCTGAAGCAGAATATTTCCCTGATCCCTTTGCAGGCAGGAACTGGAGTGCACAGGTACTTGAACTAGCCGGGCACTTCATTGTCGGCAGGGGCAGACTATACTTGCTTGGTCCTCCTGTGTACCACGCCTCATGGGAGGGGGAGTGCAGGTGAGTGCATGCTGGAGCTGGGGCGAGAGCAGGGCCAGCAGATACCAATCTCCATGCAGGCCCTGCAGCAGCTTCTAGGGAGGTGCCCGTGACCCCCGAAGCCCCACAAGGAGTGTTACAGTGCCCTTTTAGCTTTGCCATTCCCAGACGGCTTAAGTGTTAATAGCTCAGTGGAGACTCAATGTGGTAGCCTTTTGCACTCGCACTCGTGGCACCCCACGTTCTTGTCCAGCCTCCAGGAGGAATGAGGTTGCATGAACGAATTACAGATGGTAAGTACAGAGGATTTTATTACTGATGAAAGTGGCTGTCAGTGGGAAGGGGAGCTGAAAAGGGGGACAGATTGGGAAGATATTCTTCTCCTCTCAGAAGATACAACTTCAAGCTATCTCTCTGAAGTCAAGCTCCTTCTCTCTGACACCTATCCATAATCTCCAGTGTCCATCTGCTTCTCCTCTCTCTCTGTTGGCTGAGCTTGGGGTTTTTATGGGCACAAGATGAGGGGTGGGGGAGGGCTACAGGTGGTTTTGGAACGGGCAACATTTGAGCAGGAAAACAGGGATATAAGTTCTCATTTTGGGCTGTAGTTCCAGGCTTGAGGATAGAGACCTCTTCAGGGACCTGCCCTTTTCTACCCAGAATTTCCCCACCTCCTCTCCCTGTCACTACTACCGTATCACTAATAGTGCTGTAATTTGGAATGGGCTAGGGAGCCTTTTTTGTTCCTCTGTAATCATTCCCATTAAATGACTTCTTATGGCCCATTTTTCAAATACTTTTTTTTTTAGGTCAGTGACTTGTAATTGCACATGTTTAGGGTACAATTCGTATATATGTTGCATGATGATCAAACAGGGTATTTAGCTTGAACATCACCTTATACGTTGCTTTGGGTGTGGACATTCAAAAGCCTCTCTTGTAGCTATTTTGTAATTATGTTCCGTCTTCCTAAGACCTAAAGTCTTAAAAGGATTTTTAAGCTATGCATGATGGCTCACACCTGTAATCCCAGCACTCTGGGAGACTGAGGTAGGAGGATCCCTTGAGCTCAGGATTTCATTTGAACCTAGGAGGTGGACTCTTCAGTCAGCTGTGATCACGCCACTGCACTCCAATCTGAGTGATGGAGCAAGACCCTGTCTCAAAAAAAAAACAAAACAGCTTTTAAGACTTCCCTTTCTCTGCAATAAATTTGAGAAGTGAGGAGAATTGTCCATCCCTCTTTTTCTTTTACCTTCCTTCTCATTTTTTTTTTTTTTTTTTTTTTTGAGACAGAGTCTTGCTCTGTCACCAGGTGCCAGGCTGGAGTGCAGTGGCATGATCTCGGCTCACTGCAATCTCCGCCTCCTGGGTTCAAGCAATTCTTCTGCCTCAGCCTTCTAAGCAGCTGGGACTACAGGCACGCACCATCATACCAGCTAATTTCTTTCTTTCTTTCTTTTTTTTTCAGTTATTTTAGTAGAGACGGAGTTTCAGCATGTTGGCCAGAATGGTCTTGCTCTCTTGACCTGGTGATCCGCCCGCCTCAGCCTCCCAAAGTGCTGGGATTACAGGCATGAGCCATCGTGCCCGGCCCCTTCTCATTTTTATATGCTTTTCAAATAAAGAATTTTTTTATATCTATTTTTTCCATTCTCTCATCCTAGCTCCAGGGACAACATTGTCCCAATGGTAATAACTTGTTCAGGAATGAGTCTGAGATGTTTTGCTGATGCTTATCTCTGATTCTCCTTTGTTTGTTGTTTTCATATTCAGATTTCTCTGTCCTGTTATGCTAATATGGAAGCATTATGAGCCCCTTCAGTCTAAGTGCTTGGGCGATTTGACCGCTGCTTAGAAGAAAGGTTTTTTCTTCCTTCCTTTTTTGGAGAAATTGAGCTCAGACCTAATGATCTATTGTCAAGAAATACTGTTAGCTTTAAATGTTAGTCTTTGAAAATCATTTCACTTTTCTCAAACATACTAGGTAGTGTCACATATAATTTTACAATGTAGTTGTTTCAAGATGACAGCAAGACTAATGAATTTTTCTTTTAGTAATGGTTTTCAGCAATGATTAGTTTTTTATTCTATTTTTCTCAATTTTTCAAAATTTAAAGAAATATGCTTTGCTTTTATGGAGTTTTTTTTATTACTTTATGTGCACTACTCTCCCCCCCCCGCCCCCCCCCCCCCGAAAATTAAAGCAATTAAGCACCACTCATTTTATGTGTCTTTTTTCTAAGAGAATGGGACAGGTTCACCCTTATAAGATACTATAAGCCCAACCAGCAAATGTACAATTCTCGCTTTAGAGGGACTTCAACAAAATCTGTAGTAATTGGTATATTTGATAAAAAAAAGTAAACAGGTAGAAAATCATTAAGTGATCTCCAAGTATACTTATTTTTCTAAATACACTTTTAAAGATACGTAAGTGATATTATTACATTTAGAAAAGCCAGAAGAACTGATAGAGCAGGTCACTAGGTTATTTTATAAAATATACAGCCTTGTATTTTAAGACACTAGGTATATTATGTGTGTCAAAATCAGATCAAGTTAGAATTTTGAGAGTTTACTATGCATACAAAAGAAAAATTTATGAACCAGGCAGACCTCAAACTGAAAAATGGCACGAAGTCTCAATTCTACGGCAGCCATAACACAACTGATAGACTGTAAATTGGGGAGTATTTTGAGCTTTTTCAGGTTTGGCTGTCCTATATTCTTCTTTAAGGCAAACAAAGGTGTGTAAGCGGATTTGTCTGTAGCTGATTGGTTTAACTTCATTGTCTCAAAAGGACAAAAAGTTTATGTTTTTGTTTTGTGTTTAGGGTTATTATTTTGAGGAAATCAAGATCTTAAGTTTTGGTTACCTATGTGCAGTGGCCGGTGTATCTAAACTGTGACCACCATTTTTATTTATTAAACATGTGTTATCTTCTGCAGTTTTTCTGGGAGCTTTTTATTTTTTTTTTTTTTGTGAAGACAGAGTCTCATTCACTCTGTCACACGGGCTGGAGTGCAGTGGCACGATTTCAGCTCACTGCAACCTCTGCCTTCTGGGTTCGAGTGATTCTCCTGCCTCAGCTTCCTGAGTAGCTGGGACTACAGGCATGCACCACCGTGCCCAGCTAATTTTTGTATTTTTAGTGGAGATGGGATTTTACCATGTTGGCCAGGCTGGTCTTGAATTCCTGACTTCAAGTGATCCACCCACCTCATCTTCCCAGAGTGCTGGGATTGTAGGTGTGAACCACCGCTACTGTCTAGGAAGCATTTTTATCATTCAAAATGAACTCTACTTGGGAGAAAGCCTTCTGTTGCTCATATAACAGTTAACTTCTTCCTCCCCTGTTTTTCCTTCACAGTTCATAGACACTTCCGTTCTAAGATTTATTGCAAATTGGTTAAGGAAAAGGACACTGTGCTATGACAAGCCTAGGTTCTAAATCCAGTTTTTCCACTTACTGCACTTGACTGTAGACACATCATTTGATTTTATTTTTTGGGACAGGGCAATTCTCTGTCACCCAAACTAGACTGTAGTGGCGCAGTCACAACTCACTGCAGCCTTGACTTCCTGGGCTCACGTGATCCTTCTACCTCAGCATCCCAAATAGCTGGAACTCCAGGCACACACTACCAGGCCCAACTATTTTTTTTTTTTTTTTTTTACTTTTTTGTAGACATGGGGTCCCACTAGTTGCCCAGGCTTGACTTGAACTCCTGGGTTCAAGCTGTCCTCCTACCCTGGCTTCCCAAAGTGTTAGGATTACAGGTGTGAGCCACTGCATCTGGCCAGACATAACGTTTTAAACATCTCTAAACTTTGGTGTTTTTTATCTGTAACATAAGACTCCATCGGTGGATGAGTCAGAGTTTTCCAAAGAAACATACTGGGGTGTGTACGTGTGTGTGTGCATGCACTTGTGTGTGTATGCACGCACGTGTGTGTGTGTGTGTGTGTGTGTGGAAGTGAGGGAGAATTCACCCTTGCTCTGCCATTGTGTTTAATTTGAGCCCTGGAAGGACTGGAAGCTGCCCACCCGTTGAGGATGGATCTTCTTTTACTCTGCTGATTGAAATGCTAATCTGTTCTGGAAATACCCTCACAGACACCCAGAATAATATTTTATCAGCTGTCTGTGCATTCAGTAGCCCGTCCACACATAGAATTAACAATCACAGTCAGTAAGGATAAACTAAGTTATACTGTTTAGTAAAATCGCCTCCAAAATCTCAGTGGCTTATAACAACAACAATTTATTTCTTGCTCATGTCACACACCCGTTATATACTGGCTGAAGCTCTGTTCGCGTTTTCTCCACGTCAGAACTTATGTGGAATTAGAGGGGAAAAGAGACTGAGGGAACCACTGGTTTGGTTTTTGTTTTGTTTTGTTTTGAGACCGAGTGTCGCTCTGTCACCAGAGGCTGACCTGGACTGCAGCGGTGCGATCTCAGCTCACTGCAACCTCCGCCTCCCAGGTTCAAGCGATTCTCCCACCCGAGTCTCCTGAGTACCTGGGACTACAAGCATGCGCCACCACGCCCACCTAATTCTTTTTGCATTTTTAATAGAGATGGGGTTTCCAGCCTGGGTGACAGAGCAAGACTCTGTCTCAAAAATAAAAAAAATAAACACAGATATTAGTGAAAAATAAATGTGTTTGTGTGTGTAATTAAGACTCAGCATTTTATCGTCAGTATCAAGATGTATATTTTCGTCTTTATAATGGGAAGCCTGATGACTGGCTCTGACACTGAGAAGTGGTCATGGTAAGGGGACATGGAAGTCCTTTTACTTTTCTGTGAACGCTAATTAGAGCAGATGTTTTGTCTCAACCTGTTTTAGCACAGATACTGAAAATGTTAACTCTGCAATTTAGAAGAGAATTTTCTATTATAATTAAGTTGTAGATCAATTGTAAATTAGAATCTGTTTACAACATCTAATCCTTGTCATTTGGGTCATAAGAATTGGAAATTTTCCCTTCTTGCGCTCCCTCAGTCACTTTCTGATGCTATTAATGAAAATGTATTATTAAATTGCTAGAGTAAATGTAGGTACTGGTAATTTGCTTAGTAGCTGTTACAGTGCCATTAATGAAATAATGGATGAAATATGTTCCTGGTCCTATTCTATCTGATATGACCTGGTAAGTGTTGGAGGTGACTCCAGAAATAGGATTTCCTAGAACACTGGCGCTGGTTTTTTTTAATATTGCCTGGAAGTCTTTGTAGGACTTATGCCAAAATAACCGTATTGATTAACTGGGACATTTATACGTTGAGTCATTTATACATTCAACTATAATTTAAGTATCTGGGGCCAGGCATGGAGCAAGGGAATAGGGAAATGAACATAAACAAGATATACCCGTGGGATATGAGGATGTGTGGTTTAATTGCAGGATAGGGAGGTAAGTGCAAATACATCTATACAGTGTGCTTTGGCACTGAGAGTAGAGCTATCAGCTGTCTAGAAAAAGACGTAAAAAACATAATATCGCTACAGCAGGGATGAAAGCATTACGCTAAGTGAAATAAGCCAGATACAAAAGAACAAATATTATGTGATTTCACTTGTAGTAGTTAAATTCATAGAGACAGAAAGTCAAATTGTGGTTATGAAAGGCTTGGGGAGCAGTGAAAGGAGAGTTGTTTAATGGATACAGAGTTTTGTTGTGAAGATGGATAGTGGGTGATGGTTGTTCAACATTGACTGGATGTAATGTCATGAAATTTCATGCCTAAAAATGGTTAAAAATCAATTAGGCTTGTTTTGGTATGTTGGCTCACACCTATAATCCCAGCACTTTGGGAGGCCAAGGCAGGTAGGTCACTTGAGGTCATGAGTTCGAGACCAGCTTGACCAACATGGTGAAACCCCATCTCTACTAAAAATACAAAAATTAGCTGGGCATGGTGGTGGGTGCCTGTAAGCCCAGCTACTTGAGAGGCTGAGGCAGGAGAATTGCTTGAACCCAGAGGCAGAGGTTGCCCTGAGCCAAGATGGCACCACTGAACTCCAGCCTGAGTGACAGCGATACTCCCTCTCAAAAAAAAAAAAAAAAAAAATCAGCCAGTCTCAGTGTCATGCACCTGTAGTCCCAGCTACTTGGGAAGTTGAGGTGCATAGTTCTCTCAAGTTCAGGGGTTTGACTCCAGCCTGGGCAACATAGCAAGACCCTATTAAATTAAAAAAAAAGGTTTAGAATGACAAATTGTATGTATATTTTACGACAACAAAACAAAAAAAGTTGGAATTGTTAAAAATATATTGTCATTATTAGTCACATTCTGCTCATTTTAAGAGATTCTTAATTTTTTAAAGGAATGTTTATACTTTTCCCCCATCTTTTTTGTTTTCTTTTTTTTGAGATACTCTGTCACCCAGGCTGGAATGCAGTGGCATAATCTTGGCTCACTGCAACCTGCATCTCTTGGGTTCAAGTGATTCTCATGCCTTAGCCTCCTGAATAGCTGGGATTACAGGTATGCACCACCATACCCAGCTAGTTGTGTGTGTGTGTGTGTGTGTGTGTGTGTGTGTGTGTGTGTGTGTATTATTAGTAGAGATGGGGTTTCACTATGTTGGCCAGGCTGGTCTCAAACTCCTGACCTCAAGTGATCATGTCTGCCTCAGCCTCCCAAAGTGCTGGGATTACTGGTGTGAGCCACCTCATCCAGCCCACTTTTCTCCTATTTTTTGTCTGTATTATAATTTTTCTAATAAGATCTTATATGTACCAGCTAATCTCTAGTGAAGTTATGCCATTAGAATGCTTGTGTGAAAAAGCCGGGAAGTATGGGCGAAATGTACTTTACCACCTCAGTCAAGCTAATATAATTCAGAACATCTGAAATAGTTTTGTATGAAATATTTAATAAATTCTAAATCCCTGTGTTTTATTATTTAATTGAAATAAGGCTAGGCGTGGTGGGCATGGTTGCTGATACCTGTAATACCAGCGCTTTGGGAGGCCAAGGCAGGAGGATCACTTGAGCCCAGGAGTTCAAGACCAGCGAGCCTGGGCAACATAGTGAAACACCGTCTCTAGAAAAAAATGTAAAAATTAGCCCAGCCTGCTAGCATGTGCTTGTCATCCAGCTACTTAAGAGCCTGAGGTGGGAGGATCACTTGAGCCTAGGAGGTCAAGGCTGCACTGAGCCGCGATTGCACTTTTGCACTCCAGCCTGGACAGCAGAGTGAGACTACCTCCAAAGAAAAAAATGAAAGAAATAAATCCTTAGCTGTTACAATATGGTTGACCCTTGAAACCAATAAGTGAAAGAAGCCAGTCACAAAGAAGTCACATATTATATGAATCTCTTTATATAAAGTGTCCAGAATAGGCAACTCTGTAGAGTTAGCAAGTAGACTAGTGGTTGTTTCAGAGCTAGGAGGAGGGTTCGTGAAATGAGGGAAAATGGGGGTGGCTGCTAACGGGTACAGGGTTTGTTTAGGGGAAGGAAAATGTTCTAAAATTAGATTGTGGTCATGGTTTTACAATCCTGTGAATATGAAAAATGTTAATTGTATACTTTGAGTGGATAAATTGTGTGGCGTATGAATTATATCAAGCTATTTTTAAAATGCTTAAAGGGAATGGGATAGTTTGTCTTTTTTCGAAAGTTTTTTTCCCTTTATCATGTCACTTAAATGAGCTGAAAGCAACAGAGCAGGGTAAAGTTTAGCATTTTGAACTTGCATGTACTTCTTAACAAAGCTGTAATCGGAGAGAGCTTTCTGTTTGATAACTATCAGTGTGGACGTGAACGCATCTGAATGCAAGTGTCAACATATTTTATAAACCCTCACATACTGAGTGATTCCATCCTTGCACAGGGGTCGTGCTAATCTTCTCTGTATCATTCCGATTTTCGTATATGTGTTGCCGAGGCGAGCACATACCAAGTGATTTTGTTATGCTAGGAGTATATACATTCAAAACTAGGTAGAATGTAATGATCAATTTGATGACATAGGGCAATAAAAATGAAACTTAGCTGTTCTTTTAAAAATGTATCCATACAGAAAACTGCTTTTTAAAATTAAGTCTGTTTTCATTCAGTTTATTTTTTTAATATGTTTTAAGTTCAGAGAGAAAGACATTGAGATGATTATCACTTTGTAAGATGAGAACTCCATGTAATAGCACCAGATAGAAACACTATTTTGTTGATCTGGCTAGCTATTCTCCAGTCCCTGCCTGTAAAATGGTTAATATCTATATTTTAAGTAGCCTTGATATATCAACTCTTCCATTATAAATGACCTTATATTAAAACAGATAGTTTTTCCATGCTGGCTGCTACCAGAGTTCCTCAACTGCTCCCCCCTCCCTGTGTGCGCATACATCCCCCACTGAATCTGCCCTTCAGCTCAGACTCACCCCACTCAGAGCACGGAGCTGCCCATGGCTGCCCTTCTTTCATCAGCCCTAATTTGAACTAAATGCTTCTTTTTCCCTTGGTAAACCTGAGACTCCTCCCATCACTTGTAAATTACTTTCATAAGAAAATGCACTGTGGGCCGGGAGCAGTGATTCACACCTGTAATCCCAACACTTTGGGAGTCCAAGCCGGGGGGAATCACCTGAGGTCAGGAGTTCGAGATCAGCCTGGGCAATATGGTGAAACCTTGTCTCTACTAATATACAAAAATTAGATGGGTGTGGTGGCAGGCACCTGTAATCCCAGTTACTCTGGAGGCTGAGGCAGGAGGATGGCTTGAATCCAGGAGGTGAAGGTTGCAGTGAGCCAGATTGCACCAGAAAGAAAGAAAGAGAGAGAGAAGGAAGGGAGGGAGGGAGGGAGGGAAGAGAGAGAAAGAAATTGCACTGTGATTTTAGTCTCAAGCTTCAGCATACCTTTAGAAATAAAATCCATGATGGGGCTACCTTTATTTAAAGTGTCTTGGTTTTTACAGGCATACCTCAGAGATAGTGCAGGTTAGGTTCCAGACCTCTGCAAAATAGCAAATATCACCATAAAGCAAGTTACATGAATTTTTTCGTTTCCCAGTATATATAAAAGTTATATTTATACTATATTATAGTCCAGTAAGTACACAGTAGCATTATGTATAAAAAAAATATACATACCTTATTTAAAATACTTTATTGCTGAAAAATGAGCCTTCAGTGAGTTATTGTCGTTTTGCTTGTGATGGGTTTTGCCACAATGTTGATGGCTGTGGACTCATCAGAGTGGTGACTGGTGAAGGTTAAGAAAGTAGCTGCTGCAGTGGAACTTCTCTCAGAATTGGAGTCAACCCTCTCAAACTCCGCATTAGCAACTAAATTTATGTAATATCCTAAGTCCTTTGTTGTCATTTCAACAGCGTTGCGTTCACAGCATCTTCAACAGGAATGCAGTCTATCTCGAAACCACTTTCTTTGCTCATCCATAAGAAACAGTTCATCATCTGTTCAAGTTTGATGATGAGATTGCAGCAATTCCATCACATCTTCAGGCTCCATTTGTAATTCTAGTTGTTTTCTTTTTTCCACCACATCTTCCTCCATTGAAGTCTTGAAACCCTCAAAGTGGTCCATGAGGGATGAAATCAGTGTCTTCCAAACTCCTGTTTATATTGATATTTTGTTCTCCTCCCATGAATCATGAATGTTCTTAGTGGCATCTAGAATGACGAGTCCCTTCCAGAGGCTTTTAATTTACTTTACCAAGATTCATCAGAGGAATCACTAAGGCAGTTACAGCCTTACAAAAATGTATTTCTTATATGATGAACTTGAAAGTTGAACTTACTCCTTGATCCATGGACTGCAGAATGGATGTTGTGTTAGCAGGCATGACATCAACATTAATCTCTTTTTACACCCCCATCAGAGGTCTTAGATGACTAGGTACATTGTCCATGAGCAGTAGAGGAAAGGAATCTTTTTTTCCTGAGCAGTAGGTCTCAATAGTGGGCTTAAAATATCCAGTAAACCATGCTGTCAACACATGTGCTCTCACCAGGCTTTGGTGTTCCATTTATAGAACACAAACAGAGTCAATTTATCACAATTCTTGAGGGCTCTAGAATTTTCAGAATGGTAAATGAGAATTGGTTTCAACTTAGTCACCAGTTGCATTATCCCCTAACGAGAGAGTCAGTCTTTCTGTTCTCTGAAGCTTTGAAGCAAGGTTTCAAAGCCTTTTGTATTGAGTTCTCTTCTCCAGCTATCAAAGTCCTAGATACCACCATTTTTTAATAGAAGGCTGTCTCGTCTGCATTGAAAATCTGTGGTTTGGCATAGCCACCTTCATCAGTGATCTTAGCTAGGTCTTCTGGATGATTTGCTGTAGCTTCTACTTGAGCGCTTGCTGATTCACTTTGCACTTTTATGTTATGCAGACATTGTTCCTTAAACCTCATGAACCAGCCTCTTGTAGCTTCAGACTTCTTCTGCAGTCTCCTCACTTCGTTCAGCCTTCATAAAATGGAAGAGAGTTAGGGCCTTGCTCTGGATTAGGTTTGGGCTTCAGGAAACGTTGTGGCCGATTTGATCATCTCTCCAGACCGCTAAAACCTTCTCCATATAAGCAATAAGGCTGTTTGGCTTTCCTACCACTTGTGAGTTCTCTGGAGTAGCACTTTTAATTTCCTTCAAGAACTTTTCCTTTGCATTCATAACTTGGCTGACTGTTTCATGCAAGAGGCCTGTCTTTTAGCTTGTCTCAGCTTTTGCCATGCCTTTCCCACTAAGCTTAATGCTTTCTAGCTTTTCATTCACAGTGAGAAACATGGGACTTTTCCATTCACTGGAATATTTAAAGGCCTTTGTCAGGTTATTAACTGGCCTAATTTCAATATTGTTGTGTCTCAGAGGACAGGGAGGCCCAAGACAGGAAAAGGGCCAATTGGAAGAGCAGTCAGAACACACACAACATTTATTGATTAAATCTGCCATCTTGTATGGGCGTGGTTTGTGGCACCCCAAAATAATGACAAGAGTAACATCAAAAGATCACTGATCACAGATCATAGTAACAGAAATAATAATAATTTTAAAAATCTGAAATATTGCAAGAATTACCAAAACTTGACATAGAGCTACAAAGCGAGCGCATGCTATTGAAAGAATTTGCCAGTGCACGTGCTTGACACAGGGTTGCCACAAACCTGCAATTATGTAAGAAACACAATCTTTGGGAAGCACAGTAAAATGAGGTATGCCTGTACTACATGTAATTACTCATTTGTTCCAGAAATTAAGGCAGGCTGATTAAATGCTTGTTTACCTTCTTGAATGTGTGTTCGTTTACCTGGTTGAGCCAAAGTGAAATATTCCTAAATGAAAATTTGTCTTCCTATTGGGATTACAGTTTACACCTCTTTTCGTGTGTGTTGATGTAGTTGTAACCCATGTCTGTATTTAAATGTTTAGCACAGTATAAGCTGTTGTAGAGATCCAGAGGGGAAGAGTAAAATATAATTCCTGTCCTTGTAAAGCTTTCATTTCTGGAAATTCATTATCATATTGCCAGGAAGAACTAAGTCAACACTTTGGTAACACCAGGAACAGTTGCTGAGAAGTCATAAAGGAAGAAGTTTTTGAAAGGTGAAGAGAACACAGATTATCCTAAACCAAGAGTGCTGAGCAATAAGAGGCGTGGAAGAAAAAGCAGAACAAAAAATATGTACTTTGTCTCCTTGGGTATATGAATCTGTGTTAAGTCATGATTCTCTTAGTGGCAGAAACACAGACTTTAATCAAGGGGCAAGTGTATTTTTATTTTGTGTTCTGGCAGCATTAAGTTGCAAGGTCTGTAGTATGAAGCTAAAGATAATTGCTAGTGGGAAGGTTTATTTTGAGAAGCGCGGGGGAGGCGCGGGGGAAGCCACCACATTTATCCTACGTGTGTGCTATGAGCATTTTGATTTGTAAACTGGCATACTGCAGCAGTGCAAAGTTTCATCTAGTGTAGTATCCTGTTTATAGCAGGAGGCCACCCTGAGTGTTTCCAAGAGAAGCTGCATTACCCTCTCTGGCCCGGGGTCATGTTTGCTGGTAAACCCCTTTCAAATCAGTACCCGTTACTTCTCCTTCACTTGCTAGTTCGGGAACTAACTCATCAAAAAGCTGTTTTACTTACTGATGGGCTCCCTGGAATCCATATAAAACTGTGTTACTGGGTACTTAAAATACTTGCCAAAAGACAAGTATTAAAAAATTAGATGATTTACATATGGAGGGCTTACTTTATAAGCACATACTGGATTATCTTAATTTATTTTCACAATAGCCCAGTAGCCCTATGAGGTGAATACTATCCCTCTCTGCGTTTCGTAGATGAGAAGAAGGCACACAGTCTGAACGTGAAGTTTCATCTCACAAAGTGCTTTACGTGTCAGGATGTCATTTCTCACCACAATAGATATGTCTAAAGCTGTGAGTGCTGGCACTTTAGAAAACAATGATTTTAGTGCAATTATGTTTCTTAAATTTGGGGGGGGGGATTTTGCTGTTCAAGTGTGAAGAACCTGAAAGCCAGAGGATCGTAGCATGAGGCCAGCCTCTGTACTGTAGGGTGTATAATATGAGTGTGGCTCCACTTTGCCCGGCTCTGGGTGTGGAGTGTGGCTATAAAGAGCCTACTGAGGCCGCGCACGGTGTCTCACGCCTGTAATCCCAGCACTCTGGGAGGCCAAGGTGGGTGGATCACTTGAGGTCACGAATTCAAGACCAGCCTGACCAACATGGTGAAACCTCCTCTCTACTAAAACTACAAAAATTAGCCAAGCATGGTGAGTCACGCCTGTAATCCCAGCTACTCAGGAGGCTGAGGCAGGAGAATCGCTCGAACCCAGGAGGCAGAGGTTGCAGTGAGCTGAGATCACACCGCTGCACTCTAGCCTGGGTGACAGAGCAAAACTACGTCTCAAAAAAAAAAAAAAAAAAAAAAAAGAGTCTACTGAATACCCAGCCCAGAAGTGTAACAGTTTCATGAAAGTGTATCCACCTATTTTTCTACTAAATAGGAAAATTTCCAACTCCAATTCCAATTTGGTAGTCTATATGTAATAAGGTTAATAAGGTATATGTACTTATCAATTCCTGATAAAGTATGGATAAAGGCTATCTATGAGTAATTTATTAGATAATCTGAATTCTTTAGTGAAAGGATTATTTTAAACAACTGCTACTAAGGCGACTGATTTGAGTTCATCTCTGGGCTTCCACTTTGGCTAAAATGCTAATGTTCACAGTAATGAAAAGACAATGGAGAAACAAAGGGCATGGTTGATCCATATGCATGACTGCCTCCTGCAGAGCTAAGAGGTAACTGGATGGAATTAGCTGGCTCTTTGATTCCATAAGATCCTTCAAAATATTGTTTGAAGGATGCAGTGAGGTAACAGATATGAAACTGCAATACTTTGAAAACTAAAAATCACTGGACACATGCAAGTTATTAATGAGCCGCTCCCTTTTTGAGATTCTTATTCACTTCTGGACTCTGAAAGGCCGTATGCACCTGCTGTCTCTTTCTTTTCACTTTTCTTTTTCTTTTTTCTTTCTCTTTCTTTTCTTTTTCTTTCTCTCCTTTCTTCCCTCCCTCTCTTTCAGATCGAAGACCTGACACCTGCAGCAGTGGAGAAGGGCCACATTAGTCAACTTTCCTAATGCTTGCATGAATGGTGACATTACAGAGTTTCACCTCTGTCACTCTTTTTAATTCGCCCCCTTTGTGTCCTTGGAGGAACTTTTAAACACTCTGAGTTTTCTGATTTGTTTCACTTAAATGTATTCTCTTTAACTTTGCAAGATATGTTCTTCTTTCTCTTCTTCTTATGCATCTTAAGTATGAATGTTAGGTGCCCAGTGGCAAAGTGGCTGCCCTCACTGTCTGGTCATGTGCCTTTTGCATAATAGAGACTCAAAAAATATGTGAATGAAATTAAAAAAAAAGAGAAACAGATGAGTTGTAGAGTTTCTTTCCTCATTTATTAAAACAAATATGTCATTGGTCTTGGCATATTTGTATTTAAAAAAACGTGTTAACCTAAACTTGGAAACTTTCTCTATTCAAGTATAGGGAATTATGGTATCGCAAGTGTTTGGCTTAAATATTGCTGTTTTTCCCACAAATGTAATAAGGCGAATGTAAAACTTCTTTGAAGTGAAGCAGGAACGGTGTTTGTTTTGGAGTACTGAAAAATCTTTCTTACTCTTTCGGCATATATAACTTTATCTCTGTTTTGTCACCTAAGAGAAACAGAAAGCATGAAAAAAAATTATTCTCCTGTGGAACCCTCTAAAAGCAATATTGAATCCCCAAATCTCATCATAGAATATCGCCAACTAATATTCACTTTAAGAGCCTTGGTGATTGGTCTGTTTTCAACTAGTATGTTTATTTGCTTGTGCTTCTATTGATTTGAGGAAAACCATTCCACAATTTGTTAAAACGATTAATATTTTGTCCTTCCATTTTTTTAAGGAAATGGCAAAATCCTTAATCACCCCAGAGTCTACGCTTTTCTGCACATACCAGTCCAGTCTGCCTCCGACAGCGTACTCATGGAAATGAAAGAGAATATTGTGTGGCTGACTTCAAAAGAGTAGTGGATTTTCTGAAAGAGAAGTAAGTCTGTTAGTACTTAAGAAAATAACCATTTCTTTTTCTTTCAAGAGCTTGTGGCAAAAATGCACTTATTACAGCCTTACAATTAAAAATACAAGAGAGAAGGCGAGACTTTTGAAGCTTTCAAAGCCTTTAAGTCTCCTTGGCACCTTTGATGTGGGTTTTTCTTTCTCCTCAGTTTATATCCACCTCCCATCTGTATACGGCACACCATTAATTTGTGTAAGATTGCCAGTCTTTTTAAGGTAATGTGAATTGTGATTATTTTTATACCTGACCTGGTGGATGGAAACTGCTTTAGCTTTGCTCTGTGTAAATCTCCTTTAATGTGGCTTTTTGAAGCTATGAGCTGGTTTTGACATGGAGAGAGGCCAAATCATGTCACTACAAAATAGATAATTTTCTACTGAACAGCGTTTTTTAGAGAGTATCTGGAATGTCTCTGCTTTTACACACAAATCCCTGTAGTTTGCTTAAAGAATTGTGATTTACAAGGAGGTTTGAGGATTCTAATTTTTAAGGTTCAAATTGCTGTTGACCAACATTAAGGCATATTTACACAATGTCAGACATGAATGATAATTTTGTTTCCACAGAACATACTTGTAGCCCTTAATTATGTTCTTCAGAACCCTGCTCCTCATCACCAAATACTGACTGCCTTCTGTGATTATGCTGGCCGGGAAATGGAAGCGCTGGCCAGGGTCACACAGAGCCTTCTCAAGTCAAGGACACTGTTCTCCCCTCGGGGGATATGTCATTTGTCTTGGCATATTTGTGGCCTGGGTCTTCCTACTTTCCATTAATTTTTTCCATGGCTTTTTCCTCTGTTGTTTTTCGTAATTAAGATGCAACTTTTTATTTCCATCTTCTTGTTTATAATTATGTACCTTTGTACTGTGTCAGAGTTCTGCGTGGATATGATTGCTTTATACAAATTGTAAGCAATTATTTTTTCCACCTTTAATTAGTCATTTATCCTAACAGCATACGATCGTTTTAAAATCTTTTTCTTTTTTTCCTTTTTACATTCTTCCATACCTTTCCTTTATATATCTGTCTAATTTTTTTTCACCTCTAGGCATTCTTGATTATCATAACCACCAGGAGTAAAGCTACTTAGTGTACATTCAAACAATTACAGCTAATTGTCCAGATATTCAAATCAGTGAATAGAAGGTGTATTTGTTAACTATTACGGCCTTCAAAGTGGAAAATGGAAAACAGATCTCTACCTTTTTTAATACTTTCAAATTTTCAACGGAACTGTGTAAGACCAAAGAATACAGATTTGTATGTTAAATGTCTGTTGCTGGCCTATAGCCCTTACTGGCCTTTATTCTATTATTGCAGGCAGATTCATCTCATATAAGAGAGTTCTTTTGGGCACGCTGGCACTCGTGAATGGAATATTTTCAAAATTTCTAGTCAGTTGTTGTACCTGTGAAATTTCTGCCTTATTTACTTATTACAGCAGTAGCAAATACAAACTTCATACTTGTTACACAATATTATCCCAAGTGTAGACATGCATCCCGTGTGCAGAACAGACTAGAACACTTTCTAGATAATTTGTTGCATTAATGTGATTAAAAGAGGGTAAGGAATCAGCACCTCTCTTTATCTGGATTTGGTTGACGGCTGACTCAGTTGTTGGAGGAATCACTGTGGCTACTTAACTGGGCAACAGTTTCACAGCAAGTTATGTTGTTCTGAACATCTGTGAAATCTGTTCCATCTTGAACAGTTCCAACAGCCTCCATGAGCTATACAGAGGTAAAAAGATGATCGTGTCAGGTATTAGAAAATAGTCTCTTGGATTTCTTTGGCTCAGGGTCCTTTCTTTGGATTCTGAGTTATTGTGAGGCATCCATTGAGTTTTTCTAGAAGTATTCAACCAACTGGAGGATCCTAGAACCCACTGTGTTTCCCAGGGATCTCTAATATTTCTAGCAATAAAAATATTAAGACATACCTGGAGAAGATATAGGAGATGCCTGAGAAGACACTCCATCCCACACCCACCCAACCATAATTTCAGTTTCAAGTGCCATGAATCCCTTGCTTTGCAGAGTATGAGTCTAGTCAGTTAGCATCTTGGAGAGATTTTTAAATTAACTCTGTATTGTGTATCTGCAGCAAGGGCAGAAGCAACCCTGGTATATAATTTCATGTTTAGATTGTAAGTAAGATATATTGGAAAACTATAGTGGGCAGCCAGTATGGTATACCTGTTTGTGTATAGCAGATGACTGAGAAAACTTCAGCTAACCTATTTTTTTTAAAAAAAGAAATCAGATTATCACTGCTAATAAAGTGATCCTAGGCCTGGTGTGGTGGCTCATGCCTGTAATCCCAGTACATTGGGAGGCTGAAGCGGGTGGATCACCTGAGCTCAGGAGTTCAAGGCCAGCCTGGGCAACATGGTGAAACCCCATCTCTACCAAAATACAAAAAATTAGCCAGGCATGTTGGCTTGCACCTGTGGTCCCAACTACTTGGGGGGCTGAGGTGGGAGAATTGATTGAGCCTGGGAGACAGAGGTTGCAGTGAGCCCAGATTATGCTGCTACACTCCAGTCTGGCTGACAGAGTGAGACCACATCTCAAAAAATAAAATAGGCTGGGCACGGTGGCTCATTCCTGTAATCCCAGCACTTTGGGAGGCCGAGGCAGGCAAATCACTAAGTCAGGAGTTCGATACTGGCCTGGCCAAGACAGTGAAACCCCATCTCTACTAAAAATCCAACAAATTAGCTGGGCATGGTGGTGCATGCCTGCAATCCCAGCTACTCTGGAGGCTGAGGCAGGAGAATCGCTTGAACCAGGGAGGCAGAGGCTGCAGTGAGCTGAGATCATGCCACTGCACTCCAGCCTGGGCAACAGTTCAAGACTCTGTCTCAAAAAAATTAATTAATTAATTAATTAAATTAAAAAGTGATCCTTGCATAGTTTTAGAAAGTTCATCAGAACCATAAAATTATGTATTTTGTCTAGTCCATTGCTTGTGAGGAATAGTACAGCCTTACTCCCATGAGGACAGTATAATTGTCTTTGCCCTTTAGTGAAAAAGGGTTTTCCTATCCTCTTGGGGAAGTCCATCTACTTAGTGAATAATTTCCAACTATTATGGTCATTTAGAAATAAATGAAATAATTTAGGCCAGGTGCGGTGGCTCATGCCTATAATCCTGCACTTTGGGAGGCTGAGGTGGGTGGATCACCTGAGGTCAGGAGTTCAAGACCAGCCTGGCCAAGATAGTGAAACCTCATCTCTACTAAGAAAAAATACATACAAAATTAGCCGGGCATGGTGGTGCGCACCTGTAATCCCAGCTCCTCGGGAAGCTGAGGCAGGAGAATCACTTGAACTCGGGAGGCAGAATTTACAGTGAGCTGAGATCGTGCCACTGCTCTCCAGCCCGGTAAACAGAGTGAGACTCCATCTCAAAAACAAAGGAAGAAAGAAAAGAAAGAAAGAAATGAAATATTTTAATTTGTTCTTATATTTGACCTCCTTTCCCCTATAAAAACTGGTATAGCTTTATGCCAAATAGATTAGTGCTGATTTTGGCAACACCAAAGTTTCAGGGCTTTCTTTCTACCCACTGATCCAGCACAAAATTGTCTTGTCCGGGCTTTCTTAAAATTCAGTACGGTATTTTCACTCTTGGCTGATTTGTGCCTAACACTCATTCATAAAATGATCCTGACTTCAAGTGGTGTGTTTCGTGCTTTCTTTTTCTGTTTGCTTTTTAAATCCTTCCTAAATGGCGGCCTATTTCCTTTACATCTTTTATTGCCCCTAAAGTCTTTGAAGCCTTTTTTGTAATGTGCCTTTAACAAATAAAAGTCTCCAGCAATGTGAGGCTTCTCAGATTTTATGTTATAAGTTGTGGACAAGGCATTTCCTGATCTGTTTTTCTTTAAAAAAATCTATTTTTTTAAGACGACCTACAGCATTTAAGATTGAAATCCAAACTCTGGGAGTTTACCTGAAGCTGCAAGCTTTTAAACTGCTAATTCTGTGATATTGGTGGAGCCGTGATTCTCAAACAGTGGAGGTGAAATCCTTTTAATTAATTTTCTTTACTGTTGAAAATAGCCCATGTTTTAGCTGGGAGCAATGTAAGTTTACATCTGAGCCAACTAAGCTGGTTCATTATTCTCTTCAGTTGTTTGAAAGTTGGCAGCCATCATCACAACAGCAGCTGGATACAAGATAACCTGGCAGTGTTGGCACATGTTGAGGCATAAGGGAATTTATTAAATCATGCAACCTTTGCAAAGAAGAGTGTCTAAATGAATTAATATACTAATTTAAAACAGCTGGCCATGAACAATCATATGACTTTAATTATTCTGTTCAGATTTATTAATCCAATTTAACATTAACTGAGTAATTTGATATTTTTATCTAAATGGGTAAGATGATTTTTTGAAATATATAATGGGATTTGTAGGCATAGGGGAAGAAACTATATAGAACAAAGCAAGTGGTACAATTCTGGTTTTAGAAATAATCTGTGTTTGGCTGCATGCAGTGGCTCACATTTGTAATTGCAACTCTTTGAGAGGCTCAGGTAGGACGATCACTTGAGGCCAAGAGTTCCACACCAGTCTGTGAGACCCTATCTTTACAAAACAATAAAAATAGAAAAATTAGCTGAGCATGCTGGTGTGCACCTGTATTCTCAACTACTAGGAAGGCTGAGGCAGGAGGATCACTTGAACCTGGAAGTTTGAGGTTACAATGAGCTGTGATCATTGTACTCCAGCCTGTGTGACAGAGTGAGATCCTGTCTTTCAAAGAAAAAGAAAAATCTGTGTTTTCATATTTTAAAATATGTGTCATATATTTTAACTGTCATTCATTGTCATATAACTGATATCTCTGTTATCTTTTTAACTTATTGCTGAGATTTTTTAGAAGTATAAAACATGAATGATTCATTTTTTTTTTCATGTAATTTTGAGAGAGTGACTTCCCAATTCAATGGTTTTGTGTTACGTTATGTTGGGGATGATATAATTAGGGTTCCCAGGGCCTTGAGGCATTAGACAAGGACTTTAATTGGGCCTCCATCATTTGAGCAGCAGTGAATTTATAGTTACTCCCCAACATAAGCCGTGCATTAACGTATATTCAAAAAATGACAATATGCAGAGTTCTTAAGCATATATTTTAATGCTAAATAAAAGAATCTTTAAGTCCTCAAGTTCACACATTAAAATGTGAAAGAAACATGTAAGAATATCCCATGGTAGATATTTAAGAAATTAAACAGTTTATATATTAAAAGACCTAACTGTCTAGACACATTATTTTGTTAGAAATCCAGTAGCTTTTTGGTTTAGTTAACTAGATCTTAACTAGTTAACATCTCTGTCTTTCTCACTTGGTAAATCCATTTGGAATGAATTAATAAACAGTCCTGTTTTTACCCTCAAGTTGCGTGGATCCTACATTAAGTTGCATCTTACTGTGGCGTCTCTGTGTCAATTTTTAATCCCCCTCATATCATTCATTGTATAATTTGCCATTATCATTTCTTTATGTACTGTGTACTTCAGGGTTAATTTCCCTTGTTGCTTATAGAATATTAACTATTTTAGCACTGTGATATTTATTATTATTCCCCTAAGTTCATTATATCTAGAGATTGCCCAGTGAAATGCCACAACTGATAAGCAATGAGCACTCACAGGCAAAGGGGAATCTTTTGCAGGACGAGGAGAGAACAAACTAGAGGGAAAGTAGCAGACTTGCAGAGGAAGTTTCATCCTCTGATCTCTCCACTGTCCAGTCAGTGGAAGGGGCACAAGGACATAAAGCCAGTATTACTTTGGCGGAATGATGTCTTTTAGTGAGTCATTGAGCTAACTTATATTACCCAGCGTGTCCTATGACCTACTTTTCCAGTCTGTCTGCGAAAATGATGCTAAACTATTAACATCCTGAGTAACTTTTCTTTCCTATCATTAGTCCTGCTCATCCATGTGTGCTTATTAGAACACAATCTGATAAAAGCTATGTTATATTAAATTGGTATTTTGTTCTGCCTTATTCATCTAGTTTTAGTCCTAGTGGCCTGGATACATAAGCAGAATATTTGTCAGAAGAAAAGAAATGCAGGGAAAAAAAAAGAATGATTCAGCAAGGATTAGATAATTATGTTTTCTTCCAGATGCATTCCCAGATGTGTTTCTGTTCACTGAGTAACCACCTCCAAAATACTTCAGGCAAAATACTTCCCTGAAACTGTTTTCTGGCTTTATGTCATCCTTTCTAATATCTTTAGCTAAGTTGTTATTTCGGGTGCCCCTAAGGTCTTGTTCACTCTTTTTATCTCTTGCCAAATTTCTTTCTGAGGTAGTGAAGTTCTTTTCCCTTCTCTCCATTGCTACTTGTAGACCTTTTCAAATGAATATATGTATACATCTCGTTGGATCAGTTATTTAATAGAAAAACACATTTACTTTTTTTTCTTGTCCAGTGTGTGTGTGTTGTTATATTTAGAAGATTCTATGCTAACTAGATTAGGACATGGTGTGCTAAATACTGTATAATTTGGGGGCTACCCTGGATTTGATTCGCTGGTTTGAAGGCAACTGTATTTTATGTTGACTTGCTTTCCATTTCCTTGTAGCCTGGTCAAGAAAGGAATCTTATTTTTCCTAAACTTCATTTACTTTGTATCCTTCCTTTATAATGTGACTATGTTATTCCTTTCAGAAATCATCTTCCCTTAATCTCTTATGCATTTTTCCTGTCTCAGTGATATATCATAAACAAGGGTCAAATCACATATTCATAAAGTAGTAGAATAATAGCATTTTTCTTTTTTTTTGACAGAGTGCTTTCATATTCAACAGAGCTTGCATATCAACTCATTATGTTACAAAAACTTAGCCAAATAGGTAGGGTATTTCTAATTTGCATTTTATAAAGTAAATGTCAGGGTTTAGAATGGTTTAAAAAAATTTTGTTGAGACCAGGCATGGTGGCTCAGACCTGTAATCCCAGCACTTTGAGAGCCTGAAGCAGGTAGATTGCTTGAGTCCAGGAGTTCAAGAACAGCCTGGACAACATAGCAAAACCCCATCTCTACAAAAAATACAAAAAATTAGCCAAGCGTGGTGGCACATGCCTGTAGTCCCAGCTACTTGGACTGAGGTGGGAGGATCGGTTAAGCCCGGGAGGCAGAGGCTGCCATGAGCCAAGATCACACCACTGCAGTCTAACCTGGGCAACAGAGAAAGTCTCTGTCTCAAAAAAAAAAAAAAAAAAAAAAAAAAAATGCCTGCAATGAATTAACACATACTGGAACTGTACCCTCAGTTTCTACTGTGGTTCTTTTTACTGGTTTCAATAGCATACATTAATTAAATGATACATATTTTTATCGATTATGTGCCCAGACTAGTAATAAATGCAATGGTAAGAATACCAACAATACTTAACATGACAATCCTAATAAAACAATTATCTAATATTTATGGTTGTTTATTTTTGTGCCAAGCACTACCGTTAGACCATTGGATGTCTTAGGTTGTGTAATCCTCATGGCCCAAAGATGTTAAGTAGTTTTCCCAAAGTCATGCAGTTACTGACAGAACCTTGATGAAAATCCAGACCGGGTGATTAACCAGCCAGTCCTCGTGTCCGTAGTGTTGTAATGTTGGTCTGATCTAAGGCATTTTCCTCTAGCATTGGAGACAATAAGATGGATTCAGCAACTATTGAGGAGAAGAAATTTACATTGTACACTTAGAGGAGAAGATGAGGAAGGCATGCATGGGTGTTAAAAGTAGCTCTTTGGTATCTTAAGTAAGACTTGGTAGAAAATGATGTAGTTGACCGAGATAGGGGAATGAGAAGGAGGAGGAGTTTGGGTAGGAAAGTTGAGTTTTGATGTTAGACATGCTGAATTTTAAGTGACTATCTGGAAAATCTAGGCAAGAACCCCCCTTAGGCTGTAGAAAATATGGGTCAGGAGTCAAGAAGAAAGATGAGGGTCTGGAGGTAAAATGACTGGGAGTAATCAGCATTTGAGTAGTAGATGAAATTACGTGTAGTGAGATTATCCCGAGGGACAAATGGAAGGGTAAGAACAGAAGTCTAAAGAACACCAGTATTTCAGTAATAATGGGAAAGGGAAAAGGATTCTATGGTAGGTTAAAAAGGCAGTCAGGCCTGTGGAGGTGGAGACCCGGGAGGAAATAATACGACCAAAGCCAAGAGACAATACAGTTCTAGGGCAAGGAAAGGAATAAGGGAATAAAGGCCAAATGTTATTGAGAGTCGCCGCCTAAAAGCAAGCACTGGGCCGCGGGCTCTGGAGAATATGAAAAAAAAAAGATATTATTAGATTACTTTCTTTTCTAAATACCATGAGTATTCAAAAGCTATTGAGATGTACTAATGTCTGACGTCAGAAATCTTCTTGGTCCTTTTTTGGCTGCTGCCTCCCCCGTTCCTAACACAGTGCTCCATTTGTCCTCGTTGACACCCCCCACAACTCTGCACCGAATACATGGCGGGAAGGGACTCGAGTAAGAAACAGGGGTAATACGTGTTTGTTGAATGAATGGAACTTAACTCTGGAACTAATAAGAGTAAGGCTTAGAGCAGTATTTCTTGGTCTGTTTTAATTAAAGCTCTCTTTTCATAAACAAAAAAATCCTCTGCTCTTTGCAGAAAAAGTGATACATTCCCTTTAATGGAACATAATACTTTGCCTTCTTAGAGATTCTGTGTTCTGTGGACCCCTGCTGGCTAATAGCTAACAATAATTATTAGGCGATATTTATTGAGCCTATAGTATGTTGAAAGCAGTGTGGTTTACATGGATTAACTCATTTAATTCTCACAGTGGCACATATTACATACAAAATATTATTATCCCCATTTTAGGGTGAGGAAATTTAGGCACATAGAAGTTAAATAACTTGCCTGAAGTCGCAGAGCTAATAATTGCCAGAGTTCAGATTCAAGCTCTAGCTTGTGGATCTCCAAACTTTATTCATTGCTATTATAATTTCCAAATAGGCTAGTTTTTGGAAACAATAGGGATGATAATTTTCCAATTAAAATTGTACTACACTATTAAGTAGAAAGTGTTATACATGCCATCTCCTGGACATTTACTACAACATTCTATAGTCAATATCTCCTCCTTGTTACTTCTCTCTCTCCATCCAGTCACTGGGTAAAGGGATTGATAAAGAAGCTGTGTTTGTAAAAACAGAACTACTATACACTCCAGCAGTCCCACTACTAGCTGGTTATACAAAGGAAAGGAAATCAGTATCAAAGAGTTACCTCTTCCCCCCACGTTTATTGCAGCACTATTCACAATAGCCAAGATAAGGCATCAGCCTGAATGTCCATCATCAGATGAATGGATAGAGATACAGCGCACACCGGAATACAATACTATTCAACCATGAAAAAGAGTGAGTTTTGTCATTGGCAGTGACATGGATAGAACCAAAGGTCATTATGTTAACTGAAATAAGCCAGGCACAGAAAGACAAGTACTGCGTGTTCTCACTCTATATGCGGGAGCTAAAAAAGTTGATCTCATGGAGATAGATAGAACATAGAATGATGCTTACCCGAGACTGGAAAGGGAGCCAGGTGGTGATGAAGAGAGACTGGTTAAGGGTACGAACCAATCTCTATAGCTAGATATCAGGAAGAGGTTCTAGTGTTTGGTAGCACAGTAGGGTGACTGTAATTAACAACAGTTTATTGTATACTTCCAAATAGCTAGAAGATTTGAAATGTTCCCAACATGGGAAATGACAGATGTTCGAGGAATAGATATCCTGAATACTCTAATTTGATCATTACACTTTGTGTGCATATATCAAAATATCACATATACCTTCCATAAATGTGCATAATATTATGTATCAATTTTTTATGTAAAAATTTTAGAAAATGAAGCTATGTTTGAATGTGACCATGAGGAGAAAAACTACAAATAAAAGTAATGAGTGTTTTATCTGTAATAACGTCTTTAACTGTAAAACTGCAGAGTTTCTTAAAGAAGTTAGGTGTGTATTTTAAAATAAAATGCTATGCCAGTTGTTGTTACATGTTGCGAAGCTATTACCCATCCTAATCTACATTTCAAAAACTTTAAGTCCTCATGTCTTCTTCTTACTTATCCTTCTTTCCTAGAGCCAGGCATATTAAGTCTCTGGCTTTAACTCCTGCCCATAAGCACCCTGTATTCCTCACCACAGATCCATTTCGTCATTTGCTGCAGGCACGAGGAGAAAGAGTCAAGGATGGGTCGCTGTTGCCTGTGTACTCATCCCTATCACCATTCTCACACTCACTGAGTCCTCATTATGTGAATGGTCCACTCTACAGGACCTTATATCCTTACTGAAAACCAGGAAGAAATCAAGGGAGAATGTACAGTATGTATACTTCTGAATTTTCTACTGAACTTTGCAGTAATATCTAAAAGGTGCCCTAATTAAGTCAGCAGAAAACAATGAGAAAAAGAAGACTGGGTGATGGAACCCATAGTTTGTTTTTTTTTTAAGGCTGAATCTCAGCATATTAGATCTGACCAATTTAAATTCTGGAAATAAGATCAAAATGTCCCTGTGAATTAACATTAATTTAAAAAGAAACTAAATTTTGCATTTATTCTACTGGTATTTATTGGTTATACACTGTGTGTCAGATACTAGTTAGGTATAGAATATTAAGAGATTCGTAAAACTTGGTAAGTGTCTTTTAGGGACGGATATTCTTACATTATGGTAAATATTATATAGATGTTTATAAGCCAGAATGTCTTGTAAGTATGGTAAAACCCCAGTGTTAAATCTGGTATGGAAGGAACATAAATGTTTATTATAGGCTTTTTATGGATGAGAAAGAAATAGTGAATTGACAGGTCTGTCATGAAAATCTGTTCCCTTTCTTTACACAGTTATACTTTGTAAGTTTCATTTTATCTGTGTTATAATTAAGTCTACCAGTGTAGGGAAAAGCTTTAACTAGGTTACATACACACATGCACACGTTTGCGTGCATGTATATTTATGTATAGAAAAGTTGTAATTTAATTCATCTGTAAGCAACAGAAAAAAAATGTGGCATAAAAAATAAAAGTTTATTTCTCAGCCATGTAAACAAAGTCCAGAGCTAGATGGTGGGAACTCTGTAAGGCTCCAGCATGTCGAGAGGTGTAGGATTGAACTTTCATCTCATGGTCCAAGATGGCTCCTTCATCTCCAGCCATCACATCTGCATTCCAGACAGTAGGAAGGCAAGGGGGCAAACACGAATGTATGTTTCTTCTCTTTTAATACTTTCTCAGAGTCATACATGCCACTTTTGATTATGTCAAATTGTCAGAACTTAGACGTATGACCACACTTACCTGCGAGAGAGGCTAAGAAAATTTAGTGTTTAGTTTGACTTTTTTTGTCCCCCTTTAAAAACTAAAGAGGCTCTTGGAAAGAAGGGGAGATGAAATAGTGGGAAGCAATTAGCAGTCTTTGTCACAACATTTGTCTACTCGTCTTGCTACATCAGAACTTACTCTAAGAACGAGAGAGCCCCAGTCCCGTCTAGTCACCCTGTCCTCTTATAAGTATATGATCTCTGGGTGGTGCTCTGTCCTTTCAGGAAGTGTGGCTTCCCATGGGCTGGGCTGATGGATAAAGTCCAGGCGTGGCTTCCCATAGGCTGGGCTGATGGGATATAAACTAAAAAGCGACCGAACATTCCCAATATCAAATAGAATAGAAATAAGAAAATATGTAAAGCTCCCATTTGAAAAATGGGAGATTAAGAAACACATGGATTTTCAATAGGAATTATTAAATCTTGCTTGGTGGAAATCCTGGAGTCTTTCTGCACAAGCACTGAAGAACAGTCTTTAGTACCCCATCTGGTGGCCCCTGGTTTTCCTGTGAGGGATACACCTTAGTCCTTTGTCCTCTCTTGCTCCTGTCTTCTGTGCCCATATTTGAGGTGGTATTCGGGTGAATGCTCTGCTGAGTGGGTTCTAATATTGCCTTCTGGTACCAGCTTGAGCCCTGGCAGTTGCTTTAGGGGTTGTACAGTAGCGGGCTATGCACACCATCCTGCGTTTTTGGCCGTCCAAGTCCATCACAAACTTAGTAGCCTGCTAGTCTGTTTCTGGTCAGTTCCATGAACAACTATAGCCAAAGGTCTTAACTGGGCATAGCTTTCAAATAAAGACTGTCTTTTATTTACTGGCCTCTGTCCGTGTTCCGTATTCTGAACTTACTGATGACTCCTTTGATGTCATCAGAAGCACTCTGAATCCCGTCTCTGCCAAGAAACTCAGCTAACGTATGAAGTGGCACCAATCTTCTGAGGTGGCTGTGGTACTGTAGCCAATACTTGTAATTGTTTTGCTTGGCTTTTTCAGACCTACAAACATCAAAATGATAGAACCCTCAGTTAAATGTAACTCTCATTCACAGGGAGAGTGGTTTTCTTAGCAAAGCTCTTTCTTCCTTCCTATCTTCCTTCCTTCCTTCCTTCCTTCCTTCCTATCTTCCTTCCTTCCTTCCTTCCTATCTTCCTTCCTTCCTTCCTCTTCCTTCCTTCCTATCTTCCTTCCTTCCTTCCTTGCTTCCCCTCCCTCCCTCCCTCCCTCCTTCCTTCCTCCTTTTCTTTTCTTCTCTTTTCCTTTCTTCTCTTCTCTTTCTTTTTTTCCTGAGGTATAAGTCCATCTTATTTCTTTTTTAAAATTTTTTACTTTTAAGCAAATTTGTATGGGTACATAGCAAATGTATATATTTATGGGTACATGAGATACTTTGATAAAGGCATGCATTGCATAATAATCACAGAGTAAATGAGGTATCTGTCACCTCAAGTAATTTATCATTTCAGCAAAGCTGCTTTCTTTCTCAGCTTACAACCAGCTAGCCCTAGTCTGAGTTCCTTGTTACCAAGAGCAATAAGGAGCCAGCTGTATTCAACATTCTGGATCTTTTGTAAGATTTCTACAGCTGTAGACCAAGTTAACAATACTTGGACTGCCTTCCAAGGTTCAGCAGGGACAGTGTGACCATATATTTTGCTAACATAACATTAATTAGCTTTCCAGCCTGCAATGGGTCATTGCTGCCCAAAGTGTGACAAATAAATGTCAGACTTTTAGGTTCTGACACGTATATTATCCCACTTCGATTGGATTGGTTTGTGCTGTCAGTGACCAAAACACAAAACAAAGTCTCACATTAAAAAAAAAAGCTTAAGATGTAGCAATCTTGTGCTGGTGGAATGGTCCACAGCATCGGTGACTCAGGACTCTGTCCTGTTTCTCAGCTATCTTCTGTCTTGTTGTCCATGATGACTGCTGAAAGTTTAACCACCACGTCTGCATTCCAGCCAGGAAGAAGGAGAAAGAGTTAAAGAAGAGTGTGCCCCACCCTGCCTTGAAGGTTACAGTCTTGGAATTGTACTTGACGCTTCCACTCATGTCTCATTGATTAGAATGTAACTGTCCCTAACTGCAAGAGAAACTAGAAAATACAGCATTTCTTCCAGACATCCACGTATCTAGCTCAAAATCCGTTTATATGGGAGATGAAGGGAATGGATACGAGAGGCCACCAAAAATCTCCACCACAATAGGTAGTTCTAAAACGTTCTCATGTTGCAGAGTAATAACTTTCCCTAAAAAGAACTGAATTTTTTATCCTATCTCTAAGTATCTAATTATGTTCTCTTGAGTGTCAGTACCGGATTTTGCACATGACTCAGTATTTGGTTTTTGTTCTCATATGATGACAAAGTTTTCATTAAAAAAAAAATGCATATCTCCTAATTTAATCTCACAAATTAAACAGTATTTTTGGCAGATTATCGGCTGTCTGTGTTGAATGACTATTAGAAAATTCCCTTTGATGCAAGACTTAAACAAATGTAACTGCTAGAGGTTTTTTCATATATCAAACAGGAATTGGTGTTTTAGTTTTCTCACGTCCTAGATTTCCTGATTATGTATGCAACAATTGCCTCAGCCTCATGGCGAGGCCCATTTGCAGTGCTGTACCATCCAGGTCATATCCTTTCTCCCACTGCTTCCATTAACAATTCCAGGCATCCAGTGCAGGTGTCCAGGACACTGGAGTTAGCCTCCTGCTGGAATTACTGAATGATTTCTTCTCAGAACAAAAGAGATGGAGAGGTGAAAATCAAATTTTTCTGTTTTCTTTGCTTTCAACCCAGTGTTTCCTCTAATTTGTATGGGGTTACTTCTGTGACCTGCTTTCATCAAGTTTGATCAATGAAATCAGTGTTTTTCTGTTAGTAGCCTTTAAAGAGGTAAACAGATTTCTTTCCCCTCAATTATTGTTTAGAGCAGAATGCTTTTAGTCTAACCAGGTAAATAAGACCAAGCATTGACTTTCTTGTAGAAAATACTATTTTAATTCACCGTTCAACAGTGATTCTTTTTCCTGTAATTTCTCCTAATTCACTGATTCAATCTTTTAATTGTACATTGGGAAAATGCTTTGTTCTTTTTGAGTTTTTTTATTTTTTTGAAAAAAAAATTTCATTGTCCAGTTTGATTTGACTCTTATCAATAATTCTGCTAATTGGGTTTCTTTCTTTTCCCCCTTTTAAAGACTTTGCACTTTCAAGAATCATGATAGCCAGGTGTGGTGGCTCATGTGTGTAACCCCAGCACTTTGGGAGGCCGAGGCAGGTGGATCACTTGAGGTCAGAAGTTCGAGACCAGTCTGGCCAACATGGCGAAACCCTGTCCCTATTAAAAATACAAAAATTAGCTGGACGTGGTGGCATGGACCTGTAATCCCAGCTACTCAGGAGGCTGAGGGATGAGAATCGCTTGAACCTGGGAGGCAGAAGCTTGCCATGAGCTAAGATCTTGCCACTGAACTCCAGCCTGGGTGATAGAGCAAAATTCTGACTCAAAAAAAAAAAAAGAATTGTAATACAATCCAGTTTTTGGAGGTGTTTTTCTACTTATAAAAAAATCAAGTTTCATCTTAACTTTTATAGTATAATCCCCCACATTAATATGTTCACTGCCTTCAAATAATAATTATATAATTGCTAATACATATTGAACACTTAAAATGTATGAGTCACTATTATATATGTATATATGAACTCATCTGATTATTACAATTCTATGAAACAATCCCAGTGAACCCCACTGATGTCTGCCTTTTATACATAAGGAAAGTGAAGCACAGAGAGCTTGAAGTTATATAGACAGCAGGTAGAAGAGAAGAATTTGAACCCAGGTTGCCTAGTTCCAGAGCAGGTGCTTTTTACCTATTGCACTGCACTCTCCCTCATTGCGCACCCCCCGAAGAGTGACCTCCCCACACCACTTGCTGTCTCTACCTTCCAACCACTCCTTGATCCTTTGTAATCTGGTTGCTGTTTACTCTGTGTTATCTGCTCTTGTTAAATCCCTAACTGTGGACTCTGGCAGGCAGTCTTTCATCCTTCGTTTTTACTTTCTTATGTTGGCCACCCCCCTCCTCCTTGAATAAATTCATTTCCGTCAACAGTTCCCTCCCCCCCGTCTTCCATGCATCATCTGTGCATGCATGCATCCATCCATCCATCCATCTTAGTTTTGGTGTTCCTCAGGCACACATGCAACCAACCACATCAGAAACTTTGTTTGGATTTTCTTCTTACTTTCTCCCACCCAGTGTACTCTGGCACCAGGTTCCCTCAGTGTGTCTTCTAAGTGACTCAGGACCAACTTCTTCATGCCCACCATCACTGCCGTCTTTGAGAAAGTACAGGTGGGACATTCTCTTGAATTGTGTTGTCTCCCTATCTCTTTCATAACCCTAGGCTCACTCCTTCCAATCCACCCTTCACTTTGTTACCAGAAATTTTCATTCTAAAATAAAACCTTATATTTCTTTGATCAGAATTCACGCATACACTGGCAGAATTCACTGCCTACAGCACAAGGAACAGTAACAGCACCAGTTATATATACCATTGCCTCTCACTGATTTGTTCTACCTGCCAGGAATCATGCAAAATATTTTACACAGATCATCTCCTTATAGCTTATCTCTCCATCATGGCACACAGCGCATTGCTCTGTTTGACTGTATGCCAGTGTCCTCTCCTGGAGACTCCCCCGTATAACGTCATGAGTATTTTTGTGTGTATATTTTCAGTGCCTGAAACAAACTCATTAAATCTTTGTTGAATGAGGGGTTTCTTCTGGTGGCATTATAAGCGACTAACTTACGTTTATAGGATGTGGTGACTTCAGAATCTTGTAGGAGAAGGAAATAGATCCCTCAGGAAGTATAGCAAAGGCTGTGCTGGCTCGGACCGAATACTAGCTCTAGGTCAGGGGAACCAAACATCCTGTCACCCAGAACAGCTGCCTCTTCTAAGTCTTTACGACCACATCATCACCCAGTTGTAGCAGAATTTGGGGGAATGGGCCGAGAAGATGACTATCTCTAGGGTTTGGTTCAGTACATACAGCCACCTACTGGAAGTTTCACACCTGTATGCAACATATAGTTTAAGACAAAAAGCTGCATTCTGTAGTAAATAGATTCGGAATGTGTATTGCCTTCCTAGCTCTGGTTTGTCTAATTCTTTACTACTCACTCCCTACACTAAATGACAGTGATTTCATTGTTATCATTATTATAAAATGGCTTGTTCTTCCAAGCTATTTTATATTTCTTAAATGATCAACATTTACACAGCATTGATATCCCATGTTTAGCGACAAAAATTGTTCTTACTTTTCTTTCTTGGGGTTAATTTAATTTCTTATAAATTAAAATATATAAAATTTAATTTAATTCCTCCATTTCTGAGATGTCTTAAAGGGTGTAAGCTGAGGTTACCGACACTTTTAGGTCATGTTACCAATAGGAATCTGACATTTATGTGAATAAAAATAATATCAAGTGTTACAAAAACTAATATAGAATTGCAAGGGCTATCACCCTCTATGCTTGAGGCCATAAATTGATTGCCAGCAGGGGTCAAACAGAAGGCTCTGCGTTCTCTGTACAGCCTCCCTGGGGTAAACCACTGCAGTATTTGGTGTACCAGCAGAAAGGGCAGTATGAATTTACACCTTCCTCAAAACAAATTGCTGAAATATTCACCTCTTACAAGAGGTGTGGATTCATAGCACTTCTTATTTAATAGCTAGAGTCCAAGGTTATTTTTCCAGAAATAATATCAGGCCAGGGAAAATAAATTTAATAACGTTGTCAAATGTGTGCAGTTAGGCTTTCTTTGATCCATTCTGGTATGTTCGGGTCATATTTCTGTTTTTTGTGCAGGAGTTCCTGTGAAAATGAACTAATTGGGTGCTAATTTACCTAAAACAGAGTGCTAATACCAAAGCTGATTTTTGACAAATGTGTGTGTGTTGCCATTTTCACTGACATCTATTTATTTCGTGTCACCTTATTGGAAAGTATTCTTATTAAAATGAAATTCCTTTACGTATTGGAATAAGCTTCTGTCTGAGTGATGGAAATTATATGGAGATATAAAATTGAAGCATTGCCTACCCTGTTGCAAATATGACAACACTGGGGGACTTGTTGATAACATTAACTCTTTTCGATGAAAACCGACCTTTATTGGCCTAAAAGGGAATAAGACAAGTTTGTACATTATTATTTGTTTTCAGTTGTTACTTGTATGATTTGTTGTAGCGTTTTTCTGTGGGAAGGTAGGTTGTGACTCTTTTTGTTCTCTACTTCCTTACAGGCTTTTTAAATGAGGTAGTATCCTATAAAGTAGGTTTATTTTCCCTGTGTTAAAAGGGAGGACATACCTGGCCCACCTTGTTTTACCTCCTTTGCTTTGTCATCTGTCATGCTCCTCATTTGTTATTTATGTATTTATTTAGAGATAGAGTATTGCTGTGTTGCCGAGGCTGGACTGAAGTGGCGTGATCTCCTCTCACTGCAGTCTCCACTTCCCACATTCAAGCGGTTCTCCTGCCTCAGCCTCCCAAATAGCTGTTATTACAGGCACCTGCCACCACGCCCAGCTAATTTTTATATTTTTAGTAGAGATGGGGTTTCACCATGTTGGCCAGGCTGGTTTCAAACTCTGGACCTCAAGTGATCCGCCTGCCTCCCAAAGTGCTGGGATTATAGGAGTGAGCCACCGGGCTGGCCGGTCCTCATTCGTTGTTAGGTGGTGGTGGGTTTTTTGTTTTTTAAGCTAGCTGATTTATTTTGTCCTGGCCTTAAGTTATTCCTTTTCTCTCTTTCTTGCTGTCTTGTTTTTAAGAGAAATTATTTCTACACTTCCCCGTTGGTTACAGCACTGCAAATGTATCACTTTCTTTTTTTAATTAAGATCCCGTATGCTATTCTTTATACTGCTGTGTCAGGTGCTGTGTATAGAACTAGATTTCCTAGAGGAATTTTGTCTTGCATTAAAAAATAGACTTGAGGCTCTATAACACAAATATTAGTAGTGTAGTCTGTGATTAGATAAATGAAATTTAAATAATACCTTTGCCAGAAGCCTGAGGGGTTCACACCGTTGTAGCGGTAGCCTGTGGTTCTGCTCTTGTGAATGATTACTGTCTTGTGTGGTATGCATTACACTGATTTTCTAAATTCTTTTCTTCATTAATTGGATATAGATAGAAAATCATCATCCATGCAGCAATAGGCAAAATATAACTGATTTAAATTTATGCTTCAGAATGTTTCATATGCTCACAAACCACTAGGAGATGCTAAATAACAGTATGGCTGTTTAGTTTACTTTTTTCAGCTAGCATTGAGGAAAGAACCCTAGAAGTTGCTTCCAGCTTAATTTTTACCTTTTTATTTTTATTTCATTTAGTGGCCACTGTCTCTTTTGTTTCTTTGTTATCCAATAAGTATTTTATCTCCAAAGTAAAACTGCTTTTCTAACACCAGTGTTCTAAATGATACTGTTTAAAAATCCTAGAAGCTGTGGTGTTAACCCTATTAGAAACAAATTTTTCTCCTTCTCTTTTTCTTTCACTCTTTCCTTTAAAAAAGGAACTAAAAATTAAGGGATAAGATCATTTTTGCCAATTAATATGGTTATGAGCATGTGGAATTAGAATGCAACTCAGAAGTCGTAGTCTGTCTTCCTTCATTTTTTCATTTTTTTTTTTTTTTGAGACGAAGTCTCACTCTGTTACCAGGCTGGAGTGGTGCAATGGCGCAATCTCAGCTCACTGCAACCTCCACCTCCTGAGTTCAAGAGATTCTACTGCCTCAGCCTCCCGAGTAGCTGGGGATTACAGGCGTGTACTGCCACGCCCACCTGATTTTTTTATATATATATTGTAAGTATAGACGGGGTTTCACCATTTTGGCCAGGATGGTCTCGATCTCTTGACCTCATGATCCGCCCACCTCGGCCTCCTAAAGTGCTGGGATTACAGGCTTGAGCCACTGCGCCTGGCCTGTCATCCTTCATTTTCATTTGCTTGGAGAAGTTATTTTTTTCTCTCTCTTTCATATATGTATAACAGCAAGGTCAGTGTCTGGTTTTCCATGACACCACCTGGCTACCATAAAAGGCTTGTCCACTCACAGTGTTAGACAGGAATGTATGTCGGTTATGTTAGAAATAACCCCGTATCTTCAACTACTTTTAGCTGTTTTTGACAGAAAGGAACTCTAACAGAGTTCACAGGTTCACAGGTACTATTATGTACTTCTGTCTTTCTGTCTTTTTCTTTTCTTTTCTTTTTCTTTTTCTTTTTTTTTTTTCCAAGACGGAGTTTCGCTCTTGTTGCCCAGGCTGGAGTGCAATGGTGCCATGTTGGCTCACCACAACCTCCTCCACCTCCTGGGTTCAAGCGATTCTCCTGCCTCAGCCTCCCGAGTAGCTGGGATTACAGGCATATGCCACCATGCCCAGCTAATTTTGTATTTTTAGTAGAGATGGGGGTTTCTCCATGTTGGTCAGGCTGGTCTCGAACTCCTGACCTCAGGTGATCTGCCTTCCTTGGCCTCCCAAACTGCTGGGATTACAGGCGTGAGCCACCGCACCCGGCCTTTTTCCTTTCTTTTTTAAGAGATAGGGTCTCACTATGTTTCCTAGGCTTGTCTTGAACTCCTAGGCTCAAGTGATCCTTTTGTCTTAGCCTCCCAAGTAGCTGGGATTACAGATGTTTTTGTGTGCCACTGTGCCCGATATAGGTAGTATTAAGTAAGAATGAAGAGCCAGAGAAAGAATGCTAAGTAACTATCTTATGAACCCAGCCACGTAGTTACAGAGGTACGGAAGTGAGGTACTGTCAGGATTTTCTTCCAAGCAAAAACTTCTGTATGGAAGTAATAAAACTCAGAGTATCTGACGATAGAGAATTTAATTAGCCCAGTAATTGAGACCACAGGCATAGGGCCAGATAAACTGATATACAGGTTAGACAGATAGATTAAATCCTATCTTTATGATGTGTGGACCAGGTTACTTCACCTCTCTTGCCTTGGTTTGCTTTTCTGTAAAATGAGAATGATTATACGCTTTCTTTAAGGTTTTTTTTGTGAACTGAGATAATTATGTGTTAAGATGGGCTTAGTACAGTCCCCAGTAAGTACTCCTTAAATGATTGCTGCTACATTTTTATGTAATCATAGCAATCTTTATAACAAAACAACCACAACACAGAACACAGTCAATAAATGATACCTCAAAGATAAAGACAAAAATGTGTTGCAAATTAGGTGGAAGACAGCCCATTTAATCTCAGATTCATACAAAAATATGGAGGAAAAACACATTCAATATATTTTTATTTTCTTTCTAGATTTTCTTTCTAGAAGCTTTTTTATAAAATGCCCCTAAGTTGAAAGTATAGTTTAGTGGGCAGAACTCACCCCAAAGGTTGGAAAAGCAGCATAAATACATAATAAATTACATATTAATTGATACCCATTAATGTCTCTAAGAATGATGCTATCATTTGGGGTTGTCAGAGTTGAAATTAAAGATACATTTTTTCATAACCAGGGTTTTCATCGCCATTTCTCCGCCTTTCTTTTTTTTTTTTTTTACCTCATCTAGGGTAGCACCCCATACACTAATTCAACCCCCAGTAGTGCCAGCCCTCCAGACACTTTAGTTGTTCCTGTCATAAATGTCTGTTTTCCTGGAACATCTTACAGTCCTTGTCGCTGGTGGTCAGTTTTGCATGAACTCATTGTCTTTGAAGTGTTGTTGGTTCATAATGTGTGGGAACTTATCTTCTTACGTGTAATTGGTGTTTGGCTGGGGTATTTAATGTCTTAAAGCAAAAGAAGAAACAATAGAATAGATCAGGAACTCTCAGGGGACAATGTTCAAGATCTTGTTTGGGAAGGAATCTCAGCAGTGGTGGCTGAGCCCAAGGCTGACCCACCAACACGTTTCAGCAAAGCTCCCAGGATATGGAGCGGTAGCGGCCACCAGAACGGCCTCCTCTTCCGGGTCCCGAGGTATGAAATTAAGTAGCGTTTAAAAATCAGAGTTAGTTCTCTAATCTTCAGATAGTGTGAAACCTTAACTGATTCCACTGTTTGGTTAAAAATAAATAAAAATAACGTTTGTCCCAAGTTGTTTTACAGGTTCACGCCTAGCCATAGAGTTGATTTTGAGCATTATTTGCAGTGCAGGGGGGTAAATTATCTTCAAAACTCTCATGGATTGGCTGCTGCCCAGAGTCCTGAGAGCTGTAATCAGTTTCAGTTAATTCTAAACAATAGATTGTGGCATGAACTCAGCTAAGTGGCGGGTTGACTGCACCCAAACTGTTGATTTAAGTTGTCAAGAGAGCTTGACTCATGCTTGTACTTGACACCAGTTTGGGTCAGCTGGCTTAGCTGTAAACCATTACCAGTAAACTCTGCTCCTTTTGTGTGTGAGACGGGAAGGGGCATGGCCCCTCCGGTCTTGGTCTCTCTCCCCTGAGCTCACTGCCGACTCCACGGCCTGGCTGGGAGGCTCTTTGTGACTTTTTACTGTGCTCAGACTTTAGTCACTTCATCCCTCTCATGCGCGTCAGTGGGTTGTAGCCATAGGCCTGAGGAACTCCAGTGTAGTATGTGCTTTGTGTATGCACTTTCTCTTCATTTCTAACTTTTATTGGCGATGTTTGACAGGAAATGCATTACTATTCACTGTACCATAATCCTTATCTGTGCAGCACTTGATGCTGTTCACAAAGAACTCATATTATCCAATATAGTTTAGACTAGGGCAGGGCAGGAATTACATTGCATCAGCATTAATCATCCTTGTTACCTTTTGATTAGATCATTCAGGTTAAATACTGGTTGGAAGAGTGATCTAAAGTTGAAGGCATGAGTATAAATGTAGGGAAAACATTAGCAGTTTGCTTAATGTAAGTTTTTTTTTAAGTTTGAAGATAAATGTTTCTCAATTCATAATTTAATTTTTTTTACCGTTAGCCTTTGAACGTTAGTAGCAATTTAGTTTTATTTAGTTTGTCCACACATACAAATGGAAACGTGTTACCTCTTAGATACTAGCTTAAATTTATTTACTCCAAGGTGGTTTAAAGCCTGTATATAGATATGTTTGTTTCAGTAGGTCAGATTTAAGGATACCTTAATGTAGTGATGAGGTACTGTGAAGGTCTGAACCTGGGAGGGTGCTCCAAGGTGACTGTAACCTTACACTTTCCTGTTAGTACCTGACTCACAGTCTCAGGAAATCTTGAGGGCAGTGTTTTGATATGAATTGCCTTTGTGTTCTTTCTGTAAATTAGTTTTTGGTACGGAAAGCTCAAGTCCTGTAAGTACATAAGTCAAGTGTTTTTCTTTTCCATACCCCTATCAAACACTGTACACTTATCTCTTTCCCTTTATAATTTGGAAGGTCTCCAAATCATTTAAATGATATGCTTCTCAGTTGTGGATGGTTCCATTTTCTAATGACCATTTTGTCTTCTAGAGAATGTCTGCTAAAAGTCTTCCTGATTTTTATTTTACTTTCCAATTTGGTTTTCATTTATCTTAGAACAGTGTGCAGACTTTCACTGAGAATAGAAAGAATAAACAGAATGGCACAATATATTTTTATTTACTGTAGATCATATCCATTTACCGTTTTCATGGCCAAATGGGGACAAATCCATCATGGCTCTTTGATCGCTTTCTGTTGCGCCATTCACTGTAGTGGGTACGTTAGTTACTCACATGGTGTGACCTGGGAAAGGGGAAAAGGAACATTACAGTCATTTTTCCTTGGTGTACATACTGTCATCAAATGAGGGAAACGGTCCTTGGTTGAGGAAGGTTTCATGAATTTAAATATGTACCATTTCCTTTATTATTAATTTGTAAATAATTATATGATAGAGATAGTAAAATAATGAAAGATTTTTTGGCAGTTATATTTTAGCCAAGAAAATAATAAGAAGTACCTATTTTCTTGTATCTCACATATTTATATCTGCTAGGTTACACTTTACTATTATGAGATGAGGATTCACTTTAGAGATGAGTCAATAATATAAATATTAAAAACAATTTCCTTTTCTAGGACAAAGTATAGAATGGTTTCATAGGTGACATGAGCCTGTGCAATGTTGACCTATTAATAGAATTTATTTATTTATACCCACGCACAGAAATTGAAACATTTCACAGAGAGACATGTAAGAGGTTAAAAAATTTTTAAATGCAGCTAAAGAGGCCAGGCGTGGTGGCTCACGCCTGTAATCCCAGCACTTTGGGAGGCTGAAGCTGGCAGATTGCTTGAGCTCAGGAACTCAAGACCAGCCTGGGCAATGTAGCGAAACCCCATCTCTTAAAAAAACAAAAAAATTGGTTGAAGAAATCAAGAGAAAGGGCACAATTAATGTGGGAAAAATGAGATGATTACAATGATAAGATTACCATCAAAAATACATGTCCTGCAGCCTCATACACTTGTAGACTTCATATTTGATTACAGACTTTTAGAAACCAACGCAAAGAGGGAAATACTATCATTAATATGCTTTACGCAGTCTGTAAGATAGAAGTGTCTGAGACCAGGAACACAGCTATTCCTGCTACTGAGACAGGAATGAAAATTCTGCCTGTGGCCTTTCTTGTAATACTTAGTGTCCTCATCACTGGGCACATGGGAACTACTTTCCTTTCTTCCTCATTGTAAGTGAGGGTGCCAGATCCCAGTTCAAAAAAAGTCCAAGTACAGAGTCTTTTCCCAGCACACCTTAATTCAACAACAGATTTAGAGCAGCTGGAAGAATGAATTGATGGTCCCCCACATCTTTCAGCCACTTACCCGCTCTTTCTCATGGCTGTGTTTTTGATAAAATATTGGGTAGCCAAAAACTTGATATTGTATTATCTGAACAATATTTAGACTAAAAATACATTTTGTCGCCAAATAAGGACAGAGCCATAGGCTTTAAAAAAATCCACTTAACCTATACAACTTTAATCAGTTCTTACAAAGTTGATGTGAAAGAAATCATTTTAAAAATTACTCTGGTTAAGTGTGGCTTGCACAATCAGTCACCTCTTTCCCAGCCTTCCTCCTCCCCAAAATGCCCTTTATTTTTTGGACTATAAACATGGGCTAAGATAGTCTTTGATCAGGGTCATTCGTAGTCAAACACACTGTTTTTCTTATTAAACATACCCTTTTCTGTATGCTTGGTTATGTGTTTCAGGTCAGTTTCTCTTAAACACTTACATGTCTGCTCTAGTTTAGTTGTTTTGGTTTGGTTTAGCTTGCTTATTTTTGTTATATACTTAATCAAATTGTAAAGAAATGCGAAAGTGGATGAATATTCCTATTTTTTTTCTTTTAGAATTTTCAGGCTGTCCTATCTGACCTCTCTTTCTGTTTGGAGGCATGAAGATTTTGGTTGCTTTATTTGAGGGTAGGAATGTAATCAGTAGTGAAATGAAGGTGAACAGAAAGAATTTAAACTATTATTTTCTCTAGGTCCTGGAAACTGAAGCTCTTAGGGCACTCTGAGTATTTAGGTGCTCTAATTATTCAGTTTGAAATAAAATAGTAGAGTGACTTTGTAAACCTCTGCTATTACTTCTAACTGTAAAGAAGTTTATCGAGAGAAAGAAAGCTTCATTCCAGACTTCCCTCACAGCTTGCTAATTCATCTGCTTGCTTCTTGTTGGTTCATCTTACGGACATGGTACAACCTTATAGGAAAAAGAATACAATCCCTGTTAAATTTTAACTACTTCTATTGTTCTCTGAATTCACACCTGAACACCTATTAATTTGTATTCCATTTGTCCCATCATTGTTTTGAATGAATATTTGTGTGATTCAGTCTGGTCCATATATTTATCATTTTTTAGAGGTTACATATTATAGACATTCTTTTTTTTGCTGAGTCATGTCTCATTTTTAAACATTTGGATTGCTTTCAGTTTCTAACTGTCATGCAAGGAGTGTGGATGTGAGTTCTTTTTCCTTTATTTGAGGTGGATATCATAGGAGCAAGTTAAAATTAAATAAATATATGTAATACTGTTGCAGCTAATATATTAATGTTAGATACTACAAAACTGATAGAGTCCAGTTGTATTTTTGTGTTCTGTAGGTTCACTGGAAGCACATTGTATATCTTTATATATTCAAAATACTCTATCATTTTGCTCATTTTATGAAATTCTTTTGAAATAGGCTGTAGGAACATTTGATTGGGGGTCAAGAAATAAGTTTCTTATTGCTGTCAATTGGAAAAACGGATGTTATCTCTCTAACTTCGCTTTGAGTCTGACCTTTTGAATGGAAGGACTGGATGAAAGAAACTCTGTGGTTCACCTTTGCTCTAAAATTTCATCATTTTAATAACTTGCTACATAGTTTTACTATTTTAAATGATTTTACAGGTTTATTATTGCATTTTTGCTTTTATGATATTTTCGTGGCCTTATCTGTAATTTAATACTGAGTCACAGTCAGGAGGGAAGCAATCAGTGTTTTCATTATTCCTATGAAGAAAGGCAGACTTTTGTGATACATTTCCCAGGAATTCATTGTAGAGAATAATGGAGACTGCTTGTGTATGAAACCAGACACAACTGCGGTCTTCACTAAGATGTTATCAGAGAAAATTGTTTGCCTTCCAGACACTTGAGGTTGTTTGGTTGTCTTTAACTGTTATTGGACATGACTTTATGAATTATTTTGTCCATTTACAATAATGACTGACTGCCCAGGGTGCTCAGAAACCTCTCAGTGAGCCTCAACCCTCCTTGTATTCTCTCTTCTTCATCCTTGTCAGAAATTCCCATCACTTGACTTCTTCTCATTCTCTACTCTTCTGGCTTCTGCCTGGCCTGGACCTCATGGTCCTCTGTTCTGGGGCTGCCTTTCATAATAGCTTTGGCATTCCTTTACTTCTAAACCCACTCATCTCCCAGCCGTGGCCCTACCACCAACAGTGATGGCCACCCCGCTCACCACCTCCAGATTGCTAAAACACCTGGCTGAAGGGATTGTATTGTTTAATCTCCATGGAGTCCCCTTTGCTGTTCCTCAGTCTGTTTGCCTTTTCAGTACATTCTTCCATATTCACATTAGCCATATCAAATCTTCTTCCTCCACTTCTAGTATGATACTCCACCTTTACCTAACTGATTCTCAGGAACAGGATAGGACCTCACAAGTGCCACCACCTTCTCAGCCCCAAAATGCAATTATATACTGGCCATTGTCTTCATTCTTCCTGCCTAAGAAGTTGTTGCTCCCTTCTTCAGTGGATTGAAGTGATTCTAATGGACAGGGCTGTGGTTTAAGTGTTCCCTCCAAAATTCATGTTGAAATTTAATTGCCACCGTGATGGCATGAAGAGAGGGAATTAGGTAACCACCTCTTAAAGCCCTCATGAATGGATTAATGCTGTTATCGCTGGAATGGGTTAGTCTTCATGGGAGTTCAGCTCCCTTTCCTGTCTCAAGTGTTCACTTACCCTTCTGCCCTCCACCATGGGATGATACAGCATGAAAGCCCTCACACATGCAAACGCCATGTTTTAGACTTCCCAGTCACCAGAACCAAGAGCCAAACTCCCCAGTCTGTGGTAGTCTGTTACAGCATCAGGAAACAGGCTAATGTAGGTGGAGAGGTAAGACCAGTGGGGAGTAACAGATCTGGAGAAGTGAGTGTAGATCATGTGCTAGAAAACAGAATCATTTGGGATAAGAGCCTGTACAGCGTCAGCCAAAGACTTCGGCCCCGCAGTCTGAGGTGGCGCTCACTGGACCCATGGTGCTAAGTAGAACCAGAGAGAGGAACACGTAAGGGTGGACTAAATATAGGAACTGAGAGAGTCAGAGAATCCAAGAACACGGCAGGTGGACCCAGATACTAGAGAATCTGAACAAACCTGGTGTGTTAGGGTCAGCTGGGCTGAGTGGAGTCACAGTGGTGAATGGAAGCCCAGGGAGTCTGTCAATACCTTGTCTGGAATGTTGAAAAAAATCCTTAATTGGCCATTTTTCTCTAACACTGGCTTACCTCCTGCATTTTCAACAATAATAATATGTAACATTTAAGGGTTTGCTCTGTGCCAAGCAGTGTCTTAGAACTGTATGGACATTATCTCATTTGATCTTGACAGCATTCAGCTAGTGGATTTATTAGTCTGCTCATGCTACCATAACAAAAATGCCTTAGTCTGAGCAGCTTAAACAATACAAATGTATTTTCTCACCATTTTAGAGGCTGGAAGTCCCAGATCAAGGTGCAGCAGATTCTGTCTCTGGCCAGGTCTCTGTTCCTTGTTTGTGGATGGCTGCCTTCTTCCTGTGTCCTCCACTGGACCTTTCCTCTGTGTGTGACATGGAGGAAGAGAGCTCTGGTGTCTCTTCCTTTCCTTATAAGGACACCAATTTTTATCAGCCCAGGGCCTCACCCTTAAGACCTCATTTAACCTTAGTTACCTTAAGGTGCTGTCTCCAAATACAGTCACATTGGGGTATCAGGGGTTCAACATATGAATCTTAGGGGTACACAGTCCATCTAAAATAGCTGGTTATGTATTATCCTCACTTTGTAGACTAAAAAATAGAGAGTTAAAGTGGCTCAAAGTCACATAACTAGGTACCAAGTAGTGCTGCTAGACTTTTTAACCTGAATGTTCAGTTGGTACTTCAAATTCAGATTGTCTAAGATGGAAATCATATTCCCTTCTCCAAGCAAACGTCACGTCTTTGAGACCTTATTCTTTCGCTTCATCGTACTTATGCTTTCAAAGTCCCCAGGAGTTAACATTTGAAGATGCTGAGCATCGGGCTATTTTCCTTCTTTCTCCTTACATCAAACCTCTAAGTAAATGTCACTAACTCCTTCCTCTTCTTCTTCTTGTTTTTTTGTTTTGTTTTTTTTTTTTTTTTTTGAGAGAGTCTCACTCTGTTGCCCAGGCTGGAATGCAGTGGCACAGTCATGGCTCACGGTAACCTTGACCTCCCCAACCTCCAGTTATCCTCCCACCTCAGCCTCCTGAGTAGCTGAGACTACAGACATGTGCCACCACATCTGGCTAATTTTTCCGTATTTTTTGTAGAGACAGGATTTCTCCATGTTGCCCAGCCTGGTCTCATATTCCTCCTGTGCTCAAGCGATCTTCCCACCTCGGCCTCCCAAAGTGCTGGGATTATAGGCTTGAGGTACCGTGCTGGTCAGCTCCTTCTTTTTGTAATATTGATCAATCCCTGAATGAAGGAGAGAAAAGGGAAATAAGATGAAAGTAAAAGTAGAGAGAGAGCATTGGGGGTCGGAGTAACAAAGGTGGTCATGGCAAATGGGATCTAATTAAAGAGCTTCTGCACAGCAAAATTAACTATCATCAGAGTGAACAGGCAACTTACAGAATGGGACAAAATTTTTGCAATCCACCCATCTGACAAAGGTCTAATATCCAGAATCTACAAGGAATTTAACAAATTTACAAGAAAAAACAACCCCATCAGAAAGTGGGCAAAGGATATGAACAGACACTTATCAAAAGAAGACATTTATGCAGCCAACAAATACATGAAAAAAAGCTCAACATCATTGATCATTAGAGAAATGCAAATCAAAACTACAGTGACATGCCATCTTATGCCAGTCAGAATGGCAGTTATTAAAAAGTCAAGAAACAATAGATGCTGACGAGACTATGGAGAAACAGAAACGCTTTTACACTGTTGGTGGGAATGTAAATTAGTTCAACCATTGTGGAAGACAGTGTGGTGATTCCTCAGAGATCTAGAATCTTGGATCTTTGACCCAGCAATCTCATTACTGGGTATATACCCAAATGAATATAAATCATTCTGCTGTAAGACAAACACACACACATGTTTATTGCAGCCCTATTTACAATAGAAAAGACATGGAAACAACCCAAATGCCCATCAGTGATAGACTGGATAAATTAATGTGGTACATATACACCATGGAATACTGTGCAGCCATAAAAAGGAATGAGATCATGTCCTTTGCAGGGATATGGGTGGAGCTGGAAGCCATCATCCTCAGCAAACTAACACAGGAACAGTAAACCAGACACCTCATGTTTTCACTCTTAAATGGGAGTTGAACAGTAAGAATACATGGACACAGGGAAGGGAACAACACACACCAGGGCCAGTGGTGGTGGAGGTGGCGAGGGGAGGGAGAGGATCCGGACAAATAGCTAATGCATGTGGGGCTGAAACCTAGACAACAGGTTGATAGGTACGGCAAACCACCATGGCACATGTATACCTGTGTAACAAACCTACAAGTTCTGCACTTGTATCCCAGAAGTTAACATTTTTTAAAAAATTAAAAAGAGAGATGGTCATGGAAAAGCACTATTTGCTTAGAGATTTTCTGTAAAACCTCTGTTTTAGGGTTCGCCCTTAATGATAAGGAGGGTATAATATGTGGGTTGATTTCCCTAACTTCAAGGTTGTATGACGATATCAGCATCAATTTTCCATCAAATCTCTTCTTTAGATGCTTTCTTGGACTCATCTGCTTCTATGTCATGACAAATTTTTTTTGTATTTCTTTATTTTGCAGTAGGGAATGCATGCATGTGGGGGGGAAAGTTCAAAAAGTTTAAAGGGATACATTGAAAAGTCAGTCTCTCACGCCAGCTGCTCTCTCTGGGGGATTTTAAGAGGGGGCAAGAGTTGATTCATTCACTCTTCTGGCCCATTCTTTCTTCATTGAAGCTGATGGTGTGCTGGTCACTGTCTGTTTCCCTCATTTCAAACTCTGTGTTTGTTTTCTATTGCCATGTAACAAAAGTGCCACAAATTTAGCAGCTTAAAGTAACACAAACGTATTATCTCCTGGTTTCTGCGGACAAAAGTTTGGCTCTGCATAGGTGAGACTTCTCAGAGTCTCACTGGGGTGAAGTCAAGGTACTGCTCAGGGCCGTGCTCTCATGTTGGACTCAGGGTCCTCTCCCAGGCTCACGGGTTGTTGAGAAAGATCATTTCCTTGCAGTGTTTGATTGAAGTTCCTGTATTCCTGCTAGCTGTTGGCTGGGACCATTCTCAGGTCTTAGCAGCTCATTCCCATGTGACCCCCACAGAGGGGATGTCTGCTTTTTCGAAGCCAACCAGAGCATGTCTCTCTGACTTTGCCTTCTGCTTGCAGTGGGAAAAAACACTTTGCTTTTATTAAAGGGTTCACCTGGATAGGTCAGGCCATCAGAAAAATCTCCTTATCTTAATGTCCACTAATTTGGTACCTTAAGTACATCTGTAAGAGCCCTTCACAGCAACACCTGCAGTCGGGTTTGGTTGATTAACTGAGGCAAGATGTCTGCATACCTTGAGCTGGGAGTTTGTGGACCGTCTTAGAATTGTGCCAACCGTTTATGGTTTGTCTTGAGCTCTGAGGGCCAGGCCTGGCTTGGATATAGTGGAAAACATCTTGGAAGGGAGAAGTCAGGATTGGGAGTAAGTAGAACTCGATGGAGTTGATTTGTTTCTGTGATGTAATTGTCTTGTAAGTCTGCCCCATGCTTTAGAGGTACACAACCCCTTTACCTCCTGGCCTTAGCCCATATCAAACCCAGTCTTTTTCTGTGTGTTATTTGCATGACTTTTGGACTTCATTTGGAAAATGCTTCAATTCCCCTAAATTTCCTGAAGGTATGGAGTCATCTAACCCTTTATTCCCCCATTACCTAGCCTTTGTTTTTGTTTGCTGAGGACCATCCTGGTTTATGCCTGTTTTCCCGGCGTATTTATTAATAGTACCTCACTTTCACTGAATAGTGTCCGCATTCAGAGGGTAAGTTACATAGACACAGTATCCATGACGTGTAGACTCCTGCGTGTCCTGTCTTTCTCAGCCCCCTTCCCACCATCTTAATGCTATTTATATACTGACAACAACCAACCCATGGATCTCTGACTCACTCCAACCAGATTCTGACTCACCCACTCCTGGCCCATTTTGTGCCTAAGTAGCAGGTGAGGCTATTTTGTTTGTTTGTTTGTTTTTTTAATTTTGGTAGAGGTGGGATTTCACCATGTTGTTCAGTCTGGTCTCGAACTCCTGGGCTCAGGAGATTTGTCCACTTTGGCCTCCCAAAGTGCTGGGATTACAGAATGACTCACTGCGTCCAGCTATTTCCCCTTTACTTCTTTACTCCAGAAAGGTTCTAAACAGGGGAACTCTGTTTTGCTTAAAAAAGTTACTTAATCATTCTCCCTTCCCTAATCTCCCAAATAGAGCTGATTATAATACCTATTCTCACCGGTTTGTTAAAAAAAAATTAAGTAATGTTCCGCATAACAATATTTCAGTCAATGGCAGACTGCATATACGTTGGTGGTCTCATAAGATTATAATACTGTATTTTTACTGTACCGTTTCTGTGTTTAGATATGTTTAGATACACAGATACCATTGCATTTCAGTTGCCTGCAGTATTCAGTAGAGTACGTGCCGCACCTGTTTGTAGCTTAGGAGCCATAGCCTATACTATTTAGCCTAGGTGTATAGTAGATTTATGTAAGTACACTCTGTGATGTTCGCACAACAGCAAAGTCACCTAATGACACCTTTCTGAGAATGTATCCCCATTTAAGTGATGCATGCCTGTATTTCAAATAGTTAAATAATTCCTGGCCGGTGGTAGTCAATTTGAAAATGTTTGCAAATGTTTGTTGCTGAAGAGTATCACTTTAGAGTTACGGTGTGGTTTTTACATTTAGCTAGATAGGAGAGAAAGGTGCAGTCCAAGTGAGGGGATCCCCCAACATCTACTGTAGAGAGACCAGTAAGGCACATTCATTTGCCAGTTGGTAAAGTGGTTTGGTTTTAGAAGAAAGTACGGTTGGGAAGTTGTGAAAGAACAGCCTGGGATAATTAGGATAGATTCAGATTTTTGAGGGACTTAGAAGTTATGCCTGTTTGTTTATACTTGGGGTAACAAATAAGCTGTTGCAGTATTTTCCCAGTAGGATGAGGTGACGAGAACAATGTGATAGGGAGTATTGAGGTCAGCACTGGCAATAAAGAGGAAGGGCAGGCATAGGAGGCTTGCTGAGCTATTTATTTTTTAACCAGTGCTTCACTAGTGATAAAGTATGGAACAGATGAGTTAACATTGACTGAAAGTTTTTTAACCTGAATGACCAGAAAACCGTTGATATCATAGAAGAAAAGATACCCAAAACCTTAGAAGGGAGTGAGTAGGGATGGGTGGACATGGAGGATAGGCTTTAAAGGGACCTGCAGAGCAGGATGGGAAGGTTAAGAGAATCGGAGGAAGGAAACATGTGGAATAGTTTCCAAATCAGTATAAAACCCAAGCTATGGAAAAGTGTTGGAAGAGAAGGCCCCGGCATACTGTCATTTTCTTGGACTGCCTTCCCTTCCTGCCTAGCCGGCTGCCATCTCTGCTGTATCTGTCCCAGTACTCACTTCACTATGGACGACGTGCTCTGTGCAGGTAGTAGCCATAGCCCCAGAACCTGGCATGTCACAAGTGCACAGTATATATTTCTCAAATGAACAGTTAAGAAAAGGATGGTTAATAGTGGCCAATACAGTAAATAGGTCAAGTTGAATTAGTATAGAAAATACTGTTAGTGGATTTGCCAGTGATGAAATCATAATTTCATCAGAATGTTGAGGCAGGAGCCAGGTTACACAGAGGGTTTACCAGGAAGCTAACAGTGAGGAGGCAGCAGCAGCAGCAGCAGCAGCTGTGTTCTGCCCCTCCAAAGTCTGGAAAGGAAAATACCTGAAACCAACTAGGGAAAGAGGATGGTGGAGTCAAGCAAGACAAGTTGAGTTGATTTGTTCCTTAATAAAGGTGAGCCTGAAATACAAGGGAGGAGTGTGGCAGTGCTATAGAAAGAAGCAGGGACAAAACAAAGCCCGTGGGGGGTTTCTAGAAGAATAGGATCTAGCTGTAAAGAAAACAGCAAGATTCCAGTTTCTCAGAATCTGGAAGGAAGATACAGAAAATTAAACCAAACTACATTAAGATACGTAGATGAAGACAAAATTCTGCTGCTGCCAGATGGTCTCCATCTTCTCAGTCAAGGAGCAGTGTTGTGGTCTGTACCTACTTGTTGTCTGTAACGTTTATGAGTTCCAGCTTTACCTTTGTGCCATCATTGTCTTATCACTGGAGAATCTAGCCACCTTCAACAATTTTTAATAAAAAATATTTATAAAACAAAAATTAATGTTTGGAATTACACCTGTTTTGTTTCAAATAAGCGGCCAATTAAAGCAGCTCATTGAGATCAGCTGAACTGATAGGTTTTTATTTTATCACAGAGGAATACAGTTTTCTAAATCACACATGCAGCTTGATAACAAGAGTGATCTGTGCCTAATAAAGCTAACCAAAGCACTAAAGAAAACATCTTTTTTAAAAAAAATCAGGCCAATACCGACTGCCCACAAGTTTGACACATGAAAGACTTGTTCATGTGAATATAGGATTAGTTTAGTACAGCTGTTTGTTCATCCAAGCAAAAAATGGGTAATCTAATCTCAGTAAATTATTTTTGTTGCTGTTATATAAAAAAGAGTCTTGCTTTGACTTAATAAATACAAAGAAATCAAATATGAACAATTCACATATGACATTTTCCCTTTCTAAACAAAAGGCACAAGTGTATAAAAGTTCATTTTAGGAATCTTACTTGTGAATTGTAAACTGAATTACTTTTGAAATCTTTTAATCTATAAAGTTTACACTGTGGTAGATTGTCTACGTGTCACATGTGAAGAGGTAATTTTTTTTTCCTGGGGTCCATTTAATGAACTAGAACAAAACAGAGACACCACGTTAAGAACTTTTGCTATGGAAATATTTATTAATTTTTGTGCATGTTGATATTTGCGCTTGACTTTCAATATGGATTTTGAGCATATTCTTCCCTATCATCAGCAATCTTAGCCAATCACAGGAACATATAATCAAATATTGCTTCAAGGGTAAATTCCTCAATAAGTAAGAGTCTGAAACCAATGACTGGAGACTGGGCCTGTTTAAAACCCCCTCAAATTCTCTTTATAGGATTATTCAGAATGAAGTATGGGCAATCCCTGGGACAAGGCACATCTAGTCTCCTACACACTTAGACTTTTTACTATTTGAAACATTATTTAGCAGCCATAGATTTTGTTTCAAGTGTAGTTCATATTTGAGAGAAAAATTTTCCTTGTACATATTTTTTAAAGTATTCAGGATCATTAGAAAACCTCTAAGGGTCAGCAAGCTTGTATGTGTGTATGTGTGTTTATCAAGAAAGAAAACACATTTCTACAGATTTGTTATTGATGAAATGTAAAATATACTAATACAGTACAATTTTTAAAATGTAGGTCTGTTACTAAGAAGAATGAAATGACTTTATTTGGGGTAACAGTTCACTTATTAAAGGTCAAAGTTTAGTGTGCCCTGTCATCAAAATCACTTGTCTATATTGATTTGTCAGTGCTGATGGGTAATGAGATTTTACATATTTCATCTTTGAAAGTATCTTCTCACACAGCTACTTGCTGCCAAACACTGATACCAGTTCATGATATCAGTATAACCTCGTTTTAACTGAGCGCTTAGCACTTGGAAGGCATTTACCGAATTCTATTAGATTCTACTTTCTCTATTCGTCTTTTATCAGATCAGTCACTTCCAATTGACGGTTAAATGGACGCTCCACTCAACTGCACAGTTAAATAGATTTTTAAATATTGACATTTCCTTTGCGCTTGCATCAAGATCTGAAACATGCTGTTGGAAATGTAGTCTGATCTCAGAAAATATATCTGCTCCAAATTTGTTTTGGAATGGAGGGCATGGTTAATGCTTTAACTTTGACAGCATGGTAATTGTATAAAGCAGCTTGACATTACCTGTGATTTAAACATTAGTTGTTGTTAAAACTGATTTTATTGCAGTATGCATTTTGCATAAAAGCAAAATTTTTCCATGTAAGTTTGGGCCTAACTCATTAAGAAACATTATTAAGTCTGTAACAAGCTGGTTTAAAAGTATTTGATAGTAGTGGTTGAAGGCAGTTCTTCCTGCTGAGGAGAAATTTCAGTCTCAGCCATGAGCCTAGTAAATCACAGTAAAACCTTACCCACTACTAAGCCATCTAAGTATGGTGTGGCAGAGAAAGTCAAGGTATTCAGCTTCTGTTTCTGACAAAAATTTGTAGAGGTGATGGAAGTGAAGTCTTTGAGAATGAAATCCACTGTTGATAGTACTGGCTCAATGACATATGAGATTCACATATTTTACAAAGTATCCACTGATGAATAATACCATCAGCTTATGTTTTCACAAGCTTTTGTAAATTAATTTACTTAAGCCTTTTTTATGTTGCACACATTTTTAGCCACCATCAGTTGTAACACATCATAGCAGATTCCACTTCAGGTTGTAATGAATTAAAGTTTTCTCAACGTCTTTGAAAATATTCTTGCCTGTAGTTTTACTGTGCAAACAATTCATGGAGGCTAATTTTCATTCACTTTAGTTTTGACTAATTACTAATAAACAACTAATCACTAATAAACAGCAACTTAGTAGCATTGGTAACATCTGTCAATTCATCATAGCCAAGGAAAAATACAAAATCATTTGCTTTGTTTTCTGGCTGACTGTTGATGTTGGTCCTGATGTCTTCAACTAAGTATGAATAGAACATTGAGAAGAGAAAGGTAGTGAGAGGAGATTCCATGAGAGGAGTTGGATTATCATGGGCCTAATTTGCTCACCATTGATAAAGTTTGCAGATGTATCTTCCAGAACGTTGATTTTTTTTGGATTTTTTTGTTTATTTGTTTGCTTGTTCTCATGGTGTTTTAATGGGGGGAAAAAGTCTAAAGGGGAAACCCAGTATGTGACAGTTAATCTAACACTGTTTTGATTGAAAAGTCAGGAAGAAGAAGGCCTAGAACCCCACAAGCTCTTTCTCTTTCCCTTTCCCCGCAGAAGTTTGAGAACCATTGTTTTTAGCACAGAGTTAAAGATAGTTGTACAGCAGGGGAATATGTGATAAGATGTGTTTGGAGCAAAATGTCTTTACATTACAGGAGAAAGGGGAAGGACACTTGTTTGATCACCAGTTATGTATTAAACACTGCACTGTTTTAAAACGCCATTTTATTTAATCTTCGTAGGAATATAGTATGTGTTATCACCATTTTATAAAATGAAGAAAGTACCATTCAAATACATAGTTATGGGTTGGTTTATTTCTTAAGTTCTATCAGGTACAGGATCTCAACTCTCTGGAACGGTGCTGCCCAATAGAGCTTTCTGCAGTGATGGAAATGTTCGCTATCTGTGCTGTATTGAATGTGGTGGCCCTAGCCATATGCGGTGTCAAATTCCTGAAATGTGGCTAGTGCAATTGAGGAACTGAATCTTTAACTTTATTTGCTTTTAATTCATTTTAATTTAGCCATGTGTAGCTACCCTCTACTGTATTGGGTAATTCAGCTCTAGATAACCCTGTCTTTCCAACTGACTCATTCTCCAATGATTCTGCCTTACTTTGCCACTGAAGATTATTATGCAATTTATATTGACTTAATTTTGTTAAATGTATCACATAAATATTTTACCTATCACAGGTTAAAAGTTGACAATCCGATCTCAATAAATACTATTTATGGAATTTGGTTTTTCTTCCTTAGAAAGAGAGCTAGTAAGTCTTTCACTGACTCATTAATGGGTATTAAGTGCCTACTTTGTGTCAGGCACCTGAGCTCTGGACCCTGGGAATACTGTAGCATGAAAGACAAGCATGATTACTCTCCACAAGGAACTTAATTGTCACAGTGGCGAAGACTTAGAAATAACAAGCAGTTACAATGGAACATTACACAATACAAGAGAGTTTGGCAGCTTGGGAAGGGCACTGAAGATACTCTGAAAGAGGCCTGAACAGAGTACAGTTTAGGTCTGTCAAATAGATTTAGAGGAGTGGTAAGAAAAATATTCTCTGTGTAGAAGTCAGTAGACTAGAAGGCATGGGGATTTAGAAAGGGAACTGAAGCTCAATGGTGCTGAACTGCAGTGTGTGGGATATGGAACCCGGGTGATGGATGCTGTAGGGGTCAGACTTCTGAGCACACAGCAGGGCTGGCGGCAGAAGGGAACACAATAATCAGCACATACTAATAACCTAGAAGATACTTAGAATTTTAAGAGAAAGCAGAAAAGTTTACAAAGATATTCAGAGTTCTCTTTTTTGTACCAATCTGAAATTACTTTTAAAATGGTCATTTCTTTTTTCTTAAACTGCGCTAACTTATCATAGCAAGCTTGTCCAGCCCACAGCCCAGGACAGCTTTAAATGCAGCCCAAAACAAGTTTGTAAACTTTCTTAAAACATGAGTTTTTTGGTGTTTTTTTTTTTTTTTAAGCTCATCAGCTCTCATTAGTGTTAATGTATTTTATATGTGGCCCAACACAATTCTTCCTCCAGTGTGGTCCAGGGAAGCCAAAATATTGGACACACCGTCTGCAAAAGTTAATCTGAAAGATGGCTGGCGTATAAGGCTTTTCTTCAGTGGTACATTTATTTACTTTTTACTTTTCTCAACTATGAATGAAGAAAATACTATCCAGTGTATCTAGCGCTGGTTTTAGTAATACCGTTACCTACCTAGGTATGAATATTCAAGAGCCAGTATTACATATTTATTCTCACATTCAGCTTCTTCATTGAGAGTTGAGTCTTCAGAAACTGCCTGTGCACGTATTGTATAAGTCAGGAGTCCCCAGTCCCCTGTCACAGACTGATACCTGTCTATGGTCTGTTAGGAACGGGGCCCCACAGCAGGAGGTAAACAAGCATTACTGCCTGAGCTCCGCCTCCTCTTAAATCAGCAATGTTATTACATTTTCATAGGAGCACAGACCCTATTGTGGACTGCACACATGAGGAATCTAGGTTGCACACTCCTTATGAAAATCTAACGTGGTGATCCTGAGGCAGAACAATTTCATCCCAAAACCATCTCCCCAAACCACCAAGTCCATGGAAAAAATGTCTTCCAGGAGACAATTCCTGGTGCTAAAAAGTTTGGGGACTACTGGTTTAAGTAGTATAAACTTAATACATGATGAGATTGATACTAATATTAGGAATTTCCCTCAGCAATTAGTTTTCTTGTTTCTGTACTGTTAATCAAATGGAGAACGCGAAAGCCATCAGTAACTTTAACAGCTCAACAGTAAGCTTTATTGATAATTAGAGCCAGCATAAAAATGATCACCTTCTAGCATTTGGCCAGTATTTACAGATCAGTACCTTTGTACCTGTGTTTTTGTATGTTTAGTTTCTTGTGAAACATTGAAACTTCAGAGTTCTAAAAGTCTTTGATTAATTTTAACTTTTGGGAGTATTTCTATAAAATAAGAAATCAGAACAGTATCATGCCTGTAAGAATCACTCAAATTTTTTTTTAGAGAAATGCAAAGTATGAGTGAAACATGGGGGACTGAGCCATGTGAACTAATGTCAGTCACTAGACATGCCATATAATTTTTTCTGTTTTGCTGTCTACCATTCCGTTTTTCTGTCCATGCATGACAGTTTTAACATTGTACATGGAGGAGTTGTGAAAAATTAGTGTAGTCTCAGTGACTGGTTTTGTGCAGTAAACATTAAGTCAGTTCCCATGAGCAGCTCCCTGGTTGCAACCCTTAGTAAATGCAAACTTTATTTTTAGTACTGACCTTTCGTAATGTGAGCCTTGATCCGTTGAGATGCTGTTCACTTTTGATGCATCTCCAAATCCCTTTTTTTATGCATTTTAAATCAACACACGCTTGCTCTGAATTTATGCATGTGGATAGACGGAGATGTAATTTAAACACATCTGTTCAAATATGCATTTCAGATCAACTTGGTGCCGATTCTCATAATACGATGGAGTTTTTGACGGGTATTATATCCCTAAAGTACACAACAGATGGTATTTATTAGAGACTGAATAGAAATGAAGTTTAAGGATGTTGAGCTTTTTGTCTTAAGTCACTCATTTTTTAGTCATAAAACAATAATGGTCTGAAGTCCTCTTATCCCTATGATAAAGCTTTGTGTGAGACTGTTTTCTTTGAGATGAATGTCTCTCAGTCAAGTTGAGATTAAATATATATTTTTGTTGAGTAGACACCATCACCAGAAAAAGTCAGATAAGAAAGGGTAAATTATAGGTAATTGACAGCTAGATACTAGCTACAATTCATACTTAAGTTGTGTAAATTATGAATTTAAATAGATTGAATAGCTTCACTAAAAATTCTTATTCAATTTAGGCATATGTCAATGAGTAATTTCAAATTTATTAAAATATACTTTGGGGTCATTATTTCAGTGCCTAAAATAATATTTTAAAATTAATCTTCAGAGCTAATTTTTCCCCAGATGTTTGTACTAAGAATAAATGACATAATATGCCCATGATATACTGACCTAAAATTAGTGTACAGAAATTCATTGCCTTTCAGATTTACCATTTTTAGTTGCGAACTCTACCTAAATGATTGTCATTTTAACATTATCCAAAAATAAGACATAGACATGCATTGTTCTTTCCCTGATTCCTCACATCCGTCTCTTTTTCAAGCATCGTGCCCCCATCTGCCTTTCTGCTCGCACCTGAAGATGAGAAACTGATAAGACTGCAGTTGCCCATGGACGATAAGCCCTCTGGGAAGGACCAGTAATTGTTGTAGGGTTTTCAGAGCTGTAAGAACGAGCTCTTAACACTTATTTTCCTCTCCAGAGCTTAGACCGTTGGGAACCGGTTCCAAAGAGCTGGGTCAAGGATAAGAAACAAAAATCTATATATGCATGCCTTTTTCTTACATTTGATAGGAAGCTATGTTCTCACGTCTGCAATCAGATGCAAGTGAACCGGACTGAGATTACTTGCAAGCTATTACTGACTTTATATACAACACCACAAATAAATCTTTTTCTCATAGATTTAGACAGAGAGAGTGCAAAAGGAAACAGGTGATTTGTGAAGTAACCTGCTGTTATGTTAGGCAGTAATAGAAAACATTTTAAAATATTTGAAATAATATAATTGCTTTGCAGTGGGAACACATACATGAATAAAAGATGTTAGCAGGTGTCCTGCTAGTATGAAATCTCATGCTTTTGTATTTATTGGAAATATGCACACCATCAGCAGATTTAAATTTGTAAGAAGTAATCGAAACAGAAGGATTGAATAAAAAAACTCAGGCTTAAATCATATAATTCCTTTAAAGCAAATTTTCAATGTAATAAAATACAATTTTGTATCAAATTACCATTCTATCTTAGATTTTTTTCAATGTTAGTCTGAAAATGGTTTTTTTGGGTTTTTGTTTTTGGTGTTCTGGATTATTTTCTTTAAAATGCTTTATCACACAACATGTAATACTTGCTGATCATATTTGATACTGGATAATTTGATAAAGGTTTTTGTATAGCATTTAAAATTGTTGTTGAATAGGGACTTAATGTTTAATATATCTTTGTAGTATAATTTATGTGGTTAGTAGCACACAGTCTGGTAAAATCACGTAACATCAAATCGAAGTCCAGAGAAACATTTCCTTAACGTTTCATGTGCATCAGTAAAATTGCTTTTGATAAAATAGGTTGCATGGATAACACAGGCTTAACTATTTATGGAGATTTTCTTTTCAAATCTTTGATGTGGGACTTAATTTTTAGGGACATATCCTAAGGTTAGAGGATATTTGGTATGCATTTTGAATCTGGTAAATAAAAAATAGTCATCTAAAATGCAGTTTGTTTCCTGGTTAAAGTGGTTTTCTTCATTTTTTTTTTTTGTACTTTTTTTTTCTTTTTTTTTAAAGACGGGGTTTCACCATGTTGGTCAGGCTGGTCTTGAACTCCCGACATCAGGTGATCCGCCCGCCTTGGCCTCCCAAAGTGCTTGGATTACAGACATGAGCCACCATGCCTGGCCTTTTTTGTACTATTTTTATCCCTTTAAATGTTTTAACTACCAGGGAAAATTTCTAGTTGAGGTACTCAAGTCTTAATCCATTTTGAGCCTGCTGCAGCTTCTTCCCGATGTCTCTTACAAATTAAATACATTAATTCCATGTATTGGTCTTCTATCTGATATTTTAACTGTGCACCCCGATTTCCCACCCACCCCACACCACCACCATTTACCCTTTTCTCTGCTTCGCTGCTGACAAACACTGTTTTAGAACCTCACTGTGCATAAAGCACCAGGGGAGGTAAAAGCTGAGTATAACGTGGTCCTTGCCCTACCTGCACGTATAGTTCATTTCTTACACAATAATACCTCTCTATTGGCACTGGGTACTCTGGTAGGTGTGTTGATTAAGGGGCTCTCCTTCGAGGCACGTCAAAGCTTAAAATCCTAGAATCATATTCACTTTCTTTCTACTGTCTCCACTTCCTTCTACCACCCCCTGCCTCCACTCAAGTCAGTCACCATTTCCTATGATTACACGACTTCTTACACTCCTTCCTCTACCCACCCCACTGTCACTATCATAGCTGAGGCCAGCACTATCTTGTATTCCATCATGTCTGTTTCATCAATGTCATTCTTAAGGTATTTCCAGAATCATTTTACTGATGTACACAGCTTCTAACGTTTTGCTCCCCGCAAAGCCTTTGATAACTCCTTTTCCCCAAACTTCTGTATGCTGGTCCTAACCTCCTTGTTAGCTGGATATTACGATACTCCCATTTATAGGCCCTGTATGCTACTGTGTTTTTTGTTTGTTTCTTTTTACCTGAATGCCTCTGCTCTGGCTTTTCTTTCTGTTGAGAGTATATAAAAAACAGAGATAGAGATAGTAATAGGATCTACCTTATGGGAGTGCTTAGGAGGATTGCGCAACTTAATATATGGAAAGCACTTGAACCTGGTACAAAATGCTTCATAAATGTTTCCCATAACTGTCAATGTTATAACTGTCACTACTACAATGACCACTTCTACTACTGCTGGTGTATACCTCACTTAGCTGTGAGTGAGGTTTTTGAGGGAAGATATAGTATCTTGTTGTCTTGAGTGCATACCACAGTTACAGAGCATAGAACGTCTTTCTTCCATGATACTGGTTAAATTGTCACTTTAATTGATGGTGTTGATTAATTTAATTTTCCTTCAGTTCAAAGCCCAAAGTAAGTCTTCTGCCCACATTGTGTGTGTGTGTGTGTGTGTGTGTGTGTGTGTGTATGATTGACTATGAGGGGGAATCTACATGAACATTTAAGGTTCTTTCAGACTCCAAAATTCTGTGGGACACTGGTTCTTCTTTTCCATTTTACTCTACTTAGGCATATTTTGTAGGCAACACTCGTAAGGATACTTCCAAGACTACTCTTCTCTACTTTTGCAAAAAGCATGCTGGGCTCACTTAAGAAAAACTCATCTCTGCATGCCTTCATCATTTGTCTCTGTACTTTTATGGCTCGAAAATTATTCATCATCCCTATTTTAGTGGCAATACATGCCTTTGCATTTTGCTATATCAGAGTCATCTCCTTGTGACTTTCTGTTGTATTCCGTTTATTTATGTTAACATCTCTCAAAAGTAACATCATGGAATTAAAAGCAATTCTTATTTGAGGCTACCTGGAGAATGTGACTTTGTCTTTAGGAGGAAATCAGTTTGTACAGGAAGCGTATTGTCGCAATGTATCCAGCACTGTGTCTTGGACCTTTAGCTGCGATGAGAGACAGTCATTAGTTGTGTTTTGCCACCTCAGGTTTCTTCATTTACTTTTCCAGTCAGAAATTGATTCTGTTAAAGCTGTTTGCTAAAGGAAATGTTTGCTATAACTGGAGCTACAGACATAGATTGAAGTGGAATATAAATTCTATGGATGTCATACTTTGTTTCAGTTAATTTTTCCCTCTGTGTTAGGAGGGAGTAGTATGTGATCCTGTTACACTCTGTTGTACCCAAAAACCTCTGTAGTTTTTCCTTTTATCTTTTCTTTTTCCACCATGTTTTATTCTTTGATGTTATCTTCTCTAAGGCCCATAATTCTCTTTACTCCTTGGCATCTCCTCAACCCACCCTTCTCTCTTGTATTGAGGCTGACACCATTGGTCACATTACTGTTTACCTCCACTGGTGTCTAGAAATCCTGTTTAGCCCTCTGTTACACTCTGTTTCTGTTCTCTTGCCCCGTACTTGTAAGTATTCATTATCCTTGATGGGACTGAATAAAACTGTCTTCAACTCAAGCCTTCATTCTAATAGACTTTACCACTCCGATACCTGGTTGGCTGACAGCATCACCCACTTTTATATACTTGCTTCTTACATTGGTGGTCACAGACAAAACTTTCTCCTTTCCCAGATTCTCTAAGGTCATAGCCCAAAAGCCTTTCACACTGGCCAAAATTATTGTTAATAATGACATTATTGTTAATTTTTATAAATGCCAACTTTATGTTGACATAGTATAATTAAACATTAGTATTTATAGTTAATAAATTATTAATGATTCTTCTAAATAATTCCTGAAGATGATTCTGTTTAGCTGGTGTGAAAGGCAAGAGTATTCAAGTCCTGGTTTCTCCGTGCCAATACTTCACTTCTCTAAACCATCTGAAGGTAGACATGTCCCCTTTTCTTCTCAGAAGGTTGTTTTGATGTCTCAGTCTCTTAATCTGTGCTGCTGTAACAACACACCTGAGACTGGGTAATTTATAAACAATAGAAATGTATTTCTCACAGTTCTAGAGGCTGGGAAATCTGTGATCAAGACACCAGCAGGTTCAGTGTCAGGTGAGGGCCCGTTCCTCCCAGGTGGCACTGTCCGGGTTCTTCAGATGGTGGAAGGGAGGGAGAGGCAAGAGAGGGTGGTCCCTTCAGCCTTGCCCTTGTATACGGCTCTGCCCTCATGACGTCATCACTTCCCAAAGACCACACCTCCATTGATACTACAGCATTGCAGATTCAGTTTCAACATGAATGTTGAATGGGGCACCATCATTCAAACCACAGCACTTGGGGGGAAAAAAAAAAAGCACAGGAAAATGATTATTAGCAGGTGACCTGCTTTGGGTTTTTATGGTCGTTTTAGCTGGATTGGAATGATACGGCAGGCAGGGATGCTTTGGTTTGTGTCCCTGGCACTGACTGTTCAGGACTTGGTATCGAGCACCACTCTAGTTATCGAAATACTCCTCAGATTCTTTTGCAAAAAATGATGTAATCAGTGCTACTTTCTAGACCTTACATGGTTTGGGACATGAGGTAAAATGTTAAGAAATTAACAGCATGTGTTTCTTTTCCCCCTGACTCTGAGTCAGGGCTAGTGTTTCTATTAATGTTTTTGCTCCCCCTGGGCTCCTCGTTCCCTTTCCCATATTTAGAGGCACCACTGAAAATGTGTGTGATGAAATCTGAACTTGCATGAATGTCTCTTTGCTGGCTGCTAGCACAGATGTGTTATCTGCTGAGGATTTTTCTGTAGATTTCTTTCCCTTGGCTGCAACAGTAAATGCATAAGTAAAGCACTGGGAGTCAGAGATCCTAATCCCAGGCCTTCTCTACGGAAAACTAGCTCTGTGACCGTATACAAGTGACCTTATCTTCAGTGCCCTTGTTTTTTTAAGTTGAGAATAACAATCCAATAATGGGGAGATGATGAGAAAATAACCTTCTGTGGGTATTTTTATTTAGCTTGTGTGGGTCATCAGATGGCGTCTCAAGTCACTGTTGAGTGACACCTGATAGTCACTGTTTCTGAGAAGGGGCCTTTTGGAACAAATGCATCTGGGACTATTCAGCATTCACTGCCCTCCATCAGTGGAGTCTATTATTTCAGGTCACATGCAGGAAGGATTCGGATCCTGCCTCCACTGCTTATTGCTGTGTAGCATTGGGCAGCTTACATAACCTTTCTGTGTGTCCACTGCCACATCTGTAAACTGAGGAAAATACTGCATATCTCCCTGATTACTCTGAGTTGATATATGAAAAGCACTGAAAAGAGTGCCTTCCACATTCTTGGTTCAGAGAGGCTGGTGTTAGAAGATGCTACACCGTTAACCTGATAATGAGCTAATTCACATGTGACTGATGTTACTTCCTTCCCTCGATGACTTTGGGAATGGTTGCAGTGTCCTGATGTTCTGTAATGTACAGCTTTGTTCTTAAGTTTTAAAGTGTTTCTTGGCCTAGAATCAGCTACCACCAGCATTCAAGCCATGCCCAGCATTCCAGCACTGCTGTCTGGGTATGTAAGAAGAAGGGGACAGGACGGTGGGTAGCAGGCTCCCTTGTTGTGGCAAGAAAGGACTTTGGTCACTCACAGTCAGGAAGAGCCTAGGAGTGCTTTGCAGGTTGGTGAAGCCTGTCCCACGCAGTGCTGCATGGCCCAGGCGAGCTGCGAAGCAGACGTAGCTGACAGGCCAGCCAGGCGTGGCGTGAGGCAGAAGGGAGCTGCTCCTTTTGAGGCAGAGATTTGGGCCAAACGGGGATCCAACAGGCAGTGTCATAAAAGTGATAGGGCCTTCACATAAAAGCTACAACATCTCACAGACACATTTTATGTGAGTTTCACGGGGAAAGGGCTCTTGGCCACCTGCCGCCTGCCTGCCACAGGAGCCCCCATAGATGCTGACTGTTGAGAACCTTGTCGAGCACGTATCATCCTGTTAACAAGTGAGTTTAGAATGACGAGACTTATCCGCTTCAAAAATAGAAGCAAGCAACTGTAACCTACAATTAGAAAGAAATCTCCACTTCATCTCCTCCTCATAAACCTTGCTTCAGCCTCAAAGACTCCCTCTTGTACCTCTTTCCCCAAAATTTTAACTGAAAGTTGCAAATAAATTCAAGTTGTTCAAAATACGCATCGACCAAATGTTCTGATTAATTCTAAAAATAGAAATTGAGGGTGAAACAATTCTTAGTTAACCGATTTTTTTCTTTTTTTGAGAAATGAGATCTCACCATGTTGCCCAGGTTGGCCTTGAATTCCTAGGCTCAAGTGATCCTTCCTTCTCAGCCTCCTGAGTAGCTAGGGCTACAGGTGCACGCCAATGAGCCAGGGAAGGGGAAAGTGGAAATTGAAAGGGCTTTGTAGATGACAGATTCTTTGGAGAAACGCTAGGCAGATGCTGCTGAGAAGCCAGGCACTGTAGCCTACTTGTACTGCTCACAATGATAGCATCTCCTTTTCCCAAAGAGAAGCCATCATTTACAAAGCCCTATGAATCTCCTCTTGATCCTTCCCCACCACAGCTGACTTCTAGGACTTAAAAGAAAGTATTGAAATTATTATTAGTAAAAACAGGGATTAATCATTGATCTCTTGGTGAATAAAGCCTATTGCCTTATAAAATTCATTTATTCATCTTCATGTCTGTTTTTCTAAATTCTCCCAAGCACTTTACCTTTAAGTGAGTGGGCACTTTTATTGAGGCTCAGCTGTCTGTGTGGCTGCTGCCTCATTACTACAGAGTATAGGAATGTGAATACAACACCTTCCTTGTCCACCAGGTGCTTACAGTTTATTAGGAGGCATAAGGCAAGAAAACAGATGTAAAAAATGCCAGGAAGATCATAACAGGGACATCACAGATGTGCAAAGGAGGGACTGTGAATGAATTAAGATGCTGAGAGAAAATCAAGAAAAATGTCATCAGAGAGGTGGGCCACAGAATATCAGTAGTATGGATAAGAAATTGTACAGTGGGATTGCCCAGAGAGGAAATATTCTGATTTCAACGAGTAGTATGGGTAGGAGATGATACAATGGGATTTCTCTGAGAAGAAGTATTCTGATTTGAATCATATCAGTTGGAATTGGGTGCTAATGGAAGGGTTGATTAGAGCTACATTTGGGAGAACATGATATATACCCACTGGCCCTTAACCCACCCGGGAGTGTTCCTGGGAGTTCTTATCAAAAATCAGAGTCATGAGCCTGGTTGGTTAGAATCTCAGCAGATGATAAATAATTTTGGTTTTGTGGACCGTGCAGTTTCTGTTGCAACTGTCACAACTGTTCAACTCTGCTTTTGTGGTGAAAGCAGGCATAAACAGTATGTAAATTAATGAGTGTAGCTGTGTTCCAATAAAACTTTATTTATAAAACCAGGCAACAACTGGATTTGGCACATGGGCCATAGTTTGCCAACCCCTGACCTGATCAGGGTAAACTGAATATAGGGAAAAATGAATTTAAAACAATAGTAAGAAAATGTGCTCAATAATGAGAAATAAAGTAATTATAAATCTGTGTTTTGATTTAAGGGATTTTATAATTTCTATTCCATAATCATAGCTTCCAGTTTCTTTCTTGCTCGCTTGCTGTCTCTGCGTGTGTATGTCTATATATATGTTTTTTCTCCAATTTGTATTATCCCTATTCAGTATTATTTATGATGATTCCATGCCAGTTGCAATTTAGGATGACATAGACTTGAAATGTAATGTTTTCTGAGTGCTGTTTTTTTATAACACTTGCATTAAAAGTAATCATTTGCCTAATTTCTTAATAATGGACGGGATATTAGAGGCAACTGCATTTTGACTGTATAATATTATAAATTACTCTTCCCGAGAGCTGATGTTTAGTTACCTTCCAGTTGTGCTTTCCCATTAAAGGATGCCATGATCTGGGTTTCAGTCTCTAAGTGGTTTTTTTCAAAGTTTAATTTTAAAAGATTTAAGAAGCTTGCCTAACTTTGTAGATTTTGCCCTGTCCTGATATTCATTTAATTGGTTCTGCTAGTGTGAGAGTCCTTTCAAATATGAAAAAATAAAGCAACAGAGAAAAGTTTATTATTTCTGTAATTGGATTTTTTCTTGAATAAAATGATTTCACCCACTTTATCTTTCTGACTTAGGGGTGGGGGTGGAGGATGAGCTTTCTTTTATACTGTAGTCAGAAGCAGACAGAGGAAGGTATAGTCTGTTCAGAATGGCGGATGGGTTTGGGTTGTAATTAATTACTGATGCTGGATATACTCTGGCCCCTACTTTCATTCGCAAATCAAAATTTCCACTGTGTGCAAAATAATTCCATCCGGGAAGAATTCTAATTACTTTAGTAATTATCATCTTATCTCTAAATGGAATTCAGACATTTGCTGCAGTTTATGAATGTTAGAAATATTTCATTTCCTTTTCACCTTGAATAACAGAAAAATACACATTACTGAATTCAGCTTCATTGAACCTTATAATTCATGTTTCCATAGAAACAGGAAAACTCATATAAGAATTGTGTTTAACAGTACCATAGATGGTAAATACCTTCACTTCCACCAGCAATATCATAAAATGATTTTAATAACAGATGTGTAAAAATTCTGTGAAATTTAATATGGTTTCTTTTCAATACTATAACAATATTATCCAGTATGCTTACTTTTAATTTTTAAGGCAATATCTTTGGTCTTATGTAAGGCTTTGTGCTTATTCCAAAATATTTGCGATGGAATGGAAAGCCTAGTGTTACAGGCTAGAAAACTTATTTAACATGGTATTTATTTGATTTTTAGTTAGTAGTGATGATTCATTTGATTTGTGCTTGAAGCCAAATGATATATTCTGGATTGATATCAGGCTTAGGATTGTAATGGATGACACTAAATTCTTTGGTGTCATCTCATCTGGTTGTCCCTCATCCTCTTTTTTTTTTTTTTTTTTAGCTTATTTGACAACCACTTTTCTAAGTGTCAGAAACTTTTTTTCTAAGTGTACAGAAGTTTTTCTGTATACTTTCTCAATTTTTACCACAATCATTTATTAGTTGGGGTTTGTTGCCATTTTAAATTCTGATCTCTCAGAATATTCAGAAATTTGGAGAGCTTGAGCAAACCATTTGCCATTTATTCATGTATTTCTTCCTTTACTTATGTCATACATTTACCTAGTTTACTTTAAAAAGGTAAAATTTACCAAATTTAAACTGAATAACCCATCTAGATATTTAGTTTTGCTTATTAAAAGCTTTATTACTTTCAAAGAGAAGGAATCATTAAAAAACTAACTGCTACTAATATTTCTTTTTTTTAGAGAGACCTTGAGAGACTATCTTTGATGATAAATATTATGTATAATTAATATGTTAATTGTATGTTAGCATATAGATTTTCCCTAATATTGATTGTAGTAATTTTCTTCTCGGTCGCTGTGCAAGCCGGGGACCTCTGGAGTGGTACTTGGACCCTGCTCAGCCACACTGGCGTGCCCCAGCTTGCCTGTGTTATATCTTGTACCTGTGTTTGGTGATTCCTGAGCTCTTGTACCACGCCCAGGAAGAATAAAGATCTGCTGGACACTGAAGAGTAAGGAGGGCAGAGAAGAAGTTTATTGAGCAATGTAACAGCTTTCAGCCAAGAGGGGGACACGGTTATGGTCCCCTACCCAAAGGTGGAAAGTCCCTTCCTTGTTTCTGGGTCTGGGTCCTTTTAGGGACTCAGAATGAAGACTGCATGCTGACTGGTTTGTGAGTATGCAAGAAAGGTTAAAGCGAAGACACCACTCAAAGGTGGGCATGACAGTGTAGAAAACCAGTTAGGAAGGGGTAGGTATATGTAAATAGGTGAAGGGTGGAGATCAATCAGAGGAAAACGTGCCAAATGGGAAGAAACGTTCTGAGTCCAGTCCAGGGTTTTAAATTTAACTTGCAGCTTGGCTTTCAGACTTTAAACTGTCTTCACCTTGGAGGTGGGGTTTCACTGGGGGACCTGCCCCTATCTGCCTGTCACTTCAATATTTGAAAAAAGTTTCTCAAACGAGGTTTAAACTTCTCTGTAAAAGCCAGAAATTTTATAGGTGTTCTACTGTGAAAAAGATCACACCTATTCATTTATAGGAATACATGTATTTTTATTATATTCAGTTTCCAGACAAATAGGGTCAAGGTTTTTTGTGCCTTTTTATTATTAATTTAGAATTTGTTGCTTTATCCTACTAGAATGTGACCTTTGTACATCTGTTCTCATTAAAGTAGCAGAATGTGAACACTGGCTAATATGTTAGTTTTGATCAGAGTTCTGTCAGGAAGAGAAACTATGCTAATATTTCTAACAGAGGATACTTAATACAGGAAATTGGTTACATAGATGTCAGAAGACTGGAAAAGCAAAAAGTAGGGAGAGGTGGTAACCAGAGAGTACTAACCATGGACAGCAGTTACTGCCACGACGGCTGGGGGGAGCAAAAGGGAAGAGTGTGTCACTGGAAGCTCGGTGCACACACGGAAGGGTTGCTGCCTCAGGCACAGAAAGGAACCACTTCCAGAGACACAGAAGCTTCTTCCAGACGGCTCCCTTCCAACCTCTGCTCGTGTCTCCTTTCCTAGGCCCGAACAAGAGGCCAAATGCCAAAGGAAGCTGGGAAATGTAGTTTTTTAGCTTCCAGCTCTAGTATTACAGCACGAAATACGTGAATGTGAGACTCCAAGACAGTAGTAGTAACGTTAGATTTCGCCTTTTCTGAAATAGTGTAATAATTGGCAGAATGGGGACTCATTTTACTTTAATGACTTTCTAATAGATTAAACTGTATGGAAACTTTTAACCTGACAGCTTTTTATTCCCTCCCCTCCGTAAAAGCAATATCTTATGGCTCAACTTACAGGTTCAACTAAATCTACTACTGCAAAAATGATTATTTCAACTCAAATTAATCAAATGAACCATACCTCCTCTTTTTAAAAAAAAGTATGTGTAGGTCGGGGGCTGTGGCTCACTCCTGTAATCCCAGCACTTTGGGAGGCGGAGGCAGGCGAATCATGGAGTAAGAGATCGAGACCATCCTGACCAACATGGTGAAAACCTGTTTCTACTAAAAACACAAAAATTAGCTGGGCGTGATGGCAGGTACCTGTAATCCCAGCTACTCAGGAGGCTGAGGCAGGAGAATCACTTGTTTCTCCTATGAATGTGAGACAAGAGGCAGAGATTGAAGTGAGCTGGGATCGCGCCACTGCACTCCAGCCTGGTGACAGCGAGACTCCATCTCAAAAAACAAAATTGTGTAATATACAGACTGTGTCCTTAGTCAAAGATTACTTATTGCCCTTTATGATCCATTTTTCTTAATATTTTTTGATTGATCCAGAAGCATTCACAGAAATGTTTACTACTCTTACTTGGATCACAGAAATCTTTAAGAATCAGAAGTAAACTATCACTGCTTCCCCAGAAAAATACACATTCGATTTAGTGTACAATTTTAGAGGGGGCCACAGACACCAACTAAATAAAACCTAACATTTTTTAACAAGGGGCCAGTGTTGCCAAGACACTTCATTTATTTTGCATTGCTTTAATTCTTACTCATGGTAAGCATGCCTACCTGAAATGTCATGCTGTACATATATACCAGCCTCTCAGGAGTTTACAGTGGGAGACTGATTCTGAGTACTGAAGCAGTGAATGCCATAGTTAGAGAGTGTGGGTGGATGGAGAAAGGGAGGGAGGGAGGGAGAGATGGATAGATGGAGGGATGGGTGGATGAACAGACAGAGGGATGGTAGGACAGATGAGTGAATGGACAGCAGTCAGATGTTTAGTCATTGGGACAAACAAACTTTACCAAAGAGAATATTGAACAAAGAGAACTTATGTTTAAGCCAGTTGCTTTCTGAGTAAAAACTTGTCAGACATTTTTTTTAGTTTTCAACTTATATTGATCAGTTTTTAATTGTGCAATCACTTTTAACTTAAACTTCTGGAAACAAACTAAATACCAATGTGATTGCTTCATTAGATATTTTAGGACTTTTGTCAAGTTGTGCTACAGCCAGGATATTATTCATATCTAGAGCATTTTAGAATTTCTTACACTTCATACATAAACCACCTCACCAAGTCTCAGTATCTTCCAATTTCAATTAATATTGTTTGTGATAAAGAAAATGAAACTGATCATGTTATATAAACTCTTTAAGTGTCTTTTATGTTCTGGTGATATGCCTCTATCATTTTCTATTACTTACCTGTGGCAGCAGGTAACAGAAGAAACGTGAGCAGAAATATGGGATGTAAGTGTGGTAGAAGGGAGGAACCCAGGTTCAGGGGGAGTTGCTATAGATTCGTCCCTCACTTCTGCTATCTCTTAGGAACACAAAAGCAAATTGACATCTGTGAAGCACCTACTATGCACCAGCTGCTATTCTAAATGCTTTCCATGCGTTACTTCACTTGATTCTCACGATGACCCAGAAGTCATGTGTCGTTGACCCCTTCTGTTAAGAGAGGGGCCTCAGATCAAAAGGATACCTTGTGGGTCTAAATTCTGATTTCTTTCTACTGAAACTTTTGCTGCTTTGTCTCTGAGCCATCTGTAAATAGGAATAATTACATCTACCTTTTTCTTAATGAGTAATGATAATGATTAAAAAACAGGATAAAAATAAATTTAGCTGGGCTCCAACCATTTCAGTTTGAAGTTGCCTTTGTGTTCCCCAGGTGAACAGTGCAAAGAACACAGACCAGGTGAGAGGGTTTGGATTTGAATTCTGATTTCACCAGTTGTAGCTTGGTGACCTTTCATAAATCGCTTGACCTCTATGGACCACAGTTATCTTCTTTTTAAAACGCAATTCCAAGAATACAGGCAAGTTTTACTATATTGCAGTAAGTTAGTATATAAATAATTTATTAATACATTTTGGCCTGGTGTGGTGGCTCATGCCTGTAGTCTTAGCACTTTAGGAGGCCAAGGCAGGAGGATCACTTGAGCTCAGGAGTTCCAGACAAGCTTGAGCAATGTTGTGAGATCTCATCTCAACAAAAATAAACAAACTTAGCGGGGTGTGATGGTACACACCTATAGTCCTGGCTACTTTGTAATCCCAACTACTTGGGAGGCTGAGGCAGGAAGATCATTTGCACCCAAGAGATAGAGGCTGCACTAAGCTAAGATGATACTACTGCACCCCAACCTAGGTGACAGAGTGAGACTGTGTGTCAAAAAAATAGTAAGTTTTGTTTTCTGTGAACGTATGATCAGCCAGTGCTTATGGTACATCAGTGCTATGCACACATCAGTGACATGGGTAAGAGATGAAGACTACCTTGGGTGGTTTTCAGAAGCTTCGGGTCAGATGCTTCCTTTACTATTTATTGATTCTGTGATCATGGACAATTTACTGTTCTTCTTTTCCTAATGGCATTTCCCCCCTTTCTCATGAAGCCTGAAATAGAATCCTTCTTATGAGAAAGTTATATTAAACAAGGTGAAGTTGTTAACATATTGCCTGCCACTTAGTGTTACATAATAAATGACAGTTGTTATCATCTAACATGGTTACAATAATAAAGCTAATACATATTAAGCACTGTATGGGAAGCACCATCCTGAGCAATTAGTACATCTATTACCTCATTTATCTATGAATACTTTTAATACATCTATTTTATGAAAGAAGAAATGGAAGCATCTGAGGCTAAATAGTATGCCCAGGACTATGCAGGTAGTTAGTGGTAGAACATCTTATTCAAGGAAGATGTTTCTCCCAGACAGTCATATTAAAAGAATAAGAATCAATGTCCAAGTCACACTAGACTTTCTTTGTCTTAGTCAGTTGGAGAAAGTGGCTTTTCAGCCCTCATCCAAAAGTTTCAGTGCTTTTTCTGTTTTTAGAGCAGGTAATTTAAGAAATTTTAAATAAAATTATGAGAATAAATTTAGAGATTTTGAAAAAAATCTGAAATTTATTTGAAGATGTTTAATTTTTTCTCCCTAAATTTTCTCTTTCAACATAAATAGAATGATTCCCTATTGTTATATGATGTTTTACTTGGGAAATAGATCCATGCTTTCCTTTTTGAAGTCCTTCATGATTTCATATTCTAAACATAATTCCTTTATTTCTTGCCTTTTGTTACCTTTGCCATTTGTCCCAATTTGTCCATTTTTTCTTATTAGAGGTGGAGTCTAGCCTGTCACCCAGGCCGGAGTGCAGTGGCACGATCATAGCTCACTGCAGCTTCAAACTTCTGGGGTCAGGTGATTCTCCCACCTCAGTTTCCCAAATAGCTGAGAATACAGGCATACACCACCACACCTGGCTAATTTAAATTTAAATTTTGTTGCTGTTTTTCTAGAAACAGGGTCTTGCTTTGTTGCTCAGGCTGGCCATGAACTCATGGCTTCATGTGATCCTCTTGCCTCGGCCTCCAAAAGTGCTGGGACAACAGGCATGAGCCACCACACCTGGTCCTTTGTCCACATTTAATTCTTTGACTACACACTGTCAAAGTTCAAGTATTAAGACTTCTTGGCTGGGTACAGTTGGCTCATACCTGTAATCTCAGGACTTTGGGGGGCTGAGGCGGGAGTATCACTTGAGGCTCCAAGTTTGAGACCACCTTGGGCAACAAAGCAAGACTCCGTCTCTACAAAAAATAAGAGAATATAATTGAGTCTCACATAGTAAGTGTTCAGTAAAACTTCTTGGAAGAGTATGTTATGGAAGATTCATGCTATCTTTCTGTCTTTTGAAAGGTTTTTTAAGTTTGCAGGTACAATTTAGAGAACACAGAATATTCAGTGTGTTTTGAAGGTTTTTAATAAATTATGCAGTTGTCTAGCTGTTATCACAATTTAGTTTTAGAATGCTTTCATTCTGTCAAAAATGTCCTAATGTCCACTTGCAGTCTGTCCTGTTTCTAGTCACAGTTCCAGGCAAGCCTGATCTGCTTGGTGTTTGTTCTAAGTCGTCTTCTAGATATCTCATGTAAATGAAATCACAATAAGCCGTCCTTCGTGTCTTCCATTTACTTGAGAATGTTTTTCAGATTCATCCACGTTGGTGCAAGTATTAGTAGTCGATTGTTTTTTATTTGTAAGTAAATTTCCACATATGGATATGCCACATTTTGTTACTCATTCAAAAATTGATAGACATTTGGATTGTTACCAGTTTGAGGCCGTTATGAAGATTGCTACTGTGAAAATCCACGTACAGGTCTTTGTGTGAACTTACGTTTTCATTTCCCTTGGGTAGACACCTAGAGTGGAATTGCTGGGTCACAGTAAGTATATGTTTAACTATTTAAGAAACTGCTAGCCTGTTTTCCAAAGTGGCTGAACCATTTAAAATTCCCACCTTCAATGCATAAGTGCTTCAGTTTCTCTATATGCATACCAATACCTGGTTGGTTTTTTTTTTTTTCCCAGTATTTTTGGTACGGCCGTTCTACTGGATGTGTGGCATTTTACATGGTTTTTACTTGCATTTTTCTGACTAGTAACAATGTTGAGCAAATTTTAATGGACTTACTAGCTATTCCTGTATCTTCTTTAGTCGAGTGTTGGTTAAATCTTTTGTCCGTTTTATCAGTTTGTTTTTCTGTTAGTGAGTCATAGAGTTCTCAACATAGCTTGAATACAAGTCTTTTTATTGGATATATGATATGCAAATATTTTATTCCACTTTATGGCTTCTCTTTTCATTTTTTTAATGTTGTCTTTTGAGTAAGTTTAATTTCTCAGTGTATCTAATTTTACTTTTATGGATTGTGCTTTCTGTGTTGGTACTATAGCTAGGAAATCTTTGCCTAACCCAAGGTCACAAAAATTTCCTACCATATTTTCTTCTAGATGTTTAGTAATTATACATCTGACATTCCGACTGTGATGCACATTGAAATCTTTTTGTGTATGATATAAGGTGGGTGGGTTAGTAATTTGTGGGTTTTTTTTTTTTTTTTTTTTGCATATGGTGTCCAATTGTTTCAATAGCATTTATTGAAAACACTTTGTTTCCTAACCTCATTGAATTGCATTGGTAATTTTGTTGAAAACTAAATTAACCATATATGATGCATCAGCATATTTTTGGACCCTATGTTTTCCCATTGATGTATCCTTACACTGATAACGCACCGTGTTGATTACTATAGCCTGATAGTTAGTCTCCAAAACAGGTTCATTTATTCCACCAGCTTTTTTTTCCTTCAAAATTGTTCTGGATATTCGAAGTCATTTGTATTTCCATATAAATTTTAGGCACAGCTTCTCAGTTTCAGCAGAAATACATGATGTTATTTTGATAAGAGTTGCATTGAACCTATAAATCAATTTGGAGAGGCTTGCCATCTTAACAATACTGAATTTTCTGATCGATGAAAATTACATAGTTTCCCATTTATTTAGATTTTCTTTAATTTCTCTCATCAAGTTGTAAGAAAATTTCTTTAAATTCTCTCGGTTTTTGGCATACAACTTTTCTTTCTCAAATGTATTCCCAAGTAGTTTTCATGCTACTGTAAGTGGAATTGGATACCTGATTTCATTTTCGGATTGTTCATTACTAGTATAAAAAATGCAATTGATTTTTATATATTGATCTTGTACCCTAAAGTTTTACTAAACTCACTTATTCTAGTAGGTTCATTAGATTCTTTAGATTTTCTACCTACCAGATCATGTTACCTGCAAAAAAAAAAAAAAGTTATTTCTTTTAAACATATACACGCTTAATTTCTATTCCTTGCTTTTTTGGACTGACTAGAACCTCCAATAATTTGTTGAATTGAAGAAGTGAGAACAGAAATCTTTGCTTTATTATCAATCCTAACAGAAAAGCATTTTTAAAAATCATAAACGGGTGTTTGTCAACAGTTTTCTGAATCTCTTAAGATTGCTATGTAGTGTTTATTTTGCCCTTTATTCTTTTTATATGGCACATTACATTAATTGCTACTCACATGTAAATCACCCTTGCATTTCTTGGATTAAAAAAGTGGTCATGGCCGGGCATGGTGGATCACGAGGTCAGGAGTTCAAGACCAGCCTGGCCAAGATGGTGAAATGCTGTGTGTACCAAAAGTACAAAAATTAGCCAGCATGGTGGCGGGTGCCTGCAATCCTAGCTACTCAGGAGGCTGAGGCAGAGAATTGCTCGAACCCGGGAGGCGGAGGTTGCAGTGAGCCAAAATTGCGCCACTGCATTCCAGCCTGGGCGACAGAGCAAAACTTCGTCTAAAGAAAAAAATAAGTGGTCATAATATATAATCATTTCTTTAATTTTGCTGGGTTCAGTTTGCTAATAGTTAAGATCTTTGTTCCTTTATGAGGAATATCAGTCTATACTTTAATCTCTTCCTCTGGTTTTGTTTTCAACTTTTTTTTTTCCTTAAAAAAATTTTTTTAAGTTCTGGGGTTCATGTAGAGGATGTGCAGGTTTATCACATAGGTAAAGGTGTGCTGTGGTGATTTACTGCACCTATTAACCCATCGCCTAGGTATTAAGCCCAGCACACATTAGCTATTTTTCTTGATACTTTCCCCCACCCCCAACGGGCTCCAGTGTGTGTTGCCTTCCCTGTGTCTGTGTGTTCACATTGTTCAGCTCACACTTATAAGTGAGAACCTGTGGTGTTTGGTTTTCTGTTCCTGCATTAGTTTGCTGAGGATAATGGCTTCCTGCGCCATCCATGTGCCTGTAAAGGACATGATCTCATTCCTTTTTATTATTGTATAGTATTCCATGGTGTATATGTACCATATTTTATTTATCCAGTTGATTCCATGTCTTTGCCATGGTGAAAGTGCTGTGATGAACATACGTATGCATGTATCTTTTTAATAGGATCATTTTCCTTTGGGTATATACCCAGAAATGGGATTGCTGGGTCAAATGGTATTTCTGGTTCTAGGCCTTTGAGGAATCACCACACTGTCTTCCACAATGGTTGAACTAATTTACATTCCCACTAACAGTGTAAAAGCATTTCTGTTTCTCCACAGCCTCACCAGCATCTGTGGTTTCTGACTTTTTAATGATCGCCATTCTGACTGGTGTGAGATGGTATCTCGTTGTGGTTTTGATTTGCATTTCTCTAATGATTAGTGATGTTGAGTTTTTTTTTTATATGTTTGTTGGGCGAATGGAGTGGTTTTCCATGTGTTTGTTTCCTCTCATTTCCTTGAACAGTGGTTCGTAAATCTCCTTGAAGAGGCTCTTCACTTTCCTTGTTAGCTGTATTTCTAGGTATTTTATTCTCTTTGTGACGATTGTGAATGGGTGTTCATTCACGGTTTGGCTCTCTGCTTGTCTGTTGTTGGCATATAGGAATGCTTGTGATGTTTGCGCATTGATTTTGTATCCTGAGACTTTGCTGAAGTTGCTTATCAAGTTAAGGGGTTTTGGGTCTGAGACGATGGGGTTTTCTAGATATGTGATCATGTCATCTGCAAACAGAGAAGTTTGAGTTCCTCTCTTCCTATTTGAATGCACTTTATTTTTTTCTCTTTCCTTGATTTTCCAGGCCAGAACTTCCAATACTGTGTTGAATAAGAGTGGTGAGAGACAGCATCCTTGTCTTTTGCCCATTTTCAAGGGGAATGCTCCAGCTTTTGCCCATGTAGTACAATATTGGCTGTGGGTTTGTTTAAAATGGCCTTATTATTTTGAGGCCTGTTCCATCAATACCTAGTTTATTGAGAGTTTTTAACATGAATGAAGGGATGTTGAAATTTATCAAAGGCCTTTTCTGCATCTATTGAGAAAATCTTGTGGTTTTTGTCTCTATTTCTGTTTATGTGATGAATCACATTTATTGATTTGCGTATGTTGAACCAGCCTTGCATCCAGGGATGAAGCTGACTTGATCGTGGTAGATAAGCTTTTTGATGTGCTGCTGGATACGCTTTCCCAGTATTTTATTGAGGATTTTTGCGTTGATGTTCATCAGGGATATTGGCTTGAAATTTTCTTTTTGTTGTTGTATCTTTGCCAGTTTTTAGTATCAGGATGATGCTGGCCTCATAAAATGAGTTAGGGAGGAGTTCTTCCTTTTCAGTTGTTTGGAATGATTTCAGAAGAAATGGTGCCATTTCCTTTTTGTACCTCTGGTAAAATTCACTGTAAATCCATCTGGTACTGAGCTTTTTTTGGTTAGTAGGCTATTTACTACCGCCTCAATTTTAGAACTCATTATTGGTCTATTTAGGGATTCAGCTTCTTCCTGGTTCACTCTTGGGAGGTTGTATGTGTCTAGGAATCTATACATTTCTTCTAGATTTTCTAGTTTATTTGCCTGGAGGTATTTACAGTATCCTCTGATGGTGGCTTGTATTTCTTTTCTGGTCAGTGGTGGTATCTGCTTTATCATTTTTTATTGTGTCTATTTGATACTTCTCTCTTTTCTTCATCAGTCTAGCTAGTAGTCCATTTCATTTTTTAAAAAAACCAGCTCCTGGATTCGTTGATTTTTTTTTTTTAAGGGTTTTTCTCGTCTCTTTCTCCTTCAGTTCCTCTCTGAACTTGGTTATTTCTTGTCTTCTGCTAGCTTTTGGGTTTGTTTGCTCTTGTTTCTCTAGTTCTTTCAGTTGTGATGTTAAGATGTTGATTTGACATCTTTCTCACTTTTTGATGTGGACATTTAGTGCTTTAAATTTTCCTCTTAACACTGTTGGCTCATAGATTCTGGTATGCTCTCTCTTTTGTTCTCATTATTTCAAAGATCTTTTTAATTTCTACCTTAATTTCATTATTTACCCAGGAATCATTCGGAGCAGGTTGTTTATGTAGTTGTGTGGTTTTGAGTGAGTTTCTTAATCTTGTTCTGATTTTATTGTGCTGTGATCTCAGAGACTGTTTGTTATGATATCAGTCCTTTACATTTGCTGAAGAACGTTTTACTTCCAATTATGTGACAAAGTTTAGATTAAGTGTCATGTGGTGCCAAGAAGAACGTACATTCTGTTGTTTTTGTGTGGAGAGTTGTGTAGATATCTCTCAGGTCCTCCTGATGCAGAGCTGACTTCAAATCTGTATATCTTCCTTATTTTCCTCCTCAGTGATCTGTCTAATATTGACAGTAGGGTTTTAAAGTCTCCCCACTATGATTGTAATAGATAAAAGAATATTCAGGTATCTCTTTGTAGGTCTCTAAGAACTTGTTTTATGAATCTGGGTGCTCCCATATTGGGTGCATATATATTTAGGATAGTTAGCTTTTCTTGTTGAATTGAACCCTTTACCATTATGTAATACCCTTCTTTGTCTTTTTTGATCTTTGTTGGTTTAAAGTCTGTTTTGTCAGAAAGTAGGATTGCAGTCCTTGCTTTTTGCTGCTTTCCACTTGCTTGGTAAATTTTCCTCTGTCCCTTTATTTTGAGGCTGTGTGTGCCATTGTATGTGAGATGGGTATCTTGAATACAGCACACCGATAGGTCTTAACTCTTGATCCAGGTTGCCTTTCTGTGTTCTTTAATTGGGGCATTTAGCCCATTTAAATTTAAGGTTAATATCATTATGTTTGAATTTGATCCTGTCATCATGATGCCAGCTAGTTATTTTGCAGACTTGTTTATGTAGTTGCTTCATAATGTCATTAGTCTTTGTACTTCAGTGTGTTTTTGTAGGGGCTGGCAGTGGTTTTTCCTTTCCATATTTACTCCTTCCCTAGGAGCTCTTGCAAGGTAGGCCTGGTGGTGACAAATTCCCTGACCTGGAGGTGTCACCTATGGGGGCTGCAAATAGCAAAGATGGCTGCCTGCTCTTTCATCTGGGACCTCTTTTCCAGAGTGACAGTGATCTGATGCCACGGGGCATGCTCCTGTATAAAGTGTCTGGTGACCCCTGTTGTGGAGGGTCTCACCTAGTCAGGAGGCACAGGATCAGGGACCTGTTTAGTGAAGCACTCTGACTGCCCATTGGTGGAGTGGGTTTGCTGTGCTGAGGGGGAACCCCCATTGTCCATACTGCCCGGCCTCTTCAGAGCCAGCAGGCAGGAAAGACTTAAGTCTGCTGAACCATGGAGACTGCAGCTGCCCCCTCCCTCCAAGAGTTCCATTACAGGGGAGATCTCTCTGTAAATCCCTGGCTGGAATTGCTGAAATTCCCACAGGGAGGCCCCAGCCAGTGAGGAGGAATGGATCCGGGTCCCACCTGCTAAAGAAGCAGTCTGGCCACGATCTGCAACAGCCACTGGGCTGCATTGTGGCACTTCCTCCTGATCCAAACTGCTCAGTCTCCCTGGCACCGGCAGGGAAAAACAGCAGACTGGGGCTGCAGTGATGGCAGCCACCCTCACCCCTGGGAACTCAGTCATCTTAGGCAGCCTCCAGCCTGCTGCTGCTGGCTGCAACCCAAGTGTCTGCCAAGCATCTGCACAGCTCTGTGCCTGGGGCCCAAGACCCTGGTTCGCAAGGGGATCTACTGATCCACGGGTTGCACAGATTCGTGGAAAAAGTGTGGTTTCCTGGGTGGGGTAGCACAATCACTCACCACCTCCCTTGGCTAGAGGTGAGAGCTCCCCTTGCCTTGTGCAGCTCCCAAGTCAGCCATTGCTCCACTCTGCTTTTTCTCGCTCTTGGTGGGTTGCGCCAACCACCTAGTCAGTCCCAATGAGAGAACCTGGATACCTCAGCTGAAGGTACAGGATTCATTTGCCCTTTTCATTCTTCTCAGTGGTAGCCCTGGTGGCAGCTGCTTCTAGTTAGCCATCTTGGCCCCTCCCCCTTTTTAAAACTATTTTTATTTAAATAGCTTTTAGAGTACAAGTGGTTTCTGGTTACATGGATGATCTATGCAGGGTGAAGTCTGAGATTTTAGTGTACCCTTCACTCAAGTAGTGAACATTGTACTGATACGTAGTTTTTTATCCCTCACTCCTGTCCCACCCTCCCGCTTCTGAGTCTTCACAGTTCATTATTCTGTTCTGTCTGCCTTTGTGTACCCATAACTTAGCTCCTACTTATTTATAAGTGAGAACATAACAGTGTTTGCCTTCCTCTAGTTTTCATAACAGGGTAATGCTGGACTCTTAAATGAATTTCTTTCTCATCTATCTTTGAAATAGTTTCCATGTAATTGATTTTATTATTCCTTCAATGTTTGATAGAATTCACCATGAAACCATACAGGCTTGGGTGATTTTGTTTTGTGTTGTTTTGTATTGGTGTCAAGATTTTAAATGACACGTTTTTGTAATAGATAAAAGATATTCAGGTTTTTTATTTCTTCTTCAGTCCATTTTCATAATTTGTATCTTTCAAAGAATCTGCCCGTTTTATCTAAGTTGTGAGTTTATTGGCATAAGGTTCATAATATTCTCTTTGTATCCTTTTACACCTATAGTGATGTCCCCTCCTTCATGCCTAAAGCTGGTCATCTGTATCTTCTTTTCTCTTCTCAGCCTAGCTAGTACATTACTAATTGTATTGACTTTTTTTAAAGATGCTTTTACTTTTATTGATTTTTCTCTGTTTTCTATTTCATTAATTTCTTGTTTTACCTTTTTCTTTCTTTCTTTGTCTTACTTTTGATGTGATTTCTTCTCCTTGTTAGCTTCTTGAAGTGGAAGCTTAGATTTTTTAATTTATATCTAACACAGGAATTAAAATCTATGAATTTTTCTCTAAGCACTGCTTTAGTTGCATACCATGTATTTAGATGTGTTATGATTTCATTTTTGTTCAGTTCAAGATAGGTTTCTCCTCTACCTACCTCATTTTTTTCCCCGAAAGTATTGAATATTGTCCCAAAATAAATCTCCACAGGATAAAATTATTTCTTTCAATCACGTGTTTTATGTCTGCTGATTTTGGTGAGTCTAGTACTTTGCTGATGGTTTTTCTCTTTTGAGATAATTAGTATATGCATTAGTCCTTTTTTTTACATGTACAATTTGAAGCTCATAATTTATTGACCTAAAGAATGAAGTAGAATTATTCTTTTCCATATTTTTACCAGTGAAATACCCAATGTCAAATAATAAATCTTGAGATTAATTCAAGTACAGTATTTTAAGTAGTATTTTAAATGTTTAAAGTGTGGAGTATGTGTATGTGTGTGTGTTTTTATTCAAGGTGAAATAATTAACTTTTAAAATATTTATGACTTTCTTAAATTCTAGCTTAGAGCCAACAAATAGTTTGCATGTTCCTTACATGTCCCTGATATATCTTTATAACTAATCATAGCACTGCCTCTGACAAGGTCAGATGTATAATTGGAATCTTTCTTATTCCATTCCCAACTATTTGATAAACCAGTTTTGCCAGTAAATATAGGACCGAAAAAATAATGGGCCAAAATTTTCCTGTTATTTAAGCTAAATGAACATTTTTATTTTCATCTTCCTTTCAGAATTATTTTCTAATACTAGCATGAAAATATACATAAAGTTTCTAAAATTGAATAACATATTACTTAGTATTTACATACATTACACTCACAGCTTAAATAAGTTTGTGGAAATGATTATTTTTAAAACCTTAGTATTTTGAAAATTCATGGCATCTCAAAAATAGCTTTTACCCAGAATTAGCATCTTAAATATTTGGATTAATATTCTGTTTATACCTCTTATAATTTCTTCCTAGACACTTAAATCATATTCTAGTAACTTAGAATTTGTTCCACTTCAAACTTCTTTGATTTTCTCATACTGAAGAGAATTACTTACTAGGCAAATTAACAGTGTAAATGAGATTTCAGTTGGTTCACCTAAAGAGTCAAATTATTTTCAAGAATGTAAGTAGGATCATTTGCATATATAAAATTAATGTATAGATCAGCCTCATCTAACATTAAAGTGCAATCTCTACTTAAAGAACATTTTATAAGCTATCAGTTCATATTCTTATATACTTTGAAGCCAATTAAACTGCTTTTACTTTTCCATATTGACTAGCATAAGTTACTAATTCACAGTGGCCTGGCTTCTCCCATGTTAACCGGCAACTTTTTGTTAACCTTGCCAAATACATCCATGTATTGAAAGTCCCTTTCCCTAACATTTACTATGACTTCTCTAAAGGTTTGTCTTTGTCACTATGGCCCTTAAGGCCAAAGTAAGCACATGTTACATAACACTGGGTTCAACCATAATGTATCAAGAAGGATAGAAGGAAAATCAGTAAGGTACTTTCCTTTGGGAATACCCCATAATCTAGTGCCAACCTATTCTAATTCATAGCTGAGGACAATAACCTTTGTTGTTACAGTATTTCCCAGGCAGTTTCTAAGATTTATTTTTTAAAATTTTCTACGAGAGATGGACTATTCTCTGCTGTCATCTGCTGTGATCATTACTTTTATTTTTATTTGTAGACCTTTTGGATCAGAATTATTGAAAAGGCAAGTGTAAAAGTAGCTAGCCAAAAAGCTATTCCACATGCTTTAGTCTACAGAAATGGTCTTATCTATAGCTTACATGTGAAAGTATATGGTTTTTGTGATTTTTCAAATGTAATTTTGATAATTACCTTTCAAGAAGAAAAATATGTTTATATCACAATAAAAAATTAAATTTTTATTTAAATATACTGTTTTATTCTTCTGCATGAATATTGTCTCTTTTTCTATTTATCATCAAGGAGAAAAGTTCCAGTCCTTGGAATTTATCTTACTAACTAAAGTTTAGCCAAATAAATAGCTAGGTGAGACCAAGTATAAATTAGGGAAAAAATATTTTAAAAAATAGATTTGTGTTGCTTCTTTCACACAGGGTTTTAAGTAGAGTGTAAAGAAAATATGGAAAGTTGTTGTTTTTATGAAGCTATATTAGGAATATCATAATTTGGCTGTCCTCACTGGTATATCCGTTGTTCTCTTTATGCCCCCAAATATGTCATATACCTTAATTTGATAAACTGTTTTTATTCTTTCATGTGGAATTATTTTTTGTTTATTTTTTTGTTTGTGTTTTAAGACGAGGTCTTGTGTGCAATGACTTGATCTCAGCTCACTGCAACCTCTGCCTCGCCGGGTTCGAGTGATTCTCCTGCCTCAGCCTCCTGAGTAGCTGGGATTATAAGCACCTGCCACCACGCCCAGCTAATTTATGTATTTCTAGTAGAGACGGGGCTTCAACATGTTGGCCAGGCTGGTCTCGAACTCCTGACCTCAGGTGATCCACGCACCTTGCCCTCCCAAAGTGCTAGGATTACAGGCATGAGCCACAGCACCTGGCCAGAACTATTTAAATGATGGGAAAGTTGATACCCAATGATTTGACATTTGGAGCTATTTTCTCTGTTGTTTATGGATTCAGAGTAGTACTGTATTTTTAAATAAATTAATATAATTCTTTTATTTTTTTGCTATTAAAGTAGAACTATATGCCATATTTATGGAGGCACTAAGTGGCCATAAAGAAATGACTTCCAAGATGCCAACATTTTGGCCTATTAACAATAAAGGCAGCTTGCTACCTAATCACTCAGTGATAAAAAGGCTTTAGTGCTTTGCTCTTAAATATGAAAGGATAGCAAGAATTGTTCTTTATTGGTGAAAAGTCTTAACCATGAAGGAGAGAAACCAAAAGACATCAGTGCAGTGAGCAGAAGAAAAATTACAAAAACCTTTAATTGACACCCCTCAGATAAATAGGAAAAGATATTTGGACCCTAAACAGGGTACTGTGAAAAGGAAAATTAGATAGTGCGAAAGATCTCTGAGAAATGTAAACAATAATATTGAACTACGTTTTTTTTGCAGTGAAAGATTTGGAAGGTATGCTGAAGTAAATTTTCCAGAAAATAAAAGGGTAGAGTTGAGAGAGAGAAAAGCTAAAAGGTTTTAGCCAGTGGTTTCAAAATTCTAAAAGAGAGGATTCCCCTAGAGAAAAATTATTAAAGAAATAATATTAGAAAACTTCCTCAACCTAAAGCCCATGAGTCTCCGGACTGTACCTTGTACAAAGATTTAAAGACCCAATCCAAGGTATATTATCGTGAAATTAAAAACATTGAGCATAAAGTTAATACCCTAAAAGCTTCTAAAAAGAGAATGGCGTGGGCACATTTAAAGACGTGTGCATCTAAGTTAATCTGGACATCCCATTAGCAATTTTTTCAGCTTAAAGAGGAGCAGTGCAAAATTTTTATCAATAATACTTTTTGACTTGGAGTGCTGCACACAACCAAATGTTGGTCAGTTGTGTGGTGTAAGACCAGGCATGCTAAGACAGCAACAAATTTTCTCTGGTATCTTTCTGATGAAGCTTCTGAAAGAAAGCACACTCCTGCAGAGTGAGCAAGTCGATGAAGAATTAAGAAGACATAAGATCCGGGGAAAAGGATTATTGAAAAAAGGATACCAACGAGCAACATTCAAGGATGATAGCCAGTTCACTATAAAAGCAACACACACCCGAAAGGAGTGGCATTTCCAGAAAAAGAAAAGGGGGCTAGTACATTATGTAATACATCGAAGGTTTAGAAACAGTATTGGTTTTTGATAGGTCTCATGGAGCTTCTGGAAAACATTAGCATAGGTACATAGAACATTAAGCTAATTTTTTTTTTTTTAAAGAGCAATTATTAACTCTAGGAAAAATTACCCCTTGTGGAAAAACAAAACCGAATAGTATACCAGTTGGCTCTACAATGAATGTTATCTTTGCAGTTGTACCAATGAAAGTACTGTGCTACTGATTTAACTGGGAGTTGTTCAAGACCCCTTTCTTTGGGAGGATGGGGGATGGAGTAGTTCAAGAGTTAAAGCCTCATTTACCATAACAGAGAAGTTAGTAACCTATTGCCTAAAAATTAGTAAATCTAGAAATGGCAGAATTAGCATCTGTTTTTAAATACAGAAGAAAGAACAAAGAACCGTTTAAAAGATGTTAAAATGGGTTTCTCTGGGAATGGCAGGCCGCCACTGTTTTTCATTTTAAACTTTTGGTATTTAGGACTCTTTAAAACTATTTGCATGTGTGCCTTTTATAAAAATAAATTTTAATTACCAAAAAAAATGGTATTTAAAATGTCAGGGAAATAGAATAATTATGGCTTGTAGTCAAGTTTTTGCATTTTTGTCTTGTTTTTTTCTAGAGTTCCTGGAATAACTATTGCTACAGATATTATCTGTGGTTTTCCTGGAGAAACAGATCAGGATTTTCAAGAAACAGTGAAACTTGTTGAAGAGTACAAATTTCCAAGCCTCTTTATTAACCAGTTTTACCCACGACCAGGAACTCCTGCTGCAAAAATAGAACAAGTTCCAGCACAAGTGGTAAGATCTTTTTCTTGTAAGGTGTTGTTTTTTTTGCCAGTAGCTATAAAAATGCAGCTGTGTTGCCCACCTTGACACAACTTGCTCATGTTATCACCCTTAAATTACAAAATATGGAGAGATTTCCAAGCTGGGGTCAGGGGCCGATGGGCCATGGATGAGTTAAATGGCCTTAGGCAACTCATATATAATCACCTTTTTCTTCTTTTGAACAGTAAAATTCAGACAACTTGGGGAAAAAATTTTAATTAGTATCTGGTCTAGTATTTACCTGTGTGTATAAGTTTTGGATGTTTCAAAATAAGGCAATATTTAAATCTTTGTGAGTAAAAGAGGCTTTATTTTTACCCCACTTTTCGTAATTTGTTATTGATTGGGAGCCCCCTAGTTTTCCTACTTTTCTATTGGATAGATTTGATGCTGTCTGTCTTTCTAGCTATTTTTTTTTCAGTTTTTTTCACAAAGAACCTCAATTTAATTTTATCCTTTCATGTTCACAGATACAGTAAATAAGATGAGTCATAATGAATGTGATTACGTTTGAAATCAAGTAAAGGCCAACTGTTTCCCAGAATGCCCCAGAAATTAAAGGTCTCAAAACAAATATTTACTTTCTAGATTCATTGGCTGAATATGGGCAAATGTAAAATCAGCCTAAAGAGGAAGTAGAAATTTAAGTGAAAATTTTCTATTTTGTTTCTAATAACAATTAGGTTGGTGCAAAAGTAGTTGCAGCTTTTGCTATTAAAAGTAATTACCGCAATTACTTTTGCACCAACTTAAATTTTTAAAAATTATGCCCTATCATTAATTTGCCTCAAATGTTTTTGTGAATAAATACGCAAATAAATAACTCAAAACTTGTTACTGTTTTTCTATTATACCATATGTGAATATAAACACAACATACATATTTTTTCTTTCAACATTTGGTGGAAAAATATATGTACATTAAAGTCTGTTTTTCCCAAAATCGAAAGTGAATATGATAAATCCAAAATGAATAGTATTCTTTGTTTTCCCAAAATTTTCCTCATGTTAATTTTACAACTTGCTGTGTATACAAGGGTAAGAAAATATTTTGCAGGTTGACCATTTGATTTTCTTTCTGATTTAATCGATGAGAAAAGCAGATTATAACACCACAGATTCTTAACTTCCCACAAACATAAAAAGATGCCAAATTAATTCATTTTCTTTTATATCACAAGTATATATTACTGAGGTATAGCTTACATACAGCAAAAGGCACTCTTTCTGGTATACAGTTGTATGACTTTTGTCAAATGCATTCAGTAGTGCTACCTACTGTATCACAATCAAGATATAGAACAATTCCATCAGGCCCCTCAAAATTTCTTCTTGCCTCTTTGTTTTGTTTTATTTTGTTTTGTTTTCAGACAGGGTATTGCTCTGTCGCCCAGGCTGGAGGGCAGTGATGCAGTCTTGGCTCACTGCAGCCTCAGCCTCCTGAGCTCAAGTGATATTTCCACCTCAGCATCTCAAGTAGCTGGGACTACATGTGTGTGTCACCACAACCAGCTAATTTTGTTTTTTAGTTTTCATAGAGACAAGGTCCCACTATGTTGCCCAGATTGGTCTTGAACTCCTGGACTCAAGCGATCCTCCCATGTAGCCTCCTAAAGTGCCAGGATTACAGTTGTGAGCCACTGCGCCCATCCAAGCCTTCTTATCCTTTCTTATAATCATCTTCCTCCATCCCCACCTGCCCCTCACAACTGCTGTTCTATTTTCTGTTCTTATAGTTCCAATCTACTCTTTTTTTAAACTTTACTACTTCTTTACTAAAAAAGCTTTTATACTATATCTACAGAAAAGTATATGGCTGTGCATTTTCATAAAGTGAATACTTACAACTACCAGTCAGATCAAGAAATTGAACGTCACCAACTACCACACAGATCCCTGTCATGACCTCCATTTACTATCCTGTCCCCCTTCCCCGAAGGAAACCACCTTGCCTTATTCTGACACCACACAATAGTTTTACCCATTTTTATACTGGATATAAATGTAAGAATTTATGTTTGAGTGCTTGGTTTTTGGGTTTTGGGGGGTTTGTTTGTTTTTACTTAACATTATATTGTTGAACTAAATCTGTTTTTAAAGTATTTGTAGTTCATTCATTGTTATTGCCAGGCAGCATAATGTGTGTGTGTGTGTGTGTGTGTGTGTGTGTGTATCACAGTTTATTCATCCTATTGTTAAGGGGAATTGGATATTTTCAAAATCCTAATATTAGTGTTGCAATGAATACAGCTATCCGCGTTCCTGTTTTTATTTTCTTCCACTTGTGTGTAAACTTTTCCACTGGGGGGTTTAGCTAGGAGTGTAATTGCTGTGTCATAGGAAATGAAATTGATCTGCTTTGCTAGATACTGCCAAATAGTTTCCCCAAATGGTTGAATAAATTTGCAATCCCAACAGCAATGTATAAAAATGCTAGAAGCTCCATATTCTTGCAAGCCCTTGGCATTGTTACGTTTTTAATGTTAGCCATTCTGGTGGAAATATAACTTAATTTTAATTGTAGTTTTATATTTTCCTGTTAACTGACCATATTAAGTATCTTTTATATGTTTATTGGCTATTTGGGTGTCTTTTTTCATGAATTATCTGTTCAGATCTCTTGCCCATCTACCCATTGGTTTACCGGTTTGATTTATACCCCGCCCTTATGCCCGATTTATAGGAGTTATTTACGTCTTCTGGGTACAAATTTTGGTAGTTCATAGTTACGTAAATATCTTCTTCCGTTCTGTAACCCATCTTTTCTCTTCATGGTGCCTTTTGAAGAACAGACATTCTTCATTTAATGTAGAATTTATCAGTATTTTTTTTTTTTAATATTGGTGCTTTTCGTGTCCTCTTAAGAAATGTTTACCTTCTCTATACTATCATAAAGATACCCCCTCAATGTACTGTTCTAGAAATTTTATCATTTTTCCTTGTACCTTTAAATCTGTAGTCCAAATGGAATTTATTTTTATTTACGGTATGAGGTGTGTTTTGTTTTTTAACCCCTGAAGCTATCCATTTGAGTCAGTGCAGTTTATTGAAAATATCATTTTTGCCTCACTTGCCTAGCTGGTCACCTTAATTATAAATCACATGCATGTACGTGTGTGGGCCTGTCCCAGGGGTGTGTTCGTCTGTTCCTCTTCCTTTGGTCTGTTTGTCAGTCTTTCCACCCATACACAGGTTAACTACCGTAGCTTTATAATAAGTCTTGATATTGGCAATATAAGTATTTCACTGTCGCTTTTTTCTTGAAATTACCCTATTCTTGTTCCTTTGCTTTTGTAAATTTCTGAAGTTTTACCAGAAATCCTGCTGGAATTTTAATTAAGATCATATTGATTTTATAGGTCATTTTGGGGAAATTGTTGTTCTTATAATATCAAGTTTCTGTCCTTAAACGAAGTATATGGCTTCATTTATTTTGATCTTCTCTAGTTTCTGTCAATAATGTTTTCAAATTCTCTGTCTATAAGTCTTACGTAACATTTTATTAAATGTGTTTCTACATGTGTGTTTCCGTTGATACTATTGAAATGATTTTCATTTTTGTTGCTACTAGAAGTTGATTTACATATATATAGATTTATATTTATTTTATCCAACTAATTCACTTAATAATTCTAATCATGTTTCTGTAGGTTTTTTTTTTTAGATTTTCTCAGTATACAATTTGTCATCTGATAGTCATAGTTTTAATTTTTCCATTCCAATTCTTGTGACTTATCTTATTGTACTGGCAAGAATGTTCAGTACACTGAGTAGAGCTGGGCATCTTTCTCTTCTCAAACTCAAGGGGAGAGTATTCAGAATTTTACCATTAAATGTAAAAGGTAGCTGAAGTTTGGGAATTAGTAAAGTTCCTTTCTATTCCTAATTTTCCGTGTGTGTGTGTGTGTGTGTGTGTGTGTTTAATCATGAATAGAGTTGAACTTTATCATATGCCTTTTTGTCTGTTGAAATGATATTAACAGATTTAAAACAAAGAAAACATATCATGATCTACATTGAATGATTTTCAAATATTAAATCAACCTTGCGTTCCTGGGATAAACTTTACTTGGTTGCAATATATTGCTATTGATAAACTATTTCTGTTGTTTTGCTAATATTTCATGAATACTGCTTTTTTGTTCATGGAAGACATTGATCTGAGTTTTCTTGTAATGTCTTCTTAATTTTGTTATCAGAGTAGCATTGGCCTCATAGAATCAGTTGAGAAGTCTTCCTTGCTCTACATTTTTCTCGAAGAGTTTGTATAGAAGTATATTTCTTTTTAAAACATTGAATAGAATTGCCCAATGTGATAAGCAGAATCCTAAGTTGGCTCCCTAAATTTTCTCATCACCCTCACCCCAGGGAACATACCCTACATAATCTCTGGGACTGTGAATTTTATATTTGCTATATTCTCTGATCATTTGGTTCCACTCTGTGTAGTTATCTTTCCCTTTTCATGAAAGATAGCACACATGTACAGCTGAATAATCTTCTCCGCCTGATCTTGCCATGAGAATGTTAAGAATCCTACAGCCTCTTTTTATTTTGTACTGTCTGTGTCCTTTTTAGTGTACACTGGCAGTGTGGATTTTTTTTTGTTTATTTGGTTTTGGTTTTTTGAGTTTTTTTTTTCCTTTTTTCCTTTCTCTCCCTCTCTCTTTCTCTCTCTCTTTTGGCTCAAACAGTTTTCTCAGGAATTTAGTGGGTCTTCCCTGGATTTCATTGGAACTCACTCCATTAGACAAATGCTACATCCACAAATCTTTATGAGATAATCCCTGCTCTACCTTAGCTTCTTGCTGAGAGTACTTTTCTTTGTATTTATCCTACCTGGTGATTCTTGGTGTTTTTTAACTCTGTGTCCTCATTTCTTTCCAAAGGTTTAGAAACCTTAGCCATTCTTTCTTCAGATACATGCTCTACTCTATTCTCACTTCTTGTGTGATTTCAGTTACGTGTGCTAGATATTTTCTTACCTTCCTCAGTATCTGATACATTCTGTGCTACGCTTTGTGCACTTTGTTCTGTGTTTCTGTCTCTATATTTCCTCTTTATCTGTTTCCTAGTTCCTTGGTATTCATTATTGTCCCTGAGCCAACAGCAGCAGAAGTCGCGGTCCCTGAACAGCAGTGTTGGCATCAGCTGTGAGGCTGCTAGAAATGCAGACTCTCAGGCCCCACCCTACACCTGTTCAGTCACTGTCTTCTTCTCCCAGTGATTTATATATACATTAAAATTTCTGAAGCACGGATCTCACTCACCAATCCTTTCTTCATTTGTTTTTAATCTGCAGTCAAACCCATCTATGGGATTTCTAATTTTAGTTAATATGTTTTTTACTTCTAGAATTACAGTTTGGATTTTCATAGATTTCCATGTTCCACTTAAATTATTCATAGTTTCCTTTATAGTTTTTAAACATTGATGTGGTTTGGCTTTGTGTCCCCACCCAAATCTCATCTCAAATTGTAATCCCCCACGTGTCAAGGGAGAGACCTGGTGGGGAGGTGATTGGATCACGGGGACACTCCCCCATGCTGTTTTCATGATAGTGAGTGAGTTCTCACGAGATCTGTTGGTTTTATAAGGGGCTCTCCCTGCTTCACTCTCCTCTCTCCTGCCACCTTGTGAAGAGGGTGCCTGCTGCCCCTTCCTCCATGATTGTATGTTTCCTGAGGCCTCCCCGGCCATGTGGAACCCTGAGTCAATTAAACCTCTTTTCTTTATAATTTACCCAGACCCAGGCATTTCTTTATAGCAGTGTGAAAATGGACTAATACAAACATATTGCTTTGTTATCTGAAAGTCTCTTCCAAAATCTCCAGTATCTGCATCTGATACTGGTTCATTTCAGTCTTTTAGTTTTGTTTTTTCTTGATTCTGGCATTTGTCTTTTTCTCCATGTACCTAGTATTTTTTTTTTAATTATTATTGAATGGTGACCATTGTTTATTTTTTAAAAACCTGTAGATTCTAGGCTATCATGTATCTTCCTCCAGGGAGGATTTCATTTTGCTTTTGAACTGATTATTTTAATCTGACTGAGATTGATTTTGAGACTGTTTTTCACTCTTTCTGATGGCTGCTTTATTTCTGCCCACCCTTACTTTGAATGCAGCCAGGGTTTGCTAGTGTTTAACAAGTGACTCTCGGGAGGAGTTCTGATCTGTAGCATTTGCCAATTTCCATAGTGTAAATACTTCCACTGTTGCCAATTTCAGATTACCAACGTTATATCACTGAATATGGCATTGGGAACTGATACACACGGCCAGCTTTTGTGAACTGGTACATGCCAGATTAACAAACCACCTAGTGTAGTTCTTCCAGTTCCCAGCTGAAATTCTGTGGTGTTTTTACCAGGACCTTTTCTTTGTGGCAGCCCTTCAGCTTTAACATTTGTATCTCCCACTCATGAGAATTCATCAGCCTCTGCATGTTTACTCCTCCTATTAGCTTTTGTTTGGCTGCCCAGCCCCCAAGGCACTACTTACATTGATAAATGTCTAGAAGGAAAAAGTGACTCCAAATGTTGAGCTTCCTCCATGGGCTTGCCTTCTCTCTGGGAGCTTGATCTCTCACTTCTTTGGTAGCTTTTTGATGTTTAAGTAGTACAGATTGTACATTATATTCACCTTTTTAATTGTTCTTGGCAAGAATATTGGTCTGATACAAGCTAGTTTGCCTTAGCCAGAAGCAGAACTCGTTGCATAAAATCAGCTTTTAAATGCCTTTTTTGTCTGGTCTTTTATCTTCTAAACATAGCCTCTTATCATCTTCCTCACATTTTTAGACTTCGTCACCCAGTCCTGGCATAGAGTATCCTTTTTTTCTTTCTTTTTTTTTTAACCTCTTTTAGTTTCACAGCAAAATTAAGCAGAAAATAACACATAGAGTTGCTATGTTTCCTGCCCCTACTTATGCACAGCCTTCCCCACCATCAACATCTCCCACCAGAGTGATACATTTGTTAAAATCAATGAACCTACATTACATATCATTTTCATCCGTAGTTTACATTAGGATTCATCGTAGGTGGTACACATTATATGGATTTTGATAAATGTGAAATGCAAAGCATTAACCACTACAGTATCATCAGAATAATTCCATTTCTCTAAAATCCTCTGTTCTCTGCTTGTTCATCCCTCTCTTCCCCAAACCTCTGGCAACCACTGATCTTTCTGTTGCCTCTAATTTTGCCTTTTCCAGAATGTCATATATTTGGAAACATACAGTATGTAGCCTTTTCAGACTGGCTTTTTTCACTTAGCAATATGCATTTAAGATTTCTTTAAACTTTTTCATGGCCTGATACCTTATTTTATTTTAGCACTGAATAACATTTCATTGTCTGGTCATAACACAATTTATACATTTACCTACTGAAGGACATGTTAGTTGCTTCCAAGTTTTGGCAATTATGGATAAAGCTGCTATAAACATCCATGTGCAGGTTTTTGTGTGGACATAAGTGTTCAGCTCATTTGTATAAATACCAAGGAGGAGCATGATTGCTGGATTGTATGGTAAGAGTATGTTTGTAAAAGTATGTTTATAAAAAATTGCCACACTATCTTCCAAAGTCACTGTGCCATTTTGCATTCTTACCAGCAATGAATAAGAGTTCCTTTTGTTCCATATCCGTGACAACATCCTCGCCAACATTTGGTATTGTCAGCATTTTGGATTTTGGCCATTGTAACAGGTGCGTAATGGTGTCTCAATGTAGTTTTAATTTGCAATTCACTAATGACTTATGGTGTTGAGTGTCTTTTCATATACCTATTTGCCATATGTATGCTTTCTTTGATGAGGTATCTGTTCAGGTCTGTTGCTCATTTTTAATCATGCAGTTTGCTTTCTTGTTGTTAAGTTATGAGAGTTCTTTGTATATTTTTGGTAATTCATTATTAGATATGTGCTTTACAAATATATTTTTCTAGTCTATGGCCTGTTTTTGTCATTCTTTTGAAACACAGTCATTTTTGTTTATTATTTAGCACTTGAAACATTTTCAACTTTCCACTGCCCTGCAATCTGAAACAGTAAACTTAGGTTCAGAGTGTCCTAGGCCAACTAGAGAAGCTGTTTGCTTTTATTATTCTCAGTTATACTGTTCTTTTCTCAAGAGTCAATATCTGGGGATTCTGCATTGTTGTTCTTCTTATGTAGCTCTTTATTAAACTTCTTTGTAGTAATGTCCCAAAGCTGCTCTAACAAAGTGCCACAAACTAGGGGGCTTCAAACAGCAGATATGTATTTTCTAACAAGGAAAGCCTCTTCACCCTCAGAATCATGTAGTGGAATCTTTCCTCATCTCTCCCAGCTTCTGGTGGTTTCCTGGTGGTCTTTGGTGTTTCTTGGCCTGCAGCTGCACAGCTCTAGTCTCTGCCTTCATTATCACAGTTGTCCTTGTATATCTCTGTCTTTATGAGGCTGTCTTCTTATAAGGACCACAGGTCATATTGGATTAAGAACCCACCCTGCTCTTCATCTTTACTAGTTAAATCTAAACAAGCCTATTCCAAATAAAGTCACATGCTGAAGTACTAGGGATTAAGACTTCAGTATAACTTTTTAGGGGCGAATACAATTCAATCTGCAAGACTCTTCTACATTCCTGTAATTATGCTCTAGGTAAAAAACGTTGCCTGGAAGAGTTTCATCTTTATAAAAAAGCAGAAACTTAGGTAAAAAGAAGCATTAATGATGAAACTTGAGAGGTCTGCAGTCAAAGAGAAGATATATCATGTGCACTGACTCTTCTTGGTACTCTTAAATTTACCAAAAATTAATAATTGTCTACTCTACCTGTCTTAGGTAGTTGATGAAACTGCTTATGCAACTAGAATTCGCTGGAATATAATATTGTTGCAAAATGGGGAGCAATTTTTTGTTTTTTTTCTTTCTTAAAAATTTTATTTTATGTTGATCTCAATAGCTTTAGGAGTGCAAATGGTCTTTGGTTATATGCATGAATTGTATAGTGGTGAAGTCTGAGGTTTTAGTGCACCCATCATCTAACAGAGTATACTCTCCCCTTCATATTTACTTTTACATAAATACTAGCATTAATATAAATAAATTTCAGTGTTTTAATGTATTATGGTAGAGCTCTGATAAATGAACTAAATTGTTTGTATTCATAATTATTTAAATTGCCAAATGGATAAGGGACCCTTTAGTTGAATTTTGCATTTGTACAGGGGGGAGAGAAGAATTCTTTGCCTTGATTGCCTACTGAAAAAAAAGAGAATAACCCTGTTCAGTTTATAATGAAAACAACTTAGACAATATATTTTCATGAACAGGATAAACTAAAAAATGTTTTTAGCTTTTACATGACTATAATGTATAAGAGATTTAATAGTGAAATCGCCTAAGCCAAATGAGAGCGACTTTAGATTTTTTAGATGAAAGGTCAGATTTGCAAGTTTATATTTTCTGTTCCATTAAGTCTTCCTTCATTAGTCTTCATTCCTTTTGAGCAATTCCAATAGGATTTTTAAATTGTGGTTGAGATTCTTGGTCTGCCTGGGAAAGGTCACCTAAGTTTAAAAAGTCTTTTGATCCTCAGCAGTCAATTCCAGACTTTGCTTTTTAGAAAATATTGATGAAGAATAATGAAATTGTTGTGAAATCTTTATATTAGGAGTCTTATGACTTGAAAAAAAAATTAGATGGCAAGAGTGGCTATTAGAATGTTTATATAGCTTTAAGATGTTAAATTGTGATATATCTACCTGCTTGCTTGTCTTACATCTTGGAACCAGAGAGTGAAGGTAATATTTTTAAATATATGTCATCATAAAAGAATCATAGTTCCCTTACCTGCAGTTTCTGGAACAAGAAAGAATGTGAGGGAGTGTTTCTAAGAGGGCTGGAGGGACATTCTTGTGGGGGGATAAAGACAGCTTTGCCAAAACCGTCTGTGGTAGATTTTCCTTGTGGGGAACTACATTGTTCCTGTGAGTGTTCATACCAAGGCAAGGTGACCACTTGGAACAGATGTTGAATAAAGAATAATCTTAAATTATGTAAAGAAGCTTGCTCAATGACATATACTGACTCTCCCAAATCTAGTTGCCAATGGGTCAAGGAATATTTTATTTTACACACACGCACACACACACACACACAAACACACATGAATGCACACATATACAAACGTCAGAGAATCATAGCATATAAACGAGCTTTGTTGTTTTCTTTAAATGCTTTTAAAACTCTTTGTTTCTGAGTATAATCCTTAACAACTCAGTGTTTTAGAGAATATCAGGTTGCCTTAATGGAAGGAATCCTGATGCTTTTAGCTTACTTGATAACAGAATTACATTATTTACACAGTATCAGATTTTCAAATTAAATTTGTTTTTTGGGGGGAAAGAGAAAAAAATATTTTCAAGAATTTTTATACTCTGGGTTGTTAAGTACATTTTATTCTAAATTGATTCTCAAACATACCCATAGGGAAGGCCCTTTTCTCAGGAACTTTTTCATTTTAACTTACCGCTTTTAGAAAGACGATCTTGGCATTTTTATTCTTAGGCAACTTAATTGTACTTGATCCCTTCCAGTTGATCTTGTAAACTCCTTTCTTCTGGACACATCATTTTTCTTTCTACTTTCATTTTTGATAGACTTTTTAGCCTGCCCATAATTTTGTTGTATCTGGATTTCAGCAGATCATTTAACAGAGCTTTTATAATGACTCTATACTAGAAGGATATATGAGCTGGATTATAATAGAGAGATGGTTGGGAGCCTCCAACTTTGTGTGGGTTTTTATACAGATGATATTTATTTAACATATGGGAAATTGAACTTGATCTCAAAGACCCCTTGAAATACTTCATAATCTTTGATTTTTATATCAGACGGTTTTAAGGCCACTTTTCAACCTATATATAGAAAGATGTAGGTGCTTTCTTTTTCTGGATGATTGGTGTAAATATGTTAGCTCCATTTCCCATTGTTTCACCTTCTATTTTATTATAGATCTGATGACTTTTTGTTTGTACAATCAATTGATCAAATTTTCTTGAATTCAAATAGGAATACTAAAATATAATTAGTAAATTAGTTGTTATAGGGGCTCAAATGGCAGCAGTGAGACCAAGTATGGTAGGCAGAATAAGAGTCCTCCGAGATATCCATGTTGTAATCCCAAAAGTTATGAATGTGTTACCTTGCATGGTATATTAGTTCATTCTTGCACTGCTATAAAGAACTACCAGAGACTGGGTAATTTATAAAGAAAAAAGCTTAATTATGCTCATGGTTCTGCAGGCTTACAGGCTTCTGCTTCTGGGGGAGGCCTCAGAAAACGTACAGTCACTGCAGAAAGTGAAGGAGAAGCAGGCATATCTTCACATGGCCAGCAGGAAAGGGGTAGGGGAAAGTGCTATAAACTTTTACAACAACCACATCTTGTGAGAACTCACTTGCTGTCATGAGAACAGCAAGGGGGAAGTCTGCCCCCATGACCCAGTCACCTCCCACCAGGCCCCTTCTTCAACACAGTAATTACAATTCGACGTGAGAATTGGGTAGGGACACAGAGGCAAACCATATCACATGATGAAAAGAACTTTGCAGATGTGATTAACTTCAAGCTCTTGAGATGGGAGGTTTTAATGGATTACCTAGGTGGGCTCAGTGTAATCACACGGACCCTAATAAAGGGGGAGCAAGAGGTCCCCAGTTAGAGGAGGAGATGTGACGGCAGAAACAGAGGTCAGAGTGATAAGCTCTGAAGGTCAAGGAAGGGATCATGAGCAAAAGAATGCAGGTGGCTTCTAGAAGTTGGAAAAGGCAGGAACAGATTCTCCCCTAGAACCTCCTGAAGGAATGCAGCCCTGCCAAACCATTGATTTTAGGAGACTCATTTCAGATTTCTTACCTCTAGAACTGTAATATAAAAAATTTGTGTTGTGTAGTAATTTGTTACTACAACTGTATAAAACTTGAACGCTAATGATGGAATATTTTTATCTGAGAGCATTGTCTGGCTTTTTGACACAGCTAAATTGATCTTTCGGGCTTTATGTTACCCGGGGTTTGCTGTGCCAGTAAATGACACATGCCCATTCCTAGGCCTGTGAACACTTAGCTCCTTACTGCCCTTCAGTCACAATAATCTTTGGGCCTAATCATAATAATGATATAACAAAGGTAAGAGTAAGACTTAACATTTAGCCATGATTATATGACAGATGCTGTTCTGAGCACTTTAACATGTTTCATTGTCACAACTCTCTGCAGTTAGCACTGTTACTATTATCATTCTTCACATCAGGAAAATGAGGCTCAGAGCAATGAATTAACTAGCCCGAGATCATACAGAGGCGCTCTTACCTGCCTCTCCACTCCTCGATCTTGCCGTTCCTTCCAGCTCACTCTCTGCTCCCCACATTTGACTGCCTGTAGTTCCCAACACACTTTCACATTCATCTTCCCCTGCTTCAGATTCCTTCCCCATCCTCTCACACCAAAGGGTACAGGGTGGGGGAGGAGAACTTGGATCATTTACACGTAGCATTTAAGCCTGTCTTCAGCCTTCCCTGATCATCCCCGGCTGGTATGATCACCCTGTTCTCCACCCCACCTCTTCTATGTTCCCATAAATTTCGGTGCTTATCTATACCATGTCACTTATGGTGTATAACTGGTTTTGAGAAATGTGGAGGCTAATCTTCCTATCGTGTGCACCTAGCACAATACCTGGCGTATAGCAGGAACTCAGTATGTGTTGGATTGACGAATGCTGTAGAACCGAATCCTGAAAGTTGAGATGCCATGAGCTGTAAGAAGTCGGGGGGTGCCTGTGTGAGATGGGAAGAATGGCTATTAGTTGGAGCAGCATGGGAAGGAACCTGGGCACAAATAAAACAGTGAACATTGATGAGAACAAAATTCATTCCCGTTGGGGCAGTAAGATGTATTATTTTTGTTTGTTTTTGATGGAGTAGAGAACAGTATGTAGGAACTGGCTACTGTCAGTAAAGGAGTCAGGTGCTATAGGCAAGGCTTAGATTAAGATGGCCGTTTAAGCCATGTTAAACAGCTTTCAACTCTCCTGTGGACAGTAGGGAGCTACTGAATAGTAGTGACCTTGCGTTTGTTTGGAAAGCTCTGTCTAGGTGACAGGGGAACAAAGGAATCAGCCCATTGAGAAGATATTGCAAGAGACAGAATTGGAAACTAGTAAGTGGATTTAAAGAATCTGTTTGACTTATTCCTGCGACCTTCGATACACATTCTTTGGGACTTAATAATTCCAAGTCCTGCGCTTAGTTGCATGTCAGCAAATTATTCTGTGTTCTATAGAAAACATTAACTCAGGCTACAGGGGTTCACTTAATTGGGTTGTCCTTGACTCTAGACTTCACAGATCAAATATTGGTAGGCAAGAACATTTTACAAGGACCCTTGAACGTTGCTTAAAATTTAAGGCAATATGAATTGATTCTGCCTTTGGCTTCAGCTGGTGCTGTTGACATTATCTTTTCTAAGGGTCCTGAGATTACTCGCTGAACCAGACCTCTTTTACTCTGGAGGAGAAACACCAAGCCCTCTTCCCGTCTCTTCCCCGACTTGATTTTATCTTTCCCCAAGCTGTTTCTACTCCACCAGTTACAGGATTGGCTGTTTTCTTGTGGCCTCTGTATCTTTCTTTGTGTTTTTGTTGTTGTAAGCACCATAAGATAAACTTATCAGAGAGAGAGAGCGCACGTGCGCGCACGCATGTGTTTGAACCATGTAGGAAACTCGATTTGCGAACGTTGAAGCTGGAGCTTTGATGGATCATTCTTTTTTCTTTTTCTTTAATCCTTCTTGACTTGAGCACTTCCCTTATACCCACTCTGACACTAAAAAACTAAGGGAAAAGGGGGTGATAACGTTTGGAACGTTGAAACATGTGAAAATAACAGAAATTGTTGTTAAGGCTCAGATGTGTAGAGGGAAGTTTGCCAGTGATACCCTTGGGTTGTCTACCATCTTGAACCTGAAATAGAGAATCTAACAAACATGAGTAATCTGGAGTAAATGGAACCCGATCTTGGCAAGATCTCATGAAAGAAAAGACTGTTTCTAAGACAGAAGTGCTCTCCAGCTGTGTAACAGGGTACATGGGTGTGGGCTGATACAGTACCTCTCCTCCCAGGGGCCTGCACAAAGGAATCAGGGAAGTACCACAGCAGAGAGTGTCACCAGTGAGAACGCTGTACTCTATCACTACAGCAGAGAGTGTCACCAGTGAGAATGCTGTACTCTATCAGTACAGCAGAGAGTGTCACCAGTGAGAACGCTGTACTCTATCAGTACAGCAGAAGTGTCACCAGTGAGAATGCTGTACTCTATCAGTACAGCAGAGATGTCACCAGTGAGAACGCTGTACTCTATCACTACAGCAGAGAGTGTCACCAGTGAGAACGCTGTACTCTATCAGTACAGCAGAGTGTCAGCAGTGAGAACGCTGTACTCTATCACTACAGCAGAGAGTGTCACCAGTGAGAACGCTGTACTCTATCACTACAGCAGAGAGTGTGACCAGTGAGAACGCTGTACTCTATCAGTACAGCAGAGTGTCAGCAGTGAGAACGCTGTACTCTATCACTACAGCAGAGAGTGTCACCAGTGAGAACGCTGTACTCTATCACTACAGCAGAGTGTCACCAGTGAGAACACTGTACTCTATCAGTACAGCAGAGTGTCACCAGGAAGAACTCTATCAGCTTTTACTGCCACAAGTAAGATCTTTTTAAGAGTATGCTTCTGATTCCTCTCAGTCAGAATCGTCCTTTTGGGATCCCAACCTTTTCCCTCTGTACTGCCACTGTTCCCCCTCATTTTCCACTCTCTGGACCCGACCTCTTGCCTACCTGCCACAGAACACTGCTCAGCTTTTCGTTTAGCCCTGATGTGGCAATGATGAACTAAATTCCATCACCATGTAAATCAATTCTGTGTAGTCAGACCAACAGGACCAGACGTGTATGGTACAAGTGTAGGCTAACTTCGGGATGGAGCCATGTTTTTGTGGGATTGGTTTTTACTCAAGATGGTAAAGATAAGAAGAAAACCCACAGATGGTTGTTGATACTAAAAGCTCTTTCATATGACTCTTCTGTTAATTATAAGCCATTGCTAGAAAAAAATCAGGGAGGGCTGTACTGGGGAATGGACAATTGTTCTAGGGAATCTTAGCATTTCTAGTTTTCTAAAATAATCCAACTTGAGGATAAGGAAGAATCATATATGCTTTGAGAGCTTTGACTACACTGATAGCAGTTTTAATTTGTGCTTTGTAGTGAGCTTATAGAAAATCATTTAAAAAAAAAAAGCCTGTCGAAGAAATAAACGCAACTTGTTTCTTAGGGTTGTTTAATTTTTTACTTTCCTTTTGACACTTATTTTTATCCTGCTGCTTTTATGAATTTGTAATTACCAAAAGAGGAAGAAGATACGTGGTTATAAGTTTTTTCTCAGATGCTGAATGGTGGTAGGTATTAAGGTTAAGAAAGACTAAGTGAATTTATATTAAGGAAGGAGAATATAAATTTTATCCTTTGAAAAGTCATCTTTATTATATTTCAGTCTAACTTTTTCTCCAGTGGTGATTAAATAGCTTGTTTTATACAAGTTTCAGAAAAACTGCAAGGATCTATATAATTCTTTTATGCCTTTTATATGAACTTGATTTATTAAAATTGTAATATTCAATTTGAATTCATTTTTATTACCTTAATAACAACTTCAGAAGTGAGTAGACTCGTGGAGTAACTTCTGAAGATAAAGAACCTTATAATGATATATATCATCTTTTTTTTTTTTTGAGATGGAGTCTCACTCTGTCTGGAGTGCAGTGGCATGATCTCATATCACTGCAACCTCCGCCTCCCAGGTTCAAGCAATTCTCTTGCCTCTGCCTCCCAGCTAGCTAGGAGTACAGGCGCGTGCCACCATGCCTGGCTAATTTTTCTATTTTTTTTTTTTTTAAGTAGAGACGGAACTTTCCCATGGTGGCCAGGCTGGTCTCAAACTTCTGACCTCAGGTGATCCACCCACCTCAGCCTCCCAAAGTGCTGGGATTACAGGCATAAGCCACCGTGCCTGGCTGATACATCTTATTTTTTAGCCTTATTTTTGTTTTGTGATAAGTATGGTTCATTAATAACCCCATATATTTATGACATTCCAAAGGAATTATACATGTAGTTCCAAGTATAAGAGCTAATGTTAACTGTGTATTCAGGTCAACCAAATAGATTTGGTAATCTAACATGAAACTCTTTTAAAACTCTTGCCCCTTGAAACCACATTTGTTTCATAATTAAGGACAACATAATCAAATATGAGCAAATAAGCATTCAAATGGACAAACATGTACTGTACTAGTTATGTTCCATCTGGAATCTCGTAATCTAAGGTGAATGTCCTGGTTCTTTATTTTCCTACTCATAATGCCTGCCTTCAGAGAAGTATGGATAAGATAAGAAGTTAGAAGGGCAGGGGAAAAGCCTTCCATTGTTTGGGTGTTAATATGTGCCAGAAACAAACAAACATAGTCTGTGCTTTTCATGTACCTTGTCTCCTGTTATTCTTTCAACAGTCCTTGTAGGTATCTTTTATGACTTTTACTTTGCACATGCGTTAGTTAGCTCAGCTCAGAGAAGTTAAGTTCATTTGCCCAGGTTATGTAACTATTGAGTAAAAAGCTTGAGACTTAGACTGCATTCTTTCTTATTGTTTCTTGCTCTTATAAACAGTCAAATAAGTACTCAAACCATAAATGCAAAGTAATTTGATAACATTTTGACCAAAAAAAATGTCAGTTTTTAAAGTTATTTTCTATTATGGCAGCGAGTTTATAGGCCTTAGACAATTTTTAAACTTCTTAAAAATAATTTTGTCCTTTATTGAAAAGTTGTAAGAATAGTACAGAGACCTCCAGCACAAGTTGAGATAAAGGATACCCAAAATGCTTGAGACCAGAAGCTTTCCAGATTTCTCATTTTTTCAGATCTTGGAATAACTGCATATATAATGTCGTATCTCAGGGATGAGAACTAAGTCTAAATATGAAATTCATTTATTTTTATTTATTTATTTATTTTTTTTTGAGGCAGGGTCTCATTCTCTTGCCCAGGCTGGAGTACAGTGGCACAGTCATGGCTCACTGCAACCTCGACCTCCTGGGCTCATACAGTACTCCCACCTCAGCCTCCTAAGTAGCTGGGACTACAGGCGTGCACCACCACATCTGGCTAATGACAGGATCTTGCCATGTTGCCCAGAGTGGTTTCAAACTCCTGGGCTCAAGCGATCCGCTTGCTTCGGCCTCCCAAAATGCTGGGATTACAGGCGTGAGCACCATGCCTGGTCTCATTTATGTTTTATATGTAACTTATACACTACACGTAGCCTGGCGTTAATGTTATACCACGTTTTTAATAATTTTGTGCAAGAAACAAAGGTTTGAATGCATTTTAACTGCAGCTCCTCACGTGAGGTCAGGTGTGGAGTTTTGTGGAGTCATGCTGGTGCTCAGAAATTTCAGATTTTGGAGCATTTTGGATTTTTGAATTAGGGATGCTCAACCTGTATACTCCTTACTGAGATGATCAGTTTTTAACGTTTTCCCTCATTTGCTTCCTCTTCTCTGAAGAGAGAGAAAGACAGATAGACACAGATGTAGGCATAGATATTTTGCCCATAAACGATTTCAGAATAGGTTACAGACATCATGTCCCTTTACCCCCTTCATATTTAGTGTGTCTTTCCTAAGAATGAGTTTCTTACATGATCACAGTACTGTTACCAAAATCAGGAAATTTAACATTGACACTGTGCTTTAATCTATAGTTTATATTCTAATTTTGTCGAGAGCCCCGACAATATCTATAACAATTGTTGTTCCAATAGGGGAGCCAGTCTAGGGTCATGGCTTGCGTTTAGCTGTTATATTTCTGTAGTCTCCTCCAATCTGTACAGTTCCTAAGCCTTTTTATCTTTCATAATAGTGATATTTTTAAGAATACTGGCCAGTTATTTAATGGAATGTCCCTCAATTTGAGTTTGAGTTTTCCTCATGATTAGATTCAGATTATACATTTTGCCTTCTTAAGCTAAATAAAAATGATGTGGTATCCATCTCAGATCCTAGAAGGTATATGATGTGCTTTTGCCCTTTATTGGGGTTGTTAAATTTGATCACCTTGTTCAGGTGTTAGCTGATTTGTCTGGTTTCTTTACCACATAGTTATCTATTTCTGGATAAGAATTTTAATCCCAAGTATTGAATAGGATCTTAGAAGAAAGAAAAGGAAGTCCTTGAAAACTAAAAACTCTCAGTGGTTTAGTGTACATCTGCAATTTTATGATGACTTGAACTGTCATCCTATGTAGTCCAAAAGATTTTTCATTTCTTTAAGTTTTAATATATTCTAAATCTTTGGATTATTTCTAATAGTTTTTAATCCTTAGACTATATTTTTAAAATAAAATATTTTGAATTGGATATACAATGACAGGAGCAATTAAAGTTGGAAAGGCAGAAATTTATTTCATTGAAGTGCCTGTTTATTCACTTGTCAGATAATACAGGTAAATCTTTCATCCTCAGAAACTATGCAGATCAAAACCTATGTGGGTTAAGAGAAGCTAGGTAAATTCAGTTGAAAATTTTTAGTTTTTAGGGGAATTGTAGGTCATAAGTAAACTATTTTTTCTGAAGTACTATAGTACTGACTCACCAAATCTGCCTGGGTATGACTTAGTGTCAGACGCATACTCTCGGAGTAAAAAATATTTTCCATGTGTCTTACATTCCTTTACTGCCTTTTCTCTAGTATTTATTATCGGTGAAATCACAAAGTATTCCGTCTAACTATTTTCTGGGTGCTTTGAACTTGTTATTTTAGGACAAACAAATATAAAGAGGTGGAAGGAAAATTCCCCATGTAAATTCCCGTTGGTTTTGGAATCAAGCACGAAAATATATGATTGATATCCCTGGGGCCATGACAAAGTTATACGATGTAGTAATTGATGGATTCCTTCCCAATTAACTTGACATTAAGACTTGGCAAGAGCCCCCCGGGAGCCCCACAATCCCCAGGGAGCCGTCTTCTTCATTCTTCTCTCTAGGTTAACCCAGAATTAGTCAAATGCTATTATAAGGAAAATCAGTGTGTTCTCTAAGGGTTGAAAAGGTTTGTTCAAACTGATCATTGTCAGGTACCTGCAATTGTATCCCTTTAACAAACCTAAAGACTACTGTGAAATAGTTTAATTTGGTTTTATCTTACATTAGCAGCCAGGGTTATCCAGGGGAATGTTGGAAGAAGGCTTTCTGCTGGCACATCTCACTACTGTATTGTAACTACAGCAATCATTTTGCCGGTAATCACCCAAAACATGGCTTTGGGGAGTCACGTAAGTCTCTTGTTCACTTTGGCCATGAGAATTGCATTCATTTTAGAAATTATAGTTAAAACTGTAGTGAGAATAGCAATGGTTAATTTGCCTAGTATTGAGTAAGCTTCTACTACATGCAAGGAACTGTGCTGCATGGAACACTACATCTCAAGATGACTCCTAAGTGCTCCTGCTCAAGTGGTATGTAATCCAGAAAGGAAGAGGGAGTACGATGCTACCAGTACCACAGGACTGTGTGTCTCCACTGCTGTCACAGCGGTACAAAGGCCTGTTAAAACTTGGGGGCTTGTGAGTGGGATGGTCAAGGTCACTGTAAGCAAAAAAATAGCTTTTAAGCTGAGCTTTTCACTACATAAAAGATATTGGGAGTAAGATATGAAATCTTTTTAGAAAGCGATTGCAATGTAGTTCTAAAATACCGGGTTTGTAGTGAACAATGAGAAAGACTTTTTACCAGGTGCTTTGGGCCCTGTCCAGGGAATTTAACTGTATAATGCCCCGGTATCTACAACCGCCTTGGCCCTTGGGAATTTCCCTAGATAATAAACTGAGCCATCGGAAGTATGACATCTGTACTCAGTAGGCAAGGAGTGATGCAATCTAAGTAGTGCTAATGAAAGGTGAAATTAGTAAAAGTATGCTAATTGCATCAGAGTGGAGAAGGGCTGCAGGCAGGAATTAAGAGGATAATTAAACAGTGTTGTTAGGCAGTCTCAGAGTCTCAGCTTTGATGAGAATATAAGAGTAGTCAGAAAGGCAAGAGAATTTGAAGGAAGACTTTGTGACTTTTACACTGGATAACACTGGTAGCTTACGTACCCCTGGGCAGTGCCTGTCGCCATGCACTGTTCTGGTGTTTTACATACGTTGCTTGATTTAATCTTCACATCAACCCTGTGGGTAATTATTGCTCTTATCCCCACTTTGCATAAGAGGAAACTGAGGCACAGAGAGTGTAACTTGCTCAAAGTCACACAACTACCGGTGGACTCAGGATTCAAAACCAAGAATTCTGCCTCTATACTCCGCTTCTTAAATATTCCATCTATAATAAATTACAGTGGCAAGGGAGAAAGAAAATTAGTGCCTAAAATAAAGGTCTGAGAAACTTAATTAAAATACGGACTCCTAAATTTCTATTTTAAATCTATAGGATTTTAGAGCCAAAATTTTACTCATTTACAGACAAAATTATTTTAACTGGTGCTACAACTTAGACAAATTCCATGTTCACAGAGGTTTGAGGAGATAGAATGACTTACCCAATGCCTGATCCATGCCAGAGCTTAGGCGGGGGAACTAACAGGAGCCATAGGTGGACACTGATGTCCTGGCTGTTGAACAGGGCCTCTGCAGATGTTTCGGGTCAGAGTCTGGCACTGAGTCTTCTCTCTGCTTATTCCCAGTAGCCTTTTAGCTTCCTAACAGCTCCCAGAGACTTTTCCTTTTTTTAAACTCTTGCCACCTGCGGTGTTTCCCACCCCCCTGCCCAGGAGGAGCTTTAAGTATGATTTAGGGTCTGAGCTCCTTGTTGCTTTGCCCAAACTTCTTTTTCACTTTGACTTTTTTTTTTTTTTTTTTTTGCTATTCTCTGTAGAAGACAGGAAAAAACAGAATGAAAACTTTGAGGAAATTTACAAAGGTTAAAAAATATCATAGTCCCTCTTTTTTAATTCTTAACCGTCATGTGTGTATGTGCAAGCATGCATATGTGTATATTAATATACGTTTATATAAACATACACACATATATAAAATTATTCTCAAAAAATGTTAAGAGCCGTTGACCAATAGGGTTAGATAAGGCACTCTCACAGGAGCCTTTTATAAACTACTCATTTCGTGTCTATGAAAGCCAATATTCTGTAAATATCTGATATTTTTGGAGGATCAGCTAGTCTCACTAGATCTAAATGTCATTGTCCTACAATATTTTTCTGGGGGCATTTATGTATCAAGCATTGGTTAGAATGGCACCCCAAACGTCTGTGGCTCAGTAACTCTTTTGTTTATTAATTAGTATCATGCTCCTTAAATTCACCATGTGTGCACCCTTCCATTAGTTTAGTGAACTCTTTTCTTTCTGCACCTAGGCCTAAGATGACAATGCATAAACTGCCTGAAATTGTGAGCAAGCTTTGTGCCCCATACTCTATCCAAAGACCGAGCAAGGGATACAGACGTCATTGGAAATAGAGTAAGATGGAAAACAACTTTAAAATCAGAACTGCTCTAAAGGAGGACTCTGTATGGGTTGTAACTGATTCTTGGGGAAACATCCTTGCTCCTTGTAACTGCCTTCTAAGGAGGGGGAGCCTAGCTAACTTTAAGCCTTTTTTTTTTTTTTGGAGATGGCATCTAGTCTCTGTCTCACAGGCTAGAGTGCAGTGGCACAAACATAGCTCACTGCAGCCTTGAACTTGGGCTCAAATGATCCTCCTCCTCAGCCTCCTGAAGTGCTGAGATTACAAACATAAGCCACTGCTCCTGGCCAACTTCAGGTCTTTTTATTTGCCAGTTGGGGTGTACAAGCTAGGATGCCAGCTGATGTGACTATCTTCTACTCCTTTCCATATGGTCCTCAGCTGATCTTCCAAAAGCATCAGATATTTAAAGAATGTTGGCTTTCATGGACAACAAATGAATAGTTTACAAAGGCTCCTGTGAGAGCGCTTTATCTAACCCTAACTCTTGATCAATGGTCCTTAACATTTTTTGAGAATATTTTTATATATGTGTGTATGTTTTTATAAATGTATATTTAATATACACATGCACACACACACACACATTTCCTAGAAAAAACACAAATTTGTCCAAAAATCTTAATATGTTTTAGAGCACACAGACATCCTAAAGCTGTCATCCATGGGCCTGATCAGGACAATGTGTTTAGTGATTTCTGTCGTCTGACTGGCTCATTGCTATCTCATTTTACTTCCTGGACACAGTAGAAAGCCACCTTTGGGCATTTCCTCACCTGTGGCCAGCACTGGCAATGAGTGCTTGTTGAATGGAAAGACTAAATGTAGGCTGGTCATGTCATTGGCAAAGAAGCTTGACAGAGACAGGCAATTGGGAAATAGATGTATTCATGGTGAAGCAGGATAATTCCCTGACACCTTCGCGAGACTTGCAATGGGGTTGCCTCGTTTACTCAGCCTGCTGCTCTCAACTCCTTGCAGGAGGGAGCACAAGGGTGAACGAGTGTGGGAATTGGAGCAAATGAGTGCTGGAACTGGTGGGCCACTAGGGCACTCTTGGGATCAAACTCCACTCACGGAGACCCACAGCGGTCTACACCTTGCGGGAGGGAGCACGCAGGTGAGCAGGTACAGGAACTGGCCAGACACTTTAGCGCCAGCAGGAGCGAACTCCATGCAGACCTTGTGGCAGCCTCAGGTGGGGGTGCCTGTGACTCCCAAAGCCTCAGAGGGTGTATTACAGTGCTCCTTTAGCTCTGCCTCCACGATGACTTGAGGGTTAACAGCTCAGTGGGCCCTTTGCCTTTTCACATGAGACTGCTGCCCTTCACCAGGGAAGGCAAAGGGGCAGTGTGGCAGCCTTTTTGTCTGCACTCACGGCTTTCAAGCTCTTGTCCGGCATCCAGGAAGAATGAAGTCACATGAACAAATTGAAGGGTGGTAAATGCAGGGGATTTTATTGCTGATGAAGTAGCTCTTAGCGGGAAGCAGAGCTGAAAAGGGGATGGAGAAGGGGCCAGGTAGGTAATTTTTCCCTAAAGTCTGGCCATCTCTGGCCAGATTCTTCTCCGAAGTTAAATCATCAAGCTGCCCCTCTGAAGTCAAGCCGCTTCTCTCTAACATCCCACTGGAGTCCTGTCTGCTGGCTGAATCTGGGGTTTTTATAGGCACAGGATGGGCCAGGACAGGGCCATGGGTGGTTTAGGAAAAAGAATATTCGGGCAAGAAAACGGGGATGTAAGTTCTCACTTTAGGCCACGGTTTCAGGCTCTTCGGCTTGAGGGTGGGGCTTTGCCAGGGACCCACCCTTTTCTGCCTAGAATTTCTCTGTTCCATGTCCCTATCAATGGGAACAACATAGTTGAACATCTGGCTAGTGACTGTACTTCATATAAACCTATCAGAGAAAAACAGGTTCAGAAACAAAGATGGTACTTCCAGGATCTGGATCAACAGAGATCTGGGAAAGAAGGGGAAAAGTCCACTGTGCAATGAGTCCAATTAACCTGAAACTGGAGAGACTTCACTCCACCATAGAAATAGTTCATAATATAGTCATTCAATATAATGGAAAATCAACCATAATCTACAGATAGGTAGCAAAATAATTGGTGATATATTTTTCAGTTGTCATTTTGGGTTTTTTGGGGGTGGAGGTTCTAACAAAATGTAATTATTTATAATTTCATAATCGTGATATTTCAATATTCATAATATTTCAATATTATGAATATTGAAAAGATGTAGTCTACTTCAACCAACTAAAGAACAAAGTTATGGAGCATAGCTACTTCAAAAGTTAGGAAATGTCATTATTTTCTGTTGCTTTCATTAATTAATACTTGGCTTCACAAAGACTATTTTTGTTTTGGAATTGACACTGTTTTTCTACAAGTCTTTACAATTGATATGATAGGCTGGACAGGGTGACTCACGCTTGTAATCCCAGCACTTTGAGAGGATGGGGTGGGTGGACCACTTGAGGTCAGGAGTTCAAGACCAGCCTGGCCAACACAGTGAAACCCTCTCTCTACAGAAAATACAAAAATTAGCCCATGGCAGGTGCCTATAATTCCAGCTACTTGAAAGGCTGAGGCAGGGAATTGCTTGAACCTGGGAGGTGGAGGTTGCAGTGAGCCGAGGTCATGCCACTGCACTCCAGCCTGGGCAACAGAGTGAGACTCCATCTCAAAAAATAAATAAATATAAAATTAGTATGATACAGACAATGTTAAATGATTCCCTCCTGTTGTCTGTGGATGCCGGGTCATGCAATGTGCAACTTTACAGTATATTATGCTTATGGAAATTAAAATCGTTAGCATTTACTTTGCTTGATTTCTAAAGCAGTAAAACAAAAAAAGATTAATTGACACTCTTTGCAACCTCAGTTGATGGTGAGATGAATGTTTTTAAATTCCCATGCCTTCAAAAATTTGCAGATAGGCTGGATACGGTGGCTGATGCCCACAATCACAGCACTTTGGGAGGCTGAGGTGGGAGGGTCGCTTGAGCCCAGAAATTTGAAAACAGCCTGGGCTACATAGTGAGACCCCTCTCTCTAGAAAAGATAAATAACTCAGGTGTGGTGGTGTGCACCTGCAGTCCCAGCTACTCAGGAGGCTGAGGCAGGAGGATCAGTGGCGCTTAGGAGGCAGAGGCTGCAGTAAGCTGTGATCCTGCCATTACATTCCAGCCTGGGCAACAGAGCAAGACCCTGTGTCTAGAAAAACACAAAAGTGCAAATAGCAAATTAAAACAGACATACATAATAAATATGTGACTGTGTAGATCCTTTGGATTTTCCAGCAAAGGTTTCTCTGAGGGGGTGACATCTAAGTTAAATGTGAGTAAGGAGTAGCCTTGTGAAGATCCTAGGAAAGAGGAGTTGAGGCAGAGGAAATAGCTCACGCAAACACCTTCAAAAGGAAATGAGCCTGGAGAAACGAAAGGAAGGCCTTACAACTGGAGCATCGTGGGTGGGAAGGAGACATGTAGGAAGTGAAGTCGGCCAGGTGGCCAAGGGTCAGATCATGGCTGGCTTTATAAGCCAGGTTAAGGTCTGTAGAGTAACGTAAGCCATAAATGTTAATTCCTATATAGTGAGATTTGAGGACATTGCATTCTTGTTTGACTTACAAATATTATGAATATTGAAATATTAGGAATGCATAGCTACAACCAATTAAAATAGGAAGTGACATATGAGGTGAAGTCATGGTAAGAACACAGCAGCTTACTCTTGTTTTTTATTGCCATATAGCATGCCAGTGTTAGGGTTGTCATCATTTGTTTAATTTATGGAGAGACACCATCTAGTAATTAATGAAGAAAGTTTTTACAAGGATGACATCTTTGTAGCTATAACTAGACATCTTTTACCTTTCAGCTCATGATAAGATAATGAATACAAGTGATATTACTGAACACCAGTCATGTTAATTGGAAAACTAATTAAAAACCTTGTATGCTGATAATAGGAACTAACATTTATTGAGTGAATACTATATGCAGACACTCTACCAAGCATTTTAATAACATTTCATCTCATCTTCATGGCGTTCCTACAATAGATGGTGTGCATATCAAGGCTATAAGTGAAGCCTGCCTTTAAGAGCCAACTGGGCTGAAAGGGTAAGCACAACTTTAACACATATGATCGCTTTCCATACCTACATACACAGTTTCTTCTGTCTTTGAACACAATTTTCATAAAATACAAAATCCACTGTGCTTAGAAAAACAAAACCAGAATTGTAACATTCTACTTTCATACTTCCCTGTGCTGATAGAGCCTGATTTATGGATTATGGAATTATATATTTTTTTGTAGCCTCTGGAATAGAGGAATGCCACTCATATATATATTAAAGTATACATCAAACAGAATTTCCAGCCTTATCTCCAACTTTTTCACTTTTTATTTGTCCAGGGGATACTGATGTTAGATTATTATTTACCTTGTTCTGTATATCAGTTATTTCAAAAGAGAAATTCATGAATGTCATGTGTATGTGTGAACTAACAATATATTTGTAAGTATACTAACAAATTTTTTTTTTTTTTGAGACAGAGTCTCGCTCTGTCACCCAGGTTGGAACACAGTGGTGCAATAATGGTCCACTACAGCCTCAACCTCCTGGGTTCAAGCGATCCTCCTGCCTCAGCCTCCCAAGTAGTTGGGACTCCTGGCAAGCACCGCCACACCAGCTAATTTTTTGTAGAGATGGCGTCTCACATTGTTGCCCTGGCTGTTCTTAAACTCCTGGGCTCAAGCAGCCCTCCTGTCTCTGCCTCCCAAAGTGCTGGGACTACAGGCATGAGTGTACAAACAGTTCTCCAAAGAGTAAGTCTGATTTCAGATTTGGAAGGAAAGATTAAGACAGATCTAATTTCATTATCTCTCAAATCCTGCCAAAATACATCATAGCGATTTCTAGTACAGCAATTATGAACCCAAAATATAAAGAGAACGGGCTAGGAGAGGAAACCCCACAACAAAATTGTGGCAGCTGGAAAGCAGATAGAAACGAGAAACTCACTTCACCAACCTGGAATAACCTAAATGCCAGCCTAACAGTGGGGGAAAAGCCGAAACCCAGCCTGTGAACGCGCTTGATATATATCAGAGATCCTCAAATGGTTGAGGAATTGGCTGGCGCTTTTGAAAGGGAGAATGAAGTAGGAAATGAGGGCACTAAAATAGGAAGGGTTGTTTAAAACTACCTAAGAAGCAGCAGCTGGATTTCTGCATTCCCTCCCCAGCTCAGGCTTACAAGTAGCATCTCCTCACTTTCACCAACAGAAGGCAGGAGGCTCATGCTTTGAGGGGAAAATAAAAGGTCTCTGGACTGAAGAACCTGCAGTACAGTTGAGGGCAAGGGGAATTCAGTTCCTATATGGATGACAAATGCCTCTTTGTTGATTTAGTAGTTAGAATGCTGGCAGTCATGCACACCTTTACATCGCTGGCAAGAGTTTAGAAGAGTTTCTTGAGAAACCCGATGACTTTGATGCTTAGAGTTGTTGATGTCAGAGTTTCCATAATTAAACGGTACAGCCAGATCATCCTATGTTGAGGCTCATATTGACAAATGCAGCTACAGGCTTAAAGCTTTCAATCAGGTTTTTTATTTTTTGGTGGGGGTTAGATTAACTGATTCTTTTTTTTAAGTTCCAGGATACATGTGCAGATTTGTTACATAGGTATAACATGTGCCATGGTGGTTTGCTGCACCTGTCAACGCGTCATCTAGGTTTTAAGCCCCACATGCATTAGGTATTTGTCCTAATGCTCTCCCTCCTTTTGTCCCCCGCACCGCTCCCCCAACCTCCACCCAGCAAATCCTGGTGTGATATTCCCCTCCCTGTGTCCATGTGTTCTCATTGTTCAGCTCCCACTTATGAGTGAGAACATGAGGTGTTTGGTTTTCTGTTCCTGTGTTAGTTTACTGAGGATGATCAATCAGCTTTTTAAGTCTCTTACTTTTAAGCATAAATAACAATCAAGGATTACCAGATACCTGAGGAAAGCCCTAACTAACATGAAGAACAGGACCAAAGCAAACAGACAGGAATGGAGTCAGAGAGAAAATAAAAATAGGAAAGAAACAGGACTGGCAGAAGGAAGAAAAAAAAGAAACAAATTAGTGATATTCTCAGATACATGAGAGAAGATACTGCATTCTTGAAATAAGATTGATACATCATTTAAAAAGAATGAGAGAGCAAAAATGAGTTCTTAGAAATTAAAAACATGGTAGCAAAGGTAAAAATTCAATAGAATTGGAAGGTTAGAGAAAATCTCAAGAAATTAGAAGTAAAAAAATGAGATGAGAAATAGTAGGAAAAATATAGAAAAATCAAAGGACCAATCGAGGAAGAGTCCAACATTCAAATAATACGAATCCCAAAAAGAGAAAACAGAGAAAGGAAGAAATCGGCATAATTGAAGGGCATTTCTAATGACTGAAGGACATGAATTACCAGACTGAAAGCGCTCACCATGGACTCGGCATTATGGATGAAATGGAGGCCCGTGCTGTCACGAGAAAAACCAGGTCACATTCAAGGGATCAGGACTCAGCTGGCTTCAAACCTATCAACAGCACCCAGACAACAAATGAGTGGTTCTTTCCCTATTTTGAAGAAAAATGCTTTTCATCCTAGAATTTTATTCCCACCGAAGTATTCATCGGATTTCAGGATACTCCTTTCTCAGGAAGTTTTCAGAGAATTTTGAACATCATCAAAACAAGAGAGTCAGCTAAGAAAGAGGATGTGAAGCTGTGGGCTAAAGGAAACAGCAGACCTAGCACAGATGAGACGGGAGCACAATCTCCAGGATGTTGGTAAAGGGGACAGCCATGTATCAGAGCTTGAGAATAGACAGATTACACCAGAGGGTGCCAGAAAGCACCAGAGGAAACTTCTTCAAGAAGTTTAAAAGATTAGAATGCTTACTGTGAATGCACTTCTTGAGAGGTAACTTAGAAAAGTGGAAGAGTAGTTGGGATTGAATTGGTCATAAAGACATAGATAACCAAGCTTCTTTTTTGTTGTCGTTTGTTTGAGACAGGGTCTGTCTGTCTTGCAGGCTGGAGTGCAGTGGCATGATCATGATCATGGTCACTATAGCCTTGAACTCCTGGGCTCAGGCAATCCTCCCACCTCCGCCTCCTGAATAGCTGGGTGGGACTATAGGTGGATCACCATACCTGGCTAATTTTTTTTATTTTTTTATTTTTTTTGTAGAGACAGTGTCTTACTATCTTGTCCAGGCTGGTCTCAAACTCCTCGCCTCAAGCTCTCCTCCCACTTTGGCCTACCAAAGTGCTGGGACTACAGGCATAAGTCACCATGCTTGTCCGTCAAGCAGATTGTTTTTAAATGACTATTTAACTCCTGAGAAAACAAGATATATAAACAAGAAAATGTAATGAAATATTACATGGGTAAAATCTGAATAGCATGTGTATAATCTTGGGAAGTGGAGGTGAGAAGTATATGCATAAATAGAGTGGGCAGGGGAAGGAATGAAAGCCAATCTTCCCTAGAGGGAAGTCAAGAGACGGCATCTAGTAGTTAGAAATTACCAGTAGTAAAAATGACATGTTGCTTAGCAATATGGAGGTAAATACCAAAAGAAGAAACCAAAAAGAGTTGAAGGTAGTTACTTCTAAGGAAGCAGAAATGGGAAAAGGAAGCTGGGAAGCTCTGTGGAGCTGGTGGGTTCTTAGATCATAAACATGGATGTCTGATTTTGAAAAAAAAAACTGAAGAAATAAGCGAATGCTTTAGGGGTTTTAAGGTTAACAGAGTTGCTAAAAACACAACATACACAAAAATAGGCAGACTCTCCAAAATAGAATCTTGTTTAGGTGTACATGAAAAAAAAGAGCTGAAAAGATGTTAGAGTTGAGAAAGAAAAAGAAGCAAAAAGAACATGTAGCTTCCTCTACGATGAATAGAATGATAAAGAACTTCTAAATTGCTCAGGAGTTTAAAACATAAAAATAAACAAATTTATGGTCTTGGCTGTCAGTGGTAGAAAAAACCAGTAGATCCAGACACTGGGTGAAGAGATGGGGGGTTAATTTACTGATAAAATTCACAGAGCAGATACTTAACTCTTTAAATGAATGAATGTTTATCATTAAAATATAGTTATTACAGTTTGAAAATATAAAGCACTATATGTGTCAAAAGAATGTTTGGACTTTGACATTGATTAAACTTACTTGGAGCATAACTCCTTTAAAATTACCACAATCAGGTAGTTCATTGAGCTCTTGTAAGATACTCCTGTCGTTTTACATCCTGAACATGTTATATGTTAAAACAACTGGCTTTAAAAAAAAAACAAACCTTAGACTCCTCTGGCAATGAAAAAACAGAAAGCATATAGTATACACTGTAAGTGGATGGTTAGGAGCCCTCGCTTCTTCCTTGTGTCTCTCTGAAGAGTTAAGGAAAGGAGAGGAAGGTGGAGATGAGGTTGGCAGGGATGGGAGAGCAGTATCCCGAGGCTGAGTGGAGAGGCCTAGGCTAAGCCCCTGAAAGTATGCTTCTCGTGATGGGCACAGGGCCTCCCTAAGAATGGAGAGGTTGGGCCGGGCGCAGTGGCTCACGCCTGCAATCCCAGCACGTTGGGAGGCTGAGGCGAGTCACGAGATCAAGAGATCAAGGCCATCCTGGCCAACATGGTGAAACCTTGTCTCTACTAAAAATACAAAAATTAGCTGGGCATGGTGGCGCATACCTGTAGTCCCAGCTACTCAGGAGGCTGAGAATCACTTGAACCTGGGAGACAGAAGTTGCAGTGAGCCAAGATGGCACCACTGCACTCCAGGCTGGTGACAGAGCCAGACTCCATCTCAAAAAAAAAATAATAATAATAATGGAGAGGATGAATGAAGAATAGCAGGTCTTCAGCCTACAGGGAGGTCTATGGTGGTGGACCTGAAGCATAACTTTCTGCCTATTTGCTCATTACTTAAAATGGTCAGGCCTGTCATTTGATACAGAACCCTACGGTGTCTGGGCATCCTTCTTCCCACTTGTGTTAACATGGGTTAATTTCTGAAAGAGTGATTATATAACACAAATTATATATAACTGGAGTTGTTTGAGGTGTTAGAATGAGTGCCGGGGGAAGCTCAGCTACTTTATTTTTCTCTTGCTTTGCTCTTCTGTAATTTCCTAGCCTCTTGGTCCCCCTTTCCCCCAACCCCCCTCCTCCCCCTATACACATACATAACTGTATCCTTCCTGCCGATGGCTGATGGTGTTGCTTGGCAAAGAGGCAACTTCAGAAATTTTCATCCACGGACTATCTCTTCAGTACCCCTGGCTCTACAACATAAAAAAGAATCCACTGATTTCTAAAGTGACATAAAGACGAGAGAATGGAGAAGATTGAGCTGTATATTAAATTGCTTTCTGCTTATCAAATAAAGACTCCTTTGTCATAAAGGCCAAAGATAAAAAAGAAAATGTGTGTATTTAATATATGGAACAAAATAAGTCTATTTTTGACATAGTACTTGAGGAGAAAATAGGTCAAAAAGCCCAGCCACCCCTGAAATGAATTTTAGACTCTTATTATTGGTATGATGGGGCAGAGAGAGATATCAGTGATGGTTGCATTGCTGATAGAAATGATTTTTTACAGTAGGTGCCAAATTAGATGTAGAAAGAGAGTTATCAAACCTACATTGTCGTGTCTGACCTTCCAGGTCGCAGTCGAGGAATCATCATAAAAATGAGTTGTGGGCTTATCTAGAGATGTAGCAATAACTGGCACAGAACCATTTTCGAGCTTCTCTTCAAATGGGGTGACACCAGGGGTTATTCGGGGTCGTGAAGGAGATACATTGGTTTTGATCAGGTTTTAGAACTGTATAGCAGCTTATCTGTGGGTCAGAGACATTCGTTTTCTCCATTCTTTTTTCATCATTTTTTCCCTTGGCTGCGATGTGGATTAGCGTCTGGAAGGTGGTATGAGGCTCTGAGCATTAATAGAGTTTGTGCAGATCCAGACTCTGTTTTCACAATACTGGGCTCTTAAGCGCAGCCTCACGGAATGTCAGGTTCAGTAAAGGCACGTTATCATCTCTTCATAAATAAAAGGAAGAGAAATACTTAATGACAATATAGCAATACATAAAACTCCAGGATACTAATTTGCAAAACTCACACTGCACTTATTTTATCCAGTTGCACAGTGTGACTCTCCCACAGTTACATCTCTAACATAACTTCCTTTTTAAACTTTTTGTTTGTTTGATTATATTGTCTGTCCATACCAAAATAATTTGTAGGTGTCAGGCATTGTTATTAAGCAAATGGTAAAAAATTAAATAAAGAAAACCACTTGCCCTCACCCTTCCTAATTTTAAAAAAATTATTACGTAGCAGAACTTTGAAAACAAAAATAAAAACAGTGTGGTACATAGCTAGCAGGGGCTTTGTTGTCCCCCACTGTCCGCTGGGTTTTGAGGATGGTACAGACTTTGAGAGTCTTAGCACTGTACTGCTAATTGTTCTAAAATAGCAGTGTGAGAATAGTTATCTTGTCACATGTTAAAGAAACATTTTAAATTTTAGAAATAACTCTGACTTCTTCATGCATTGGTAATATTTATATCAAGAATGTATCTAGAAATACTAAAATCATTGGAAAGTAAAATTCAGCAAGACTTCGATTAATCCCCATGTGCTTTGTTTATCAAACAGTTTAGCTTCAGGGTATTCAAAGGGGCAGGGGAGGACATTGATGGGGAAACAGTATTTATTCTTGTAGTCTCAGGTATTTGGGTATAAAACCTGTGTCTTCAGCTGGGCGCAGTGGTTCATACCTGTAATCTCAGCACTTTGGGAGGCTGAGGCAGGTGGATCACCTGAGGTCAGGAGTTGATGACCATCCTGACCAACATGGTAAAACCCCATCTCTACTAAAAATACAAAAATTAGCAGATGTGATGGTGTAAGCCTGCAGTACTAGCTACTTGGGGGGCTGAGACAGGAGAATTGCTTGAATGTGGGAGGTGGAGGTGGCAGTGAGCTGAGATCACGCCACTGCACTGCAGCCTGGACAACAGAGCAAGACTCCGTCTCAAAAAAAAAAAAAAGAAAAAAAACCCTAGTGCCTGATATATGTATATATGGACAGCAAATCAGTTGTCTGTCTACATTCTGGACTGCAACTGATTGTTTATTTACTTACTTTTTTAAAGGTAAGGGTTAACCATAGCTGTTGATTTTTTTTCCTTTCCTAGTATTTTTCTACTCAACAAACGATACTAAATGCTGTAATTCCCCCTGTCCTCTATGTAACTTGTCATTGGAGAAAGGAGCAATCTTTATGAGAATGCAAACATACTAAAAATAAATTCATGCCTAGAATATAAATTGACTCCAAGCAAAATCCCTGGAAAACAAGTTTCAAATTCAGAAATTTTTACAATTACTGTCCTAAACTACCATTTATAGTTATAAAAGTAATCATTCCATCCAGCACAAAAATTTGCATTTGACCTAGTAATCTGGTGAGCAGATTAATACCAAATGTCAATATTCAGAATTTTTGGAAGTAATTCAATAAACATGTATGCAAACATTTATGCACAACATTTTTTTTATGCACAACATTTTTTTAATGCAATAAATGTTTATTGAATAAACATTTATTCAATAAACTTACCGTGTGCCTGGTTGCTTGGTTAAGTATAGTAATTGTTTATTTCTTCCCACTAGTTTGAAAGCTCTGTTGAGTCCAGTGGCCTCACCCAGCTTGCTTTCTGTTTCACTAGTATGATGCCTGTGCAATGGGCAAACGGTAAAGGTGTGGAACGAATATGTCATTCAATTAATCACCTACGTTTTAGAGCTCAGCGAATGGATTTTAGATGTAAAGGATGAGAATTGAGACAGAAACTGGTTCAGAGGCTCTCATGAGGAATGGAAACAGCAGTTGAATATCTACTCACAGAGGAATGACCAAGTAGTGCTGAGGTGGCCTAAGTCTCCAGGTGCTCAGGGATCCCGTGATTTAACTATAGAAGGTGGGAGTGGGATTGTAGGGGAATGAGGGACAAGGCAAGAGGAAGCTCAGGTCACTGACAAGGAATAGATGGAAGTGTTGTGTCATGAATTTAGAGCCTGGAGGGGAGGGACTGGAGGGAAAAGGTGACCTGAAGGGAAAGTTGAAGGAACTGGAAGTTTCAATGAAGGTAACCCTGAAATGTTGTGGAGTTAAAGGGGTGCACAGCAGTTTTTTGTTTGTTTGTTTGTTTTTTTGCCATCTCCCACGTGCAAGGCACTTTGATAAAGTGTTACTAAAGGAGGGGGATGCTCTCCAGATGACCAAGACATGGTTTTTTTCTTCAACGTGGAGTTGACTCACTATGGAAGTGGTAAAGAGATCTCTGGAAGCACATAGTTACCAAGGTTCTTTCTGTTTGGGAGGATCCCCCATGGAAGAGGTGATCTTTGAATTGAGCTCTTTGGAATGCATTTAATACATGGAGATGGTGGTCGGGGCATTCCAGGCAGAGAGAGTAGCATTAGCAAGATACGGAGTCAGAAAAATGCAGCATCTCTCAGGATCAAGACATTGCCTTTGGTGTCAGCGGGAAAAGTGGGAGAAGCTTTAGTGCACTACTTGAAACTTGATTCTCTGAGCATAAGGGTGTCCTAAAGAAGAGAGTCATTAGTTGACCATGCATTATAAAACTCACTCTGATCTCAGTAAAAGGGCATTAAGCAAAGGTTCTAAACCCTGGCCTCACATTCTCATCACCTGGAGAAATTTTAAAAATTCCAACTCCTGGGCTGCACCCCAGGTCAGTTAGAATATCCAACCCTGGGACCCAGACCTCAGTATTATTTAAATCCCCAGGTGATTCGAGTTTGCACCCAGGGTTACAAACCAATGCTTTAGAGCAAGGGTTAGCAAACTCTAAAAAGGGACCACATGGTAAATATTTTCAGCCTTATAGGTCATACATTTTCTATTGCAACCATTCAACTCTGCCATCATGGCAGAAAACAACCACGGACAGTGTTAATAAAGGAATGAGCGTGGCTGTGTTCCAATAAAACTTTATACATGTAAATTTGAATTTCATCTAATTTTTACATGCCACAAATATCCTTGGGCTTTTGATTTTTTTTTTAGCCACTTTTAAATGTACAAACAAATTACAAACTATACAAAAGGCAGCCAGCAGTATTTGGCCGACGGTTGGTATTTTGCCAGCCATTGATTTTGAGGGTGAAGATTGGACCCAAATAGTTCAGGAAAGAAAACAATACTATAATAATCCAGATAAGAGGTAAAGTTAGCTCTCCATTGTGCTCAGTTAGAAGGGCAGAGTGAAGGTTGGTGATATTGAATTGATACTTACAGCAACTCCTGTTCTTGTGGGCTACTTTTGAGCACCCAGAAGTTGTCATGCAAAGGACGTTTGAATGAACCATTGTGGTGTGTGGAGTAATTAGTGCCCTTCGACTTTGTCTTTGTACTTTGCAGGGATTTGACCTATGTTGTAAGGCTGTTTCTGGCCTAACTGCTAGTAAAGGCTAATCATTTTGGCAACACTTACTACTACTAAGGGGTTAAGTCTCTTGCTTTCCTTATGTGCCAGCCTTGCCTTTCTTACCAAATAATGACCTTTCCCTTGCAAACAAATGTTCTCTTTAGAAAATAAAGTGAACTTGATAGGAGAAGGTATGGCTACCTACATTTTGTTTTATCACACGTCACTGAATTAACACAGAATTTTCCGTTTGCATTTTCTTCAGCATTTGTTGCCTAGTTAAAGACCTGCCAGGATAAATGGTGCCTGCTCCTCTCCCACTCCCACCCCCTGCCCCCTGTGAAAATGAGAGCCTGATGGTTGCAACTTCCTTCCCGTAAGGTTATTTTAGAAACTGTAAAGCTGAAGGAAAAAAAAAAGGATTTCCCACTGATAACTACTGCAATTTAAAATCAGCTGTACATTTCCACATTTGCTTGGTTATTTTATTTGAATATCATTACAGTCAGGTGAACAAATTCACTTACCTGTTTTGTAACTTCCACTATTAAAAAAGTCTGATGTTTTGGTGTCCTCTAAGAAATGCTTACACTGTGCCCTCACCACTTGGAGGGGGAGAGAAATTAACCTGATAACTTTCCTTGAATCTGCTGTAAATGGATGGAGAGAAGGAATTCAAAACAATGGTCAAAAGCATTGATGGTCGTCTTAGTTATTTTGCAGATGTAACTAGAGAGTAAGGGGTGGAAAAAAATATATGGAATAGAGCCACAGCCGCCTTTTTCTTTGTTTTCCCTGCCATCCTCACAGTAATTTCTCTTAAAAGAATAAGGAAGTCTCATGTGTGCCTTATGAAGGAAAAGCAGATGAGATTTTGAAGAGTTTCCCTGTGTATTTTGGGATATTTTAACACTAATCATATTACATATCATTGATGTTATAATTGATTTCTAAAATTTGAGGTTCATGGTTTAAATTCCAGGGACTTTTTTTCCCCTCCTTCTCATTGATCTTGAATGAGTATTATCATCTTAGGGCCACCATCAAAATATATATAATATAAAAGTGAGATTGTGATTGTGTGCCAATATTGTCAAGTGCTTTTAATTGAGCTTCTGAGGCTTTACACATTGATAACACAATAAAGAGTCCAGTGTATTAAGTTAGCTTTCCACTTATTTTTCAGAAGCACATACCAAGTAGGGAACTAAATGCACAGCAGCAGTTGTTCAGCAGCCACAGCCTCACTGTGCCCCAGAGGGATTCTTGCATAGAGTCCATTTTTTTATGGAAAGGAAAAGGTGAAGACATAAGGCAAAGCTGCAGGCATAATACAGAGATTAAGAAAAAACGACTGATAGAGTTCAGAACAAGAATTCAGAACACAGAATGGCAATAGCTGAACGACAGTGGGGAACCGATCCGGAAGCGTAAATTTAGGCTCACACTTGGCGGAGGCCTTTGGGATCTTCTTGACTAGTGCTTCTTATCTTTGGCCACATGTTGGAAATACCGAAGAGCTTTTAAATAATACACTTTTGTCGAGGCCCCGGAAGACCAATTAAGTCAGAGTTCCTGGGGGATTAGGATTGGAGCTTTGGTACATTTTAAAGATTTGCTAATAGTTCTAACCTGCAGCAAGGATTGAGAAGCGGTGGTCTAATCTGGCTGCTTCATTTTGCGTAGGAAGTACAGAGCAGATACCTGGCCCAAGACCAAATAGCTATTGTTTGCTAGGATTTTAACCTCAGTCTTCTTATCTGCTTGCCTCCCTCACTCTGCATTTTCCCTGTATGATCCCGTCCTGTCCTGCTTTAAATTACACCAATATGCTCATGACTTCCAAGTCCTTTATAGCTAACTTCTTACTCTCTCCAAATGTCTTGCAGCCTCCTCAAATTCCCTCTATTCAAAACGGAATTATCCTTTTCTCCCCCAGTCTCCAAAATCAGTCTCAGACTAGATTCTTCTCTCAGTGAAAGGTACTTCTGTGTGGTTGCCTGGGCCAGTAGCCTGTGAGTGCTCTTCCGCTCTTCCCCGTCTTTACTCACATCTAATCGAGTTACCAAGAGCTGTCCTTCTTGCCTCTCGGCTGTTAATCAGATGTGTCCCACCTTCTCCCCTTGCCCCTGGCTTAATTTAAGGTGTTATTTTTTCTGAGTGGTTTCACGACAGCCTCTCAGACTGTCTTCGGCTTCTTGCCTTTCTCCCACGTGGGCTTTCTCTTTAACAGCATTTGGAAACTCTTTCTGAAGCACAAATTTGATCATTTGTCACTGTATTTTTTGCATTATGTGTTCTAATCATGTAGCCATTCCTTCAGCCCCACTGTGTACTCCCTTTTCTCTCTGTGCCCATGTACCTATATTCACCCTACTTACTCATAGTCTATAAAAGCATAGTCTATCTATGGACTCAGTTCTTTTATTCCTGCTTTTATCAAACACTGAACTCTCCTATCAGAAATAACGTTTACCTTCTTCAACCAAATGCTGTCACATTGCCGACTGAATTGGGCCCAGCATTGACCACACCCTCATTTTGGAACCCAGCCCTGCAGGAAGTTCCCAAGGTAAACGTCAGACCTGCCTTAGCATCAGTCCACACCCTCGCTGAACTCGCAGTGTTTACTGGCTGCTTCATTTCCTATCCCTGACTTCCGTGTCCCTCACTGCGTCTTGGTAAGCGCTTGTCGTCTGCGTGACTCTCCCATTTCCTGACTAGTTCTTCACCAAGGACTCGTGACTGTCAGTCATTTGTTGTTTTCACCTTGCACCTCTTGGCCATTTCAGCCCTTTTGCCTTAGGATGTAGTTTTCTAACTCCTGCCTAGTGTCTGTTTCTGTCACAGAGTAACTCACCAATCCTGGAGCCCTAGCATTTATTATCTGGAATTGGACTCCAGTCTCTTTTGGAATTTTTTGGTAACTCTCTTAGTCTCCACCATACCACCATTGCCTTTTTGCCTCAGGCACTCCTGCGCCACTCTATTCAGAACCTGATTGTCTAGTTCCTGAGTTGTGTTGAATCCTTATCTTTTCCTCCTACCTTTCTGCTACCTTGCCAGTTGACAGGCTGACTACTTAGGCTCTCTATCAGAAAGCCAGCAGGAGAAATGCAGCTTACTGAAACTCAGATGTGCTCATTTGGCTTCTTACCATAAAGTATGATGAAGGCTTGCAGAACATTTAAATTTTATTGCAATATTCCTTAAACATGTCAAACCCCTCGAAAACATGTAGGCTTTATCGTTTTTAAGAATCCATATGTAGAAATGAAGACCATAGTCTTATTATAGCTTTTCCTTATAATATCCCCCTTTTTGTTTGGGAAAACTTTAATCAACAACTAGAGAATGGGCACAGAAGGCAGTGAACTGGCTTGGGGGAACCAAAAGAAGTGAAGTTCGTGGATACTGCTAAAACTCGATTGGTCGTGTAACCCCACATTCAGAACACAAGCTGTTATTACATGCACAGCCGCTCTCAGAACTGAGCTCTTTTGCATATCTTTGATAAAAATTGAAATGATTACATTGTCTGGAAACCTGAACTGTTAAAAATACTCCCTTGGGGTCTTTAGTTTTGTTTGGTTTTGTCTGAAAGGGAGTTTAAACATGAATATAAGAAAAAAGGTCATCAGTGCTTTCTGTCCTTGAAGAATAGAAGAGGAAAGTAATTTATGAAGTGCCTGTAGGAGGAAGATTACAGAGGTTCAGCCTCTCGGGAATCTAAAAGTTTTACCAAACTTGCACACTGCCTCATTTTTTAAACCCACGGCAGCCCACGTAGAATGCAGGACGCAGCATGTAGTTACTTTAAAATATCCTCTCATCTCTGCGGCCTGTACGTTGGGATTAGTGATGAAGGGAGCTTGAAGGTACCCTGTACACTTTGGGGGGAATGTTTGCTGTACTCACTGTACTCTGGCCACCCTTGTTACAAGTCCATCATACAACTTGTTTAACATGTTTACTTTTTAAACACTTGGAGAACTAACAGGTGGTTGCATGAGTGAGATGTTTGTTTTAACAGGCTAAAAACTGGGAGGTAATTTAGACATGCACTATGATGCAATAGGAAAATACCTAATTATTCCATTTTTGGCTCAGCTTTTCGTTTCAGTTAAAACTGCTGATAGCAAGGCTCGACTGGTTTTATAGAGTAGTTCTCTGCATTGCCTGTGTAGGAGAAACTGGCTCACTAGCGATAATGGCCGTGTTTTAGTTACTCATATAGGAAACCTACTTGGCTTTAGTGCTAGAACTTAGTAAAGATTTTCTTCTGTCATCAGCAGTTACAGTGTGAATACAGACGGCTCTGAAAGCGCCATATCTATTTCGGCATGCTCTAGAAAGCCACTTTGAATATTTTTTGCCTGTACATAGAAGCAGTAAGCAAATATCCTGAAAACAACAGAGCTACTTGTTATTAAGCCTTGGTACGTTCATCCCAGGGTTTCAGTATGTAGGTTGTGATTGGCTTTTGGAACTGTCCATTGAGCAAATAGGAGGAGCCAGGAATTTTGCAGGATAGTTAGTTGTTCATTTGGTTTGGAGTTAAGGGACTACTACCAGAAGTAGACATGGTCAGGGATAGAGATTCCAGATCAGGGGTGGTTACCTTTCTCTATAAAGGGCCAGAGAGTAAATACTTTAGGATTTGTGGGCCATTTGGCCTCTGTTGTAACTATTCAGCTCTGCTGTTGTAGCGTGAAAGCAATCATAAATAATAACATAAGCAAATGGATATGGCTATGTTTCTGTGAAACTTTATTTTATAAACACAAGTCGCTGGGCACGGTGGCTCACACCTGTAATCCTAGCACTTTGGGAGGCCGAGGCGGGCGGATCACGAGATCAGGAGTTCGAGACCAGCCTGGCCAACATCGTGAAACCATGTCTCTACTAAAAATACAAAAATTAGCCAGGCGTGGTGGTACACACCTGTAATCCCAGCTACTGAGGAGACTGAGGCAGGAGAATCACCTGAACCCAGGAGGCAGAGGTGGCAGTGAGCCGAGATCTTGCCACAGCACTCCAGAGTGACAGAGCGAGACTCCATCTCAAAAAAAAAAAAAAAAAAATCAGGCAGTGGGTTGGATTGGCTATAAGGCCATAGTTTGCCATCCCCTGTTCTGGATTCCAGAAGATACTCCACTGGGTTGTGTGAGTGACCTCAGAGGAAGAATAGCAGTGGTTTTCGGTTAACTGGGTGGATACCTGTAACCTTCGATATGCGTAGCCAAGACTTCACTGTATTTGTATATAATAAATCTGTTTTCAGAAAAGGCTTTATTTCTTTACTAGTTCTTTGGGCGCTAATATGAATAGTGTTATTTAGTTATACTTTATTTGCTTCCTAGAATTGAGGTACTTATGCTAAAAAGAGCTATCAAAGTAAAATCAAAACCTACATTAAGTCATACAAAACAACTTCTGAATATTCCTTATCCACCTGCCAATGCAAGCTGGTAGCTCAGCTATTTCTGATACGCCTCATTCTTGAGGCATCTCCTAAGTTTCATACTGATACGCTACCTATTTTATTTTGTCTAGCATTATTTCCTTTCTTTTTTTTTTCCATTGTGAAAATATTTTCCCCAGTGTTTTGTATCAAGTCTCCTAACAAAGGAAGTTTTAGTACCCATCATTTTTCTTCTGATTAAAGTATAAGACAAGAACTCTTTTGCCAAATAAGTGGGTGTATGGGAAGGAAAGAAAAAGTTATAAGCTAATGAAATTTTGATGGGCAAATGATCTGTTCAAAGCAGATTCCAAGGCTCACAGAGCTAACGTTTCACTAGCCACGGGAAGAGTTTCCAGTCATCTTACTGATGATATATCTTTACTGTCCAGGGAAAGGGAGTGTTAAATTACTTTAGAGTTTGGTGGTCAGAAGCACTGCTCAGAGGTGGAGAGAGGAGGCAGGAATTTCCGCTGAGCTGCAGGCGAGATGACTTTTCAGTGGGTGTCAGAAGGTAGCCACAGGGCCAAGTGATTGAAGGACTGCCACTGGAATTGTGACTTCAGAGACAGCTCTGAAATAGGGGAAGTGATCTATAAGAAAACTATGAGTATGTACAAATGATTCTATTTAAAAGGTCCTAGTTAATATCAGGCCCAAATGCTTAACTAAGGAGATGCAGAAGATTCTGTGGAGCTAGGCAGGGGTCTGCGTCATTGAGGAGGTGTGATTACTGTGTCCCTGAGGACACTGAAGGAGGTAAAGAACTTCCCTAGAACAGGATACCAGTCCAGGATTCATTCACAAGTAAAGACAGAAGCACAGTCTCCTAGCAGTTGGAATAACATCAGAGGAGAAACAGAAGCAAGACGGGCAGTGTTGAGGACAGACAGACCACCTGCGTGACAGAATTTCAAGATGTGGTCGAGGGCTAACCTGTGATGGGCAAGAAATTAATTCTGTAATCGCCAGCTGGGAAAATGTTCAATATCTGTTCTAAAAACATTGATTACCTCTGTAAATTTAGAAATGTTGTAACCTTTAAATGGAAGAGAGAAATTCTTAAGAATTACCAACTTAAGCTGAGATCCCTTCTCTTGTTCACTCATGCTGAGGGGGCAAATTGGTGCAATATTTGTGGGGAAGAGGCAATTCGACTTTATCTGTTAGGGTAATAAATGTGTGTACTGTTTGATCCTGAAACTGGACTTCCATAATTTATTTTTTTTAAATACACTCAGGCTGGCAGAGATGTTTGTGCAAAGATTATGATTATATTTTTAAAAATCGAAATGAAGTACAGAAAACTTGGCATTTGCAAAGTTGAAAAACTCCCTTTAGGGAATTGCTGATCTATATGTACAACCAAGGAAGTTTGGCCAGGACAAACTGTGTAGCGGAAAAAGGACATTTCAGAAAATGCATAGTCTACCTTCCATAACTACAGATTTCATATCTGTGGATTCAACAAATGGGACATCAAAAATATTCAGAAAAATAAAAAATAACAGCCAGGCGTAGTGTCTTGCACCTGTAATCCCAGCTGGGAGGCTGAGGCAAAAGGAGCCCTTGAGCCCAGGAGCTCGAGGCTGCAGTGAGCAATGATTGTGCCACTATACTGCAGCCTGGGTGACAGGGTGAGATCCTGTCTCTAAATAATAATAATAATACAACAATTTAAAATGATACACATAAAAATACAGTGTAACAGCTATTTACATAGCATTTACATTTCATTAGCAATCTAGACATGACTTAAAGCCTATGGGAGGATGTGTGTAGGTTATATGCAAATTCTGCACTATTTGACATGAGACTTGAGTATCAGTGTATTTTGGTATCTATGGGGAGTACTGAAGGACAGCTGTGATTAGAATGACCTCTTCTCTTTGAAAGTAGTGGTAATCAGTTATGTGTGTATGTGTGTGCACGTGTGTGCATAGACCATTTGGAACCATACACAAATTGCTCATGGTTGTTATGGGGCAGGGACCACAGTGGATGAGGGGAAAAAGCCACTTATATATTAACTAGTTAGCTGTAATAAAATAACCTCACTCTTCTTGCTTGTCACAGACTCACTAAGGAGCAGGGATGGAGAGGGACTCATGTAATGCCTGGATTCAGCTCAAGAAGAACACATCATTAGAAATGAAAAGACCATTCTCTCTCCTCCCTCCCTCCCTCCTTACCTCCCTCCCTCCTTCCTTCCTTCCTTCCTTCCTTATTTTTGATGTTGAGATGGAGTCTCCCTCTGTCGCCTGGGCTAGAGTGCGGTGGTGCAGTCTTGGCTCACTGCAACCTCTCTCTCACAGGTTCAAGCAATTCTCCTGCCTCAGCCTCCTGAGTAGCTCGGATTACAGGCGTCCACCACCACACCTAGCTAATTTTTTTTTTTATTTGTAGTAGAGACTGGGTTTCTCCATGTTGGCCAGGTTGGTCTCGAACTCCTGGCCTCAAGTGATCCACCAACCTCAGTCTCCCAAAGTGCTGGGATTACAAGCAGGAGCCACCGCGCCCACCCAAAAGAGCCTTCTCTTTCATAACTAACCTATGAGGCTTATGTGTGATCATTACAGATGTGAAGAGTTATATGCCTGTCTCACTCATAACACTCATTTATTCATTAACTTAGACGCTATTTATTGAGTGCCTACTGTGTGTAAAACACCATGCAAGGTACCTAGGCTATGTAGCAGTGACACAATAAAGGTATCCTCACAGCTGCAAGCTCAAGCAGAGAGACCCAAGCTGTAACCAGGAAGCCTGAAGGATGTGTATCGTTTGAATGAATGCATGTCTGTGCCCAATTCTGAGTAATGGCAGTTGGTATTGCAATGTAATTGGAAGTGCCCTTTGTATTAAATTTTCTTTCTTTTTCGATTTTGTCTTCACTTTAGTCTTAGTTGTGTATTTTCAAATATAGTTTTTGATGACAATTAGTGTTTTAGTTATGAAATCTTCTAGGAATGAATGACAATGACCCACATAACCATAAAGTGACTTTGGTTTCTAATTGCGTCACTGTGTGTCCTCAGCCTCCACAAAGGAAGAATCTCTAAAAAAACAATCTTTGTATGTGTAGATAGAGAAAAATACACACATGTATATTTTTTGTCTGCTGTCAACTCAATTGTTTGTGTGTTTTTTGTTTTTTTCGCAGAAAAAGCAAAGGACGAAGATCTTTCTCGGGTATTTCATTCTTACAGTCCATATGATCACAAGGTAAGAGAAGAATGTTAATAGCATATTAGGTATTAAAGTCTTTGCGAATGTATAATACAATTTTCACCAACATATGGTGATTCTAAAATACACTAACTACATTTATATTTCAGTTTTAATTTTTTAGCTCTTTATGCCTTTTAAAGAAAACAAAAATGTTATATTTCTGAACTAAAATAATTATATTTTATTCAGATTGAAATCTAGTTAAATATTGGCACTGAAATCTCAAAGACAGTGAAAAGACACATTTTGGGGTGTATTTTGTTGGGCTGGTTTTTGTTTTTTCTTTCTTAACACTGTACTGGAGGAACTTGACTTTCAGATTGGTAAAGATAATTGAACTGCTGACTGCAAAACTCGATTCTTCATTGCTCCTGATAGGAAGTTATTTTTCTAAATAAAAATCCTAACAAAAATTAGTACATAGCATTAGATCTGAAATATGTACTGCCTGGAGCTTTGCTACACAGAAAATGACCAAATAACATAATGACCCCCATGTACCCATACCACAGTTTCATAGATTCATAGTCAGGCTTGTTTCATTTATACCCCACATTCTCCATCCCTCATAGTTGAAGAATTCCTAGACATCTTTTCACTTGTAAGTATTTTACAATATATTTGTAAAAGATAGGACTCTTTTAAAAAGGAAAACATATAGCCATTTTTAAGAAAATGCTCCACACCACATCTTCATGGGGAAATAGATTACAAGGTTTCTGAGACTTGTGCAAAACTTCTAAACCATGTCAGATTCCAATAAATCTGTTAATTCGAGGTGATTTCAGAAGCAAACAAAAAATTTGCACAGTCGAAATGCTAATATATACTTAAATCTTTATCTATGAATTTACAGGGAGACATGTGGTAGGGATTTTGTAACTAGCCAAAATAAGTAGTGTGAAAACTACTTTCCTCAGTTGCAAATACAGTGATGTCTGGATTCAGGAGGGAAAAATTGTGCCAGTTCATAGAAATTGAAAGAATTTGAAACACTAGCTTCTGATGTTTCTATAGTGACCAATTGACTTAAGCACCAAAAACTTGTAAAAGAGATGTTTATGCTTCATGTGACCATGGTGATATGTAATACTAAAAATTATATCATTCCAAGTTAAATTTTTCAAGCTAAATCAATCACATTGCAGAATGCCACAATGTTGAAAGAGATTGAGAGAGCCAGTAGTATCTGACAATGCAGACAGAAGGAGCAAGCTGATAAGTAATACAGCAAAAGGAATGAGATTGGCCAGATTTCTGAAGGTAACATTGCATTTTTTTAGACAAAGCCATTTAATGAACCTAAGTGCAGCAGTGGCTGAGTTAACGTTTAACAGGGACAACTTTTTTAAAAAGGCGATGGCAAATCAGAGGTTTTCCTGGCTTGTCTAAATTTTGCCCACTTCTAACATTTTTAAATTCACAGTTAAGGGAAATTCCATTCTTCTTTTATTAGAACTCTTAATGGAACCTAGCCATTTGCAGCTTCTACTGGCTTCCTCCTCATATCCTTTGTGGCATACTATCAAAGTCACCTCAGATTATTTTGGCTTCCCATCATTCCTCTGCAAATTAGTCATCAGGCAGTGAGGAATTGAATCTAAACGCTAGATGGAGTTCCTTTTGATCTTTCCTTTAAGAGTGGTAATAAATTATTGTAAATAGCTAGACTGCTTGATGAGTGCCTTTTGAAGCTCCTAAGTTTTGGCCTGTTGGCATTCTGTTTTATTCTAGATGTACAGTAGTAAAGGAAAATGGAAAAGTTTTGGTCCAAGCAGCTCCCGGCCCCCTTAGTAGCCTCTACCTACTTTACTTTTCTAAGCTCCACGCAGGCAGATCTGACCATGTTACTTTTAACCTTGTCTCTTGTTCATTGGAATATCCACAAAGACTAGAACCATAGGGATAAAGGAACACACACCATTTTCTCAATCTGAGAGTGTCGCTGTTTTTCCCCCATAAATGAATAGAGGGTTTGTGATTATTTTGTCATTTTAATTACCCACTTATATTCAAACAAATTGGTTTTCTAGACAGATAGATTTTAGTGTAAAATATTTTACAAGACGTGGTTAAAGTTGGTTTAGACATCTCATGCTCAGTGAGATTTCTGGAGTGATCTTTATGAGAATACATACATATATTGTCAGTGAAAGCCTTTATGAAATACATCAGTTGTCTAGGATTTGCTTTAATGCAGGCTGATGCATTGGCTTATGACAGTAATCCCAGCACTCTGGGAGTCTGAAGTAGGAGGATAGCTTGAGACCGGGAGTTTGAGACCAGCCTGAGCAACATTGTGAAACTCTGTCTCTATTTTAAAAAATTAAAAAATAGCCAGGCGTGGTGTTGCACACCTGCAGTCCTAGCTACGGGAGGTGGGTTCAAGCAGGAGGATCACTTGAGCCTGGGATTTCGAGTTACAGTGAGCTGTGATTGCACCACTTTACTCCAGCCTGAGAGCAAGACCCCATCTCTAAAAGAACAATTTTTTTTAAAAATAATTTCAAAGAGGAGAGTGAAAAGGGTACAATAAAGTAAGATTGGCCATGTGGTGGTGATTATCAAAACTGAATGATGTTTGGAGGGGTCATTATTTTATTCTTCATTTTTCTATATGATTGAAATTTTCTATAATAAAAAAGATGATAAAAGTAAAATAAACTATGGTCCGCTCCTGGGAGTGAATGCTGTGATAATTTGCCTCTCTAGCTATATTCATTTTAATGTTCCTTTTCCCCTTGACGTAAGTTTATGCCAAAAAAAAATAGTCAGCATATTAGTGGGTTCATGATGCTGAGTAAACTCAGAAATGCAACTCCTGTTCTAAAGCTGGCATCATTTCCTGGGGTTTCATCCCAAATTATAGTGGGTCACTTAAATGATAGCCTTGCCTTCTAGAAACTGTTAAAACAGTTGTAATTACAAAGGGGAGTTAGTGCGTCCATTTTGTTCTCCGTGAGTCAGTTGTATTTGCTCTTCTTTCCCGCCCCCGACCACGATTGCTCCTGCCTGACCCCAGACACAGGAAAGTCACCAGGTTAAACAAACGTGTTGTTTGAGTGAGCCCAGGTGCACTTCTTAATCATACCCCAAAGCCATTGTTTAGGTTGTAAATGGTCAGTTGGTTTTCTCTTAAATGCTGTTGCAAAAAGCAAATAAAGCTCAGAGCAAAATATGTACCCAGAATAAGGCTTAAAAAAATACTTTATTTCTTGCACTAAGAAATGTTGCTTGAGACTGGATGAATTTCATATTTGATTATTGTCTCTGGTTCCATGTCCATTTCTTAAATTGTTTTCGGGAATTCTTACAACAAATAAAGACTCATACAAAAGGGCTTGACAAAAGTTAATTCCCGTTTATCTGTACTTCTAAAAGCGAACATTAGTAAAGGTAATCCAAAGTAGCAGATAATCTGGTTATATTTTATACATTATATTATTTCCTTTGTCATTTTAATAAATATAACTTATATTGTAGTTTCTGAAAACACACCACATACTAAGTACTAAGGAAGGGTAGAGGTCCAGAGAGCTTTCAGATCACAAAATGTCAACCTGGAGTTGATTTCTTTTTCTTTGATAAATCACAGGTAAGTTAGAGTAGGCTAGAATTAGAACACTTTTATTAAAACCATGCAAATTAGCATGTGCTGTGTGTCCTTAGCCTGAAGAAGACATTTCTCTGCACATAAAAAATGTCTGTCTCTTTCTCTCTTTTTGTTAGATTTTATTAGAATTATGTGTGGGGGGGGAAATCTAAGTTTATTAGCTAAACACACATGTTTATAATCGGCTAATATGAAAGTTATTCTAAAAAATTGAAATGCTTGGAAGGAAAAAGTTCTATTTACTTCTACTGTGGTTTTTTAACATCTGCAAAGTTAGGTTTCTAAACACTGTTAATCTGCATGAATTAACGTGCGTTCCGCCAAAAAAGTGAGTCTTCAACATGTAGTCACTATTATTCTGTATTTTGTGAAGTGGGCTCCTTGTTCTCTTTTAGTGACTTGTTACAGTATTAATTTTTCTGCATATGTAGACGTGTCAGTGGACATACTTGAGAAGAAACATGGTGATATATATAGCTCCTGTGTTGATCAAGTGGGCTTTTCTTTTTCTTTTGATAACTACCATTATTTAATTACTTTTCTACGTATGTAGGCGTCAACTGAACTAGAAGCAAATTCATATGTGTCATTAAACACCTATGTATTTATGTACTTGGTAAGTTAGCCTCTGAGTAAAGAAAACTAACATTAGTGCTTTACTCAATCAGAGCATTTTTATGCAGCAATCTCAGCTTTTTAAAACAGCTCAGAGCCTCTATAAAAGCCTATGTGGGCCCAGATTGTTAAAATTATTGTTTAATTCTCTTCACCCACCTCATTACTTCTTCAGTCCCTCATCCACAAACAGTTCAATCTTTTTTTAAAACATATCAGTTTAAACTGATGTCCTGGTTTCCCAAAACACGGTCAACACTAATCGCAGGTAAGAAGAGCGTGGTTATTGCTGAAAGCAGCCAGAGCTCTAGTGAGAAGCGACAGCATCCGAAATGAGAGCAAGGACAGGCCGGAAAACTCTTCAGTCGTTAGCAGAGGAGCTCCAAAAGTGCAGCTGCCCAAGACCACTTAATTCAGACCCAAATACCCAGATATCCCTGTACATTTCAGTAGTCCTAGGGTAAAATAACAGATCAGTTTACATTCAGAAACAGATGTTTTGTTTAAAAATAGAATTTTTAGAAACATTGGTGTTTTAGGAATAACTTTTACTTGTCTTGAAAAGTCTCTTAGGAACAGCTGCTGCTTAATAAGGCAAGGTAAATGAAGTATTGCTACAGAGAGTGGCTGAATAAAAGAAGCAATAGGCTAAACATGGTGGCTCACGCCTATAATCTCAGCACTTTGGGAGGCCGAGGCGGTAGGATCACTTGAGGCCAGGAGTTTGAGACCAACCTGAGCCCATAGCAAGACCGCATCTCTACAGAAAATGTTGTTTTAGCTTTTGTGGTTTTTTTGAGGTGGAGTTTCGCTCTTGTCGCCCAGGCTGGAGTGCAGTGACACAGTCTCCAACCTCTGCCTCCCAGGTTCAAGCAGTTCTCCTGACTCAGCCTCCCGAGTAGCTCGGATTATTGGCATGTGCCACCGTACCTGGCTAACTTTTTGTGTTTTTAGTAGAAACAGGGTTTCACCATGTTGGCCAGGTGGGTCCCGAGCTCCTGACCTCAGGTGATCCACCCACCTCGGCCTCCCAAAGTGCTGGGATTATAGGCATGAGCCACCACACCCAGCCAAAAAGTGTTTTGAAAAGAAAATTAGCCAGGTGTGGTGATGTGTGCCTGTAATCCCAGGTACTTGGGAGGCTGAGGCAGGAGGATCTCTTGGGCCCAGGCAGTCCAGGCTGCAGTGAGCCATGAGCCATGATTGCACCACTGCACTCCAGCCTGGGCAACAGAGCAAGACCCTATATCCAAATGGTGAGGTGGTGTGTACCTGTGGTCTCAGGTGCTTGGTAGGCTGAGGCAGGAGGATCTCTTGACCCCAGGCAGTCCAGGTTGCAGTGAACTATGATTACACCACTGCAGTCCAGCCAGGGCAACAGAGCAAGACCCTATATATACATATATAAAAAAGAAAGGCAGTGGAAGAGTGGTTGCATAAGTGTTGATAGTTGGACAAGGGAAAAAAAAAGAGATAAAAGATAAAAGATGAGGAAAGTAGAATCATTATCACCCCAAATTATTTAAATAATTAGATGCAATAAAATATTAGTCTTTGAGATTCTTACTGTGTTTTTATTTTAAAGAAAGGCTAAGCCAGGTATGGTGGCTCATCTCCCTAATCCCAGTACTTTGGGAATGCTGTGAGGGGAGGTTCATTTGAGCCTAGGAGTTTGAGGCCAGCCTGAACAGCATAAGGAGACCTCTGTCTCTACAAAAAATTTAATTTAAAAATTAGCCAGGTGTGTTTCCAGCTACTCGGGAGGCTGAAGCAAGAGGATCGGATGGCTTGAGCCCAGGAGTTCGAGGCCGCAGTGAGTCACTGTTGCACCACTGCACTCCAGCCTGTATGGCAGAGCAAGACATTGTCTCAAAAAAAGAAAAAAGATAAAAGGAAGACTGCTCTAGTCATAACTTGAGTGAGATAATTTAGGTAGTATATCAGTACAATAAATTTTTAATTGTAGTATTAAATATGCAAAAAATATTGATAAATATATCAGTAATCCACATTTCCTATGACTACCTTAAGAACTGTTGTTAATTCATGTCTGCTGGCGTACAGGGAATTCATAGCTACTAGTGTGGAGTAAAATATTATGTAATAAAAATGTAAAGTATTTCCTGCAGCTTTGGGCAGAGGCATATGGCGAAAATCTATGTCAAGAGCCTTGGGTTGTACTGCCATCCCTTCTTCCCTCAAAGACTAGGAGTGTCTGTTACATAGGTTTCTTAAATACATAAAAGGGATAGTTTCATTTCAGATATTACTTATTGACTTACGTTTCTCTGTTAATCAGATTTGTGTAGTGATTTAAGATTACAAAAGTCTCTTCACCCAGCTCTTTATGTCTGAAGAATAATGGCCATTTGCCTCCATCCTGAGAGCCTCGGTATTGTCAAGCCTTCATTATCTCCTGTGCTTTGAATAACATAATGTAGCAACAGAGTGCTTTGAGTTGTTCTTCTAGAGAGAGATGTGGGCTTGGATTATTGCCTGCTGGCCCTGTTGAGCTTTGAGCTATCTGCTGTCTGGAAATAGCAAATTCAGTTTTTAATGGATCCGGCACTCTATGATAGCCAGGTTTTCATGGCACATGCAGATAAAGAAACAAGTTATTGATTTGGCATGTTTATGCCAGGCTTAAAACAGTTCTCTGCAGCAGATTGTCCAAAGCCATTTGTGCACTTAACTCTATTTCTCATCTTTGGCAAAAATAAAAAAGTATTTAAAAAGTAATTTTAGGGATGTTGTTAAATATCAAGAACAATTGCACAAATGTCTGGTTGATGAGATTCCTTATGGTTTTATTGATACATATCCTTATACTAAAACCCATGCTCAGGGTATGCCCTTGAAACACAGGGGAGTGAGTACTTCAGTAAATGTTAAATCTGTTTCATCATCCTCGCTCTAAAGCCAAATGAATGAGCCAGCCTTGAAATAAAGGACATACTGAAGATGAAGAGCTCTTTTGGTGTAAAATCTGTGCTTCTGTTTATTAAAGTATCTCAGCGTGACCATAGAATTGTTACAAAAGATGCAGACTTCGCTCAGCTGTTCTGTGCTTCCGCAGAGGGGGAACTCTAGCCACGGCTTGCGTCCTCATCGATGCCAATCCAATCCAAAAGCATTTTCGTCATTTTTAACCCTCGTCAGCTTGTGATTTGAGTACCAGATTATGTTTAAAAATTATACCTATATATTTTTTAGCATCATTTCAATATCATACCTGTATATTTTCCCCTTTGGCTTTTTAACATCGCATTATTCTAAAAATTAAGCCTTATTTTTTATATATCAGTTTATTTTCTTACTGTAACTGCAGAGGTGGGTAGAACTGAAGTATTTATACATGGCAGGAATTTGATACTCTTGAGACGATATATCCAGAGACCCATAGATGCAGAATTTTGCTCAGCCAGTTACCCCAAGGATTGACAAGGAGATTGAAATCTGAGTAGACTTTTATTGTGATGATTAATATAGTAATAAAGCAACCATTTAAAGCACACCATGTAACCAGCACTATTCTCAAAGCTTTACATATGCACGTAACTCATTTATCTTTATACCAACACTGTAAGGTGAGAATGCTAGTAAATGACAGAGCAGTCCAGCTCTGGAGTCCACGCTCATAGCCTCTGAGCTACAAGGAACTGAAAATCTAGTGTCAGATGCTCTAATGAACAATGGATTGACAAAGACTATTTAAGTTCAAAGTCAAAGTAAGCCTTCTTCCACTCCTTTTCTTTCTGTAACCCCAAATCTAAACCTAAGTAGGTAAACTATCTAGAAATAAAGGTGTGGGTGGGCGTGGTGGTACAAGCCTGTAGTCCCTGCTACGAAGTAGCCTGAGGCCATAGGATCTCTTGAGCCCAGGAGTTCGAGGTTGTAATGCTCAGTGATGATGCCTGTGAATAGCCAGGGCAGTCCAGCCTGGGAAACATAGAAGATTCTATCTCTAAAAAAAAAGAAGAAAGAAAAGAAAAACATAAATAGAGGTGTGAGAAGGAATAAGAAGAGACAGAAGATAAGATAGAACTAGACAGGAGGAAAGCATTGAGGACTCCACTGAATGATTGCCCAGCAAAGTAGACAGCAAAGCAGTCAAGTTGATCCTAAAAAACACCACCCTTACCTCCACTATTCCCCAGCCTCATCAGTTCAGCATCAGTGTGGGGCAAAGGAAACGTGATTTAAGCCAGACCTTAGGGCTCATACCACACAAAACTAGCAGGTGACTGGTAGACCCTTTGAGCACTGGTTTCAAATAGCATCCTGTCCAACTTGCTTTTCTCCCTGACGCCTCTCCCATGAGGGGCGGAATTGAGGCAGGTGGAAGCACAGTGGTCCCAATCAAAGGCTTGGAGTGTCTTAGGGCCACACCGCCAGGGATATCCAAACCAGAGAAATTGGCTCAGCCAGAGGCTAAAGCATAAAACATAGAAAAATTGAGAAGAAAATCAGCTAAAGTGATGTTACATGGAGATGGGAAAATGGGAGCAGGGCAGGTGAGAAAGAGATAGGATGCCGCCCTGTTCCGTTGATCTGACGCTAACCAGCACTTGTGGCTTTCTTTTATGGACAGGTGGGGTCACGGTGCAGAGATTGGAAAGTTTCCCAGGTCATTGTTTAAGAATACCCTACTTAGTAGCATATTCTATCCCCTGTACCTCCCCATCCAAGAATTCCCAGAATATCAGTAATAGGGAAAAGGCAAAGTTCATGATTAAATCCTTTGCTAACATTCAGTATAAAAGTATTAATAAATTAATCAACAGGTCTACAAAGATATGGCAGTTACTGTATTTTCAAATTATTTACCAACCCTAAAATTATCTGTGTTTCAACCATCAGTGGTTATCTGTTTCCTCTGTGAAATTCACTAACATAAGAAAGAAACTAGCAAAGGGATGAAAAGGAATGGCAGGCACCACGCCAAGAGCCGGAGTACTTCCCAACCATCCCGGGCCGCTCACCTCCTGTTCTGCCACCACTTGCCCTGAGTGTGTCCTTTGTTATCAGTCTTTGCACCCAGTTAAGATGTATCCCCATTCTCTTTCTCTTCGTGTCAGTGTCAGGGTATTGATACATACCCTGCCCCATCAACACTTTCTGTTTTTTCTCCTGTATCTCCCCCACCAGTGTGTGTTTACCGACCTTTCTCATCCCCATCCAGCGGACAAACTTGGCTACCACATGTCTACTTGATATATAAGGCCTGTTACATGCCAGAAATATCAAATAAAATAAAGGACACCCCCTTAAATTTAAATTTCAGATAAATTATTTTTTTAGACTGTGCCATGCAGGTTGGGCGTGGTGGCACACGCCTGTAATCCCAGCACTTTGGGAGGCCAGGGCAGGTGGATCACGAGGTCAAGAGATCAAGATCATCCTGGCCAACATGGTGAATCCCCATCTCTACTAAAAATGCAAAAATTAGCTGGACGTGGTGGTGCGCGCCTGTAGTACTCGGGAGGCTGAGGCATGAGAATCACTTGAACCCAGGAGGCAGAGGTTGCAATGAGCTGAGATCGCGCCGCTGCACTCTAACCTGGCGACAGAGCAAGACTCGGTCTCAAAAAAAAAAATGTTCACTGCAATGTGTGAGATATACTTACACTAAAAATTTATTCATTGCAGAGTGCAGTTGGCTCACACCTATAATCCTAGCACTTTGGGAGGCCAAGGTGGGTGGATCTGTTGAACCCAGGAATTCAAGACCAGCTTAGGCAACGTGACAAAATTCCATCTCTACCAAAAATAAAAAATACAAAAATCAGCTGGGTGTGGTGGTATGCCCTTGTAGCTACTTGGGAGGCTGAGGTGGGAGGATTGCTTAACCCCAGGAGCTGCTGATGGTAGTGAGCTGTGATTGCATCACTGCACTGCAGCCTGGCAACAGAGAAAGACCCCTGTCTCAAAAAAATTTCTTCATTATTTATCTGAAATTTATATTTAGCTATGTGCTCTGTTTTTAGCTGGAAATCCTAGTTGCATGAGCATTATACATCACACTTGCGCAAACTGAGGCTTCAAAGACAAACAGCACCCACCATGAAATAAAATACAAAATGATTGTAAAACCTCCCCTTTTTTTACCTCAAAGGACCTGAGGAAGTTTTTTGCTGTTCCTAATCCTATCCTTGTATATAACGTGCCTGGCCTCGCCATCAAAGGCTAACACGTGTCAGATACAGGTTTTTAAGCTTTTATTGGTTCATTTAAGAAGAAAAGGGAACTTTTTCCTTTGACTCGGGTCTCTCAAATCTGTTGACAAAGTTTTAACCTGGGGAAACTGTTTGGAAAATTGTTCAGAAGGCACAAAGAAAAATTAAGCTAAAAAGTGTCCATACTGTATTTTCCAGAAAGAATTTCCTAATCTCCCCTACCCCAAGAAGGTACACTTTGTTTCTCCATGATACAGTTTATAGTAAAATATAATTAATGACTTTGTAGCTGAAGTTATTTATATTGAGACGTACTGAGAAACATTAATGCTGCTGATGTTTCAAACGAGGAATATAGGCATCCACTAGAGAAGTGAGGAAGCTCTTACTGATTTTTTCCCCTTTTGCTCCACTGCTCACATTTGAAGACCTTCAAGAGTCCTGTGATTGGTAGTTTGGGCTGATGCTGTTTGCAGAATGAGCTCCCCAGGCCTGCCTTTGTCTTCCTCAGCAATGTTTTTAACAGCAGCTAAAAGGCCACTCTCAGATGATTACCAGCCTTCAACACAGATTCGCTGTTGCACAAAACCACTTCTAGATTTCTATTTACAAAGAATAGTGAGATGAAAGTATTTCCACGGGCCAATAATTTATTCTCTCCGGGGTTTTCGTATAAGATTAAGAAGACATGACTACAGTTAGCATTTATTGCGCTTTTTAAACGTATATATTAACACTCCTGAATTGGGAAACCAGAGAATTTTAGCATCTGGAAGGAAAGTAAGTCAACCAGCTTCTTCTAATGATTGTTAATATTTTCCACTAGTCAACACTCTGCCTTTGGGTGCCTTTAAGAATTCCAGAGACATTTTAAATGCACATGTGTCAAATATAAATAAAGGAATTTTAAAGATTCAACTTTGAATTTAGCTATCATTATGTGGTAGACACATGGGTAAGAAGGGAGACTATTCCACTTTTAATTACTTTAAATTATAATAACAATCCAGCTAGGATGCTTAAAACGGAAATCTCTAATTCAGTTTAGGCTTTGCAGGGTGGCAGCGGGACAGTCTTTTTAAAGCTGCTTGTTTATGTTTATTATTTACTTTTTGTTTCTTACAGACACTTTTATTTCTAACTCAAAAGTTTCACTGGATGCAGCTGATGTTTTAGCATTTGCTTCTCTCTCGCTCCCGCTCCTCCTGCCCGTCTTCGCCTCCTCTGCTCCTTTCCTCCTCTCCCTTCCTCTTTCTTCCTGTTGAGAACTCCATTTCCCTGGTTTACTTTCTATTAGAAAGTATGAATCAATGGAATTTGCTGCTACTTTCCTTAGAGGGTTGTCGTAGGATTAAACGGAAAGCATCCAGAATAGCATCTAGCACACAGTAAGTGCTCAATAAATGACTATTATTCTTGCAGTAAAATTATAGTTTCTAGAATGTCAGCTCTACCACTAGTGCTCAGCACGTGGTATATGTTCAATAAATAACTGGTTGTTTTAATGTGAAGTTACAGTTATTAGAAGGTAAGTAGGGATTTTGTCTGTTTTGTTCAATGTTGTTTCCCCAACAGCCAAAGCAGTTCTTGACGTGGGAGGTGCTCTGTCAATATCTGTTGATTGAAGGAATTAATATGTTTCCTCTTGTAAAACTTCAGCAGCGTGTGCGTAGAGATCTTAATTCTTCCAGCGGTTGCAGTGCTCATGGGTTTTGTTGCTTTCAGTTTCTCCTTCCGTGTTTGTTGATGATCTTCTTACACCATTCTTTATACGTACATTTTCCTAGTATCTCACCTGCTTTTGCGTTTCTCCACACAATTTCTTAGGTGTTCTTGCTTTTTTCCTCTATTGTGAGCTTGGACTCTTCAACATGGCGTATTTGGGTACTTCTTCCTCTTTTGTTGGAGACAGTAATGTGAAAACTCAGTGCTAGGTTCAATCCTAGGTTCATCCATTCTCCCTATAAGAGTCTTCAGCTGTAGAGCTGGGAAGGCCCTTAGAGCTCTTGGAGTCTCACTGCCCTTCTCCATCCCTCCTCTGTTGTTCGGGAAAGAAAGGCTCTTTTGTCCTCTTGATATCTTATTCATCCTTCAAGACCCAGTTTAATTTTACCTTCTTTGCCTCTTTTCTGATACACACAGAGGATTGTTCTCACGTCTTGCTACCACTCTGACTTGTATATACCTTTATTACTTGACTTGGTATGCTCATAGAATTCAGTTCCATTTAACAAACATTTGAGGTTTTTTCTAGGAGACAGGCACAGTAACTACAGTAAGATGCTTACAATCCAATGGGGCAGGGGCCCCGTCTCCCCACTGCCAGGGGAAGACCTTGAATTGTGGAGTAGAAGTCAATGTGTTATATGTATGAAGGATATTGTACTGTTCTTTGAATCTGTATACCGTTAACTATACATGGCACTTACCATCATTCCACAGCAAATACACGGCTGAAACCCAGTCTTTTAATTCCCAGTTTTGTGCTCTGTCTTTGCAAAAATTAATGCAGGTGGAATGTGCCAGTAGTCATAACCACAGCTGTGGGAGAATGTACTAAGTTTCCTCTTGGTTTTAATTATAAATTAAGTTATCCATGTACTTAATACCCTATTCAAAGAAATTCCCCCTTTGTAACCTTGTCCTAGAGACCCCTATTTTCTTCTCCAGAGGCAGCCACTGTTGCTGGTTTTCTGTATATGCCTCTAGAGTTATTTTATGCATACACAAATACATACCTTCATATAAATGTCAGTATGTGTTTTTATATAGATATGTGCTTTTTAAAAATTTAAATGTTAACATACTAGAAAGTCTGTTTCTTTTTTCACTTTACAGTGTATCTTGGAGATAGTTTTAAACAGTACATAAAGAGCTGCCTCATTCATTTTTTAAAAAATAGCTGTATATATTCTATACCAGTTATTCACCCTGCTTATTTAACTAGACTCTTACTGGGGGATTTTTGAGTGGCGTCTGATGCTTTTGATCTTACAGACAGTGCTGCAGTGAAAAAATCTCACGAACATGTCACTTCATGCATGTATATCTATTACCCGTAGGATACATTCCTAGAAGTGGAATGTGTAGATATTAGGTGTGTACATTTTAAATCATGGTAGATATTGCGTGAGACCCACTCAGCAAAGTGTTCCAGTGTCCGAGCCCATCAACAAGGTGAGAGCGCTTGTTTCCCCACGCCCTCCACTGCAGACCATGTCAACTGACGATAAAATCTTTCCCTCTTAGGGGAACAAAGATATCTCCTTACAGTTATTTATGTTTTTCTTATGAGTGGTGTCACTCTGTTATTAGAAATAGCCACAAACACAGAGTGATTTGGTCTTCGATTTTAAACTTTTAAAATCCACATTTTAAAATTTCTGACTCTTCTATACGCGAACTATATGACATTGGCAAGATACTTAAGTTTTCTTTGCCTCGGTTTTCTCCTCTGTAAAATGAGAATACGTCATTCCATAGACTCTAAGCCATTATGAAGTCTTATTAATTGGAAGGCTAGCCGTTAATTTACATAACACTAAGGAAGGAAAAAAATGCCCATTATAATGGTATCTTAAATTGAGAAATGCTAAAATATAAAAGAATGTGCATCTTAGAATCACTGAAATTTGCTGCTACTTTCCTTAGAGGGTTGTCGTAGGATTAAACGGAAAGCATCCAGAATAGCATCTAGCACACAGTAAGTGCTCAATAAATGACTATTATTCTTGCAGTAAAATTATAGTTTCTAGAATGTCAGCTTTACCACTAGTACTCAGCACGTGGTATATGTTCAGTAAATAACTGGTTGTTTTAATGTGAACTTATAGTTATTAGAAGGTAAGTACAGATTTTGTGTATTTTGTTCAGTGTTGTTTCCCCAACAGCCAAAGCAGTTCTTGACATGTGGGAGGTGCTCTGTCAGTGTTTGTCGATTGAAGGCATTAATATGTTTCCTCTTGTAAAACTTCAGCAGCGTGTGTGTAGAGATCTTAATTCTTCCTAACGGTTGCAGTGGTCATGGGTTTTGGGGTTCTGTGGTCTTTACCTCTGCTGACCTGTCCCCCATACACACCAAAACCTCTCGACTTTATCACAAACCACCTGATTTTATTTTTAAAATAACTCAGCCCTGTGGAGCTCAGTTTAAACATTTAAAAACCTTTATTAATAAAACTAAAAACTTTGAATTGAAAGAGTTCTTCAGAATATTGTTGATATAAAATTTGATCTGGCCGGACACGGCGGCTCACGCCTGTAATCCCAGCACTTTGGGAGGCCGAGGCGGGTGGGTCACCGGGGGTCAGGAGTTCGAGACCAGCCTGGCCAATATGGCGAAACCCCATCTCTGCTAAAAATACAAAAAATTAGCTGAGCATGGTGGCAGGCGCCTGTAATCCCAGCTACTTGGGAGACTGAGGCAGGGAGAATCGCTTGAACCCAGGAGGTGGAGGTTGCGGTGAGCTGAGATTGTGCCATCGCACTCCAGCCTGGGCAACAGAGCAAGACTCTGTCTCAAAAAAAAAAATTATCTGAACAAGAGTCAAAATGTGTTTACATAATCTATACAGGATCCTAATAAGAATTTTGTGTAAAGATTTGTGTAAGTCCTGCATTTTAGAATTTGCGTTTTTAAAATATATCACACTGTCTACAAAAAAATGTGGTCTTGGACTATTGTTACTCAGTATATATTTCCATTACAGAAAGTGTAAAGAAATAAAGCCTTCCTTTTGAAGTACCATGTTTCATTTTGTTTTTTTGATGGAACATGAGGTCAAAGGAGTTTTTTTCTTTTCTCAGCTATAAGAGTATGGGCTTTAAGAAAGTCTTGACTACTTCATTGAGTCTGTATCCTTTATTCTTTTCTCTTTGAGTTTCAGGCTTTTCTCACATTAGACTACTTGGCTTTATAAACTTTGCTTTCGTTCATTTGGCTATAGGTATCTCAGTATTTCCATGTTGCATAGGCCCCTCTGTTTTCAAACTTTGAGAGTGTAGGATGTAATTTGTTACGGTATTTTATTTATGTATTTATTTAGAGGCAGGATCGCACACTGTTGCCCAGGCCGGAGTACAGTGGCACAATCCTATAGCTCACCGCAGCCTCGAACTCCTGGGTTCAGCAATTCCCCCACATCAGCCTCCCGAGTAGCTAGGATACAGGCACACACTACCATGCCCAGTTAATTTTTTTTTTTTTTTGGTAGGGGGAAGGTCTCACTGTGTTGCTCAGGCTGGTCTCAAACTACTGGCCTTAAGTGATCCTCCACGTTGGCCCCTCATAATACGGGGATTACAGGAATAAGCCACCTCTACCAGCCAGATTTGGTTACTTTAAAAGAGGAGATAGGAAATGCATTATGTATTTTTATGAATATTTGTATATATGTGCGTGTGTGTAGATGTGCATGCTGTGTAAAATATGAACTCTGGCTGATATCAGGACGAGCTGGGATGACTTAATTCTCCACCAATAGCCCAGGTTTTCTTGCTAATATTATTTTTCCCACCTTACAAGTGTCTTTAAAACTCTGAACAGTGGCTAAGCATGGCGGCTTATACCTGTAATCCAACACTTTGAGAGGCTGAGGCAGGTGGATCACTTGAGGCCAGGAGTTGGAGGCCAGCCTGGCCAACTCAGTGAAACCCTGTCTCTACAAAAAATAGAAAAAATAGCCAGGCGTGGTGGTACCCACCTGCAGTCCCAACTACTCAGGAGGCTAAGATGGAAGGATCACCTGAGCCCAGAAGGTGGAGGTTATAGTGAGCCAAGAACGCAACACTGCACCCCAGCCTGGGCGACACAGAGAAGCTCCATCTCAAAACAGAAAGCAGAAAAACTGTGAAGGGCTCTGAGTGTACTCTGAATTAAGTATGGATATTGCTACCTTAAATTGAGTTGACAGGGCTTACTTATGTCAGAGTCTTGTTGAAAACTCAACCTTTTACAGTAGAGCCTGGCCCTGCTACGGGGCCCTGTGTCCAGGAACTGAAACCTTCTTCCTCTTGCATGAGCATCTCTACGTAGGTGAAGTTCACTCCCACATGTTATAAAAGTCCACTTTTTATCACAGACCTGTTTTTGATGTGTTTATATGACTTTACAGTCACTAACCTTTCACTTACATGAAGAAGATGAAGTCCAAACCTGAAAATCGGCTCTGAAACATTGAGGCAAACCTTTTATCTCCTACTGAAATACTATCACAGTCTGCACTAAGGCTTAGAACAACAGATTTAAATTGCTACCCAGCTATCACCAAATTAGAGCCCCAAAGGTCAGCAGCTGCTAACACTTCACATCCATTAGGAATACCTTTCTATGACTGATTAGTGATTCAGCTTTCTCTTTTGTGCTTGGTAGCTTTAAACATTCATTTCTTCTCACTTCATTTGTAACATGCACATGTTCTCATTTTAAACAAAGCCAAATGGTTTTTAAATCCATGGATGAAAAATCATTTTCAAATCAAGTATTCATAAAAATTTTGAATATGTAATAGATATGTACTTAAGACTTCACCCAAGGATTGCAAAATACTTAATCTAAATATTCTTGCACACCTCTGTGCACACGTGTGTGTGTGCGTGTGTGTGTGTGTGTGTTGTAATTTTAGGGAATGGGTTGATAATGGGATACTGCTTGTTAACATGCATCTCTATCAGGGTTTCTCTAGCCTCTCTGGCTTCCTTCTTCACATTTCTCTTCATTTGTGTCTCTGATGTTGCTGCTGGCCATTCACAATAGCGTTCTGTTCCTTGGTAGGCCATGGATGTTGAGATGCATCCCAGACATACATGCAACAGACGCGGGGGCATTTTCTTCTGAATGGTACCATAGTCCCACTGTATCCGGGACTGAATTCATCACTGAATTTATTAACTCGATGAATATTACATGTCTCCAGCTGCTGAGCCAAAACCAGAATGTCATCCTAGACTCCTCCCACTCCCTTTACCCACTACTTTTGATTGCTGTCGTTTTCCCAGGTCTCCTTCTGTGATTTATCTAGATTGGAGGTCATTGTCTTTGTGGCCATTGCCACAATGAGGCCTAATCTAGAGAGATTACAGGTCGGCTTTGTGGCAGTTTTCTCCGGGATTTCCTCATCTCTCCCCAGCTGATTTTCCTCTTTCCATTCTCACTGACTTCTCCCAAAACCCGCTCCATTCTCCCACTGCCTTGATGGAGATACTTATAAAATGCCATCCAGACTGTTGATGCCTTGTGTAAAATTCTTTTGTAGCCCTCTGTCACTTACAGGATACAGCCCCAGCATGATACATAAGGCCCTTCATGGCGAGTTGCTCCTTACCTTTTACCTCATGTTCCATGCTTTCCCCAATATGCTACGCTCTCTCCGTTCTCAGTGTCTATGCATAAGCTGTTTTTTGTTTCTAGAAGCCACCGTTACTTCATCTCTCTCTTTCCCGATATGATATAGTTTGGCTGTGTCCCCCGTTCAAAATGTCATCTTGAATTGTAATCCACATAACCCCCACGTGTCAAGGGAGAGGCCAGGTGGAGATGACTGAATCATGGGGGGGGGGTTTCCCCCATGCTGTTCTCATGATAGTGAGTGAGTTCTCTTGAGATCTGATGGTTTTATAAGTGTTTGGTGGTTCCTCCTGCATTCATTCTCCTTTCTACCGCCATGTGCAGAAGGTGTCTGGGTTTGCCTTCGTCTTCTGCCATGATTGTAAGTTTCCTGAGGCCTCCCCAGCTATGCGGAACTGTGAGTCAATTAAACCTCTTTTCTTTATAAATTACCCAGTCTCAGGCAGTTCTTTATAGGAGCGTGAGAACGGACTAGTACACCATCAGAAAGCAGAGCTGTGCTTCCTTCTGGGAGCTCTCCTGTCTTCCTCTACTCTCAGCTTCTCTGGGGAGTTAGCTGTCCCTTTCATGTGCCCCCAAACTCTCTGTGTTTCTCCGACTTCCTTGTTTGTCTCCCCTGATGACTGAAGTTTTTGAGGTCAGGGCTTGTGTTAACTAAAGTCTATATGCAGCCTTGCAGGACTGATACGGTGGCTGACACATAACAGATGTTCAATCAAAGTTCATTTAAAGAAAGAGCTTGATGTTTTTCAAGGTCAGAGTTTCTCTCATACAGATGCTCTAGAATATGTTTCTTGGATATTCACAGAGAATATGTTGCTCTAGAATGTGCATCTTTTGTATTCCATGCACACATAGCAAATTAAAAAGCATGTGCGGGCAGCTGTGTTTCCACAGTATTTCCATCTTTCATATTTAAAATCAATCTTTCTATTCCCAATTATATGAAATTAAGGGGAATGATTTAATAGTAGTCTGTTCTTTTCTCTGTAGTTACATAAAGAGGGTAAAGCTCCTTATAATGGAGTGATGCCCCCTCCATTCCAGAGATTCTCAAACTTGATGGCACATTAAAATCAGCTGAGGTACTTTAATATATACTGTGCTTGGGTCCTACACATCTACACAATGTGTGTGTTGTCTTACTTCCAAATGTTCTAGAGAATAAGTTACGCTAATTGGCTTTATCATCATTGCCCATTCCCATCTCAGCTGAGCACTCAACCTTGATCCTTCTATGCGTCTGCAGTCAGCTTATTTTCCTGCTTCTGCCTCTTCTGTAAACTTCACCAGTTGCCTAAGTCCTCTGCTTCTGGATCTCCTGCCCCTCAGGATTCAGTTTCTATTTATATTGCTCAAATCGCCGACATGAGCTTGCCATTTTGAATTTCTAGTTTTACCTATATTGTGCTTAATCTGATAACGTGACACCTCCCTAAGGATATTAAGTAGCTTATTAGATGTTTTATTTAGGGCTATGTTATGAGTAACGCAACTCATGCTGGTTTAAACAAAGACATCATTTATATTTCTAATTTATTGGCTTCCTTAATTGAACTGTCAAGGTAGTTTTTGCATTAAGCAAGGCTTCATTCAGGACTCAAGTGGTGTCACCAGCAGCCCTTACTTGGCAGTTTTTGATATATTGACTATTTTCAGGCTCACCTCCTTAGAGGTAGCAGAGACTGCCCCAGATCTTCATACTCTTCATATGTTCAAATACGAAGAGGAGAGATGGCGTCTGTCCTGGAGAAGCCAACCAAAGTTTCATCAAACCTGCTCGATTTGGGTTACGTACACTTCTCAGAATTGGGCCAGGGTATTAAGGTGTTGATTGACTTAAGCCAATCAAGATTTTTCCCCCAGGAGCTGAGGGTGCAGTTGACCCAAGCATTGAGTGGGATGTGAAGGATGAAGCACTGGTGAATTCCCCTAGGCGTGAAGATTGAATGTAGGAAGGAAAAATAATACATATTCACGATAATGCTTGTTGTTATAATATTATCTGTCAAAAAGTGTTCCGTCAACGGTAATATATATTTAATTCAAAATGTCATATATGTCAATATAGAAGAATTGTTTGATTAAACCATGTTGGATCATGTTGAATTTCTAGTTAAGTGAATGCCAGAAAAAGATGTAATATGTTTGATTTTCATAAACAATGTAAGAAGGCCAGGCACAGTGCCTCATGCCTGTAATCCCAGTACTTTGGGAGGTGGAGGTGGGCAGATCATTTGCGATCAGGAGTTTGAGACCAGTCTGGGCAACATGTTGACACCCTGACTCTACTAAAAATACAAAAATTAGCTGGGCGTGGTGGCAGGTGCTGGTATTCCCACCTACTTGGGAGGCTGAGGCAGGAGAATCACTTGAACCCAGAAGGCAGAGGTTGTAGTGAGCCTAGATTGCACCACTGCACTCCAGCCTGGACAACGGAGTGAGACTCCATCTCAAGAAAGAGAAAGAAAAGAAAAGGAGAGAGAGAGAAAAAAATTGCTTGTGTCATTGAATTTATGAGTTTAAGCTTTTTTGCAAATATTAAAACTGTACTAAAATTAGAATGGTACAGTAGAGTCTGAAGACTGAAGTCAAATTGATGCTTTGCCATTTAACTATCTGGATGACCCTGAATAAGTTACTTCTTTTCTTTGATCACTGGTTTTGTCTTCTGCTAGATGCAGGTGTAAGTAATACATCTCAAGGAGTTTTTGTGAGTATCAAATGAGATAATATATGTTACAGCATAAGCGAATGGTCCCTGACTTACAGTGGTCCCACTTACAAGTTTTCTTTTAGCCTTACAATGGTGGGAAGGCAATACATGTTCAGTAGAAACTGTACTTGGAGTATTCATATGACCATTCTGTTTTTATTTTCAGTACAGAGTTCAATACATTACATGAGATGTTTAACACTTTAGTATAGGTTTTGTGTTAGATAGTTTTACCCGGCTGGGCTAAGAAGAGTGTTCTGAGTATGTTTAAGGTAGGGTAGGCTAGGCTACGGTGTTCGGTAGGTTAGGTATATTAAATGCATTTTCAACTTATGAATGGGTTTGTCAGGATGTTATCCCATCATAAGTTGAGAAGTATCTGTAATGAAAAGTCAGAGTTAATTGTTACTTTTAATTTTACTACCTCATCCAGTTGACTTTACCTGGCCAAAGATAGTATCATTATAATTAAAATGTAATTCTATTTTGCTAGCACACTGCCTTTATTACTTAAAACCTTTTTTGTTTTCATGTTTTGTTTTGGCTGAAGAAGCCTCAGAATGGCCTGTATTAAAAATATATAGCAAGATATTTTAGGATAAAATAAAAAGTGATGTGCTGTTCACTGACAAAATCTGAGTCGCTGCCACAATTAAGAATAAAAGCTTAGGCTTCTGGGAGGCAAAGGCAAAAAGACAAACACAGCTAAATGCACAGCTCCCATTTTGTAATAGCAGAAAGTATATCATTCAGGAGGAGTGACAACCTTTGCTTAGGGCAAATCTCTAAATATCCTATCAATCTTTCTGTTAATGGGTGTTCAACAGCATAATGGACCATTGTACCATAAAATTTACAGTAAGATTTGGAACTATTTTGGACAGTTTTCAGTGGAGGTGCAGTCTATCATGGGTTTGAATATGCTGTTCACTCACTGTGCACCACAGATAATTTATTTAACTTCTCTGAGGCTCAGTTTTCTTGTCTCTAAAATTGGAATAAAAAAAAATACCTCCCCTATGGGATTATTATAAGGATTAAACAAGAGAATGTATGTTGAAGAGATTGGCACAGCACTTTGAATGCAGTAAGTACTTAATAAATGTTAGTTGTTAAATAATAGTTAGAAATTCTATCTGTAGATATTTATTACTATAATTAGGTATCTGAAAAAAAATACTAGCAGTGAGATAATTTTATTTTGATTAAAGAAAGCATGTGATTGAATACTGAAAAATATCACCAGGGTCCTTCAACTACATTAAAAAAAAATCTCAGCAGCTGGAAATCTAAAGGAGAAAAATGAAAACATTGTTCTGGTTCTATGAGCCAATTAAAATTTTCTATTTTTTTTAAAAACAAGTCCATTTTGGACAAGAACTAAAAGTCTCCAACATACCGTAAGTGGAAAAAAAAGCTCATGGTAAGAAGCCTCCAAAAGCTAACTGACATACATGAATCCAAGGTACACCTCATAATTTACAATTTCCTGACAGTGTCTGCACCTCAGAATTCTGCTTAGATGTGTGCAGGCTCAGTAGCATATTGTAGGCAAGTTGATGTGTTCCAGCCGTCCACTTACATAAACACTGTTGTCTTATAGGAGACTATACATTGTGACTCTAGTTTACCAAAAAAAAAAAAAAAAAAAAGGAAAAATGGATTAATTGTACTAACTCTAGATATAATACAAAATAAGATTACCTGGAAAATTTCACATACTAATACATTGATGGTAGATAGCTTTTAAAGTTTGTCCCTGAAATAATCAAAGTAATAGAATATTTGGAATTACTAAATGTTAGCACTGAAAGGAGTCAGGAATTGGTAAGGGTCAGCTTAATACAGTCCCTTCGTTTTGCTTTCTTTTTAATTTAGCTTTGGAAACAAAGGCCCACATGCACATGGCTAGTTAATAATCAAATGAAACCTTCAAATCATATTTGCGGACTCTTAGTCCGGTATGTCTCTCACCTTGCCACAGGGTGTTTGTTTTTGTTGGTTTTGTATTTTTTTTTTTTTGATCATCATTTATTTTTGTTTCTAGCTATTGTTGATTTTTAATATTTGCATTCCACAGGACAAGAACACCCTTTATTTCCAAGTATTCTGTGATTCAAAACTCTAGTACACTCTACCTTTTAGCAAATTGGACCTAACTCTTTTTTTGAGATGTAGTTTTGCTGTTGTTGCCCAGACTGGAGTGCAGTGGCACAATCTCGGCTCACTTCAACCTCTGCCTCCTGGGTTCAAGCCATTCTCCTGCCTCAGCCTCCCCAGTAGCTGAGATTACAGGCACCCGGCACCATGCCCAGCTAATTTTTGTATTTTCAGTAGAGACGGGGTTTCACCATGTTGGCTAAGCTGGTCTTGAACTCCTGACCTCAGGTGATCCACCCGCCTCGGCCTCCCAAAGTGCTGGGATTGCAGGAGTGAGCCACGGCACCTGGCCTGGACCTAGCATTTTCATAAACCACTGATTTGCTCAACTAAATGTGAATTTTCAAGTTACTTGGCTTTGATTGGAGACCCCCATACAGTTGGCAGGGGAAGCTATGGTACAGTATCACTCAACTGCTCATCTGGAGTTCTGTAGACCTAAGTGAGTTTGTATAAAAGACAGCTTCTGTGGCTTGACATTTTTTGTCTGAGACAGAGTCTCACTGTCGCCCAGGCTGGAGTTCAGTGGCAGAATCTCTGCTCACTGCAACCTCTGCCTACTGCGTTCAAGTGATTCTCCTCTCTCAGCCTCCTGAGTAGCCGGGATTACAGGCGCCCGCCACCACAATGAGCTAATTTTTGTATTTTTAATAGAGACGGGGGTTTCACCATGCTGGTCAGAGTGGTCACAAACTCCTGACCTAGTGATCCGCCCGCCTCGGCTTCCCAAAGTGCTGGGATTACAGGCGTGAGCCAGTGCGCCTGGCCAGCTCGAATTTTTTACTTGTCTACTGGTGGAAAGCTACAGTAGACAAGGTCCCAGAGAACTACCACCACCTGGTCCCAAGGCAGACCTCTCCACAGCCATCACCCAAAGAATACAGTGGCTAGGGTTGGGGCAGCAAGGTGGTGAGAGGAAGGTATGACAGAAATCGCCAATGCGAGGACTAACAGCACCTGAGAACTAGTGGTGAATTAGGCGTTCCTCTTTTGTCAGCAGTGCTGTTAAGTCTTCTTACCCCTGGTTTTCCTTCTGCACAAGCTCCCAGGATGGGATTAAAAGGGGAGTATTCCCAAAAGCTACTTCCAGGGCAGGGCTTATGACACATCAAAGTTCAAAAAAGAGTTACAAAACAGTAGATTCAGTTTAAGTGGCAATATTATGTATATATCTGTGCTTCTGAATTATCTACCTTTTATGTAGTATGAGTTCCATAATAAGGCATAAAAGGAGTAACTGATACTTTTTTTCAAAAAGGCTGTGCCAGAGACAATTTGGATGACGGCATTGTTCAAAATCTAGTTGGCTCTGATAGATATAGTTGTAGATATAAATATATTTTTTAACCATGCCTTCTGGTTTAAATATAAACACTGAATTTCAGAAATCCCAGTTTATGATAGGTACTGCCTTTTAGGGTGTTTGTCTCCATTACGTCTAGTTCTAAAAGGATACGTAGTTCTGTATCAGTTTAATTTCAGTTTTCTTGTTAGGCCATTTTGGTGATCATCTCCTATACACTGTAATGACAACTGTTTTTACATCATGTGTCTTCATTACTTTGGTGTGGTCTGTTGTTACATATATAACAAAAAAGTCACCATAAACAAGCCAAAAGCAATTTGACGCTAACTACCCAATATGCAAGTTTTGGTAGCAGTAAAATAGAGATTCACGTCATGAAAGGGGCTTACTCAGAAGACAGCTGGCATTTAACATTCCTAACACTGGAAAAAACCATAAAGCTAGATGGCTACTCTAAAATGTCATTGATTAGTTCAGAGGATTCAGTTAATTATGTTAAGTTTTCATTGATTTGAAGTAGTTTCAGGGGGAGACCTCTCTGCATTAGTGAAATGTTTTTATTTTAAAAATATTTTTAAACGAATGTAGTTTATTTCTTTCAAGTAATCACACAAATTTAGTATTCCAAAGAGAGCACTTTGTGATTCTTTAAATGAATAGATAAGAAATATTTTCTAAGGCATCAGTAAGACTTCAAAATGAAAACATTATTGTTTAACCGTAGACAAAAAATTGTAACCTATCTGGTAATTAAAGCAATACAAATTTAAATTTCAATGAAGTGGTATTTTCACCTATGAAATTACTAAAAATTTTTGAAGTGAGAATACTGAGAGCTGGATAAGCATATAAATTTTAGAAAGAGACTAATAGTTTGTATCATTTAGCTCAGCAAATCAGCTCCTGGAAATCTATTTTGGGAACTGATCTTAAAGATAGAAAGCTCTCTTTGCACAAGAATGTTCACTGCATTATCAATAATAGAATAAAAAACTTAAATATCCATCATTAAGGAAATTAATGATATATGTAAATCGTAGTATACATTTGCAATAGATAATACCCAGCTGATAAATGCGATTTATGCAGAATTTATAACAGTGTGCAAAACACTCATTATTAGGAAGAAAAAATAGTAATAACAATTTTATATAGTTAGGAAGTCAGCCCTGTTTTAGAACTACATATTAATGAAGATAGGAGGAGATGCTGAAATTTTAAAAATCTCTTAAACTCAGCCATTTTACTTAAGGTCTTATTTATGCTAAAATATAGTCATTCCTTTTTTTATTATTGCTTGTACAAAAGGAAAAGTAAGCTGTTCCCTTTTCAAATTATCTCACATGCCAAGTTATGAAGGTCATAATAACATTTTTACCTTAAAGTAGAAATATCTTTAGATACCACATTTAACTCTGCCAAATATTTTCCCTTCATCATCCTTTTATATTTGTGTTTTTCAAAGTATTACTTATGTATCTCGTGATTTTACGGCATTTCTGTTCTGGAAGAAATGGCATTTCCTGGTATTTTCTCCTTGCTCGTACATCTGTCTACCCCTATAACTCCACAAAACTAGAATTCTGAGATGCTATTTAGAGGCTGTTGGGAAGTAGTACCTATATATTTGTTTTAATTTTTTTTCAGAGGTTCTACAGCACATGGGGATTATTTAACAGTTTCTAAGCACACATGATCCATTTACAAAGACAAAGCACCTTGTGTTTCCATAGTTATTTTTATGTAAAGCTATTAAAGGAACAGGAAACATCTTTCGGCAGCCTTTCTCCCTACAACTGCCCCAAAAATAGTCCTTAGTATTAAACATAACAGAGACTAAAATTGTTTCCCATAGATGCTTGGAGAAAGGCTGCAGGGTAACACTAAAGCATTTGGGGTTATTTATAATAAAGCTTGTGCGAAAGAAACAAGATGCCAATTCACGTGTCGGGCAGACAGTGGCAGCTGCTTTGTTACTATGTGGCACTGTCCCATCCTGAATCAAATGGGAAATGGGTACTGTTTGACAGATACTGTCATCAGTTACAAACATTATTAAAATAATTAAAAAGCTGCTGCTTTTTTTTTAATCTTAGAGACGGGCTGTTGGTTTGTTCGGGCTTTCCCAACCCTGGTGCTCAGGACTCCAGGATGAATATTCCTAAACCAGATTTTTGATCCAACCAAGCCTGAGCTACGATTTTTTAATCCCAGTGGGACAGTGTAGCTATGTTCTTGGCGTTTTCTGCCTATTACCAGTTAGGGTCTGTGAACAGAATCTCCATTTGTGAGAACCTCATTGTGGATAGCACGCAGTGGTCTTTTCATTTTGATTGATGGTTCTGGTTCTGCACCATCTGGCTTCTGATAGGCTGCATTAATCATATCCTGAACTAAGAAAGTGTAGACATGTCTGCTTAATATGTACCCATACATAATGTAACATTAGTTATTCATTCAGCTTGCAAAACAGTCATAATGTATGCAAGGTCTTTATATAGTAAAACATAAATATTAATATGTGACCCATTAATGCTGTTTTTACTTGTACTAACCTCCCACTAGTGCATTTGTTTATGAAGATTGAAATTAAGAGAAAGAAGGCCATGTGCACATTTACATGAACACATATAGTTTTGCTGATGTCTCCTATGAATTTAGAGTGATGTATGTGTGAAATACTTATTTGCCCATATTTACTTTATATCTCTAATTGCCTCTTGAAATCCAGGTTAAATGCAAGCTGCAACACAGATTAATTTTTTCTCATGTGAACTCCTTGCATCAAATGTAGGTCATCCATTTGCCAGGGTCGTGGGGCGTATGTGGCCGTGCTCTTTTGTGCTGCCTCTGGCTGGGCCCACTCTGTCCCCTGCTGTGTGATAATGTCAAGGAAAGAGGGGCCAGCAGAGGCCAGATAGGAATTCAGAAGTCAAACAAAGTTTGCTCCGGATTGAGGACTATCCTACTTACCAGTAGCTCAAATTTGGTTTTAAAAATTTGCTAGGGCCTTTATCATTTAAGAGAGATTTAGTGTGCACTAATCATAATCCTTTCACTACCTTAGGGATTTAAATTCTCCTGGGAAGTTACCTTGTACAGAATTGCTAGAGCATATTTCTTGAGATAGCAAATTAAAACCATAACTTCATAAAACACATTTTATGTTTTATTAATTATGTTTTGTCATAACAACACTGTATTCCCGTGTGGTTACATCTTCTTGTATGTGCCCCCAAATCAAAGTATGTATTTTAATGAATTATGCTGTTGCAGAATAAGTGAAGATTAATGCCTGTGTGCTGCAGAACACAAAACACAACCCATGCTGTAACAGTGATCAATCATCGAATAACGCGTGGGAAACACGGCAAACAATCATAGTTTTTATTAAGAAATAAGTAGACTGCAGCTTCTGCTTGAAACGTAATTGCAGTGAGGTTTAATTAGTCACGTAAGCTCTGTGAGCAATACCAACAGAAACTGTATAAAATATAATGCAGGGATTCCAACTGACATCTTAAGAGTTTCAAATAGTAAGATAACACCATGTAGAAAGCTGGAAAAAGTAACTTCAGAAATAAAATTAGTACTTTAATCTCCAGTTCCTCCTTTCTTATTTTAAAATTACTTTCGTCTGATTCTTCCAATAGTTCAGATCCCATTATTGCTTAATTTATTCTATTAAGTGATTTTTAAAAATAAGCCCACTGTCAAGAGCACTGCATTGACAAACCAAACTAGAGAGTAAGAAATCTTGTATAAATAGTCTATGACCATGGGCACACTGATGTAGTTATAGGAATTTGCAAAGAGTGCTAATTTTCCTCAGAGAAGGCAGAGTTTGTGTCTTGACTTTGTCTCCAAACTAGCTGAATGATCATAAAAATAGGTTCAAACTGACTGGCCTATTTCTAGATTAACCCTCATTTAAAGATATAATAGTCTGAGTGAGCTTTTTATCTTAAAAAAAAAAAAAAAAAAAGTTTATTAACCTCAAGCCTGGTTTCTTATCTTAAAATTGAAGATCATCCCTGCCCTTAGTTTTAGTTGTATGTGAGGGTCACATGAGATAATGTGTGTGTGTTATAAACTTTTAAGTACTATAAAAATATATGTACTGTCATTTTTATTGATTAAACTTTCCTGGATTTCATCTGCTACATTCATGAAAGTATGTGCGATGATACATTCTCCTCCCATGTCACGGTAAATTTTAAGAACCAATAAAATGATGAATACATGTGTTTCCTGGTGCCTTAATGTCTATTCTTATGTAAGTTCCCTCTAGAGTTTACAGGAGAGGTTAAAAACTACTTTTCCCCTGGAAAGGACCATATGCTAGTTCACTGCATAATTACAACATAATTTAATTTTCTTCTTCCAGCAACATTATAAACTATTGGACTGTGCTTCTTTAAAATTAAGGACATTCATCCTGAAGCTGGTACAGGACTGAAAGGGAAGGTATTTTAAACCAAACCATTTCGTTAGCTCAGGAAGGCAGTGCCAGAAAGACAGCTTTCAAGAGGCCAGTGCTCCGCTTCTCCATTGGAGAACGGGTGCCATCCAGGAGGGGGCATGAACAGATGGGTAAGTTAGAGAACCTGACAGCTTTCCTCTCCCTTCGCAAGTCATCAGTAGACTTTGATTGGAAATGTAGTAAACTCCCAGAACGCCAAATAAACCTCTTTCAAGTATATAAATACCAAAACAAAAGTGACTTTTTTATTTGTAACATTTTAATGAATTTTAATGTTTTTGTCTTATCATGAATATATGAGTGTTTACACTGGTATTGTCTCCTTTAATGTTACCAGCTTGTCCGAAGGATAACGAGACATATGTGTGGTTCTCCAACTCAGGGAAATCACTGTAGGCCATGCTTTGTGTTTCCTTAGACTTTAAGTGAAGTTAGGTGTCCTCTGTATACTTGTACCTAGTGTCTTAGCACAGATTCGTATGTGTGTAAACCATGTGCTTATAATAGGACTCAACAGTCTTTATAGACAGGTTTTTAAAACTCATATTCATTTGTTGTCTTTATGCACAAGACATTGAAAATAAAAACGATAAGATTCTGTGTGGTCTGATGTCTTGACACACTCCAGGCTGTTGGGGAGGATGGAGATGAACACCTAATTTTAATTCTAGGATTCATATGTAATGCCATTACCACCGCTATTATTAATCACTGTATTATTAGTAGTAGTGTTAATAGCAAAGCATAAATGTGTTTTAAAGGAATCTTGTTATGAAAGTTTAACAGAAGGTCATTCAAAACTTTGAAAGCACAAAGTATTCAGTGCTAGCTTCATGCCTGAAAATGGTTGTGGGGGACCATGACTTATTAATTATTTCATCAAATAAATATATTGCTCTTTCCCCTAAGAACTAAAACTGTCTAATTTTTTTTTTTCCAAGACCAGTATTTAGGGATTTCTCTAAACTGTTAGGGCTGTTGTGTCAACTTCACCAAGAACACGATGGTCCCAAGGTACCTTTTCCGGTTTCACATCTGCCTTAAATTGTAACCAAGAAAACCAAGTGGATACCCATCCAAATCACTGTCCAGTGCTTTTTCCTTCATGGCACTGAACTCACGTGTTATTTCTTTGACTCCTTCTCTAATCATAAAGATAACACGGAGGAATTACTTCCTAGCTGTCTCTCCTATACTGCAATAAATTATTGCCCTCTGCTCTTCCCAAAGGCCTCCAAAGTTACTGACAGCCCTGACCAGTGTCTACCATTGGCATCCCCCTCACCCCTGACCCCTTACTAAAGTGTCCCAACACATACCTTAGAATACAGATTAGAATCAAAGCAGGAACTATTGGGAGGAGAAGGGGGTTGGGACAGTCATGCGTTATGCAGACTTTGTCAGTGTTAATGTGAACAAAAGGTCACCAAGACTCATCAGATATGTAATGGAGAAAAAACATCATTCTCTGCCTTTAAAAATTCCTTATTTTATAGTTTACCTAGTAAGCTGCAATTATTTAATTTTGAGTTAAAGATATCGTTCGTGGCAAAAAACCTATTTTTAATCATAGTTGATTAACCTGTATATTACTAGTTATGAGTTATTTCAGTTATTTACAGTTTGTACTTGACTGTCACTGCCAAATGCAGATTTATCGTATAAAGGAACTATTCTCCTTGATTTATTTTCTTTTCATAGCCCGTTATGGTTTTTTAAAGGAGTTAAGGCATGAAGAAACCCTGAAACAATAGGCTAACGTCATCCTCTAAATATGTGGGATACTTACCTTTTCAGAGAACCTGTATAATTTAGGGACGTTTTAGGAAATAAAACACACGTAGAATGTGAATTTTTTTTCTTATTTAAAGCAATCACTTTATTAGGTTTCTAACCAAATGTTAGAGGAAGTAGGAAGATGCTTGTCAGAATCAAATAACTTGTAAGCCATGGTGTCCATATTTTTCCAGGAGTGGAAAGCCTTAATATCACAGCTATTCAACTTTCCATTCCACAAACATCATTGTTTATAAACATTTCTAAAACTGCTATGTAGCATACACATATGCCTTGTCTCAGAGACAGTTTCCCCTTGTTCCTTTTAGTCTCCTTTCAGTTGTATTCTTGCTGTTTTATTCATTTTTCCCCCCTTTTCCCTTTCACATTAACAAAGTAATTCACTTTCTTATGTATTGCTAGAGTTGTATTTTTGTTTCAAATGGTGACTGCATCCCTCAACCCCAAAATGTCTGGGTAAATAGTTTATGGCCATCTGTATTCTGTCATGCAAAAGAAGATGGTTCTTCCAAATAAATTCAGTGACTCAGCCATAATAACCAACATTGCATGTGTGCGTGCAAGCGTGCGTGCGTGCATGTATGTGTGTTTTGGGGGGAACTATCATTTTATAATTTCATCCACAGACAACCACAACCCAGAGCTTTTTAAATGCCTATCCTTTAACAAACATGATTTTATTTCTATCATTTTTATAATCCAAATGTGCTAAAACATCTAGGCAGCATGCTGTGTATCAGAAAGAGTAAGTGCTTTGCAGCCAAGTGAACCTGGCTTGGAAAATGCTTTCTCTCATTGACTAGCTGTGAAACTTTGGGCACGTTTCCTAATCTATCTGACCCTCACATTTGTCATCTGTGAAACCGGGAAAATAGTACTGTTCTGTGAGAAATAAAACTCTGAAAACAACTGATTCACAGTCAGTACTCATAAAATCCCTTGCCTATTTCCTTTCCCTTTCTTCTAAATAATTTCTTGGATAGTATGTTCAGTAGTCTAGACACTTGGAAATACTGAATTATTAAATATTTTCATGTTTCATTTCTCATGTCTTTCAATGGCAGTTGAAAAAAATGTATTACCATAAGACATAAGCATAGATTAGCTCGGTCAAGCCCATCTGTATACATGAGGTCAAAGTCAGGTCCCACCCCAGAAAACATGGTGAAGTCAAGTTCGCCTCCTCCAGCAGCGAGCTTCTCCTTTTCCCCTCTGTGTGCCCTTCTCGCTGCTTATGGACTCAGCGACCTCGCGCTGTCTCCAGTCATCCACAGTCAAGCCTGCTTTCAACAGAGAATGTGAGCAGCACATCCATTACAAGACATACATTATTGAAAAGGGTCAATAGGAGAATCTCCCTGGTTATTTTCATTTTAACAAAAGAGACGGATTTAAGTCAAGTTATTAACTACTAATTGTTGATTCTTATGTGTTAGTGAACCTTTCTGTTTTCCAGCAGACATTCTGGAACTTGTCAATTATGGTGTCCCTGAAAATTATTTTTAATTGGCTCTTTTGCCTTTAAGTGGCTCCTTTGGATGACTTCTGACCCTCCAGAGAGATCCACAAATCACTGTAAACTGCTCCCTTCTGGCAGAAGCCCATTTCACTTGTGAGCAAGTCATCCAGCAAAACGCACAATGTCGTCAAGGAAGGGAATGGGGAACAGAACAGAGGATGTTACTTACAGCAGAACTACTAGCTGTGGTTATTCCTGGTCATCACTACATCCCAAGAAAGACTTAAAGAGCAAGAAAAGATAAAGAAAATAACTTCTACCTTTAGTGCAAAATCAGTTTTATTGTGCCTTTCTTTTCTTTCCTTTTTTTTCCCCTTGAAACAGGGTCTAGCTCTGTCACCCAGGCTGGAGTCTAGTAGTGTGAACCTGGCTCAGTGCAGCCTCCGCCTCCCAGGTTCAAACCATCCTCCCTCCTCCACCTCTCGAGTCGCTAGGACCACAGGCATGCACCATCATGTAACTAATTTTTAATTTTTCATAGAGATGGCGTCTCACTGTGTTGCCCAGGCTGGTCTCAAACTCCTGGGCTCAAGCAATCCTCCTGTCTCAGCCTCCCAAGTGCTGGGATTACAAATGTAAGCTACTACTCCCAGCCTACTGTGCCTTTCTTTAAAATATTTACTTTTAGAAAATATCTGAAAGCAAATAAAAACCTCATTAATTGTGAAGATACTGTATTACAAGCAAGGATATTTTTTTTCCCCCTCAGGTAAATTACAAGGGTATTTTCTTCACAACCCTTAATGAGGCAAAGACTGCAAATACGCACAGATAATTGTTGATAATCTCAGTGTTATGCTGACTTTTTGTTTCTTTGTTGTACTCTTCTGATAGAGGATTTGGGTACATATGGAAGATCAAGGAGAAGGAATATAGAGGAATTCATTTAATTGCTAAATGTTTCCATGAAACATATGAATAATACACTGTCAAACACTAGATTATTTACTGCCTTGTGCGCTTGCTTAATTATAGCTTAGCAACTAGATTGTTCATTTCTCAAGGGTAAGGAGCATGCCTTACGTCTTCGAACACCCTTAAAGGAACCTAGGCTAGTAGTTGACATTGAATAGATTCTAAGTAAATTCTTGCTGACTGGAATTATATTTATGGCAAAGCTACTTGCAGATTACTTGTATTGAGACCAAATGTAAACGCTAGAGGAGTCGGACACGGTTTCCTCTGGACACACCTTGGATGTGGCTGATGTCCTCCCCCACCTCCCCTTGGGCATACTATTATGATAAAACTCTAATTCAGTGAAACTGGTATCACTGCATGTTTCTAAGAGGCTTGTTCACTTTCTGACCAAATTATCCATCTTCTACCCGGGGTTCTCAGTCGGGGTTGGTGCCACTCTATCAAGGGGGTACATGGGAAATAGGGGAGGGGTTGGTTGCTGCCAGTGGTGCTACTACTGGCATTACGCTGCTATACGGGGAGGTGCTAAACATCCTCAGTGTTGCACAGCACAGTCTGCCACAGCAAAGCACTGTCGTGCTCACAGCACCACTAGTGCTCAGCATTAAAAAACACTGGATTCCTTAAAACCTTGTCCTGCTTAGTATATTAGTCCGTTTTCAGGCTGCGGATAAAGACATAACCAAGACTGGGAAGAAAAATTAAGTTTAATTGGACTCACAGTTCCACATGGCTGGGAGGCCTCAGAATCATGGCGGGAGGCGAAAGACACTTCTTACTTGGCGGCAGCAAGAGAAAATGAGGGGGAGAAGTAAAAGCGGAAACCCCTGGTAAACCCAGAGATCTCGTGAGACTTATTCACTATCACGAGAATAGCATGGGAAAGACCAGCCCCCAGGATTCAGTTACCTCCCCCTGGGTCCCCTCCCACCGCACATGGGAATTCTGGGAGTTAACAGTTCAAGTTGAGATTTGAATGGGGACACAGCCAAACCATGTCACTAGGCAAGTCTTATATTTCACCACTCCCCCCCTTGCACGCTATATTTAATCCTTACTGAGCTACTTCGTTCTGGATCATGCCAAGCTCTGTCTACTTCTACATCTTTGCAGATTTTATTTCTTAGGCTCCTGACCTACTTTCTATGCTTGCGAATGTTTTTTAATCCTTCAGGACTCAGCCCAGGCACCTCCACAAAGCCTTTGCTTCTTACAAACCCAGCCTGGAATAAGTGGCATCTTTATGTGCCTTCAAAGCACCCTGTGCTTCCCTCTGACATGACATTTATCCCAGTGAATTGTGGTTGTTTACTTTCATATCCTCGCACTAGACTATAAGCTACTTAAGAATAAGTTGTATGTCCCAGCAATTCACCCAGTGCCTGACATACAGTGGGTACTTAATAATTTTTGAATGAATGACTTTAAATCAGTGACACTGTCAGACAGGAATTAGTTCATTTGGCAGATATTCACTGTGCATTCCTCATAACTTCATGCCAAGGAAGAGTCTTGGCATGAAGCAACACTGCCATTATGAATGGGGAATAAACCTTAGGAATAAGGTTAGAAAGAAAGAGCAGAGAAGTGATCCACATAAGAGGGTCAGCTCAGGCTTCATTCGCTCAGTAGCCCTTAAGACTGTGAGTGGGATATGGTGGTAGGAGGGGCCCAGCCAGCACTGTTCAAAATTTGGAGCTTGGACCCAGGCCATCCACAAACATATTGACCCAAAATCAGGTACCTACAGAAGTAGGAGTAAGCATTTAGGAATTTGCCAGAATAATTTTGTGTCTCTTAAATCTTATACTGAAAACATTGGTGCTTGTCTTTAATGCCATTTTTTCTAGTCATTAATCTTTATCATATCTTATAAATAAATTGGTTCCTGGTGGATCTGAAATTTTTTTTCCAAAAAAGAAGGAAGGAAAAAGATTTCAATAGCTGATCCTCAGTAATGTGCACCAGACTGGTCTACGTGTTCCCAGTGATGATTCTTGGTTTATACCAGATTCCAAGTTAGATTCCAAAGAATCAGGAATTTGCTGCCAGTTCTTTCCTTCCTTTTCTCCCCCTCCTGGCAAGAGGTTGGCTTACTTGAGATAGAGGCAAGCAGGTAGGACAGGGTCCTCTCTTAGTACCCAGATTTCTAGTTAAGCCAATAGTACTTAGCCAGAGCTGCCATAAGAAGAAAAAAAAATTCTGCTCATCTGGATCAAGCCAGTCTGACAGGAGACTGGGACACCATAGCATCTGGAGTGCCCAGTTTTCACCCAAGCAGCAGGGTTTATGGTAGCATAACTAAGTCTAGCCCCTACCTCCCGGTGGACTGGTGGCCACCAGTGTACCCTTCATTCTGATGGCAATGAGCTCAAGAAATGTATGAGACTGGCTGGATTCATAGGCTAAGGAGCCTCACTGGCAGCAACTCAGCAGGTTATGGCAGGCAGTGGCCAACGTGCCTAGGATAAGAGGAGCATAGTGCCAGGTAGTGTGAAGATTCAGACATGAGCAGTGCTGTTGACAGTTTGAACCCGAAGCATGGACAAAAGTACGAATAGAGAGCTCTAGGAGAAAAAGAGAAGTTCAAAATGTAACACAGCAACCTTCAAGAGTAAATACGAACTAATTTGTGTGCAGATTCAAGTAAGGCAACATTACTTTTATAAACTTATTAGAAGAAGTTGAAGATGGTAATAGTAGTGGTACATTTATTGACTGTTAAGTAAGAAGCAGTATGACCCTCATAAAGATTGTTTATGTGTAGCAGGGTTGACGTGCCACATGATAAAACTCCTAAGCTTTACTTACAAGAGTTCTAACTAGTGTAGAAAAAAATCCTGCCAGACATCGTGTCTGCTTTGTTTGGAATAGAAGCATAAATATCTAATTTGCCTTGTTACAGAGAAGAATGCATGATCTATGCAGCATGTAACCAAATAATCATTCTATCAGGCTCAAAATGTAGGGAACATAGTTAATTCGCTGCTTTGCCCTAATCCTTTTTCTCAGATGGTGAAACAAAAATCTCTACATTTGTACTTCATTTAGTCATATTTCACCTCTTAGAAGCTAAAAACACAATTTTGCCGGAAGATCAAAAATAAAAGCAACCAATAGCATAAGTCAGTATACCTAAATTAGGAAAGTTAAAAACACACATGGTAATAAATTTCTGAAAGTTTTTTTTTCTCTCAGCATTTCTCTAGTCTGTAGGTCTTTTCTTCTTTTCCATTTAAGTGTTGTGTCATGAAAGCAAGTGTGTCTGTAATGATAAATATGTCTCAGGAGTGCAAGGTAGGACCCTATAAACCTTTAATATTAGCATTTCATCACAAAAGTTCCTTTGTTAATTTTTCTGTTGAAGAAAAATGAGGGGTGACTAGCAGCCTGAAACGAAAGCTTAGTTTTTGCCTTTAAACAAAATTGACTTGATGTGGTTTAGGTTGGAAACTGAGATTTTATTTTTTTGATTTGTCAGGCGTTTATTTTTTAGGCGGTGCCTTGCCTGTGTTAGATGTTTCCGTTTCCTAGTGTATTTGTAATACCCGAAAGCAAATGAATTTTTATGAAAACATAAAAATGATCAACTGTATACTCTTATATAGAATGTTCGTGTGCAGCATAATTGTTTAATGCTGTTTTCTTTCCGCATTAAGTCACCCCGAAAGACTATTGATTGTCGAAACACAGTTTCTTCATGGCAGAATTCTCCAGACCTATGTCTCAAGGGACCCTAGTCAGGAGGGTAATTGTGTATGTTGCTGCTTTCTGTTGAATGCCCAGTGACAGCCTGTCTGGACTGACTCAGGTTGTAGAACAGTGCATTTCACGATGCTTAGTAGCCTGCCATTCTGGTGTCAAGTGGGAGTAACCCCTCAATTACGGCTAAGGGAAGGGAGAGTTAGATGGTGAAAAACAGCACAAGTTTAGTAGATATGTTGTATTCAGAAAAGACTGAGATACCGTTCTATGTGAAGTTGTAAGTTTCGCCTTAATTTATAGATACGTACTCAAAGTGCCGTATTACTTTCACTTGTGTAGTACTTTCTACAAAGCACTTTACCTATGAATCATCTCACCACCTAGACAAACAACTCTCAAACAAGTTGTTTAACTTCTTTGATCCTCAGTTTTCTGATCTGTGTAAGTGGTGTAAAATTGCACAGCATCCTGTTAGCCAGCCTCACAGACTTGTGAATGTCAAATGTAATGGAGCTTAGACATGCAAATGTTATTTTCCCGGCACAAGAGTAAAGTCACATAAACTAACAACTGTTTTTAAAGCAGCTAGTAAATGCTAAATACTGTGCTGTGGTCAGCAGAGTTCAGTTTCATATACTGGGAATGGATTCTGGCCTTCCTATGACATTTTATACTGAATCACCTGTTCTTAAAAACTGAAGATGAGGCTAGGTGTGGTCGCTCAGGCGTGTCATCCCAGCACTTCGGAGGCCAAGCGGGCAGATTACTTGAGCCCAGGAGTTAGAGATCAGCCTGGGCAACATGGTGAAATACCATCTATACAAGAAATACAAAAAAAAAACAAAAAAAACAAAAACAAAAAAATTAGCTGGGTTTGTTGGCATGTACCTATAGGCCCAGCTACCTGGGAGACTCAGGTGGGAGGCTCACCCGAGCCCAGGAGGTTGAGGCTGCAGTGAGCCATGATCATCATGGCATTGCATTCCAGCCTGGGTGACACAGTGAGACTGACCTTGTCTCTAAAACAAACAAAAAACAAAGATGAGACTAGGTTAATTGAGGGTGGGGTGAGGAGGGAAATAAGGGATGTGCCCTAGCTTTACATATTTTCTAAGATTTTCTGTTTGAAGTATCCTTATTTGCTTTAAATTTGAGATTTACACAAAGTGATTTTAACCTCATGACGTGTCCAAAATAAATTCTGCTTTGCTAGGCTTGAGCCCTGGGTGGTCATGTCCCCTTAGGCTGCCTAGAGCCTTCAGGATTGTAATGTCTTACAAATATTTCTACGGGGGCTGCAGAGCTGGGTGCGTGGAGCTTGTTTGCATGCACTTGATTCACAGCCTCTCTTTCCAGGCAGTCACATTTTCCTTCTCAGAACAATGTCCTAACTGTTGAAAGTGTCCAGATTTCCATGTTTGTTCTCAATGATGAAGAGCAGAAAGTCTATAAAAGTGGACTTCAAACTATACTACAAGGCTACAGTAATCAAAACAGCACGGTACTGATACCAAAACAGCGATATAGACCAATGGAACAGAACAGAGGCCTCGGAGGCAGCACAACACATCTACAACCATCTGATCTTTGACAAACCTGACAAAAACAAGCAATGGGGAAAGGATTCCCTGTTTAATAAATGGTATTGGTAAAACTGGCTAGCCATGTGCAGAAAGCAGAAACTGGACCCTTTCCTGACACCTTACGCTAAAATTAACTCCAGATGGATTGAAGACTTAAACATAAGACCTAACACCATAAAAACCCTAGAAGAAAATCTAGACAAAACCATTCAGGACATAGGCATAGGCAAGGATTTCATGACCAAAACACCAAAAACATTGGCAACAAAAGCCAAAATAGACAAATGGGACCTAATCAAACTCCACAGCTTCTGCACGGCAAAAGAAACAGTCATTAGAGTGATCCCAGAACCAACAGAATGGGAAAAAATTTTTGCAGTCTACCCATCTGACAAAGGGCTGATATCCAGAATCTACAAATAACTAAAACAGATTTACAAGAAAAAACAATCCCATTCAAAAGTGGGTGAAAGATATTAACACTTTACAAAAGAAGACATACATGAGGCCAACAAACATATGAAAAAATGCTCATCATCACTGGTCATTAGAGAAATGGAAATCAAAACTACATTGAGATGCCATCTCACACCAGTTAGAATGGCGATCATTAAAAAATCTGGAGATAACAGATGCTGGGGAGGATGTGGAGAAATAGGAACACCTTTACCCTGTTGGCAGGAGTGTAAATTAGTTCAACCATTGTGGAAGACAGTGTGGCAATTCCTCAAGGACCTAGAAATAGAAATTCCATTTGACCTAGCAATCCCATTATTGGGTATATATCCAGAGGATTATAAATCGTTCTACTATAAGGACACATGCACACAAATGTTCATTGCAGCACAGTTTACAATAGCAAAGACCTGGAACCAACCCAAATGCCCATCGATGATAGACTGGGCAGGGAAAATGTGGCACATATACACCATGGAATATTATGCAGCCATCAAAAATGATGAGTTCATGTCCTTTGTAGGGACATGGATGAACCTGGAAACCATCATTCTCAGCAAACTGACACAAGAACAGAAAATCAAACACTGCATGTTCTCACTCATAGGCGGGTGTTGAACAATGAGAACCCAAGGACACAGGGAGGGGAGCATCACACACTGGGGTCTGTTGGGGGGGGGAAATAGGGGAGGGACAGTGGAGGGTGGGGAGTTGGGGGAGAGATAGCATGGGGAGAAATGCCAAGTATAGGTGATGGGGGAGGAAGGCAGCAAATCACACTGCCATGTGTGTACCTATGCAAGAATCTTGAATGTTCTTCACATGTACCCCAAAACCTAAAATGCAATTTAAAAAAATGTTAAATCATGGTAATAAAGTAAATGTCTTCATTTACTGAGCTGATCTTTTCACATTTAGAATAAATATCTCCTTTGTAGTAACTCCTTAGAAAAATTCCAAAAGCTTTGTAACATTATTATGAGAAAAGATGTGTTTTTCCCTCCTCTTGTGAAACTGGTTAGCAACATCCCAGAAAACTAGAATTCTCTAGTAAGCTTTACGTCAAGTGCCTGTCTTCACACACATCTCTTTTATTCTACCTCACTTATGAAGGAGCAGTTTATTCTTAATTCCTAGCTGCTTTTAAGGGGACCAAGTTAATCTCAGCAAAGAATGGTAAATCAGGTTTGCAATCTGTGATGTCAGAAAATAGAGTGATAGAGTGATGTCAAGTAATTAGTAGGAATCATACAGATCACTTTATCTCACCACCTCACAGCCCAAAGAAGCAAAGTCTCTGTCTAAAATTACATGGCTGCCAACCTGGATAATGTAGCAGGACCCCATCTCTACAAACTATCAAAAATTCACTGGGCATGCTGGTACACACCTGTAGTCCCAGCTACTAAAGAAGCAGAGATGGGAGTATCACTTGAGCCGAAGAGTTCAAGGCTGCAGTAAACTGTGATTATGCCACTGCACTCGGCCTGGACTGCAGAGTGAGACCCTGTCTCCAAATAAAATAAAATTACATGGCTGGTTTATGGCTGATTCTATAGTTCAGTAACACTAGGCAGTACAAAGAGTGGTATTTCCTAAAGGTTCTAGTGGACTAGAGTGTCAGGTTTTTAAATAAAATAAATGCATGTGAAAACTGGCTTGGAGATTGTACCCTTCTAAACTGCTAATATCCAACGTTACATCCATCTCTCCTTAATGGGTCTGGACTCCATGTAATACAGTTGCCCAGTAAAAGAAAACATCGCCAAGTACTGCATCAGGGAGCAGGCATTTGTCTGAGCTGCAACCCATGCTTCTGGGTCTTGGATTTTTCCTTGCTCTTAAGTTAGAATAATAAGATGGCTGACATGAACGACTTACATCTTCATGGAATACCATTCTTTCATAAAAATCACCAAAAAAATCACAGTTCATGTCCCAGAGCCCAGGAGGAAAAGGTGTTTTTGACTTCTGACCCTAACCTTTCCATTTTATCCTTCCATGTCACATAGGTTCAGCTCAGAATGAAGGTGGAAAGAGCCAATTGGACCTTAAGATTAAGCATTGGAGAGAGGTGGGAAACGTGTAGAATCATTTTGAGAGCCTCTAGTGTTATTTGTGGGATGGACTGGTCCCTCTAAGATACTCTTTAATTTACATTTCTATCCAGATTACTTTGGTTCTATAATAAAAATAAAGCTTCTGTTTTCCCCTGTAGTTTTCCTGTGTGATTCAGATCCAAGTCTACATTTTTGGAAGCCCACACATGTCCATGGTCCATCAGTAATAATGTTTATGGATGTCATGAGCAAAGTCTTCTTCAGCAAACACAGTCAGGAGTCGATTGCGCAGAGGGGGAAATCAATACCTAGAACCTACTGTCCAGCAGGTGGTCTTTTGCTGTGCAAGCATCACCAAGTCTAGGCAAGGACCAATTTGAGTTTTTAATACATAAGGTCATTTTTTCCCCCGATGTTTCTGGATAAATAAAAAAGATAATTTTATTTAATAGAAAGAAAGCTCAACAAGATAAAAAACCTATAAAGCTTGAGTCCCCAACTTTATTAGAATGTTGCTTTTTACTAACTGTTAAAATGTTAAAAATGGTTTTAACATTCGATTATCTGAAAATTATCACCCTACGACTAACTTTCTTATGAGATTGGCAAATAGAGTATGAAGGGGGTAATAGGACCTGTGGAGTTAGGGGCCCATTCTGAACTCCATGGGAAATCAGACCGTCACACAAAGGCTTAGAGGTGGAAATAACAACGAACTCTAACCTGTAGCTCTGTGTCCATTGTCCATTGTTAATTCACAAGACCCTTCATAGCAATGGAAGCTGAGCTTCGTGGTGAGTGCCCTGCAACCAAGACCACCCTCTCTCCTTGAGTCCTGTGGAATCCTGACTGTACTTTGACTTGAGGAGAAGCAATTATGGGTTGATTTCAGGAAAGAATGATTAATAATCACTTCCATTTGGTGGTGGCAACATTGGTGTTTTTACTACTTTATGAAGCAACATGAGGAAGAAGAAAAGCATGTAGAATCTTTTGCAACAAGCTATAAAATTGTATATTTTGTCTTTAATAATTAAACAAAAGCATTTTTATTCACAGAATGTTATAATCACATTGCTAATACAGCTTAATGCTTACTTTTTAACTAATTCATTTTCTCATTTGTGCAATCTAGAAAGGTTTATTAAATCTAATGACTGTTTTAGGATTAAGTAGGAGGAAAGCATGTTCTAATTACGGGGATGGATAAAAGCAAACTAATTAACCAAAAACGTGTATTTCCTTCCTCATAGATATCTGGTCAGCCATATCTGAGATGAACTTGGGTTACCTAGCTCCTGCGTTTTTTAATCATGTTTTTAGATTGCATTTTTTACACCATCTGTACCATTAACATGACTGTAATTTCTGTCACAGTTGGAAGCTTCAGTTAATAAATGTTTTGTTTTGGAGGGGGATGGGAAGCAGACAAGAAGGTGGGAGTGTTTATGAACCAAAAGGGAAGGAACCCCGACTTAACTGAAGAGCCATGAAGTGAAAATCCTGGACTTCTAGAACTGTGAATTTGGGGTTGTCCTTTTCTGCCCCCACCTTATAAATACTCTTAATTACTCCTTCTAAAAAATTCCAGCCTAGTGGAAAGTGTTAATCACCAGCTAGTCAAAAAAGTCTAAATAACCTAATTCATGTACAACAGAATATATACAGAAGAATGTGTGGTTGTTTTATGAAATTCAGAAGGATTTGTTGTGTTTTGTATATCCTCAACAAAGCACAGAATCACAGTACTACAGTTGAGAGTTCCAAATAAATTGACATTTTATCCTGTTTTTTTAGTTACAGGTTTTTCTGGATATGTTTTTCTTTTTTACTAGTAACTACTGCTGCAGGCTTTTAAAAAAAACACTGATTATGTTTTCACAGTTGAAAAAAATAATTAGTTTTAAAGCACCTGTAATTTCAAAGAGTGGTAGTATGTTGATTAAAAAGTCCATAGAAATAAATAATAAAATTTTGTTGGAGGGAGGGGGAATAGGCAAGACACAGGTAGAATGTAGAGTATTTAACCAAAAATAAGTACACATACTTTTTAATTTTAGAAGAGTTCCATTCATGACTAAAAAAGAATAAACTATATGAAGTGAAGACTGAATTTTTAGTTAAAAGTCCTATAATAGTAGGATGAAGTTTTACATCTTGTAGCATAAGGGACATTAGCTTTGGTATTATAAAGGAGATACCAGTATATATTGTGTGCCTGCTGGGTGCTTACGGATACAGTTCATTACGATAGAAGCCTTCCTCAAGGAGCTTACAGTCAGTAAACATTTGGAGGGCTAGGAGTTACAGTAGAATCGGAAATGTAATTTACTTCAAAAGACTTTCTTTTTTGAGATGGTGTCTCACTTTGTCTCCCAGGTTGGAGTGCAGTGGCAAGATCTTGGCTCACGGCAACCTCTGCCTCCCAGGTTCAAGTGATTCTCCTGCCTCAGCCTCCCGAGTAGCTGGGATTACAGGCACACACCACCACCATGCCCGGCTAATTTTTTTGTATTTTTTAGTAGAGATGGGGTTTCACCATGGTGGCCAGGCTGATCTCAAAGTCCTAACCTCAAGTGATTTGCCCTCCTCAGCCTCCCAAAGTGCTAGGATTACAGGCCTGAGCCACCATGCCAGGCCCCCAAAAAAACATTTTTTAATGCTGATTTATATAATAAAATTACTGCGGCGAATAGACAATGGAAATAGCACTTGACTTACCTGGTTGCAATAATCTATACATAGTGGTCTTGCAGCATTTGCTAGTGACACATCCTCAGGTCTCATGAACCACATTCCCAAAAAGCCTTGGCATGTATAATTGCACCGCTAAGTTATGCTGGTAGAAGTAATTGAACATTTGGAGTGATGCCAGCAGACCTTTCTGAAAGTGGCTGTGTATACTGACAGTAAAGAAGCCACTGTCATGGCTTCACTGGGAAGTTGGCAAGGTGACTCACTGAGTGAGTCCATCGGACCTATCAATCTTGAGTAATTCGGGAATTCCAAAATGTTCACCAGCCAAATAACAAATAAATGTCCCAGACATTCCTATTCAAACTAGTAATGGTGAAAATCTAAAGATTTCCCACATAAACTGCTCAGTTGCCAAACAGCACGCTTTTGGGAACATGCAAAGAATGGGGGTTGGGTACTTATGAACACCCAGCAAGGTATTCTGGTACTCACAGAAATACCCAGATATTCCATACTTGCCTTGCTAAAAATAAAAACCCGTGATGCCTCCTCAGCGAGCATCTGGTACAGGCTTGCTTCGATGGCCATTTCTTTAGTCCAGAGCCGTGTTCTCGAAAGGGAACGGTGTAGTTATGAAGTTTGTTGTAATGAAATTTTCCCTGTGTGACCAAATCTTCACCCTTGAAACAAAACCTAGTTGGGGCAATGAAGGCAAATACAGCCAAAGCTTCCACAAAGCTTGCTTTAAACCGGGCTTTGAGTGTGTCAGTTGGCCAAACACTCTTATCAATTAAACCAGCGACCTTGGGATTGATCAGAGGAAGCACTCAAGTTCACCTGTTATTTAAAATGGTTTCAGATAATTGCCATGAAGTCCTATGAAATAACACAGCCCAAGTTCAGGTTTTGTCCTATCAACTTCGTCCTGACAGGCCTCTACACTCCATCACTCGCTTTCTAACTGACTCTTCCCCGGACTGAAATCAGAGTCATGAAAACAGTCAAACTGCTCATAAAATGTCACATTACTATGAGAGCACACATTATTACTACAGATATTTTCTATCGGTCACTACATCACTACTCAAATGACAGCAGTGCCTGCCTGAAACATGCTTTAAAAATGACAGTCCCATACTGCAAAGACTGCTTTAGCAGTAAAATTTAGTGATTTGTCCCTCTGATCTCAGCCTACAAAAGATACCAAATGTTACTCAGGAATAAATAAAACATTTATAGAAAAGGAGAGAAAAGGTTATATGCTTCGTTTTGCTTATCAATGTCATTTCCCAGCCAACAGTTTTATTAGGGGTAGGGGTATGGTGACATGCTATTTTTAGTTTGTGGGGGAGAAATGTGACATTTAGAACAAATGTCATAGCATTTCTTCAATAAAAATCCATGCTGTCAGCTGCCTAGCTCTAGAGAATTACAGAAAAGCTGTGCTGAACTAAAGGAGACGCAATAACTTGATTTTCGGTTTAACCCTCTCAGACTCAGCCTCAGCGTGGCTGGACAGTCCTAACAGGTTTTCTGGGTTACCGAGCTCTGGGAAGCAGTCATGCTTTCATACAAAGAGTATTTGTTTAAAAGAATCTATTTCGTCTACCTAAGAAATGACTCTGTGTTCAGCCAAAGCCCTGTGACCTGTTCTGTTCATTGAACCTTTAGGAGAAGCAATTTTTTCACAAAAGAATTCAAATATCTCCTAAAATAACTGCTTCCATATGAAAGCCAGAAAATGACTTTTATTGCCTGTAAACTACAGCAACAGTAGAGGACATGATTATTAGACTTTAATAGAAAAATTAATATGTAATAAAGTTGTCATTACGGAACATTTGCCCTTATCTCGGTCCCCCTTTTTTGGCATATATTCACATTCGATCATCTAACGTCTCTGGGTTGTTATGTAACTCTTCAGGACAGGAGCCATATCTTAGATTTCTCTAGCTCCTCTGCAGTGCCTAGCACAGATTGTGATAAAAGTATTGAACAATTGAAGCGTTAGTTTGAAAACTGCAGTTCATAGCTACAGTTTTGTTTTTTTTTTTTCACTTTCTAGCTCTCCCTAGCGTGCCACCTCCATCCCCAGCACCCACGATGATTACTTTCAGCCGTTGCCATTTTCAAGGCTCAGATTCTGCTTGCTCCTTCCTTACTCCTGTTGCGTAATAACAGTAGTCTTTGCTGACAGTGACCTATGCACTTTGAAATGCGTATTATCATCTCCACTAAGTAGGAAGATGGAGGCATCTGTGTCTTTTTTGCCGTTCTCTCCTTTGCTCTTGAAAATAATTCTGTGCTTCATTCATTATCTTTTTTTTTCCTTCCTGTCTCAGGAGAGGGTCCTCTCTTCACAAAGCTCTTCCTTCCCCTAAACTCTCAATCACATCCCTTCAGCCTGTCCTGGAATCCCATCAGTTGTTCCCCAGTAGTCTCTGTCTTCCTTTTTCTGACTCCTCCCCTTCGCTTTCAGATGGCCATAGTAGTAGTCTCCAGTTTAACCTGCTGTCTTCTCTAATTACCATTAATTTGCTAAATGTGAATTGAGCACTCAATAGGTACAGGCATTCAGCCAGGTAATAAGAGTATACTACTCTCTAATGAGATGAAGTTCCATCTTTTAAGTAGCTCACAACTGATTCAACCAGCAACCTGTTATATAACCTCCCACAAGGATTCACTCAGCAACCAACCAGTCAAATTCAGGTGACACAATGACTGCTAATGACAGTCGTTGCTCTCAAGGACCTCGTCATACATGCCATTCCTGGAGCATATGCTAGCTATACCTCTCATTTTGAACTTTTATTTATTTACTGCTCATAATGATTATTTATGTTTTATATGTAACTATAATATCCTTAATGCAGTTTCTCTTCAGTTACTGTGAGGACAAACACTGGTTTTCAAAAGCTGAATTACTTTTCATCTTTTATGGTCTTTGTTTAACAGAGTACCTAAACACAGCTGCCCCTTGTATGCCACTCAGACCATGTACTGCACAGCTCCAGGGAGTCCCAAACTCATCCAAGTTTAGGCGGCCTTGCACTTCAGTGCTCGAGAAATATTTCCATGTGACTGCTAGTGTACCAGCAATTTTTGAGACATTGTTCCATTTCCTACATTTTTTTAAGTCTTTTATCTCTCCTATTCTTTTTAGTCACCCTACTGTATATGGCCATGTGAATAATTCATGTTCACTGGTTCAGAAGTAGGTGATGTTTTGAAAATTCATTTTTATATGAATTAGATATATATGATTTAGTAACTTGTATATGCCCCCAATTACATACTTCACCAGTTTTTTCTAATAGTGTTTTGATATGATTTTTTAACACTTGTCATCCGTATTGACAACCTCATTGGCAGGGTAGAGGTATGTGATTTCTTTTGTTAATCGTTAAGCATTTAAACATGAATTCTTAAATACAAAGAATTGCCTCTCTGTGGGTTTATTTAAGACTATAATGAATTAACCCAATGTCATTTGAATTTAGATTGCTTCTGCCTCTGTTCTGATAAGTTAGCGAACATATGTCACATTCATTCAATTATGGCAGCTGTTTAATCATCAATAGTAATATTTTATATTAATCATAATGTAAGCTGTATCACCTCCGAATTTGTGTGCCCATATGAGAAGAAGCATATCACTCTCTTAACGAGCAACAGGATTTCTCTTAGGAAAGGAGCTGGCTTTGCTTAGAAAACTATCTTAATAAACAGTCTGGTGGACAAAGTTAGAACCTGAGGATGTGAATTACAAGGAAACAAGGCTAGGAAAGACAGAATGAACTGCTCAGCAATAGAAAAAAACTAGAGAGATTTTTTTCTCTCAGCATCAATGAGAGGGTAATAAAAGAGAGGGAAGAAGTGGGGAATAATTAATACTCAGTTTTAAGCGGTTTGCATTTTTCCCTGTGTGCACAGAACTAAGCCAAAAAACCACAAATTGGGAGCTAGAGAAGACCTTGAGAATGGAGGTCCTCTGGGTGTTTCTAGTCATTTGAGAAGGACACTGGACTTCTTTCACACAGGGCAAGCATGGGGAGATGAGAACCAGTCTAGATGTAAAGGGGCGGGGAGACTCCAGATGACATCTGGGTTTCATAGATATTCATGGCCACCTTTGATTCCTAGCCCTGCCTTTTACCAGCTGTGTACCTTTGGGAAAGATACTTTATTGCTCTGGGCCTCAGTGTCTTCATCCATAACGTGGGAATCTCAACAGTGCATTTTTAACGGGTTGTCATGGTGATTAAATTAATGCATGTGGAAGAGGTTGGAAAATGTTTTGCGTGTAAGTACTGGATACATGCCACACACATCATCCATACTCTTGGAAACACACATAGGATAGAAGATTTGGGTTTGCTTTTTATGTGCATGCTTTAAACTTAAGTACAAAGAAGTAATATATCAAAAACCCATCCTAAAACAAAGAAGTAATATATCAAAAGCCCACCAAAAACAAAGGTGGCCCGATATCCCTACTTTCTAGCAACTTCTTTTCTCCCTTAAATGGAAAATATTTTATGCTTTAAACAAACTGACTCATGAGTAACTTACTGTCTGTAAAACAATATTTGACTCCGTATGTCATAGTATATTTTCAAAGACCAAAATTTTAACAGTGTCTGGATATATTAACCAATCCTTATACATTTGCTCCTTGAGGAAAAATATATTGCTTAGTTTCTGAAGCAATGGTGTAACTAGGTCTTTCGATATGGTGTTCAATTTTTTAATCATTTGACTCTTGTCTGCCTGAAATGGAAACATAAATTGCTTTGCAAAAGTTGTTAAGCTTCAGTGGTGGCTAAATACTATACAATGTAAAATATTAAAATACAAGAGTGGGTCTGGAGCGGTGGCTCATGCCTGTAATCCCAGCACTTTGGGAGGCCGAGGCAGGTGGATCATAAGGTCAGGATTTCGAGACCATCCTGGCCAACACGGTGAAACCCCGTCTCTACTTAAAAAATAAATAAATAAATAGGTGGGAGTGGTGTTGAGCACCTGTAGACCCAGCTACTCGGGAGGCTGATGCAAAAGAATCGCTTGAACCTGGGAGGAAGAGGTTTCAGTGAGCCAAGATCACGCCATTGCACTCCAACCTGGTGACAGAGTGAGACTCCGTCAGGAAAAAAAAAAAGGTATTAAGAATGTAATTGCTGTTTATTTTGATTGCTTTTATTTAAAACATTTACTGCTGACCTATTGGTAACCATTTAAAATATCTGCCACATTTATTACAATAGATCTAAAAACTCAGTTGTGAAAAATTTTATAATTTGCATCCTCATAATGTTTTAAAAAACATTTAGATTTCAATTTTAAAATGTTTAGAACATATTTTTCCCTAAGCAATTGTTTCATCTAGTTTTTTTCTCCCACCATAATTACACTCTTTGTCATCAGTGTATGTGAGGATGGGGAAGACAGCTTTAAGAAGCTGCTGCATTTATTAGCAATTCCTTTTACAATTGGGAGGGGACTTTTGAAATAAAATACTCTATTTCCCCAGCTCAAGCTAGACAGGGAAATCAGAAACATGGAGGGAGAAGGGGCCCATCCGTGACAGGAAGGGGGAGGAATTTGATTTGAGGAGCACCTGGAGAAGCCTGGTCTCACCCAGGACATCAGCTCCCATGGTAACCTTCCTAGTCTATTGCTATCACTTACTACATTTTCTGTCGTGAGACAGTGAAAGCTCTATAAGAATGGGGACTGTGTCTCCTTGCTGTATTTCAGTGCCCAGCACATATAGAAAGTTAATGAGTATTTGTTGAGTGAATTAGTTGATTCACTTACAAGTCACTTTCAATTTGGTGATTACTCATTATGTTCAAGAGACCCGTTTCCCCTGCATTAGTAATTAGTCCTGCTGGGAATGAAATTTCATAAAATCAGTGAGAAGGGCAGCCTGACAGTATGTGTCTAGGCCTTTTAAATGTGCTCAGCAATATATTACAAAGGGTCAGGGTGGATCTGAGTAAACATAAATCTGTGAGGATGTTCATTGCAGAACTGTTTATAGTAATAAAATGTAAAGAACAATCAAAATATCCCATAGTAGGTGATGAGTTCAATAAAGGTTGCATTCATATGACAATATGCCAGTCACTAAAATCATGTTACAGGAGAATAACATGTATATGATCCTAATTTGATAAAAAATTATTATTATACATGTGCTTAGGAAAATAAGACTGAGCTGGGTGTCGTGGCTCACACCTGTAATCCTAGCACTTTGGGAGGCCAAGGCAGATGGATCACTTGAGCTCAGGATTTGAGACCAGCCTGGGAAACATGATGAAACTCTGTCTCTACAAAAAAATTAGCTGGGCATGGTGGCTTGTGCCTGTAGTTCCAGCTACTGGTGGGGCTGAAGTGGGAGGATTGCATGAGCCCAGGAGGCAGAGGTTGCAATAAGCCGATACTGCACCACTGTACTCCAGCCTGGGCGACAGAGAGAGACCCCATCTCCAAAAAAAAAAGGAAAAATAAGACTAGTAAAATATACACTACAGTGTTAACACTAGTTATCTTTAGCAGAATCCCTTTTTTTCCTTTTTTTGTGCTTTTTCTATATTTTTGAAAATTTCCAAAATGAACATTTATTCCTTTTGTAAAGAAGAAAAGGAGAAAGTAAGTTTTCCAGTGCCGTTTTGTAGAGTGATGGGACAAGGCTATCTGAAAGGAATTGAAATGGGAATGGAAGGTTTAGAAGGGAGAACGATGCCTTTAAGGAAGACAGTGAGACATGGGTCAACTCTGAGCTGCAACCACTGGAGAATTTGTGTGGTGGGATGACTAGAATTCAAGCAGCTGGAGAGGTGCAGAGAGATCCCTAGGAGTGAGATTGGTGTGCATATTGCTGTGGTTGCTTCGGCATGGAATCCTTCTAAGAGTATCAAGCCACATAAAGTAGGTGGGAAACAGAACCTTGTATGCCTGGTAAGCTTTGCCCAGGAGAAAGGTCTACTCTCTCTCTGCGTTGGGTTTTCAGCATCTGATTTAAGCGTATTTTAGCCATGTATTCCTTTGGCTCTTCATAGGTGTTTATTGATTTCTTTTTCTGCACCATAGTCTTTGTTTCTGTTGTGATGCTTAGAGAGATGGTGGGTAGGGTGGAAAGAGATAGGCTTTGAACTTGGCAGAATTCAGCAGATGTAGATTTGATCCCTGCTTTATCACTTATGAGTTCTATGACCTTGGAAAAATTTGCTCTGATGCTTCAAGCCAGCCGTGTTAAAATGATGCTAATAGCAATCACCTTGCAAGGTTTCAGACAACATACGTTTATGTAAAGTCACCAGCTCAGTCCCTTTCATGATAATAGACAGCCAGTAAATGTTACTTACTGTTCTCAAGATTGTCTTCTCTCAGCCAGGTGCTGTAATATATGCCTGTAATCCCAGCTGCTCAGGAGTAGTAGTGGGAGGGTAGCCTGGAGTTTGAGACCAGCCTGGGCAACATAGTGAGATGCTGTCTCAAAGAAACAAACGAAAAAAGATTGTCTTTTCTCCTTGTTCTTTCTTGATTACACAGACACAGTGTATCTTTTAATTACAAAGCCATATGCTTGTGTTGATATCTTGTTTTTTGTTTTTGTAGTTTTTACTTAAGCAATGTAAAGAAAATAGCTAAGTGAAAATCTTCACCAGTGAAAGCAAACTGTTCCTCGTCGTTCTAACCAGAATCAGTAGTTTGATAGTACTTCTGCTTCATTATGACATTCATCTACCAGCCACCTACCCTGGCCTTACTGAAACAAAACAGTCTTTGAGAAATGTAAGCACATCACTCAGCCTTGTTATGGAAAACTGGCAGAGCACCTGGATGTGCCCAGAGGGACTGTGATTTCACTTCTCACTCCATAAGTAACATCCTTCTGTTGTGAATTAAATCTTCACAGTCAAAATCTGTGTCTGCATGTGCTTGTTTATTTGGAAAAGAAATGTGATTCAGAGAGGCATTTTATTTGTAATGCTTGTGGAGCAATACGATATTAAGTGAGCTTAATATTGGTAGAGTGCTCTTTTCATTTTAAAGATTCTTCACATGCATTTGTTTTTCTCTCTGGCTTTCCTATCTGCTATTAGGAACACACAAGTTATGTTTTATACATATGTGTAAGTATGATGCTTTACATATGTGTATACAGTATGAATATGGTATATATTCTTTATGTGAATTGCTGTGCATATCTGAGGATATGCATATTAGTGAACTGGTTTCAATTTACACAAGGAGGTTTCTTTTTTCTGCTTTCACCCAACCTTTGTTGAGGACAGTAAATACTGCCTCTTATCTCCCATCCCAAGCTGAGTTCAGCATCTGGAGAAGCTTAAGGTCCCAACACATCAAATTATATTGCTCAAACTGTTGTTTATTACAGTCCATTTTATCCTGTCTCTCCAGTGGCAGAATGTCAGAGCTTTTCTTTGCATTGCCTTCAGCTTTCAGCCTCTGCAGGGATCTGATATGCTGCTCCTGCTTTCCTAGGGGCCGGGGTGGAGGAGATTGAAAGGGTCGTGATGAAGCTGCAAGCCAGCTAACTGCAGCACTGGTTATCTCCCTTGCTAACACTGGGAAGGGTTGACGCCCCACCGCGTCACTGTCTGGACCACAGACACGCAGCACTTCATTTGGTTTCGTTTCTGTTTTTTGTTTGTTTTTTGAGACAGAGTCTCACTCTGTCCACGCTGGAGTGCAATGGTGCGATCTCAGCTCACTATAACCTCTGCCTCCCAGGTTCAAGCAATTCCCTGCCTCGGCCTTTCGAGTAGCTGGAATTATAGGCACCCACCACCACGCCCAGTTGATTTTTGTATTTTTAGTAGAGATGGGGTTTTACCATCTTGGCCAGGCTGGTCTTGAACTCCTGACCTTGTGGTCCCCCTGCCTCGGCCTCCCAAAGTGCTGGGATGAGCCACCATGCCCGGCCCCATGCACTTCATTTTATGAATATCTGTTAATTTCTTATGTTTCCGTTTCTTCCTTTTAAGACCTCTGTAACCACAGGCAAAGCACGTATGATGGTATTCATGGAAGAATTGACGATTTAAGTCTAGAAACTTAATGTGAATTTCATCACTGACAAATATGTATTCTGTAATCTGAGTAGTTTAATTTAGATAAACAGAAATCGTTTATCTTTTAAAACTCTGACTAGAATAAACATTCACGTGAATTTCCCATTTAATTGTTTAAAACTTCAACTTCTAACCTTTTTTCCAGTTAGAAACACATATGTACCTAATTATTTCTTTTAGTTTTATATAATTGTGATCATGTATATAATTATCCATGATGTTATCTTTCTAGGATGAAGTTTTGTTGTGACAAAAGGTACTTTGCAAATACGTTTGTTTTGACCATTGTCAACATAGCTAGTAATCTGTAGAAGTTTGCCTAATGTCTACTTCTGGGGTCTCTTGGCCCTGTTTTCTGAAACCTCTTTTTTTTTTTTTTAATTTTTTTAATAACCCCTGTAATACCGCATCATAAAGGCAGTTTCTATAGTATTCTTGAAAAATGAGTGTAAAAGATTCGGGGGATTATAAATTTATTTCCAAGATGGAATACAGCTTATTCAGATAAGAGAAAATCTGCCAATAATAAAACATTTCACACTGATTATAAGCTAGGACATATTCCTGTGTTTCTTCTTAAAATCAGCTTTAGCCCAAGCAACCCTCTTCTCTTGCCTGGACTATGGAAGTTGCCTTCTGACTGGTCCCTCCACACCCATTCTCGTTCCCCTCTGGAATCTGTTCTTCCAAGGGAAACTAGAATGATCTTTTATACAAGCTGTCGTAGCAACCTGTGACACTCTCTTCATATACGTAACAGTTGCCATTTTTTATATGTGTGTGACTATCTGATCACTGTCCATCCCCCTCACTAGATTGTACGTTCCAGAAGGTCAGAGGCCTGCCTGGCATATGGGGGCTACTCAGTGAAGAGTTACGGGATAATTAAATGAAGACAGTCATCACTGTACCAAGTTTTGTATTTTGGAAGTATGTCCTCAGTTGCCCTGGTTTACATAGTTCTCACAGATAATCCACTCTGAACAGTGACAGCTAATTCACTTCACCACCACTTGGTTGAAGTCTTACCTCCTGTTCTGAGTCTGCACCATAAGATAGCCTTTTAAAACTTAAACCCCTACTTCAGGCAGAGTTTGAGATTCGAAAATTTCTCTCTAGTTCCACCCAACACAGATTGGGTTTGAGAATACGTTTATGTAAGAGACAAGAGTGGGAGCTTATTGACTTCCTACCTGCTCTTGAAAAAGATCTTTACAGTGAGGCCTATTATTTTCATAGCATGTATTTCCAGAACAAGCGATGTGCAGAAACCCTCTGTGACACCAAGTGTATAGGATTTGTTCTTGTGATTTTGGTCTACTTTTTGGGTTTCTCTCAACAGTTCTCTGAGGAAGCACTTTGCTTATTTGGCAAAATGTGGTGTATTCATGGTCCACATTGCACATCCGCTTTAAGTCATCTTTCTATCTCCAGTTGGAAAGTTTCAGTGAAAGAATCAGTAAGTCCTTTTTGGCTTTAAAACAGCTCCTGAGCAGTCACCTTTTTGTTTTCATCCCATCTGTTGTTTTTGAATGGGGAATAAAGATTTTTTTTTAATTCACTGTAATTTTTGGACACACACACGTATATTTAATTTCTGGGATACATGTGCAGAACGTGCAGGTTTGTTACATAGGTATACATGTGCCATGGCGCTTGCTGCACCTGTCAACCCATCATCTAGGTTTTAAGCCCTGCATGCAGGTATTTGTCCTAAAGCTTTCCCTCCTGTTGCTCCCTACCCCCCGACAGGCTCCAGTGTGTAATGTTCCCCTCCCTATGGACACATACGTATTTTCATTTAAACAGTGGCTAATCCAGTCACAAGAATAGATCCTGGAATATTAGAAAATGCAAATTAAAGAAAAAATAAGGATCAATGATAATACAGGAAGCCCCTTTTGTTGGCTGGAGGGGGTGCAGTGAAGGTCGTGTCAAGGAGCAGGGAAGATAGCCTCTTGGTGATACCCATCCTGGCCTTTTGTGTCAGCTCACAGTGATCACTTCACTCTCCTGAGTTAAAAGCCATCATGAAAACCTTATATTGAAAGGGTTCGTCTTCCTTATGTAGTGACAAGGCTACATTTTTTTTCCTCCCCCTCCAACAATATCGTATGAGATTGACATCGTCAGAATAAAAGTAATATTGATTGCTATAGTTTTCAATACGGCAGATCAACAAACACCATCTTATAAGTAGCAATGACTTTCTGCTTCATTAAAAAAATTATCTATGCTGTAGAAAAACAATACCGAATGGTAGGAACTACAGCTGGTATGTGCCGTAGCGCTCTTTTCAATCAAAGGAAGAGATAAACTGTTAGCGGTAATAGACAGATGTCCACGGAACTGAATATGGTGTTTTTAAGATAAAGAACTTTTTGCTGGTTTTAATCCTTTATTTGCCTTTCTATAGAATGTATCCACTTAATAGATTTATAGGGGTGATCTGCGTTTCAGATTTATAAAGTTTCTGAATATAGATTTTTAACTATGCCCATAAAAATTAAATTTAGAGAAAACAGCCCAAAATTCACTCTTCTATAAAGCTAACATATAAACTCTGCTTCTGTGGGCTTGGAGTCATTAAGCAGACATAATATAACACATAAAGGAATTTATTAGGCTTTTATTAAGGCTTGATAATTTGAGTTTCAGATTTTAAATCTCAAAGGGCTCATAATTGTTGTCATTTTCTACTAAAAGCTGCATTTAGAAAGAAGTTAAACTGTGGTGCAAAGGAAAGCCACATTTCAATGGAAAATACAAAACACCGTTTTCATTAATTCAGCACTTGAATGCAAGTGCCTATTGTGCCTAGCGGGAGGCTTTTAGTAAGTAATACAGACACTGCTTATGTGAGTTAATTTATGCTGATATTTTCTTCAGATGGTGTTGCAGGAAGTAGAGGTTCGAGGTTGAGATATGTCCTGGTAGAGAGGGAAGAGGTTGATTTCAAACTGCAGAAATGCGAGTGAATTCCTATTTGCCAAGCCAATTTCAGTCTTAGAAGTAAGGTTTTCCGTTTCTCTACTGACTCAAGAAATCACTGTGACTTTTCCACTTCTCTGCAGGATGAAGTTTGGAATAGTTTGTAACACTGAACAGCCATCTTCTGATTAAACATCTTCTCTCCTGTTACCTCCTAATTCCCCATAAAATAATCTATCTGGGGTCATGATTATGTTCCCCAACAAAGACAGTGCTTTAAAATTTAAGAAACCTAGAACTGCAAACTGTACCTCTGATGGAAAACAGGTAAATAAGCATTGAACTGTGAGCCCCATTCCACGGCTTTGCCCAGAACCAGTTCTGACCTTGTGATTTCAGTTAGCAGAAATCTAGTTAATTGAGATTTTGCTCTAGTACTGAAAATAGAAACAAAAGCCACCTGACTAAGTCAGGCTCAGCATCACATATGTGACTTCCTTGACGCTTGTTAGCGTTGAAGGACCTAGAAAAAGCCTGGCCTGCCGGGCGCAGTAGCTAACGACTGTAACCCCAGCTACTCAGGAGGCTGAGGCAGGAGGATCGCTTGAGCCCAGGGGTTTGAGGCTGTAGTGTGCAATGATCACACCTGTATATAGCCACTGCCCTCCAGCCTGGCAGCATAGCAAGAACTCATCTTGATGGAAGAAAGGAAAGGACAGAGGGAAAGAGAAAGGGAGGAAGAGAGGGGAGAACCTGGCTTAGATAGTTTAATGCCGCAGCTGAACCCCTCTATGGTAATCACAGTGAAACCAACTGGGACAGAACAATATTAGGACATCAACTCCCTAGCACACAAAATCTGCCTTTAAATTCATGCCTGATGTATAACGCTAGCAATGCCCATGACGCCTCCCCCTCACCCCCCCAGCACGATTTTGCCTTGTGCAAAAGTCACTTCTCTTGAGATGACTACTGAAGATGACTACTGAAGAACTCAGTTCCTGAGTTCTCGTTCATGAGTCACCTTCCTGGGGTCGCTCTTAGAACCCGCTCCACCTCTCTCTCTCAGTGATCCAGAGGCCTCACGTAATCATTAACTGCTATAGACTGGATCCGGACCTCTCAATCTTCGCAGTAACCCAAAGCTAGGTTCTGCTTGGGGCCACCGACAGACCCTCCTTGGTTTGGGAATAGAGTGGCCTTTAGTGTCTTCATTTCAAGTCACCGTCTTTTTCGCTTTCCTCATCTGTGTTTCTTTTTCAACCTAGTCACTTTCCCTCTCACTCAAAGGTTCTCTTACCAATCATCCAAAATCCTTACTCTGTGGAGGCCTCTAAACCACAGGCATTTGTCAGATGAAAACCAGAAAAGGGCATGTAGTGTTGAGTCGTAATCTTAAACTTTGTAGTCTTGAAATCAGGTGCGGTGGTTCATGCCTGTAATCCCAGCACTTTGGGAGGCCGAAGTGGGCAAATCACCTGAGGTCAGGAGCTTGAGACCAGCCCGGCCAACATGGCGAAACCCCATCTCTACTAAAAATATCAAACTTAGCCAGGCACACTGGTGCATCCTGTAATCCCAACTACTTGGGAGGCTGAGGCAGGAGAATCCCTTGAACCTGGAGGCAGAGGTTGCAGTGAGCTGAGATCACAGTATTGCACTCCAGCCTGGGCACCAAGAGCGAAACTTCATCTCAAAAACAAACCAAAAAAAAGAAGAAAGAATGCTGTTATTTTAGTTATTAATTAGGCTCCCTGTCCCTGGCATTGTCCCTCTATCTAGACCCAGAATGACCGCCTAATTGTTGGTCTACTAAATGCTAGTCCAGGATCGCGTTTTCACCAAACTGCGGAAGAGATGAGAAAAACACACACACTACAAATTACAGCTTAAATTCATTATTTAAAAGATTTCAAATCACTTCCTCTTTTGAAATGATTGTGATCATAGATTGGAAATTTTTAAAAATTATGTGCCTGCTTATAGAATGAAAAGTATACAACCTTATAAACAAACTGAGTTTTTAAAAAATTTTCCACTCATTTTACTAGTATTTAAAATCTAAAAGCCTGGGACCTAGGATCTAACCAGAAGTCAGATTTAACCTCACTGCCTTGCCTCATACCCTGTAGCAGCCACCATAACCTGCAAAAGCAAGTCCAGGTGCCTCAACATAACACGCATACACGAGGGCTGGCCCTTTACCACGTCCATCATTGTCTCCCGCTATTCCCTGTCCTGGAACTAAATCAACTTGATGCCGTTCGTGCCTTATATTGCTAGGCAGGTAAAAATCATCCATGATGGTCAAGTGTAAACTTAGAAGCTTGTATTCATTAACACAGAGTCAAAAATTCTCAGCATCAAAGGTGAGGTCAGAGTGCCCCCTCATCTTCCCTGGCTACTTTCTGCTTGAAGCAGTCTTCCCGCCTTTATAAACTGGATTCACTTTACTCATCATCCTTGAGGCTTGACTTGACCAGCTTTGCCCCAGTTTTAAGCTACCACTGTAGCTTGCCTCTTCATCGACAGCATGTACATACATAATGTTGGAAAGAATATTTTTTTAAAAAAGGTCTTTGCCGTCATTAAGCTGTAAAGCTCCACAAGAGGAATCTGTCTAATTCATCTTCAAGGCATAGCACACACTGGGAAGATTTCTTTTAAAGTGAAATGAACAAATAGACGGCTAAGATGTGGTTAATCAATGTGAAAGCCAAAACCCTTTCTTTCCTCCTTCCCCAAGTGTCTCTTCAAAGGGATAAACTTCCTTCCTGGCTAAAGCCTTGTTGCAGGGTAATTGACCACAGCTTTGGCAGCAGCAGAGATGACCTCTTGACATCCACTTCCTTAGCCCTTTCCTTCCACTTTCTGTTTCAGGAGAGGAAGGACCACTTTGTTATTATTGAAATGACGATACTATTCTAAGAATTTCTGACTGATTACTCCACTCCTGCCATCGGCTGCTTCTTTACGGCCCAACTCTCCCAAAAGGTGGTGCTGAACTTGTTGTGTTACAGAGTAAAAAGAATGTTGTTATTGTCAATTCTAAGGTCCAAACAAAGAGAGTCAGAAAAATAGCTGATAGCTAACGGATTCTTTTTATTTACTCTGAACAGTTCTAAAAGGATATAACAAATATGCTAATAGCTCTTTTTACATTTGGGAGTTTTTACATTTGGGATAATTATTAAAAATCTTTATAATTATCCATCTCCTTCATTTTGCGTTACAGAGAAGGAAATATTGAAGTTAAATGCTCCAATTTGAGAGCGCATAGAAGAAACAACATTAGTAAATTACCACGTTGACATATAGTTCTCATTTTCATAGTATTTTCCATTTCATTTAACCAAAGGCATTTCTTTAGCACTGACCATGTCATTGGAAGCTGCTGAGGGTGCAGGATGAGTAGGGCACCTCTCACTGCCCAAGTCAGGGAGGCTGGTAGGTGAGTCTGTACTCTGCAATGGGAGCGCAGTATGTGGCATGCTTGTGCCGACTTCAAAGAGATAGAGCTTTACCCACCTGTGGGCAGGGTCCACTCCGGGGAAGTTTCACAGAGGAAGCAACACTTGAACTTAAAGCCTAGTTCTGTGCTGAGGAGTTGATTCTGGAAGTAGACTGCCTGGATTCATATCCTGGCTTTTCCACTCACTCACCTGTGTGCCCTTCGGAAAGTAAGTAACCATTCTATGCTATAGTTCCCAAATCATCAAATGGGGAATCATAATAATGCTTGCTTCATAGCTTTGCTGTGAGCATTACACGTTACATATATTAAGTACTCAGAACAGAGCCAAGTGCAGAATTAGCATTCATATGATTAGGAGTTGACCTGATAATTAAATTGGGAAGAAAAAGGGGGTAGTCACGGGGGCGGGGTACAGATGCGTGAGAGAGCCTACCATGTTCAGATAACTTCATGTGGTTTTTCTTTTTTTTGAGACAGAGTCTTGCTCTGTTGCCCAGGCTGCAGTGCAATGGCACGATCTTGGCTCAATGCAACCTCTGCCTCCCGGGTAGCTGGGATTACAGGCACCCACCAGCACCCACCTGTAATCCCAGCTAATTTTTGTATTTGTAGTAGAGACGGAGTTTCACCAGGTTGACCAGGCTGGTCTCAAACCCCTGACCTCAGGTGATCCACCCACCGCGGCCTCCCGAAGCGCTGGGATTATAGGCATGAGCCACCGCGCCTGGCCAGTTTTTCAGTATTACCAGAAAATGAGGTATGACATGAAAGAGTGCAGAGAGGTGGAAATTTTGAAAGTAGATGGGGTTTAGACTTTATTCTGTAGGTAATGAGGGACCATTAAAATGTTTCGGGTGATTCGATTTGGACTTTGTAAAGAAAATTCCCCTACTAGTTTTAAGGCTGGAAGAGGGACGGGTAGGGTGAGATTGAGGATGGCATGAAGTAGACCCTACATAACATGCCAGGTGTGACGTGGTGTAAGCTCACAGGAGTGGCAGTGGAAAAGACTCTACAGCTTCTCACACAGTAGCTTCATTAAACGCTAATTGCTTTCATAACTTCTTGATGGGCCAGATCCTTTGATATGCTAGCCCGCAACCAAATCAGATCTCCTCATCCTGAATTACACTATTGAAAAAACTTAGATGGACAAAGATTTAGCATTCGCTAGACTAATCAAAGAGAGCATAGTAGAACCTTTTGATTGAAAAGGAAAATTTCTTGCCTACCAAAAAATATATGGATTTTTTAGTTAGGGATTTGAAAACAAGAAAACAGAAATAATCAAGTAACCGTGATGCAGAAATTGCTAGCCTCACTGCACCCCACGCTGATGTCTGTCTCCTGTGGTGCTCCTCCTCATATCTACATCAGTGCTGGTCTCTTAGGAGGGCAGGTGTGAAAGGGGAAGAAAAGAACCCTTAGAGACAGAACACCCAGACTGACCACTGGTTCCTCCCCATACCAGCTGGGTGACCTTGAGTATGTCACTTAACCTCTGGGAGCCTCGTGTCCGGGAGATAATGATACTTCACACAGCTGTCATGAGGAGCAAATGAGATAATGTAGGTGAAAGCAATGTGATGCCAGAAAAGCAGAACAGGTGCTGTGGCTTGCCAAGCGGTACATCTCATACGGGCTACGGTTAGTCTGTGGCATATCCTCTGGTTCTAACAAATGTGTGCCTAGTTTCATGGTGTGTTTCAGCCTGTGAGAAGGAGTTTGAGTAGTAATGCCATTAGATTTTAGAGTTGCTTTTCTAAACTGTTTCTGCCAAAGGTACTGTCAAGGCTGACAGCTGATTGACTTAATCATTTCTTGTCAATGTGCCACCAAAAGTAACCATGACTGATTCATATGAACTGTGGCAGGACTAGTTTATAAATATTAGAAAACATTGAATTAGCCTAGAACCAAAGACAGCAATTAGTTTATAATAGATACGAAAACCTTATCCAACAATAGCTACTTAACTTTAAATCGTCTACCCCATGTCACCAAAATTATTTTTTTAGGACCCAGTGTGGTCAAGAATACACACTCTCGTTTGCATCAAACTGATGGAAAGTCAAGGTCCTCAGTATTCTATTCTTCGACCTTCCTTTGACACATTAAGAACACCCACTCTCAGATGGCTACTGCAAAGCTTGTAAACTGATTAAGTGACCAAAATCTTAAGTGTATTATTAATGGATAGCCATGTGGCAGTACCTTGTCTAACACATTCTTCACCAGTGAAATAAATCAATACATTCCATTTTACTTAATAAATTAAATTAGTGGCTTCATAAGCCTTATTCAAGGAGACACAAGGCCCTGCAAGCTGATGTCATAGAATATATCTGAGCTTCTAAGGCCCTCTGTCATCTCATTCCACAGATGTCTTCAGAAGCCTTGAAACTGTTGCGAGCTGATAAGTAGATGTGCACACCCGAGGAAGTATACTAAATTATAAACAGCTTTGCAGAACTGGCAAAGCATTATCATTTGGCAATAAACGTGAGGAGTGGTGAAGTTATGTTCCAAGCTGCATTTGAGATACGCTACATGTAGCCAAAGACTGCAGTTAACCATAGGGAGCATGCTGACCAGTGGCTTGAGCATAAAGGCAGAAAGTGCGATCAAGTAGACCAAGATAATCAAATAGAAATCAATGTAAATCAAGTCAATCCTTCTTTCTGAGTACAGTTGAGAACCTCAGACACCATTGTGCCAACCTTCTCCTGCTCCTCCTCCTCCTCCTGAGAACCAGATTCAACGCAGATAGCATCCAGGTGCTCCATCTGTTTCGTCAGTGTTGCTCCGGAAGGGCGTTTGAGCCTCAGTCAAGAAGGGATCATTTTCAGGGTCCTAAAATGTCAAGTAGCCTAGAAAGACAGCTCATTTGAGCAGATGCTGTACAGGTAACATATGGAAGTCACAGAGAGATTAATTTTGATTCACTAGTGAGAAGAACCTGTAATACTTAACTGACATAGCTACACATGAGAAAAATTTCTTTTTTGTATAATTGCACATTTCCTTGGACTCAGAGCTATTGTCTTACAAATCAGAAAGTAATACACCACAATTGGGAAAAGTGGAAGGGGTAATTTCAAAATAAAAAGCATGCCATCTGTTCTAAGGGCTTAAGGGAATATTCCAAAAATCAGTGTAGTTTCAAAGAGCTATTAAAAAACATTTGTAATGTACTGTCATACCCATAGCCCACATAAATAGCATGCTTTTACAAGTTGTCTTTTAGGTAATCTGTTTACTAACCAGAAGAGCTTTGATAACAGAGCTTGGATATTTTTCTGTATCTTTGTCTTGCTTTTTATTCCCATCTGTCTGTTTCTCTCTCTCCCTCATATACCCTTTTCTCCTCTCCTCCTCTTTAAAATATCCTTCTTCACCAAAACATAAATATGTAAGTGTATTCTTTTCTGCCCAAGACAGGAGATAATTTAATGTGGATACACCTCCTGGGCTGCAAGACAAAGTTCCAGATTAGTAAAGACTTGTGAGAAATTCATGTGAGGAGCAACAAAGAGATTATTGACATAGAGAAAGTAGGAACCTGCATAGGATGATTTTTATCTAGATGAAAGAAATACAGGCAGAAGCAAAATAAAATGGTCTACAAGTTGGACATTAAAAACAAATACAACTGGAATATTTTACAAATTCTGCCTGATGGTGATAAATCCAGATGAGCAGATATTACAAAATGCCATGCACCTGTGTCCCCCACCAAAAACCTGTGTCATTTTTAAAGTGATACTAATCCGACTAGCGTAACCCTTGGTGGCTTCATCTGTTTTCTGACAAGATGAAAAAGTGATAGAAAAGTCATCAAATCTCTGGCTGGCACAGTGGCTCATGCTTGTAATCCCAGCACTTTGGGAGGCTGAGGCAGGTGGATCACTTGAGGCCAGGAATTCAGGACCAGCCTGACCAACATGGAAAACCCTGTCTCTACCAAAACATACAGAAATTAGCCAGACTTGGCAGTACACACATGAAATTTCAGCTACTTGGGAGGCTGAGGCGGGAGAATCGCTTGAACCTGGGAGGCAGAGGTTACAGTGATCTGAATCTGAGATGCCACCACTACACCCCAACTTTGGGTGACAGAGCGAGACTCTGTCTGAGAAAAGTCATCAAATTTCTGATGAATGTAGGTTTATTAGTCTGTTCTCATGCTGCTAATAAAGACATACCTAAGACTGGGTAATTTATAAAGGAAAGAGGCTTAATTGACTTACAATTCCACATGGCTGGGGAGCCCTCATAATCATGGCAGAAGGCAAGAAGGAGCAAAGTCATATCTTGCATGGTGGCAAGCAAGAGAGCATTTGCAGAACTTCCCTTTGTAAAGCCATCAGATCTCATGAGACTTATTCACTGTCACGAGAACAGCATAGGAAAGACACGCCCCCATGATTCAGTTACCTCCCACTGGGTCCCTCCCCCAACGTGTAGGAATCATGGGAGCTACAATTCAAGATGAGATTTGGGTAGGGACACAGCCAGACCACATCAGCAGATAAATTCGTATCTACCACTGAGAGAAGCAGAGTAATAACAAAAACAGCTGCTGTTGTGCAGAACACACAAGCGAAGTTTAATGTCCGCTGTCTTCAGCCTTGTCTGATAAAATGCTGGAAGCATGCCACCTGAGATGGTCACCAGGACTGTGTTTTACTGTCTGCAGAAGCAGTGCTAGTGCGATAAATCACCTCCTGTCATACAGGGATTAGGAAGAAAAATAACAAAAGTAGTTTTATTAGTTTTCTTATTTCAGTACCAGCAGAAGCAAACTAAAATGTCTACAAGTAGTCCGTTTTCTGCTCACAGGTTTTTTTTTTAAGGTTTTCTTTCTTATTAAGTTCAGCGTTAAAAAAATCATGACACTGTTTCTAAAATGTTGCTGAGGCAATAAATTGTTTTACTGCTATTTTCATGTGGAAGGTAGGGAAAGCTTTATGCAATTTACAGAGGCTGAGGTAGACAGTAAGTACCCTGACCTCCCCGGATAGATGCCACTGCTTTTAGTTGGCACTTTTAGGCTATTTAGAAGATTTATAAATGATCATCTGTTTACAGCCCTGTCATTTATCTGCAGTATTCTTAAACTATCTTAATACTAAATAAAAAGTTGAAGTAATATTGTCACCATCACCATGCGGGGAACAGTAGCTCTGATCACCTAATTTCCCACTTTTATTAATAAGATATTTTTAAATGGCTTTTATTTGATGGTTTATAAAATGCTTATTATACAGAAAATCTGAAAATTAAGAGAAGAAAAAAGAAAAAAATAATCACAGTAGTCCAGCACCCAGGTTTCACCGTTATGATGAGTTTGGAGTGTTTGCGTCCTTTAGACTTTGTGTATTTATTTTATTTTACAATGCTGTCATTATACTGCCTACAAATTATTTCTAAAAATCATATTGTGAGCACTGTTTTGTGTCACTGAAGTTGGCAGAAACCTTTTCTGTAATGGCTATGTAATACTATGCCATTGAGTGAATATGTCACTTTATTAACTATTCCTCTATTGTTGAGCATTCAGGTTGCTCCAATATTTTATTAGTAGAAATTACTTTATAATAAATAAATATCTCATGCTACAAATGTATTCCTAGAAGCACAATTAATAGGTTAAAGGATACAGGTACTAATAGGTTAAAGGGTTTTTGGTAGACACTGCCAAATTGCTTTCTAGAAAAGCTGTCCACAGTCTCACCCCAGAGCCTTCAGTTCCAAAGATCGATCTTCTTTCTTTGTTATTGGTGAAGAAGTCTTATAATGTGCCATCGTATTTACTTTGCTTATATTTCATCCAGATTTTTATTTTGCATCTTTGTTCAGAAGTGAGATTGATGTGTAGCAATGGATCTGAACATTTTGTGGGCCGTGACTCATTTGAGAATCTCATGGAAACCGTGAACCTTCCTCTCAGAAAAATGAACATACTGATACATATGCAGATTTTCACATATGTTAGTGGGACGTGGACAGTCCTCCCACAAAGGCCAGCGAACATTTTGTTGCTCACCTGATACTAAGTGCTTTATATGAGGGTTATTTCATTGAATCCTTACAATGGGGGGCATCACAGAGGAAAGTGACCTGGTCAAAGTGGCATCACTATGAAATGGTCAAGCCGGACTCACCCTCTAGAGCCTCCTCTAAAGCCTCCTGAGCCTCCTGTTGTCGTGATGTTCATACCCCAAGGTGAAGGATCCCCTGTTTTATTTTTCTCCTTCAGGCACCGTGGTCAGGGTTTTTCAGTCATAGTCATGCTGCCTTCCTCAAATCTAGTGGGATCATTTTCTGTATTTTTTTCCTATACTCTGGATCTTTTTCTGTAGCGTGAGGATTGTGTTTCTTGAAAGTTTGAAAGCTTTCATGGCCAGCTGAGGTGGCTCGCGCCTGTAATCCCAACACTTTGGGAGGCCAAAGCAGGCAGATCACTTGAGCTCAGGAGATTGAGAACTGCTCGGGCAAAGCAACATAGAGAGACTTCTTCTCTACAAAAACGATTTTAAAATTAGCCAGGCATAGTGGCATCCACCTATAGTCCTGGCCACTCAGAACGCTGAGGTGGGAGGACCCCTTGAGCTCAGGATTTGAGGCTGCAATAAGCTAGAATCATGCCCACTGCATTCCCGCCTGAATGACAGAGCAAGACCCTGTCTTTAAAAAAATTACAGCTTTTTTGCCCAGAGTCTTTTAACAGGAAATTATTTAATGTCATTTTCAGTTGCTTGTGCATTGGTTTCCTTTTATAAAAAAACTTTTAAATCAATTTTTATAGTTCTTTTCTCTAATAACCACCCATTTTATTAATATTCTTTTTCTCATTTATTAGCATAGAGTTGTATGTAGTATTCTCCTGGTTGTTAGCACTTCCTTTTCTTTTTTTTTTTTTTGAGATGGAGTCTAGCTCTGTCACCAGGCTAGAGTGCAGTGGCACGATCTCCGCTCACTGCAACCTCCACCTCCTGGTTTCAAGGGAGTCTCCTGCCTCAGCCTCCCGAGTAGCTGGGATTCCAGGCACATGCCGCCATGCCCAGCTAATTTATGTATTTTTAGTAGAGATGGAGTTTCACCATGTTGGCCAGGATGGTCTCAATCTCCTGACCTAGTGATCTGCCTGCCTCTGCCTCCCAAAGTGCTGGGATTACAGGCGTGAGCCACCGTGCCCAGCCAGCACTTCTTTTTCATTCCTCATTTTGTCTTTTATCTTTTTTCTTTTCTTGATTGGCTTTGCCAATGTTTTGTCTGCTTCAGTATTGACTTTTTTAAAAATTTTGTTTTGTTTTTGTGAAGTTTTTCCTCCTTCACCTCCCCTCCGACACACTCCTTTCCTCTCCCATCCCCCCACACCCAAAAATGCACTTGGATGAGCAATTGTGCCTATTTTTGTATTTTCTATTTTTGTAATATTTTATATTACTTCTTCATTTCTTAGGGTGTAGGTGTTGTTGGAGTTGTTCTTATTTTTGTAAAGGCTAAAGTTGAATATTGTGTTTGTTTTTTAATTCTTCCATGCGTAATGTTCTGATCTTTTCTATTTTTCAAGTGACTTATTTGGAGTTTTTCTTTCCTCTTTAATTCAGTGCTTATTTAGGAAAGTATTTTAAATTTTCCTATGTGTTATTTTCATAAGTTAATGATTAAGTTTTAGATAGTAGAATCTTAGGTTCATTTGTTCAAGAAGTTGGACCATTATAGGGAGAAATGAACATGCACGGACACCCATTTATGAGAAGAGAAGCTTGAGAGTCCACATTTCTATTTTATTTAGGTCAAAAACTACTTACTGATTGCCCACTGTGCTTGAGGACCTGTGCTAGGACTGTAACTGAAAGGTAGAAATACTTTCCTATTAGAGAATGCAGCTGAATACACAAGAAATTACAGGAACTACAGGAAAATCACCTGAAAAACTAAGATGACCATTGAGTTTGCGCTAACTATAAGGTACCATCAAAAATAAAATTAAGGGGCCAGGCGTGGTGGCTCACACCTGTAATCCCAGCACTTGGGGAGGCCGAGGCAGGTGGATCACCTGAGGTGGGGAGTTTGAGACCAACCTGACCAACGTGGAGAAACCCCATCTCTACTAAAAGAAATACAAAATTAGCCAGGTATGGTGGTGCATGCCTGTAATCCCAGCTACTTGGGAGGCTGAGGCAGGAGAATCGCTTGAACCCAGGAGACGGAGGTTGTGGTGAGCCGAGATTGCTACATTGCACGCTAGCCTGGGCAACAAGAGAGAAACTCCATCTCAATATTAAATTAAATTAAATTAAATTAAGGTCAGATGCGGTGATTCCCACCTGTCATCCTAACACTTTGGGAGGCTGAAGCAGGAGGAATGCTTGAGGGCAGGAGTTTGAGACCAGCCTGGACAACATGGTGAGACCCCGTCTCTGTGAAGAAGATTTAAAAATTAGTGAGGTGTGGTGGCACACAACTGTAGTTCCAGCTACAGAAGGCTGAGGCAGGAGAAGTGCTTCAGCCCAGGAGTTTGAGGCAGCAGTGAACTATGATCACCCACACGACTACACCACAGTCTGAGTGACAGAAAAAAGAGAGATCCTGTCTCAATAAAAAAAAAAAAAAAAAAAGAAAAAATTAACAGAAAGGGACAAATTAAATAAACACAATAGAAAAAGATCTGATTCACTAAAGGAACTAAGCAAATACACCTGGAAATAAATCTAACAAAAAATAAATGTACTAAGACCTTTATGATGAAAAGGGATATTTTTCTGAAGAATATAACAGATAATATATTCTTGTACAGGACAATGTAGCCTGATGATAATATCAACTCTCCCCATATTATTCTATAGAGTCAATATAATCTTAGTCAAAAGTTCAACAGGGTTTTTGATAAATTTTAGAGCAAATTAGTAAAAACCTTACATATAATGAATGATGATAAAGTTAAAAAGAAAAAAATAGTCTCAATAATTGTAATTCAGTTATTATAACATAAAAGTGGACAAAGAGATTCAATAAACATATGAAAAGTATTCCCTCTCAATAGCAATTAGGAAAGCAAAAATTACAACAAAAATATTTGCTCCCCTTTTATGTTGATACTCAAAGAATTATGATATACATTATTGTTGGATGTAGGTAAGAAAACCCTCATCAACTATGTGGAAAGAGGCTCTGGTCGAAGTGCTAAATGATGCCAAGAAAAAAAACTGTGTGGGAAAGTATACATTGATAAGGCCATTTTGGAGGGCAATTTAATTATATATATGAAAATCGTAAGTGTAAATAGTCTTCCTTCAACCTAGTAATTCCACTTCTAGAAAAATGCTCACCCCTGTATCCAGAGAGACATGCATTATTGTTGGTAATAGCTAAAAATTGGAAACAAGCCAAATGTCTATTAATAGGAAAGTGGTTAAATAAATTACAGCATCTTCATTATATGGCCTCCTGTGCACTCATTTGAAAACTAAAGTAGGGCTTTATGTGGCAATATAAAGCGTTGGGCTTTCTCCTGAGAGCAGTGGGGAACCATTGTAGGGTTTTAAGTGGAGGCATGACATGACAAGACTTGAGTTTTAAAATATCTCTCTGGATGGATTATGGATTATGGGAAATGGATCAGAGAGACATAAAATAGAGTCAGGAATCCCATTAGGAGGCCATTAATCCAATTGGGCATTAATGGTGGCTCCAAGATACGGCAGAGCTGAAACTTGCTGTTACACAGCCGAGAGATACTTACGTATGGCAATATATTGTGGTAGTTTATTTTGACATATTTTGGGCAGCTTCAATTTAACAAAGCACTTACCTAGACAAGGGTGATAAAACAGATTTTCTGACTATGAAATCTATTTACTAAATTAGTTAGAATTTTATTTTATTATATTTCATTTTATTAAATTTGCTTTCCAAATAAAACTTCTCACCCCTGTTTGTTGAAACAATGAGGCTCATTTAGGTGACCATGCCTTTCTTTTTCCCTGACTCTCAGGAAGCTCAGAGACAAATTTAGCACTCAACCGTAGTGACCTCACCTTACGTTTAGATTATAATTAGCTTCCACTTTTTCTTGCACAGATTTAGTCTTTTATTTTTATTTTCAAAGGCTGCATGGTTATGTGTGTCATTTATTGTACACTGATTTCTCCCCTTTAAAAAACCAGACAGGTTTAAAATGACTAATAAATAAATGAATGTAAAAGTTATCATCTTAGCTGCATAGTCTCTTTGATCCCTTGGTGACTTGAAAGGTGCCATTTGACTTTTATCTCCTAGAGTTGTGAATATTTCATACTGGTTTAGCAAAAGCCTTCTAATAAAGAAGGGACCATTTTAACTTCACAGCAGGCTTCATGGTAGTAATCTGTGCCCCAAGATTAATTAAGCATTTGTAAGATGACTTGTCTGTAAGCTTGAAGCGGCAGAGTGGCATGGTAGTTTAGAGCTTGGCCTTTGGAGCCACACGCTCGGGTTTGAACATGAGTTGGGCCTGTCACGTACCAGCTGTGGGACTGTGGACAAGAGCCTTGGTGCCTCTGGGTCTCAGGCTCCTCATGAAGAAATCTCTACTGCATAGGGTGTTTTGAGTATTGAACTGGCTAATTTTTGTAAATTGCTTACTGTAGTTATTTGTTAAGTGATAAAATGAAATGGAGATTTTTTTTTTCCTAGCATACATCCTTAGGTGGAACAGATGTTCATTACTTCATTTAAGACTATGTGATAAGAGGAGCATTAGAGGTTTAACTCTTGATTCTTATTTTTGTATGCATGTAAGTACGGTTCTGAAAGAAAACATTTTTCTGTACATTAATTAATTTAAAATCATAGATTGTTTTTGACTGTTTAATCTGATTAGTTTGGTGTTACCGTTGCAAGACCAAACAGTGAATCAGAAAGAAGTGAACAGACTGGCATTTAAAAAGATGCACAGGCCAGACAAGGGAGTCCGCTAAATGCGGAGCTCACCTCCTCAGTGGTGAAATTTTAGATCTGCCTGGTTTCTTTTTGTAAATTGTAGTCAAAAGCAGACAAAAATACTGCTTTGAAGGTATTTGTGTAGCAAGCCGCCTGCGCATGAAGGATAGTACATGTGTGCTAGAATGTGAAATCTTACAAAGCACAAGGCAGCTTAGGCAAAGGGTCTGCCTGCCCCCGGTAGTCTGAGAATGTCTTCATGGGATAGGTGTTGATTTATATAAAGCAATCCTCACAGCCCCCTAACTGTTAGATAAGAATTATGATTTTAAAAAATCCACAACTGTGGTGTTCATTTGAATTATTACATAAGCAAGGCTTCTCCCTCTTAAATTGGAATCGTACTGAAATACGCTTTTTGAGGCTTTTGGGTATTCTCAGTTAATTTAAGTAGACTTGAGTAGAATGAAAATTGATCAAATTTTGCATCGTTTTTAAAGTTAGGTAAGTTGGTTTCCACTTTAGAGATTTTTCTCCTCCACTTTAATACATTGGCTCTTTTCCATTTTTATGATATTTCTTATATATCACCATAATTATTATTTTGATAAATTTCTTTCTCCCCATCCCCCCTTACACATACACACTTAATTTTGTTAGAGAATGTATCTGTCGTCAAATACAGTAAGAACTACTTGTGCATTGTAATGATTATGAATTTTTCAGAGATTTGATTTACCTGCCTAATTCTGTTTAGAAACTTCAATTTATGAGTTTTTTTCCCCACTGTCCTTTCATTAACTGCTAAAAATGAATACATTAGGAAAGCAGGTGTTTTAAACAAAATAAGAACACTTGATTTACAAAATCAAAGCTTGATTTAAAGAGTGTGGTTTGTCTTCAGCCTGGTTGGATATTATTTAAAGTTTTCCTCTGATCTTTTTTTCTTTTTCAGTAGCAAGGAGATACATTATCTTCAAAATGGCTAATGGATCTATTCGAACATTGGTTTTATAAGGAAATTAAAGAATCATTATTTACAGATTGAAGATTTTCTAAAAAGATGAGAGCAGACACATGGTGTAAATAGTGTGTTTGTGGTAAAAATGTTCTCTTAGCCTAGCAACCAAGTCAGAATGTTGAACAAACCAGTCTGAGAAGTGAAATTTTAAAATGCATTCTGTAGTATTTTAGTTAATATTTTTATATATGGTTCTTTAAGCTTTTCCCATTTTATAGACAGCAAAATTAAACAGTTTGTCCAAACAAAAGTCAGAGTTTCACTTGAACCCAACCTATTTTATCACCCACTGATACTTTTCTAGTCTATCCACTATGTAACAAAATATGTCATGAAATATTATTATTAAAGGGTAATGCCAGCCAACATTGCAAGCATAAGGCAGAGGAGAAGATCAGAGATGGAGATTTAAGAGGCAATCATATAGTATCCAGGGAAAAAGCCATATAATGGGGAAAGAGTAAGATGATAGAGAAAAGGAAACGGTGAGCCAGGCATGGTGGCTCACGCCTGTAATCGCAGCACTTTGGGATGCTGAGGCAGGCAGATCACGAGGTCAGGAGATTGAGACCATCCTGGCCAGCATAGAGAAACCCCATCTCTACTAAAAATACACATACACAAAATTAGCTGGGCATGGTGGTGCACGCCTGTAGTCCCAGTTACTCGGGAGGCTGAGGCAGGAGAATCACTTGAACCTGGGAGGTGGAGGTTGTGGTAAGCCAAGATCACACCACTGCACTCCAGCCTGGGTGACAGAGTGAGGATCTGTCTCAAAAAAAAAAAAAAAAGAAAGAAAGAAAAGGAAACTGTCAGAAATAATTAACATTTCTGATCATCATTCTAAACTATACAACAGGGGTTACATATTTAAGGATCTTTTATAACATAAAATTTGTGCACAAAGCCAGTACCTGTAGTTTCTTTGTAAATCCATTACCATTTATACTGTAATTCTAATGATGCTGGAGAAAATGTGAATTGCGAATATGCTGTTAAAATGATGTGCCCTGTGTAATTCTGAGCTCAAATTGTGAAGAGGAAGCCATGCTTATTTAAAATGTGGAAGCATCATTTTTCTTAACATTTATTTTTAGTGTTAACTTTATCTTGCATGTAAGACCTTATTTGGAAAAAAGAGAGGATCACATGATGAAAGGTGGTCTTGTTAAAAATCATTGCAGAATGGGTTAATTTGGTTGAAAATGACCCCCGACAAAAGTTTCCAGATTATAACTTAGTCTGTTGTGCCATCATGGACCTTTTTAGTTATAATTGTGATACCAACATCCCAGCAACCTGCTTTCATCTGGCAATTTTCAGTTTCCTAAGGGATAGCACTTGCTCTCATTTGTTAAATGAACTGGTTATACTTGTATCTAACTGAGAATCCAAGAGGACTTACCTAAGCACAGAAGGGCTTGAAGCTGATCTCCAGCCTCTGCAGGTTTCATGGACTTTCTATAGCACTCTGATGGCTCACTAGCAGACTGCACAGCTTAGGGAATAATTACACCCTGCCACAATTTTTCTTAATCTTTAACCGAACAATAAAATCTCAACTCTAAAATTTGACAGAGTGTGAGATTAGTTTGACAAGTTTAGAAACTCTTATTTTCCATTGTCCCTGTGACCCCTTCACCTAGGACACAGCAAGTGACGTGCCCGTTGCATGGGAGGAGGTTTTCCCTCTGCTGGCAGGGCACTGCTTTTCTGCTGTCAGCTCTTCTCAGATTGAGGAAGGGCCACAGTAACTTTGTAAACAAAGTCCCAGATTTCAAAGAGAGCAGAGAGTGTGGGGTGCCTACATAGGGTGGAAGTGGGAGAGAATGAGACCTTCGTAGAAACACTGCCTGCAATAGGCTTATAAAACAAATTGCCCAAATCAACAACTCATTGTCATCACAGGGTTTAGTTGTTCGTAGATGTTTCCTTCATTTGTCAGTCTAGGAGCTTATTTAACCTCAAGACTAATACTCAGCAAAGCCGTGCCCTAATCGTGAGGATGCCTAGACAGCGGCAAGTAGTTCCTCAAGGGGCATTTATTTCCCTGTATTTTCTAGGAAGTGCTATTGGGAGGGTGTATTTTAATAATTAGCATTAAAGTTGTTTTATATTTTTTGCCTAGTAGTTTTCTTGCAAGCTAAAGAATTTGGAAAGAATTGTTTGTTCATTATATGTATATATATTTTTTGTTTGTTTTTGAGACAGAGTCTCGCTGTTGTTGCCCAGGCTGGAGTGCAATGGTGCAATCTCGGCTCACTGCAACCTCTGCCTCCCTGATTCAGGCGATTCTCCTGCCTCAGCCTCCCAACTAGCTGGGATTACAGGCATGCGCCACCATGCCCGGCTAATTTTTGTATTTTTAGAAGACACAGGGTTTCTCCATGTTGGTCAGGTTGTTCTCAAACTCTCAGCCTCAGATGATTTGCCCACCTCGGCCTTCCCAAGTGCTGGGATCATAGGCGTGAGCCACTGCTCCCCGTCTATGTATTTGTATTTTATGAAAATCAGAAATAAAGTTTTGAGGACTGAATACTCTAAGCTTTTATTACGTTCCTAAAACAGCATTTTTATTTGCTATGCTAGTCTTTTTCCATGTTTACCTCAAGTAATAGAATACTATCACTTTGAATTTTAAACTGTTAAAAAAAAAAAAAATGTCTGGGACTGGTGGCTCACACTTGTGATCTCAACAGTTTGGGAGGCCAAGGCAGGCAGATCGCTTGAGTCCAGGAGTTCAGGACCAGCCTGGGCAACATGGCAAAACACTGTCTCTACAGGATAATACAAAGATTAGCTGGGCATGGTGGCACATGCCTGTAGTCCCATGTATTTATGGGGGCAGAGGTGGGAGGATTGCTGAAGCCCGGGAAGTCAAGGCTGCAGTATGCTGAAATCATGCCACTGCACTCCAGCCTGGTTACAAAGCGAGATCCTGTCTCAAAAAAACAAAAAAGAAAAATCATCAGCTTCACCATTATAAACTGTGTGCCTCTGGGTAAGACCACCTCAACCCACAGGGCATTGGTTTCCTGATCTGTCGAATGAGAATAATGTCTGCTCACCCTGTAGGGTGTTTGGTGACAAAATGAGGTAAACCATTCATCACCAGAACAAAAGTAGTGGTATGGCAACGCTTGCGCTGATAGTTGTCATGGTGTTTAGTAGAAGAATCAGATTTTCTCCATCTGATGCTTGAACCTTCTTATGAATCATTCATACTCGCCACCACCTTCATTTAAAACAGTGACTCTAAGACCTTTAAGTTTCCTACCACACTTGCCAGCCCTTGTGATACCAAAGAGTATGTCAACTGGAATACACCAGCGGGCTTGGCTAGGTCAGCTGTTTACAACTGCAAGTGTTTTTAGAAGCAAACAGAAGATAGCTGTCTGGTCCCAGTGGTAATTATCTGATCTCTCACTGATTTCTAGAAAGCCTCAGAGGGACACTGCCTGAACTAATCAGAAATAGCTACTAAGGAAATTGAATTAACATTTTGAATTTAAAAACTTCTTTCCAGGTACCTTTCTGACTAGGTATGAGTCACCCTTAAGGCTACTAATTTTGCTTCATCATTATTATTATTATTATTATTTTGAGACAGAGTCTCGCTCTGTCACCAGGCTGCAGTGCGGTGGCGTGATCTCAGCTCACTGCCATCTCTGCCTCCCGGGTTCAAGCGATTCTCCTGCCTCAGCTTCCTGAGTAGCTGGGACTACAGGTGCATGCCACCACACTCAGCTGATTTTTGTATTTTTAGTAGAGACAGGGTTCACCAAGTTGGCCAGGATGGTCCAATCTCTTGACCTTGTGATCCACCTGCCTCAGCCTCCAAAGTGCTGGGATTACAGGCGTGAGCCACCGCATCCAGCCTGCTTCATTAATTTTTCTTCATCTTGTGTGTCCACTAAATAAGAAACAGCAGTTACATCTTTTGAAAGACCTTTAATAATTTTTATCTTCTCTTTGTGGTCTGGTAGGAAAAGAACTGTTCATGCCTGAGTTTCATTTTCCCCAAATCTCTGCATTGGTTTGAAAGTATTTCTTAAGTTTATATGTTGGAAACTTGTCTTAGTCTTTTTTTTTCTGCTGCTGTAACAGAATACCACAGACTGGGTAATTCATAAAGAAATTAAATTTATTTCTCACAGTTCTGGAGGCTGTGAAGTCCAAGAGCCCAGCAGCAGTGTCTGGCTAGGCTTTTAATGCTGGCAGAGAGATCATATGGTGAGAGAGCACAGGAGACAGAGACAAACAAAGAATACATGCAGGCACAAGAGGGTAGGAGTAAGGGAGAGCTTGGAAACCCAATAAAATCCCACTTCTATAAAAACCCACCGTCAACATAGCTAACCAGCTCCAGAGATAGCAGCAGCCTTAATCCTTCACAAGGTGGAGCCCTTATGACCCAATCACCTCTTAAAGATTCTACATCTCAACACTGTTACAATGACACTTAAATTTCAACATGAGTTTTGGAGGAGACATTTAGACCATACTAAAACATGATCCCCAACATGGTGGTATTTGGTGGTGGGAACCTTTAAGAAGTTGTTAGGCCATGAGGGCCCTCACGAATGAATTAATGTTGTTATCATGGGAGTGGTTTCTTTTGTTGTTGTTGTTGTTGTTGTGTTTTGAGATGGAGTCTTGCTCTGTCACCCAGGCTGGAGTGCAGTGGTGCCATCTTGGCTCACTGCCACCTCCACCTCCCCGGTTCAAGCAGTTCTCCTGCCTCAGCCTCCCGAGTAGCTGATATTACAGGCACGTGCCACCATGCCCAGCTAATTTTTGTGTTTTTAGTAGAGTCCCGGTTTCACTATATTGTCCAGGCTGGTCTCGAACTCCTGACCTCATGATCCGTCTGCCTCGGCCTCCCAAAGTGCTAGGATTACAGGCCTGACCCACTGCACCTGGCCAAGAGTGCTTTCTTCTGAAAAGACAATTTCAACCCACTCTTGCTCTCCTCGCTCTATCACCCTCTCTTTGCCCTTCTACCTTCTGCCATTGGATGATGCAGCAAGAAGGCCCTCACAAGATGCTGGCACCTTGATCTTTGACTCCCCGGCCTTCAGAACCATGAGAAAATACATTTTCTTTATAAATTTCCCAGTCTCAGGTATTCTGTTATAGCAGCACAAAACAGACTAAGGCAGAGAGCTCTAATCACAAATCTTATATGTTAATGTTAAAGATAGTTTTCTTAGTCAGCATTTTGATATTAACAGGTCTATATTTGATACGTTGTAACGTACTACCAAGCAGAGAACCTTTATAGGGCCATTTCAAGGAAATATTTTAATTATTTCTCTTCCTTCTCTACTGATAAGTGAATGGTAATAATGAAAATTTCTCTTTCATTTGCTGTTTCTGCTTTAGTATATTGATACACTACCTGTATTAATGGTCATTACAATACCTCTTATTTCCTCTTAAGGAACTTGTTGGTTGGGTGTGGTGGCTCATGCCTGTAATCCAAGCACTTTGGAGGTCAAGGGAGCGGATCACCTGAGGTCAGGAGTTCAAGACCAGCCTGACCAACAGGGTGAAACCCCGTCTTTTTTTAAAAAAAAAGGAGCTTGTTTTATGTTTTCTTCAAGACACATAATAAGTAGCAAAGAGATGGTGCAACATTGTTTCCTGCAGAAAACAGTGGGCTAGGAAGCTTGGCGCCTGGGACCTATATCTAACTTACACAGTATCCTTGACCAAGTTACTTACATTCTCTGTGCCTCTGCAAGTTGGCAACAACAAAATATATGTGAAAATGAAAATAAAGAACTAGATGAAATAAGATTATTATAGCTGCTCTTTGTTATGAAGACGATAAAAAATACAGCTATTCTAAAGCCTTCAGAATAAATTATAGAATTCAATTTTTGAGAAAAATGTCATTGATTTATTTCAGTTTAGCAAATTTTTCAAAAGGTCTCAGTGCTTGACATTATAACTGTAAGAATATCATTATTTATTAAAAAGCTGGTTCATTTCATTTACATTTACTGAGAACCTATTGAGTCAGGCATTGTTTTAGGCACTAGGGATAAAGTTGCAGATGAAATCTCCGCTTGTGAGCTTTCTTCTAGGTTATTTCTCTTACATTTTAAGGTAACTAGTTTGCTCAGATTAAAAGGAGTATTTCATCCTGCTGTAGAGCTATATATGTGGATGGCTCTTAAACTTCTTGCTGTCCCATGTACTGTTTAGTAACAGAATTGTTTATTATTATGATTCTGGTATGTTAATGAAGGGGTACTCATTTGCAGATAAGTGTTTAATCTGTGATTAAAATCTGGCAGCTCTCTTAAAAATAAAGACAGTTAAAATGCGTAGTCACTGGCCTGCTGCATTGAATATGCAATTGAAAACCATTAAGAAAGGCATATCCTATTTATCACTTTTAATGAATCTTTCACCCTGGTCCGACTGTAAGCCCTTGATGGTATTCCTGTCATCCCATCCATATGCTCCTAAAAGCATTAACTATTCTTGGCTCTGTGCATGCCTTAGTACAAAACCAAAATCTCTAGGTTTTGATCACATATAAGCAAGCTTAAAAATCATTATCATTAGCATATCCTCATTAAGATGATGGGTCCCTGACCATCTCTTCATGTTTGCCTTGCAATCTAAAATTCATGTATGCAAAGGGAATTTTTCTTATCCTTTTGAAAGAAGAATGATAAATATTTATACAGCCTTAACTCTTTCAAACAGGCATAGGATCATGTTTTAGAAATGACAGGAAGCTCTCCTGGTTGATTTTTTTTTTATCCCCAGCATAAGTCATCTTTCCAATAGCTACTGAAAAAATGAATTGTGGATTTATCAATATTGGAGAATTTTCCTACTCTCTTCCCATTAAATATGTTTTGTCTTAGGCTTCTGCAGTCCTTTTGAGCCATGGCTTCAAGAAGGGAGCAAAGAGGTCCCCTGCTTTTCAGACAGGGTTCCCCCAGAGGGGTGGCAGCATGCCCACCAAGAGCGCTGACCTGTGCTCAAGTCCCGGATCCTAATTCCTCCCACAGCCTTTTGCTTTTTTAGCATATTTAGCAGTAATCTGGACTCTAAGTAACTAGTCACATATCCATACAGTGTTGCTTTTTAAAAGCTACTCCTCTCTGAAGCAGCAATTAGAGCCCCAAGGCAGTTTTCTACTTGACATTAAAATTCCCTCATGACTACTTGAATGAAGATGTCCAGTAGTAATGTTGAAGTTACGAATGTGTTTCAGCTCACAGAGCTGTCTTCTTCCAGTAAATGGAAGATGGGTGTGAAATTGGAATTTAGTTAAATATAGACCATCCTGGAGATAACAGAAGTGCTGTGGGTTATATTACCAACAATAATCTAACTTTTCCTGCACCTGCTGTTGGACGGCCTCCATATTATTACTTCTGCCACTGACTCCCAAAAGCCAGCCTCTTAATCTGAAGACAACTCGAGACTAAAGCCACATCATTACTGTCGTACACCGAAAATAAAATTCTAAGCCCCCCGGCGAACTGAATGGACCCCTCCTCTTGGCCAGGGGCATTCCAAAGTTAACCTAAAAAACTATGATACTTTAGGTCATGAGAGGAAGCAGGGAAGGGGGGTTGGGAAGGGGTAGATTGGACATGCCTCTTTATGCTCTCCTCTGTTTGGAATTCAGGTACAGCTGACCAGCAGTTACATTAAAACAAAGAACTTAAGACTGGCAAAACAGACTTTATGTAACAGTAAGATACCCAACCTGACTCTGGTATAGCATCCCATGACACATAACAGGCCCTAAAAGAAATCAAAATATTTTACCACCAGATATATTTCTTTGACATTTTTTTTTTTTTGGAGACAGAGTCTCGCTCTGTCTCCCAGGCTGGAGTGCAATGGCACGATCTCAGCTAACTGCAATCTCCACCTCCTGGGTTCAAGTGATTCTCCTGCCTCAGCCTCCTGTGTAGCTGGGATTATAGGTGCCTACTACCATGCCCGGCTAATTTTTGTATTTTCAGTAAAGATGGGGTTTCATCATGTTGGCCAGGCTGGTCTCTAACTTTTGGCCTCAAGTGATCCACCTGCCTCAACCTCCCAAAATGCTGGGATTACAGGTGTGAGCCACCACGCAGAAAACAGCACATAAAGAAAGGCATTTTAGAATTTAAGTGATCGTCTAAAGTTTATTTTAACTGCATACTATTATGGTACAAAGTATTATAGCATTAAAATGTCTCACCTTAGGTCTCCAGGCTATGCTTTTATTTAATTAATTAATCTATTTGCTTATTTATTTATTTGAGACAGGGTCTCATTCTGTTCCCAGGCTGGAGTGCAGTGGCACGATCATAGCTCACTGCTGCCTTGACCTCCTGGGCCCAGGCGATCCTCCCACCTCAGCCTCTGGAGTAGTTAGGACTACAGGTGCACACTACCACATGCAGCTCATGTTTTTGTTTGTTTGTTTTATGTAGAGATGATGTTTCACCATGTTGCCCAGGCTGGTCTCAAACTCCTGGGCTCAAGTGATCCACCCACCTCAGCCTCCCAAGGTGCTAGGATTATAGGGTGAGTCACAGTTCCTAGCCTGTGATTTTAATGACTTGAATATTCTCAAGATCTCTTAGTTCCTTCAATGCAGTGATTTTGTAGCATTTTGGAAAATCCAGACATACTAAATAGGTTTTCCCAGCTACTCCTTGAGTTGGCTCCATTTCTGCTATGTAGTCTCAGGAACCATTGCAGCAGTTCCTATCTACATCAGTGATAAACAGCTTTTCCTAGAACAACTTGCAGACATGGCAATGTTCAGATTTAAGTAGATGCTGTAATATTGTGTTTGGCAGGAGAGGCCATTAAAGAAAAAGCAGCCCTCATACTGAATTTCCTTTTGAAAGGTGTTACTGATCAAAAAATATAGCTCAGAATTGAAAATTGCTTAGACTAAATAATTGTGTCCTTTCTCTCACCTTCCCACTCAGTCCTTCCCCCATAGTAGATTGATATGAAAAAGTACATAGGATTGATTAAAGCTTTTTATCTTTCTTAGTAATCACCCTGGAAGGATTTTTAAATTATTGATTTAAGTGGAATCTTTTATTCTTCGTTTAATTGTATACAAAAACTACCCACATGCTCACCTGCAATCTCGATTTCCTTGTGTTGAATTACATATATTTTCTCACTTGTCTACATCAAGCGGAAACGGGAAGAGGATAGGTCTGAACCAAAGTACTGCCATTTAAATGGCATGATGTGTATATGTATCTATGTGTGTGTGCGTGCCTGTGTATACACACAGCAAATTACTGGTTGCAATAAAATTTGTTAAAATTTCCATTTAGCTTCATTAAGTCTGAGACAGTGAAGTAATATTAAGGGGGAAATAGAATAGATGAAAGAAATACTAGATCAATTTTCTTTCAAGAAAGACGTTTTAGAAGAAGCAGTATTCATTTTTTTAGATCATCATTGACATTTCTCAATATTATATTCCTATAAACTGCATGTCAGGACTTGTATGTGCTTGAAGAAGCTACATTTTCACAGCAGGAGAGGAAATCAGAATAAAGCATTGAGATGCAGGTGCACAGTAATACAAGTGGGCTCTTTCCCCTGCAGCCTGAATGCCTGGCCAATAATGCAGAAGCTCTTGGAGCTGAGCTCTCAGGGTCTCCTGGAGCTAAGCCAAGAAGTATGGGGGTGGGGCGGCGGGGTGGGGGCGGTCAGGAGAGAATAATTGTTATTCAGTCTTCTTTAATGAGATGTATTGCCCATTGCTGAAAGATTGTGGCAGTGCCTTTTGTTATGCTAATTAGATACCATTAGAGCTTGGCTGTCTTTGATTTCTGCTTAATCTTTTCTGCTTCCTCAGCCTCGATCCTGACTGGCAAATGGTTGAAAGATGGTGGGGGTGTACTGCACGTGTTATTTATTGCTCACATCTTGCTTAGTTCTTGGGGGAATGGGGTGGTGGGTAATGTAAGATTTATCTTACCAAAGGCAGTACATATTTTGAACATTCATTTTTGGCTTATTTTTTAAAAAGGAATTTTTTTTATAATGATCAGTTTCTGCCTTTTAAGTCCAAATGCCACCGTTTTTTATATGGTTGCTTTTGCAGCCACACTGAATGGAAAATGACAGATTGGAAAATGTAGATGGCCTCTCCTTGGTTGCCTGGATTTCCCTAAAAACAATGCGCAAGTTGATCTTGCGGTAAGGTTTTAGGGAGGCTGTGGTCAACCAGAAAAATGGAAGCAAGAATAATTTAATGGTCCAAAAGAGCGATTCTGCAACTCAAAATTTCTGCCTTTACAGTATATAGATATGTATACATTCTTTCCTAAAAACTAAAACATTGTGTTTACATGATTACCACAATTAAGAGTGTGGTTAGTTTTTTGTTTTGTTTTTTTAATTTTTTTTGAAAAATGATTAATATCCTTTCTAAAACAGTGACGTGGTAGATTTCTGTTAAATTTTTAAACACGATCTCATAATGTTTTAGAGCAGCCCTGTCCAGTAAAAATACAGTATCAACCAGAAATGTTACTTTAAATTTTTTTGGTAGCCACATTGACAAAGTAAAAAGAAACAAGTGAAATTCTTCTGAATAATATATTTTATTTACTCCAATATATTAAAAGTATTATTTCAGCATGTAATCAGTATAGAAATTAATGAGATGTCTTAGATTCTTTTTTTCACATTAATTTTTTGAAATCCGGTGTGTACTTTACACTGGTGTGTGTTTTATAGCATGTCTCAATTTAGATTTGCCACGTTTTAAGTGCCCAGTGGCCACATATGGCTAAGGCTACTGTATACATGGTGCAGTTTTCAAGTAATTGAGTAATTCACCACTTCCCTAAAACAACTATTAGGATAGTATCCATTTTTAACATTATAGATTAAATATGACGAGCTGTGTGACCTTGACCAAGTCACCTAATCTCTAAGGGGCCTGTATTCTCATCTGCAATATGAAGAGTTTGGACTAAATGATCTGTGAAGTCCTCTCTTCTATCCAATCCAGCTCTGAATTCATGATTTTACAAATTCACATTTAGAAGTTGGGTAGGCTAGAGCTTATGCATCCTTTCTCATAACTTAGTATTTGAAAAGAAGCTTTCTTATGCCATAAAGATCATTAGAAAGTGTCCTGCATACCACACCCATACTTTTTTTTCTTCCAAATGTCTGAATCTTTCTCTGAATCATTCTGAGTTTTATACCATTGGTATGTGTGGTGGTGTATGTAGCTCACTGAGGTGCCTGACGCCCCAGGGTTTTGGAATGAGGACTTGGAGCAGCGGAAGTGTGAGGAGAGTCGGCACGGGGTTGCTGCAGATTACCACATTACATAAACAACCTCTCTCTTCAGTGCTTTTGCTTTTGCTTTTCTTTATTTGTTTAATTTGGCTTACTTTTTGTGTCATCAATGAAACAAAACTTCTACAAGCACCTTCCAAGACAGTGACCTATTAAATGTTGTCACTGGTCACTTTTGTGCCTTTTGGGAATGGGAAATGTCTGAAAAACATTTCTTCCCAGAAGCACAGCCCAGTATTCATACATACTTTTGCCCATTTGTTGGGGGGGGGGGGGGAGGATATTTCCTTATTTTAGTATTTATTTCTTGAAAAGGAAGTGGAATTTTTTTCACATGTGTACTGTATGTAGATAATTTAGATTTTTTATTGTGAATTGCTTTTTTACAGTTTATTTTTCTGTTGGGAACATTTATGATTTTCTTACTGTTTTGTAAAGGCTCTTTATATATTATATAATATATAATATGTCATTAATATATATGTCATACTTGGCAGTTTTTCTATTTGCTTTTTTAGTTTATGACAGTCTTACTATAAATTATTTTTTTAATCAGTAGTTAAAATAATTTATTAAAATTATAAAAATAATTTATTAAAAAAATAAATTATTTTTTTAATCAGTAGTTAAAAACTTTTGATTTATGACAACAGGGCATTATGTTAAAAATGTTTCATCAATGCGTTACATGACTGATAATTTATATTTCCTCCAAGTATTTTGTGGCTTCTTTTTTTTTTCATCTTTTCAACTCACAGATGAAATTGTATCTATTTAAGGTGTACAACCTACTTTTATGAGTATATCTCTTTCCGAGGATCTGCTCTCAAAGAAAACTGGCCTAGACTTGCTGAGTAATGGCTAAGAGAGACCAATGGGAATAGATGAGGAGGGTAGAAGAGAATGGAAATTCTGTTCAAATTTTAGGATTGGGCTTTTCATTAAAAAGTTCTGCGCTTATATCCAGTGTTGGTCCCATTGGCCCTTTCCATGAATCAGATCTCATGGGTAGATATTAGTGGCAGTATCTGGCCATAGGACTTCAGTTTTCTATGTTGAGCACTTTCCCCCGGCTGCCTGGGCATGACAGAGCTTGCCCAGTGTGGGGAAAAACAGACCTGATGTGCTTTGTTCCGGCTGTGTGATAGGAGGGTCAACTTGTTTGGGTTTGTTGAGAGGGTAGATTTCATGCTATATATTCTTACCACGATTTTTTTTTTTAATTCCACAAAGAACATTATAGGCAATACCTTTGAATGCTCTAGAATACACAGAATGTACAGGCAGGTGGTTACCATGCAGCTGCTTTTTGAACTGGCAGTTTAGTTAGCAGTACGTATGGCTCCCTGATGCCTGGAAGGCATCAGCATGGCATTTCCTGTGTAACTGTTTGCTCTTACTGTTGGCTCTTGATCAGCAGATGAAAATAGCTTTGTTACTAAGAATGGGATTTTGCCCCTGGCTGGGAAGACACTACCTTAGAATTTCTTCCTCTTACTGGGGTAGGTACGGCTAGAAGAAAACCAACCAGCATGAAGAAAAGCACAGGGGGATTCTTGTTAGGAGAAACTTCACAGTCTGATTCGATTCAGTAGAGCTGCCTCGGGTCTGGTCTCTGTATCTTGTATCACTGCACAAGGAAGGGAGGAAGAACTTTTGAAAAGCCATATTGTTTTACAGTTTTTCTTTCTGCTTAGTTTATTTCTGAAATGCCAAGAAGGAAGAAATAAGGCTACTAAGATACTCATGACAATTAATAGTTAAGCATATATGCTTTAAAATATGGATATTCCACTTAAAAGGAACATTCTTCCCCTTTTGAACAATTTATTCCTATTAATAAGTGTACCTAAAGAATTTTTTTTTCACAGAGGACAGTGTTTTCATATAATCTAATGAATGCCTTTCTTGTCATTGTTTAAGAAGCAAGCAGTTACCAGTCTAGCGCTTTGAGAAGAAACTGTTCAACATCTTCTCTCAAGAATCCTTAAGTAGACCAACAAACTGATGCTAGCATTTTGAATACAATGGACTTAAAGGCTCATTACTTGTTTTCTGTGCTATCATTGTTTTTGACACACGCTCCTGTGTCGTGGCCCTATTTCATTATAGAATGGCATTGTGGAGTAAGGATGATATTAAATTTTAATGTTACTGCTATTATTACTGTTGACCGTTTTTAGCATAAGTATGCCTGGTTCTTTAATTCCAGCTTCTGCAGGGCCAGAAAATAGAAGTGTGCATAAACAGTCAGGAAAATTACTGTATACCCTGGAGACCCAGCATCGCAGGCTCTGCCTGTTGTGAATGATGAATCAAAATGGAAAGGTTATCATTTTCATTAGCTAGGAAAGAACAAGACCATACTTTTCTCCAAGTGTAATTACAGCAGTTCACTGGCAACGTTACACTGCAGTAATTAGTCTAAAGGTGTATGTGAGGGCAGGCTTTTGCACAGACACTAGAAATATTATTTCAGAGTTAAGGTCACAGCCTTGTGTTTAACATGTTCCAGGCAGCTTAGGGGGGAAAAAGAAAAGGAAAAAAAACCTAATTTGACTGGAGCTAAAGAAAGACATTTGACATTTCCCAGAATCAGGCGTTCAGAAACCAGTCAGGTCGAAAAATTGTAATTTATTATCTTTTATTACAATAAAAGAAAATACTTAGCTGCAGAAGTAACATGTCAGAATATTCTGTAGGATAAACACAGATAAAATTCAAGTTTATTAGGACCATGATGTAAACGCTTACAGGAACTTTTGATATGTGTGTTTTAATCTCTGTTCTTTTCCTAAGGCAAAGAAGGGACGGAAAAAATAATTGTCAGCAACTCTTCAGGGGAAACAAAATAATTTCTTTACTTCCTTAACACTGTTTTCAAGAAATAAATGTCTATCTTACAAGGTCCATACATACATGTGTGTGTGTGTGTGTGTGTGTGTGTGTGTGTGTGTGTGTGTGTGTGGTGTCCTTTGAATTTTTTGGTACTCTAAATAGTAATATTGAAATCTTTTTTGTAACTCAGCATCTCAGAATAGAAATTGACTGACATTATTTTCCAAAGCTACGTCAGGCTTTCTGTTTAAGTAAAGCAAAAGTAAGAAGGGAAAAAAAAAATTATAAAGAGAAAAGTAAAAGAAACCTTTGCTTTTACTAGTCTAAAGAATACTTTTGCCAGCAGCATTTCTTACTGAGTTAAAGGTATCAGCCCCAGTACCCTGATGTCTTTGTTTGAGTAATGTCTGCCTTTCTTCAAACAATTCTGTTTCTCTCTTTATATCCTTATGTAGCCTGGTAGAATATTGTTTGTTTCAGGACAAATGATGACATAGAGTGTACTCAATGAGCATTCATTCAGCAACCAAATTCTGTTGGAAACCCCTGCTCTTTAAATGCAAGTGTGTGTTTTATCTGCATTCTCTGGCCATATGGTTAGAACTGATGTTTTTCACAACTTCAGGCACTTGGGAAATTTAAGCAGAGATGTGACACAGATGACACAGCTAGCTGATTATGTAACTTACTGAAAAAAATCTACCCCAAAATTGAATTTAAAAACATTGCTATTTGTTTGTCACAGATGTTTCTCTACTCAAGGAAAAGTCATACACTGCAGAATTAGATCCATGATGTTGTAAGTTTTCCACAGCTAGCAATTAAATAGGAGGCATCGAGCAGTGGGAAGGGTTCAAAGACTTCCCTTTCTTCTGCCACTGCCACTGAGCAAATCACCCATCTTGCCAGCCCCTTGTTCCCTCCCTGTGAAATCAGAGAGATTGCTAAGCCCCCTCCAAGGTCTTATGTTCTTTGTCTGTCTAGGGGAATACTGCCTTTATTTTCTGCCTTTGTGGTTTTCTTTAAAAAAAAAATGTATAAGAGCTTCTCTCATATCTTTTCAACAAGGCCTAGAAAATTATAGCACACTCATTCTTTCACAGCTGGGGGCCATATTTCCCAGCAGCCCTGCAAGGTCAGCAGTAATGCAGGGTCTTGTAGAGACTTTTCCTGCGCCTTCCTTCCCGTCAGTGACCCAGTCAGAGAAAGCAAGGGATAGTTTTACAAGCATATTTTTATAATTCATTTTTCATAAAATATCTTTTTAAATGTTAAAATGACAAAATGAAGTCCTGTACATCCTAGGAAAAAATTACTTTCTCTACTTAAATTTGATGAATCAGTTATTAAGTATGCCTAGCTTGTTAAAGCAGGTACCAGAACCAACAGCCACTTTCAAAAGTCCATAGAGCTGAATTAAGTAAAAGAATAAACTCTGAAGGTAAGAGTTGCCCCTTGCTTCAGATAGTTACAATCAAGTTACTTTCCTGACAGATCTCTTAATAGGCAAAGCTTTGTAAATGGAAACTGAGAATTTTATTCTCAACAGAAACCTTTAACCTCTAGCATGTTACAGAAATTAAATAAACATCAGTTTATGTAACCAGCCATAAACTTTATGCCTATCAACAAATCAGAAGGAAAAGGACATCTTTCTTAGGATTATAAGAAAAGACTTTGTTGAGATTTCCTTTTTCTATTTAGACATAGGCTCTCGCTCTGTCACCCAGGCTAGAGTGCAGCAGTGCATTGCTCACTGCGGCCTTGAACTCCCAGACTGAAGCAATCCTCCTGCCTTAGCATTCCAAGTATCTGGGACTACAGGTGTGCACCACGACACCCCGCGAATTTTTAAAATTTTTTTGTAGAAATAAGGTCTTGCTATGTTGCTCAGGCTGGTCTCTAACTCGTGGCCTCACAGGATTCTCCCACCTTGGCCTCCCTGAATGCTGGGATTACAGGTATAAGCCACCACCACACCCAGCCAAGCTTTGTTGAGATTTTGACAGGCTTCTTTAAGGAAACTGCAAGTCACTCAATAGCCTCTTGAGACACTTTGTAGTTGTTTCCTGGCAGGTACTATATTGAAAATCAAGTTATTTAAGTACAGCAAGAAGGTAGCTGTAATTTGCAGAGGGCTCTAAGCATATATTCACTGCTAAAGAGAGAGAGAGAATGAGAGGGAGAGAGAGACAGGCTTGATTTGGAGTACATAATTTGCTTCAGCTAATTCCCATGAAAGCTTTGGGCGTGCCATTCCCTAACCTGCAGATCTACCTTCACCAATGACTTAAACTTCATAATTGAAAGATCCTTTAAATGCTGTAATCCACCTCCCGTTTGGCCCCCTGCTCTCTTCTGCCTACTTCCATCCCACTTCTACCAACTTCTCATTTTTAGGTGAGGAAAGTAAAGACTCAAAGCATAGTCAGGTCTCTTTCATCTCAAAAATAATCTACTCAGACCCTGTATCTTTGTCCCCTGCTGACCAATCCAAATACGCAGCATCTGTGGATTTCAAAGAACCGTCTTCATACTCTTTTCACTGGGCTTCTGCTGGATCTATGCTCTTCTGCTAGTGACCTTTCATCGGCCATCCCAATGCTTTTCCTCTTTCTTTCTATCCTTGAATGTTACAGTTCTCTTGACGCCACCCACTAGACCATTCTTTGGACGAAGAATTTCAGTTGTATCTGAATCATTTCTGCTGAGCAGTTTTATTGTACCCTTAGTTCATTTTCTGTTGCTATAACACAGTACCCAAGACTGGATAATTGATAAGGAAAATAAGTGTATTTGGCTCATGATTCTGGAGGTTGAGAAGTCCAAGATCAGGCAGCCCATTTAGTGAGGACTTAAGTTCAGCAGAAAGCAGAAGGCTTTCAAAGAGAGCAGACATGAAAGGCAGCCTCACATTACAACAACCCGCTGTCAAGGGAGCTTACCCATTCCCTCAGGAACCAGCTCAGTCCCTGGAGAAAGACATTAACTAATCTTAATCACCTAATCACTTCTTAAAGACACCGCCTCTCAAGACTGTTTTCATTGCCAGTTACAATTCGGCATGAGTTTTGGCAGGGACAAACCATAGCAGGCTGCCAGTCACACATTTTATGAAAACCATGGTTTTCAGCTTCTTCCTTACTTGCAGGATTCTGTCCATTTTTCACAGTGATGTAACGTTTTCCCGTTGGTAGTTTCAGCCATTAGGCAAGGAGTTGTCAGTGATGGTGAGGCAGCCCTGGAAGTTTGCTTCTCAGATGAGTGTAGAATCTCCTTAAGACAAACTCCGATCCCTTCTGCTGGACTGCCTCTTCCATTAGCGTAATAATAACGGGGTGGTGTGGTCCTAGAGGCCTAAAGATATCTGTAGCCTTGCCACTTTTCTCCAAGATGCCCCGTCTTTTCTGTGACTAGAAACTCCCTTACTCTGATAGCAGAAGCACTCTTTGGATATGGCAAGCCAGGATGATTTCACTCTCAATCTTGTTATATGAGATTTTGTTGTTCTTTTTGAGACACAGTCTCACTCTGTTGTTCAGGCTGGAGTGCAGTGGCGCAATCTCGGCTCACCGCAACCTCCCCATCCCAGGTTCAAGCGATTCTCGTGGGACTACAGGCATGTGCCACCACGCCCAGCTAATTTTTTTTGTACTTTTAGTAGAGGTGGGGTTTCACCTTGTTAGCCAGGATGATCTCGATCTCCTGACCTCGTGATCCACCCACCTCAGCCTCCCAAAGTGCTGGGATTACAGGCATGAGCCACCACACCCAGCCTATATGAGGGTCTTTAACCACAGAGGGCTACCATATGACGTGGGAGAGACAACAGTTGGAAAGGGTAGGGGAAGCAGCTCACTTTAAAAAGAAATATGAGGCTTGTATATATTTGCTTAGCCCACAACTTCCTTTGCAACCCAGGTGAAGTGGCATCTTCCAGAATTTCATCTGAACTCATTCTTCCCTAACTTCAGTGTTGACTTTAATATTATTTGAGTGCTCGCTTCGGCAGCACCTATACTAAAATTGGAATGATACAGAGAAGATTAGCATGGCCCCTGCGCAAGGATGACACTCAAATTTGTGAAGCGTTCCATATTTAAAATATATATATATATATTATTTGAAACAGTTGATTCTCTTAAAGGTTGTATTTGATATTCACATCAGTGTGACTTCATTCATTAAAAAATATTGAGGAAAGCATTTATTATTTTTTGTTTGTTCATTTGTAGAGATAGGTTCTCACTCTGTTGCCCAGACTAGAGTGCAGTGGCATGATCAAAGCTTACTGCAGCCTCCAACTCCCGGGCTCAAGCAAGTTTTATATATTTATAATATATATATTTATTTTAAGGGGTGGGGACGGCTTGCAGCAGGTTTTAATCAAAGCCCTAGTTTTCTTAGGCTTGTTTTTGCTCAGTATGCCCTGGAGATTTTTCTTTCTTTTCTTTTCTTTTCCTTTGTTTGAGACAGGTTGTCAGACTGTCACCCAGAGTGGAGTGCAGTGGTGCAATCTCATCTCACTGCAACCTCTGCCTCCCAGGTTCAATCAATCCTCCCACCTGAGCCTCCCGAGTAGCTGGGGATTACAGGCACATGCCACCACACCTGGCTAATTTTTGTATTTTCAGTAGAAACAGGGTTTCACCATGTTGGCCAGGCTGGTCTTGAACTCCTGGCCTCAAGTTATCCACCCACCCTGGCCTCCCACAGTGCTGGGATTACAAACATGAGCCATTGTGCTTGGCCTCTGGAGATGTTTTATTTTATTTTATTTATTTATTTATTTGAGACAGGGTCTTGCTCAATCACCCATGCTAGAATGCTGTAGAATGATCACAACTCACTGCAGCCTCAACCTGCCAGGCTCAAGTGATCCTCCCACCTCAGCCTCTTAAGTAGCTGGGACTATAGGTGTGTACCAACCAAACTCACCTAATTTCTGTATTTTCTTACAGAAACGGGGTTTTGTCATGTTACCCTGGCAGATCTCGAACTCCTGGACTCAAGTGTTCTGCCCACCTCTGCCTCCCGGAGTGCTGGGATTATAGGCATGAGCCACCATGCCTTGCTGCTATTGAGATGTTTAATGGCTTTGCCAGTGTGACTGGGTCCTCAGTTGGGGATACAAATAGGATGACTGAAAAGGTGTTTGCCTCTATGAATTAGTGCACATAGCAGTTCTCATGAGTCTCTTTGTCAAATAATAGTTAAATACTCACCTACAAATAGTTCTGTTATGGCTGATTAAAACTCCAGCTTTCTAGTATATAAACATAGCCAGTCTTTTTAAGTCTGTATATATTACTGTCATTGTTATCATCTCCAAATGAAATAGAGCAGCCCAGACACGATGGCCCTTACTGTCCACATTGATTCTAATAAGAAGAAAGAAGCAACATCGTTTTCAGTGGCTCTACAATTTCATATTGTTGTTAATTTCCTGAAAACTTGTTGTTAGATGAAGTGTAATTGCAGATTTCCTTAAGAACCATTGACAGATACTTATCCCAAGTCATAAGCAACTCACACCGGGAAATGTGTGCAAACATTCTGAGTTTTCTTCTAGAAGAATATACTTCAGTGAGACCCTATATTCACCAGTTCTTTTCTATAAAAAGAGTCGTTGAAGCTCAATGTGGAAGTTGGGGGGAGTTTCTTTTTTTGCTACTTGATTTTTTTAAAGGGATTAATGTTGCCAGAACTTTCATTGTTTTTCAGAGAGTGAAAGAGAGTCTTTAATAAGTGTCATCTCACAGACCTTACAACTTTCGGCTAAGAGGGCTACATTTTGAACAGTATACTAGATAGTAAATTATGGTGTATTTAGGTACTGGCATTGTATAATGGAGAGGGGAATTTGATTTTTTTTTTTAATTGTTAGGTGGTCTATTTAGTGCAGCTGTGTTTATGTTTCCTTCATGGTAACCGCCTGAACATGGTGACAAGTCCCTACAAATGAGAATAGGAATTTTAAAAAATTATCTTGCCAATGGACTTTAATTTCAGGGGTCGTAGTTATTAAGTAGCAATGGTAAAAATAATCCCAGGCACAATCATTCAGTACAGTCGGTTTGCTGTGTCAGAAATTTTGACGACCTTGTAAAAAGAGTAATTGAGGCCTGACGTGGTGTCTTACGCCTGTAAGCTGGAAGGCTGAGGCAGGCAGATCACCTGAGGTCAGGAGTTCGAGACCAGCCTGGCCAACATGGCCAAACCTGTCTCTACTACAAATGTAAAAATTAGCTTGGCATAGTGGCGCATGCTTGTAATCCCAGTTACTCAGGAGGCTGAGGCAGGAAAATCATTTGAACCCAGGAGGCTGAGGTTGCATTGAGCCGAGATCGCACCACTGCACTCCAGCCTGGGTTGACTGAGCGAGAGTCTGTCTCAAAAAAAAAAAAAAAAAAAAAAGAGTAATTGCTACTTTAAATGCTGCATTTCACAGTAGAATAAACTTGGAAATGGTAGAATTTCCTTAGAATAGTCATACTGCTTTACCCTTTGTTTTGGCTGATTTACTTCTTTGCTATTAAAAATGGGTGCTTAGATCATAATGTTCATCAATCCTGTAGAAAATTAACAGTTCCATATTTTTGCTGTCTTTCTCTTTGTAAAATAATAAATGAACATGGGGTCATGACTGCGGCAAAGAGACAGTTGCCTTTGACAGAGAAAATGTATATAATAAGCAAATAGCTCTGTGAATTAGTCAGCACTTTCAGAACTGTATGCAAGATATGAAATAAGGAGGTACAGGGTCCTAATGACTAGTTTTCAGGGGCATTTTCTTTAGTGTTACATCCCTCATAACTCAAATTAATGTTTATTACTATTCTTTCATATTGCCAAAATATTTTCATGAATTTGGATTAGAAGCAGCTTGTTCTGGCTTGTTTTGCAACTTTGTTTCAGGAAACAAAGTGATATTTAGAAGATTTTTGTATGTCATAGAAGCTTTAATTATCTTACTTATGTTGAAGGAGATCAAGTTCTGTTTCGGAGTTATGTAGGAAAATAAGAGTTTATACCATGCTAATTTTATGTTGCCACGTAATTAATGTCTTTCAAAAAATTTGAATCCGTGACTTGAGCGGTGTTCGCCATTAAATAACCAGCGATGTAGAATCTACTTTAAATTTGAGAAGATGCTACTTGGTTCAGACCTACGTGGACTGGCCTTTATTTTTATTTTTGGATTCACAGGTGTTGACCCTTGTCGTTCCTTTTTTTTCCCCCTCCCCTTCTCTCCACAGATTGGTGAAAGACAGCAAGTGTTAGTAACAGAAGAATCTTTTGATTCCAAGTTTTACGTTGCACACAATCGATTCTATGAGCAGGTAAGAGGCACTTCAGTATTCTTGAGTTTTCTCCAAAATGAGAAAGAGTTCTGAAAGTTTAAGCACAGGGCATTTAAAGGGGAGAGTGTTGAATCTTGTCACAACAAGGCTGTTTTGTAGCCTCAAGTCAGCCAGGCTAACACGGATTTGTCTTTGTGACTTAGTCTACACTACATTCTCTACAAAGGAATACGTATATTTAGTCGATTTTAGTCCACATTAATGTTTGACGGGACCAGCCTTAGGCTTTTGGGCGTTTGGAACCAGGCAATTAACACTGCCAGAATTCCCACACCCTGGCAAAGCAGGGGGGAAAGTCCTGCTCAGACGACAGGAAGGATGTCTGCATGGGCGGCAGCGGCATGAAAGGGCAGGGATTTCCTCTCACCGGCACATCACCCGCATAGGTTTTTTAGTAGGTTGGTTGGTTGATTTTTCAGTTTTGTTTAGTTTTAGTATTTGTTTTTTTAACTTCTACCTTCATAAAAATGCTGGGAGCAGAGGGAAAAGAGTCTGTTCCTTGGACTCAGCTCAAATTGTATAAACGACTGTGAGGACCAGTGTGAGGATCCAAGCAGCTTCACTGTGGGAGCTTTGGGGGCCATCCCAAGGCACACCCCACTTACTAGCCTTCCTTCTCTGCCCATCAAAGCTGGCCTGCCTTTGCCCCCCAAAGGAGCCTGACTTCTGTTTCGGCATCGGGGTTTCTTCTCTTCCAGGTGGGAGAGCAATTCAAAAGTGACTGAGGGAAACAGAGTGCCTCTTTCAGGGGCATGGTCCCTGGCAAGGGCCAAGGTCAAGGAAGAGATGGGATATGCCCTCCTCGCCCATCTCCTGAGAGCCTGTGTGGGAGACTTCCATGGGGGTACGGAGATTTTTCACTGATCTTTCTGGATTGTGTTAAAATTAAATGGAGCTTCCTACTTTTTTGCTTCTTTCTCATCAGACAAGAGGTAAAAATGTTTGCTATGGGTCCTGGCTGGATTCAGAGCTTGAGAAGACCTTGAAGGGCGATGTGGGCAAGTCGAATGAGGGACAGGCAGAGGAAGCAGGCTGTCTGTGTGACAAGGCAGAGAAGGAGGAGCTGAAGAGGCCCCCAGCATTGACATTCCCCAGGGAATCATCTCAGACTGGGCAGTGGGTCCCCAGGAAATAGGGGAGCTTTTCAAAGCTCAGACTAAACATGCTGTGTTCAGTAGCAGTGGAGACTCCGGTTGAGGAAGGGCTCCCAGCCCTCCATGTCTGGGCTGTGTCTCTTCCCCATTTCCCATCTCATTAATATACTCCAGAGGGCCATTTTCCCATTGAGGCCAACCTTCTGCTCAGCCCTGGGGGAGGAGCCTGATTGTATTTTGGTCGCCTCTTCTCTCTCCTTTCTTTTGCCATCTGGGTTTTGCCTCAGCAGGGAACTTTTTTCCCTTCATTTTAAAGGCAGTAGCATGCCTCGTTAGCTGCTTCCTCCAATTTAAAGCAGTCAGGCTTTTCCCAATTATTAAAACGGGAGGAGGGGGAAAACACTGAGCCCTTCATTCAGATCAAGGCCGTAGATCAAGGAGGGTTATTTTCCCCCAGAATAGGACCAAGTCTCCCAGGGTTAGTTTGGTCTAGAGATTTTCTTATTTTATAAAAACTGATTTAAAAGGGCTTTTTATATCCCAACACTAAAGCTCTTTTAGTTCATTTTGCCTGCCATAAGTAATTCACCACCCAGGTGACCTTTTTCTTATACTTTGATGAAGCAGTGAACTCAGTGGTCATAAAAACCAAACTCAGACCAAGATTCAATTTTGCCTCTCAGAGAGATTGGCCGTGGAACTCCTGGCTCTCATCTGACTTTTCTGTCTCGACAACTAAGCATATCAAAGATTTTACAGGAATTATTTTTTTCTAAATAAGATGAGTTCCAGAGGTAAAGATTATATCTAGGTATCCAAACATTACTGGATTAGAATCGGTCTATTTATTTTGGATTCTGACTTGAAAAGACTGGCAAGTAGGTGCAGTGTTGAAATAGAAGTGTGAGGGAGACAGCGTGCACAGAAGCTACCTGTAGGTCCCAAAGGAAGGGAAGCATTTGCTCCAGGTAAACAAGTGCTTTTATCAGGAACCTCTAGTGGAAAGAGACAGTCTTGACAGTTTACTGTGAACAAGCCAAAGTACCCTTCAGCCTACTGGTTCTATATGGAGGTAGATTCCCAGGACTGACAAACACATGCTTTTTCTAACAGAGCAAGGGAAATGAGTGGCAGCCATTAGTTACAGGAGTCATTTAGCTCCAAACGGCAGTATTCTGGGTTATTGGAAGGTTCTTTTAAATATTCCTCCTTCTCCCCCAGAACACAGCATGCAGCACACACACATGCACAAACACAAACACGCAGGCCTGTATTTGAAGTGTCTTTTCAAACCATTTCTCTGACAGCTCACTTGGAAAGTATTAAAAGTATAAGGCTTTCATCAGTATTGTCTCGGTCTTCCTCATTGCATCGAATAGCCAAGAGCAAACTATCAAAGCCTGTCCAAAAGCGGCTGGCTGATTGCTGGGGATTTCCCAGGCCTGCCTTCCACGTGCATCTGGACACTAGGTGCATCTTGACTGGAAGAGCACTCTCCGGGGGGCCCGGGAGCCCTTCCAGAAGTGCCTTTCCTTCCTGCAGGCTCCCCAGACCCCTCAGCAGCTAGAAGGTAGAGCCTGCTTTGGAGGGGATCCCAGAAGAGAAAAAATGACAGTGAGGGACAATGAGGAAACCTGGAGAATCAAGTATGCCTTCCGTTAATAGTATTAATAATATATCAATTTGGGCTTATTAATTGTGGCACACGTACCATACTAATGTAAGATGGTAATAATAAGGAACCTGGGAGCTGGGTATACAGGAGCTCTCCATAGTATCTTTGCTATAATTTTTATAAATCTGAAACTGTTCTAAAGTAAAATGTTTATTTTCAAAAATTAAGCCTCTGAAAAAATGTCTTTAAGGTTTTAGTGCCAAAGAACCCTGCCTTCATGGGGAAAATGGTTGAAGTGGACATCTATGAATCAGGCAAACATTTTATGAAAGGGCGGCCGGTATCAGATGCCAGAGTGTACACGCCTTCCATCAGCAAACCGCTTGCAAAGGGAGAAGTCTCAGGTTTGACGAAGGTAAGTAAAAGATGCTCTCCTCTCTGCCCTGCTCATAAAACAGCAGCTGTGGAAGCACTGTGATTCCAGACCATGTTTCTATTACCTTGTATAGTTCCCTTTTTATGTATGCATGAGGCTTTAATCCTTTCTGACAGATTGAAATCGGAATTAGAAAGATGTGTTTTTGCTGATGCCAATAGCTTTGCTTCTCTGGCTGGAGAGGAAATAAGCTGTCTTTTGCTTCCAGGTTAGAAGCAGAGGGTGAAAGCCATTATTTGCCGGTGAAAACGTTGACACCAAAAGATGCTCGGATACAGTATATTTCTATGTCAGTAGATCCGGAGTGGAAGGGGATGAGGAAAGGAGTGTTTTCTTGCTTTCCAAAGCTGTTTATACTCTAGTAAAACCCACCACTGAACAGGCACTAAACCGTATCATATATGCAGTTATGGTGCCTTTCAGAAGGGTGTTAGCTGGATATCTGCTTTAGTCATGTGGAGTGAAAATTAAACATGTTTTTTTCTTTCTATAAAAAAGTAACCTGACCCCTATTTTATACCTTGGTAAATATGGCTGTTTGCCAAGCTCTCTCTTACATTTCATTGAGCTACAGTTGTAAAAGCTGATGGAGTGTGAAATGAAAATGTGTATCACATTTCTAAGCATCATTTGATGTCCTTTCTCCAACACAATTGTTAAGCGCTTAAAAAAAAGCATATAGCAATGATTTAACATATGGGGAAAAAAAACTGATATTTATCTGGCCGTGTAACTCCCAAATTCTTTTAATCTGTGTATTATTTTCTCCCTCAAAACAAATTCAAGGACATGTTGGTTAAAATAAAGGGGGTACAGCTTCACTTTGGCAACAGCAGCAAAGACAATATTATCGTCTGTGTTCTCACTGACTGTGGTACTGGACTCTCGTGTCCGATACGAGTGATACCTCGGATGTGCTTGACAGGTGCCCACGAAGGCTCTGCACGCGTGGCTAATCCATAGTGGAATGATGTAGAGTAGTAGCGTTTGTCAGAATCCTAGCAAATGTACAGCCTGCACAATCAGGAGATAAGTCTCAAACTTGATAAACATAACCACTCGTTTTTGCTGTTTATGAAAAGAAATCATACTTCGGAGATAGGATGGGGTGGCCAGGAAGAAGCAGTTAATCTGGCATTTAAATGATATTGCTAGAGATTTGGCTTTTTATATGTTAGCCAATACTTTGAAAATTGTTTTAAGAGGTCCGCTTATTTTTTTTAATTTTTTTGTTTTTCCACATAGTATGTTTTACAAGGTTAATTTTAGATTAGTAGCAGTGGTGGAGAAATTATGATTTCAAAGACTCTGCCTGGGTGAATTCCTTCATGTTTGCCTCTTGTAAAGGGTAGTATTCTAAAACATCACCATGGATGACACGTAAATAAGGAAATGTAGTGCCCCTCTATTTGTTCCTTGACTGTATTGTTACTATCTAAAAGGGCAGCCCCTTTTAAATTCTCTGGGGCACCCTTTCTCCTCTCCCATCCTTTCTTCTAACCTAGAAAATGGTATCATCAGTTCTACCACCAGCCCAACTCTGAAACAGCATGGCCCCAAAAGTCCCACATAAGATGAGGAAGCCACTTAGTTGCTGGTCCGCCAGAACCTCTAGAAATAGCCTTGTAGCATGAGGCTAGTGGGTTGGAATATTGATTTGGGTATTTACATTAAGAGAAACAGGAAGGCTTTTGTTGGTTTTGGGGTTTTGTTTTTTGTTTTTTGAGAGAGGGTCTCCCTCTGTCACCCAGCCGGGAGTGCAATGGTGTGATCATAGTTCATTGCAGCCTCTGCCTCCTGGTCTCAAGTGATCCTCCCACATCAGCCTCGTGAATAGCTGGGACTATAGGCACGCACCACCATCCCGGCTAATTTTTTTTTTTTTTTTTTTGAGACAGAGTCTCACTCTTTTGCCCAGGCTGGAGTGCAGTGGCACTCAGTCTCAGCTCACTACAGCCTCAACCTCCTGGGTTCATGCCTCAGCCTCCTGAGTGGCTGGAATTATAGGCACAAGCCACCACGCCCAGCTAATTTTTTATTTTTAGCAGAGACAGGGTTTCACCATGTTGGCCAGGTTGGTCTCGAACTCCTGACCTCAGGTGATCTGTCCACCTCAGCCTCCCAAAGTGCTGGAATTACAGGCATGAGCCACCATACTCAGCCCTGGCTGATATTTTTTTCTTTTTTGTAGAGACAGGGTCTCGCTTTGTTGCCCAAGTTCGTCATGAACTGCTGGCCTGAAGCGGTCCTCCATTTTGGTCTCCTTGGCATCTAAAGCAAAATATACTATGCTTTGGACTTATTTTGTCTCACTTGACCTCTTTTTTTTTCTTTGAAACAGAGTTTTGCTTGTCACCCAGGCTGGAATGCAGTGGCACAATCTCACTGCAACCTCCACCTCCTGGGTTCAAGCGATTCTCCGGCCTCAGCCTCCCAAGTAGCTGTGGTTACAGGCACGCACCACCACACCTGGCTAATCACTTGATCACTTTTGATGAAACTGATGAGAAGTACAACAGACTAGATGGGTGTTTACAAAATGGTGGGAATGAATGAAAGTCATGTGTGCGCTTTTAGCGAAAGGGACAGAAGAATAGGAAATGAGGAAAACACAGTTTTAAGATGCTAAGAACATTGATATTTTTATCTTGTGCTCACATGCAGCCTAATTTTGTGGTAACCTGCTTATTGTGATGCTCTTTTATACCATTAAGACTTCTGTGGAAGAATTGCTATGCTGTTCAGTTACTCCACCTGAAGAAAACCTGTGGCTAGACAGGACCTAGAGTCCGCTATACGAAATCCATGACGATGTAATAGTTTGAAAAATTATCTGAAAGCCATCACCCAAGATTGGGATCAAGGATTTTTTTTAACTCTATTATGGAAATCTATTTATGAAAATGTTATGAACATTTTCAAGCATATACAAAAGTAGAGAGAATAATATAATAATCCCACATACCTCTTACCCATGAGCAGTCATCAAATCACAGCCAATCTTATGTCATCTGTGCTCTAAACTACCCCTCTTCCCTCTGCCCTGATTATGTTGAAGAAAATCCCATTTATCACTTTATTTCATCTAGAAATATACTAGTAAATACCTCTAAAAGATGAAGATACCTTTTACGGACATAATCACAATTATTATCAGATTTTAAAATCGTTACCTATAGTTGTCTTTGGCTGACTCTTCCAGGCCTACTGCTGTGACCCAAAGTCGACATTTACGGCATGCTTATCGTGGGCCAAATACCGGGCTAAATATGTGACATGTGTGCACTCACTTCATCCTCATAACCCTGAGAGGAAGATGCTGTTATTATCCCCATTCCACAGATAAGGAGTCTGAGCATCAATAATTCAATAAATAGCTTATCTGGAGTCACAGACTTTGAATATAGAAAGAGGGAAGCCAGGATTTATATCCCATTCTTACCAATTTTCAAGCCTGTATTTTTGTTTTTGTTTTTGTTTTTAAACTGTGGCAAAATATACATAGCGTAAAATTTGCTGTCTTACTCATTGGTAAATGTATGGTTAGTCGTGTTAAGAACATTAGGTACCTCATGTAAGTAGAATCGTTCACTCACCAGTGTTTGTCTTTTGTGACTTGCTTATTTCACTTAGCCTCATGTCCTCAGGGTTCATCCATGTTGTAGCACGTGTCCGAATTTTCCTCCCTTTGAAGGCTAAATATCATTCCATTATATGTGGATGCTGCATTTCATCTATTCATTTCTCCACTGATGGACATTTAGGTTGCTTCTACCTTTTGGCTGTTATGAATAATGTTTGCTATGAACACGGGTGCACAGCAATCTCTTCAAATCCCTGCTTTCAATTCTTTTGGGTATTGGTCCAGAAATGGGATTGCTGGATTGTATGGTACCTCTATTTTTAGTTTTTTGAGGAGCTACCATACTGCTGTTCATGGCGGCTGTACCATTTTACATTTCCACCCGTAGAGCATAAGGGTTCCAGTTTCCCCACATTCGCACCAACACTTCTTTTCTTTTGAGAGTAGCCATCCTAATGAGTATGAGTCAAGCCTGTATTTTGAAGCCCAGGTCCGTAATGCCTTGCCCATTTTAATTGCAGGAGTCCTATTTGATAACTTCTGGACACTAGTGTCTTTTTGTATGCCAAAGTAAGCTTACACTAGATATAAGTAAAAGACAGAGAGGGGCAAAATGAAAAAATGGACAGTCTTAATTATCTTCTCTGTGGGTTCAGTTAAAAATGGCATTAGAGATCTAAGCCTCTGAGGAATATGAGAATGTGAACATTACTGCTGTCTGTTTTAATAAAGGGTAACTAGTCTTACTACTAATGTTCTTTCTTCCTGTCTGGCCTATGTTATAACAAATCACTTGAATCTTACCATTTCTAAGATCGATTCTTAAGAAGTCAGAACTATTCTTTGCCTGGTAGAAGACAGAAAAGAACATTTTCTCTTCTAATTTTAAACTTATGAATAGTTTTATTGCAAAGTTTTTTCTTATTGAATTCATTCTTAGTAGTAAAAATTGCTTTAAAGAAAGAAGAAGTAGAGTAGCGCCGTGAAAGCTCTGAAGGATTTGGAGTCTGTCAGGTTTGGGTTCAAATTACAGTGACATTTCCTATGACCAAGTACAACTTTCTTTAATGACAGCAATTTCATTTGTATAATGCAGCTAACACTGATTTGCAGAGTATTAAATCATGTGGACAAAGTACACGATGCATAGTAGGTATGTTAAGTATTTTAAAGACAGAATTTAATAAGTATAGCTTTAAAAAGCGGTGGTTTCCTGGCTTTTATTTTGATTTCTTTTACTTTTCTTTTTTTTTTCTTTTTTTTTTTTTTTTTTTTTGAGACAGAGTCTCACTCTGTCACCCAGGCTGCAGTTCAGTGGCATGATCTCGGCTCACTGCAACCTTCACCTCCTGGGTTCAAGTGATTCTCATGCCTCAGCCTCCCGAGTAGCTGGGACTGCATGCAGGCGCCACCACAACTGGCTAATTTTTGTATTTTTAGTAGAGACAGGGTTTCACCATGTTGGCCATGCTAGTCTTGAATTCCTGGCCTGAAGTGATCCACCTGCCTCAGCCTCCCAAAGTGGAGGGATTAGAGGCAGGAGACACCACACTTGGCCTACTTTAATTTTTTTTTTAGTACCTTTTCTTTAAGGTACTTCCCAGCTCAGTGCAGTGGTTCACGCCTGTAATCCAAGCACTTTGGGAGGCCAAGGCAGGAGGACCACTTGAGCCCAGGAGTTTAACAACAGCTTTGAACCCTACAGAGACTTTGTCTCTGTAAAAGTTTTAAAAATTAGTCGAGTGTGATGGTGCATACCTGTAGTCCCAGCTACTTGGGAGGCTGAGATGGAAGGATCACTTGGCTTCAAGGGTCGAGGCTACAGGGAGCTGCTGCAGCCCAGCTTGGGTGAAAGAATGAAACCTTGTGTGAAAAAAAAAAAGTACTTTGCATTCATGGATTGCGTGGTACATTATAGTGTAGCAATTAAGAACCCGATCTGGATTCTGATTACCCAGGTTTGAATCTTGATTCTTCTATTACAAAAAAATATGACCTTGAGCCAGTTAATCAATGTCCCTCCACCTCAGTTCTCCCTCTCTAAATGGGTGAAATGGCTTAGCAGTCAATACGTATTGGCTACTATTTTCATTATTAATTTGTGATGCATGCCAAGGCATTATGTTCTTCAATCCGTGAAGTAAAAGTTGCGCAGTATTTTATCATTTCAAATGTTGTATTCATCAGCCATAGATTTCTGACACTGGCGGATGAAACCAGACCAACTGACCAGATCCTCCACGAGAATGACAAATTAACAGAAATTCCAGTAATACTCCCATAGTGTTGGCTATTCTTACTGACAGACGGTTCTTCTTCCTCTTACTCCTCATGTCTTTTTTTTTTTTTTTTTTAAAGGAGAATATTCTAGAATGGAGGCCTGGACTTACCATTCTCTTTCTTACAAGTTAAGGGAAGGCTGCCCCAGGGTGTCTAAGTGCCACCTGTTTCTCATCTCCTGAGACTTTGATCCTAAGAACGGATTCACTTGAGCAGTTAGATAGCTCAGCACCGACACAGCCGACCGCGCTTGGAAAGGAAGCAAAAGTTTTAAAGGGTGGTGTGGTTTGCTTCATTACCAGACCAGGGCCAGCAGGATATTCAGGTGTACTGAGTTTTATGTACAAACTATACGATATGTTCAGAGCTTTGACCCTTGGAAAAACATAGTTAAAATGCTTTCCTCTCCATCTGACTTTCATTTCCAGAACCACTGAAGTGAAAGGGTCTATTAGTTCAAGGCCAGATTTGAAAGCACATGAAAACTACATTCATGAGGTTAAGAAATGGCTTAATAATTAAATTAAAACACTTGAAAGTGGGTCTAATTTCAGACAGATCAGCTAACCATGCTAGAAGCAAATGAGGGTGAGTTTCTTCCTATTTTTCCTTCCACCCCCAAGATACTGGCTCCGATGCCAAGCAGTTTTTTCAGTTCCTTTTTTTAAAATTATTATTAAACTTTATGGAAGACTTAATTCTCCATTGCCCATATGCTAAGTTCGTGTCACAAACAAAACCATAGTACATTTAATATTTTACGCATGTTTTCTCTTTCATTTTGTATCCCCTTAGTTTCTTTTACAGAGTGGTTAGGACATCTTTGAGTTTCACAGTCTAGATGCATAGCTTTTATTCTGTGCTGCTGAGCTCTATTTTATTGGCCATTGCAGCTGAACTAGTATGACTGTCAATTCAAACTGCGTTTAGTGTGTTTACAATACCTTCCGTGTACCAATTTGAGTACCATCCAAAGTATCCACAGAGCAAGCTGATGCTAAATAATTAGCTTTCATTTCACTTGCATCACTAATTGTGCAATCACTGATGATAATTCTCTTCCTCCTGAGGGTTGTAGCTGGAGCATCATGAGGGAAATGGCATGCATCAGGGAATTAATTGTGCCTTGATAATAATAACAGCTACCATTTAGTGAGCCTCTACTATGTGCTTGGTATTGAGGCCTTTTACTCGTGTTACTTTATTTTTCTCGCCTGGCCTAGGGCAGCTAGAACGCAATGAAGTTCTTTACACAGCTGTGCACACCACCTAGAGGCATCATAGGATGGGACTGAGTAGGCATTTTTCCCCACCTCTCCATCTTTTGCCCACGTTCAACAGAGGAGGCAGAAGGAGCAGTGAGCCTGGGACAAAGACTGGACTGACTTCCCTAGGTGAGCGCTAGGGAGAAGAGCCAGGCCCCAGAGCCTGAATAGCACCTGGCCTCTTATAATATGTTGCAGGGTTTATTATCCAGGACCTGGATGAAGTCTTAGAGGTAGAAATGATGAATATGGGCTTGGTCTTAGAGTTTTTGGTCTGGCTGTTCCTCTGGTAATACTGCTGATCAGTTGTGACCCTGGTAGGGAGGGATTGGCTGAGGGAGGTGTCTTGTGTAGGTATGCTAGCTCACCTGTGTGAGACTTCATTGCTCTTGTGGTTAAAGTTTTATGGATGATTTTTTACCAAATCTAAAAGGAATCTCTTAAGAGCAAGACGTATTCTTTATCATGAAAGCATTGAATGGAAAAAGCTTCCTTCGGAGAACCAGAGCTGTATTTCAGCAGCAGCAGAACCTGACAGATCATCTCAGCCCAGCCATCTATCCCTGCCAGATGGGACTAGGGAGGCTCCAGAATATTATTCTCTGCTGTGATGATTTGAACCAGGTGTCCGGGACCACACGTCAGCACTCACATTTTCACTGCACTATTTCCCCTTCACATGTCTGTACCTTTTTACTCAGTCAGCAGTGATCACTGATGAGTATGACACTGTATGCATCAAGGACCTAATTGTGCCTTGATAATAATGTCTGTGTGCGTCAGAACTGCCTGTGTCAGTCCAGGTTTACACCTGTTGTAATAATATTAATAATATGCCCTTTTCCACTTGTCAAAGTATCCTACTGTGGATGATACATGATATGATCATCCTATAAATTCAAAAAGTGGATCCAGCACTGCGTCAAGCACTGCTTGGGATATAGAAGTCTAATATGTAATCCTGCCCTCAAGGAATTCAAGTCTAGTTGGGAAGAGAAGATACGTGCTGCTGGGGTCTGATGGTTGGCGTCTTCCCAAAGTTCAAATGTTGAAACCTAATCACTGATGTGATGGTGTTAGAAGGTGGAGCCGCTGGGAGGTGGTTAGGTCATGAGGGCGGAGCCTTCATGATGAGGATTAGTACTTTCATGCAATGCTAATGAAGGCTCCAGAGAGCTGCCTTGCCCTTTCCACTGTGTGAGGACACAGCAAGAAGGCTCTGTCAATAAACTAGAAATCTGACCCTCGCCAGACACCAAATCTGCTGGCATCTTGATCTTAGATTTCCCAGCTTCCAAAACTGTGAGAAGTAAATCTCTGTTGTTTCAAAGCTACCCAGTTTATGGCATTTTGTTACAGTCACCCAAATGAACTAAGACACATATGCATATGAAACAGAATCTATAATATGTCAAATGTTAAATGTTAAGTTGGTTGGTATTGGAATCATAAGAAGTTGGAAGATAGGAGATCTCTGAAGACTTGAGGTATCAGAGAATGTATGGGTCAGGATTCTTGCGGACAACAGACAGCAGTTTAGTTCAACAGGAAGGAGTTTATAAAGGGATGCTAGATGGTCCACAGAATCGTTAGAAGGGCTAGGGACCAGAATCTTTGCCAAGTTTTCCAGAAACAACACCCAGAACCACACAGGAGCTTCCTGTAAGAGGTGTCGCCTCTGGTCCCCCTGCCCCAGCAAGGCAGAAGCCCCATGCGCTGTCTGCTTCGTCATGAAGCCTCCCAATCAATGTCTCACATATATTACATCTGATTGTGGAACCCAGGTCTCATGTTTACACCCTGGGGACAAAGGAGGTTGGAAAATCGTTTTTGGCATCCATATTAATGGCGAACCGTCAATGTGGAGAGGGTTTTCAGACAATTTCTACTATAGAGAGTTTCATGGATATGGTTGGATTGAAGGTGAAATGAACTCAATCAGGCAAGTAAAGAAGGAAATCTTTCTCACTGTGAAAGGAACCAAAGTGAAGTGACAGAATGCAGACTCAGATATCCATAATCAGTGTGGGCAGTCGGAAAGCACAGGGCAATAATCTTTAAAGAATGGAACCTCTGGATTTTGAAGTCAAATAGGATTTATACCTAACACATTACACAAGCGCATGTATTCATTCCAGAAAGGTTAGGCTGTGCTTTGGTGACGAATTAACCCTGAAATTTCAGGGCTAACATAACCAAGTTATTTCCTGCTCACACTGAGCGTCTAAGATGTACCATTTAGTGTGTAGTTTAGAGTCAGGTAGTTGTCTGCTCCACACAGTCACTCAGGGATCCAAGTTGGCTGCATGTCTTCATGGCAAGGAAAGACAATTGCTGGTGAACCAGGCTTTTTACTGCCTCGGCACAGGAGTGGCACATGGTATTTCTATTCATAGTCATTGGCTAGAACTATTCACATGGCCCTATCTTAACTGCAGGAGTCTGGAAAATACCTATTTTTGTTTTAACAAGAAGGAGAAAATATGAATAAATACTGGAAGTTTCTACCATGCATGTGGGAATACTTTGTTTTGCTTTGTTTTTGAGACAGAATTTCATTCTCTCACCCAGGCTCTGGAGCGCAGTGGTGCAATCTTGGCTCACTTGTAGCCTGTACTTCCTGGGCTCAAGTGATCCTCCCACCTCAGCCTCTTGAGTAGCTGGGACTACAGACGTGCGCCACCATGCCTGGCTAATTTTTTAAATTTTTTGTAGAGATGAGGTCTCACTTTGTTGCCCAGGCTGGTGTCAAACACCTGGGCTCAAGCAGTCCTCCAGCCTCAGCCTCTTGAAGTGCTGGATTACAGGCGTGAGCCCCCGTGCCTGGCTACGTGTGGGAAAGTTATTGAGCATGAGCACAGCATAGTGAAAGTTTCTGTATGATGGAAAGCCGCTGAAAGCAGGACTCACCTTGCTTGTCTGCCCACCGCTGGCTCCAGGCCCTAGTTCAGTGCCTGTTTCACAGTTATTGAATGAACTTGGCTTTCGGCAATATGCAGGGTGGAATGGATGGGTTCTGCAGCAGAGGTAGGAAACCTACTTAATAGGTTGAGAGCCTCTATTACTTCAACTGATGCAGACATTAATATATTTTTCAATGGTTAAAAAAAAAATCACAGTCAAGCCACTCAACTTGCTCTTTGAAGTCATGTGACATCTTGATAAGCAGATTGCAGAAGCCCCTGGTGTTTTGAAATTCTTTTCATGGGAACTATGAGGATGAGTTCTTTAGAGGAGGACTTGCTTCTAACCATAAATTGTAGTTTCCTAGTTTCCTTTCTTCCTTTCTAATGATGAAAGTGACAGCCTGTTTCTCTTTTGAGACTCAGAGTATGGACATTGCATTGTACCTATAATAATAGAACATTATTTTTAAATAAATAAAATAGAATATGTTCGAAAAAATAGTGTTTTCTAACGTAGTTAACAATGGCTAAAATTTTTTTCATTATTCATTTGTAAATTTTTATGTATTTAGGGGGTACAAGTACAGATTTCTTAAAAGCATGTAAGCAGTGTTTTAAATAGAGAAACAAATTTTCACCTGTTCCTGTAGCTCACGAATGCAAGTCTACAAACTTACTGAGAAACAGAAATATTCAATCCACAGGTCAAGTCAGTTATCTAGGACAGTTATCTGATAGGAAGTCAACCTAAAACATTAAGATGTAGCACCTTTCAAATCTGCCAACCCCTGAAATGGAAATTCAAAAGGCAGTAAAGGTAATGAACCACTGCAGACTTTATCAAGATCAGCAGTTCTCCCTTCCACAGGCCCCTGGCTCCCAGGGCTTCCTTCTTGCAAACATCCATTTAAAAACAATAGAGCAGCCCCCTTAGCACAAGCTATTTCATTGGAGCAAAAAAAAACAAACAAACAAACAAACAATAGCGCAGCCCTAGTGACCCTTAAGCACATCAGGTCAGACTGTGGGTTTGGCATTTTGGCTCTGTTCCTTACTAATTGTGATCATTGCCTGGTCAGTTACCCTCTCTAGGTGTCTCTCCTCATCTGTAAATCGGGAGGAAGAGAGTCCATTTGATAGAATGGTTTTGGCATTGAAGTGAGATAAAGCTTCGGAAGCACTGAGCGCTGCCAGACACACAGAAGTGATCCGTGAATATGTGATGTGGAATGGCAGGGCACGGTGATAGTGAAGACTTAACTTGGGTTGATCAAGTTACTAGTAGAATCTCATCCGTGAACATGGATGATGTTTTACCCTAATCGCCTGTATGCCATGAGACGAGGACTGGGTCCTTGGTCTTTTTAAACGTAGTCTTTATAAGCAGCAATAGCATTTGTAAAGGATAGCTGCCTGAAATAAATACTTTGTGTTTTTCACTTCCCCCTTTTCACTGACTTTGAGTAGCTATTTTTTTTTTTATCCTTCATGTGAGCGCAGTTCCTCTGAACAATCACAAAGCATCTGTGGTATAGGATAGTGGCATTCACTGCAGGTCTTTTTCTCTTCAATATTCTTGTGGGAGGTGATTTTCCCTGCCGTGTACTATATTATCTGAAAATAAACAATCTGCCTAGCTGGTCCCCCTATTTCTGCCCTGAATATAAATCAGATTGTATGTCTCTCCTCCTCAAAGACCATCTAGTGCTCCATGACTCAGAAATTCCATATATATCCAATAGAATTGAAAGTAGGGACTCAGATACTTATATCCCAATGTTCATACCAGCATTATTCATAAATAACGCAAAGGTGGAAGCACCTGAAGTATCTGTCAACAGACGAATGGACAAACAAAATGTATGTAGCAGAATGGAATTTTATTCAGCCATAGAAAGACGTGAAGGTCTGACACATGCTACAACATAGGTAAACCTTGAGAACATCATAGGAAGCAAAATAAGCCAGACCAAAAAAAGGCAAATACTGCATGATCCCACTCAGGTGAAATACTGAGAATAGGCAAATTCACAGAGACAAAGTAGGTTAGAACTTATCAGGGGCTGGGGGTGGAGATGGGCAGGTCCTTCTTAAGGGTTACAGAGTTTCTGTTTGGGGTGATAATGTTTTGGAAATAGTGGTAATCATTGCACAACATGGTAAATATAATTAATGCCATTGAATTGTATACTTAAAAATTGTTCAGATGGTAAATATTGTTATATATATATATATATATATATATATATACATATATATATAAACCATATATATATATATATATATGACCATATAAAAGTTTTTGTAAAAATCGTCTAAGGTTTCCCAGCATGTTCAGCATGAAAGCTAAAGACCTTACAACAGCCTCAAGGCCCCGTGCCTTGACCTCTCTCCCTCTCTCTCCCCTCGAGAACACTGGCTTCCATGCTGCTCACTGAACATGAGCACACGAGGTCTGCTCCCTCAGGAGTGCCTTTCCACCTGCTGGTCCCTCTGCTTGGAATGCTCATCTCTTAGATGACCCTGCGAAATGTCTGCCTTCTACTTCCTTCAGGTCTCTGCTGGACCAGCAGCTTATCAGTGAGGTCATCCTGGGCAGTCCTCTGTAAAATCCCAAGCCCCTGCCATCCAGCACAACCTAGCACTTCCTGCTCTTACTCTGTTTTCCTCCATGGCACATTTTACCACCAGGCATATTTAATATTTATGTGTTTATTTTGTCTCTAGTTGCTAGAATGGAAGCCTCATGAATGCTGGGGCACTTCCCCCTCATTCACTTCTGTGTCCTTAATGACTAGCATAGGGCCTGGCAGGGAGCAAATGCTCAGTTGGATGAATGAGGGAATGAATGAATGAATTTGTTCCGGAGATGTATGTATACCCCTTACTGAAAAGGACTGCAGGACCAAAAAGCTGGTTATCCTAGATATGGGTTGTCTTCTGCCACTCTGAATGCCCCATGACAACCAACCACAGAACCACAGTGGGGCTCAGCTGATCTCAGCCTGACTCACTCACACATCTGCAGTGCACTGTAGGGCAGCCCAGCAGCTCTTCTAAGCTTGATGGGCTTCCTAACATATCTGGAGCTTCAGCAGGCATTTGGTGGATCTAGATGGCCTCAGCCGGGACTCCTTGGGTAAATCAGCTCTGCTCCGCATGCCTCATCCTTCAACAGGCTGGCCTGAGCACGTTCTCATGGTAAAGGCAGAGGAACAGCAAACAGACTTGCACATGTGCTTTTGAAGCCTCTGCAGGCATAATGTTTCATAGCATCCTGTTGGCCAAGTCAGTCACATGGCCAAGACTGGGGACACACTACAAAGTTATGTGACAAGAAGATACAGATACAAGGAGATACAATGAATTGGAAACATCAGGGTATTCAGTCTGCCACATCCTGTGAAATCTTGGTATTTTTGCCTGTGATCTGCACAGCGTTCCTCCTTCTTTTCTCTGTCCCCCAGAAGAAACTACATTCAGTTTCAATCTGAGATCTAATCCTTTCAGCTCTACAACTCAGTGTCTTGTTTTTAGATAGTGAGTTGTAGAGCTGGAAGGATTGGATCTAGTAAAAAGAATCTGAAATCTAAACATTAACTGAAGCTCAGGGACCTCGTCGTAGTCTTTTCTATGAGGAAATGTCAAGTGTTCTAGATAGCCAGTGTTTTTCTCTGAGGTACAGTTGTACCTCAGATACATTATCACCCTGGGGACCTGTGGTAGGCAGATAACTCAACATTATCACCCTGGGGACCTGTGGTAGGCAGAATCATTCCTCACTCCCCACCCCACAAAGGCAATCATATCCTAATCCCTGGAAGCTATGAATATGTTAGATTATATGACATAAGAGAATTAGGGTTGCATATGGAATTAAATTTGCTAATCAGCTGCCCTTAAAATAAGGGGAGTATACTTGATCGTCCAGAGGTGCCCATTGTAATCACAGTGGTCCTGAAAAGCAGAAGGCAGGAGAATCAGAGGTCAGTGACAGGAATGCTGACTTCGAAGACAGAAGGGGGCTGTGAGCCAGGGTTGCAAGCTAGAAAAGGCAAGGAAATGGATTCTCCCCTACAGCCCTAGAAGGAGTCCACACTGTACTTGGTTTTAGTCCATTGAGACCTATCTGACCTCTGAGTTGCAGAACTAAAACATGATAAATTTGTATTGTTTTAAGCCATGCAGTTTGTGGTAATTTGTTACAGCACCAATTGGAAACAAACTGGAAATTTATCAGACTGATCTTATCCCGTAGAATCCATGTAAAAAATGAGAAGGTGTATACTGGCAGGCTGGGCTTGGTGGCTCACTCTTGTATTCCCAGCACTTTGGGAGGCCAATGTGGGAGGATCGCTTGAGCCCAGGAGTTCAAGGCTGCAAGTGAGCTATCGTTGCACCACTGCACTATAGCCCGGGCCACAGAGCAAGACCCTGTCTCCAGAAAAAACAATAATAATAAATGTGTATTAGCAACCGAGTGGCTGTTTATGTCCCATGTATTTTCCACATTGACCAATCATTTTAAGAAAGGTGGGGCGGATGTCAAGTGTTCTAGATAGCCAGTGTTTTTCTCTGAGGTACAGTTGTACCCAACGACTCAACATTATCACCCTGGGGGACCTGTGGTAGGCAGAATCAAACGCCTCAGGAATTGAGAGACGGTAGAGGAGAAGAGCTAATGGAGAAGAGGGAGGTTAGTGACTGGGGCCCATGTAAGAAAAGAAAGAGGTTCTTAGGGAGACTGCTTGGAAAGTTAATGTTTGCAGAAGCCCACCCACAGGTCTTGAGCCCCTTTTCCTGGGCCACTTGTTCTACCTTTGACCAACCCTTCCCCCAACCCCCATCTCTATCCCAAATCCTTCTAGAGCTTCTAACTTACATCACATCAGCCATGATGGGGACTTGGGATGGGCAGTTATCTGCAGTCATTTCTCTAGTCTGGGTGCTGTAAGTAGGAGTGACATTGCTGGTTTGGCCGGAGTGCACAGCTTCCACCTTACCAGGCTGTGCCCTATCGTCTCCCAAAGTGGCTATGTTAATTTCTGCCGTTACCAGCAGCAGTGTCAAAGTGTTCTGGATCCTCCACATTCTCACCCATACTTGATATTGTTCGGTTTTTTTGCTTTTTCCAACCTAGTGTATGTAAGCTGGTATTTTTGTATTTTTTTTTCTTCTTTCTTGAGACAGAGTCTCGCTCTGTTGCCAGGTGCCAGGCTGGAGTGCAGTGGTGCAATCTCGGCTCACTGCAACCTCCACCTCCCAGGTTCAAGCAATTCTCCTGCCTCAGCCTCCTGAGTAGCTGGGACTACAGGCGCGTGCCACCATGCCCAGCTAATTTTTGTATTTTAGTAGAGACAGGGTTTCACCGTGTTGGCCAGGATGGTTTTAATCTCTTGACTTTGTGATCCACCTGCCTCGGCCTCCCGAAGTGCTGGGATTACAGGTGTGAGCCACCACGCCTGGCCATTATTTTTGCATTTTTAACTTGTATTTCTCCAAGTACAAATGAGGCTGACCATTTAAAATATATATATTTATTGGTTGTGTGTATATATATATATATATATATATGTTCAGATTTTCTCTTCAATGAAGAGTCTGTATAAGTCTTTTGCCCATTTTCTTCTATTGGATGCTACCTTTTCATTGATGTTTAGGATTTCTTTTTCTTTTTGAGTCAGGGTCTTGCACTATTGCCCAGGCTGGAGTACAGTGGCGTGATCGTTAGCCCACTGCAGCCTTGAAATCCTGGCCTCAGGTGATCCTCCCACCTCAGCCTCTCAAGTAGCTGGGACTACAGCCATGCGCTGCCACACCCAGCTAAGTTATTTTTTATTTTTTATTTTTATCGTATTTATTTATTTTTGAGATGGAGTATCGCTCTGTTGCCCAGGCTGGAGTGAAATGGCATGATCTTGACTCACTGCAACCTCCGCCTCCCAGGTTCAAGCAGTTCTCCTGCCTTAGCCTCCCCAGTAACTGGGACTCTAGGTACCCACCACCATGCCTGGCTGATTTTTATATTTTTAGTAGGGACAGGGTTTTGCCATGTTGCCCAGGCTGGTCTCGAACTCAAGTGATCCACCCATCTCAGCCTCCCAAAGTGCTGGGATTATAGGCATGAGCCACCGCGTCTGGCTGTTTTTGTAGAGACGGGAACTCACATGTTGCCAGGTTGGTCTCAAATTCCTCGCCTCCAGCACTTCTCCTACTTCGGCCTCCTGAAGTGTTGGGACCACAGGCAGGAGCCACTGTGCCCAGTTGTGATTTCTTTTTGTAGTCTAGAGTCAACTGTATGTGAAGGAAGTATCTCTTCCCAGTTTGCAGCTTGTCTTTACCTCTCTGGTGCTTTTGTTTAGAACTTGGTATATCTTTGTGATTTAAGAAGTATGTCCTCCGTACCTTGTGGTTAGAAAGGTTTTCCTCCCATATTGTCCTAAAATTTTTGTAGTTTTTCCTTTGCCAGGTAAATATTTAATATACCTGAAATTGATTTTTAAACATGGTAGATAGGGGTTAAATTTCATTGTTTTATGTGTGTATAACCAATTGTTCCAGAAAACTTTATTGAAAGTCCATCTTTCCTGTTGGTCTTCAATGCCTTTGTTATGAATCAAACTTCTACATGTGCGTGAACTGGTGTCCAGCCCTCTACTTGGCAGCTTTTTGTATTAGTTATCTGTTGCTGTGTGACAGCTTACATAAAACTTAGCAGCTTAAAACAGCAAACATGTATTACCTCACAGTTTCTGTGGGTCAGAAATCTAGGTGCAGCTTCTCTGGGTGCCTGTGGCGCAATGCTGTCCTTCAGCTGCAGTCAGGATGGCAGCCGGGGGATGTGGTCTCAACTGAAGGCCCAAACAGGGAGGATCTGCTTCTAAGCTCATTTATGTAGTGATGGCAGAATTCAGTTTCTCATGGGTTGCTGCATTAAGGTCTTAGTCCTTGGCTGGCTGTTGGTCAGAGGCTTCCCTCCATTCTTTCTCCTGTGAGCTTCTGCATAGGGCAGCCCACAGCATGACAGCTGGCTTCCCTCAGAGCAAGCAAGCAGAAAGAGAGAGTTGGAAGCTACGGTACTTTGTAACCTAATTTTAGAAGTGACATCCATGATTTATGCTGAGCATTAGAAGCAAGTGAGTACATTCAGACCACCGTCAAGGGGAAGGTATTCCATAAGGGTGTGAATACCAGGAGGCAAGGATCACTGGGGATCATCTTCAGGGCTGCCTACCATACTTTTATAGTAACATAAGTAATTAAGTCTTTTAATATTAATCTCTTCCCAGGTATTTTAAGTGACTTTCCATAGGATCATTTTTTACTTTTAAAAACTATATTCAAAATAGAAAGAGAGAATGGGCATGTCTTGGAACAGATTTTTGGAAGAAGGCATAATAGAACTTTGGGAGTGATAGGAAAATATGTAGAGATGTGATCTTTCTTCAGATGGTTGGGTTCAGTTTAGTTAATTATAGCAAGTACCGTCATGCTCGGTATCTGTGGGGGATTGGTTCCAGGACCCCCATGGATACCGAATTCATGGGTGCTCAAGTTACTTATATAAAATGACATAGTTTTGCATATAAACTATACGCACGTTCCTATATGTTATATTATCTCTAGATGACTTTTGATACCTAATACAATGCCTGCACATCACTTCATATGCGTGGATTCAACACAGTATTCAGCGTGTGGCGAATTCAAGTTTTGCTTTTTAGAATTTTGTGGAATTTTTTCCCCCGAGTGTTTTCTATTTGTGGTCAGTTGAACTTAGGAATGTGGAACCCACAGATAGGGAGGACCAACTGTATATACCATGTAATTTTCCCTAACTAGTTTATCTGCATTTTCCAAGCTGCAAACTATCATGGTGATATGTAGGAAACATTTCACGTATTAGCTTATCATTTCCGAGCTTCTTTGAGACAGAGTAAAGCACCTGCCATCTCCTTTATTCATTTTCTGCAGTTCATAGAGCTCAGTGATGCTAACTCCGTATTTCCAGTGTCACTGAAAATGATACCTAGAACAGGATGAGAAGGTTGTATTGGCATAACAGCTAACATCACACATGGCTTCTTTTTCATTTAAAATACCAAACATCTGCCAACACACTTTCATGGGTGCCTAGTTGCAAGGAAACCCTTAGAACAATTACTTTGAGTTAATACACCCAGTTGTTATGTTCATCAGCATCCTAGGTCAGTGCTTCCTGTGGGCACCACGTGGAATGACGATGGTTTTGGGTGTGGTTTGAGAGATTATGGAAAGGACCTCATCATCAGTAAAGCATCTTGACCCAATTCACTTTTTCTTTCTTCAGCTTTGCCACACCTGTGTGGCAGCTTCTGTTCATACTGATGCTTATCTCCAGCCACTAATTAGGAATAGATGCTTTCACTTTCTACTGCTGTCGTGAATGCTGTGATTACAGACTTCATCGTTCTAAGTGTGCCTCTTGGTTCCTTTATGTCAGAGCTCGTGTGTTTGTGTGTGCACACAAGCACGTGTGTACTTTTTCATCTATCTTAGGCTGATTTTTAGTTAGCAAAAGAGACTAACGTGACAAGTTCTAGAGTAATTTCCAAATTTCCAAACTTTGACCCAGTACGTAACTTGGGTTTTCCTTGTGTGTGGTTACCAAGAGAACCTTCTCGGCATACCTCTCTTGGGAGAACAAAATTTGAACAGCAATGGGGAAGCAGTAGACACATCTCCAGCTAAGGTGCCAGATTCCGATAGCGTACCTTCTTGGCCGAGCTCCTTTGTGGGACTGGAGAAGTTATGTATAAACAAATGACTGTGCACCACTGTTGGCAAAGGTTTCTATGCTGTGTTATTAATTCTAGGTCTGGTTCTCTGCCCTACACCCTCCCCTTATTTTGGTAAATGTAACAAGCCAAAAATTAGGAGAGTATTATAAGCTCATTTGAATGAATATTTGGTATTATGCTAAAGATGAAGGTGTTCAGATAGAAGCCCACAGCTGGAGTGTAGAGACGGCATTACAAAGCCTGAGGGGCGTCCTTTGCTTATTCCTTATTATGAAGGACGGATGCAGCCTTAGGAGGTGCTTCCTGAAGTTTATATTGGAGCGATTAAAATGTAACTGTGGGCCAGGCGCGGTGGCCCACGCCTGTAATCCTAGGAGGAGGCTGAGGCGGGCAGATCACTTGAGGTCAAGAGTTCAAGACCAGCCCAGCCAACATGGTGAAACCTTGTCTCTACTAAAAATAAAAAAATTAGCTGGGCGTGGTGGCGCACACCTGTAATCCTAGCTACTCCGGAGGCTGAGCCAGTTGAATCATTTGAACTCGGGAGGTGGAGGTTGCAGTGAGTCGAGATCACGCCACTGCACTCCACCCTGAGCAACAGAGTGAGACTTCATCTCAAAAAATATATATAAAATGTAATTGTGATAGAGATAGCCTATAATTTTGTATTCAAAATGAGAATTTTTTTTTTTTTTTTTTTTTTTGGAGACAAGGTCTTTCTCTGTCATCCAGGCTGGAGAGCAGTGGTGCATTCGCAGCTCACTGCAGCCTCGACCTCCTGGGCTCAAGTGATCCTCCTACCTCAGCCTCCTGAGTAGCTAAGACTACAAGCGCATGCCACAATGCCCAGCTGATATTTGTATTTTTCTTGTAGATAGGGGGTTTTGCCACGTTGCCCAGGTTATATAGAAGTCCTGGGCTCCAGCAATCCACCCACCTTGGTCTTCCAAAATGCTGGGTTTACAGGTGTGAGCCACCATGCCCAGCCAATGTGGAGATTCTTTCCTGATGGTAAACTGTACTGCGTAATGGATGCTTTCAGATCGTTTCCTTGCATTGGTCACATATTTGGATTCAGTAGATTTTCTGCACAGCCCATATGTTCAAGGCTTGGTGTGGGGGAAGCCTGTTCTAAACTCTGATTTATCTTGAGAGATGAGCTATCAAAGAATTTTTTTTTCATCTCTGTTAGATTGCACTTCAAGCTCTAACAGTGCCTCTGAGCCACGAGAAAAATTTACACGTAAGAAATGTTTTGAAGCCATTAAAATAAGTTCAGAGCTTAAGAGCTGGTTTCACATCTCTTGAATCAGATGAAATGTGTGCTCACAGAGATTAATAATTAGGTGATGGGCAGATGCCAAGCTCTGAGTTTTGATATGATTATCTTTCATTTGGCACAGGTCAAGTGTGCGGGTTGGGCATTCTGAAAGTGAGGGATCACTGAGATCGCGCAGGGGCATATCAGATCTGTGTCTCTGGTGGACGTCAAGGCAGGATTATTCAGAATATAATCTGAAATGCATTTGATCCTACAGTAGATAGTTTAATAATTTATGTTCAGCCTTATTAGCAAAGCCTTGTGTTTACACTGCTATCACCAAAATAAGATTTAAAAAACCCTGTCCGTGATATTAAGATTAGAGAGTTTATGTGTATGTGTGTGTTCAAGTTTAAAATTTTTCTTCATAATTGTAATGACCTGATAGCAATTACACATTTGGGTTGAAAGGGCTAAGGCAAAAATTTCACATAAATAATGTCTGATGTAGAAACTCCCAGAAGTGAAACAGAAAGGCTGACAGTATTGTGCTCTAATTGTGTGACTGTGTGACAGAGGTCTTAGAACGTAAATGTTCTTCCAGAAGAAATGGAAAGGAATGGTAATTTGTTGATCCTGTTACATTCCATTGTACCTATAATGCTGATGGACTATGCATACAACATTATTTTCACTGACTTCAAGATAAAATGCTAACATTTTTGATTTGGAGATAATTGGGTACGCCTACTTATATGATATTAAAGAGCTCCCAATTTGGGGAATGTCTAGAAGAATAAAGGAGAAAGATAGCTTGGCTCCCTTCATCCCCTGTATGTCCTGGTATCTGGTAGTAACATGAAGCTCAGGGACAGGGTTGTCTTGTCAGTTTGAGGAAGGGAGCTGGCATGTGGAATGCGATGTCAGGGCCCTGGCAACGCCCGCAGGTGTCAGGACAGAAGAACTCATTTAGAAGCTGCACCGCAAGATGGGAAGACAGGTGGCAACTCTCTTACAGGGATATCTTTTATTTGAGCAGAACCAGACCAACTGTTCCTCATTAAAACACATTTTGCAGCGTGTTCTAATGTGAGCGCATCAAGTGTGTATGCATGTGTGTGCTGGGAGCATACTCAGCGATGTGCCACCTACAGGTCACAATTACAAAGTCTCCACGTGGCTTAGAACTGCAAGACGGGTGGCGTGAAATGTCTCTGCATAACAGGCGGCCAACTTTTCTGGAATGGCCTCTGTAGGGAAACTCAAAATAACGCCATTGCGCCTGTGAGATGCAGTGGCAAGTTAAGTGGATAAAATCTATTTGATGGGACTGTTGATCTTGTCATTTTAATAACTGCAGAAAATCCTTGCTTTTTCTCATTTATTTATATGGAATTATCAGTGTGTCTATCTCAGAAGTGTTGCTGCGGTGCTGTCCTTAGTATGACTAAAGGCAGGCCTCATCTGCTTCACTATTTATACTTCCTATCAGAAATGTGGGCAAGTGACTTAAACAAAGGGTTCACTCCTAATAGCTACTTCACCGAGTAGTTTGAAGGATTAGAATGTGTAGAGAGCACTTAGAGTCCTGCTAGGCAGGCAGTGAACGTTCTCTCAATATTATTTCTGCTTAGGATTTTCACATAGAGCCTATCTTCTGCCTTTCTCACTGAATCCTTGTGCTTCTGGGTCTCCAGCCATGTGCCGTATTACAGCTTATCAATATTTCGTATGAGAAGGAAGAGGACTTGGAAGAAGGGGCTCTGAACAACAGGACTTCCTTCCACTGGAAGCCCGAGCCCATCCAGCTCCCAAGAAAAGAATACTTGTAACTAGATGAAGAAATAACTATAGGATGCAAAGGAATAAGCAGAAACGCACACACCAATTCAGAAAACATGAATCGATCATCTCTTAGGTGCCCTTTCCTCAGAGTCTTGTCTCTTGGGGCCAAAAGAGCTGTGAGTAGGACACATCTGGAGGCCCATTTCCTCCCCATTTTCTTAGCAGGCAGAAAGCTCAGCAGAAAGAAAAGGGCTTAGCAGAGGCTGAGCTTTGGAGTTTTCTGTCCTATTCCCCCAGGAACTTCAGCCAGCCACCCAGTCGTCTCAAGGTGCCCTGTCCCCTCTTTCCTCGTAAACATGTAGAGCGTCACACTTCTGTCGGAGTGTGTTGTCTTAGGCAGCTAGTTCAGCTCTACTTGAACGGACCACACTTTCTGGTGGGATGCAAGCTTCGGGGCTCACATATGTCAGGAGTGGTCAGCACCGTCGTGTCCTCCACGCAGAGATGTCCATATCCTTATCACCTGGCAAAAGGAACTTTGCAGATGAGAGGATTATTCTGGATTATCTAAGTGGGTTCCGTGTAAATCGCAAGGGTTCTTATAAAAATAACCATATGATCACTTGAGGTCAAGAGTTTGAAGCCAGCCTGACCAATATGGTGAAACCCCATCTCTGCTAAAAATAAAAAAATTAATTAGCCAGGCATGGAAGCATGTGCCTATAGTCCCAGCTACTCAGGAGGCCGAGACAGGAGAATTGCTTGAACCCAGGAGGCAGAGGTTGCTAGTGAGCCGAGATTGTGCCACTACACTCCAGCCTGGGTGACAGAGTGAGACTCCATCTCAAAAAATGATAACCCAAGGCTACTGGCTTGGCCATAGGCCAAGAGATGTAGGCAAATTATAGAAGCTGGAAAGAGCAAGGACTCAGATTCTTCCCTGGAGCCTCCAGAAGAAGGCTTCCCAGCCCACGCCTTGACATAGAACTTCTGACCTCTAGAATTGAATGAGAATTGATACTTATTGCTTAATAGCCCGGGTTTGTGGCGATTTGTTCAAGTAGCAATAGAGAACTCATGTAACATGCTGTTTCTCTGCTGGTAAGGTTTTTCCCTAGCAACCCTGTGTCATATTTATGCTATGTAGTATTGGTGATGTGTGACTCTTTGTCCCATTTACTTGCCAGTCTAGTAAGAAGTACAAGAATAGGTAAGTGGCAATCCATATGGAAGCGACATTTGCTCCTATAGAAAATGTGAATATATGGTACTAAGTAACAGGTAGCAGTGGCACTATGCATTCAGCTAACACTGGCCCCTCCTAGGTGCCAGGCTCAGGGCATCCATTGGAGAGAAGGCCACCCCTGCTCAGAAGGAGCACACCCAGGGAGGTGCAGGAGCCATCAGGGTGCTCACCGCTGTTGACGGGAGCCGTAAGGCAGCCGGCTCACAGGCCGAGCAAGCCCACGCGGGGTGGGCAGTGGGTGACAGAGGTTTTCCTAAAGCAGGTCCTGTCTTAGTTGAGACCGGAGCAAACAGTAACTAGAGGAGGCAGGGGTGGGTGATGGTTTCAGTTTGGAGCTTTTCCAGAAGGCGCACACCACAGGCTTTACCACCTCAGAGCCCAGGGAGTAAGAGGTGCTGACTTCACAGTGGACGTAGCTTCTTCCTCATGGATTAGTGTTTGTGAGGATATCGGAGACAGGACATTGTCATCTCAGTCCTGGTAGTAAGTGCTGTGGGCGGCTCTGGCCTTGTCTGGGTTTCAGGCCACACTCCTGTGATACACCTTCTAGCAGCCCTTACTGTGAACCTTCCGTATTCCAGGCACTTTGCCTGGCTTCGAGCACATCCTGTCCCTTTCGATAACATCCAAAAATGGTGGCTTTCCTCCTTCACAGAAGGGCTAGCCAGGCTTAGAAAGTTTAAACCAGCGGCCTAAGATGGCTGGCTGAACCTGGGTTCTGTTTCTGGTCTGCCAGAATTCAAAACCCATGCTCATTCACGCTACTGTGTGCCTCTTGATGGTATACATAAGGAACAAAAATAGCACAGGTCAATTCTACTTGACAAGCAAATAATGACTCTAATTTATAGACAGAATTTGAGGACGTTTGCATTTTTGCGTAAGACACCATGGAATAAGTTAATTTTCACTGATGTTTAAATGTTCAGGACACTTAATCTGCATATATCTAATTTAATCCTCATAACAACCCTGTGATGCACAGATACGACCAGTATCTCCATTTTACAGGTAAGGGAAAGGAGGCAATAAGAGGGTAAAATTTGCCTGAGGATCCTCAGATGGAGCTGGGATTACAGCCCAAAGCTCGAGGACTCACTGCTTCTAGAACCGGTCCCATCTGTGCCTTGTGGCGTGAAACATGCTCAAGTTAAAAGCATCTCCTTCCTTTCCCCAACAATACGTGGGTAACTGCTAGAGATGAAGGAAATCATGAGATACGCTGTTGTTAGCATCCCAACTGTCTGTATTTAACTGATGGAAATCTGATCCCTAAAGTTTCTGAACTTGAAAGTGCTTTTTAATTTTGGTATACATCCTGGGTTCTGCTTTAACAGATTTATTACTTTGATAGGGTTTGATAAGCTACACTTTGGAAAATTAGATTATTTTTAAGAGTTAGCAAGTCAGTAGGTTTAGAAATTAATCAAGGGAGCAGTGAGATTTAGAAGGAGGACAAACCCATGTTAATCAAAGTTAACACAGAATGCATGATGGGAATTTCAGTCCCTTAGTCTATTACAACAGGATAAATACATGGCTCCTTTTGAGTGAGCAAAGGTCATATCCTACCTTCTTTCAAATTTCTGTTTTGAGAAAAGCATTTCTAAGTAGAATTTGAGTTCTTAAAAATTGAGTTGGCGTTCGTTTGTTTTAATAAGCAATAACATTTTCCAAATCTGGTGTATTATACTTTCAGAGATGCAGCTGCATATTGAATTTCAGGAACTGGCAATCTTGATAAGGTTTTGAAGGTGTAGGGAAGGTCTGAGCCTCTGTTTACTTTCTAGAACTATGCTTGTCACATGTGTGTCGACTTTTCCATCGGCTGTTTAGAATCACTTCGCCTGTAAGCACTTGTTATTTTCTGTTCATGATCCCTGCTTTCAAGTGCTACGTTGTACATTTACCTATTTGAGCACCTTGGACTTTACGAGCAAAACCTCGTATTTCCCACATTTCTAAACTAGTTTTTCTTAAGTATCTCAGTGGTGGTGGCAATTGAAATGTGCAAAGCTAGCTGGCTACTGATTACTCTGTCATGTGACATGCATGCATCCTACGTGCTGCTCCGCCGGGTGCTGGGTTGTCCAGCAGGTTCAGGAGGGAGGCTCAGCACCGAAACACCTTTTCTGAATCAGTGTTCAAATGTGTTAAACGTTTGAGGGGTGGAAAGAAAAAAGTGAATGCCCAAGGAAGAGTGACTGAATTGAACATGACCACAAATAATCCACTCTGATTAATAGGCAAGATGAGTTGAAAGGAGAAGAAATTTTCTGAAATTGTCATCAAAAGTCAAAGGGTTGTTGCCTTTTTTAAACCTAGGCCAAGAAGGCACAGTATCTGCACTGCTTCATGAAACAAAATCCAACCTGCATTATAAACCAACTAAATGCTTAAGGCTTTAAGACTCACCTAGTCCTTCCCCCAGGTCAGCGTGACACCTGGCCTGGCACCACTAATCATGGCACAGGTGCGGAACCAAGGTCAAGCATTCCGAACTGGGGATAGGCAGAAGGGTGGATTTTCCCTGAAGTTCATGTAGCCAGTCTCAGGGTCTTTCAGTTTGAGGCGCCCTTTCTAAGACTCTACCTAATTTTGTATGCATTATTTTTTTCTAAAAGAGAAGGCTTCAGAACCCACAAAATCTGGGTCCACTCCTGGGTGAGAATATCTGTGAACCTCCTGAAGACAGTGTGGGTATAGCTGTGTAGATATGTAAATATGCTTCCATATTTTTCTGGAAGGGTTTGTAGTCTTTTTCAAAGCCATCTGTGACTTACAAAGGTTAAACAACTCAGGCCTCGGAAAAATTAACCTCTTAATTCTAATCTTATAAAACCAAACTTAGTAAGTGATGGTTTAATTGCTAGAGGCCATCATTTGTGACTCAAGTAGAACAGCTCCCTGAATGTATCACAGGACACACTGATCACCAGAGACATAGATGGGAACGTTCTTGATGGTTGCTCACTCTCATTCATACATTCAGTCACTCATTCATTCATTCCTAAACACAAACTGAGTACCTGCTCTGTGTCTGCAGCCTGGTAGGTTCCAAGATTTCAGACGTGAATTAGGCAGACTCGTCCCTTTTGAGAATTCACGTAGTTCCTATCAATTCAGCTGAAGTAGGAGTCTGCATTCTTTCTCAAGTTTCACACATATGGGTCAATGCTGTCCTTGAGATCTTGAGGCTATTTTTAATTGAAATAGAAGCTCTTCAGCATACACCTTGCTCCAAAATATTACACAGAAAGCCAACCTCATAAGAGAGCTGTGTCCTGGGGGCAGGGGCAGGTCTGGGTGCACCACTGAGCCCCGGCTCTTGCCTCCCGCTGCCGTGGGGAAAATGGCCCCGTTCTGTCCAGCTGCACATCTCCTTAAGAAGGAGTCCGAGTGCAGGGAGACCAGCAGGATACCAACCAGATACCTGAGGAGTGCAGCAGTAAATAATGCTTCCACCGTCACTGGGGCTGAGAGCCTTTCCTTCCGGCTAACAGCTTTATTAATTCTGCTATTAGTCGCCGACAGACAGGGCAAGAATTCTTCCCACACGATCACATGCAAATATGAGCCTGTGGAAACTTGGCTGTGGAAGTTGTTTTCATTTCCCCCATTCCTACTCTTCGTGCCTCTCATTACCCACTCCTTTGAATTCAAATCCTCTTGATTCTACATCAAAAGTCTGTTGTTCCCTCTGCTGTCATCCTGATAGAGGTCCTCATTCTCTCCCATTTCATCTGCTGCTACAATACTTACCACTGGATTTCCTACCCCATTCTCCTGCCTCCCTTCAATCCACCCCACACATTCCTGTTCGTGTTACCTTCTGCAAAGCACCATGCCAGTGCCTCTCCTGTGCAGGGTGAGATCCAGCTTCCCAAACAAGCCAAGGAGGTTCCAGGGGATTGTTAGAGAGCGGGGAAGGGAAGACTGAGCCAAGTACCACGGTTGTTCCAAGACACTTAGTGCTTCTGCGGATTTCCCGTCCTGTCCTGCACCGCCTCTGGGTATCCCTCCGCCCTCCCCCATTGTTCCCTCCATCCACGTTTCTCATCTGCCCCTTCCACACCCCTACTTCCATCTCTCAAAATGTTATTCAGGTTTCAACAGAGTAATCCCATATTATTAAGGGAGGCACCAATTCTGAAGCAGGTGCACAAGGTAAAAATCTCATAAATTGCACTTTGAAACTCTAGAGCCAACCTGAGAATAGCCAGGTGCTCCTCTGTCCGATCCCCTGGACACCAGCTAAGAAGCCCCTGAACAGAGACCACTGAAAGAAATCACAGTCAGGTCTTCAGCTTCTCAAGCTCTGCCCAAGCAGGGTTTCCCAACCTGTTCTGTGTCCGGCATGAAGAGAAAATGATAGTATTTGTATGGCACACAAGGTGCTCTGGGGGGGAGTGAGTGTGGGGTCATGTGGGGTGGGTCCTTCTTGGTGCAGCCATCCTGTGGCAGAGGACCAGCGGGGAATCTTTGTCCTAGGGATGTGTTTGCTGAATCAAGTGGCTGCCATGGTTGGTTGTTTTTGAGACAGGGTCTCACTCCGTCGCCCAGGCTGGAGTGCAGCAGCACAATCTCCGCTCACTGCAGCCTTCACCTTCCAGGTTCAAGTGATTCTCCTGCCTCAGCCTCCAGAGCAGTAGGGACTATAGGCACCCGCGACCACACCCGGCTAATTTTTGTATTTTAAGTAGAGACTGGGTTTCACCATGTTGACCAGGCTGGTCTCAAACTTCTGACCTCAAGTGATCAGCCTGCCTTGGCCTCCCAAAGTGCTGGGATTACAGGCATGAGCCACTGCGCCCGGCCCATGGTGTTTCTATCTCATTCTTCCATTGTAGGGTTGCATGTCTCTAAGAGTTAAACATGCCTGTGGTATGACTCCACTTTACAGATTCTACCCCCTTCATGAATTCTGCCTTGATTTTCTATCAACATGGCCTATCTTTCACATACACTTTATGTGTAGTCTAGAGACTTATGAACTTGACCTGGCCCTTCAAGGAAAGGAACTGACTCATTCATGCCTACCTTGGCCCCACCTGGCTTGTGGTGGGTGTCCACACGTGCCTCTCAGGGCTTTCTTTCTCTGCATCTTGAAAGTAATTCTTGCCTCCATTTCTGTCATTATAGGACGTCAGGAACGGGCTTGGGAACCACGTGAGTGCAGGATCCCACACCCCTGCCGCCTCTCAGCATGACTCGGCGAGTTCCAGACTGGTGCTGCGCATGGCAAGGCTACCTCATGACTGTGCGCCGAGAACGGCCGTGGGTTTGGCTCTGCTGGCTCTTCTTTTGGCTTTTCTTGTCAAGGTCTATAATTAGAATACAACTAAACGAAGCATCTGTAAAGAAGAATAAACATCTTCAGTGAACAGGAAGGCGACACCTCCATTCTCAAAGGGCAATAATTTGTACTGGTCACACTGCCTCCTCTTCAGCCATTCTTCTTAACGAGGCTCCTGTCTCACATTGAGTTGGACCTATTGGTTATTTGACCTAAAACCTAATCACACCTACCATAGTATATCCTTCAAATTAAACTGCTTTTCGTGTACTTTTAGCAAGAAATGCAAGTGCTTGCATTTTTTTTTCTGTATCCAATTTTTAAGTAAGTCAGAAACTAATTGTACGGTGACTCTGGCCATCTTTTCCTCATGTGGATCTTTAATACACTTTTTCTTCTTCTTGAGACAGAGTTTCACTCTCTTGTCACCCAGGCTGGAGTGCAGTGGTACAATGTTGGGTCACTGCAACCTCTGCCCCCTGAGTTCAAACGATTCTTCTGCCTCAACCTCCCGCGTAGGTGGGATTATAAGCATGTGCTACCAAGCCTGGCTAATTTTTTGTATTTTTAGTAGAGACGGGGTTTCACCACGTTGGCCAGGCTAGTCTCAAACCTCTGACCACAAGTGATCCGCCCGCCTCGGCCTCCCAAAGTGCTGGGATTAGAGGTGTGAACCACTGCCCCCAGACTCTTTAATAAACACTTTTAAGTGCATCTTCCCCTTCAGGCTTTGTTTGGAGTCCCACTGCTACAAACATTTTATTTTTCACAACAGATGTGTTCCTGAAAAGTACGTATAGAAACCTGTTCTGGGAACTTGAACACTTAGAATGCACAGGGAGTGTCTGCCAGCTAAAGGACTCCTGGCAACATTGTGTGAAATATGAAACTGAAAAACGATTTGTCTAAAACAAATTGTGCCCATTTTCTCACATTTTTGATCCATTAGTTTTTTGAGTCAGGGTGTCACTCTTGTCACCCAGGCTAGAGTACAATGGCACTATCTCGACTCACTGCAGCCTCCACCTCCTGGGCTCAAGCAGTCCTCCTGCCTCAGTCTCCCTAACAGCCAGGACTACAGACACATACCACCATGCCCAACTAATTTTTTAAATTTTTGTAGAGATGAGCGTCCCTTTGTTGCCCAGACTTGTCTGGAACTCCTAGCCTCAAGCAGTCCTCTCGCCTCAGCCTCCCTAACTGCTGGGATTACAGACATGAGCCACTCCACCCAGCCCAGATTAAATGTTTTTATTTCTACCTGCCATCATTGGTCTTTACTAAGTGAAGTGACTTCTTCAACAATAAATGGAATTGGTACACTAAGCAAATCCTCTGTTGATCAGAATTGATTTGGATTTCATAGGTACAGGAAAACCAGGTTCCTTGTAGTCACCATAGGATATTTTCCATCTTGAAACCCATGCCCCTCTTCAACTCTTCCGTTTAACTCAAAATATTTGTGTTTTGTGTGTCTTTTAAGGAACCTAAATTAAAATTCAGTTGTGTCCCAGTTGGAAAATTATAGAATATATATGCTTTTAGTGTTAGTACATTTCTCCTGGAACTGGTATGTGCTTCTAAGTGGTGCTCACATCTAGAATGCAAAGATCTGCCTGTGCCCCTTCTGGTCCTGCAGTGAAACATCCATGTGGGAGCACCCCTCACTTCTCAGCAGGAACGGGAGAAGAGGACAAGAACGTGCCATGTGCCCCCTTCGTGAGCTCTATGCAGTCATTTCTTTGTTAATAAACAGTGGGTTCCAGTGTGGTACTCATTTAACACAAACCTAGCGGAGATAAAAATGCCATCCAAAGCCTGGAGTCGCAGTAGATCAGACAGAGAAAGCTCGACACCTGTAACTGATTGGAGACAAAAAGGATTTTTCTACCTCCCTCTTCTGACTTCCCTACTCTTTCTCTCACTCTCTCATCTATTTATTTACTCCCTTCTAGCTCTATGCTGTCCTCGCCTTCCTTTTTTCCTTCCTATATGAGAAAACACCCAGTCACCCAGATCCCCCGCTGCTGCCCTCACCAACCACGGCATGGATCCTCATGGATGGTTTCAGCTGCACGGATTCTCCCTGCCATGACTGTTACTTACCTTCAGTTTGGCTGCAGCTTCACTCTGCTCTTTGTCTCAGAAAGGGACCAAGGCCACTGCCTGCAGCAGACTCGGGACCTTCATGATGTCAGCCTCCATATTGGTGACCAATTGGTGAGCGGGGTGGCAGTGTTGTGGAAATCCGGGATTTCTCCCCCCGCATGACCTCCATCTACAGGGAGTGGGAGGGAGGGAGGAGAGAAGGTTGTGGTGGGAGTCAGAAACAGTTCTCTTATGCACTGGACTCTGAAGGGGGCTGAGTCTGGGAACCACAAGAGCAAGCGTGGTCATCAGTAGAGCTGTTACTTTCCCACCCGTCTGCTTCCTTCCCACAGTGCAGCTGCACTCCTCCCACCCCGCTGAAGTTAGGCATGCCCACATGGCTTATTTTAGCAGGTGAAACGTGAGCGGAGGGGTCATGTTCTTCTTCAGGGCAGATGTGTTCAGAGCTGTGTACAGTTTACCCTTGTGCTCTTCCCCCCTGCTGTGGTGATCCTGGACCCGTATGTCGGAATGAAGCCACCCTGTCCCTGAGTCCCTGAGTTCGTGCAATCAGTAGGGCCCCTGGCCAGCGTGTGCTATACAGGCATTAGGAGCCAGAAACGTACTTTGGTTGTGTTAAGCCGCTGGCATCTGAGGGTTGTAGCCATAGCATAGCCTGATTCATACAAAGTGTCAGCCGTGATAGGATGCTTGACCTGCAGGTTATAAATGTAATTGTTGTTTTCTTTGTGTGGTTTGCATTAGTATCAAGGGGTGTGTGTGTGTGTGTGTGTGTGTCTGTCTGTGTGTCTGTACTTCTGTGCTGAGAAGGAAACCTATGAAAAGATCTTTTCAATGTTTGGCCAATTTTTTTCTTAAACTCTTTTTTAGAATAAAATATACATACGAAATGGACATAAATCATAGGGACACAGGGGTTTTTAAAAAGTAAGCACACATTGTAGCCAGCACCAGCAGGCTCCCCCATGCACCCTCCCAGCCATTAACTCTTCCCCCCCCCCAAGAAGTAAGCTGTATCCCCTTATTTCTAACATTACAGATTGCTTTGCCTGTTTCTGAACTTTCTCAGAGGAATCACGTCGTGTGCACTATTTCATGTCTACCTTCTTTTGTTCAACAGTGATTGTGAGATACGTCCAGATTACTGTGTGTGGCAGTAATTAATTCACGTTCATTGCTGAACAGTATTTCAGTGTATGAGTATACCACATTGTCTTTATTCATTCTGCATTTGAGTTGTTTCTAATTTTTTGTCTGTTATGAATGCTGCTGCTATAAACATGTTTTGGTAAGCATTTATGTGATGAGTACATGTCTAGGAGTGGAATTGCTGGTCGTAGCATTTGCATATGTTCAGCTTAAATGCTGCTGAACGGTTTTCTGAAGTGGTTGTACCAATTTACATCCCCACCAGCACTTGAACTCTGCCATTCCCCCAACTATTTTTTCTCTTTGGAACTTCAGTATTCTTCAGCAGACCTTGTCTCTGTTGTTTCCCTTCCATGAGCCATTCCTATCTTAGTAAAGATGATAATATTGAGCTGGGTGTTATAATTTGCACTTAATAGGTGTTAATCAGTCCCAAAGAAAAAATTTTGAGACAGATATTGTTATTCCCATAATACTGAGAAGAAAATCTGAAACTCAGGAAACTAAGTAACCTATGCAGGAGTCACAGAGCTATTAAGTTTAGAGGCAGGACTGGGACACAGCCTGAAAACCCTCCTGCTCCTCTGCCCCATCTTTGACTTAAACTTGGCCTGTGCGCACAGATACGCATTTAGGATCAATCATGTGGATGCCTGAGCTTGGTTGGGCGGGGGGGGAGCTTCAGCCCCTCAGTCTGTGTTGTCCTGCTCCAAAAATGTGCATGGTACTCAATACACTTTTTAAATAAAGATTTATTAGTCAAGCTTTTTTAATTCGCCCCCCCTTCCTTCCTTCTTTCCTTCCTTATCATCCCTGCTCAACAAGCATGGGATAGTCCATTTGAGAATGTGAAGAACTCTTGGGTAAAAACTTTGCTTTGTTGCTGGGAAAATGTATCTAAACATCAGATTTCCATATGTCATTCAGTCAAAACATATACTACTTCTATTGACTTCACTCCAGGTTGCAAATTTTAGTGTATATTGTAAGATGTCATGGAGGGAGAATTAGAATTACAAATAAAGCTTCAAGAGGATTTGTCATCATAAACAGAAAAAAAGGAAGGGAGAGAAGGAGGGGAAGGGAGGAGAGGGGAGAAAGGAGGGGAGAGAAAAGGAAGAAAAAGAAAGGGAGAAAAGATATCCTTAAGGCTTGCAGCAACAATAAAAAAGGTAACCATGTGAGATGATGCGTATGTAAATTGCTTGACTGTGGTAACCATTTTGCTGTGTATATGTGTATCAGTACATGTTCACCTTAAATACACGCAATAAAAAATGAATATATCCATTTTCTAAAAGGCGTGCTGGGCCCCCAAGGCACCCCGGGATGCTGCAGGACATTCACAGGAGCACCCTGGGATACTTTAAATTGTTGAAGGAAACACAGCAACATCTGTCAGATGCCAGGCCAACTACTAGCTCAAAATAGTTCAGTTTTCAACATTAGATTTCACAGTTTCTTTGATGACACCAAGTCTTTATAAAACTGGATTTTCAGCAATTGCTGTGATAAAAAGCAAGTATCAAGTGAAAATCAAACGTGGAACAAGAAATGAAAATTGTGATCACAGTCCAAGGTTTGAGAAGTGGTGCTGTGCGCGACAGATGCACAGCTGCCGTTACTAACTAATATCAATATGAAATAAAATATTAATATTTTCTTTAAGTTATATGTATTATTTTTTTTCAAACAGTTCTTATAAGATAGTAGGATATAAATGCTTCTTCAGTTGTTAGAATTACCTATTTAAATAGAAAGGTTAGCTGTTTCTTTGGCCTAGGGGTACCACGAATCAAGAAAGTTTGAAGACCTCTGCTCTATGATACAACCTAATTTCAAGGATCCATGTCACATTTATAATCACTTCTGAACATGTTTTCCCCTTACTTTAAAGTTACGTTACCCACAGTATGTGTTTGATGAAGTTACACTTGGCTGCCCATTGTATGGCCATTGTATGCTTTGTATGAGGTTGAGACTGTAAAGGAGTTAACCATCAGAATCACCTGGAGTCAGATCTCAATTGTTTCCACACAATTCGACACAGAAAATACAAGGAAAGAGCATGAGATGCTGACATCAGCAAAACTTTGCTTTAAATTCCAGCCAGGCCACTTTTAAAAAGACCCACATCTATAAAATAGGAACAAGATTCCATTGCGGGTCACTGCAAGAAAGTGAAATCATGCATATAAAAATACTGTATAACTGGCCTGGCACAGTGGCTCACACCTATTAATCCCAACACTTTGAGAGGCTGAAGCGGATAGATCACGAGGTCAGGAGTTTGGTACCAGCCTGACCAACATGATGAAATCCTGCTCCTACTAAAAACACAAAAAATTAGCTGGGTACAGTGGCAGGTGCCTGTAATCCCAGCTACTCAGGAGGCTGAGGCAGGAGAATCACTTGAACCTAGGAGGCGGAGGTTGCACTGAGCTGAGATCATGCCACTACACTCCAGCCTGGGCAACAGGGCGAGACTTCAGACTCCATCTTAACAAAAAAAAAAAAAAAAAAACCACGATATTCTTGACACATGTCATTTCCTTCTCTTTTATTATTACTATAGCCACTTAAAGGTGAAAATACCTTTATACCTTTATAAAGTTAGGTGCTTTAAATTCTATAATCAACACATGACCACCTAAAAGATTTGTATATGGAATAAAAAGATTCCTACCTTGAGAGACATAGAGTCTGATTCTAAGAAATGCAGCAAAGGAAGAAAAATTCAAAGGAAATGAATTGCAGCTGTATTTGAGGAGATCAAATTAATGAATAGCGTGGAGCACAGATTTGGGTGGCCAATCTAAGATCAAGGAGGAGATTTTCCATGGCCAAAGATGAAAAGAGCCACCAGATTAATAGGGAGGCCTAGAAGCCATGCCCTCCCCCCATCCTGCTTTGAGAGTAAAAGGAAATGCAGACATTATTATTATTCATTAGTTTTCTGTCAATTATTTTCTCCCAGTACTGTGAGTTCTACAGCCAAAATATCTCAATGGTGTAGAAGTTTAAGCAAAGGATTCATGATCTTCCTAGTTTATGGGTATCTGAATGCATTTATGAATACTAATGAAGCAAGTTGGCAGAAAAAGAAAAGGCATAAGGAGAACAACCTTGGGTCAAGGTCAGGAAAAACTTGGAGTTCAGAAAAACCTAAAGAAGTACAAATTTTAACTCCTAGGTTTATCTAATCTGCTTCCAGTATGTTCAATTAATCACAAAACAATAGCAGTTATAGCAGACTCTCTGATTCCAAGGCCCAGTGCCTGTTTTCACCACTGCTATTTACACTGTACAGGGAGTTCTAGTGAAACTATTAGACAACAAAAAGAAGTAAAGGGCATAAAATTGGAAAGGAAGAGGTAACACCATCTCCATTTGCAGATTACATGATCACATGTATAAAGCATCCCAAAGAAACCACAGGAAAGCTACTAAAGCTAATAAATGAATTTAGCAAAGTTACAGACTGTAAGACCAATGTGAAAAAAAATTCAGTTGCTTTTTTAAACTAGCAATGAACAAAAAAATTGAGAAAGCAGTTCCATCTTTAATAGCAGCTAAATAAATACTTAGGAATATATCTAACCAAGGAGGTAAAAAATTGTTATGCTGAAAACTAAAAACTAAAATATATGTATAAATATCTGAAAAATGGAAAGGTATCCTATGTTCACTAATTGGAGGACTTAGGATTAAGATGTTAATACTACCCAAAGTGAGCTACAGATTCAACACAATCTCCATCAAAATTCTAATAGCCTGTTTTACCAAAACGGAAAAGCCAATCCTCAAACACATATAAAATTACAGAGGACTCCAAATAGCTAAAACAATCTTTAAAAAGTCGAATAAAACTGGAGGACACACGTTTTTCAACTTCAAAACTTCCAACAAAGCTATAGTAACTAAAACTGTAATACTGGCGTAAGGACAGACATACAGACTAATGGAACAGAGCAGAAAGCCCAGAAATAAATTCTCGGATATATAATCAATTGATTTTCAACAAGGGTGCCAAGACCATTAAATAGAGAAAGAACAGTCTTTTCAACAAATGTCGTGGGCGAAACTGGATATCCATTTGCAAAAGAGAACGTTGGACTTTACCTTATACCATGTACAAAAATTACTTCAGAATGAATCAAATACTTAAACTTGAGTTAAAATTATAAAACGCATAGAAGAAAATGTTGGGGAAAATCTTCATGACATTGGATTTGGCATGGTGTCAGAAATGTGACACTAAAAGTACAGGCAACAAAAAAAATGGACTCCATCAAAGTAACTTTTGTGCATCAAAGAACACTATCAAGAAGGTGAAAGACAACCTACAAAATGGGAGAAAATGTTTACAAATCATGTATCTGACAAGGGATTAACATCCAAAAGAATTCCTGTAACAACAACAACTACTACAACAAAATCACAAACACCCTAATTCAAAAATAAGTCAAGGATCTGAATAGACATTTTTCTAAAGAAGATACACAAACGGCTAATAAACACGTAAAAAGATGCTCATCATTAGTCACTGGGGAACTGCACATTAAAATTATGAGATGCTGTCTCACACATTAGGATGGCTGCTAGAAAAAAAAATGGTAACTCTGTTTAAGTTCTTTGAGAAATCTCCAAACTGCTTTCTACAATGGCTGAACTAATTTACATTCCCACCAAAAGAGTGTAAATTTTCCTTATGCTCTTCGCAGCCTTTCCAGCATCTGTTGTGTTTCTGACTTTTTAATAATACCTATTCTGACTGGTATTAGATGGTATCTCACTGTGGTTTTGATTTGCATTTCTCTGACAGTGATAATGAGCATTTTTTCATGTTTATTGGCATCTTGTATGTCTTTTTTTGAAGTGTCTGTTCATGTACTTTCCCCATTTTTTAACAGTTTTTGATTTTTGCCTGTTAAGTTCCTTATAGATTCTGAATATTAGACCTTTGTCAGAAATACAGTTTGCAGATATTTTTCTCCAATTCTGTAGGCTGTCTGTTAATAGTTTCTTTTGCTGTGCAGAAGCTCTTTAGTTTAATTAGGTCTCGCTTGTCAATTTTTGTTTTTGTTGCAGTTGCTTTTGAGGACTTAGCTACAAATTATTTGTCAAGTCCAATGTGAAGAAAAGTATTTCCTAGGTTTTCTTCTAGGCTTTTATAGTTTGAGTCTTACATTTAAATGTTTAATCTGTCTTGAGTTAATTTTGGTATATGATGAAAGAGAGGGATGCAGTTTCATTCTTCTGCATACAGCTAGCCAGTTATCCCAGCCCCATTTATTAAAAGAGAATCCCTTTCCCCAATGTTTGTTTTTGTCTGCTTTGTCAAAACTCAGATGGTTGTAAGTGTGTGGCTTTATTCCTGAGTTTCCTCTTCTGTTCCATTGGTCTATGTGTCTATTTTTGAACTAGTAACATGTTGTTTTGGTTACTGTAGCCTTACAGTATAGTTTGTAGTCAGGTAGTATGATGCCTCCATCTTTGTTCTTTTCATTTAGGATTGCTTTGGCTATTTGGGCTGCTTTTTGTTTTCATATGAATTTGGATATATACCCAGAGGAAAATAAATCATTCTACCAAAAAGACATACACCTGTTCATCACCACACTACTCACAATAGCAAAGACATGAAATCAACCTAGGTGCACATCAATGATGAGTTGGATAAAGAGCATGTGGTACATATACACCATGGAATACTACACAGCCATAAAAACAAACAAAATCATATCCTTTGCAGCAACATAGATTGCAGCTGGAGGCCACAATCCTAAAGGAATTAATGCAGGAACAGAAAACTAAATACCACATGTTCTCACTTATAAGTGGGAGGTAAACATTGAGGACACATGGACATAAACATGGGAAAAATAGTCCCTTCAGACTACTTGGGGGAAGGGAGTGAAGGGTCATGAGTTGAAAAAGTACCTACTGGGTACTAGGGCTCACCACCTGGGTGACAGGATCCGTACCCTAAGCCATGTCACATATACCCATGTCACAAACTGGCACACATACCCCATTTATCTAAAATAAAATTTGAATTAAAAAAAAAATAACAAATGCTAGCGAAGATGTGGAGAAATTGAAACCCTCAAATATTTTCTGTGGAAATGTAAAATGATGCAACCACTGTGGAAAATAGTGGTGCCTCAAAATTTAAATCTAGAATCACCATATAACCCGGAAATTCCACTCCTAGCTATATATACAAAGGAATTGAAAGCTATAGATCTGAAGAGGAAAAAAATTAATAACACAATATAAAAATAATGCAGGAAAGAGAAGCAGAAATTAAATTTTTCTTTTATAAACAAACTTCCCTGAGTCCTTCCTCCTTGTGTGGAATTGTATCCCACTTTGCAAGTTTTTTTAAGGTATACATTCTTGTATTCTTGTTCTCTATGGCTAACAACTCTAAGTTTCTGTAACACAGAGAAGATCATAAGAAATACACAAGCAAGCAGACTCCAGCCTTCTGGGCACTATAGCAGAAGGCAATAGATAAGGCCCGTGCTAGAATCCTTGAGCTGTACAGATCGCAAACATCTGGGTTGCATAGCAACATCATATGTAAGCCTAAATTAGGTGACTGTCACTGCTTGATAAATTGCCTTTGTTCTACACCTGCAAACTTGTTTTTACGCCACTGTGTGATTCATGTATAAAAAGTTAAGCCCTGTCTTTAAGGGCTCAGCCATTTCAAATACAAGTAGAGCTGGGCTGGTGTATACCTAAAATAAACTCTTTCTGCAACCTCAACGGTCTCTCTGGTCTCTAAAATTCTGCAACAGCTCAAACCGATGTCTGTTTACCAATGTTTATAGTAACATTATTCACGATAGCCAAAAGGTGGGAACAACCTAACTGTCCATTGACACATGAATGCATAAACAAACTGTGGTATGTCCATACGATGAAATATTACTCAGCCTTCAAAAGGAGTGAAATGTCACAATACAGACGAACCTTAAAACATTAGGGTAAGTGAAATAAGCCACACACAGGACAAATATTGTATGACTCCAGTTACATGGCGTGCCTAGAATAGGTAAATTCACAGAGACAGAAAGTAGAACAGAGGTTATCAGGAACTGAGGGGGAGTGGGAAGAAGGAGATTTATTACTTAATAAATGCAGAGTTTACGTTGGGTATGACTAAAAAGTTTTAACTGTAGTAATATACAAGGGAAGTGTCTAGAAATTAGACTAAGAAATAAGCTCAGGTCATGTTGTAAAAGGTTTTGATGCCTGCCAAGAAATCTAGACTTCATTCAATAGTCAAGAGAGAACCAGTACAGGCTTCTCAACAGGCTTGTAAACACTGCAGGCCCTGGAGAGATTCACGTTTGGAAAGAGAACCAGTGACAATATGGAGATTAGCTGGTTCTCCTGTTGATGATCCCGGTCAATGGCCACACTTACCATACCCTATATATTGCCACTTTTGGAAACATACAACATAGTAATCACTTTCTCAGGCTTGGGAAGAGTTAAGTTTCTGCTGTTGAGCTTCCAAATATATCAGTTTCTAGGAGAGCTAGTAGTAAGCCTCAGCTTAGCCAGTTGGTAGTGACTTTTGCTCTTATCATTGCTATTACCGATGCTAGATCTTATCTCACTGTTGCTGATAATGGAGTTTTGTTTTGCAATACTTGCCATAATACATAGCTGGAAAGGACGTGTGGATCCCTTTGTTATCTTAATTAAGAAAGTGCCTCAGTAAGAGGCAAGCTCCTCTCTTTGTAATTCGGCACTTTGATCCCCATTTAATCTTTGCTTGGACACTTCCACACTCAATAGCTTCTGGGAACCTAGCAACCCTCTATGCCTCCAGGACCCACTACGTTCTCTCTTTATCTACTGCAATTTAAATAATTGACTCCAGCTTTCTGGTTTTGATTTTCTGTGTCTCAAATTCTCTTACTACATCTGCTCAGTTAGAATTCATATGCTCTATTCTTAATAAATGAACATGAATGCTTTACAAAAAAGCCACTCCGGATAACTATCTCAGGCTGTGATCTTGGAAGGCAGATGCTCCTGGTTTTTTGTTTCTGTTTTTTGTTTTGTTTTGTTTTTTCAACCCACGAGATTTCTGTAACCTTACTTGGTATCATTTGAGATGTCAGGGAAGAGTTTCTGCTACCATAGACACCACTTCACAGTTCACCGTGCTTAATTCCAAACTTCACAGGAAAACTCTAAATTTCTGATCATTGGCCCATTAAAGTGTTAAAACTTGGTGTCCACAAGACCAGAAAAACTAGACTATAATTTGGTCTCAACCCTGTGTTTTGGGCCTGAGCAAGTAAACCTGATTATAGCACAGTCTCTCACCCAGGAAACAATGGTGAATTGTCAATATCACATCTCATTTGGTTCCATATTCAAGAGGAAAATCCCAAGTCAAAAGAAAACGAACCAGAAGATGGAGCTTATAGAGCCTGGGTTCCAGCCACAGGAAGTAAACAATCTTTTCAATTCCACTTAAAATATAAAATATAAATGTTTTATATGAAGAAACATTCAGGATGGGTTGGCGTTTGTGTCTTTTTTAACAGAATGATCTTCAAGCTCTCAAAGAAATTTCCGGAATTGCCACTGCCCTTGACTACTTCTGTATTTCCCTGATTTTATCTTTTCATCTCGATTCACTGATAGTTCTTCTTCTCATACACGACTCCTAACCCCGCATGTACAAGGTCAGATCTCACGCCTCAAACTGGTATCCCTCTTCTCTTTTTCCCTTCTTAACCCAAAATCCTTCAAGACTTTCTAAGGCAGAAAGGCTGAAAATTTCAAAGCAATCTTTAGAAAAACAGAAGTTGGTTGGATACCAGTCTAAAAATTTTAATCTCATCAAACCAGATTGCCTTGTGCCATCAGAATTATAAAAAGCTATAAAAAAAAAATCAGTAGCTAAAAATGTTGCAGTTTAGTTAGAATATTTTTAATGACTTTAGACATATTAGTTAAAAAGAAAGGGTGGGGGAGGCAATTTAACACCAGCTTTCCCTCACGCTTAGTGGCAAAGTCAAGCTCTATATCCAAGAAGCTACAGTCGCTCCAATTAATATTAAACAAAAAAGTGGCAACCTAACATCGAAGTCACAAATTTAAAGTGCCAGAAAGTCAGAATTGGCTGCCATCTGGTCATCAGTCCTGAACAACCTCTGTTCCTCTACAATATGTCAGGGAATTTCCATTTTCTTATAGTTTCTCATATTTAAATTTTGAGTTAAGATTTGAGTACGGTATACAGAAAGACTGCTCTTTCTTGGTCCTCAATGAAGGAGAATTGTGTCTGTTTCATCTGCAGCCTGGTCTTTCTTGAAAATGCAGGAGTGGTGAACCCTGCACATCAGCTTATAGTAAGAGCAAGAGGGGCTCATAGAGCATGGAGTTGGACTCTCTTATTTATTTATTGACGAAGTCTTGCTCTGTCACACAGGCTGGAGTGCAATGACTCTATCTTGGCTCACTGCAACCACTACCTCCTGGGTTCAAGCAGTTCTCCTGCCTCAGCCTCCTGAGTAGCTGGGACTACAGGCGCGTGCCACCACACCCGACTAATTTTTCTATTTTTAGTAGAGACAGGGTTTCACCCTGTTAGCCAGGATGGTCTCGATCTCCTGACCTCCTGATCTGCCCCCTCAGCCTCCTAAACTTCTGGGATTACAGGCATGATCCACAATGCCTGGCCTGGACTCCTTTATTTTACAGATGGAGAGACTGAGGTTAGGAGAGTTTAGTGACTTGTCCGAGGCCACCCCTCTAGTTTAGGGCATTCCTGAACAAGAATCCCTAACATTCTCTTTGGTGTTGAGACGCTTTGGGGCAGGACTCTGGACTTAGCTGTTCAGCTGTATTTAGTGTATTCACCATTGTGTCACTTGATTTATCCATGCCAGAGTGGAGGCTCAGCAAATGAATGAATAATTGAAAAATGGGAATGAGATACCACCATCTCTAAATACCAGATTACCAAAAAGTAAGAGCTGAACTGCCTGAGTTTTCAAAGGTTCACTGAGAAATGGGAAAGAGCTTGGCATGGGCTTTGAGTCTAACTGGGGTGTCTCTTCATACCAAATACCTAGTCAGACCCTAGGATTTGGATTACAGTGTATCTGCACACATATTATGCAAAGGAACCACTGGTCTTTCACTGTGAAACAAACAAAATACAGCATACCTCAGCTCATTTATCAAACAGTATCACTGTTTATGTATTCCAGGGCCCATTCTAATGACCCAGGGAAACCTCTCACAAACAAATTGCGTTTTTGTAAGATTACACTGGTGATGGGAACAGAAAAATAGGATTAAAAAAAAAAAAAACTTCCTTGCCCGATGCCATAGTGTGTATCTGTAACCCTAGCACTTTGGGAGGCCAAGGCAGGCAGATCACCTAAGTTCAGGAATTCAAGACCAGCCCAGGTAACACGACAAAACCCCATCACTACAAAAAATACAAAAATTAGCCAGGTGTGGTAGCGGGTGCCTGTAATCCCAATGCTTGGGAGGCTGAGGTGGGAGAATCACTTGAACCCAGGAGGCAGACGTTGCAGTGGGCCAAGATCATGCCACTGCATTCTAGCCTGAGTAAGACTGTCTCAAGAAAAAAAACAAAAAACAAAACCCCCCCCCCCCCAAAAAAAAGCCTTCTTCCCTCCATCTCCCTAAAACAATAAAGAGATTTTATTCACTTGGAGGAAAAACAAAACAAGACAGACACTTCTTGGCAGCCAAAGGAACTCAGAGGAACGCAAAACTACACTCGGCCCGGGATGACGGCACACCATCAGACTTTCAATTAGTCAACTAGGTTACAACAATCGACATTAAGATAACACTCAGAAATAACAACAATAAGAAAACAAACTCAAACACCTGCCACCTCCTCTTACGGAAAGACAGCAAGGGCTAGGCGGTGGGCACCAGTGAGTACCTTCCAAGGGAACATTTCCTTTTCCTGGAAAAGCAATTCTAATACATGAAATTTGCTCTAAAAATCAACAGATGAGAAAAAGTAAAGCCTGCATGTGAATTTTCTCTAATGTCTAAAACAAAAAAGCAATGCCCCCAGACTGGTAATATTTTTCTAAGAAATTATATTGAGCCCTTTCTCTTTCCTTTTTCACCTTCAGGAGAGGGAGAACAATTTCAGAACCCACTTAATACTGCTCAGAACTTCCTCTGATTTCAGACAGTGACGGGCACCACGTCCTCCCCTGTGCAGATAATCTTTCCTGTTTCCACATGTTTTGTCATCAGATGTGGTAGTTCCAGATTCTCTTTATTCCAAACAGAGCCAGGAAGTAATTTCTCAGACAGTTTAACTTTGATAGCAGGTAATTTTAATCTATCGCAAACATCAGTCTGACCTGGCCTTGTTATCTTCATTATTTTAATTACTCTTTGGGCCACTTTTTCCCTCATTTCTTCCAGGAAGGAGTGAGTAGAAATTGGCAGCTTTAATCTCATTATGCCACTAACCAGATTTTTTTTTGTGCTTAATAATAGTATCATTTAGCCATGTACCTTAAGTAATGAAATTTGTTTGTGAAACTTTATCTTAACCAAAAACGAAGGGAAAAACTTACCTTTTCTGATGGGAAGTCACCCACCTCTGTCACACTGCTGTCTGTGCTGCTCTGAACTGCTGACAGTTTCTGTTAATTTACTTTCACTCCCCAGTTCAACTTTCCCATATGGAAAGCTGGAGTTTTGAATAACAGCAAGTAGTATCTGATGTGGCAGCAACTGGCAGCTCTGACATTGAGCTTGGCTGTGGCCATTACCCAGAATTCCCCACTTCTCCTTGAGAAGCAATTACAATTTCACAGGCTGGAATTAAAATTCCCTGTGGTATGCAATAGAGCAACTCTCACTGTCAAAGTGATTTCAAGCTGCTAATCTCTTGCTGGAGGATGAGTGAAAATAGAATTCCTATTCATGGAAACCAAGCCCTGACAACTTTAAAACTTGGAATCTTTATTTTAATTCGCTCCAAGGTCAGACAGCACTGACCCAACAAAATGTGTTATACCATTACATGGTGGAATATAGGGGCATGTTCACTAAACTAAGGCTGGGAGGAGGAAGAAGTGGTGTTTGGACTGGGAATGAAAATAACAAAAGTGTGCCCACCTCTTAATGAACCGTAAGATGAGAGAAGGAAATATGCGACAACTTGTGAGATCTATTGTGGGGAAGGACACAGGATAAATGCCTTCAGAGAAGGTTCTCCAAGTTATTTCTGGAGATCCTCTTCTCACAAATCAGAGGGTACAACCCTCACTGGGCCGGGAAGAGCACAGAGGCAGTGTGCTGTATCAGAAGGCTCAGCGCTTTCGGCATTACACCTGGGTTCACATCCTTCTCTTCACCCACTCACAATGCAATCTCTTCCACTGAAACAGAAACTCACTGAAACTCAGCTTCCTCATCAGGAGAATGGGCTCAAATATACCTATTCTGCAGAGTTGTGATGGATCGGGTATGAAAAGTGCTCTTTTCAGTGGTGCATACATCACAGATGCTGATTAAATATTAGTTGTTATTAACAAACAGAAAGGCCTTGTCTAATCATGAGGCCCCCCAAACCTCATTTTTGTCATAGCCAACGACCACTGACAGAATTATTTACTTAATGATTTTCAATGACTCACTTTTTAAACTTTATTTTAAAAGAACACTTTATACCTCAAACGGAAAACTTATCTCTCTTGCCATGCATACTTACCATTTAAAACAATGCAAAATAAGAAGCATTAATAAATTCTACTTACCGTAGTGTGAAGAAGGCTTTGCTATTTAGTTAACAAAGAAACAACAGAAGAAAAAGAACTGATAGGTCAGAGCGCAACTAAGCCAAGTCTCAATTCTTATCAACCTCTGCCAATCACTCACTTGCACCTCGCTCTGGAGGCCTGGTCCATTTTATTAGCCTGCTTGTTACATTTCCTTTAGCTTCATTTTCTTCTTACATTTGAAAATAGTGAAGGATGTATACCTAGCAGAGAAGCGAGTCAACCCCTCTGAGTTTTTCTATCACTTGACTTCCCAGACACTGATTTGAGTTTACGATCGTAAACATATGGGTAACACCTGATTTTCTTTCTTCCTCGTGAAGAAGAGGCAGCCCCTATGAATGAGCGCTGGTAGGAATCCAGCAATACTCCTCACTCCTGAATTTTGTGATGGCCAGGGGCGCTGACGGAGCAGAGCCAGTCACTGTCCTGCCCAGGGCCTGACCACTTTAATTTTTTCCTGAGTGCCCAGCCCTGTGACGCAGGCGTGAGCTCGGGAGCCTCAGATTCATTTTCATGTTGTTCCATGATGCCCTGGGGTGATGTTTGCTCTGAGAAGTTTTTCAGAGGAAAATGATGAAGCAGGTATTTTTTCTACAGCTACCCAACCACCTTGTGTGATCTTATCCTTTTCTTTTTCAATTTAATATTTTTCTTTTGTTAGGAGTTTTTCTAAGCCCGTGTCCATTCTTAGAATGACAGCTGTTTCAGCTACATTTTAAAAACTGCACTTAAAAAAAAGATCACCTATAGCTAAAAGTCCAGGGCCAGGCTCAGAGCTGGTAGATCAACAGTCCTGGAATAAAGGAAGATTTAGCAGCCTTTCTGTCTGGTTTTGTAGTTACTTCTTGGTGTGTCTCAACAGCACATTCTCCCAGGTTACCCGCAAAGTCGTGTCCTTTGGAAGCATCACCTACCCATGCTTAATTGTATTGTCCACAATCTGATCCCAAAGTGAATCTAGGGAGAAATAATTATGCAAAAGAACAGAAGTATTTATGATTTTGAGTGAAAATTAGGATTAAGAGGGAACAGAGAGATTGCTGGCAAGATGGCTGAATAGGAACAGCTTCGGAGAGAGCTCCCAGCAAGAGCAATGCAGAAGGCAGGTGATCTCCACATTTCCAACTGAGGTGCCTGGTTCATCTCACTGGGACTGGTTAGATAGTAGGTGCAGCCCAAGGTGGGCGAGCTGAAGCAAGGTGGGGTGTCGCCTCACCCAGTAAGCATAAGATGCCAGGGAACTCCCTCTCCTAGCCAAGGGAAGCCACTAGGGACTTTTCCCGGCACTCTGGCACTCTGGCCCAGATAATGTGCTTTTCCCACAGTCTTCACAACCCCGAAGACCAAGAGATTCCCTCCGGTGCCTAAAACACCAGCACCCCAGGTTTCCAGCACAAAATTGGGCGGCAGTTTGGGAAGACACAAAGCTAGCTGCAGCAGTTTTTTTTCCTTCGTACCCCAGTGGCATCTGGAACGCCAGTAAGACAGAACCGTTCACTCCCCTGGAAAAGGGCTAAAGCCAAGGAGCCAAGTGCTCTGGCTCGGTGGGTCCCACCTCCACAAACACCAGCAAGCTAAGATCCACTGGCTTCAAATTCTCGCAGCCAGCACAGCAGTGTGAGCTCTACCTGGGACGTTCCAGCTTGGTGGGGGGGAGTGGTGTCTGCCATTGCTGAGGCTCCAGTAGGTGGTTTTAATCTCTCCTGCGTAAACAAGGTTGCCGGGAAGTTTACACAGTGACTGGGCAGAGCCCACGGCAGCTGAGCAAGGCCTCTGCAGGAGACTGTGTCACTAGACTCCCTCCTCACTGGGCAGGGCACCTCTGAAAAAAGGCAGCAGCCTGTCAGAGACTTATAAAGCCCCTGCCTTCCTGGGACAGAACACCTGGGAAAACGGGAGGTTGTGAGTACAGCTTCAGCAGACTTAAACATCCCTGCTCTTAAGGGAGCAGCATATCTCCCAGCACAGAGTTTCAGCTCTGATAAGGGACCAACTGGCTCCTCAAGTGACTCCCTGACCCCTGTGTATCCTGACAGGGAGACACCTCCCAGCAGGGGCTGACAGACACTTCATGCAGGAGAGCTCTGGCTGGCATCTGGCAGGTACCCCTTTTGGATGAAGCAACCAGAGGAAGGAACAGGAGCAATCTTTGCTGTTCTGCAGCCCCCACTGGTGGTGGCCAGGCAAGCAGGGTCTCGGGTGGACCTCCAGCAAACTCCAGCAGACCTGCAGCAGAGGGGCCTGACTGTTAGAAGGAAAACTAAGGAACAGAAAGAAATATCTTCAACATCAACAGAAAGGATGTTCACTCAGAGACCCCATCCAAAGGTCACCAACTTCAAAGACCATGGGTAGATAAATCCACAAAGATGAAAAGAAACCAGCAAAAAAAGGCTGAAAATTCCAAAAACCAGAATGCCTCTTCTCCTCGAAGGGATCAAGACTCCTCACCAGCAACAGAACAAAACTGAACAGAGAATGAGTTTGATGAAGTGACAGGAGCCGGCTTCCGAAGGTGGGTAATAACAAACTTCTCCAAGCTGAAGGACCATGTTATAACCCAATACAAGGAAGCTAAGAACCTTAAAAAAAGGTTAGATGAAATGCAAACTAGAATAACCAGCATAAGAAGAACAAAAACAACCTGATAAAGCTGAAAAACATGCATGAGAACTTTGTGAAGCATACACAAGTTTCAACAGCTGAATCAATCAAGAGGAAGAAAGGATATCAGAGATTGAAGATCAACTCAATGAAATAAAGTGAGAAGACAAGATTAGAGACAAGAGAGTGAAAAGAAATGAACAAAGCCACCAAAAAATATGGAAGTACATGAAAAGACCAAATCTACATTTGATTGGTATACCTGATAGTGACAGGGAGAATGTAACCAAGTTGAAAAACACTCTTCAGGATATTATCCAGTAGAACTTCCCCAACCTAGCAAGGTAGGCCAACATTCAAATTCAGGAAATACAGAGAACACCACAAAGATAATCCTTGAGAAGAGCAACCCCAAGACACATAGTTGTCAGATTCACCAGGGTTGAAATGAAGAAAAAATGTTAAGGGCCGCCAGAGAGAAGGTCAGGTTACCCACAAAGGAAGTCCATCAGACTCACAGCAGATCTCTTGGCAGAAACCCTATAAGCCAGAATAGAGTAGGGGCCAATATTCAACATCCTGAAAGAAAAGAACTTTCAACCTAGAATTTCATATCCAGCCAAGCTAAGCTTCATAAGCGAAGGAGAAAGAAAATCCTTTATAGACAAGCTATTGCTGAGAGATTTCATCACAACCAGGCCTGCCTTACAAGCTCCTAAAAGAAGCACTAAACATAGAAAGGAACAACCAGTCCCAGACACTCCAAAAACATACCAAATGGTAAAGACCATCAACACAATGAAAAAAATGTGTCAACTAACAGGCAAAACATCCAGCTAGCATCAAAATGACAGGATCAAATTCACACATAATAATATTAACCTTAAGTGTAAATGGGCTAAATGCCCCAATCAAAAGGCACAGACTGGCAAATTGGATAAAGAGTCAAGACCCATTGGTATGCTGTATTCAGGAGACCCATCTCATGCACAAACACACATAGGACTCAAAATAAAGGAATGGAGAAAGATTTACCAAGTAAATGGTAAGCAAAAAACAAAACAAAACAAAAAAACAGAGGTCACAATCATAGTCTCTGATAAAACAGACTTTAAACTAACAAAGATCAAAGAGACAAAGAAGTGCATTACATAATGGCAAAAGGATTAATGCAGCAAGAAGAGCTAACTACCCTAAATATACACTCACACAATACAGGGGGCATCCAGATACAGAAAGCAAGTTCTTAAAGACCTACAACGAAACTTGGACTCCCACACAATAATAGTGGAGATTTTAATACCCCCACTGTCGATATTAGATCAACAAGACAGAAAATTAACAAGAACATCCAGGACCTGAACTCCGATCTAGAACCAAGTGGACCAAATAGACATCTACAGAACTCTCCACCCCAAATCCACAGAATATACATTCTTCTCAGCACATGACACTTATTCTAAAATTGACCACATAATTGGAAGGAAAACACTCCTCAGCAAATGCAAAAGAATGGAAATCATAACAGACAGTCTCTGAGGCCACAGTGCATTCCAATTAGAACTCAGGATTAAGAAACTCACTCAAAACCAGACAACTACATGGAAACTGAACAACCTGCTCCTGAATGACTACTGGATAAATAATGAAATGAAGGCAGAAATAAAGATATTCTTTGAAACCAGTGAGAACGAAGACACAATGTACCAGAATCTCTGAGACACATTTAAAGCAGTGTGTAGAGGGAAATTTGTACCACTAAATGCCCGCAAGAGAAATGAGGAAAGATCTAAAATTGACACCTTAATGTCACAATTAAAAGAACTAGAGGAGCAAGATCAAACAAACTCAAAAGCTAGCAGAAGACAAGAAATACTAAGATCAGAGCAGAACTGAAGGAGATAAAGACACAAAAACCCTTCAAAAAATTAGTAAATCCAGGAGCTGGTTTTTTGAAAAGATCAACAAAATAGACCACTAGCCAGACTAATAAAGAATAAAACAGAGAAGAATTGAATAGATGCAATAAAAAAAACAATAAAGAGGATATCACCACCAATCCCACAGAAACAGAAGCTACCATCAGAGATACTGCAAACACCTCTATGCAAATAAACCAGAAAATCTAGAAGAAATGGATAAATTCCTGGACACTTACACTCTCCCAAGATTAAACCAGGAAGAAGTCGAATCCCTAAATAGACCAATAACAAGGTCTGAAAATGAGGCAGCAATTAATAGTCTACCAACCAAAAAAAGTCCAGCACCTGATGGGTTTACAGCTGAATTCTACCAGAGGTACAAAGAGGAGCTGGTACCATTGCTTCTGAAACTATTCCAAACATAGAAAAAGAGGGACTCCTCCCTAACTCATTTTATGAGGCCAACATCATCCTGGTATCAAAACCTGGCAGAGACACAACTAAAAAAGAAAATTTCAGGCCAATATCCATGATGAACATTGATGTGAAAATTCTCAACAAAAAAACTGGCAAACCAGTTAGAATGGCGGTCACTACAAAATCAGGAGACAACAGATGTTGGATAGGATGTGGGGAAATACAAACGCTTTTATACTGTTGGTGGGAGTGTAGACTAGTTCAACCATTGTGGAACACACTGTGGCAATTCCTCAGGGATCGACAACTAGAAATACCATTTGACCCAGCAATCCCATTAGTGGGTATATACTGAAAGGATTATAAATCATTCTATTCTAAAAACAAATGCACACATATGTTAATTGCAGCCCTGTTCACAATAGCAAAAGCTTGGAACCAACCCAAATGCCCATCAATGATAGCCTGGATAAGAAAATGTGGCACATATACACCATGGAATACTATTAAGCCATAAAAAAGGATGAGTTCATGTCCTTTGCAGGGACATGGATAAAGCTGGAAAACATCATTCTCAGCAGACTCACACAGGAACAGAAAACTAAACACTCCATGTTCTCACTCATAAATGGGTGTTGAATAATAAGAACACATAGACACAGAGAGGAGAACATTACACACCGGGGCCTATCGGGAGATGGAGGAATAGGGGGAGGGGATAGCATTAGGAGAAATACCTAATGTAGATGATGGGGTGATGGAAGAAGCAAACCACCATTGCACATGTATACTATGTAACAAACCTGTACATTCTGCACATGTACTCCAGAACTTAAAGTATACATATATAAAAAAAAATACTGGCAAACCAAATCCAACAGCACATCAAAAAGCTTATCCATCACGATTAAGTCAGTTTCACCTCTGGGATGCAAGGCTGGTTCAACATACATAAATCAATAAACATAACCCATCACATAAACAAAACCAAAGATTTTCAGAGGAACAGAACCACATGATTTCAGACAAACAGAACCACATGATTTTCTTAATAGATGCACAGAAGGCCTTCAGTAAAATTCAACAGCCCTTTATGCTAAAAACTCTCCATAAACTAGGTATTGATGGAACACATCTCAAAATAATAAGAGTTATTTATGACAAACCCACAGCCAATATCATACTGAATAGGCAACACCTGGAAGCATTTCCCTTGAAAACCGGCATAAGACAAGGATGCCCTCTCTCACCACTCCTGTTCAACATAGTATTGGAAGTTCTGGCCAGGGCAATCAGTCAAGAGAAAGAAATAAAGTGTATTCAATTAGGAAAGGAGGAAGTCAAATTGTCTCTATTTGCAGACAACATGACCGTATATTTAGAAGTCCCCATCATCTCAGCCCAAAAGCTCCTTAAGCTGATAAGCAACTTCAGCAAAGTCTCAGGATACAAGATCAATGTGCAAAAAATCACAAGCATTCCTATACACCAGTAACAAACAGAAAGCCAAATCATGAGTGAACTCCCCATTCACAATTGCTACGAAGAGAATCAAACACCTATGAATACAACTAACAAGGGATGTTGTGGTAACCTCCAACATGGGCACCAAGGAAGGAGAGCTGTGCAAACCCACGCACAATTAGTGCCTGAAGAATATCTTAGTTTATAGTATTATTACTCAGTTATTTCCTTTATATAATCTATGTAATCATATAATAACTTACTGCTTAATATATCTAGCTTATATAAACATACTTAGTACTTATATCTAGCATACTTAGTTCCATATAATCTTTCTACGTAGTCATATAAATATTGTAGTCTATATAACCATATGGATATTCTATATAATCATATGAGTATTGTAGTCGGAGCTGTACCAACACATTTAGTGCTGATTTATGTAATCCTTCTATATAACCATATAGTAGTTTGTAGTATGAGGAATGCCCAGAGCAGTCACAAAGCGGAAGCAGTACATGGGATAACAGCCAGACCAGGACAAGAACCAAAGACCCAGGTAGTGGCATCCCTGCCTAAAAGGGCATACGCTGTATGGCAGGCTTGGAGCAAGAGCCTCTCCTCCTGACAAAAGAGTTGTAGTACCTTTCATCCAGTTCCTGTGGAAGGCACGCCTCAGGCCTGAGATCCCACAAATAACCGAGAAAAGAACCCCTCTGGTGTGACTGGGTCACAGCGGCTGTACATCCTGTCAGTCTTTTCTCACTTCTGTGCTAGCTCCAATCATCTTCCCATAAATATCTTAGAGAAGAGCACAAGTCTGTCAGCTCCCACTGCATTAAGCTTACAGTACCCTTCTATCCTTTGAAGTCTCCAGCCCCCAGATAAGAAGTGTTGCGCATGACACCTGTTGCACACAGCCCACCTCCTTGCCTCTGTGACCTAACGGGGGTGGACCCCTTTTCTGTACACAACCCTCTACTACTGTGCATGGCACGGCCCCCTACCGTGCATGGCCCACCTCTTTGCCCAGGTGACATAATGGGGTGGTCCCCTCGCTTGTTACTCATGTGATTATGTATGTCCTATCACTAAGCCTATAGATGATGACCTCACTTACGACCCTGCCCCCTGCTTGTACCTAATAAATACAGACGCTTTCTGGACATTCCGGGCCTCGCCAGTCTCTACTCATAGGTGGCGTGGCTCCCCCGAGTCCAGCTGCTCTTCTCCAGTTCTTCATGTCCTGTGTCTTTACTTCTCAGATCCTGCACCTCAGCACAGCATAAGGGACACCCCACAGCCCTGTGGGGCCAGGAGCCCTACAGGATGTGAAGGAGCTCTTCAAGGAGAACTGCAAACCACTGCTCAAGGAAATAAGAGAGGACACAAACAGATGGAGAAATATTTCAAGCTCATGGTTAGGAAAAATCAGTGTAGTCAAAGTGGCCATACCACCCAAAGTAATTTATAGATTCAATGCTATCCCCATCAAGCTACCATTGACTTTCTTCACAGAATTGGAAAAAAACACCTTAAATTTCATATGGAACCAAAAAAGAGCCTGCATAGCCAAGACAATCCTAAGGAAAAAAAAAACAAAAAAACAAAACAAGCTGGAGGCACCATGCTACCTGACTCCAAACTATACTACAAGCTACAGTAATCAAAACAGCATGGTACTGGTACCAAAACAGAGATATATAGACGAATGGAACAGAACAGACGCCTCAGAAATAATGCCACACATCTTTAACTACCTGATCTTTGACAAACCTGACAAAAACAAGCAATGGGGAAAAGATTCCCTATTTAATAAATGCTGTTGGAGAAACTGGCTAGCCATTTGCAGAAAGCTGAAACTGGATCTCTTCTTTACACCTTGTACAGAAATTAACTCTAGATGGATTAAAAATTTAAATGTAAGATCTAACACCATAAAAACCCTAGAAGAAAACCTAGGCAATACCATCCAGGACACAGGCATGGGCAAGGACTTCATGACTAAAACAACAAAAGCAATGGCAACAAAAGCTAAAATAGACAAATGGGATCTAATTAAACTTAAGAGCTTCTGTACAGCAAAAGAAACCATCATTAGAGTGAACCAGCAACCAATAGAATGGGAAAAAATTTTTGCAATCTACCCATCTGACAAAGGGCTAATATCCAGAATCTACAAACAACTTAAACGAATTTATAAGAAAAAACCAAACAACCAGATCAAAACCTGGGTGAAGGATATGAACACACATTTCTCAAAAGAAGACATTTATACAGCCAACAAATATATGAAAAATAAGCTCATCATCACCGGTCATTAGAGAAATGCAAATCAAAACCACATTGAGATATCATTTCATGCCAATTAGCATGGCGCTCATTAAAAAGTCAGGAGACAACAGATGCTGGAGAGGATGTGGAGAAATACGACTCTTTTATACTGTTGGTGGGAGTGTAAATTAGTTCAACCATTGGGGAAGACAGTGTGGCAATTCCTCAAGGATCTAGAACTAGAAATACCATTTGATCCAGTAATCCCATTACTGGGTATATACCCAAAGGATTATAAATCATTCTATTATAAAAACAAATGTACACATATCTTTATTGCCTCACTGTTCACAATAGCAAAGACTTGGAAGCAACCCAAATGCCCGTCAGTGATAGACTGGATAAAGAAAATGTGGCACATACACACCGTGGAATACTATGCAGCCATAAAAAAGGATGAGTTCATGTCCTTTGCAGTGACATGGATAAAGCAGGAAACCATCATTCTCAGCAGACTGACACAGGTACAGAAAACTAAACACCACATGTTCTCACTCAAGTTGGTGTTGACCAATGGGAACATGTGGACACAGGGAGGGGAACGTCACACAGCAGGGCTTGTTGGGGGTGGGGGATGGGAAGGGATAGCAGGGTGTTGGGGGCTAGGAGAAGGAGAGCATTAGGAGAAATACTTAATGTAGATGACAGGTTGATGGATGCAGCAAATCACCATGGCACGTGTGTACCCATGTAATGATCCTGCCCGTTCTGCACATGTACCCCAGAAGTTAAAGTATAACAATAAAAAAAAAAAGAAAGAAGAGGGAAAAGATAGTAAACTTGTCCTGCAAGAAATTCACACAAAGACAAGGAAATTCCTGAGATTTAGTAATAGACGGAATGCAATTGGATTCATCTTTTACGTAGAACTGCCTCTTAATATTAGGCAGTGTCTCGGACCAGCGATTCTGAGGCAGTGTCTTAGTATTCGGCAGTGTCTTGGGCTAGTGACTTTGATGTGTCCAGGAGTAGGACAACCTCTATTCTTCAAACTTTTTCTTGGCTGACTTTGTTTCAAGACATTTCTGCACATTGAACTTAGGAGCGAGCTTATTTGTGTTGGAGAAGGCAATTATACCACCCCCTTTTCCATGAGCTAACAGATATATTTGTTAAGTGGAATAATGGTGTCAAATATGATCTATAATGTATTAAAATTTAGTCTGATTCTGTGGATTTAATGTAATTAAACTTCTACCTTGGAAGTGGAATCATAGTCAGGCTGGTCAGTTTTTCCTAAGAACTCTATATCTGAGTTAATGCAATCACATAAAAAATGTCTGTCCAAGAAATCGAAGTAGCTAACTGTGGGTAAAATGCTGTGAACACTTATAAAATAGTGTCCTGTAAACGTGAGGGGACATTTGTTACATTTGTTTTGTGTTCGTACATGATTTTTATTGGTCATGGAGACAAGGGCTAAGAGCAGATACGCATCTCACCTTGTAGGTGACAGACCTCACACTGTCCCCGTCCCAACTGCTTCCTCCTAATGGCTAGAATTCTACCTTTTATCTTTAAATTGAGATGAAATTCATAGAACATAAACAGCCATTTTAAAGTGAACATGGCAGTGGCATTCAGTACATCCACAATGCTGTGCAACCGTTACCTCTATCTATTTTCAAAACAGTTTTTTGTTTTTGAGACAGAGTCTCATTCTGTTGCCCAGGCTGGAGTGCAGTGGTGCAATCTCGGCTCACTGCAACCTCCTTCTCCCAGGTTCAAGCAATTCTCCCATCTCAGCCTCCCAAGTAGCTGGGGTTACAAGCATGCACCACCACACCCAGCTAATTTTTGTATTTTTAGTAGAGACAGGGTTTTCACCACATTGGCCAGGCTGGTCTTGAACTCCTGACCTCAGGTGATCCACCTGCCCCGGCCTCCCAAAGTGCTGGGATTACAGGTGTGAGCCACCGCACCCGACCCTAGTTCTAAAACTTTTTTATCACCTGAGACAGGAATTAAACAATATTTATTCCCCCAATCCCAGCCTCTGGTAACCTCTATTCCACCTTCTATATCTATGAATTTGCTCATTCTAGATACCCCATATAAGTACATTCATATAATATATGTCCTTTTGTGTCTGGCTTATTTCACTTGGTATAATGTTCTCAAGGTTCATCCATGTTGCACCATGTATCAGAACTCCATCATCTTTATGACTGAATAATAGTCTATCGTATGTCTATACCACCTTTTGTGTATCCATTTACCTGCTGACGGACATTTGGGCTCTTTCTAGCTTTTGGCTGTTGGGAACAGTGTTGATAAGAAGATGTGTGTGTCTGTGTTTGAGTAGCTGCTTTCAGTTCTCTGGGATGTATGACTAGGAGTGGAATTCCTGGGGCATGTGGCAATTGTATGTTTAACTTTCTGAGGAGACTCCAAACTGTTTTCCTCAAAGTTCACCTCTAATGACTCATTCTGTTGGACTATGCATCTCCAGTTCCTTAGATCCTCTTAAAAATTAGTCCTAAAAATGTTCAAACTTATCCAAAAGTTGAGACTACAGCAGGCCCCATGCACCCACCACTCATCTGCATCGGCCATCAGCCTTCTCCCATGCCTGTTTCATCTATTTTCCCATCCACTGCCCCACTTTTTAATTTTTGCTGAAGAATTTCAAAGCAAATACCAAGATATCCTGTAATTTCTCCCCCAAAACTTAAGTATACAATTAAAATGAGGAGTAGCATCTTCTTACATAATCACTTTAACAAAATTAACACTAATTAACTTCTTTTTTTTTTTGGGAAACAGAGTCTTGCTCTTGTTGCCCAGGCTGGAGTGCAGTGGCATGACCTCGGCTCAATGCAACCTCCACCTCCTGGGTTCAAGCGATTCTCCTGACTCAGCCTCCCGAGTAGCTGGGATTATAGGCACCCACCACCACACCCAGCTAATTTTTTTGTATTTTTAGTAGAGACAGGCTTTTATCATGTTGGCTTGGCTGATCTCAAACTCCTGACCTCAAGTGATTCACCCACCTCAGCTTCCCAAAGTGTTGGGATTACAAGCATGAGCCACTGTGCCCAGCCCTAATTAACTTCTTAATATTAGTCAATACACAGTCTATATTTACATTTCCCCACGGGTCTTAAAATACTATCTTGCCTTTGATTTGTTTGAATCAGGATCCAAACCAGGTCCATTGTATTCGATTAATTTATCTCTGGAGTGTCCTTTAAGTTGGTTTTAATCTCTCTGTTCTTTATCTATGCTACTGACTTATGAAAGAAACCAGGTCAGTGGTCCTAGAGAATGTCTCCCATTCTGAAACTGGCCAATGTCTTTCTTGCAGTGATGTTTATATACTCTTTTAAAGCAAACATTTTGTTTCTGCAATAGAAATATACTCAGGTCCTGTTGCTGCCACTCTCATGCTTTAATCCCAACCATAAAAATCACCAGAGACACTTTTTCAAAAATGCAGATTCCTAGCTTTGCGCCCCTCCCCTCTCCAGCCTCCCCCTCCACGACCCAGAGAGTCTGATTGGGAAGTTCTAAGTTGTAGCCCAGAAATCTGCATCTTCAGCAAGCTTTTCAGGCAAAGTGGATGCAGGTCGTACCTCATTACAAGGTAGAAGGAACAATCTTCTGGCAATAAAGTTTTATTAGATCATCTTTGCTCCATGACTAAAGAAACAGCTCTGTTCTGCTGATAGAAAAGGTGTCACAGGGGCCTAGCAGAGAAGACAGAAACAGATTTCACCCTCTTCACAATTTGGCCAACGCTGGGCACCTCGACCAGGGACCATCCTTATGACAGGTTAAGCAATCAGGGGCCCACCAACTCTGGGATGAAGCCCCCTTTTGGAAGAAGTCACTAAGTAAAGCCCACTCTTAAAATAGGGAGTCATGTTCCACCTGCCTGAGAGTGGATATACAAGCGGACTTCAAAAAGTTCATGGAAAAATTGAATTAAGATAAAAATCAAAAATACACACTCGATATAAGTTCCATCAATTCAACACACTTTTGTAAGCAGCAATACCAGCCATTTAGTTTCTTAGTCAATGCAGTCATTTTTATATGATCAACTGAAAAAAAAAGGGGTGCCCTATAAAGATGTTTTCAAGATAAGGAAACAAAAAGAAGTCGGAAGGAGCCACTTCAGGACTATAAGGCGACTGCCTAATGATTCCCCATAAACTCTCAGGGACCTGCCCTTGTTAAGGAGAGGCACGAGCAGCAGCATTGTCAAGGTGACGAAGGGCTCTCCAGTGAAGTTCTTCTGGGTGTCTTCCTGCTAAAGCTTTGGCTGACTTTCTCAAAACTCTCTCATAATAAGCAATGTTATCTTTCATTGGCTCTCCAGAAATTCAACAAGCAAAATTGCCTTGAACATCCAAAACAGTTGCCATGACCTTTGCTCTTGAGCAGTCTGGCATTGCTGTGATGGACCACTTCCACCTCTCGGTAGCCATTGCTTTGACTGTGCTTTGCCTTCAGGATCACACTGGGAAAGCCATGTTTTATTTCTTGTCAGAATTGGTTTTTTTTTTGAGATGGAGTCTCACTCTGTTCTCATGGCTGAGTACAGTGGTATGAGCTCAGCTCACTGCAAACTTCATCCCCCAAGTTTAAGCGATTCCCTTGCCTCCGCCTCCCGAGTAGCTGGGATTACAGGTGCTGGCAACGATGTCTGGCTAATTTTTTTTTTTTTTTTTAGTAGAGACAAGGTTTTACTCCATTGGCCAGGCTGGTCTCGAACTCCTGGCCTGAGATGATTTGCCTGCCTCGGCCTCCCAAAGTGCTGGGATTATAGGCGTGATGTACTTACTCGGCTATTAAAGAACATTTTGGTGGCTTCTAGATTGTGGTATTTATATTGTTTTAAACAATGTGTACAAGTTTTGCATAGATTTAAGTTTCCAACTCATTTGGGTAAGTACCCAGTACCAGTAAGTGTGACTGCAGGATCATACAGTAAGAATCTGTTTAGTTTTGTAAGAAACTGACAATTGCTTCTAAAGGGGCTATGCCATTTTGTATTTCCACAATTTAAAATTTCCATTGAAAGCTCTGCTCTTGCGTGAAGCTGACCTGGGTGCAACAGTTTTGGCACCAATCAAGTGACAAGTTTGCTGGACTTTAATTTTTCAGTGAGAATTGTGTAAGCTGAATCAGTTCAGATGTCTATGGTGTTGGCTATTGTTCGTGCTGTTAACTGTCAGTCCTCTTCAATTAGGGTATGAGCAAGGTGAATTTTTTCCTCACAAACTGATGTGGACAGTCTGCTGCTGTTGGCATCATCTTCAACATCATCTCATCCCTTCTTAAAATGAGTTATTCATTTGTAAACTGTTCATTTTGGGGGTGCACTGTCCCCATAAACTTTTCATAAAGCATCAATAATTTCACCATTCCAGTCCAAGCATGGTGGCTCACACCTGTAATTCCAGCACTTTGGGAAGCCAAGGTGGGCAGATCATGAGGTCAGGAGATCAAGACCATCCTGGCCAACATGGGGAAACCCCACCTCTACTAAATATACAAAAAATTAGCCAGGTGTGGCAGTGTGTGCCTGTAGTCCAGCCACTCAGGAGGCTGAGGCAGTAAAATTGCTTAAACCAGGAGGCAGAAGTTGCAGTGAGCCGAGATCGCGCCACTGCGCTCCAGCCTGGGTGAAGGAGCGAGACTGTTTCAAAAAAAAAAAAAAAGTCACCATTCTGCCACCAAAGTTTCACTATAAATCTGATGTTTGTTCCTGTTTAAATTTTAGCAGAATTCAAGCTCTGATAGGGGCTCTTTTTAAAATTAATATCTTATCCTTCTTAGTGCCTCAAAGTAGATTCTGTTCAGACATGTTATAATAAATTACATCAGTTTATTTTGGTGCAAAAAACTTTTGAAATCCATGCATAGTTTTTTCCTAATATTCATTTTCCATGAATTTTTGAAACTCCTTTTATATGTGAATTATTTGAAATTCTTTGGCACAGGAGATTAGTCTTTTCTCCCTACGTTGTTTATTTCATCATTTATTTATGTCAGTATGGACTCATGGATACTTACTTCACACTTTGGGTTGTAATCTAATACTACATCATTTTGCTGCTCAAATTGTTCCAGCTTTGGCCACTGGGAGATTTTTCAGGTGACTGCGTTTCTTTAATATATATCATCAATGTGGTAACTTTGTGGTTTTGATCCCGTTACTTTCTGGCACAAGGTACTCCAGGCACATCCTGTGTATTTCCTGCCCCCATCCTAGAATCAGCCATTTCTCCAAGGAACCCTGGTCCTTTTTATTGGACAGTGCTATTAAAAGCCAAGATCTGGGGGCCAGGTCTGCTTGGTCTGCTTGTTGCTGTTAAGGTGTCATTGTTTTAGATCCTGTCGGCTCACAAAGAAAGAAAATGTATGTGTGTATACTAAATCATATATATACATATTTCTATAAACATTTCTATATGTAACCATCTGTATCTGTATTAAGCTAAACATGAGTTTATATTAATGTCTCCAACTCTAAGCTATTACCATATGTATCCTTCTAGCCACCTTCTCTGTAAATTCCCACTCTAACACAGAGAAACCTCACTCCCACCATCTGCTATTCGTTTACTTAATTGTTCACTTCCATATGTATGTATAGTGGTATCAGAATTGTTAACCAGTAACTCTGTGGAAAGCAACTTTATTGATTAGAGTACAGTTGTTTTGTACAGTTCCTTTCGCCTTTAATCTTACGGATTCCACTCATTTCCAAAGTTAGGTTAGCACCTTACTCTGCCATGCCCTTCAGTGAAATTGTTTTATACATTTGGAATCTTTTGCCACATTTTGCATTCCATTCTGACCTTCAAAATGATTTTTAAACTTTGCATACATTAAGGTTTATTCTTTGTGTTATATGTTTTTATGAGTTTTAACAGATGTTCAATGTATACGCACCATTACAGTATCATATAGAATAGTTTCATTGCCCTTAAAAAAAAAAGAGTCCTGTGCTTCATCTATTCAGCTCTCTTGCCCATTTTCTGGATCCCTGGGATCCATGGATCTATTTATCATCTCTCTAGCTTTGTCTTTTCTAAAATGTCATGTAGGTGGAATCATGTAATCTGTAGCCTTTTGAGACTGGCTTCTTGCACTTAGCAATATGCAGTTCAGATTCATCCACATCTTGTGGTAGATTGACAACTTATTATTATTATGTAATGTTTTTAATTTTTTTTTTTAGATGGAATTTCACTCTGTCGCCCAGGCTGGAGTGCAGTGGCGCAATCTCAGCTCACCACAACCTCCGCCTCACGGGTTCAAATGATTCTCCTGCCACAGCTTCCCAAGTAGCTGGGATTACAAGCACGCACCACCACAGCCAGCTAATTTTTGTATTTTTAGAAGAGACGGGGTTTCACCATGTTGGTCAGGCTGGTCTTGAACTCCTGACCTTGTGATCTGCCCACCTCAGCCTCCCAAAATCCTGGGATTACAGGCATGAGCCACCACGCCTGGCCCTTATTTTTTTTTTTTTAATATTTGAATAATATTCCACTATATGGACATACCACACCTTACTTACCCAGCTATTAAAGAACATTTTGGTGGTTTCTAGATTTTGGTATTTATGTATAATATTTCTTTTATATATATTTATTTTTTTATTGCATTTTAGGTTCTGGGGTACATGTAAAGAACATGTAGGAGTGTTGCACAGGTATATACATAGTAATGTGGTTTGCTGCCTCCAACCCCATTACCTACATCTGGCATTTCTCCCTATGTTATCCCTCCCCAACTCCCTACCCCTCACTGTCCCTCCCCTAGTCCCCACCCACAGATCCCAGTATGTGATGCTCCCCCTCCTTGTGTCCATGTGTTCTCACTGTTCAACACCCAACTATGAGAACAGGCAGTGCTTGATTCTCTGTTCCTGTGTCAGTTTGCTGAGAATGAGTTCATCCATGTCCCTAACAAGGGACACAAACTCATCATTTTTGATAGCTGCATAGTATTCCATGGTGTATATTTGCCACATTTTCCCTGTCCAGTCTATCAATGGACATCTGGGTTGGTTCCAGGTCTTTGCTATTGTAAACAGTGCTGCAATGAACATTCGCGTGCATGTGACCTTATAATAGAATGATCTATAATCTTTTGGATATATACTCATTAATGGGATTGCTGGGTCAAATGGAATTTCTATTTATAGGTCCTTGAGGAATTGCCACACTGTCTTCCACAATGGTTGAACTAATTTACACTCCCACCAACAGTGTAAAAGTGTTCCTATTTCTCCACATCCTCTCCAGCATCTGTTGTCTCCAGATTTTTTAATGATCACCATTCTAACTGGCGTGAGATGGTATCTCAACGTGGTTTTGGTTTACATTTCTCTAATGACCAGTGACGATGAGCATTTTTTCATGTTTGTTGGCCTCATATGTCTTCTTTTGAAAAGTGTCTGTTAATATCCTTTGCCCACTTTTGAATGGGTTTGTTTTTTTCTCATAAATCTGTTTTAGTTCTTTGTAGATTCAGGATATCAGCCCTTTGTCAGATGGGTAGATTGCAAAAATTTTTTTCCATTCTGTTGGTTGTGGGATCACTCTAATGACTGTTTCTTTTGCTGTGCAGAAGCTGTGGAGTTTAATTAGGTCCCATTTCTCTATTTTGGCTTTTGTTGCCATTGCTTTTGGTGTTTTAGTCATGAAGTCCTTGCCTATGCCTATGTCCTGAATGGTTTTGCCTAGGTTTTCTTCTAAGGTTTTTATGGTGTTAGGTCTTATGTTTAAGTCTTTAATGCATCTGGAGGTAATTTTAGTGTAAGGTGCGGAGACCCACTGTGCCGGCTGAAACAGCCATACTGGAGACTCGTGGTGCTTTTCAACCGAGGAATTTCCTGGTCTGTGGGCAGTAAAAATTCGTTTGGAAATGCGGTGACCACTCACCCTCTGTGTTTTCACTGGGAACTGCAATCCAGAGCTGTTCCTATTCAGCCATCTTGGATCCTCTCCCCTATGTATAATATTTCCATAAACATCTGTATACAGGTTTCCATAGACTTTAAGTTTCCAGCTCATTTGGGTAAGTACCAAGTACCAATAAGTGTGACTGTGGGATCATACAGTAAGTGTCTGTTGATGACTGGCAGGATTATACAGTAAAAGTCTGTTTAGTTTTGTAAGAAACTGGCAACTGTCTCCTAAAGCGGCTGTGCCATTTTGTATTTCCACAAACAATGAAAGAGTTATTGTTCTGCAGCCTCACCAGCAGTTGGTATTATTAGTTGTTTTAGATTTTATTTCTTCTTGTAACTGTACATTGGTATCTCATTATTGTTTTAATACATTTTCTTTTAAAGGGAAACAACACAGAATTGTTTTCTATTTCATAGAGCACACAATAGTGTATGAGCTCTGGAAACTGAATTAATATGAATGTGACTGGCTGGGTGTGGTGACTCATGCCTGTAATCTCAGCACTTTGGGAGGACAAGGCTGGCAGATCACTTCAGGTCAGAAGTTCAAGACCAGCCTGGCCAACATAGTAAAACCTTGTTTCTACTGAAAATACAACAATTAGCCAGGCGTGGTGGCATGCACCTGTAAGCCCAGCTACTCAGGAGGTTGAGGCAGGAGAATCACTTGAACCTGGGAGATGGAAGCTGCAGTGAGCTGAGATCATACCACTGCACTCCAGCCTGGGTGACAGAGAGAGGCTCCGTCTCACAAAACAAACAAACAAAAAAATATGAACATGACCCCCTCCCACCACCACATGGCCTTACCTCCCTGACATCTCACACCGTTAAGTGGCACAGAGAGAGGGGGGCTCTTACAGCTAAGGAAAACTTACTATTGAAATGGACTGGAGTGTGGCATACATTTAATATAAAAATGTCTGAAGACGTTTTATTCACAATAATCAGAGTAACCAATGGTAGAAAGTAGTCGTATCTCACAGTTCACACCAGACTCACAAAAGCCCCTCAGTGGCTCCTTCAGCCTGTCTAGATAGCAATATCCATTACAAGTGTCTTATGCTGTGACAAACAATGAATCGTGAGGACAGATAATGGAAAACACTAAACTGCTCTTCAGACAGCCGGTGTTCCCTCAGCCCTACAGTTTTCTCCAGAGTGTGCATACTTTGAGAAGTACAGTACAAATTGTTCTATCACCTGCACACTGAGTGAAAGACACAAGAATCAAAAAAGAAGGAAACAGAACAGAGTCTAAAAGCAATAACACTATCTATCAAAATCCACATATTCAAACAAAGAAGTTCTCAGAAGTTCCTTTAGCAAGCCACCAGTTACTTAGCTAACAACACTGACTTGCTCTCCTTCCCTTTAAATTTAAAAGGAAGGAGGGGGTCCCCAGCCAAGATGGCCAAATAGTAATACCTCCGGTGTGCGGCTCCCAGTGAGATCGACAGACAAGGTGGGCGATTCCCAAATTTCCAACTGAGGTACCTGGTTCATCTCACTGGGACTGGTTGGACAGTAGGTGCAGCCCAAGGAGGGTGAGCTGAAGCAAGGTGGGGCGTTGCCTAACCCGGGAAGTGCAAGGGGCCAGGGAACTCCCTCTCCTAGCTAAGGGAAGCCATTAGAGACTGTTTCCTGCACTCAGGCTCAGATATTGTGCTTTTCCCACGGTCTTCACAACCTGCACACCAGGAGATTCTCTCTGATACCAATATAACCACCAGGGCCCTGGGTTTCCAGCACAAAACTGGGCAGCTGTTTAGGCAGAAACTGAGCTAGCTGCAGCAGTTTTTTTTTTTTTTTCCATATCCCAGTGGTGGCTGGAATGCCAACAACACAGACCCATTCACTCCCCTGGAAAGGGGGCCAAAGCCAGGGAGCCAAGTGGTCTGGCTCAGCGTGTCCCACCCCCACTGAGACCAGCAAGCTAAAATCCACTGGCTTGAAATTCTTGCAGCCAGCACAATAGTCTGAGCTCCACCTGAGAGTTTCAAACTCAGTGAGGGGGAGGGCATCCACCATTGCTGAGGCTCCAGTAGGCAGTTGCAACCCCACAGTGTAATCAAAGCTGCTGGTAAATCTAAACTGGGCGGAGCCCAATACAGCTTAGCAGCTGCAGGCACTGTCTTACTAGATGTCCTCGCTGGGCAGGGCATCACTGAAAAAAGGCAGCAGCCTGATAGGGACTACATGTCAGGGACTTATCAATAAAGCCCCCACCTTCCTGGGACAGAACACCTGGGAAAAGGGGCAGTAGTAAGTACAGCTTCAGCAGACCCAAACATCCGTGTCTGGCAGGTCTGAAGAGAGCAGGATTTCCCAAAACAGCATTTGAGCTCTGGTAATGGACAGACTGCCTCCTCAAGTGGCTCCCTGATTCCCCCGTGTATCCTGTCCGGGAGACACCTCTCAGTAGGGGCCAACAGGCACCTCATACCAGACAGCTCTGGCTGGCATCTGGCAGAAACCCTTCTGGGATGAAGCTACCAGAGGAAGGAAGAGGCAGCAATCTTTGCTGTTCTGCAGCCTCTGCTAGTGATTCCCAGGCAAGCAGGGTCTAAAGTGGACCTCCAGCAAACTTCAGCAGACCTGCAGCAGAGAGGCCTGTTAGAAGGAAAACTAACAGAAAGAAATAGTTTCAACAACAACAAAAAGGATGTTCACTCAGAGAACCATCCAAAAGTCACTGACCTCAAAGACCAAAGGAAAATAAATCCACGAAAATGGGAAGAAACCAGTGCAAACAGGCTGAAGACTCCAAAACCTAGAATACCTCTTCTCGTCGAAGGGATCATAACTCCTCACTAGCAAGGAATCAAACTGGATGGAGAATGAGTCTGATGAATTGACAGAAGCAGGCTTCAGAAGGTGAGTAGTAACAAACTTCTCAGAGCTAAAGGAGCATATTCTTAACCCAATGCAAGGAAACTGAGAACCTTGCAAAAATGTTAGATGAAATGCTAACTAGAAAAACCAGCATAGAGAAGAACATAAATGACTTGACAGAGCTGAAAAACACAGTATGAGAACTTTGTGAAGCATACAGAAGTTTTAATAGCCAAATCAATCAAGAACAAGAAAGGATATCAGAGACTAAAGATCAACTCAATGAAATAAAGCAAGAAGGCAAGATTAGCAAAAAGAGAAAGGAAATGAACAAAGCCTCCAGAAAATATGAGACTACATGAAAAAACCAAATCTACATTTGATTGGTGTACCTGAAAGTGAAAGGGAGAATGAAACCAAGTTGGAAAACCCTCTTCAGGACATTATTCAGGACTACTTTCCCAACCTAACAAGGCAGACCAACATTCAAATTTAGGAAATACAGAGGATACCACAGAGTTACATCTCAAGAAAAGCAACCCCAAAACATAATTATCAGATTCACAAAGGTTGAAATGCAGAAAAAAATGCTAAGGGCAGCCAGAGAGAAATGTTGGGCTACCCACAAAGGGAAGCCCATCAGACTCACAGTGGATCTCTCAGCAGAAACCCTATAAGCCAGAAGAGAGTGGGGCCAATATTCAACATCCTGAAAGAAAAGAATTTTCAACCCAGAATTTCATATCCAGCCAAACTAAGCTTCATAAGCGAAGGAGAAATAGAATCCTTTATGGACAAGCATATGCTGAAAGATTTTGTCACCACCAGGCCTGCCTTACAAGAGTTCCTGAAGGAAGCACTAAACGTGGAAAGGAACAACCAGTACCAGCAACTGCAAAAACATACCAAATTGTAAAGACCATCAATGCTAGGAAGAAACTGCATCAACTAATGGGCGAAATAACCAGCCAGCATCATAATGGCAGGAACAAACTGACAAATAACAATATTAACCTTAAGTGTAAATGGGCTAAATGCCCCAATTAAAAGACATAGGCTGGCAAATCAGATAAAGAGTTAAGACCCATTGGTGTGCTGTATTCAGGAGACCTGTCTCATGTGCAAAGACACACATAGGCTTAAAATAAAGGATGCAGAAAGATTTACCAAGCAAACGGAAAGCAAAAAAAAGCAGAGGTTGCAATCCTAGTCACTGATAAAACAGACTTTAAACCAACAAAGATCAAAAGAGACAAAGAAGGGCATTACATAATGGTAAAGGGATCAATGCAACAAGAGCTAACTATCCTAAATATATAGGCACCCAATGCAGGAGCACCCAGATTCATAAAGCAAGTTCTTAGAGACCTACAAATAGACTTAGACTCCCACACAATAAGAGTGAGAGACTTCAACACCCCACTAGCAATATTAGATAGATCAACAAAACAGAAAATTAACAAGGATATCCAGGACTTGAACTCAGATCTGGACCAAGTGGACCTACTAGACATCTACAGAATCCTCCACCCCCAATTTACAGAACATACATTCTTCTCAGCACCACATTGCACCTATTCTAAAATTGACCATGTAATTCAAAGTAAACCACTCATCAACAAATGCAAAGAAATGGAAATCATAACAAACAGTCTCTCAGACCACAGTGCAATCAAATTAGAACTCAGGATTAAGAAACTCACTCAAAACCGCACAACTACATGGAAACTGAACAATCTGCTCCTGAATGACTACTGGATAAACAACAAAATGAAGGCAAAAATAAAGATGTTCTTTGAAACCAATGAGAAAAAAGACACAATGTACCAGAATCTCTGGCACACATTTAAAGTGGTGTATACAGGGAAATTTATAGCACTGAGTACCCAAAAGACAAAGGAGGAAAGATCTAAAATCAAAACCCTAATGTCAAAATTAAAAGAACTAGAGGAGCAAGAACAAATTCAAAAGCCAACAAAGACAAGAAATAACTAAGATCAGAGCAGAACTGGAGGAGACAGAGACACAAAAAACCCTTCAAAAAAATCAATGAATCTAGGAGTTGGTTTTTTGAAAAGATCAACAAAATAGATAGACCGCTAGCCAGACTAATAAACAAGAAAAGAGAGAAGAATCAAATAGATGCAATAAAAAATGATAAAGGGGATATCACCACCAATCCCATAGAAACACAAACTACCATCAGAGAATACTATAAACACCTCTATGCAAATAAAACAAAATCTAGAAGAAATGGATAAATTCCTGGACACTTACTCCCTCCCAAGACTAAACCAGGAAGAAGTCCAATTCCTGAACAGACCAATAACAAGGTCTGAAATTGAGGCAGCAATTAATAGCCTACCAACCAAAAAAAGTGCAGGACCAGACAGGTTCAGAGCCAAACTCTACCAGAGGTACAAGAGGAGCTGGTACCATTGCTTCTGAAACTATTCCTAACACAGAAAAGAGGGGCTCCTCCCTAACTCATTTTATGAGCCCAACATCATCCTGATACCAAACCTGGCAGAGACACAACTAAAAAAGAAAATTTCAGGCCAATATCCTTTATGAACATCAATGCAAAAATCCTCAATAAAATACTGGCAAACCAAATCCAACAACACATCAAGAAACTTATCCATCATGATCAAGTTGGTTTCATCCCTCGGATGCAAGGCTGGTTCAACACATGCAAATCAATAAAAGTAATCCATCACATAAACAGAACCAATGACAAAAACCACAAGATTATCTCAATAGATGCAAAGAATGCTTTTGACAAAATTCAATAGCCCTTCATGCTAAAAATGCTCAATAAACTAGGTACTGATGGAACATATCTCAAAATAATAAGAGCTATTTATAGCACACCCACAGCCAATATCATACTGAATGGACAAAAACTGGCAGTATTCCCTTTGAAAACTGGCACAAGACAAGGATACCCTCTCTCACCACTCCTATTCAACATAGTATTGGAAGTTCTGGCCAGAGCAATCAGGCAAGATAAATAAATAAAGGGTATTCAAATAGGAAAAAAGGAAGTCAAATTGTCTCTATTTATAGACAACATGATTATATATTTAGAAGACCCCATCATCTCATCCCAAAAGCTCCTTAAGCTGATAAGCAACTTCAACAAAGTCTCAGGATACAAAATCAATGTACAAAAAATCACAAGCATTCCTATACACCAATGACAGACAGACAGAGAGCCAAATCATGAGTGAACTCCCATTCACAATTGCTACAAAGAGAATCAAATACTTAGGAATACAACTAACAAGAGATGTGAAGGACCTATTCAAGGAGAAATACAAACCACTCCTCAAGGAAATGAGAGAGGACACAAACAGATAGAAAAACATTCCATGCTTATGGTTATTGTGAAAATGGCCATACTACCCAAAGTAATCTATAGATTCAATGCTATCCCCATCAAGCTACCACTGACTTTCTTCACAGAATTGGACAAAAACACCTTAAATTTCATATGGAACCAAAAAAGAGCCCACATAGCCAAGACGGTTTTAAGCAAAAAAAAAAAAAAAAAAAAAAGAAGAAGAAGAAGAGAAAAAAAGCTGGAGGCATCACACTACCTGACTTCAAACTATACTACAAGGCCACAGTGACCAAAACAGCATGGTACTGGTACCAAAACAGAGATATAGACTGATAGAACAGAACATAGGCTTCAGAAATAATGCCACACACCACCTGCAACCATCTGATCTTTGACAAACCTGACAAAAATGAGCAATGGGGAAAGGATTCCCTATTTAATAAATGGTGTTGGGAAAACTGGCTATCCGTATACAGAAAGCTGAAACTGGATCCCTTCCTTACACCCTATATGAAAATTAACTCAAGGTGGATTAAAGGTTTAAATGTAAGACCTAAAACCGTAAAAACCCTAGAATAAAACCTAGGCAACCATTCAGGACATGGGCAAAGACTTCATGACTAAAACACCAAAAGCAATGGTAACAAAAGCCAAAATTGACAAATGACATCTAATTAAACTAAAGAACTTCTGCACAGCAAAAGAAACCATCATGAGAGCAAACAGGCAACCTACAGAATGGGGGAGAAAAATTTTTGTGATCCACCCATCTGACAAAGGGCTAATATTCAGAATCTACAAAGAACTTAAGCAAATTTACAGGAAAAAAAACAAGCAACCCCATCAAAAAGTGGGTGAAGGGTATGAACACTTTTCAAAAGGAGACATTTATGCAGCCAACAAACATGAAAAAAGCTCATCAGAGAAATGCAAATTAAAACCACATTGAGATACCATCTCAGGCCAGTTAGAATGGCGATCGTTAAAAAGTCAGGAGACAACAGATGCTGGAGAGGATGTGGAGAAACAGGAATGCTTTTACACTGTTGGTGGGAGTGTAAATTGGTTCAGCCATTGTGGAAGACAGTGTGGCAATTCCTCAATGATCTACAACTAGAAATACCATTTGACCCGGCAGTCTCAATATTGGGTATGTAACCAAAGAATTATAAATTGTTCCATTATAAAGACATATGCACACATATGTTTATTGCAGCACTATTCACAACAGCAAAGACTTGAAACCAACCCAAATGCCCATCAATGACAGACTGGATAAAGAACATGTGGCACATACATACCACAGAATACTATGTAGCCATAAAAAAAGGATGTGTCGTGTCCTTTGCAGGGACATGGATGAAGCTGAAAACCATCATTCTCAGCAATCTGACACAAGAACAGAAAACCAAACACCACATGTTCTCACTCATAAGTGGGAGTTGAACAATGAGAACACATGGACACAAGGAGGGGAACATCATACACTGAGATTACAGGCACACACTACCATGCCTGGCTAATTTTTGTATTTTTTAGTAGAGACAGGGTTTCACCATCTTGACCAGGCTGGTCTTGAACTCCTGACCTCATGATCCACCTGCCTCAGCCTCCCCAAGTGCTGAGATTATAGACGTGAGCCACCACGACCAGCCAGACTGGGCAGTTTATAAAGGAAAACAGGTTTAATGAACTCACAGTTCCACATGGCTGAGGAGGCCTTACAATCATGGTGAAAGGCAAAGAAGAGCAAAGGCGTGTCTTACATGCGGCAGGCAAGAGTGCATGTGCAGGGGAACTTCCCTTTATAAAACCATCAGATCTCCTGAGACTTATTTGCTATCACGAGAATAGCATGGGAAAAACTGGCCCCCATGATTCAATTACCTCTCACCAGGTGCCTCCCACAACACGTGGGGGATTATGCGAGCTACAATTCAAGATGAGACTGGAGTGGGGGACACAATGAAACCAAATCAGAAGTGAAGGATGTTGCTTATAGATCTGGTTGACATAAAAAATATGACGTGGTCAATTTCAGTCAGTACACCCATACTCAAAGAAAATTCTCAAGTGTGTCGAGAAAAGATTGCCAAATGAATAGACATTTATATATTTTAAAGTCATTTTTTCTTTTTCAATTTTAACCATATTATTATTTCAGTTATCCAACCAACTCAATCAGTATTAGAAAGATATTGCTGATGTAATGCTACCTTAGATAAAACAAAAATAAACACCCACCATCCCCTGCTCTGATTTAACCACACTTTAAGTTGCCTACAATTTCATTATCCAATAAAACAACTAAACTCAGGCTCCCACCTGGGCTGACCAAAATATTGATTTCCTCAACCATGGGAAGAGCAGGGGAGTCCTAGGGTCGCTGACTTGGCTTCTCAGTGTACCCCAGTATGCTGTACTGATGTTGCCATTTTGTCTGTTTTTGTCATTTTTTGCACATGTTGATGTGAAATATGTCAGAAACAATGGAAATGATGCTAAGTCAACATCTGAAGGATCAAGCTAGCTAGCTAATTTTCACTCTCATTCCATATTAAAACAAGTAAGAGGCAATAAATAGGTTATGGCAATCAAGGCGAACATCAAATGCTTTATTTTGGACACTGATTCATTGCCAATTTTCTTTCTGAGTATTTGAAACTAGAAACTGTAAATATTCAGTGGTTTTCAGGTATTGTACATTTTTATCTGTATGTCCTAATCATGGAAATTGGCATTGTATAGTTGTGTAACAGATTTGGGGTACCTTCACTGAACCACATTATAAAACTATAGTATTTATTGTCTAGCAACTATTATTCCTTTCTTAATTTGTTAAATCACTGCCCCATTCAAAATTACTCAGTCAAAAAATTTTACTAAAAAACAGTGATCTTATCATTCATTTTCTGTGACTAAATGCAATATTTGAATTTTAAAATAGCTTTGGGGATACGTTCAAATTTCCAATGGAGATTCGCTTTGAATTGCCTGATTCTGTTTTCTGAGCAGACCATTTATTTTGATAAATTCTTAAAATTAATGAGATTCTTTAAAATAAGTTTCCTTAAACATCAGCATTTAAATTTTATAGTTATCAAAGAACAATACCTATGTTGGCATTTGCCATTACTGTGCAACTAAGGACTTTTGAAAAGACAGTGATCTATGAGGTCATGATCTTCACCTGCTTCTAAAAGGATCTGAGTTTGAGTCATTGTATCTTGCCATAATTACCATCACTGGCATTTACAAAATAATACATTTTCTTTTTCTATTCATCATTAACTTTTTCCTAAGCAGTTTCCGTGTTTCTCTAGAGCAAATTACTTATGTCGTAAGTCACAAAACACTAAGCAAAAGAGAGGCCATAAGTTCACTGACCATCCACAGGAGGAAAGCACCTGGGGAAGGGGATCGAGGCTCACCATTCTTCACAAAGATATACTGAAGCTGTTGTCCTCCCAGCTGCCAGCCACTTCTAGCTCCCTGTGCTATGACTTACTATCATCAGTCATCTTATTGTCAGAAAGGATTTCAAGAAAAAGAAAGAACTAATGTGGCCAGGCATGGTGGCTCACGCCTGTAATCCCAGCATTTTGGGAGGCTGAGGGGGGCTGATCACTTGAGATTGGGAGTTCGAGAGCAGCCTGGCCAACGTGGTGAAACCGTGTTTCTACTAAAAATATGAAAATTATCTGGGTGTGGTGGTGCACACCTGTAGTCCCAGCTACTCGAGAGGCTGAGGCAGGAGAATCACTTGAACCTGGGAGGCAGCTCCAGCCTGGGTGACAGAGTGAGACTCCATCTCAAAAAAAACAAGCAAGAAAAGAATGAAAAAGAAGAAAAAACCAGAACTATCATGAAAATGGAAAACATTCCAATTTGCCATTTAATTTCAATAATTATTCTTGATAATTTTTCAAAGAATTTGGAATATCACATGATAGAACCAGAACAATCATATTTCAATAAGGCTAAGTCCTTGCCACTACCTAGAACCAACACAAAACCACTTCCAGAAGACACACATTAATAAAAATACAGAGAAAACCGCATCTGCTTTTTCCTTTGCCAAGCACGTTAGTAGGTACTTTTATAGGAGCAACCATACTGAACATAGTACTGAGACCAGACCTGCTAACAATTAGACAAAAACAAATTAAAGACGGTTGCATTTTCTTTTAGAAAATCCCTAGGTATGGTTGACAAAGCTCAGAGAAGAAACTTACAAGCAGACAGACATTGAACTGCATAGTGAAACAACACTATTTACAAAGACCCAAGTTTTAAAATGAGCCATACATAATCTTTTCAGATGCATTCTGACGCAACTGCCTTAAGCCAACTCCACTATCCAGTGACCAGCACAGAAAGTTGTTTAAAAATTGTTCCCTGACCAGGTGTAGCCGTTGACGCCTATAACCTCAGTGCTTTGGGAGGCTGAGGTGGAAGGTTTGCTTGAGCCCAGGAGGGTGAAATCAGCCTGACCAACAGAGTGAGACTTCACCTCTATTAAAAAAAATTTATATACTTAAAATACATATAATATATATGATATATATATATATACACACACACATTAAAAAGAAATGTTCCCCATTAAAATTCTCCTCCCTCTAAGGAAAGGATTCTACCCAACTCCTGACACATTCATTCTTCCTCCTCCTTTTCTTCCAAGCATTTAAGGATGTCTACTATGTGCTAAGATCTCTTAAGCACTGGGGCTGTGGAGATGAAAGAGACAGACTCTGCACTCTAGCCCGGGGACAGTGTGAGACTCCATTTCAAGAAAAAAAAAAGGGCGGACAGACACATCCACACAAGGAGCTAACAGTGTTTAACAGGAAAGAAAGCCATGTGAACAATATCATTTTTGGGGTTAAAGAATATGTTCTGTCCTGCAAAATGCTAGAAAAACAATGATTTCATCTGATTTGCATCATTACCATTTGCACATATATGTGTGAAATAAATGGCACAGCCCATAAGTCTGCAGTCATGAGGGCTGAGAAGTAGCTAGAATCAAGAAAACTTCAAAAGGAGTCAGAAAACAAATACCTGACAAGCCAAGAGAGGAAAAAAGAAACACTAACATTATCAAAGTAGGCTATCCTCAAAATATACACATTCTCTGCCACAATTTCTTTCTCTTCCCACATTGTTTTTGTTTTGTTTTGTTTGAGACAGAGTCTTGTTCTGTTGCTGAGGCTGGAGTGCGATAGCACGATCTCAGCTCACTGCAACCTCCTCCTGGGTTCAAGTGATTCTCCTGCCTCAGCCTCCTGAGTAACTGGGACTACAGGCTTGCAGCACTAAGCCCGGCTAATTCTTTATTTTTTATAGAGATAGGGTTTTGCCACATTGACCAGGCTGGTCTCAATCTCCTGGCCTCACATAATCCTCTGGCCTCGGCCTCTCAAAGTGTTGGGATTACAGGCATGAGCCACAGTGCCTGGCCCCCTCCCAGTTTTTAATTCACATTTTCTGTCTTGACCTCCTTGTTACTTATTCTGCGGTTACTTTCTTTTTACCTACTAGCTTTATCTTGTCCCTTTCTTCTTGGGGTGGCGTAGCATCCAATATAGAAATAAGTATATTTTTAAAAGCTTAAGCAAAGTTTGGGGCAAATCACTCACGTACAGTCTGCAGATAGGCTGGTATGGAGGCTCCTTGATGACTCTGGGATCTCAAATTCTTCCTAGCTTTCTGCGCCAACATTCTTAGAGTGCAATGGTTATATCTTCTTGGTATAAGAGGGCTGTCTTACCTTCAGTCTCACATTTGTGTTCAGGCAGGATAAGAAGGACAAAGGCCAAAAGCACTTCTGGCTGAGTTGGCTTTTTTAAGTAAAGGTCTTCCCAGAATTCCTGCCCTATGTCTTTCACTGGCCGGAGACCTATCACAGGTGCACCCACTATTGCAAGGCAGGCTGGGAAATGTAGTGGTTTGAAGACAGGTGATTTGCCACCAGAACAAAATTGGCGTTCTGTCAAGGAAGGATAAAGGGGAACCTGAAGGGGATTAGCAGTGAATGCCAAGACTGTGTCCATTTCAGTCACTCAAGCCATCCAGACAGTTCTCTTCTTTCTACAATGTTCCTTCATGTGGGCATGTACTTGTTGATATTCACCATCTCCTTGCTTTATCCCAAAGCTTGTCTTAGGAAGCTTTAAAATTCCCACAGCCAGGTCACATTCCTATCAGACTCTCTAACACACTGGTTCTCAAACGTGGCTGCGTATTGAAACCACCTGACAAGTTTTAAGAATGACTGACACCTGGGTGCCACAGAAAACAACGTGATTGGTCTGGGGTGCAACCTGGGCAGTGGAAGTTTTAAAACCTCCCAAGTGATTCTAATATGTAGCAAAGTTTGAAAACCACTGTGCTAGATTCCAGCCACCAATAGTTGTTAATGCTCCCCAGGTGATTCCAAAATTCATCCAAGGCTGAGGACCACTGCATTAAGGCATCTCCCTCCTTAGCAGAAAGCTCATTGGTGTAAGTTGGGAGCAGATGGGGGCACCCTGCCTTTTTAACACCTGGGATTAGAGTCCACGCCACTTGGACCTGTAAACAGACTACAGAGAGGAAGCTATTCAAAGACAGAGATTAAGAAAAGGGAGTATCTTAATCTCTACAGGCTTGTAAGACACTAGTAATCAGCATTTAGATTTGTGAAGATCTTTGTAGGAGACTTCTCGTCCTTCCACAGTTTTACATCTGCCATCTCTTCCCTGTGTGTGGGCCTTCTCGACAGCTGGGGCAGATTTTCATCTTTTAATTGTGGGGGAGTAGAGGCTGAGAGTGCTGTGGGCAGGGTGAGAGGGCAATCTTCCCTGTTTAAGGCTTTTCTCCCTGGGTATGACCTGTGAATTTTTCACTCTTACTGCGGATTTCATTTTCTGTGAATTCTTTTCTGTGATCATACTATTCTGCTAAGTCTGGATGGGTAGAGAAAGTATTGTTTTCACAATCTGCCTGTTTTGAGTTAAAAAAAGAGGTCAGAACAAATATGAGATTATTTTTTCCACTCATTTATAATTAATAGCAATTAATTCAATATTATTGCCTAATCACTTATGTTTGAGCTGGATGATTTCACCTACAGCAGAGTATATCATTTCAGAGGACTTAGTAATTAAAAAAAGCTTTTAAAGCATTTCCAGAGCTTGATCACTGGCCCAAACAAAACAAAACAGCTTGTGGTAGGGATAGGCTAAGCGAAGACCACTTTCCAGAAACAGTCTAGTGGAAAGAGAGAAGACAGCAGACTTACTAAGAATCAGGATGAAAGAAAAATTGTTTGGGTTTTGTTTTTGGTGTTTTTTTGTGGACAGGGTCTTACTCTGTCGCCCAGGCTGGAGTGCAGTGGCACAATCTCCGCTCACTGCAGCCTCAACCTTCCGGACTCAGGCAGTCCTCCCACCTCAGCCTCCCGAGTAGTTGGGACTACAGGCATGGACCACCACACCTGGCTAATTTTTTAAACATTTTGTAGAGACGGGGTTTTTACCACGTTGCCCAGGCTAGTCTCAAATTTCTGGGTTCAAGCAATCTACCTGCCTTGGCCCTGCAAAGTGCTAGGATTACAGGTGTGAGCCACCATATCTGGCCAAAAAAGATTTTCAAATTGGGAACATAGATTTGGCTGTCAGAATCCAAGTGAAACCAAATACAAGGTGGGAGTTTCCTGGACAATTCCCCAAATCTCACCGTAATACACTTTACATGTGGGTTGGTTCTTCTTGGAATTCATCCAACAGTATCAAAAAGAGTCTGTTACAATAATGGGCACCATGTTTTAAGGACTGACTTTGTACCAAGTGCTATTCTAGGCCCTTTCTGCACATGATCTTATTTAATCCTTACAAGTCTGTTATCTAGAAAAGCATCTGAAACTAAGAGGAGGAAAGTGACTCAACTGAGGTCCCACAGTTAGTAAGCAACAGAGCTGAGTGGGATTGGAAACCAAGTCTCACCTTAAGCAGTTCCTTTAACTACATTAAAGAAGAAGGAGGAGGAGGAAGGAGCAGTAGGAGCCAGATGAAAGAAGTTTGAGAAAGCGTTACAGAAATGCTCAACCATCTGTACGTATTTTCTCAAAATATTTTCATCTGATGACTTCACCTCCACATTTATTTCTAGACACGGGATAATCATTTCATCAGCTAAGGTAAGATGGGGCAGTGATGACAGGCCCTCACTAAGTATGAAATGAATGAATGAATGTGCTTTGTGCCCCATTTCCTCAGTTATAAGGTGAGAGTAACTTGTGTCTTAGTTGATATAGTTTGGATTTGTGTCCCTGTCCAAATCTCATGTCGAATTTTAATCTCTAGCATTGGAGGAGGGGCCTGGTGGGGAGGTGACTGAATCATGGAGGTGGATTTCCCCCTGCTATTCTTGTAACAGTGAATGAGTTCTCATGAGATCTGGTTATTTAAAAGTATGTTGCACCTCCCTCTTCTCTCTCTCCTTCCTTCTCCAGCCGTGTAAGACGTGCCTGCTTCCCCTTCTGCCATGCTGGTAAGTTTCCTGAGGCTTCCCCAGCCATGCTTCCTGTGGAACTATAAGTCAATTAAACCTCTTTTCTTTATAAATTACCCAGTCTCAGGTAGTTCTTTATAGCAGTGTGAGAGTGGACTAATACAATGGTCACCCCTGCAGAGCAGTAGGGACACTCAATGCCAAATAATATATGCAGAGTTTTCACAGCCACAGCTAAGGTACTGACAGTACCTGTAAGCACAGAGTTGTTCTTTTTGAGAAAATTAACTCTGTATCATTGCAGAGCCTCTAGTCTTTAGCAGAATGAGCTACGGCATCTAAGATTTGGAAAAGCGGGTAAGTATGGCCTCATCATCTCTTTCCATGATTCGTCTTTTCTGAGTTTCCTTGAATTCCTATTCAGTAGGATCTTATTTATTGTCTTCTCTGTGTCCAGCATTATCCTGGGCACTGTGTATAACCTAACCACAATTTCCAAGCCAGAAATTTATTCCAAGTTTATCTCTATCTAAAAAAATCTTCTGTGATTATGCCACTGCACTCCAGCCTGGGTCACAAAGCCCTGTCTCAAAAAAAAAAAAAAAAAAAAAAAAAAAGAAAAGAAAACCCTGAAAGCTAAAGATGATTTTATAAACTTCTACTGGGTACTGGTTGCTGACTGTGTATCTAAACTCCTAAGCATATAAACATAGTGTACAAAGTTGTCCCACTATGCTGACACCCTCCCCCTGCCAAACTAATGCTTGCTAGTCATCTTCACTGCATCTCATTCCAGCATTTCTGAGATTTCCATTATTTTCTGGGCCTTGCTTGGTCAACTGATGACTCTATGCCTTTGCATGTACAATGTGTTCTGCCTGGAATACCTTTCCATGTTATCTATATAGCATACTCATATTCATCCTTCAAAACCCTGCTCACGCAGCCTCTGGAAGGCCTCACCGACTCTTTCTTGGGTAAGTTCCTCTTCTGTTTTCACAGTTCTATTCACACCTCTGTGACAATATTTCCCGTTGGAACTTTTCCCATAATAGAATTTGAAATCCTCAAGGGCTTGGATGTGTTATGTTTGTCTCTCTCACACCTGCCCATTGTATGTGTTTCATGGAGGTTTTGCTGAGTAAATTAATAAAAGTACACAAAATTGAAACTGTCAGCTAACCCAGGCTAGGAGGGTACTGGATGTAAGGAGTATTTGTAAGGGGAAGGAAAGGTGTTGGAAAATACCTCATTTGTAACTATTTACATTTTAACATATTTAGAGACGGTGAACAGGAAGAAATAACTAGGGGATTTAAATGTGTTTAAAATTAATGCATCACATAGCGCTTATAATGAAATTTGACGTGTGGTCTCTGTTGCCTTCAAATCATTTCTGGAGGCCTCATGAAGGATGTAAATTTGGAACCTGTGCTTGAGAGACGACAAGGAAGGATCCCTTTAGTTAACGGAAAAAATGGGTCTAGAGAGCCACTTCCAATGAGGAAAAAGAATACGAATCTGAAAGTGTGGATAAGCTGAGTGCTTGGCACGTAGCAGGTCCTCAAGAGTGTCTAGAGTACCCACCTTGCTCCCCCCCAGCTACTCCAGTGTTTAACTAATTGAAGCAAACACAAGATGCCAAACGAGGCACAGCCTCATTACCCAAAGCACACCTTTTCTGAGAAGCTGTGGAGGATGTGGATTCCACATCCCAAACGCAAACCTAAAACGTAAGTTTCAGTGGACTTGCACCTCCCTAAGTCTCAAAGATGGAGGCTGGTTCTCCCCTCCTGGAGAGCTGGGGCTGCAGCAAAGGCGCTGAGCCAGCTCAGAGTCTCAGTCGACCCAGCCTGTGGAGGTGAGAACTGGGGGGCTCTTAAGGCTGCTTCTAAAAGACCCTGTGGCCTGCACCAAGGGAGAAGTTTGGGGGTGGAAGGAGAAGCGTGCGCACTGCCGTCCTCAGCAATCTGGGGGGCCTTGGGAGCCGGCGTCCGGGCCAGGCCGGAACCAAAATGGCCCCACCCACTAGTGCTGTAGTGTCCCGCGGCCGGAAAATGGCTGCCCTTGTGCTCTGCAGGGGTGAGTAGGGTGTCCAGAGAGGGGCCACCAGTGTTTACTCCACTCTGCTGCCTCCTTGGCAACTGGGGTGATTCCTGTTCCGCTGCAGAAACGTCGGCAGGAGGTGGACTGGGGAATCAGCATTTCCGCAAAAAGCCTGTGGTGCTGAAAGTGTGCTTGGGGGCGTGGCAAAGGCTGGTCCGGGAAGATGGAAAGGCGGCAGGTGTGCAGGGGTCGTGGGAGCTGAGGGTGGCGTGGGCAGAAAGTCCTCAGAGGAGGCAGGGCCTGTCTGGGGTTGGAATGAGTGAGCGTCACCCGTCAAGGCCAGTTGCATCGTGTCTAAAAGTAACCAGCGAGCGTTGGGGCCAGCTCCCCACTTTGTCTCAATTTGTGAAAGACTTTGTAACCTCATGTCACCTCGTCACAGGCGCTCCGGTATTAGAATCACAATACGTAAGAGCCAAAAGGGACGTAAAGATCAACTATTCCAACCCTCGTATTTTACAGATGAGAAAAAGAGACCAAGAGGGATTCGATGTCAGACCTACAGTTTGATGACACCCTCTGAAAACATCATCAATTTCTGCCGTGGTTTTGTGGTGACACTCAAAAGACTATCCTTGTCATTTTCAAAAGGTGTCAGGTTTCCTACGTGGGACAAACCTCTGATTTACAAGCCAGCCTCTTCGAATTGCAGCCTCTTTCGGTTCATCGTTGGCCACTGAAAATTTAAGATCCCCGCGGTGTGATGGAAGTGTTTATACCGTGAATGGAAGTAGGTTGTGCTAAATTGGATATCTGCAAGCAGCTTTATGAGCCATAAAAGTCAACATCTTTCTTTCATTACCTCTAAAGGCTGTTTACGGAAAAGATAAGGCAGGCCCAGCTCAGGGTACCCTTTGAGAATTAGTGGGAGGGTCTGGCAGGAAGGAATAACAGGGCAGGATTCAGAATCAATGCCCAGGCAGTGGAGACAAGCAGCCTGTGGACACAGGGACTAGCATGTCGTTTATTTCTTCAGGAGCCAGCTTGTCACACTGATGTGGTACGAGGCTCCCGATGAAGGACCCAGTCAGAAAGGCTGTCATAGCTGGCTTCATTCTTCCTCACCCACAGCTGGTTTCACGAGCAGCCTTCCTGCCTCGGGGTGGCATTCGTTTCACAGATCTCATCAACACTCGGTAAAAACTTGAAAAGCCAGCCCATTCTTACGCAGTACATTCTTTCGGGGTCTCCATAAGTCCTCCATATTTTCAGTCTGGTTCCTACCTCTCTTAAGCAAAGCTGGCACCACACTGTGCAGGCACCAGACTGTACTCTGGCCTGAATGACAGAACGAGACTCCATGTCAAAAAAAAAAAAAAAAAAAAGGATGGTAATAATTTGTTCTACGGTCAAGGAAATGCCTCCAAGACTATTTCTCTAGCTCCCTATTCTCAAACCAGTACATTGTGAAGCATAGTTGATTGCTCTCAATATTCTTTCCCAGAAACTTAAAGAAGGAGCCAGATGCGGTGTCTCATGCCTGTCATCCCAGCACTTTAGGAGGTGGAGACGGGCGGACCACAAGGTCAAGAGATTGAGACCATCCTGGCCAACGTGGCGAAACCCCATCTCTACTAAAAATAAAAAAAATAAAAAAAAAAAAAAAATAAAAATTAGCTGGGCGTGGTGGTGGGCGCCTGTAGTCCCAGCTACTTGGGAGGCTGAGGCAGGAGAATCACTTGAACCCTGGAGGCTGAGGTTGCAGTGAGCCGAGATTGCTCTGCTGCACTCCAGCTTAGTGACAGAGCGAGATTCCATCTCAAAAAAAAAAAAAGAAAAAACGGAAGTTCTACCTGAATTCAGGTCTATGTAGAGAGTTCTCTTGGTCCTAGCATATTAAGGTAGGTGAATTCAGTAGTGCAAGCCTAGTGGGTATTTTTAAATCGGTGCTCACCTCAGCTTTCTTGCCAGATAATTTGGACTGCAGTCTGTCTCCTTGATTGCTGGTCAAACAGTGAACTTCAGGATATGCTAGAGCCTCTGCTTCCTGCCACTTGTCTGCCATTGTTTTTGTAAATTGCATCCTGGGTCACAAGGGCATCTGGGTGACAGTATGGGATGGTGAGCGCCACTCAGGCAGGGCCAACCATCGGGGCTCAGAAAACTTTTGTTCTATTCTTGAATCAAAGGATGAATGAGGCCTGAGGGTGCGTCTCGCACCCATGTAGAGGACGGTCCCCATCCCCAGCCTGCGCAGAGGCTGACAGCATCCTTATGGAGGTGTTGTGGCGGGCAGTCATGCTCACATACCACAGAGTGTACGGGGGCCTGTGCTAGCTGAGAACCACCCTCTTCAATAATGACACACACCAAAACTGACGTCATGCTAGCAACTCCCCTGTTGACTTTTCCTGTCCTGCCAGCCCATCTCTTGTCTTCTGACAGGAAGTGATCGTGGAAAAGCTGCCTACTCCCAGCACCAGCCCTGAGCAGCGTTCAGCATGTCCGCCATGTTGGCGTTTGTCCGAGTTAGGCTAAAGTGGTGAGATTGGTTTCCGGGAATAGCCCAGTGTTCAGTACATTTAGAGAGAGATGTTCCTGCCTCATGTTTGAATGGGGTTTGAAGCTGGTTTAAATGAATGTTTTTAAGACCACAAGGGGAAAGTGGAAGTATTTTTATTATTATTATTATACTTTAAGTTCTGGGGTACATGTGCAGAACATGCAGGTTTGTTACACAGGTAGACACATGCCATGGTGGTTTGCTGTACCCATCACCCCATCATCTACATTAGGTTTCTCCTGATGCTCTCCCTCCCCTTGCCCCCTACCCCCCGACAGGCCCTGGTGTGTGATGTTCCCCCTCCCTGTGTCAATGTGTTCTCATTGTTCAACTCCCACTTATGAGTGAGACCATGAGGTGTTTGGTTTTCCATTCTTGTGTTTGCTGAGAATGATGGTTTCCAGTTTCATCTGTGTCCCTGCAAAGGACATGAAGTCATCCTTTTTTATAGCTGCATAGTATTCCATGGTGTATATGTGCTACATTTTCTTTATCCAGGCTATAATTGATGGGCATTCAGGTTGGTTCCAGGTCTTTGCTATTGTGAACAGTGCTGCAATAAAAATACGTGTGCATGTGTCTTTACAATAGAATGATTTATAATCCTTTGGGTATATACCCAGTAATGGGATTGCTGGGTCAAATGGCATTTCTAGTTCTAGATCCTTGGAGTCGCCACACTGTCTTCCACAATGGCTGAACTAATTTACACTCAGGTGGAAGTGTTTTTAAAGGATGTTGGGCTGTCCTCTAGTAGTTTCTTAGGGCTGCCATACAAATCGCCCCCCAACTGTGGGGCTTAAACAACAAAACAGTGGATTCTCTCTCAGTTCTAGAGGCCAGAAGTCTGAAATCAAGGTGTTGGCAGAGCTGTGCCCTCTGAAATCTCTACAGGGAGAGTCTTCCATGCCTCTCCCAGCGTCTGGTGGCTCCAGGCATTTTTTGGCCTGGGGCTGCAGAACTCCAGTTTTGGCCTCTGTCTTCATGTCACCTTCCTGTGTGTCTGAGTCTCTGCACTCTCCCTCTGTCTTTCTTTTATAAGGACACCTGTCATTGGATTTAGGGCACACTGAACATCCGGGATGATCTCAGTCTTAATTACACCTGCAAAAATCCTTTTTCCAGATAAGATCATATTCACAAGTTCTGGTGGTCAGGACTTGGACGTATCCTTTTGGGAGCAGCTAGTCGACAAGAAACATTTTAAATTACTTAGAAATACTGTAGTATTTGCCATAGGAGTTATAAATGTGTGTAAGTAGAAGACAGAAATCATTTCCAGTTCTGATGTGTGAATAAGGGCAACCTTTGGCAAAGAGGCAGAGGCCACATGTATTCTTCACGATCAAGCAAGAGTACTCATGGTAACGTTTCAACCAACGTGGTGGAAACAGGCTAAACCCTCTTTGGAGGGGTATCGGTAAGTCCTGTTCTACGTTTCTGTGTCCTTCAGGCCCTGGGCCTGCCCAGCCAAGGCCCAGAAACCCCGGCACCAAGTCCCAGCCCCCCTCTTTCTCCTCCCCAGTCTCTCACTGCCCCCCAGCTCTCCCTCCCAAAGCTGAAAATACCCTTTGAAGCACATGAACCTGGAGAAGTTAAGCATTTTGTGCCAGGTCATCCAACTGAATGGAGGCGGGGCTGGAGCTGGAGTTCCTGATCCCTAATCCAGCGTCCTCTCTGAAAGAGATGCTGGAGTCGAATCGCGGGGTTGGAAAGCGTAGAGAAAAGACGGTTTCGAATGCGAACGTGAAGCTCCCCGCACTCCTGGCAGCCTTTACAGGCTGTTTCCAAAGAAACCTATCAGCCTGTCAACGTTCCCACCAGCCCCTCTTACCTTCCCCGGTGTCCCAGGCACCACAATGTGCAGACAAATGCGCTTCTCACAAGCTCCTCAGCCAATAGCTATCCAGGCAGCTTTTCATGTCTCCTGTCCAAAGCCTGTGATGGCAGCGACTTCCAGGCAGCTGCGCCACCGCACTGGCTCTGTGAACTATGCTGTCAATTTTTATTTTAATCCTCCTTTATTCACAGTTTGATTTCATTTAGGATCGGCCTCCCTTCCTGTTCAAATGCCAGGCCTGTGGCCCCACTCTAACTGGCAGAACTACCCAGTTGTCACTACAAAGAGAGAACTGTGCCCTGGACTCTTGTAGAGGAGTCTGGGTTTTGTGTTAACTCAATCTTTGGGCAGCTCCTGGGCCTAAAGCAGGAGTCAAGAGACAGGGACAAGGAATTCCATCTTTACTATCTGTTTCTTGGAGCTGCACTGATTTGGAAGTGGTTTATTTATGTTTTTCTTTCCCATATCTGGTTTGCTTTCTCATGTACATGAGGAGCAGGAATAAATACCCCACCAGCAGATCTCTGAAATGATCACCTCCCTGAAAATATTTGAAAAGGGAGATTAATAAAGCATCTGAATCTGGCCTTTGGCGGCTTATCAAGTCAGAAAATGCATTTTTTGGCAAAGGACTCCTCTCAGGTCGAATGGGAAGGCTGGAAGCTGATCTTTTCAGCAAACACTAAATAGAAATCTAGCACAGAACACAGGCAGGGGGCAAGAAAAGCCCACTGGCCTTCATTTGCAACGTGGTGTCCAGGGGTCACCAGCAGGAGGTCAGCCTCAGCAGGAAGGTTCATGAGCGGCCTCTGCCTGGCTGCCTCAAGGGGGCGCCGCTGAGAGCTGTTGCTGCTGCGTTTACAATCTGCTTTATTTGATGTAAACCCATTCTAAATGTGTGCCTCTTTACAAAGCTCTTTTACAATTGTTTGTGTGTTTATTGAGACAGGATTTCACTCTCTGTCCTTGGCTGGAGTGCGGTGGTGTGAACATGGCTTACTGCAGCCTTGACATCCCAGGCTCAGGCAATCCTCCTGCCTCAGCCTCCCGTGTAGCTAAGACTAACGGCATGCATCACCACACCCAGCTAGTTTTTCCATTTTCTGTAGAGACAGGGTCTCACTGTGTTGCCCAGGCTGTTCTCAAACTCATGGGCTCAAGCCATCTGCCTGCGTTGGCCTCCCACAGTGCTGGGATTATAGGCGTAAGCCACTGCGCTGGGCCTTGTTTTGTTTTTTAAACCAGAGAGATTAAAGTCCCTCAAAAAGAAGATGCAAACCTGAGGCTAAATTTGCGCTGATTTCAAGCCCAGAGTTCAGGAATAGCCAGGAGATAACATGAGTTATATACACACCAAGTAGCACAGGCCAGGAAGGACACAGCAGACAGCAAACTAACGTGGGAACAGAAAACCAGACACCACATGTTCTCACTCATAAGTGGGAGCTGAACAATGAGAACACATGGACACAGGGAGGGGAACATCACACACCGAGGCCTGTTGGCGGGTAGGGGGGTAGGGGAGGGAGAGCATTAGGAGAAATACCTAATGTAGACGATGGGTTGATGGGTGCGGCAAACCACGATGGCACGTGTATACCTATTTTTCAAACCTGCATGTTCTGCGCATGTGTCTCAGAACTTAAGGTATAATAATAATAAAATAAAAATAATTTTAAAAAGAAAGAGCAGAGGTTGGAACTGAGCAAATAGGAAACAGGCAGGAGCAAGGGACAAAAGCAAAAATGGTGTTCCCATCTTCCTGGCTTTCCAACGGGGCTGGAAGTCATAGCGTGCTCCATCTAAGCATATACTAGAATTTGTATCAGATAGACTCTAAGACCATGACATGCAGAGTTTTGAAGTTTCCCACACTTTTCAAGATCAAATACTATCTTTTCCTATGCCTTTCCAGGTTTTCCTCACCGTTTGCTCTACATCAGCAGCTCCCTCCCTTGTACACCCAGAATGGGACTTTGCCCCTCTTTTGAGGCACATGGAAATGGTTGAAATTGAAAGAAACTAAGACATTTTTGAAAGTTCAGATACACCTAGTATGATTCAAAGCCAGTACTCCAAAGCAGTGATGCCAACACCATGGCCAGTGTTTTCTCTCTGCTTGGGGGAACATAAATTAAGTATTTTAAGTACCTAGAGTTTGAATTGCCAACATAACACCCATTTGGGGATCTGCAGTGGGAGGGGAACAGTGAGTCAAGAGGTAGAGAGAAGTCTAGGCTAGAAATGCTCATTCAGGAGTCATTTCCTTGAAAGTTGTGAGATTGATGAGAATGTTCAGGGACAGAGGATCAAGGGAAGCACAGAAACCTGATGATACACCTGAAGGAATCCCCCAATTTGGGTACTGAAGGATAAAATGTAAGCAAAGAGAAGGGGCAGTCAGAGAGGTGGGAAGGGAACCAGACAAGACTAGTGCCATAGAAACCAGAGCGTTATAAGAAGGAAGGAGCAGTCAAGAGGATTTAATTGGAATTACTGGTTTGCAGGGGATCAGATTCAAAACGAGTTTTGTTGTTGCTGTTGTTTTTTAAGTTAAATAAGCAATTGACCTTAGAGATCTTCAGTTAAAGACTTACTGCTGGTTAAAAACTTTTCTGAGTTTCTGAGTGCTATATTTATACATCAGCATGCTTACTTGACATCCCAAAGGTACCTCAAATCATATATTGTTCTCTTTTTTTTTAGGCACCAGAGCGACCAGCAAAGCAAATAATCTATTCTAATGTCGTAAACTTACATCTTCCTCTCTTTACTCTACACCCCAAATGTGGTGCTCCTCTATGGCTGCTATTTCAGTGAATGTTTCTACCATCTGTTCTGTTATCCAAGAGTAGCCCTTGGCCACACCCTCTTCCTCACCTACTGTATACAATTCAGCATCTTCCTAGCTGCAAGAGAGGCTGGGAAATTGGCTGGCATTGGCTTAGACTGGGACTTAGCAAATGTTTTCTGTAAAGGGCCGAATAGTAAATATTGTAGGCTTTGCAGGCCATACGGTCTCTGTCACAACTACTAAAATATTCTCCTGGAGTGCAAAAGCAGCTGTAGAAAATGAGTAAATGAACAGGCACATCTGTGTTCCAATAAAACTTTGTTTATAACACCAGGAGGTGGGCTGGATTTGACCCAGGAGTAATTTGCCAAGTCGTGCCAACAAAACGTGGCCTGTTCCAAAAACCTGGGCATATTATTGCTTCAGAGAAAGTCATGATTCTGTAAACTAGAAGCCAGAGGGACTGGCTCTTGGTGGGTACTCATGGTGTCTGCCCCCCTGGTCTGTAGGATTTACTCTTCTGCGATGGGAACTGCCCCCTCCCTCCCTATGACTAATAACTATCTATCAACTATTGGAGGTTTTTGTTCAATTATGGAAGCTGTGTGTGTGTGTGTGTGTGTGTGTGTGTGTGTGTGTATGTTTATGTGTTTAAGACAGAGTCTAGCTCTGCGTAGGCTTGAGTGAAGTGGCGATCACAGCTCACTACAGCTTTGACCTCCTGGGCTCAAGCGATCCTCCCACCTCAGCCTCTTGAGTAGCTAGGACCACAGTACACACAACAATGCCCGTCTAATTTTGGGGGAGGGGTTTAGTAGAGACACAGTAGAGACAAGGTCTTGCTATGTTGCTCAGGCTGGTCTTGAACTCCTGAGCTCAAACAGCCCTCCTGCCTTAGCCTCCCAAAGTGCTGGGATTACAGGTGTGAGCCACTGTGCCTGGCCTACTTTTTTTTTTTTTTTTTTTTTTGAGACAGAGTTTTGCTCTGTTGCACAGGTTGGAGTGCAGTGGTGCGATCTCGGCTCACTGCAACCTCTGCCTCCCAGGTTCACGCAATTCTCCTGCCTCAGCCTCCCAAGTAGCTGGGATTACAAGCCTGAGCCACCATGCCCAGCTAATTTTTATATTTGTAGTAGAGATGAGGTTTCACCATTTTGGCCAGGCTGGTCTCAAACTCCTGACCTCAAGTGATCTGCCCGCCTCGGTCTCCAAAAGTGCTGGGATTACAAGCATGAGCCACTGCACCCAGTCTACTTTTGGTTTTTAATAAAGGGTATGGTTGAATGTTTTTTCTTCTGGCTATTGCTGGTTAAAGACTTAGTCAGTTTGACCAGTGACTTTAGCGAAGGGCCCCACTAATTCTACCAATCACTAAATTATCCAAATGATACAATTTCTAAACGGATGCTCTGGCTCGAGAAACTTGATGGAAGGAAAAGTAAGACTGAAATAGCTGGAGGGAGCTGCGAGGCCAGAGCACCTGTGCTGGGGTGTATGTTAATTTGTTTGGAAATATTTATCTATGCATACATAGATGGTGCACTTGATGAGTAACTATATTTGTGCTGCACTTACATGCTTTTTCTCCGCCGTTAATGCAATCAGTGCACATTATAGAGGCATGAATATGCAAATGTTGAATAAAGCTTGAATTTTTAAATTAAAAAAGCTAAATCAGGGGAATTATAAGCACCCAATTTAACATTTTAAATATGAAATGAAATGTTCTCCTTCATTCCCATTCATTGCCAACAAAAATTCATGGATTTTGTTGATACTCACTAAGGAACTTGATTATTTTATCCTGCTCTGTTTTTAAAGGAGTTGGCTTGGGTTTTGGTGAGATCAAGAGACGTGGAGGATGGGGGAGAAGTGTAAGTCTGGAGGAAAATGTCCAGAGAAACACTTTTTTCCCTGTCCTCTGTGATGTCGGTGCTGCATGAGCAGCTTACTGCTCGTGTACTTGCGAAGGCTATCAGCATGTAAATACAAAGTTGGGAATTAAATTTCCGAAAAGAAGCATTTTCCCCACTCAATTTTCTCTTAATTCAGAAAAATTACTTTTAAATTGATGTAGCACATTGGCTTATAACAGTCACATTATTGTCCCCCAGGAATAAATATAGGCTTCTCTTCACTCTCTTTTCAACCCAGTAAACAAACGCTCTCTCTTCAGACTTGACTTCCCGAAGAGAAAAACCGGCCTCTGTACTGGTTTGGGATTAAAGAGTCTGCGCTGCAATCGGTTGATTATTTATTAAACATTTCCTCGTGTGGAAATCAGTACTGTCCATAATTAAATTACAAAGACCCATGCCAGAGCCTTTGGAGTTTAGATTATTCCAAGGTATAAGCAGCCAGGTGAACTTGGCCTAGTGGCTGCTCATGATATCAATAGTAATTGTACCTTATAATTATGAGGGACTTCATTCAGAGACCTTCTGCCTGTGTGTCCAGGTTTAGTTTGAAACCTACCTCTGGGCCTCAGGGGGAAGAATAGATTAGGCCACCTCTAAATTCCCTGTGGAGCTACTGCTGTCAATTCTATAAGGTGTTTCAGTGGAGAAAAAGGAGAGGGCTAGACTCAGGATAGTGACATCAGATTTAAGTTTAATCTATGTACTAATGTGAACAAGTCGTAGGAAATCCTGCGTGCAGTGACAAAACAATGACTGATCCACGCTTCCCGATAAGCTGTAGTATTCACAAAGCTTTGCACTTTGGCTTCCTGGACTGGTCATTTTATAAAGGAAATTCCTTCTACAGTTTATCTTATCCTCAGTATTTTACAGCAAGTACTACTCTTGAAGCTCAAAGCATACACTCTGAAATTCTTCGGAGAACTTCTTCCATTGAAGTGGGAAGTCTGAAGTCCTCTCCTGCTACAACGGAAGAAGAAAGAAGTCCTCAAGAAGCAACGGAATCACCTAAATTAGCGTTAAATTCACAGCCACAGAAAACCCATGTCTCTCTATTCTCTTGACTTCTCTGAGATGGAAGGCTAGCAAAATGTTATTTTGTAATACCCAGTTTAAACTCAATGTTGCTTTTATTTAAACCCAAGTGAGAAAAAAACATACTAAAAAAAATTTTTTTGCCAGGCGTGGTGTCTCACGCTTGTAATCCCAGGACTTTGGGAGGCCGAGGCAGGTGGATAGCCTGAGGTCAGGAGTTCAAGACCAGCCTGACCAACATGGTAAAAACCCATCTCTACTAAAAAATACAAAAAGAAAAAAAATACCCGGGCATGGTGGTGGGCACCGCTAATCCCAACTACTTGGGAGGCTGAGGCAGGAGAATCGCTTGAACCCGGGAGACCAAGGTTGCCGTGAGCCGAGATCACACCACCACACTGTAGCCTGGGCGACAGAGAGAGACTCTGTCTCAAAAAAAAAATGTTTTTTTAATGTTTTGTTTTGAAATAATTTTAGATTGCAGAAAAGTTTCAAAAATAATACAGCGTTTCCTTATGTCCTTCTAGTGGTTACGATATTAACATCTTACATTACCACAGTACATTTGTCAAATCTAAAAAATCAAAATGGACTAAATTCCAGACTTTATTCAGATTTCTTTAGTTTTAGGATAATATTTTAAAGTCCTAACTATCTGAGTTTATGTAGAGGGGTCAACTCAGCTGTTTCAAACTCTAGGAAACTGAGCTTATAGGATGAACCATATTATTGAATCACAGAATGGTATATAAGGAAAGAATCTTAGAGCCCCTGAAGTGCTACTTTTAAAAGAAAATCTCAGTTTTATAAAGGAGGTGAATCAGTCCTTTGAGGAACCTGAAATTATTCAGGGCCAACATAACTTTAGCATTCTCTGCCCAAACAACTCTGAATAGTGGTGGCTTCGGTCTTGGCGCCCTTTTCATGTTGAGAAAGAATCCTTGTAGGCACAAACACATTCATCCAGCATTGAAATGAAAACATCTCTTACATTGCCATGCGCACAAACATCCCAATACTCACAGTCCTTTCAGTCTACAAAAGGAGGAATTCTGTGACATCAGCTACTACAGAACAGAAAGGTGGAGTCTGTGAAGAGGGCGTGATAAGGTCTATTTCCAAATTTAAACAGTGAAATGAGTCATGCTAAAACTCTCTGGGTTTCCTGGGAGAGGTATTTCATTAGGGCCGTCTGTGTGGATATGGGTTAATCCCAGGTACTTGTAAGGTGGTGTGATTCTGCATATCAACACAGCAAGGAGCACAGAAGACACTGTGTTAACATGCATAACCATTAGTCCATCTACAGCTGATGCCTTTGAGTCATCTTATTGCGAATCAGGGCAACCCGAATAAATTTCTCCCTAGCAGTACAGATGGATACCAGGAAACCAAGCAGATGCATTGTAGCTAATCAGGCAGAGGCACAGCAGGGTAACTAGAAGCTAAGATTCACATGCCTTCATGAACCTTAATTAAAGAGCTCAGTACCTCCTTTTGTTTTATCTGTTGCCAGTGTTTGGTCTCCTATTGTGACAGTTTTTTTTTTTTCCAAGTAACCATCAATTTGCTGTGATGATCTAATGGGGAGACAGAACAGTCCTATGTAGTGAAAGAGCAGGGATGAATATGGCTGCCCAAGAGTTAAAGAGCCGCTGCTCCTGCAGCTGCAAAGCAACCTTACAAGAACCAACCAGAAGGGAGGCAGGAGAGAGGGTGGGAGGAATCCAGGATACCGCAGGACTCATCTCGCACTGTCTTCTGCCATCGCCAGTAAAAACCCAAAACCAAATGTCTTTAAGGGAGAGTGAGCTAAATTATTGAGCAGGCTCTTAACAGCAGGCAAGTGGAAAAGGCATCTGCAGATTTGTGCTTCATGCCCCAGTAATAAATACAGTGTTGAGAGAAGAAATCTGTCCGAGCAAACTCACAGGGATGAAGACAGACTCTCCTATCAGTCTCCTCTGATGCGCAAAGATTTGAGGCAAAGGTTGTTGGCTGGGCCCGGCGCGCTTCCATGTGAGCTGGGAGGGGTGGCAGGGGTGAGGAGATACCAAGCCCATAAATTACTAGGCTTCCTGTAGTTGAGGGATAAACACCACAGCAGTTCAAGAGAAGCCAAGGAGAAATGGGTCCCTGTGGAGTATTACAAATACATCTCCATGCAGAATTCCAGCTTTGCAAAATGAAAAGTTATTTTATTTTGAGATGGAGGCTCACTCTGTTGTCCAGGCCGGAGTGCAGCGGTGCAATCTCGGCTCACTGCAGCCTCTGCCTCCTGGGTTCCATCAATTCTCCTGCCTCAGCCTCCCAGGTAGCTGGGATTACAGGCACATGCCACCACACCTGACTAATTTTTGTATTTTTAGTAGAGATGGAGTTTTGCCGTGTTGACCAGGCTGGTCTCGAATTCCTAACCTCAGGTGATCTGCCTGCCTCAGCCTCCCAAAATGCTAGGATTATAGGCATGAGCCGCCACGCCCAGCCTGAAAAGAGTTTTATGGACGGATGGTGGTAATAGTTGTATAACAATAGGAACACATGTAATGCCACTTAACTGTACACTTGAAAATTGGTTAAGATGGTCAATTTTATATTATATATATTTTACCACACTTGACTGTACACTTGAAAATTGGTTAAGATGGTCAGTTTTATGTTACGTGTATTTTACCACAGTTTTTAAAAAGTATCTCCACGCAGGGTCTGGATTAAAGGGGTAAAAGTGTCGCTCCTCTAGAGCAAGTTCCTTGAGGGCAGGAATAACCATTTATTTGCCTTTCTCTCTCTAGTTGTTTGGGTAGTCCTTGGCCCATAGTACTCTGCTCAATAGCAGAACATAAGCTATCTGCTCTGTTTCTTGGGCTTAGTTTTGTGGATGCTTCGAAATTACCCAATCTCATCTGTGTGGCTGGAAGGCAATGGAAAGAGGCATTGCACCCTAACAATTTGCATGCCAAGGTAGTTGGGTAGTCCTGGAAAGAGCATTGAATTAGAAATCAGAAGCCCTGAGTTCTATTTGTAGTCCACATTTTAAATTCAGAAGTTCATTGGCCAAAACATTTAAATGCAAAAGTTCATTGGCAACTATCTGGCCCAGTTTCTGAGGACATCCTAGTTAATGGTGTGCTCATGGGCTAGACAAAGTGCTAGAGGCTGTGTTGTCCCTTTACGTCTTCATCATACTTAAATCTAGATCAATTCATATTTGTAGATGACCGCCTCATGCCCCTCCCTCTGTCATCCCCCAAAGCAACAAACTCCAACTGTGGAGATTAGACAGACCAGAGGTGTCCAGAAATGAAGATACCCAGTTTGAGCGGTGGGCCTTGGTGTGAGATCAGCTCTATTTTAAAAGCCAGTAATTCAGTGCCCCAACTGTGGCTGTCGAGAAGAGCTGTGCTCACTCACACATCACTAAGAGTGTGCAATCGCAGCGGTCCAGGCTTAGTGACCTTATTCACTCACCCTGCAGGGCCTGCTTGACTTGCAGCTCTCTACTTCTTTCCCCTGGCTCTCGGGCCATCTGGCTTCATATTCTGGATCGTGATATTGATCTCAGGTCCGCCATGTTTTGGTGACCCACTGGACTCGTCCCTGCATGCTTCTCTGCAAAACACAATAGATCCAAAATGGTGATAAAAATGAGTCTTGACATGTGTGAGTTGATGCCTGGTGTTTAGTCAATTACAATTAGTAAGTTATTAAGTCAAGCCAGAAATAGAAGCATAGATTGGTTTTGTTGTATTCTCAAATCTCACAAAAGACCAGCAGACAAACTACGAGGAGGATTTCTGCAGCCCACGTTTGGAGAAGCCCACCATGCGTTTTCTTCTAAAAGTAATGGGATATCACTTTTGAGATTCGGCAGAGTGTGACTTCTGATGAAGAGAGACTGGGGAAGAAGCCATTCCATGACTGCCTTCTCTTCATTTGCTAATAGATTTTCCTTCAAAGTATACATCTTTCAAAAGGACAAAATGCTTTTTTATTATCAGCTCAGTTCCTTGTGAACCAGAGTATGGGCCTTGTAAAAGAAATGACATCATATATGAATGAAGATTGACTCTGTTTTAAATCAAACGGGATGAAGGCACCTTGATTTCCTTGAAAGTAAATCTTGAAACCTATCTTTGCCTGTTGTTGACTTTTTGGCCTATACTACAGATCTGGAATACCGAACGCAAAGCACGAGTGTAGACTGGTCATTTTGACTGGAGATATCAGCTGGCTGGCCAGGAGACCCCTTGGGTTCTGGGAATCTTTGGCCTACAGCTCATGAGTCAATTTAGATATGTCATGCAGATATTCCTGTACTCCCAAACTCTGTCAGATTCACTTAAGTGCACTCGGGGCATCTGAATGCAGGGTTGTTTTACCCCTGTACACACTATCACGTGTGTATCTCTAAAGGGCTGATGGTTTGCTTACTGGTTCTCAGCAGAACACCCTGGAGAAATACACCCCTATATATTCTCATCAATCCTCCACTGGCATTGATAATACTGGGTGGCATTTGTCTACTAGTGACTCAGCATTTGAGCTTAAATGAGAGTATGCTGAATTTGTTTCCAAGGACGTATTAGAAAAGTGCTGGAGTTTAAGGAGCTGGTATAGGCCCTGCATTTTTGGTTTCTTAGCCAAAGACAAAAACTGAAATTTCACTGGTCGGGTACTGCCCATCACCCTGGAAGCTGGTGAAAACTGCACAGAAGGAAGAAGTCATGGTTTGTTTCTGAGAATACAAATGTAAATGGCAGAGAAGGAAGTTAATAAGTGAGTGACAGAAACAAGTGAACACATCCCACCGTCAACTGTCTTACCACTATATAGCTTAGACATCACCTTTAAATGAACAGATTTTAGGGGGCATTTTACCTGCTTCTAGGGTCCCCCGGTTCTCCATTTGAAACCCATGTGTATTTGAATCAATCTTCTTTCTAAGTCATCAGATGATTTTTGGAAAGTTGGTTCGTTTAGTTAGATTGTAGCCACACATACTCCAAGCTAGTGAATAATTTTACTGTTCACTCTTTTAGGCCTCAGGACGCAGTTTGCAGAATTTTAGAAAACCCAGAGATGACGGAGTAAGGAACAGGCTGATGATACGTGTCACATTACTCCGCCGCCTCCACTCCACCAGCATCTCCCGCGTGTACTCTGCGCTTCAGAAGCGTGTGGTGTGACAAGGAATATTAATGTGACCACTGAAATGGAATGAATAGAATCTGGGTGGGGCACAGGCCTCTGGCCCCTCTGGCTCTTCCCACCACCTATCTCCACCCGACTCTCATGCTTATCTAACCCCTCCCAACCAGTCGCAACCCAGCAACCCAGCCTCTTGGGAAATCAAGACCTTGGAAGCTTATTATGTGACTGTGTCCTCAGGGTTGTAGTCCTTTGGCTTTTCTCTTTCCTGATTGATTGGAAGGCCTTTCCCCACTTATCACCAGAGCTGCGTCACTGCTCCCCCCTCCTTTCACAGACAGCTCTGGGATGCATCAGAACCCAATTGTCCTTGTCAGCCTTCCTTTGAACCTCTGTTAAGGACAGCGTGGTTCAGAGTTATTTTAAGAATTCCCTATATGCATCGCTGAAGGGCTTTGGGAAACCCAGGATGGGGCTGATGAGGGGTATGGGCGTGATACTTGCCTTCCCCTTACACACATGGCCTGTGATATTTGTGATGTTGAGATTGTGTGGGTTGCATCTAATGACCTGCTCTAAGTGAATAGACAGGTGATTGTGTGAGACCTTCTCCTTGCAATAACTATGCTCTGTTTCTCTTCCCAGACCTCATCTTGTGAGCAAAGTTCCCATTTCTGAACATCTCCTTTATAAATATCCTGAACTCAATGGTCTCTTAAGAGTTTCTGGGTATTGGGCCGGGCACGGCGGCTTATGCCTGTAATCTCAGCACTTTTGGAGGCCGAGGTGGGTGCACAAGGTCCAGAGTTTGAGACCAGCCTGGCCAATATGGTGAAACTCCGTCTCTACTAAAGATACAAAAATTAGCCGGGCGTGCTGGCACATGCCTGTAATCCCAGCTACTCGAGAGGTTTAGGCAGGATAGCTTGAACGCAGGAGGCAGAGGTTGCAGTAAGCTGAGATTGAGATCATGCCATTACACTCCAGCCTGGGTGACAGAGCGAGACTTTGTCTCAAAAAAAAAAAAAAAAAAAAAAAAAGTTTCTGAGTACTTAACAGAATCTCAAGGGGCCAGACAGTGGATTAAATATTAGAACTGCTTAAGTAGTTAGGGTTATGAAATGGAATGAACTGGATGCTTCAGAAGGCAGTGAGTCTCCCCATGGCTGGAGAAGTTAAAGCAGAAACTGGTGAGGATGCCGGGGAGAAGACAGAAGTGTCTGCTGGGCACAGGTGGCACAGGTGGCAGGCAGCCTCTGAGACGGCACCCAGTGACCCCACTTCCTAGTATTCAAGCCCTTGTGGAATCCTTTCCTCTTAAGTGTGGGTTGCATCTAATCACCTGCTCCAGGTGAGTAGACAATGATGGAATAGGACGTCTAAGACTAGTTTGCATGAGTGCGACTTCTGTTTTGCTCTCATTCTCTCTCTTGTCCTTTCCTTTGCTTACTTGATGAAGCTGCCAGAGGTGTTCAAACCAGAGCGACTCCATCTAGAGTCAGAGCTAGGACAAGGAGGCTGGGCCTTGCTGGGCTGCACTCCCAGAAAGTCAGGCCTGCCTAGCCTCTAGATGCTTACAGTTAAGGAAACAGATTGATAATGTTTACTTAACAGACCCAGACTTGGGAGTGTCCTACTATTCTGATATCTTGAGAACAAAGGCATTCTAATTTTGCTTTAAAGATAGTAACATTAATTCTTGCAAAATATAGTAATTAAGAAAATCCTTTATCGCAAACTCTTGTAGCAGACCACATCTCCCCATAATCTTTTTCTATCCTACATACATGAACATTGTACGAAGGGTGGATGCATTCCTCCTCTTACTTTTGAGAATACCCTACTCTGTCTGTGGAGTAGCTGTTCTTTCACTACTTTACTTTTTTTTTTTGAGATGGAGTCCTGCTCTGTTGCCCAGGCAGGAGTGCCGTAGTACCATCTCAGCTCACTGCAATCTCTGCCTCCTGGGTTCAAGAGATTCTCCTGCCTCCGCATCCCAAGTAGCTGAGATTACAGGTGCCCACTACCACACCCAGCTAATTTTTTTTGGTAATTTTAGTAGAGAGAGGGTTTCACCTTGTTGGCCAGGCTGGTTTTGAACTCCAGACCTCAAGTGATCCGCCCACCTCAGCCTCCCAAAGTGCTAGGATTACAGGTATGAGCCACCATACCCGGCCACTACTTCAGTTTCTTAATAAACTTGTTTTTGCTTTGCGCCAAGGACTCGCCCTGAATTCCTTCTTGTGCGAGATCCAAGAACCCTCTCTTGGGGTCTAGATCGGACCACTTTTCTGTAACAAAGCCAGCCATCATATTACGAGCTGCCATTTGGAAAGGCTCTCATGACGAGGAAGAGAGGGAGGCCAAGAGGAACTGAGCTCATGAGAAACTGAAACCCTCAATTCAATAGCCTAGGAGGAGCTGACTCCTGTCAACAATCTCTTGAGTGACCTGGGGAGCAATCCTTCCCCAGTCAAGCCTTCGGATGACCACAGCCCCTCTGAGCTCACCAGCATTGCAGCCTGTGAGAAACCCTAAAGCAGAGGACCCAGCCAAGCCACACCTAGATTCCTGATCTACAGAAACTGTGAGATGGTAAATGCTGTTTCAAGCCACTAAATTTTGGGTAATTTGTTACGTAGCAATAGATAATTAATCCAGCATGTTGAATACTTGACCTCTGATATCCCTCCCAGATTTAGGATTTTTATGAGTTTTCAGGGATTAAAAAATGATATTGGAAGGTACTGACTCTATTGATGTCCAAACCGTTCTTTCTCTTTATTTCTTTTTCGTCTAAGTTCAATAAATAGTTGTGCTTATCTGTTGGGATTCATTTTTCTTTGTATTCAGTGGTGTCAGCTAGCTGAAGCCTTATTGTGCTGGCTGGAGAAGTGAACTAATTCAGGCGAAGATCTTTGAAAACTGTAGGAAGTCCACCAAGGAAAAGGAGGATACCATCTGGTTGCTAATGCAGTGTGCTTTGCATGTGAAATAAGACAGATCACAGCTCAAATAAGCAATTCTGAGGTGTCATTGATTGCTCTGCGTCTGAGCAGTTTTTTCCAATCTACCCTATCATTTTCACCTTCAGCACAGGGCCCATCAGTGCTGGTTCTGAACAGTTCCTTCAGTCATCAATTTGAGGAACTGTCACAGTTGCTTTCTGCATAGATGTATTTGTGACTTAAATGCTCTTGGTTCAATAAAAGAATTATAGTGCTTTATTGTGACTTGAGGAAGCCCAGGCAGGTTTTGCCACTGCAGTTCCGAAGATATATTACTCTGCCGGACCAGCCCACTGAGTTAACGTTTTGTATTAAGATTTCTAGTCTTCATTCCGAGAAACAGAGAGGCAAGTGACTTGCTAACGCTTGATGTTGTTGGAAGAAATAAAAGATGTAGTCTGAAATTTTAACGATTTAAATAAAAGAAACATTTCAGCACAGGGGAACCAAATTGCCCTTCTTTCCTCACCAGGCACACAGGCTGACTTCACAATGCATGAGCAATGGTGTATTTTAAACCAATGAAATGGTCTAGAAGACAGGCCCTAAGGAGTTCAACCACGTGAAAAAATTGTCTTGTGCTCTCAGCATATCAAGTACCTAGAATACATTAGGAGCAAGCACCACTGCCTGGTTCTGTTTCTAAATAGTATTCTGATTGTAAATTGTGACTAGCAATTTATCTTACGAGCTGCTTAGATAAAGTCGGGGTGGAGAGGGAACGAGAAAATTGAGGGGACTATGTGATCCATGGGGGAGTGCAGCTGCCACTCTGACTGTCTTGTCCCAGTGTCCTGGGTGGTTTTGGCCACTGAGTGTGTGCTTAGCACAGTGGTTCTTATATTCCACTCACATACACATTTCCATCTGCAAAGATTGTCACAAAGTAGTTTATTGTATATTACCTATAACATATCAGAGAAGATAAATCCAAGAATGTAGCTGATGAAACAGACACCCAGAGGTTAAATTCTTCCTTTAAAAAATTATGGTAGGCTAGGCGTGGTGGCTCACGCCTATAATCCCAGCACTTTGGGAGGCTGAGGCGGGTGGATCACGAGGTCAGGAGATCGAGACCATCCTGGTCAACCTGGTTAAACCCCATCTCTACTAAAAAAAAAGAAAAATACAAAAATCAGCTGGGTGTGGTGGTACATGCCTGTAATTCCAGCTACTCAGGAGCCTTAGGCAAGAAAATTGCTTGAACCCGGGAAGCGGAGGTTGCAGTGAGCCAAGATCACGCCACTGCACTCAAGCCAGGCTACACAGCACCACTCCGTCTCAAAAAAAAAAAAAAGATTGTGGTAAAATGCATATAACATATAGTTTACTGTGTTAACCATCTTAAGGTGTGCGATTTAGTGATATTAAGTATGTTTACAGTGTTGCTCCAGCATTAACACTATCTAGTTTCAGAACTTTTCATTATCCCCAAAGGAAACATGCAGCCATTAAGCAGCCACCCCCCACTTCCTTCTAACCCCAGCCCCTGGCAACCACTAATCTGCTTTGTCTCTCTGGATTTGCCTAATCTGGATATTTCATAGAAATAGAATCATGTAATATATGTTCCTTTGCATCTGGCTTCCTTCACTTAGCATAGTATTTTCAAGGTATCCATGTATCAGTACTTTATTCCTTTCGGTGGCTGTATAATAGTCCATTGTATGGATATGCTGCATTTTCTTTATCCATTCATCAGCTGACAGATGCAAGTTATATGCTTTTAACATTAATTAATAGAAGTATTTAAGTATCCATGACCCATCAATATATGGTTGCATTAATAATAATTATCATTGAGGACTCAACTTCAAACACGGAGTCCTTTTCTTAGCCTATCTGTCACAGGAATGGACTCCTTTTGCCGAAAGCGAGATTTAGGACTCGTCATCATTTCTAAAATGCTGAGACAGATGGCAAGATACGTACAAGATGAGACTCTCCTGGGAAAATGGATCCACTGGATGCTGTCAGATATTTTCACTGGTTCCGGCATTGGTGGGCTGGAGTAACTCTGGGGAAAGGTTCGTCCCGGTAGCATAGTTGTGGAGAGATTTGGAGGAAGTTCCAGGAGAGAAGTCTGCAAGGTTTCTCTTAGGTTACATGTGTCTGGCCGGTCTGGCTAGCATTTTATCAATGTTCATGAGTAGTTCTGTTTTGGGCATTCACAAGGTCATCCTCCATCAGAGACGTTCCATGGGGTTGGGGTTTCTGGGGATTCCAATTTTTCACCATCTCCCCTATTACTGCTGCACCGTGGCGGTACTGAGCTTGGAGAATGGGGTGGACTGTGCAGTGGAAGAGCACGTTGGCAGTAAGTCAGAGATGGGATGGCTGGGTTTGCATGGACAGAGGAGTCTCTCACTCCTCTTCGTGAGGATAACACGAGGTACTCTGGTGCATAGTCAGAAATAACTATGTTTAAAAATGAGCTGACTTGGGAACTTTTGAAGGTAGGTGGGTATCCTATGACAGGAAGGGGCTTCTCAGACACATTTTGTTCTGAAGTTTACACAGGTCATGGCCAGTTTTAACTGACTACACCTTGTATTTAGAGACTCTTAGAGTTTCTTTCATACCTCTTAGAATCTGCCAGTTACATCGGAGGAGATGATAACATGCCAGCTTCTTAAACTGGGAAGGTGGGAACATAGGTGCTAGCTATAGCCTGATTCTTTCGTGTGTGTGTGTGACAGAGTCTCACTGTGACGCCCAGGCTGGAGTGGAGTGGCCCAATCTTGGCTCACTGCAACCTCCGCCTTCCAGTTTCAAGCAATTCTCCTGCCTCAGCCTCCCGAGTAGCTGGGATTACAGGCGCCCACCACCGCGCCTGGCTAATTTTTGTATTTTTAGTAGAGACGAGGTTTCACCATGTTGGCCTGTCTGGTCTCAAACTCCTGACTTCCCAAAGTGCTGGGATTACAGGTGTGAGCCACTGCGCCTGGCCTCACAATTCTTAAACCTTCTATAAATTGTATTTTAAAATCACACAGATTCCGATTTTGTAATACATTCTTCAGACAGCCTACACAGGCCAAGCAGTTACAACCCAAATGGACAATCATTGCTTTTGCTTTTGGAAAGATCTGCCATGCCCCTAATTGGATCACCGTGCATTCAGCACAGCATCTGTTGGCATGGCACTTGCTGGGAAGTCTGAATGAGAGATGGTGAATAATAATGCCCTGTGTCTCCCACTGCTGCAGGTCCTCAGATGTGGTCTGCCACTTTCACTCCAGTTTCTGGTATTGAAACTTCTCCCTGGCCCACTGCTGCAGTCATTAGGACAAGATCCCAGATTGGCTAGTGTCTGCAAGTGAGCATCGTATGGGCTGAAGCAATTCACAAACCGTGAACGTGATTTATCTCCGTAGGCAGGGTGGTCTTCCATAGCAAGGTTGCAGTGTTTTTCTAGAAGGTTGTTATCATAGTACCTTACTTGTGACAGTCCAGCACATCATGAAGTAAATGTACATTATTAAATTCAACTCAAATGCAAAAAAAAAAAAAAAACCCACCCTAAAATATAATCTGGAACATAGTAGCTACTCAATACATCACCCTTAATTTTGAAAGCATTGGCAAAAGTCCATGTCGAGGGGCCTAGAATGTTTTCCAGGTGGGAAGGATATAAACAAGCAAGGCATATGCCAGTTTTTTAGGCGCAATTTACCAAACACTTGTATTTTTTCTTTAAAACATGGCCAAAAACGACTTAGTCTGAAGGCAGGTGGATCCTGCATAACCCTCATCAGGGAGCTTCTGGGCTGAGACATAGACTTGGAGAGACCCCTCTAAGTGTTTCTAGAGGCCAGCTCTTCGTATAGAAACCTTATATTCATTCCAGCCTTTCTGCTAAGTGAACATCGTCTACGTTGGAACGTCTTCACCAGCGGGAATCTCACTACCCTCGTATCTAGAAATGAAACATTTGCCTCGTTTGTACTTTATGCACGAGAAACTCACTGACTGCTGTGATTCCTCATAATTTTCAACCAGATGGATTGTGTGATGGGACTGATGGCACTGACTACAAATTGTTGGAGGAAGGCTGCCCATACATTTCCTAGGGCTGCCACAATACAAACCGGGTGGCTTAAAAGGAGTGTATTCTCCTACAGTTCTGGAATCTAGAAGTCTGAAGTCAAGGTGTCAGCAGGGCCATGCTCCCTTTCTGAAGGCTCTGGGGCAGGATTCTTTCTTGGCTTCTGGTAAACCCTGATGTTCCTTGGCTGGGGGACACATCACAGCAGCCTCTGCCTCTGATGTCATGTGGCATTCTCCCCTCACGAGTCTATGTGTCTGTGTTCTTTCTCCTCCTTGGTCTTATTAGATTAAGGGTCCATGATACTCCAGTATGACCTCATCCTAATTTAAATATATACCTGCAACGACACTATTTTCTTTTCTTTTTTCTTTTTCTTTTTTTTTGAAACATGGTCTCTCTGTCAGCCAGGCTGGAATGCAATGGTGCGATCTTGGCTCACTGCAACCTCTGCCTCCCGGGTTCAAGCAATTCTCTGGTCTCAGCCTCCCGAGTAATTGGGATTACAGGTGTGTGCCACCATGCCTGGCTAATTTTTGTCTTTTTAGTAGAGATGGGGTTTCACCATATTGGCCAGGCTGGTCCTGAACTCCTGACCTCAAGTGATCCACCTGCCTTGACCTCCCAAAGTGCCGGGATTACAGGCGCAAGCCACTGCCAAGCCCGACCCAATTTTCAAATAAGATCATATTTTGAGTTACGGAGGGTTAGAACTTGAATGTATCTTTTGGGGCAGGCACAGTTCAACCCATAAAAACCACTTGATCTATTTTTACCCATGTTCAAAAACTTAAACTTAGCCCTGCTGAATCCCCGAAGAGGAGATGTCTTAAGAATTCTTAAGAACTGGGGAGCTGTGAGGTTGTCATCTCATGTTGTTATGCCCAGTGATATTTTAGGAGGTTTTGCATGAAGATGCAGCATTGCTGATGAAATGATTGCTCGCCGAGTGGGGAAGGCTGCCATTCGCTGTTATGATTTATTTCCTGTGAGTTCTTCTTAGATTTTCTTTTGTTCGGTTTGAGTTGCAATGTCGCTGGGCTTCTCAACCCAACTCCATCCTCTGTGTAGCCCCATCAGACAAGCTGATTTCATTGGAATGAATTTTTGTAGTTTTTGTTAATAAATATTTGATCGATTCAATGTGCCTTGGCCAACTGCACACGTCTGGTGTCTGGATTCTGAAGCTTTCTTCTGAGAGGGGGCACCCTCCTCCCTCTCCCTTGAGAATCACTGCAATAATACATGCTGCTGGAACTTAGGGTGGTGTGAGTTCAGAGATCTTGTTGAGGAACCCCCATTTCCCTTTTACTGCCGTGTGACAGGTATTCCATCCTACGCCTGAGGACTGGTGCTCCATTACAAATTTAGTTAAGGTTACCACTTTGGAAGGGAGTGATTGGGGGTGGGGAGAGGAAGAGGAGAGTTGAGGAGAAAATGGGGGGGAGAGGGGAAGGCCACCTTGATCATCTGCGTATCTGAATGACTCCCGGAGGTACCTAAGGTGAAGGACACTGACCATTTCCACATCTGAATTGCCCGAACTATTTGCCAGGCAATTCCTTTGTGGGGTTCCTGGTCTTTGGGTGGGGGTGGAAAGAGAAAATCCCAGATGGAAGTGGCAAGGAGGTACTGGTAAGTAAGAGGGTCAGAAACAGACATCATTCATTTGTTGTTTCATGCAGAAGCTTTAGGGCAACACTGATGATACTACCTCCACTTTTCTTATGTGTGTGATAAAAATACCACTTCCAGCTGATTGCAGGCTTATCACTTGTGGTCTACGATCATAAATACTGTCTTTTCTTCATGAGGCTAAATGGTTATTTTTTTTTTTTTCTGAGACAGAGTTTCGTTCTTGTTGCCCAGGCTGGAGTGCAATGGAGCAATCTCGGCTCACCGCAACCTCTGCCTCCCAGGTTCAAGCAATTCTCCTGCCTCAGCCTCCTGAGTAGCTGGGATTACAGGCATGTACCAGCACACCTGGCTAATTTTTGTAGTTTTAGTAGAAACAGGGTTTCTCCATGTTGGTCAGACTGGTCTTGAACTGCCGACCTCAGGTGATCCGCTCGCTTCAACCTCCCAAAGTGCTAGGATTACAGGTGTGAGCCACACGCCCAGCCGGTTAATATTTTTATAGCAATTTTGTGAATTAATGAAACAAATCTGTGGTTACCAGTGTAATTTCAGTTACTACTGGCAAGGGAAATTTTAAAACAAATAGATTATTACTACCACAGTTCCAGAATTTCACCAACTCCTGGACACGTCTGCTTCCTTTAAGAGGGCTCAGCTCACACAACTCATGGCTCTATACTTTGAGGCAGTTTACCTGCTGCTTGGAGAGCGACTGTCTCCCTCTTTCAGTGAAGTGAGTCCTTTGCTAAAAGAAAAAGAGAGTGGGAGACTGAGACTGGAAGGCTGGGACAGTTGAGGTGGCACGTGGATACCTCCTCTTCTCCTTTGGGAATTCCACTAAAGCCCGAGGAGAAGGCATTGCCCAAACGCTGAGGGTTCCTGGAAGAACAGAGGAAGTTTGCACCCGAAGAATTTGCTGTGTTCTTAACACAATGCGAGGCAGGTTGGGCAGCATGGGCTCCCCAGTACAGCAGAGCCGGCAAAGTTCCCAGATAGATTCAGCCCTTTCCATTGCACTGCTTGTGGCCAGCAAGATTTAGATAGAGCCCATTGGCCTTCTCATCTACTGGAAGAAAACAGGGTGCTAGCTAGAGCTGTGAAATCAGCATTTATCTGCTGCCTTAAAATAGAGGAACTAACCTTGTTAAATTCTCTGAGAATTAATGAAAACAAAATTATCACAATATGATCTCCAGATAAAAAATATATACACATATACTATAAAATAGGAAATGCTCATTTTTGAATATATTTAAAAAGTAGAGAAAAGCTCCCCAAAGAAACTACTTTTAATCTGACCTGCTAGTGATGACCCTTGGTATTTTGACATATTTCATTCATAAACACACATGCATTCCCAGTTTGGACTGCACTGCTCAGGGTGTTTTATAGGATTTTCCCCTTAATAATATTGTTAATATTTTCTTAAGGTGTTCATTATTCCTTTAAAACTGATTTTAAATGACTGCATAATATTTTATGTAAATGACTGCATAATATTTCATTGTAAGGCTGTGACATAATTTATCTAACTAATCTTCTAATGGACATTCAGCTCACCTCCAGTTTCTCACTATGATAAATAATGCTATAATAAGCTCCTCATATGAAGCTGTTAGTGCACATCCTTATCAGATAATTGGTTTCTTGTGGTATTTTCCCTATTTTTGCTATTTTCTTGATATAGATGCATTCACTGAACAGTAGCAATTTTAAGTTGTACTTACATACTATATTAAGGGAGCTCTTATTTAATTTGCTCCCATCCATGAAGCAAATGTATTTTCTATTTTAAAAACACTCCTTAAATTTAAATAATTAGAATGAGCTTGAAATTGTTATATTCAGCTACAAAACACAGTGGAGCATTAGACCGTATATTAGTCAGCTTGGGCTGCCGTGACAAACTATCACGGACTCGGTGACTGAAGCAACATTGTCTTTCCTTACTGTGGAGGCCAGAAGTTCAAGATCAAGGTTCTGGATGATTGGTTTCTGGTGAGGTCCTCCTTCCAGCTTGCAGATGGTTCTGATCCCACCTCCTTTGCACGTAGCCTAGTTTTTTTCTTTCTGGAAGTGTTTAGGCTCTGCTCTTTGTTTCAAATGTTCTGAAATAAGATAATGTGTCTTGTCCACTTTTTTAGGATTCACTCAGTGGACATTCTAAATCTGGAACTCCTACTATTTGGATGTTGGACATTCTTATATAACCCTTAATTTGCTTTTGTCTCCGAGTGTTCGCTGTACTATATATTTTTTAAAATTCTGCCTTATCTTCCAATTGCTTTATTGAATTTGTAAGTTTGACTCTTATACGTTTATCTTTCAGGAGCTTTTGACTGCTGAGTAGTCTTACTGTTTCAAAGTAGCATTGATATAGGAGTTAAGAAGAAATCACCTAGGCAGATAGCAAGGGCATGGGAATCTCGGTAAGGCTTTTCTTTTAATAAAAAGCAGCCCCAAATCATTTTCTAAGAAAGAGCAGCCTGCAAGCTCGGAGCTTGCTGGGGGTGAATGCCGGCAGGAACTAGGGACCAGACATGTTCAAGATGGCGGCTCCATCTTCCCTTCCCTGCCCGCCACGTGTACGGTAAGAAGCAGACAAGATGGAGCTGATCAACTGTAAAGTCCATTTGCATAAGAAGATTAGGGTGGGGCTACCAGCCTTTTTACACACTCTGTGGGCCCTATGTAAATCAGACTACCACCCCCTCAAAATGGACTATAAAAAATGCGATGCATTCGCCACCAGCCAGTCCTTTCTGCTCAGAGACCCCTTTGGCTATAGAGGAAGCTGTTTCTCTTTTTCTCCTCTTCTACCTATTAAACTTCCACTCCTAAAGTCCTTGGATGTGTCCATGTCGTAATTTTTCTGTCACGCAATGACAAACCCAGGGTATATACCCCAGCCAACCTAGCCACTTCAGCATCTCATTATTTCATAAATGTAATATCTTGAGGTTTTCCTTTTCTCTTTGCAATGTGTTTATTTCTTCTGAGTTTTTTTGGGGAGGGGTTGCTGTTAGTGGGACAGGGTAGTTATTTGTTAACAGTTTTCTCCACTTGGGAGATTTTCCTCAGTAAGTGTAGAGGAAGAGAGCAAGGTCAACTTGTTTTTCGTGGAGAATTCTAAACAATTTCCTCACGCTTACCTCCTGCCTCACATGTACCTCCATTGTGCTGAAATGGATGCCACCAATACCTGTGCCTTTCTGAATTTCGGAGGCAGCAACGCAGCTTATTTTTCAGCAGCCTCAGCCCTGCCAACACTTGTTTGAGCCCCCTCCTGTGTGAAGCGTTCGCCATTCTTCCATTTGCTTTCTATCTTCATACGTTGTTGGTGCGGTTACTGAGATCTTGTGGCCTCATTAAAGATAGACTTTGTGTTTCCATATCTTTGCTGTTTTGGGCTTGTTGGAAGGATTATTTTCAAAAGAAGGAGGTAAAAAAACATGTTTCCTCTGCTTTCTTAAACCTCAAAGCACCAAAGGTCTCTTTCCAGTGACTTTCTACTTTTCTGGTGCTGGGGTAGGCGTAATGATTCTTTCGTCAAGACAATGGGATTTAAAGCTGAGAAGAGGAACTTTGTGTGTCACACAATGGATAGACGGATGCAGAAGAAAATGGGAAAAACTCAAATCCCACCGAGGTTTCTGAAATGCAGAAAATGGATACATGACCTATTTGAATTATGGAATTCCTGTTTGATAATGCCCATTGCTTGTACCTAGTTGGTCAAAATTAGATTTCACAGAAACATTATGTCTTGATTACAATATTAGAATTCTACAGCGAGACATACAATGTGATTTGAAGTCCACAAACTCCCTGACTGTCAGACTGAATTTCTGTAAGCCATACTTGTTTAGCTTTTAGAAAAACAGAAAACTTGGCAGAACTCATGGCTGGGATGAAGCAGAGCGGGAATAACCATCTTAGATTTAAATTGGAGATGGTAGAATGCTGCCACTTTTTTCAAAACAAGGTGAAAGGCCAACCAGTAACTAGTCACACACCAGCGACTAACAGGAAGGATTTGGGACATGGCTTTGGGCTCCTCCAGGCTTCAACATGGTATCCTGGTTCCTGCTCTCAAGATTGGTGAAGAAACAATATTTTTGAAAAAGCCTTCATCGTTTTATGTTTGCTGTTTACTGAACTCAAAACAGTACGGTTTGCATTAGCCGGACTTCTACAAATTGTGTGGAAGGGATTTAAAACAACTCTCTGGCTTGTATGAAACATGAGCCTGCGATTCCTGACTCCCCCAGAGTTCCTTGTAGGAGTCCTGGTGTAAAGTGATCTTTTACATGCCTGGTTAGAACTGTGAGCCAAGCAACATCTGCATTTTTAAAAATAAACGTTTTGCATGTAGAAATTGAAGTTTGCTTCTTTAGCCTTTTTTTGTGCTAAGTAAATTGATTCATCATATATACACATTGGTACTTAGAGAGGAATTGTCAACAGATTTAAAGTACATATTTGGGGAAATTCTGTGGTGATGACTCTGTTACCATTTTGGAGTCAGGACTGTCCATCTTCTTTCCTAACGTCGTTTTGTGTTTCAGGAAAATTCCCAGTAGCCCAGTTTCTGGGTATGTATAGATAAAGAAGTTTTTCTCCTCCACCTCTCCAAATTGTTTATTGACAGTATTACCCCCTGACAAAGCCTTTTATTCTACAACTAGAGATGGATTCTAGAGTTTGAGCACCTTAGGGAGAGGTAACGCATTGATTGACATTTCCAAATGCACAACGTCCCAGATGTGACTGTGAGAGCTGCTTCTCAGCAAGGAAGAGACAGAGAGGAGGAGCTGGGGGATGTCAGTATCTCAGGAGGAAAGGGAGGAGTGAAAAGGAGGCTATTCAGTGAGATGGGCAACATGATTTGAAAACCACAAACTCCTGGACTGTCAGATTCAATTTTTAGATGCCCAAAGCCAGAATATAGCAGAGACTAATGAAGGCAAACTTTTCTTACATGACAATTTTGCTGAGGGTTAACCCAGCAAATGGGCTAGGAACAGAAAACCATCTTGTAGTACTTTGTGAAAAGGTGAAAGAGGAAGTAGCAAACCAGAGCCTGGATGTGATTTCCCCAGTCATCAGCTGGACCCTCGGTTAGGGAGGCTAATGCTACTTCCCGCCCTGACTTCCCTGCTCGGAGTAAGTTCTGCAGCACACCTGGGCCTAAAACAGGCTTCCTCATCGTGACAGTGTGGCATCCGACGGGAAGGATGTGAGTTATGTTCCTAGAGATATTTGATCACAAAGGGTTTCTAACACCTAGTAAGGAAATATTTATTTCTTTGAGATAGTAAAAACTATAGAAAAAAAAAACCTTAATTTCTTTAAAAGTAAGTAAGGATAGTTGTTAAAAATAATAATTTAGAATTTACAACTTCTTTGTAATCCAAGAGAAAAGATTCTGGGGTCATGAGATTCTCCCCTTAAAATGTTTTTGGGCCAGGCATGGTGGCTCACGCCTGTAATCCCATAATTTTGGGTGGCCGAGGTAGGTGGATCACCAGAATTCAGCATTTCAAGACCAGCCTGGCCAACATGGTGAAAACCCATCTCTACTAAAAATACAAAAAAAAAAAAAAAAAAAAAAATAGGTGGTTGTGGTGGCATGCGCCTGTAGTCCCAGCTACTCGGCAGGCTGAAGCAGGAGAATCACTTTAACCCAGGAGGCAGAGGTTGCAGTGAGCCATGTTCACACCATTGCACTCCAATCGAGGTGACAAAGCAAGACTCTGTCTCAAAACAAAAAAGTTTTCTAACTCTTCCTTACCTACAATGGTGGTTCCTTACCTATATGAGAATTTTTTTTAAAAAGCCCTTCTTGGGAATATGTGTGTTTCCAAACACACATACACACACACTCTCTCTCTTTACTTATAATTTCAGATCCTTTAATATTTTCATAAGAAAAATCTTGACCTAAAGGAAAAACTCAAATTCCATAAGCTTGCATTCAGGTCTTCCATAATTTGGCTCCGATGTACTTCTTCATTAAGAAATCATTTCTTTGAGATGAGAGAGTACCTGGAGAGCATGCGTCGCCAATCTGAGCTAAATTAATGCGTAACCATGGAAACTCCAGCCAAAGGAAGATATCACAGGACAGTGTGAAAAGCACAGACGTGCACATTATGTTTTGTAACTACAAGTTTTGAAACCCTTAATGGTGTAACTTTGGTAGAGAACTATTACTTAGTCTTCTGGGGGACTCAATTTCCTTTCTGTGTATAACTAAAGGGAGTGAAATGATCTCTTTGATTGCTCTGAGCCCTGAGTTTCTAGACTTTATGAATCCAGGCTGAGGACAACCATCATAGGGCGATCTCTCCTCCTGACCGTACCTGGAAGAGAATGAGAAGTGACTTCCAAAGAAAAAGGGAGAATTTGGAGGTGGGGGTAAAGATGACGATAAATAGGAACCTGAAGTGTTTGAATTTGCATTTACCTATTATTTCCACTGTTCTAATTTTAGCTTTACAGAACCTCTCTTGACCCAAATCCAAGCACGCTGCTGAACACATAACTTTCACACTGAAACATCTATGTTGAAAGGGGAGGTTTTTTAGGAAAATGTTGAACTTCATTTTGAAACAAATGGAGTGGGGGACATGGCAGCAGTAATTGAAATAGAAATTCTTTAAATTCTCCTCCTCCAGATTCTATAGACCTCCTTTTCCCTCAAAGGACCACCACAAATTTCATGCATCCTCTGGCAATATTCTGGCTGGAGACAAGTGTCTGTCATAGGTGACAAGAATGTGATCTCTAAATCATTCCACCCTGGGCCTCACCAGAGCAGAGGGTTTCCATGTGGTCACTTTTCCGATGGACTAGATGAGTGGATACCACCAAGCACATTTCAAGAAGGGTATCAGATTTCGCTAGGATCAGGAGCTCAGAAGTGAGTAGAGTTTTGTTTACTGCGCTCTCTGGATACGACCCTAATTAGGTGGAACTGATAAGCTTGACAAATTTTGAACCATTGCTTTCTGTTTACCAATAACAAAATATTACTGTGTAGAATGTTAGTTATTTTCTGCATCAAACCCTTTCTACTTTCCTGAAGATATCACTAGTTTCCATTTCAATGGGCCTTTTGTTGAGAGGGGAGAAAAATATCCTTTTTGCCTTTTTTAATTTAAAGCACCTTGGTGACTAATGTGCAATTGCTATAGACTTTCCTCTGAACCCCACTATCTATACTTCCTTCACTTCCGGGCTCCGGGGTTTTACCTTCTCAGGTAGTAATTAGATCAAGCAGAGGACACAGGCACAGGTTACTTCTTCCCCAAATCTCATCAGCATTTCTTAGCTAACATTTCCTCCCTTCCTTCTTCCCTTGCCCTTTTCCTTTCTCCCCCTCCTTTGTCCCTCCCTCTCCCTCCTTCCTTCCTTCCCTTTCCCTTCCTCCCTTTCTTCCTTCCTTCCTTTCCTCTCTCCCTCTCCTTCCTCCCTTCCTTCCTCCCTTCCCTCCTTTCCTTCTTCACTCTTTCTCCCTCCCTTCCCTTCTTCTTCCTTGCTTCTTCCCCTCCCTTCCTCCCTCCCTTCCTCCTTCCTTTCTTCCTTCCTCTTTCCTTCCCTCCCTTCCTTCCTCCCTTCCCTCCTTTTCTCCTTTACCGTTCTTCCCTCCCTCCTTCCTTCCTTCTTTCCTTCCTCCTTTCCTCCCTCCCTTTCCTTTTTTCCTCCTTTCCCTCCTTTTCTCCTTTACCCTTCCTCCTTCCTTCCCTTCCCTTCTCCTCCCTCCCTCCTCCTCCCTGCCTTCCACCCTCCCTCTCTCCTTCCTTCCTTCCTTCTCTTTTATTCATTCCCTCTCTTCTTCTTCTAACTGTGAATTATGCAGACCCTACTGTCAAGGATATCACACCTATAAACATTCGATTTCTATTTTTAACTGGCGGGGAGCTATATGGACACTATTTTTAGAAACCCCAAACAACCAGCAGTAACAGCAACCACAGCAAAACACAGAAAGCACACATGTATTTATGCTGATGAAGCAATTACATATATAGGTTTACATATGTGCTTAAACAGCTATGACATGTTGGAATATTTTCTTAGTGATGTCCTGAAACCATAATTATATGCTAATGAAATATTTAGTCAAGTTTTATCAAGCCCAGGAATAATTATTTTACAACTCTTTTTGGAATGCAAACTTAGAAGTCTAAGAGTTAAAGTAATTATTTCAGAGTTGAAATAATTTGAATGCAGAGGAAAGTTTTCCAGGGCAGTGTTTGTAATAGACTTAAGTCTGGTTTAGTCGCTGTACTCCAGAAAGAGATCCTTCTGCTAACTCCCTCATTCAAAAATATCTAGGAAGAATATTCCAACTAATCAGATCTAGGAACTGAACCAGCTCACTGAGAGGTAAAGGGAAACACCTGCATGTTACAAACGCACAGCAAATGAGGCTGCCAAGAACATATGCTGGAAGAAGGAAATCAGCATGTTACCCTCGAACAGAAGGATGTGAGCTGAGAGGCTACAATACTCTATAATTTTATGCAGGAAGATCATTCCTAGGAAGTCGCTATTTTGAAAGGTGTACTTGAAACATTTTTGAAAGACTTTCTTCCTTTTGGAATTCATACCAGAAATCAGACTTCTCGATAGCCTTTCATGTTAGGGTGTTTTCTGTGGTTATGACCGTGTCTTCCTGTGGCTGGCCACTTTGAGGGAAGTAGAAGAGAAGGTTGAGGTTGAGGATATGCAGGGAGAAAATAAAACTAAGGGTTCGAAATGGCAAGAATGTGGGTAAATATGAGACAGTATAAATTTATTTTTCTCATTTATTCTTTCAAGTTCTTTAAAAGATACTTAAAATTGCATAAAGTAATAATTATAATATTGTATTGTTGGGTTTATGATGTATACATGAAATACGTGACAATTATAGCACAAGAGAGAAGGGAGAAAATTGAGCTATACTGAAGCAAAGTTGGTATAAATTACGGAAATTAAGTTAGAATTAAACTAAAGTAGATTGTTGTAAGTTAAGATGCATATAATAATTCCTAAAGCATCATTAAGAAAATAGCTTTAAAAATAGAATTAAGAAATAAAAAAAGGAATTAAAATGGCACACCAGAAAATATTTATTTAACACAAATGAAAGTACTAAAGGAGGATCAAAGGAACGAAAAATACTTGGAGATCTATTGAAAACAAATAGCAGAATGGCCAATGTAAATCCAACCAAGTCAAAGATTATATTAAATGAGAATGGACTAAATACTTCAATCAAAAGGCAGATGCTATATTAATCTCAGCAAAGACATACTTCCAGTAGAAATCATTACTAGAGACCCAGCAATTCTACTTGTAAGTATATATCCAAAGGAATTAAAATCAGTGTGCCAAAGAGATTCTCATATTAATTGCAGCATTATTCAGAATAGCTAAGATATGGAAGCAACCTTGGTGTCCATCATCAGATAAATGGATTTTTAAAATGTGATATGTATACAAATTGAATATATTCAGCCCTAAAGAAGAAGAAAATTCAATCATTTGCAACAATGTAGGTAAAACTGGAGGATACTATGCTAAGTGAAATAAACAAGGCACCCAAAGACAAATATTATAATAATCTCACTTACATGTAGAATCTAAAAAAAGGCAAATTCATAGAAGTAAAGAGTAGAATGGTGGTTACTGCAAATTAGGGGAAGGGAGTGAGTAGGGAAGGGGGAGATGCTGGTCAAAGGGTAAAAACTTTCAGTTAGACAAGAAGAATAAGCTTTAGTGATTCATTGCACGGAATGGTGACTGTAACAAATAACAACGCATCAATTATTTCAAAAGTACTAAAAGAGTAGATTTTAAATGTTTTCACCTATAAAAAGTATGTGAGGTGATGGATGTGTTAATTAGCTTGATTTAATTACAATGTAAACATATATCAAAACATTGCATTACACCAAGTATATAACATTATTTGTCAATTAAAAATAAAACAAAATTATTGCTAGAGACAAAGAGCAATATTTAGAGAGAACTTTATAGCTTTAAACAGTTATATTAGAAAAGACCTCAAATCAATCATCTAAGCTTTCACTATAAAGTAGATAAAGAAGAGTAAATAAAGCCCAAAGAAAGCAGAAAGAAGGAAATAAGAAAGACAGAGTAAGACATTATGAAATAGAAAGTAAAAGCACAGTAGAGAAGGCCAATAAAACCAAAGTTAGTTATTTGAAGAAATCAAGAAAATTAATAAACCTTTAGCTGAACTGACTAAGAAAAAAGAGAAAAGACACAAATCATCAAAATCAGGAATGATAGAGGATATATCACTACTTATCCTACAGAAAAGAAAAGACTTATAAGGGAGTGTGCTATAATTTTATGCCAATAAATTAGACAACTTAGATGAGAAGGAGCAAACTGCTAGAGGCATTAATTTCCAAAGTTAACTCAAGTTAAAACAGGGCATTTGAATAGAAGTATAACAAGCAAAGACATTGAAACACAGGTTGAGTATTCCTTATCCAAAATACTTGGGACCAGAAGTGTTTCAGATTTGGGTTTTAAATTTTATTTTATTTTTGGAATATTTGCACATACATAATGAGATATCTTGGAGATGGAACTCAAGTCCAAACATGAAATTCATCATGTTTCATATACACCTTATACACATAGCTTGGAGGTAATTTCATACAGTATTTTAAATAATATGTGTTACTCATCACTTGAGTTCAGGCATTAAATTTTCCAGTGGTGACATCCTGCTGGTGTTCAAGATGTTTCAGATTTTGAAGTATTTCAGATTTTGGATTTTCAGATTAGGATTGCTCAACCTGCAATAACTACAAATCTTTCTGCAAATAAGATCCCAATCCCAAATGTATTTACTGGTGAATTCTACCAACTGTTTAAACAAGAAATAATACAGATTTTAGATGAATTCTTCTAGAAAATAGAGACGAACACTTTCCAACTCATTCTGAAGCCAGTATTATCCTGATACCAAAGCTAAGTAAGACATCACAGGAAAAGAAAACAACAGGCCAATATTCCTCATGAAGATATATGCAAAAATCTTTAAAAAATTTAGCAAACTGAACCTAGCTGAATCTATAAAGAAATGGAATCTATAAAGCAATATGATACATCATAACCAAATGGGATTTAGTTCAGGGATGCAAGGTTGGTTTAACATCCAAAAATCAATTAATGTAACATACCATATTTATAATAAAGGCCAAACCCACATACTTAATTAATGATAATCTTATGAAATGCAGAAAAAAAATTTGACAAAATCCAACACCAATTCATTATAAAAGCTCACAGTAAACAAGGAATAAAAAGGGGATTCTTCAACTTGATAAAGGGAATATATGAAAAATCTGAACTAACATAATACTTAATCGTGAACTGAATGCTTTCACTATTACTAGACTACATCACACTGGAGTTTTCGCTGGTTAAATAAAGTAAAAAGAAATTAAAGATATCAAGATTGGAAAGTAAGAATTATACTTTTTCATACTTAAGAAATATACTTAAGTTGTCTGCCTTTGTTTGCAGACAACATAATCCTACATATAGAAAATCCTACTAAAGAATCTGCCAGACAGAATCTGTGGTAAAGAGCTACCAGAACTAATAATGTTCAGTGATGTTCCTAGATCAAAGAACACTATGCACAAATCAATTGTTTTTCTATAATAGCAATAAAACTCCAAAAATGAAACTGGGAAATGAGTCTATTCACAGTAGTTTCCAGAAGAAAAGATTACTTAGAAAAAAATTAACAAAAAAGCATGTCTCTTACACTGAAAATTAAAAACATTGTTGACAGAAATTTAAGATCTAAATAAATGGAGACACATTCCATGTTCATTTATTGAAACACTCAATTGTTAAGATGATAGTTATCCTTAAATTGATCTATAGATTCAACACTCTCTTGTCAAAAATCTCATCAGGCTTTTTTTTTTTTGGTAGGAATTGGCAAACTGATATTAAAGTGTACATGAAAATGCAAAGAACCTAAAACTGTCAAAACAATGTTTTAAAAGAAGAGCCAAGTTGAATCACTTACACTACCCATTTTCCATTTTTACTATAAAGCCACAGCAGCTAAGATTGGCATAGGATGAAAGTATAGATCAATGGAACAAAATTTAGAGTACAGAAATAAATTCTTACATTTATGATCTACTGATTTTTGATCATCGTGCAAAGCTGGTTCAATGGGAGAAAGAGACAGTCTTTTCGACAAATGGTGCTGGAACAATTGCCAATTTCCTTCATAGGAAAACAACAACAAACCTGCACCTAAACCTTACACCACACGCAAAAGTCAACTCAGAATGGATCATAGACTGAAGTGGAAGAGCTAACATTCTAAAATTTTGAGACAAAGACAAAGAAGAAAATCTTTGTGATCATGGGTTAGCCAATGGTTTCTTAAAGAGACACCAAAATCACAATAAATTTTTTAGAAAAAATCTAGGCTTCATCAAAATTAAAAACGTTTGCTCTTCAAAAGACAAAGTTAAGAGAAGAAAGACCAACCACAGAATGAGAAAATATTAGCAAATCTGATCTGATAATTTATACTCAGTCTCTCTCTTCTCTCTCTCTGTCTCTCCCTCTCACTGCAAATCCTATATTTGCATATATTTGTACATCTGATAGAGGGCTTGCATCTAGAATCTATTTTTTAAAACTCTTTTGCAACTGAATAAGAAGACAACAACCCTAGAAAATTGACAGAAAATTTAAATACCCATTTCACTAAAGAAGATACACTAATGGCTAATAAGTACCTGGAAAGGTGTTCAACACCAGTACTTACATTTCTCTTTGGGAAATGCAAATTAAAGCCACAGTAAGATACCACTACGCACCACTAGAATGGCTATAGTTAGAAAGTTTGACAACACCAAGTGTCAGTGAGGATGTGGAGAAACTGGAACCTTGACATTTTCTTTAAAGGTTAAACATAGACTTCACATACTACTCAGTGATTACACCCTAGGGTATTTATTTACCCAAGAGAAATGAAATCATATGTTCACACAAAGATTTGAATGTGAATGTTCATAACATCGTTATTTATAATAACTCCAAACTGGAAACATCCCAAATGTCCATCAACTGGGATAGATAAAATGGATAGCTAGACAAAATGTAATATATCCACACAACGAAATCTTATTTGGCAATTTACAAATTTTTAAATTCATTTTTTTTAAATTCAGCCACTTAAAAAATGAACTATTGATACATATCACATGAACCTTAAAAACACTATGCTAAGTAAAAAAAAGGCCTCTGAATGGATTGCAGGGAGAAGAAAAAAGAAGTAAAAAAAGACAATCAGGAAAGACATGATTCAATTTATGTGAGATGTCCAGAAAAGGCAATTCCATAGAGATAGAAAACATGCCAGTGTTTCGTGCGACTGGGTAGGGAATGAAGACTGACTGCAACTAGGCACTGCAAAACTTTTTGCAACTGTTCTAGAATTGGGTCATGATGGTGGTGTAATAATTACACAACCACATAAATTTACCCAAAACATTGAGTTTTACACTTATACTGGGTGAATTTTGTATACATTATACTTCAATAAAGCTATATTTTTATTGTTATTTTTTATATGTTTGCTTGTTTTGAGACAGAGTCTCCCTCTGTTCCCCAGGCTGGAATGCAGTGGCACAATCTCAGGTTACTTCAGCCTCTGCCTCCTGGGTTCCAGCAATTCTCAGGTCTCAGCCTCCCAAGTAGCTGGGATTGCAGGCATGCATCAGCACGCCCAGTTAATTTTTTTGTATTTTTAGCAGAGACAGGGTTTTGTCATGTTGACCAGGCTGGTCTCAAACTCCTGGCCTCAACTGATTCACCCGCCTGGGCCTCCCCAAACACTGGGATTACAGGTGTGAGTCTCTGCACCTGGCCTCAATAAAGCTAATTTATTTTTTAAAATGCCTTCAGGTTAGATATTCATTGAGGAGGTTGCATGGTAGAACTATCAAGACATGTGCTATTCCCGTGTCTCTTGGTTGGTTTTTTTCAATACTGGACATACTGAACTTTGTTCTGGTATTAGCACAGCCCTCACACTGCAGTCAGTGGTATTACTGGCCAACAGGGTTTCAAAGTGGATTGTGTAACTGGGTAATTGGTACCGATGATGCTGATGCAATGTATTTAATTCTAAAAGTAAATTTTCTTACAGAATATTTATCACCTACTCCCAATATTTTATGTTTCACTGTTGGCTTTTATAAATGACGTTTTGCAATTTTGGAGGAGAATATATTTAGTGGACCATAAGAGACTCAGGCCTATAGACTGTAAATATTATCTTGTTTTTTTCCTGATGTGGTTGAAGCCATTATGGGCTGGCTAGGAAAAGATGTGTTGTCAGAAACAAAAGTAATTGGCCTTTCTCTATGACTTTTTAATGGGATCTTGCGTTAATATATATTAATGTATCCAAATTGGTGTCATTTTTTTAAGCAGCAGAAGTTTAGAAGCTAAACCAAAGGAATACTATAATTTCCTCTATGTTTTGTAAAAGTGAAACCAAACAAAGTGATTGGTTATACTGTGGCTCGTTTGCATGTATTATAATTACATTGCGTTTGACTGATAACCTCAAGAATAATGAGATTCCAGGAGCATTCCATTAGAATTTTGACAATGTCTCTTGTGCATGAAATATGTACTTGTAATCTCTGCCTTGCCCTACCATCATCCAATGCACACAAATATATGTTATGATATAAAATCACATTCTGATTTTTAAAAAATATGTATGTTACAAATTATATCCCAACGACTTCTGCCACCTCATCACTTTGAGACTATAATCTAATTAAAACGATGTTGTTCAAATGTTTCCGTAAGGCAGTTTTGACTGTTTTTTAAAAATGCTGCCAGAACTTGTCTCAGATTTTTTTAAATAGTAAAGCTGACAAATCTTTGCCCTTGAAAGTTAACTTGATGTTTGGAAACAACTGAGATTCCTTCAGGGCCAAACTGATGATTAAGAGAATTTATCAGGCTGGAGAGTATCATTTTAAATTCTAACAGAATATCCCTTTTAAGTATTGAGATGTTTACTTATATGATTTTATATGATTTACAATCTGTTATTTTATTTTATGTTATTTTATTTTTGAGACAGAGTTTGGTTCTGTCACCCAAGCTAGAGTGTAGTAGCACAATCATGGCTCACTGTAGCCTCCAATTCCTGGGTTCAAGCCATCCTCCTGCCTCAGCCTCCCAAGTAGCTGGGACCACAGGCATATGCCATCATACCCAGCTATTTTTATTTTTATATTTTGGTAGAGAGAAGGTCTTACTATGTTACCCAGGCTGGTCTTGAATTCCTGAGCTCAATCAATCCTCTCACCTCGGCCTCTCAAAGTGCCGCAATTACAGGCATGAACCACAGTGCCCAGCCTACAAACTGTTTTAAGGAATGGCAGTATTTATAAATATCAGACCATTGATTTTTCTTCTTTTTAAAATAGAGATGGATTTTCTATTGATGTTGAATGCAGGACATCTTTTAGCTTAGTAGTTGATTACCATATAAGTTTTTGTGATCATAAAAATTATATCATCAGACTGAATTAGAATTCACACAATGTGTTGATTTTTCAGAATTCTTGAAGAGTTGGAGAGGATCAGAGCTCCCCTTCTACATGAGGATGAAGTTCTGGCTTCTCCTTCTTTAGGTTCATCTGTAGTTCTCCTCAAGGATGATATAGATATATATTTAATTATATGGATTTCATATATATATATATATATATATATATTATAATTTCAGCTTTTATTTTAGGTTCGGGGGACACATGTGCAGGTTTCTTACATGGGTATGTTGTGTGACCCTGAGGTTTGGGGGTATGAACGATCCCATCACTCAGGTAGTGGGGATCATACCCAATAGGTAGATTTTCTTTTCTTTTCTTTTTTTTTTTAGACAGAGTCTCGCTCTGTCGCCCAGGCTGGAGTGCAATGGTGGGATGTCAGCTCACTGCAACCTTGGCTTCCTGGGTTCAAGTGATTCTCCTGCCTCAGCCTCCTGAATAGCTGGGATTACAGGTACCCACCACTGCACCTGGCTAATTTTTGTATTTTTAGTAGAGACGAGGTTTCACCATCTTGGCCAGGCTGGTCTTGAACTCCTGACTTTGTGATCCACCCTCCTCGGCCTCCCATAGTACTGGGATCACAGGTGTGAGCCACCGCACCCACCCTCCCCAATAGATAGTTTTTTCAGCCCTTGTCCCTACCTCTCAACTAGTAGCCCCCAGCATCTATTGTCCTCATCTTTACGTCCATCAGTACCCATTGTATTTGGTTTTCTGTTTGGGGGTTAGTTTTCTGTTTTTGGGGTTAGTTTGGACCATTATCCCAAGCAGCATTCATGTTGCCACAAAGGACATGAGCTACCACTCAACCCAGAAATCTCATTAATGCATATATACCAAAAGGAATATTAACCGCTCTACCAAAAACACACACGCACTCGTTCATTCATCTCAGGACTATTCACAACAGCAAAGATACAGCATCAACCTAGGTGTGCCCGCCAATGATGTCTCGGACAAAAAAAAGAACGTGGTACATAGGCACCGTTCACATGTTTTCAATGTTGACTGTGACTGTGGCTATGCCTTTTAAGGTTCTGGTGTTGTCGGCTGAGAGGTGTGTTTATCTAAGACAGCAATGTCTAGGAGCTCCGAATGAGTGGGACAAACTGTAATGACTGCCACATCTCAGATTCCAGGTGCTTTAAAGGCTTCAAGTCCCCATGTGAGCTGTATTGATTTAGAAAGATTTCCAAACATCTTCTCAACCTTATTGGGATTTTGCAAGTACGTTACTTTCATTTGTTTTCACAAATACAACATGCGACATAACAAACACTCTTGTGACTCCTCTTCAAATAGTGCCTCTCCGAACTTCCCGAGTTATTTAACACAATGCTAAATGACTGCAGCATTCTGCAGACAGTAGAGACCCCAGGAGAGTGAGCTTCTCTCTCGGCCCACACAGATTTTATGCAGGGAGCGTGTGGCTGCATGTACCAATACGCAGACTGACTGCTACTAGGAGCTGAGCTACAGGATGCTGAGAGCGAGGCTGCAAACCAGAGAATCTGTCCTCAGTTACCAGAGAGCAAATAAAAAACCATCAAAGACGCCTCTGATGTACAAAAGCCCCTTCATGGGTCTCTCTTCCCTGTGCTTTCTCCTTCACCCCACTCCCCTTTCCACACTGCCTTTCCCCTCATAGTCCCTCCTCACCTTTTCTTTTTTGTTTTTGAAACAGAGTCTCTGTCGCCCAGGCTGGAGCGTGGTGGGTTGGCTCACTGCAACCTCTCCCTCCCAGGTTCAAGCAATTCTGATGCCTCAGCCTCCCAACTAGCTGGGATTACAAGCACCTGCCACCACGGGCCTGGCTAATTGTGTATTTTTAGAAGAGGCAGGGTTTTACCACGTTGGCCAGGATGGTCTTGAACTCCTGACCTCAAGTGCTCCACCTGCCTCAGCCTCTCAAAGTGCTGGGATTGCAGGCGTGAGCCCCCCACGCCTGGCCTATCTCCTCACCTTTTCTCACCTCTTCTTCTCTGCTCCCTTGCTGTCTCTCATCTGTCCCTGTTAGGGAAAAACCTGAGGATGGAATTACTATACATGTAATTTACCATCTATGTGGTTCCTACTGTTTGCTGTTTGGACATACATGATAATTATATATATTGCTTGATTGTGTGGTATAAAGCTTCCTAGTTCTGATTTTTAATTTAAAATAGGTGAGTTAAATATTTTCTATTTCCTACTCTCTCAAAAGCCTGTTTCCCCCTTTTGCTTTGATTTTAATGTGTACGCAAGCCTTCCTGTTTTTTCTTTCTAAGAATCAATGGCCCTGCCCCCTCCCCGCTGCCTTTCAGCTTCCAGGCTGAGCGGGGAGGAGGGGGAGAGCAGCGAGATGAATGTGCCGAGGGTGCAGCTGGGGGAGCAGGGAAACTGGGTCACAAAGAACAGGGGCCCTTCACCTTTGCACTTTTCCTAGCTTGGGCTTTGGACCAACAGCTTTATGTAAAACAGAAGCTGCGTTCTTCCCCAACAAACATCGAAAGCCATCTTTCCCCTTTACAGAGGCGCTTTGCTGTCAGCCACAGTCATTTTTCAGGGGCAGCCTGAGTTGCCAGCTCAGGGCACAGGGCCGGGAAGCCTTCCCCGAGCGGCACTCAGTCTCTCTTGTCACTGCAAATGAACCAGAAAATTCTCTGAAGCGACGGGACCCAGCAGATCGAGGCTTGATTTCTTTTGTGTGCACATGTGTGCTGTGCGTAAGCAATCATTATCTTTCCTTAGACTGGGGTCATTTTCTTCCCTCTTTTACTACAGAGCTATAAATTTAATTATTTGGTCACTACTGCTTTAATTAAAAAGTCTTTACTTATCTTTAGAGGCTGCCTCTTTAAATTTCTAGAGATTAGGATTATCCACAGCATGTCATCTTTTTTTATATCCATATACTATATGGTTTCTATAATAATGTAGAAATGAATTACCAAGGTACTAGAAGCTAATCATATTCTTCATTTCTCTCCTAATAATCCCAGATTACATTAATCATAAATGTCAGCAGCCTCTCTAGATGACTTCTTGACTTTTGACAAAAAGCCTTCATTCCGGCCCTTTAAATTCCAAGGTCAAGGAGAATGTAACATTCAGAATAATTATTAGCATTATTTTACCTTGACATTTCCTCCCTGCTTCCCGTTTAACATTCCACCCAGGCAATGAAGACGAATGTCATCTTTAGTTCGATTCACTGGTGGGAATTGCCCCAATTAAACCTGACTTAAAGGCTATTGGAAACGCTGTATTAATTTGCTGTTCTTCTTTAAAATAGAAAATATTTCATGAAGGAGAAGAGTTTTCATTAAAAGCATTAAGGATTTATCATGACATGAACAAGCAATTTTTGAATGGACTTTTTTTCTCCCCCAGGCTAGAATAATAATCAGCCATCTACCTCGGCCTGGCCAGGGTCTCACCGTCGGCGGGCCATCCATTGGGACGAGCCTCCTTGTTTTCCTTTTAGCTCAAAGGTCATCATTACAGTTTTGTCACATCAAAAAACGATTAGAGGTGTCTTTTAGAAGTCTTGGCCTTTCCATGTCACAGGGCCTCTTGCAGGTATAACGTTTTGATTCCACCTCCTTCCCCTGCAATCTTCACACGCACTTTTTTTTTGTAAGACAGAGTCTCACTCTGTCACCCAAGCTGGAGTGCAGTGACACGATCACAGCTCACTGCAGCCTTCAACTCCTGGGCTCAGGCCATCCTCCCACCTTGCCTCCTGAAGTAGCTGGGATTACAGGCACACACCTCCATGCCTGGGTAACTTTTGTATTTTTTTATAGAGTCAGGGTTTCGCCATGTTACGCAGGCTGATCTCAAACCCCTGGGTTCCAGCAATCCTCCTGCCTCAGCCTCCCAAAGTGCTGGGATTACAGGCATGAGCCACCGTGCCCATCCCCCCACACATACTATTTTTTTCTTTTTTGAGATGTAGTTTCACTCTTGTTGCCCAGGCTGGAGTGCAATGATTCGATCCTGGCTCACTGCAGCCTCCGCCTCCTGGGTTCAAGCGATTCTCCTTCCTCAGCCTCCCGAGTAGCTGGTATTACAGGCGTGTGCCACCATGCCCGGCTAATTTTTTATTTTTAGTAGAGAGGGGGTTTCTCCATGTTGGTCAGGTTGGTCTTGAACTCCTGACCTCAGGTGATTCACCCGTCTTGGCCTCCCAAAGTGCTGGGATTACAGGCGTGAGCCACCGTGCCCAGCCCACACACGCTTTTAAAAAAAACATCAAGCTAAGTTTATGGGAGCATGTTCTAAAATCCTCTGATCCTACATTTGATACAGTATTTAGGATGGGAATGGTGAGCTGCTTTCTAGAACACATGAAAATGGAGAGTTTATCAGACTTGTTCAATGCTGTATCTCTGGCCCCTAAAACAGAATCAGGTTGACACTTAATATTTGTATTTTCCTCATTGTTTAAGGAGTGATCAGCAAATATTTCTGATGTGAATGAAAAGGGACCATGAAACACAGGGACTGAGACTATGGGCCCTGGAGTCAAACAGGCTGGGATCTGGTCGCGGTTTTGTCAGCTACGGGCCTTGTGTTACTGCGTTGATGCCACTGGGCTGTGGCAAGGATTAAATGAGATAATGCTCGTAAGTAAAGTGCTTCTTTCGGTCCTGGCAACTGTCAAGGGCCCTCCAACTAGGCAGAGATGGCTCAGGGCTCATCCCACCTCCCTGCTCCCCCCTCTACCTTCTCCAGTTGGTTGCCCTTGGCTGCAGAGAAAACTGTGACCACCCAGGGCGAAGTTGCTTTGGGACCTCTGCTCAATTGCAGTCACTCATTTTCCAAGCATCAGTCATGAAGGTGTGGGCATTCAACCTCCTCCCTCGAACTCTGAGGCAAAATTCCTAACCCAGTCCTGCTTGACAGAATGAAATTCCTATTCTGGCAACGAATCTTGGCTTATTCCTGGAGCAAGTTTGAACCTTGGATGCCTGTCTCTTTGGACTGCATTTCCAGAACTAGCTCGCCTCGGTCTCACCTATGCCATGCCTGGCCTTTCCGCTGACCTTGGCAGTGTCCCCTTCATTCAGGACGTTATTGTCCTCTTTGCCTGTGTTAACCTGCCTGATCTCCCAATTCCTGTGACTGGCAGCCTGACGTGGGACACAGCCATGCCCCTGCAGCCTGGGCTGGCTCTTGGTTCCAATCCTTTATAATTGTCCTTTCTCACTGCCATCTCCCTCTTGGCGCCCTTTGATGTCTTTACCTGGACAAAATTAATGTCACCTTGTATTTGAGCATGTCCTAATGTGGAGTGTTTATTAGAGCAAGGAGCATTTTTTCCCAAATGTTATTTTCTCAAATAAATAAACAAACTCCTTTGAAATATTTCAGACATGCAGCGGGGGGGCAGAGGGGAAGCAGAGAATGAAATAATTCTCACCATGGGCGCTTAACACATGTTGACATTTAGCTTATTTGCTCCATATTGTAAAAGAACTGAATGTAAAAAATACAGCTGAGTCTCCTTTCCAGGTCTCTTCTTGATACTATTTCCCTCCTTTTCTCCCTCTTTGGAAAGAAGCTTGATGCTAAAGTTGATCTTTTCTTCCCATTCACGTTTTTGTAATTTCACTATGCATTTATATGTCTTAAGAATTTTTATAAAATTTGAAATTTTACCTGTGACACTGTATGTATCCCGTATGGGCTGAATTGTGTAATTCTCTCCCCTAACCACAAATTCGTATGTTGAATCCATATGTTCACAAATTCATATACTGAAATCCTAAGCCCCAAGGCCTCCAAATAAAAGCTTCTTTGGAAAAAGGCCATTGCCAATGTAATCAGGTAGGCTATGATGTGGTCACACTGCTGCAGGTGGGTCCCTATGACTGGCATCCTTACATAAAGAATGCCCTGGGAAGAGACAGACAGGTACAGAGGGAAGAGATGTGGAGACACAGGGAGATGACAGCCTCTTATGAGCCAAGGAACGCCTGCGAAGTTGCTTTCTTTTTGTCACGGTTGTGCTTTCTAGATTTAGCCGTGTTGGGCGTAGCAGCCCACCACCCTCATTTTAAATAGCAAATGTAGGGTGAGAAGCTTTTTTAGAACGTACCTCCACAACACACACAGCTCTACTTTCTGCTTTCATTCAGTACAAATGCACGGAGCACCTGCGATGTGCCAGGCCCTGGGGGAGAGAGCAGAGAGGGCCAGTGAGCCAAGGAGAAAGCCTCGCTGAGAATTAGGAAAGTGACTGGGGGTTTGACCATAATGCCGGTGGGGGAAGAGGAGGGGAGAGTGTGTGTGATGTCATGAGCATCTAAGCTGGTGGCTTCCGGGGAGGAGGGAGGAACTATTGTCTGGAGGTGTTGGGATCTGCGGTTTCTGGGAAGCGAATTCCTTCATTGCAGTCCTCACATTTCTACAGCCATCACAATCCCCTGGAGGGCTTCTTTAGACACAAGCCCCACTGGGCTTCACTCCAGGGTTTCTGATTCAGGAGGTGCGGGACAGGGCCTGAGAATGTGCATTTTTAACAGTTTCCCAGGTAATGCTGATTGCTGGTCTGGGGAACACACTTTGAGAACCATCAGTCTGTTGCGTTCAATGACTCTATTGTCTTTTTTTTTTTTTTAAATGTGATGTCTAAATCTGTCTGAATCTCTTCTGGGGAGAGTTGGAGTGCAGTGGTGTGGTCGTAGCTCACTGCAGTCTTGAACTCCTGGGCTCAAGTGCTACTCCCACCTTGGCCTCCAAGGTAGCTAGGATTCCAGGTGCTCACCACCGTGCCTGGCTAATTGTTTTTCTAGAAACAGGGCCTCACTCTGTTGCCCACGCTGGCCTTGAACTCCTGAACTCAAGCCATCCACCCGCCTTGGCTTCCCAAAGTGCTGGGATTATAGGTGTGAGCCACTGTGCCTGGCCACCCCACCTAAGACTTTTGATAAGTGGTAAGATTTCATATGCCTTGGTGCTGCCTCTCTAGGCTTATGCAGAGGGTTTTTCTTGGTCCCTGATATGGAATGAATTGTATCCTTGCCAAAATGTGTATGTGGGAGCCCTAACCCCCATGACCTCAGAATGTGTGGCTGCATTTTGAAATAGGGCATAAGGGTAGGCCCTAATCAAATATGACTGATGTCCTTAAATGAAGAAAAAGAGCCACCAGTCATGTGTATGTGCACAGGAAAGGCTGTGTGAGGACACTGTGAGATGGTGGCTGTCAGTAAGCCAAGGACTGAGGCCGCAGGAGAAACCAAACCTGCCCACACCTTGATCTTGGACTTTCAGCCTCCCGAACTGTGAGAAAATACATTTCTGTCGTCTGAGCCACCCAGTCTGTGGTATTTTTTCATGGCAGCCCTAGCCAACCAATACAGCTCCTTTTCGGGACTTCACCCTTCCATCACCTTCCATAGGCAAAGGCTTGGCCTCCACGAGCACTAAACCATCATTGCTCGGCACCTAAAAACTCTGAAACCCAGTGAAATCCCAGGGGCTGCTTCTCTGCTCACTTCTGCTCTCTCTTCTGGATGTGGTTTCCGTCATTTCTGGCACCTGGGGTTTCCCTTATTTTCTTTCTAACTGAGCTCTCCCTCTATATTTTTAAATGTTATATTTTATCCCCTTTGTGGGTGTCTTGATGATTTTTTTTTTTTGAGATGGAGTCTCTGTTGCCAGGCTGGAGTGCGGTGGTGTGATCTTGGCTCACTGCAACCTCCGCCTCCCAGGTTCAAACGATTCTCCTGCGTCAGTCTCCCGAATAGCTGGGACTACAGGCACCTGCCACCACTCCGGGCTAATTTTTGTATTTTTAGTAGAGACAGGGTTTCACCATGTTGGCCAGGATGGTCACAAACTCCTGACCTCAAGTGATCTGTCTGCCTTGACCTCCCAAAGTGCTGGGATTACAGGCGTGAGCCACCATACCCTTGTGATGATTTTCGTAAGATAGTATGATCTCCTTCATGTTACAGATGGAAAACGAAAGCTCAAGTGATTTGCCCAGTGTTGCATAAGCTAATAAATAATGGAAGCACTGGAACCTAACACCAGTGCTTCCTCCACTCCACCAGGGCACCTATTACAGCTTGAGTACAATGGCAGTATTTCCATAAGGCATAAGAAAGAGGCTGGGCATGGTGGCTCATGCCTATAATCCCAGCACTTTGGGAGGCCAAGATGGGTGGATCACTTGAGCCCAGGAGTTCAAGACCAGCTTGGGCAACATGGTGAAATACCTGTCTCTACCAAACACTATAAAAATTAGCCAGGCATAGTGGCACGTGCCTATAGTCCCAGCCACTCAGAAGGCTGAGGTGGGAGGATCACTTGAACCCGGGAGGCAGGAGGATCACCTGAACCCGGGAGGCAGAGGTTGCTGTGAGCCAAGATCATGCCACTGCTCTCCAGCCTGGGCAACAGAGTGAGACCAGGCCAAAAACAAAAAAGAAAAAAAAAGGTCTGAGAAAGAGTAATATTCCAACTCTATAGGATAGAGCTTTATAAAAATGCCATGGAATATGCTTGAAAACTCTCCAAATTTCAGGAAACACTGCTAAAATTCTTCCAAGTAAAGCTGTGAGATGCTGTCAGGAACATCCACATTTGACTGTTTCTCTTCCATGAATCTAAAAGCATCTTATGAGAACCCATGAAAAGTTTCTCTTCCATGCTATCCATGCCATCAGTCCTAAGAGACAGATTTTCATCTCTGTTTATGCCTGAATTTAGCAGACATTCTCTATTTTCTTCTAGTAGATTACAGTGCCAGCATCCAAAGGATTTTCCTCCTTAGGATATAATCTTGGCGCCTTTTAAGTGCCATGCATATTATGGAATGAAGACTATGGAAATGTAACTCATCCATTTGGATTAGCTTGCAGGTACTTAGCTTAGAGATAGATGTGAAGGTGAGTTTGTTTCTTCTCCTCACTAGCTTGGGTATCAGGGAAAGTTCTTTCTGGAGATGAATTGTACCTCTTTGATGCATCATTCTCTCATGACCTAGCTCCAATTCAGAATCAGAGTTTTAGAATCTAGAGTTTGCTGCTCTAGAATCTACCATCGAGATCCTCTGATTTGTCTTCCTCCCTGCCCCCAGCCTGGGTCAAGCAACTTACATTCCATCTTTCCATCTGTGAGCTCCAGAAGGACCCTCTGGTTCCCTTAGACTCCTGCCCTGAGTCCGTTACCATTCCCATTCACTGCCAGCTCTTTTTGTCGTAATCTAGGTGTGCTCCTGCCAGCACCCTTCAGTCATTGCCTTTCCTGAAGCTCATTTTTTTCCTGGTGTCCAGAGAGCGGTAGCCAATTCGCTGTTGACCCTATGTAGCCGCTTGTCTTTCTCCCTTCACGTCGGCTGTCAGAGGGCCTTTGCAGAAACGAGTGGCCAGCTCTTGCAATGTACGGGACTTGCCACATGTGTTTTATGTACTAAAGTTACAGACTTTATTCTGCTGTTGACTACAGGCCTTTTTTATTCTGTCCAAAGTAATTGTCAGATTGGTAGCAATGGTCAGACTGACTTGGAAAATTTTCCAATTCAAAAGCCTTCTTTAAAAGAATAGCTAAGGTCATTATATTTTGCTTAATTTATAAAAATGCCATGGAATATGCTTGAAAACTCTCCAAGTTCAGGAAACACTGCTAAAATTCTTCCAAGTAAAGCTGTGAGATGCTCATTTTTTTCCTGGTGTCCAGAGAGCGGTAGCCAAATTCGCTGTTGACCCTATGTAGCCGCTTGTCTCTCTCCCTTCACGTCGGCTGTAGAGGGCCTTTGCGGAAACGAGTGGCCAGCTCTTGCAATGTACGGGACTTGCCACATGTGTTTTATGTACTAAAGTTACAGACTTTATTCTGCTGTTGACTACAGGCCTTTTTTATTCTGTCCAAAGTAATTGTCAGAGTGGTAGCAATGGTCAGACTGACTTGGAAAATTTTCCAATTCAAAAGCCTTCTTTAAAAAGAATAGCTAAGGTCATTATATTTTGCTTAATTTTTAAAAGTACTTTAACATTTTAATTAAGTAATGTGCAAACTTACTTTAAGAAACAACTTGTTGCCTGTAATCCCAGCACTTTGGGAGGGTAAGGTGGGTGGATCACTCGAGGCCAGGAGTTCAAGACCAGCCTGGCCAACATGACAAACCTGATCTCTACTAAAAATACAAAAAAAAAAAAAAAGACTAGCTGGGCATGATTACAGATGCCTGTAGTCCCAGCTACTCAGGAGGCTGAGGCAAGAGAATCGTTTGAACCCAGGAGATGGAGGTTGTGGTAAACCAAGATCATGCCACTGTATTCCAGCCTAAGCAACAGATATTAAGACTCTTGTCTCAAAAAACAAACAAACAAACAAACAAAACTTGTTAATAGGGAGTCATTCATGGGCATAGTTTTCATTCTGCTAAATGAAAAAGTTGTAGAGATTGTTTGCACAATTGTGTGAAGGTACCTGACCATATTGAACTGTACACTTAAGAATGGTTAAGGCAGTACATTTTATGTTATGCGTCTTTTACCACAATTTAAAACACAGACGTGTTCTAAATTTGATATATCTGTGAGACCTGTTCAAATAATTTCTGAAACCAGCCGACTTACAAATACATATGTGTGAGGTGCCTCCATTTCCACCACTTCACTGTGCCCTTCTGATGTTGGCATAGAAAGCCCCTTTGCTTCTAGATGCAGAAGCATCTTTTGTAGACACAAAGATACAATGAGAGTGTGTTTTTCAGGCAGAACATTTCTTACTGTCACCCATTTGAACACTGCTTCATAGTTGACCTTTCAGTGACCCAAAGTTACCTGTCCAGACAGAAGTCTGTGCTCAGAGCCGCTCCTGGGTACCCAGATGATCACGTGACAGTGGTAACCCCTCGTCCATGTTCTCAGGGATGTTACACCGTAGATAATCATGGAAAAGAAAGTGTATGTCTTTGGAGTATCCTCCAGCTCTGCTTTCTTGTAATTTATTAACTGTGAGAAAACAAGGTTGGGGTCAAAGCCCATGTGGTCTTGTCAGCACGAAAGGCATTTTTCAACAAAACTGTGCTGGAAGCGTCACCTTGGCAAGAAGAGATATTATCAAAGCAACTTTGAGATGTGGTCTCTTCTAGGAGGCAAAAAGATATCCTTACTCCTGTCGAGCGCTGTCCGATGACTACCTGTGGCTTTGCTGTGTTGCTTATAGGCTACGCAGACACGCAGACGGCCTCAGTGATGCCAGGAATCTGTTTAATTGATTAAAGCTTCTCGGGAGATTCAGGTGATTATTTCAAACAGCAGGAATTTCTTTTAAAATGGTTGGGAGGATGAAAAAAAGGCAGAAACTTAACAACACTTGGATCATTTTTGAAGCACATCTATTTTTCTTTTCTGTCTGAAATCAGAATGCTCCTGGCAAAGTCTGTCCCTGAAACGATGAATATCTTAAGCCACAGAGTGTAAAGGAGGCAGGGGGCCCAGTGCAGTAAGAACGAAAGCGGGAAACAGAAAGCCAAATTACAATATTTGCCTGGGACGACTTCCGTAAATGAAGCCTTGGACAAAAGAGAACTTTTTTTCATTTGGGAAAAAACCTGGGTGTTTATCGATTTCGCTTTCTTCACAGGAATGTTCGGCTCTGACAGTAGCTTTGCAGCCTTGAAAAGCTATGAGGTTTCTGCATCTGCACATTAATGTTCTAGGGTTTTGTCTAAAAACAGCAAAAACATCTGAATAATTGCTCTGAAGGATTTCATCTTCACAAATGGACTTTAAAGGTCTATCATGGCGGGATGCAGTGGCTCGTGCCTGTAATCCCAGCACTTTAGAAGGCCGAGGCCAGCGGATCACTTGAGGTTAGCAGTTCAAGACCAGCCTGGCCAATGTGGTGAAACCCCATTTCTACAAAAAATACAAAAATTAGGTGGCAGTGAGGCACGTGCCTGTAATCCCAGCTACTCAGGAGGCTGAGGCAGAATTGCTTGAACCCAGGAGGCAGAGGTTGCAGTGAGCCAAGATAGCGCCACTGCACTCCAGCCCGGGTGACAGAGTGAGACTCTATAAAAAAAAGAAAGGTCTATCAGGTAACTAGGATTTCCTGTGTTTCCATCCTTACATGCACTGGGGCGGAATCAGCAGATAAAGCCACTATACTCAAGATGCCTTTTTAAATTTACATCTTCTCTCCACCTGCTTTCTTTTACGTCCATTTGGTGAATCCTTGTTTTTGTGTTTCTGCTCATTTTTGTGGCTCCCTTTGAAAAGTTCAGCACCTTCGATGTCTTCAGTTTGCCACATCTGAAGCTACTTTGTTAAGCACACAGGGGTTTGGGGTTTTATTTTGTTTTTTTCAAAATCAGTGCTTCTCAATCTATTTTACATCCTAAGGTATTAAAAGCAAATGATAATGGAAAACACATGGTGCCAGACCCATTTCTTTTAAGTAGATTAACTCACTTCATTCTCCTTTAGGTCCTGTCATCCTGCAGAGAAAGAAACACGGGCAAAGAGAGTTTAAGGAACCTCCCTAGTGTCTTAGAGCTGGTGAGTGCAAGGCTGGGAGGGAAACCCAGGCCTCGCCCTACACAGCACTATTAGACTCACTATTGTGGCCCGTTTAGCAACGACTTTCAAACAAACAAAGAGCCCTATTTGTAGCAATATCAGCTGATTTCCACAACACTCCCTTGTAAGGTCTGGCCGCACTGTGGACGGCATGGCGACCCATGAACCGCACATACACCTCTGGAGGGCCTTCCGGAATTAGAAAACCTGAAGTAGCTGGAAGGAAGAACTATCAACCCCTGGGGCGCCTAGCTAACCTGAGACATTCTTCTATTGTTTCTTATTCCCACCTCAGTTGACCAGAGCATTGGACTTTGTGACCGATCTTGGCCCAACCTCCTGACTCCACACCCTATGACCCCCTCCCAGCTTGCAAAAAACTACCTACTGTAACTTCTGTAACTTTCCACTGCCCACCCCAAACCTATAAAACTCAACTCCTATCCCACCGCCCTTCACTGATGCCCTTTTCGGCCTCAGCCCGCCTGCACCCGGGTGAATCATCAGCCATGTTGCTCACACAAAGCTTGTCTGCAGGAGGGTCTCTTCATTCAGAGCTCATGTTTTAACCTCCCTCTAGAGCTGCTTGAAAGACCCCACTGAGAATTCAGTTGGCTCCCAGACTTCCTGAAAACGACTCACCTGCTTTCAGGAGCAGGGGATGAGCTGACTCCAGCACCTTGTCTCTGTATTTTCAGTAGCAACAATGGAGAATTGTGTGCTGGGTCCAGGTGACTTGACAGCTAGCCCACTTCTGGGTGTCTGGGAGGCTTTCTGGGGATAGCTGCCGCTCTGCACCTGCCTCCCGGGTTCCATCGCGGACTCCTGTGTCACTTCTCTTTTGTGACGGGGATGGATCCTTCCTGTCTGCAACCCTGTGCCAGGGGGAGTCAGGAGGGGCCCACTCTCAGGTCTGGTGGAGGACAGGTGGCAATAATGAGGTTCACAACATGCTACCGTGAAATATGACACCTTGGCTTTTGAGAAAGCAGCAGCATCAGGAAGGTGTCTCTGACCCTCTCCTGCCCTCCTCCCCTGAAGCCAGCCACAAAAGAATTCTCTGACCTTCTCCTGAAGCGGGTCAGAAGACTCTTGTGTAAGAGGTGCCCTTCCTATACCCAGAGGAAAGGAGTGTCCTTAGCTCTGAAGACACAAAGCCACAGAGAAGTAGCTGAACAAACAGGGCTTGCTGGGTTCACCTCAGCTGATTTCCATTAGATCGTACCCCCTTTTGGTCCAGTCTCACTTCTACACAATTGTCCATTCTTCATCAAACGTAAGCATAAAAATGCACAGGTTCTCCGTTTCTTCGAGTTTCCATTTTTGAAGGCTCCTGTGTCATGTAAAACTTACACGGTATTGAATACATTTGGTAATGCTTTTTTCTTATTCATCTGTCTTTTGTCTTAGGGATCCCAGCCATGAACCTAGAAAGAAGAAATGTTTTCTCTCCTATAATAGCTTGCTTTGGCAAATAAACAAACACAAGAAAATGAGTGGGATCTTTTTATTTTTATTTTATTTATTTATTTATTCGAGACAGACTCTCAATTCTGTCACCCAGGGTGCAGTGCAGTGGCATAATCTCAGCTCACTGCAACTTCTGCCTCCCGAGTTCAAGCTATTCTCCTGCCTCAGTCTCCCAAGTAGCTGAGATTACAGGTGCTCACCACGTCTGGCTAATTTTTGTATTTTTAGTAGAGATGGGTTTCACTATGTTGACCAGGCTGCTCTTGAACTCCTGACCTCCAGTGATCCGCCCGCCTCAGCCTCCCAAAGTGCTGGGATTACAGGTGTGAGCCACCACGCCTGCTGATGATCTTTTTGAAGGAGGAAGAGCAGAAGGGCTGCATTGATGAAAGGAGGAAGCAACTGAGAATGAATGAGGACCTAGCACCCGACAGAGTTCCATCCCCACTTCTCTAGCCAAGCACCTGGACATAATGGGATAATGCCCTTGCCAAGGGAGGTATAGACAGTTATGACAAGCCCAGTTCCCATACCTAGGTCTCTTGAGAAAAGGAAGTTCAATTTTAAGACTATTAATAGCAAAACATATATATACTCCCAAGGCCAAGGTCATTTTCATTGGATCCTGACCTTGACTCACAGCAGGCAGCCTGGTGGTACCCTGGCAGTGGGCTGCCAGAAAGGTCCAGAGAAGAGAAGGGGTGCTGGGATTCCACCTCCAGGGGCCCAGGGAGATCAGCAGGGCTCAGCCGGTTTCCATGCTTACACCCAGGCTTCTAGGCTGATTCTGTGGGGACTGACCTTGTGGCCTTCACACTGTGTCTTAATACAGTGTTCCTCGCATTCCCGGCCTGGCCCTGGGTTTTGCCTGATGTCTACCAGTGCCTTAGAAAGAGATTAAATCAACACCAATGAAATCAGCACAGGAGTTTTCTGAGGAGGGGGGAGGGAGGCAATGTGCTTGTGACCACTTCTGTTGAGGTTGCTGTCACAAGGAAAGAGAATTTGGGGTAAAACATAGGAGAACCACAGTAGAATGTGTGGATTATATTTTATTTTATTTTGGGATGGAGTCTCGTTCTGTCGCCCAGGCTGGAGTGCAATGGTGTGATCTTGGCTCACTGCACCCTCTGCCTCCAGGGTTCAAGCAATTCTCTTGCCTCAGCCTCCCGAGTAGCTGGGACTACAGGTGCCAGCCACCACACCCAGCTAATTTTTGTATTTTTAGTAGAGATGGGGTTTCACCATGTTGGCCAGGCTAGTCTCGAACTCCTGACCTCAGGTGATCCGCCCACCTTAGCCTCCCAAAGACCTGGGATCACAGGCATGAGCCACCGCACCCAGCCGGGACGTGGTGGATTTTAAATTTCAGTGTTTGTTTTATTGATTTAGGTGGTTTTTTCGTGGTGGGGTTGCTGCAAAGGGAAGTCTTTCCTGAGCTCTGCCCTCGACAGCTGCTTCTCTGTTTGCTATGAAACTGCTCGAGGTCCCCCCCTTCAGTTCCGCTCTCTGGATTCCAGTGCATTTCCAGTTTCCATTTCCACTGAGAGAAAAACCTCATTCCGTGTTATATTAGTGGAAAGGACTGCTTTGGGGGTGTGAGGGGCGGGTGGGGAGCCTCACCTGAGGCGCAGGCCAGTGAGGTGGGAAATGGCGCTCTCCACCCCGAGACGGGGCCTGTGCCTGCTTCCAGCCAGGTGGACGCCACCTTCATCATCGCCCGGACCAGGCCCGCTTGCTCCACTTTCCCCAGTTGCCTGAGGGTGCCCTCCAGGCTCCAGACAGAATGATTAATGGCCCCTTGGGCCAACCCCTAAAGACTGAGGAGACAAATATACCTCATTCATGGGGAAACAAGCCCCAGGACATATATTATCTGGGAAAAATGAGGTGGCAATGAGCTGTTGCATTATTACCAGCTTTATTGCAAACTTTATTTGGTTAAAAAAAAAGCATATTTATACATACACACACACATATATACACACGTGTGTATGTAAGGAGAGAGGGGAAAGAGAGGTCTCTAAATATGTACATATAGATTCTTATACATGTGCAATATATGTACATATTTATTAAAAGCAACAGGAAGAAACCACAAAATATGAGGCTATTATTAAGGAATAACTTTTCCTAGGTTCTTTCTCTTTTCTTTTTAAGATGGAGTCTCACTCTATTGCCCAGGCTGGAGTGCAGTGGCAAAATCTTGGCTCACTGCAACCTCCTCCTCCCGGGTTCAAGCAATTCTCATGCCTCAGCCTCCTGAGTAGCTGGGATTATAGGACAGTGCCACCACGCCTGGCTAATTTTTGCATTTTTAGTAGAGATGGAGTTTCACCATGTTAGCCAGGCTGGTCTGGAACGCTTGCCTCAAGTGATCTGCCCACCTCGGCCTCCCAGCGTGTTGGGATTATAGGATTATGTGAGCCACCACATCGGCCTCGTTTTCTTATTACAAAATGTGGAGAAGACTTAATACAACTAGGTGTAAGCAAAAAAGAAAATAAAAACGATCTGTACTTTTTTATTCACACAAATAAACCACTACAGATGACCTGGTGTATCTCTTTCTAGTTATTGATCTATGCTTATAGAAGTGTTTCTTGAAGTGATTAGGATTATATTGTCCATACAGTGTTATAATTGCTTTTTAAAACTTAACATATTGTGAGGATTAAATATGAAAAATTTATTAAAAACTTTTGACACACTCCCTAAAAGTATCCATGAAATAAAAGTTAGCCGTTATAGTCATTATTATTAATTTATTTCTGCATCAAATATCATTATTTTATTTTATAGCTTTATTTCTTAAAACTTCTCATTTGTTTCCAGTTACAGTGTTATAATGGACATTCTTGTGAATAAATTCTCGCACACAACCATTATTATTTCTTTAATATATAGCCATGTGTCGCTTAATGACAGGGATACCTCTGAGAAATGCATCACGAGGCAATTTCGTCATTGCCGAAGCATCATAGAAGTGTACTCGCACAAAGCTCTGGCAGAGCCCACCACATACCTAGGCTGTATGGCACAGCCTACTGCTCCCAGGCTGTAAACCTGCAGAGCGTGTTACTGTACTGAATATGCCAAGCAATTGTAATACACGGGAAGTATTTGTATAGCTAAACATAGAAAAAGTACAGTAAAAATATGATATAAAAAGTTAAAAATGGTCCACCTGTCTAGGGCACTTACCATGAATGGAGCTTGCAGGACTGGAAGTTGCTCTGGGTGAGTTGGTGAGTGAATGCAAAGGTCTAGGGTATCACTGTTCACCACTGTAAACTTTATAAACATTCTACACTTAGGCTACACTACATTTGTTAAAAAAAAAAATCTTCCCCTCCCTCCCCCTCCCTCCCTCCCTCCCTCCCTTCCCTCTCCCTCCCTCCCTCCTTCCTTCCCTCCCTCCATCCCTCCTTCCTTCCCTCCCTCCCCTCCTCCTCCTTCCTTCCCTCCCTCCCTCTCCTTCTTCCTTCCCTCCCTCCCTCCCTCCTTCCTTCCTTCCTTCCTTTCCAGACGGAGTTTTGCTCTTGTCACCCAGGCTGGAGTACAACAGCACAATCATAGCTCACCGCAACCTCCACCTCCCGGGTTCAAGAGATTCTCCTGCCTCAGCCTCCTGAGTAACTGGGATTACAGGCATGTGCCACCACACCGAGCTAATTTTGTATTTTTTAGTAGAGACGGGGTTTCTCCATGTTGGTCAGGCTGGTGTTGAACTCCCGACCTCAGGTGATCCATCCGCCTCAGCCTCCCAAAGTGTTGGGATTACAGGCATGAGTCACTGCACCCGGCGTATTTATTTATTTATTTAGAGATGGAGTCTCACTCTGTCCCCTAGGCTGGAGTGCAATGGCGTGATCTCAGTTCACTGCAACCTGCACCTCCCGGGTTCAAGCGATTCTTGTGTCTCAGCCTCCCGAGTAGCTGTGATTACAGGCACCAGCCATTATACTCGGCTAATTTTTGTATTTTTGTAGAAATGGGGTTTCACCATGTTGGCCAGATGGGTCTTGAACTCCTGACCTCAGGTGATCCACCTGCCTTGGCCTCCCAAAGTGCTGGGATTACAGGCGTGAGCGACCGCACCTGGCCTTCTTTCTTTAATAATAAGTTACCTTAGTTTATTGTAACTTTTTTACTATACAATCTTTTTAATTTTTTAAAAACTTTTTGACTCTTTTGTAGGAACACTTAGCTTATAACACAAACACATAATAAGAAAAATATTTTCTTTCTGTATAATCTTATTCTAGAAGCATTTTTCTATTTTAAAAATGTTTTGGGCTTTTTATTTTTTTACTTGTTAAACTTTTTTTGTTGAAAACGAAGACACATACCCATGGGCCTAGGTCTAGACAGAGTCAGGATCGTCAACATCACCGTCTTCTTCCTCCGAATCTGGTCCACCTGGAACGTCTTCAGGGGCGATAACACCCTGCAGGCTCCTAAAATAACAGCGACTTCTTCTAGAACACCTCCTAAAGGATCTGCCTGAGGCTGTTTTACAGTTAACTTTTTTTTTTTTTAATGTAAGTGGGAGTACTCTCTAAAATAATAATAAAACGTAGAGTAAATGCATAAACCAGCAACATAGTCATTTATTCTCGTGATCAGTTATGTACTGTGCATAATTGTATGTGCTACACTTTTACACGACTGACGGCACAGTAGGTTTGTTTACGTCAGCACGTAACACGTGAGTTACGTTTGTGCTATGATGTTGTGATGGCTACAAGGTCACTAGGTGGCAGGATTTTTCAGCTCCATTATAATCTCATGGGACCACTGTAGTACATGCGGTCCATTGTCGACTGAAAGGTTATCTGGAGTGTGGCTATAGCTCCTTGGGAAAGAGTTGCTATGTTAAAGGATATTCACTCATTTGTTGAACAACTTTTTATTGAGCACTTACTACTTGCTGCCAACTATCTTAGGAACCAGAAATAACAACCAGAGTAGTAAGACACATTTGGGACCTGCCCTGGTGAACTTATATTCCAGGGAGAGAAAATCAAGCAATTGCAGGGAATCAACGTAAAGCAACTTTAAATGGTAAAGAAACATGGAAAGATGTTTAACCACCCCAGAAGTGAGGGAGATGCAATGAAAATAGTAATGAGGTACCACGTTACACCCAGTAGACAGACTAAACAAAGCAGCAGCAAACACCTAATGCGAGCCACAGTGTGGACAAGAAGGGTGTGCAGGTATTCATCTTGCCGGCTGAAATGTGACGTGCTGTGCCGGCCTTTCAGGAAAGTAATCTGGGCACGTCCATTAAAAAATAAAATGCACATATACTTTAACTCAGCACTCCAGGGAATTTATCCCACAGAAATGGTATTTAAGGACACACATCCAACAGTGTTTATTGCAGCTTTGTTCACAGTGGCAAAAAACTGGAAACAGAGATCAAAAGATGAATTACGTACAGCCACATCAGGGGATGCTTATGCGGGTCATTATTTCTTGTATGATATTAACCCATCTGTGTGAAGAGAAGAGGAAAATAGCTCAAAGCAGTCTAAGCTAGGTGAGGGATGCAGGCCCAGAGAGGCCTGAGTAGAGGATTTCCGTCAAGCTTCCCACCCCATACCTGCGGGGCAATTGTTTCAAGTCATTTTGTTCCCAATGGCTGCCTCATCATTATCTTTATGTTTCTGGAATCTGTGGTACAAAGAACTATGTATAGCCAATCAACAGTTTATGTGATTTTCATGTAAATTTTTGGTAAACATCTCAGGAACTGTCTCTTCTTTCCCTTAAAAACTCACTTTTGGGCCGGGTGTGGTGACTCACACTGGTAATCCCAGCACTTTGGGGGGTCGAGGTGGAGGGATCACCTGAGGTCAGGAGTTCAAGACCAGTCTGGACAACATGGTGACACCCTTGTCTCTACTAAAGATACAAAAATTAGCTGGGTGTGGTGGCGTGCGCCTGTAGTCTCAGCTACTGGGGGAGGCTGAGGCAGGAGAATCACTTGAACCCAGGAGGCGGAGGTTGCAATGAGCCAAGATTGAACCACTGCACTTCAGCCTGGACAACAGAGTGACACTCTCTCTCAAAAAGAAAAAGGAGGCTAGTTGCGGTGGCTTACGCCTGTAATCCCAGCACTTTGGGAGGCCGAGGCTGGCGGATCACCGAGGTCAGGAGTTCGAGACCAGCCTGACCAACATGGAGAAACCCTGCCTCTACTAAAAACACAAAAAATCAGCTGGGCGTGGTGCCACATGACCGTAATCCCAGCTACTTGGGAGTCTGAGGCGGGAGAATTGCTGAACATGGGAGGCGGAGGTTGCAGTGAGCTGAGATCGCGCCATTGCACTCCAACCTGGGCGACAAGAGCAAAACTGTGTCTCAAAAAAAAAAAAAACCTCACTTTTAACTGCTGCTGATGGGAGTGTACACAGTAAGGGCAACTTGAAACTATGCTCCCAGGTTGCAGTCCTAAAAGGTTGGCCCAAATAAACTCTCTACTTTTATTAATTTTGCCTTGGCTTCTTCCTTTCAGGTTGACAGTGCTATTAAGTGTATTCTTTCATACATGAATAAAGAAATTAGGGAAAAATTAGACTCAGGAATATCCTAATGATGGTTGCAGGAAATACTACCCCGAAATACGACACCTGAGTATTTGCGAAAACAGCTAAAGCAAGAAGATGTCGCTGACCTTTTCCCCTCCATGAAGACCCTCATGTGACCTGTATCGTGTCCTGTGCCTGAAGGAAAAGAATGAACACACAGAGAAGAATCTGCACCAACAGGTCTTACTAAGTTTCCCCCAGTTTATTACCCTTAGGTCACATTCCCTTTCCATCCAGTCATAACTGCTCCTTCCGCTAATCTAAATATAAAAATACAGTTTTTGGGCCGGACGCGGTGGCTAACGCCTGTAATCCCAGCACTTTGGGAGGTCGAGGCAGGCAGATCACAAGGTCAGGAGTTCAAGACCAGCCTGGCCCACATTGTGAAACCCCATCTCCACTAAAAATACAAAAATTAAGTGGGCATGGTGGCGGGTGCCTGTCATCCCTGCTACTCAGGAGGCTGAGGAAGGAGAACTGCTTCAACCCAGGAGGCAGAGGTTGCAGTGAGCTCAGGTTGTGCCACTGCAATCCAGTCTGAGTGACAGAATGAGACTCTGTCTCAAAAACAAAAAATACAGTTTTCCCTGGGTCTTTGGGTCTTCATTCCTGAAGGCTCCAAAGTCAACGTACAAATGAATTTCAATAAACGTGTTATGCTTTTTCTTTGTTAATCCCTTTGTTGTTGTTGTTATAGGGGTCTCAGCCATAAACCTTGCAATGAGTGAGGAAAGTATATTACTTTTCCTCTCCTATACTAAATCATCTAATAATGTGATACATTATTAAGCAAAACAAATAAAGTTATAGAGTGATAAAAGCGATATGATTCTCTTTCAGTGGAAAAGAAGCCAGCAAACTCATAAACATATGCATAAGCGTGTATGTCTTTATAAGATCAAGGAGAAATGTGTGTACAGACGCCTAGCACAACATTAATCTAGTTACCATAGGGAGATGGGATTGGGTGGATAATTACCTTTTCCCCCCCCATACCTTGTGTTATGCTACTTCTGTAAAATATCAGGTGAAGTTAATTTTCACAATCAGCAGTTTTAATAGAGCTTGACAAATACGACAGGGAAGTTGGAGGGTGTTTGAGGAGCTCATAGCAGAAGCACCCAGCACCCTCCCTCTAGTTTCAATCTGTATTATCCAACTGAAGGGCTGGATATAGGCTAGACCCTTGTCCAGGAATAAAGAGGCCATGCATGGGCATAGGTAATACTAGTCATTGTTTTTATTTATTTGTTTATTTTTGAGATGGAGTTTTGCTCTTGTCACCCCAGCTGGAGCGTAGTGGCGCAATCTGGGCTCACTGCAACTTCCAACTCCTGGGTTCAAGTGATTCTCCTTCCTCAGCTCCTGAGTAGCTGGGATTACAGGCGCCTGCCACCACGCCCAGCTAATTTTTTTGTATTTTTAGTAGAGACGGGGATTCATCATGGTGGCCAGGCTGGTCTCGAACTCCTGACCTCAGGTGATCCACCCGCCTTGGCCTCCCAAAGTGCTGGGATTACAGGCGTGAGCCACCGCGCCCGGTCTAGTCATTGTTTTTAAACTGCGAGATATCATTCACAGTATGCATCGCTCTCTTGGGCTCACTCTAGTTAATGAAATATTTATTTTTATAACTGGAGCACAGAATTTAGCATAGGTTATATGTACTCCAGAAGAAGGTTGACTTTGAACTCTAGAACATTCCACTGTCTGATGTCCAAGTTTTTCATCTATATGGTGGGTACCTTCCCATAATCCACTCATAGAATAGTCAGTAGGATCACATGAGACACAATCTAGGAAAATGCCTAGCACAAAGCCTGGCACAAGGCAAACATTCAAAACATAAAGAGCCAAGCAAGGCCAGGTCTGAAGGCGCTTTGGGAAGTGAGGGGCCTGATACCAAAGCGAGGCTTTACAAAAGGCAGCAAGGCCAGGTCTGAAGGCGCTTTGGGAAGTGAGGGGCCTGATACCAAAGCGAGGCTTTACAAAAGGCAGCGCCAGCGTGAGAACCCTCGGGGCTTGGCGTCCTCGTCAGTTCCCGGGTGCGCTTTGTGCATGCCAACACTGCAGAGAGTTTAACCAAGTTCAAGAGCATGGTATTCGTCAGACGGCCAGGAGAATGAAGAACTGGACGAAGTGAAGCGCTTGCTTCAAAGGAATGTCTGGCACAGAGTCCTTGTTTCCAGAACTTTCCAGCGCTGGCAGGTGTGAGATTGTGCAGTCACCGAGTGCCTTGCCAAGGAGATTCGGTGCTAACTGCTGAACATGAAGGGGAAAGTCCCTTGGTGAGCCGTGTGTGCTGTTAAAGGCAAGTCACAGATGAGGGGTACAATAAATATCCGTTCCAAAAACACTTTGCAGGCATTGGGTCTTGGCCAATTACAGAGGCGGAGTGTTTTGGCCGGCTTCAAAGTGTGGGAGAAAGAAGTGACGAGACCAAGCTCATCTCCTAGCACTCCTTTTATAACGTTCTGCGTGCACCAAAGGTCTCATAGCACAGGGGGGAAAATATTTGAAAAGACATGAAAAGAAAAAAGGGACTGGTTTATATTCATAAAGCTGAAGCCTTTGATTATCATCTTTTCCTCCCTGTACTCACCTTGAGCACAGGGAAGGTTCTAGTCTTCTCTCATGGGCTGGTCAATTACTTCTGTTGTGTGCTTTGACCTTGAGTTACAAATCTGCTTCCAAACAACCCCCAGTCTCAAATTCTTCCTAGAACTGAGCTACTCCTACAAAATGGAGCTACTATGGTGCGTGAGTACACTCACAGGTACCCCACTTACCGAAGGGGAATGAGACAGGGGTGTCCTTGGGTCTGCAGGTCGGCCAAGGCCAAGCGCAAAGGCTGTCACTGTGATCAAACAAATGTAGGCATTTTGGTTCTGATTTTTGCTTTTCCTCTTAATCTGCCCCATGCTTGATGACATAATTATCTCAAGGTAAGTAATGATGGAAACCCGGGTAAACAACTGACCTCAGACAAAATCCCCTCCTGTTCTAACATCCTGTGGTCAGCAGAGGTAGCAAGGGATAGTCATTAATTAAACTTTTAATGCTTGCTGTTTCTGTTGGCCACAAACCCACAAAGGCTGTGGTGTAAAAAACAGTGGCCACTAATCACAGCTCTGTTTTCCTGGGTTTAAGTGAATACACAGGAAAATTGAAAGTACTGCATATTAGATAGCTTAAAAAAAGTGTTAGTCACAAAATTATTGTAGATAGAAAATCAGTTCTTTGGGGGCTCTCTGGGCCTGGGTTGTGCTGCTGCTGCTGAAGGCGAGAACTTCACCTCTCCAGGCCTCGTTTTTCTCATACATAAAATGAGGAGGCTGAGTTCGATTTCTGTCGTCCCTCTTCTTAAGAAAGAAAGAAAAAATCTGTGATTCTATGATTTCTCTGCCTCAGACAACAGTTTAGGATGACTAGATTTAGCAATATTTGGGACATACTTATTCTAAAGAACGATTCATCATTTATCGGAAATTCAAATTTAACTGGGTGTATCTGGCAGCCTACGACAGTTAAAATATAGTTGAGAGGGCTGGATGCAGTGGCTCATGCCTGTAATTTCAGCTTCGGGAGGCTGAGGCAGGAGTGAATACTTGAGGTCAGGAGTTGGAGACCAGCCTGGCCAACATGGTGTAACCCCATCTCTACTAAAAATACAAAAATTAGCTGGGCGTGCTGGTCCACACCTGTAATGCCAGCTACTTGGGTGGCTGAGGCAGGAGAATCACTTGAACCCAGGAGGTGGAGGTTGCAGTGAGCCAAGATTGCAACACTGCACTCCAGCCTGGGCAATGAGAGCGAAACTCCGTCTCAAAAAAAAAAAAAAAAAAAGTTGAGATCAGCTGCTCTTGGCTCTGTCCCCTAGCCCAGGGGCAAGGTGGGACAAGGAGAACGGGCTTCCGCATCCCAGATCTCTCTGTGTCCTCCCGCAATGATGCAGCAAAACACTCCACCATCCCAGCTTCTCTCCCGTTGAGGTATACAGCAAACTAAATCCTCTCCAGCTCTTTCAAGGCAGAAAAGCTCACATTTATATCTGATTTGGCCTCATTTCTATTAGCATTTTTTAACACCCTTTCACTACAGAGAGGTAGTCCTTTTTCTTTCCCTGTGGAATTAAATTCTAACACATGACCAAGGAGGTAGATCGCTCCTCAACAGGAAGTCTGGGGTGTTCTATATATTGGAATAAAATTAGCTCTGTGAGGCCGGGTGTGGAGGCTCACGCCTGTAACCCCAGCACACTGGAGAGGCTGAGGCGGGCAGATCAGCTGGGGTCAGGAGTTCGAGACCAGCCTGACCAATATGGAGAAACCCCGTCTCTACTAAAAATACAAAATTAGCTGGGCGTGGTGGCATGTACTTGTAATCCAGCTACTCGAGAGGCTGAGGCAGGAGAATCACTTGAACCCAGGAGGCAGAGGTTGCGGTGAACCGAGATTGTGCTATTCCACTCCAGCCTGGGTGACAAGAGCGAAATTCCATCTCAAAAAAAAAAAAAGCTCTGTAAGGGTTATGTATCCAGCACCTCAGTAAAAATAAGTACACTGAATAGAAAAGCAAGATTGGCCTTAAAAAGGAAAAGGAAGAAAATCACATCTATAAAGCATTTGATAGCTTATACAAGTTTTAAATGAAAATTTGGGGGGTTTTCTTTTGTTCAGTTTAAGTTTTACAAACAATCCATCGAAGGAGGTATTGTATGAGTTCCATTTTACTGGTAAGGAACTTGGCTTACAAATATTAAGTGACTTACCCCACTCTTGCAGCTAATAAATAGTGACTTACATCTAACCAGTAAATAGTGGCTTACGCAGCTCACTCAATAAATAGCGACTTACCTAACTCACCCAGCTGGCCAACGGAAGAATCAGGACTGGAATCCAAGCCTTTAACCAAACTTAGCTTGTTCTTTTCACCCCTCCCCTTGCTGTTCAAGCGCGTTTCTTCTAGGAGGAAGTCATATATTTACAGCGTCTCTGTGAGCTTCAATGCTTTCAGCAGAATGGGGAGCATGCCTGGCGCCACCAAGTCTATTCAGACAGTTGCCTTTGTGCGTTCCTATTCTTTTAGGGCTCTCCAGAAAGCCACAACACGGAGGCATTTGGAACTTGCTGATAAAAATCAACCAGCATGATTAGCGTTGCTTGGACAGGGAACTCACTGATAAAAATCAACCAGTGTGATTAGGGTTATTTCGACAGGTGAGGAGACTGCTCTTTCAATTGTTGAAACTCGAGCCCAGACATTCAGGGAAGCCACTGATTCAGTCCTCGCTCACCAGCAATTCTCACCAGGATCACCTGAGGCCAGGAATTCGAGACCAGCCTGACCAATATGGAGAAACCATGGCAGCTCAGGAAATACTATGGGAAAAGCTTGAATTTGGAACACATAGTGAACGATGTATACATTTGCTAGAAATTCTGTAGGGAAATCAGCACACGCTCGTCCTTCCCTCTTCCGTTGCTGATACAGGGATATACTCTGGGAGTGTCTGATCAATGACTAGCAGTAACTTGATAGCGGCAGATCAAATTCGGCCCTGTGGTCTCTAGCTAGATAGCCTAGGCTGGCTTAACAGGGGTTGTTGATGCCAGAAGCTAGAAAACTGACCAGGACTCACATTATATATGTTTCACCATAACGCTCTGAAAATGATCAACTAGGGTTAAGGATATGAATACTAAATAGCATTGTTTTCTTTTGCGTGGATAGCCGAAAATGGTTTTCATTCGCATTCAAAAGTATGTGATACCGATTTTATATCTTATTTAGTTTAATTAAAAAAATATATATATTTTTTTGAGACAAGAGTCTTACACTGTCACCCAGGCTGGAGCTCCGTGGCATGCACACGGCTCACTGTAGCCTCAACCTCCTGGGTTCAAGCGATCCTCCCACCTCAGCCTCCCTAGTAGCTGAAACTACAGGCGTGCACCACCACCCCAGGCTAATTTTTGTATTTTTGGTAGAGATGGGGTTTCGTCATGTTACTTTAATTTTTATGTATTCATTTAGCATCTATGAAATATATTACTCTCATTCCCGGTATCCTCTGTGTGACTAACATTGGCATGTGTTCATTTACATTGGTTTATATATGTATATATCTTTGGGTCATTTGTGGGGAAGAAGGATACAAACTACTGAATCTACATTGGACAAATGAGAAACATGTACTCTCTGGGATTATGGGTGATTTTGTTTCTTTCACTCTTGTAAATACAAAATCCATTAAAAAATATGAAAGAAAATATCTTTGTTGCCCAAACATCCATCTCAAAACAGATCTCCCCAGCTGCCTCACAATCTCTTGCAGGCTGTTGACAAACCACACACATTAACATAATCGAGATAATTAAGGATGGTATCAGGTACCCTTACCCAGCAGTTTGGAGACTGCCAATTTCCACTCCATCCTAACAGCCCGAAGGTGTGGAGATTAACACCTACAAAGTGTGGTGACTCGAAAATAGATGAAGGGAGAGAGACAGGCTGCTTCCTTTGATTAAAATATTAGAAGAATAATTATTACCATAGTGAAATAGCCTAAGCTGTCTGTTAAGGTTTTTTTATTTTTTCTCCTCCAGTTTACTACGTATCTCTGAAACTTTTTTTTTGCTCTTTCATATGGCAAATTACTATCATCGAAAACCTTATATGCTTCAAGTTGATAATATTTTGTATGGATTGAGTTAGTGACCCCCAAGACGGGGTAATTTTCATTGTTGCTGACGAGAGGAGAATATTACTTCTGGAGACCCAGCAGGCATTTTATTAAACAATTATACCAGCTGGAAACAAATTATTGCCTTTATTCCAAACTACCATTTGGGAGTGGGATGCTTTCATTTCAGTGGGAATAAGCATTGGGATCAGCTAGAGTTCCTCTGCTGCTGGATTGCTTAGCAGGCCAACCTAGACCTTGTTATGACCAGCTTTGAGGCCATTGGCTGCTGTTTTTACATCAAGGCTGTGATTACATTTAACTTGGAAACTGGTTTCACTGGGTCTCCTCTCCCTGTCTAAGGCTCTGGAATATTTATGAAGGCACAGAGGGAGGGAGAAACACATATTGGGCAAGATTCAAATACAGTATTAATGCACGCCTACTTCAGCTGTGATTTCTGCAAAACTATTACACATACAGACTAACGCAACAGCTTCTGGGGCCCGTCTCTGGTATGAGGTAAGAGAAGAAGCAGATACCACGTTTTTGCGAAGGACAAAGAAATGCTGGCCGTTGTTTCCAAAGGCCTTGTCATCCCAAACTTGTTGCTGTTCAAAAACATGCATCAGCCAAAAGTAGCACAGACCATGTTATCAGCTAATACCTTCATTCTGCGTATTTAGTAGGAAAATAAAGCATATAGGGACGGTGTAATTTGGAAGGGTGGAGATAGCCACATAATTTCCAGGGCAGGGGAAAGAGTGCTCTTTGGTACATTTTCGGTGGAACTGATCTGTTCTGGCAGTGACTTCTAGCTTCCTTTTTTTTTTCTATGCATAGTCTTTTTTTTTTTTTTTTTGTAATGGAAAAATACAGCACAAGACCCTGAAAGTTGAGAATGGCTAATGGTAACCCTGCCTATTGCTTTCTTGTTAGAATTTGGTTACTGCTAGCTTCTTGCTGAATACCTGCTTATTAGAAAAATTAAATGCCTTCCTGTTGGAAACTTAATTGAATTGGGCTTACTCAGATCTGGGAGTGGAGAGTGCCTTTTGGTCATTTCTTTTCTTCAAAATCTGCTATGCCTTTGACTTGACTGACTAAATTTTTAAAAACCCTCTGTGTTATTGCGTGAGTCAGAAACCCAGATAATGTTCTCAACCAAATCATCCTCCTCAACCCTCTCTCAGGTCCACCCTCATCCTGGAGTTCCTCAAGGGAGACCAAAGCCAACTTTGGGTAAACCAGCAGCTTTTTCTAAAATGATAAAACTGAGACAAAATTAAAACCTTGGACTAGCTTAAGTGAGAAGGGGGACCGGGAGAGCCTTGTACTTTAGATTACAGTCCCAGAAAATCAGCCAGATAGAATCCCCTTCCAGAAGCTCAGAAGCTAGCTGCCAGTGGTGGTGTTCCCAGTGTTTTGAGCATCGTGGGAGGATGGAGCTGAGTTTGGTGACAGTCCCTTAATTCTTTCTCTGTGAAACACAAGTCAAGTCCCTGGGGGCTTGTGTTTCACAGAGAAGAGGTCAGTGAGCAGTTGTCACCACCTCTCCTATAGTTTGAATGTGTCCCTGAAACTTTATGTGTGAAAAACTTCAAATCCAAATTCGAAACCAACACTGGTTTCAAATCTTAGCTCCTCCTCCTCCTCCTCCTTCTTCTTCCTTCTTCTCCTCCTCTATTTCTTCCTCCTCTTCGTCTTCCTCTTCTTCTCCAATCATTGTCTTGTCCTCTTCTTCTTCTTCCTCAAACAGTGTCCTGCTCTGTCATCCAGTCTGGAGTGCAATGGTGCAATCATGGCTCACTTTAGCCTCAAACTTCTGGACCCAAGCAATCCTCCTGTCTCAACCTCCTGAGCAGCTGGGACCACAGGTGTGTGCCACTGCCCCCAGCTTATTTTTTTAATTTTTTGTAGGTATGGGTCTTGCTATGTTGCCCAGACTGGTCTCAAACTCCTGAGATCAACCAATCTTCCCACCTTAGCCTCCCAAGGTATTGGGATTACAGGTGTGACCAGTAAATTTCTTTTCTTTCTAAATTACCCAGTCTCAGGTCTTCAGCTGTAGCAATGGCAAGCATTATAAAATAACCTCCTACTCCATTTAAATTGGCTGGTTGATTGGTCCCATGAGGAAATTCCCTTCCTCTCCACCTGCAGTCCCTCCTCCCAGGCAAACACTTCCCCCAGGAAGCCAAGAGAGATGCTCCTTGCCTTTTCCAGAACCAAGAGAGAAGCTGATATCAGGTCTGCGTGGTGGGGCCAATGTGAGATCTTGGTACGTGGAGGAACAGAATCGCAGAGGCTCAATACAAGTGAGAATCTGTATGTGTGATGATGTTTGAAATTTAACAAAAAATCCATTTAAAAAATTGATTCCCTGTGTTTGTTGCGTGTGGCTGCTGTAACTGATGACCACTAACTGCTGGCTTAAACAGCAGAAACTTCTTCTCACAGCTTGGAGGCTAGAAGTTGAAAATCAAAGTGTCAACAGAGCTGCGAAGGCTCTAGGGAAGAGTCTGTGTCTGCCTCTTCTGGCTTTTGGTGAATGTTAACATTCTGTGGCTTGTAGTGCGTCACTCCAGCCTCTGCCTCTACCTTCCTATTACCTTTTTCTCTTTGTGTCTCTGTTAAGGATACTTGTTATTGGATTTAGGGCCTATCTGATAATCCAGAATGGTCTCCTCCTCTCAGGATGCTTAACTTAATTGTACATGCAAAGACCCTTTACCCAGATAGGTAACATTCACAGGTTCTGGAGATGAAAACGTGGACATACCTTTTCTGGGGCCACCATTCAGCCCACTACAGTACCCCTAACTGATGTTTGCTCATATAAGAAGGTACTTGGAAGAGATGTACTATTGTAAGTTGGTTGTTTGAGCTGCATACATTTATTTCTTTACTTATATGTTTTAATGTGTTCCAGAAAGCTTCTTTATTAAAATGTTGTTTAATTTTTAAAATGATTTCAACAATTTTTGGGGAACAGGTGGTTTTTGGTTACATGGATAAGTTCTTCAGTGGTGATTTCAGTGGAGATTTTGGTGCACCCATCACCTGAGTCGTGTACACTGTACCCAGTGTGTCGTCTTTTATGCCTCACCGTCCTCCCACCCTTTCCCTCAAGTCCCTGAAGTCCATTATATCATTTTTATGCCTTTGCATGCTCATAGCTTAGCTCCCAATTATAAGTGAAAACATGCAACCTGTGATGTTCCATTCCTGAATTGCTGCAAATGCCATTATCTTGTTCCTTTTTATGGCTGAGTAGTATTCCATGGTGCATATATACCACATTTTCCCTATTTCTCATTGGTGGATGGGCATTTAGTTTGGTTTCATATTTTTGTAATTGCAAATTGTGCTGCTGTAAACATGCATATGCAAGTGTCTTTTTCATATAATGACTTATTTTCCTTTGGATAGTTACCCCGTAGTGGGACTGCTGGAGCAAATGCTAGCTCTACTTTAGTTCTTTAAGAAATCTCCACACTGTTTTCCACAGTGGTTGTACTAGTTTACATTCCCACCGGCAATGTAAAGTGTTCCCTTTTCACAACATCCACACCAACATCTATTATTTTTCGACTATGGCCATTCTCACAGGAGTAAGGCGGTATCTCACTGTGGCTTTAATTTGCATTTCGCTGATGATGAATGATGCTGAGCATTTTTTTCATGTGTTTCTTGGCCATTTGTATGTCTTCTTTTTGAGAATTGTTTATTCATGTCCGTTGCCCACTTTTTGATGGGATAGTTTGTTTGTTTCCTTGTGGATTTGTTTGAATTCATTGTAGATTCTCGATATTAGTCTTTTGTTGGATGAAAAAGGTTTTAAGATAAATACACAGAACATACATTGTTTATGAAGAGAAATGATTTGTAGCCTAGGTTTAGTATTATTCTTGCAGATACACTCTATGCTTTCTGGGAATTCCAGGCCCTTCTGGGGTTCTCCAAGCACAAAGAGCACCCATTCACAAAAGGAGGGAAAGGATATTTCTACTATTGTCTCATCCAGTTTCTACCAAGAACCTCATCATTCCAGTTAGGCCTCATCTCCTGGTAAGATTCTCCCACAAGCCCTTTCAAAGACATTGATTCTCTACCATCTTGCAATTGTAGATACTTGTTTATTGTTTTTTGACTCGTGTTATTTAAAGAAGATTAAGGGGAGAAATATCCTCAACATCCCAGAATACTCACTGGCAATGTGGCCACAGATGAAGAGACAGAGGGCCTTTAGTGACTAGCATACATTTCTTTGTCTTACAAAGGACAGTGCAGCCAACAAGCTCAACTGGCCATAGTAATGAGGCCTTAAAATGAAAGCCATATCCCCCTCTTCCATATGCTTTTTCTTCTCTCTGTTTCCTGAAGGTCACAGCCCTTCCTGTGTTGTACACCTTCTTCTACTCCGTGTGGCACTATTAATATACTGAGTCAGGATCCCTCTTCATGCCCAGCTGTATATTAAATGCAAGCTCCCACAAACATGTCAAGTGTGCCAGTCCTGATTCTTAGGTTTGCTGATAAAGGGTAAGTGGAGTCCTCACTTAGCTCTGGAGCCTCCAATCCTGGTTTCATCAGAGAAGACTGCATTGGGAATTTCAGAGTACTTGTGCCATTATTAAGAATAATGATTTTGATGCTTATCTTGGCATTGTTCTTTGAGTATCACTTCTTCCGGAATCCTTTTGGAAGATGGGATGTTTGCAGTAAGGGCTCCGATGTTCCTGGGTTCCCAGTCATTAGGCCTTTAAAATGCCATCAAAAACAAGTATCTCAGGAGATACTTGTTTCTTTGATTGGCTTAATGAAATATTTTGCTAATTTTAATTGACATTTTGCATCATAAAAAAGAGTGCTTCTTGAGGAACTATGAATGCTAAATGAAGCCCCATGCTACATTTTTGCCAGGGCCTGTGTCAAGTACTTGAGAGATTGCAAGGGGAAAGAGGCCCAATTATGAACTTGGACTGTGACCAATCAGATCAGCAATTCCTCCTAGGAAGGCAAAACTTTCCCATTTCCCTCTGTTCTTTTTTCGGTTACCTTGGTCAGATTGAGCTTGGGTGTGGGGTGTGACAGTCCCTATCTCATTCCGATATCACTCTGCTGGGTTGAGTTGTGATCAAAATCTGTGGCTTGACTTAGGTGGGCTGCCATGGGGACTTTAACCTGTCTGGGATTTCAGCCTGACATTTCTTTCCTGAAATGTCATTTTCTCTGTGGCTTGTGTTTATGCTTAGTGAAGGGTTTCCCTGTGCTGATTCAAGAAGCACAAGTCTTAAGAGCTTCTTTGACAAGAAGAAGAAAGAGTCTGACATCCCACATGTTTGGAAAACTCAAAATACTATAATCATCCCTTGGAGAGTCATAACAAGAATGAAAACCCTCCTTAACCTTGGTTAGCGTGAGTTCCCCAAACTTATTTGTAGGAAAAGTCATATTCTGTAAAATATTGGCATGGTAGAAGACATATTGGACTTTGAAACAAAAGGCCTCTGTCTAGTCTCTATTCTGTGGTTTTCTGACTGCTTGCACCAGATAAGTTATTAGTGAGCCTCAGTTTCCTTATGTACAAAATGGGTACACAAAATATTTGTATACCCTTTATCCGGGCGCAGTGGCTCACACTGGTAATCCCAGCACTTTGGGAGGCTGAGGGGCGGATCACCAGAGGTCGGGAGTTTGAGACCAGCCTGACCAACATGGAGAAACCCTGTCTCTACTAAAAACACAAAAAGTTAGCTGGGCATGGTGACACATGCCTGTAATCCCAGCTACTTGGGAGGGTGAGGCAGGAGAATCCCTTGAACCTGGGAGGCGGAGGTTGCGGTGAGCCGAGATCATGCCATTGCACTCCAGCCTGGGCAACAAGAGCAAAACTCCATCTCAAAAACAACAAAAAAACAAGCAAAAACACTGACCCTACCTGATTACCACAATTGTGAGAAACAAAAATGTCTATGAAACCACTTATAAAAATAGTAATATGCTATTCAAAAATATCGTTACGTATGTGTACATCTAGAACAGAAGTTGGCCTAACTGTGGCCCACAGACTAAATTTGGTCCGCTGCCTGATTTTATAAATAAAGTTTTCTTGGCACACAGCCGTGCTCATTTGTTTACTCACCATCTACGGCTGATGATGAGCTACAATGGCAGAATAGAGTAGTTGAGACAGAGACCATATGGCTCACAAAAAGCCCAAGATGTTTGCTATTTGGCCTTTTACAGAAAAAAAAATGCTGACCCTGATCTATAATAAGAAATGATTTATATTCAAGGACACATTGTGTCTGTAGGAGGAGAAATGACATAGATATGATCTGCTCCACCTGAGGGGAGGCCGTGAAGTGGGAACAGGGCCTAGGTTCCTGTCTCAGGATGCCCAGGTGGCTCTGTGTCCCCTACCAGGTAGAGCAGGTGGTAAGTCACAAGGCCTAGCAGGAAGGTGCTGAAATAACCGCACACGGACTTTCTCCAGATAATAACCTGGGTGATGAACATGCCCGGACACTTACAGCAAATCCTGGAAGGGTGCCCGGGCCACCCCAAGGAGGAGGAGGAGCTAAAGAGTACCGCTCTAGGCCTTTGGAAGGGGCAGAGTAATAGTTTCTCACAAACATATGATTGCAAGTTGCAGCTCACAGCACAACGTTTCTATGAGTTTCTACAAACCTGGGGAACCAGAGACAGGTATTCACTCTCAAAAGAGTGTTACCACATTTAAACATCATGGTGACACTTGCAAACATTTCATCCTTAGGTCCTCAGTGGTGTGGGGGGGTGTGGAGGCTGACATTTATGACCACTGGGTCCCCATTTTCAGAATGGGGTTCTGCATTCTGAAAATTCATCTCAACAAGCTTCTAGAGCTCGGCACCCTAAACTCAGCAGCCTCGTGTTCACAGACTAAGAAGCAAACAGCAAAGCACAGAGACAAAGGATCTCTTCCTGGAAAGAAGAAGGTTCTCCACTTAGTAGATGGGTGAGGAGTGCCTAAGAGCCCTAACTCCAGAAGCTAGATTACGGTGTTTCGCCAAGGTCTCTGTTTCAGCTGCTCCAGCCATGAGCTGCTAATAGCATCTGGCGTCTGTCACTCTTAGTAGAGGAATGCTTGCCAGGCCGTTTGGGGAGTGTATCTCTGAGTACACACTTAAGACACCTCATACATTTCTAGCCTTGCTCCCCACCCAGCCTGGGAGTGAAGGCTGTGATTATGTTTATGACCAGGAACGACAAAATGTTCCAGAGAGTCACCATGACATTGCAATGCTCTGTTCATCTTTTGAGAATTGCTCTTGCAAGTGAGTACTTAGCTCTGGTCCCTAGGGATTTTAGAAACTCATAGAAACAGATTCTAAATCACAACTTGGAGTCGGACTGGCTCATTCTCATTCTGCTCGTCTCACCCCGCACAGCAGTCAACTTCTCGAAGCAATTCAGAGGCCAAGGGACTTTCCTCCTGCTTGGATTCGAGGTTCCCCTGCAGTTTTATTCCCTGTGACTCTCCAGCTTTCGCCTGCAGCCAGGTATCCTTTGCTGTCCTACACTCAACAGTCCAGCCTCAAGCCCTGGGCGTCACTTTACTCCCGGTGTTCCCTTCACCTCCCACCTCAAGCCCGTCTTCGTGAACTCTTCCTGACGTCTCTAAGCCCTTTTCTTGAAACTTGCTCCAAATCGAAGCTCTGTTCGGCATGTGAGCATTTAATTGCATGCTGTTATTCACAACCCGCTTTAAAAATCCATATTTCACTCTGTTCTCTCCAGCAAGAACATCAGCTCCTGGAAGGCAGAGGCCGTGTCTTTGATTTGAAGCCCCACACCAATCTATAATCGCGGTTAGTGTGTAGCAGGGTGTTAGTAAATGCTAAGGTAGGTATTCAGGGGCATCTCTCTGCCTGTAACGTTTAAAAAATTATGTGTTCCAGAGCGATATAGTGGAAGTTCCAGGTTAAGTGTATTGGCCGTGTTCATTCCAGGACTCAGACATATCTGGTAGGGGCAGGTCTACCAAAATGTATGAGCATTTGACCCCTAAAGTAGTCTTTGCAGGAAGTAAAAGGAAAGAGGTGTGATACTAGGACAAGGCTCCTGGGTCAGAGAGGAATGGAAGGGATATATTGGTTCTCCAGGGCTAACGTAACAAAGCACCATAACGTGGGTGGCTTAAAGCGACAGTTGTGGGGACTAAAAGTCTGAAATCAAGATGTTGGCAAGGCAGAGTTGGCAAAGCTCAAAGAGCTAAAAGCAGAACGACCATTCAACCCAGCAATCCCATTATTGCGTATCTACCCAGAGAAATAGAAAGCATTCTGCCATAAAGACACATGAATGTGAGTGTTCACTGCAGCACTATTCACCACAGCAAAGACGTGGAATCAACCTAAATGACAGACTGGATAAAGAAAATGCGGTACATATACATCATGGAATATTATGCAGCCATAACAAAGAACAAGATCATGTCTTTTGGGGAAACGGATGGAGCTGGAGGCTGTCATCCTTAGCAAACTAAGGCAGGAACAGAAAACCAAATACTACATGTTCTCACTTATAAGGGAGCTAAATGGTAAGAACTTATGAACATAAAGAAGACAACAATAGACACTGAGGTCTACTTGACGGGAAGGCCAGGGGAAGAGAGAGGAACAGATAACTCTTGGGTACTGAGCTTAATACCTGGGTGATGTAATCATATGTACAACAGACCTCTGTGACACATGTTTATCTATGTAACAGCCCCTCATGTGTACCCCCAAACCTAAAATAAAAATTAAAACAACAAAAAAAGAAAAGCACATTTCTATTTAAATGAAAATATGTGATCTCATAATAAAATTCTAAAAGACATAAATTCTTTCACCTCTTTGATTGAAAGATGACTTATAAAATGATCTTCGCAAACTGCCATGAGTTGATCAGTTACATACAACTTTGCCCTTTTAAACTTGAATCTCTCATGGTGGGTGGCGTCAACTTTCGACTGTAAATTTCCCAAGGGTAGAAACTGTGTCTCCTTTTTAAAAGTTACAGTAAATATGTTTATGATTAATATAATGAATTGCTGATATGATTAATGACATTCAATAAATACTTGAGTTAATGAATTGTTCAAAAATAGTTATTTAACTAATAGCTGTGTCTGGTATATTTTTAAAATAATAATATTTGTTCAAAACAATGTTGGTTTGGCCTATGTGTGTCTAATAAACAAAAAAGAAAAAAAAAGATGAAAAAAATGTTGGCCAAGCTATGCTGCCTCCAAATCCTCTAGGGGAGGGTCCGTTTTTGCCTTTGTTAGCCTCTGGTAGCCCCAGGCATTCCTTGGCTTGTGCCAGAGCAATTCCAGTCTCCACCTCTGTCTCTACACGGCCATCCACCCTCTGTGTGTCTGTGTCTTCACATAGCATTTTCTCTTATAAAGATACCATCATATTGATTTACCCCTATTGATCTTAACTTGATCATAGCTGCAAAGATCTTATTTCCAAATAAGGTCACATTCACATGTATTGGGAATTAGGACTTCTATATATCTTTTTGTGGGACATAATTTAACCAATAATGAGAAGCATCTTCAATCAGAGAGTTATATGTTACTCTTTAATAGCATTCTTAACCAGACGTCAAGGACTGAGCTGAAACTCTTAAGAAGTCAGCACAAAATGTTTTTTTTTTTTTTTTTTTTTTTCTCCTTGTCCATATGGCAAAAACAAATACCAGATTTTTCAAAAGTCAATCAAACCATTCTGGCCTATTAAAATAAACAGCATGGTCAATTAAAAAAAAAAAGAAGTCAGCACAGACAGAAGACCTTTAGAAAACTTTGGTTTGGGATACTTTTAATATATTTATAGGATTATAACACTGTCTTGGGGCTGTGAGGGAAGACTGGAACCTGGTGGACCCTGAATGGGTGTCGCGTTCTCAGCAGTGAACCAGGCCCCCGTGCCCTTGCCTGGAGCAGGAAGACAGCAGGAACTCGGGCTTTGAGAGAAGAGAAGGAGGCCAAGAGGACTGTCCCTAAGTATCTTGGAGGGAAGTCAGCCCACACTGAAGACTGTGAAGAACACTCCCTTTCTGCCTGCTTCAACACTTCCCTCCCACAAATCCCTGTTCATTTCTGCTATAGAGTGGCTTACTTATTTCTTCACCTTTCTCAGTCCCATGCTGTCTGCACTCCACTTCCTACCGTTTCTTCCCCAGCCCAAGAGCTGATGAAAGCATTTTATTTAAGAGGAAAATAGAAATGATTTTCTCGGACGGGTGCAGTGGCTCACACCTGTAATCCCAACACCCTGGGAGGCTGAGGTGGGTGGATCACCTGAGGTCAGGAGTTTGAGACCAGCCTGGCCAACATGGTGAAACCCCGTCTCTACTAAAAATACAAAAAGTTAGCCAGTGTGGGGCAGTGCCTATAATCCCAGCTTCTTGGGGGGGCTGAGGCTGGAGAATCACTTCAACCTGGGAGGTGGAGGTTGCAGTGAGCTGAGATTGTGCCATTGCACTCCAGTTGGGTGGGTGACAAGAGTGAAACTCTGTGTCAGAGGAAAAAAAAGAAAGAAATGATTCTCTCGTTTGGAGAGTGCCAGAGATAGCTAGATAGGTAGGAAGATAGATAGATCTAGATGACTGATGATTGATAGATGATAGATAGATACAGGTAGAAATACTTTACTCTTTTATTTATATTTTATAGCTGTGTTGACTCTGTCTTTCACTGTGTACCTCTCAAGGAGGGCATCTTTGTGTCTAAAAATGAACCACCATTGCTTTTGCTTAGGAGTGGAATCACTTGCCCGATGCTGTGGTCTCTGCTGTTCTGTATTCGGAGCATTTTCTTCTCTGCCCTGCTCAGTGCCATCGAAAGGGTATACACCCCATGTAGCTTTAGGCAGAGAAGTTCATTTCTAGAGTAAGTACGAACACCCCCCTCCTTGCCCTCTCTCTTTCCCCTCTCCCGACTACCATGTAGAGGGTGGAGATTCTCAGATGCTTCCAGGTACCGTAAATGCCTTGTGGCTGCCGCAGCTCTGAATCCCTGTCCAGAATTGTGTAGATTAGGGCCCTGTGCACTGGCCCTTGACTGAGCTGCCTTTTAAATATCCCAACGAGCTCTCTTGTCACCCTTTTAATTTGGTTATGGGCCTCATCTTATCTGACACAAAATAGAAAATAGAGTATAATCTGTCTCTTTGTTTTGATGGCCTAATTTGGGATCCTGGGGCCCTACTTTGATGTCTTGGGGTAAAACCTGGAGTGGAAAGCCAATCCCTGGTATGTGCCAGGGAGGTGCACCCGGAGAAGGCTGCAAAGGCAAGGTTGCATCTGCAGAAACCACAGCCCTGGTGGATTCTGCAGAGCCAGGCCTCTGGGGATCTTGTGACTGGAAACCAGAGCTTCTGCCGGTCTCACAAGCCTTCTCATAAGGGGCGGAGGGAGCAGGGAAGGAATGAGCTCACCCTTCTTCTCCCAGGCCGTCTTGGCCCTGCCTGTGCCCTCACTCACCTCCTTGTCACCCAGGCCCTTGGCAGGCTGGTGCTGTCGGGGGTAGGACGATGCTGTGGTCACAAGCTGCCAGACCTTACTGCTTGCTTTTGCAGAGTGTATCATCGGGGCATTAGGGGGAAATAGACAAACAGAAAGAACAAAGAAAGTCCTGAGATTTGGGCCAGTTTTTAGGAACTGAAAAATCTTTGCTAATGTGAGGGTGTCTATGGATGATACGTTCTTGCATACATTTGTGCTGATGTATTTACTTATAGAGGCTTAACCAGTAAATCATTTCACCCCTTGAGGATGCTCTCAGAGGCGACAAATCTCTGGGCATGAAATATATCATGGCAATAAAAACCACGCATGACAGGCGGGATGCTACTTGCACGAGTAAAATAAATTTTAAAAACTGGGTTAAAACAGTAGGAGGCATGATAGTCTAGCAGAAATAAAAATGGCAGTCGGAGATTGTCAAATCTAGAGGCTTTTTCCCTGAACCATCAGTGAACTATTTTTAGGCTTTATTTTTCTAGTGTGTAACAGTGATGATAACCATGCCCTTTCTCCCACTTCTTGCCCAGAACGTTCTCACTTTCCTCAAGTCTGGATTCAATACAATGTGAAAAAGAAAAAAGAGGCCGGGTGCGGTGGCTCACACCTGTAATCTCAGCACTTTGGGAGGCCGAGGCGGGCGGATCACGAGGTCAGGAGATCAAGACCATCCTGGCTAACATGATGAAACCCTGTCTCTACTAAAATTACAAAAAATTAGCCGGATGTGGTAGGACATGCCTGTAGTCCCAGCTATGAGGGAGGCTGAGGCAGGAGAACCGCCTGAACCTGGGAGGCAGAGATTGCAGTGATCATGCCACTGCACTCCAGCCTGGCAACAGACAGACGCTGTCTCAAAAATAAATAAATAAATAAATAAATAAGAAAAAGAGGTCATTAATCGATGAATTGATAAATTGATTCAACACAACAGGGTTAAAAAGAGATGATAGGGCTGGGATGGGGGAAGGAGAAAATTTTAAGGAAATAAGTGTACTTTCTTAGTCTTAAAGTTTCTTGTCGTACGAAATTGGCTATGATTTTTAGCCTGATACCAGTTAGTCAAGATTCACAATAATATTGACAATTTGAGTGGCCTGTAATGTACCTGGCAGCATGCTGGAGGCTCTTTCTCATTAACTACTCAATTAATCACACCATCTCCCGAAGGAAGGTGTAACACTCCTTGTTTTATAGAGGCTGGGATGGAGACTCAAAGACCAGAAAACTGCCTCAAAGTCCCATGCTAGTGTGTATTGGAGACTGGCCAGGCTACCATGAAATGGGTTAGTGGAAATGTTGGGTGTCTTCAATGTTGATGTTCAAGCCTACGTGTTCTGTGGGCTGTTCAGCTGTTTTCTTTCTTTCTTTCCCTCTTTCCCTCTTTTCTTTCTTTCTTCTTTTTCCTTCCTTCCTTCCTTCCTTTTTCTTTCAGAGACAGAGTCTTGCTCTGCCACCTAGACTGGAATGCAGCGGTGCAATCATAGCACATTGCAGCCTCGACTTCGTGGACTCAAGGGATCCTCGGTCTCACCCTCTTAAGTAGCTAGGACTACAGGTATGCACCACCATGCCTAGCTATTAAGTTGTTGTTTTTTTTTTTTAGAGACGGAGGTCTTGCTATGTTGCCCAGGCTGGTGTTGAACTCCTTAAGCAGTACCCTCACCTTGGCCTCCCAAAGCACTGGGATTATAGACATGAGCCACTGTGCCCAGCCAGCTCAGCTATTTTCTATCATCTTCCCCTGTTTCTTCTCCCAAGAAACCTCCCATGTGCCTTCTATGCTTTCAAATCCTTAGCTCCTTACCTAAGTCCACTGACGTAGACTCGGAACAAATAGAGATTTGTCATACGGGCAAATCTGGAGACCAAGAGGCTAGGTAAGTGTAGAGGCTGGCCCAATCTGTGGACTCCAGGGCCTTCTGGCTCCTGGATCTTCCTTCCCATACAGAGGCAGGCCTCACAGGGGACAAGAGGGATGCTTCCCCAGAGGTCAGATCCTGGGGAGTGTGTGTGACCAGGATGGTACCACCTTGGCTTAGTTCCAGGCCCTTCCATGCTCACCAGGGACAGCCTGTGAGCTATACAAATGTTAGTTTTAATCTCTCCTGTGGAGTGGTTCATACGCGCCCTGATCAGAAACACCCTCTACTCCAACCCTAGATCTTGGTTTGCATTTGTAGTCTGCTGATCCACAGTCCAGAGGGGAGCTCTTCAAGGCATCATCTCCTGGCTGTCTCTATCAGCAGCACAGGCTTTGTGCTTTAGCATAAAATGTTTAAAAAACAAAACAACACTTTGTTTGTGAGATGAATGGTGTTCAGGATGCGCGGGCCGGCTAGGATTAGCCTGCAGGTACCTCTGCCCTAGTACGAGCAGCGTGTGGGAACGCAGCGATCCTAGTAGCTTGCACTCTTCCGAATCTCGTTTTGTTTGGCCCTGATTCTGTTATCTGAAACCATGGGAAAAGTAAACCGAATCCTGCTGCTAGGATTTAGGAACGTATACCTGAAGTGAGTCTTTTCCAGAAATCTGTCGTTGGGCTGCCTAAAAGGGCAGAGACCTAGGACCTCATCTGCCTTCCAGACAACCTGATGTGACTGCGCGTGTGCCTGTTTACTAAGAAATACTTGCGGAGTCAGTCCGTGATTTGTTCATCGTAGCGTATCCCTAGAGACGAGTGTGTGTGCCCATGTGTATGCATGCATATACGGGTGTACATGTGTATAAGAGGTGATTATGCACATTTCTTCTCAACTCTGCGTCCAGTGACATGAGTTAGCTTGAAACAGACAAATACTACAAATCAAGACTTTTTCTCCCCCCCCCCCCCACCCTCTGGGAAATTGATCATTAAACATTTACTTGTGCACGGCTGCCTCAAACCTCTGTAGTCTGATTGTGAGTGGACAAATTGTTTCAGGACAGTTTGCAGCATCATTAAAATAAATCAACCTGCATCTCCCTATCTTTAGTCCATAAGGACATTCAAAGAAGTTTCAATGTGTCTCATAAGAACCCCTAGGGCTTTTCAATATATATGTATTAATATTTGCAAACAAGATTTTAAAATGATAAAAGGAAGCCAGGTGTGGCGGCTCACACCTGTAATCCCAGCACTTTGGGAGGCCAAGGTGGGTGGATCACCTGAGGCCGGGAGTTCAAGGCCAGACTGGCCAACATAGTGAAACCCTATCTCTACCAAAAACTACAAAAATTAGCCAGGCGTGGTGGTGTGTGCCTGTAGTCCTAGCTACTAGGAAGGCTGAGGTAGGAGAATCTCTTGAACCTGGGAGGCAGAGGTTGCAGTGAGCCGAGATTGCCAGCCTGGGAAACTGAGTTAGACGTTGTCTTAAAAAAAAAAAAGCAACACACACCTATTACAGACTACTTAGACACTAGAGAGAAATGAAAATGCTGAAATACGTCACCCTCAGTTCTACCAGCCAAAGATAATAATTTTAAAAAGAGTATTTTACAAAGTTAGTCGTATGACCAAGCTTATTTTTAAGAAAGAAAGCAAAAGTAAGGAAGCACTCTCTTTATCTGTGTTGAAATTAGCTTTATTCATTGTAGAAGGCCAAGTGGAAAGAAATATTTTCAGTCTTTCCATCGCTTAAGTTAGCCATGATTCCAGAAAGAAAGCCTGCTTTTCCACAAACTTAAAACAAATGCCAGTTGCCTCTTTCTTGTCTTTGATTTCGATGTCCCAAAAGCTATATTTTCTGTCTTCAGCGTGTTAGCAAGAGTGTCAGGGGTTATGAAATAATAAGCTGGACTGTTCCCCAAATTCTGACAGTTTACTACACATGAGCTTCCTGAGAAACAGTCACCTAAAATGAGTTCAGTCTTTGGAATCATTTAAACACCAAGCGCTCTTCCAGCTGCACAGTGAGAAAGTTAGCAATAACTACCGTATTCAAGTGTCCACAGAGCTCACTGCCAAGGCCTGATTGGTTAAGAAGCACATATCAGGGCACATTAACTAGAGTGTGTTTGCTTTGGAACTAAAACTATTTTAGAAATAAATTGAGGATCCAGATGTCATGAAAGAAGCAGGGACAAGACTCTCTTCTTTGAGAACAGCACTTGTAACTTGTTACCCTACATTTTTTTTTTTTTTTTTGAGACGGAGTTTTGCTCTTGTTGCCCAGGTTGGAGTGCAATGGCATGATCTCGGCTCACCACAATCTCTACCTCCTGGGTTAAAGGAATTCTCCTGCCTCAGCCTCCCAAGTAGCTGGGATTATATGTATGCGTCACCATGTCCAGCTAATTTTTGTAGTTTTAGTAGAGACGGAGTTTCTCCATGTTGGTCGGGCTAGTCTCGAACTCCCAACTTCAGGTTATTCATCTACTTCAGCCTCCCAAGGTGCTGGGATTACAGGAGTGAGCCCCCGGGCTCGGCCTTGTCACCCCACATTTTGATGCTATCACAATGCAGTTTGAGTTGAACAGCCTGCATCTGGTATTGCTTAAATAACATTAATGTTTCTCACTGGCTAACCTTGTAGGGCAAGACAATCCCTCTCCTGAAAGCTCAGCCATATGATGTCATGAAAACAGCCCCTGATGACTTACTTTTTCTTCGTGTTGTCGGTCCTCTGACGGGGGAAGGAAGGTGAGCATCAATTCATAAGCTGTGGCAGAGCCCAAATCGCCGTGCAGGTGCCACAAAACACTCCACTAAAAATGCTTCCGTTCGCCAAGAGAGAATTTTAATGTAAACTACAGACTTTCGGTGATGAGGAAGTGTCAGTGTGGGCTCATCAATTACAGTGAATGTACCAGGTTAGCAGGAACGGTGTTAACGCCAGAGGCTGTGCATGAGTGGGTGTGGATCCAAAGGGTCTCTGGGAAATCTCTGTACATTCCTCTCAATTTTAACTTTGAACTTTAAACTGCTCTAAAACATGAAGTCTATTTTTAAAAACACAACAGTTTTTATTTTTCAGAGAAACCGTTTTCAGGGTGGGAAAATCAACCGCCAGAGCTGTGGCACTTTGGGCCCCTATCATGCAAGCAGAGCCTGAGTGCGCGTTTGGGTCTTCTCTGGACATTGAGTCATTAAAGAGTTTTTTAAAAGTTCAGAAAGAAAAAATAAAAAAAGAAACTCATTTGAAAGCCTTTGTTTTCTTTTATTTTCTTTAATTTTTTTTTTTAGACGGAGTCTCGCTTTGTCACCCAAGCTGGAGTGCAGTGGTGCCATCTCAGCTTACTGCAACCTCTGCCTCCCAGGTTTAAGTGATTCTCCTGCCTCAGGCTCCCGAGTAGCTGGGATTATAGGTGTGTGCCACCATGCCCAGCTAGTTTTTGTATTTTTAGTAGAGTCGGGGTTTTGCCTTGTTAGCCAGGCTAGTCTTCAACTCCTGACCTCGGGTGATCCATCCACATCGGCCTCCCAAAATGCTGGGATTACAAGCATGAGCTGCTGTGTCTGGCCTGGAAGTCTTTGTTTTCATTAAGCATGGCAACCATTGATTTGTGAAGGTTTCCAGTTAAAAGTGACACGAGAGAGATGACGCATTTTTGGGGATGGTTCCTTTGAGAACGTTATTTTCTTGAGATTTGATTCATTCTTTTGAATGTGGTACACATGGGTGGGGATAAAAAGGAGAAAGCAATATAGTCAAAGGCCATGTGATCCGCCATGCGACTCCTTCCTGCAAAACCACAAATCCCCAGTAAAATCTGTAAAGAAAAAAAATGGTCAGATGTCTGCCTCAAGTAGATTTATTAAAGGAACTGGAAAACAGGCTAAGTGTTATGTTCTGGGTGTCACTGGGTATAACAGGGACAACCCCTGAGGGTTTATAAGAGCGAGGGCAAAAGAGAGCATGAAAGAGAATATGACTGCCAGGGGGAAAATAATTCTATTCGTGCTGGTTTGCTTAACTTCAAAGGTCAATTTGGGGAATATGGTTCCAGCCAGGAGGCTCCGTCTGGTAGTTAGATATATTATGCCTCTGACCTAGATATGGCTGACATCAACACTAAAAATAGATGGTGGTTTCTTAAATGGGTTTAGTAACAGAATTTAGTTATCACAGAACTTCAACCACCAGACCCCTTTAATCCAAAGCGATGCCCCAAAAGTGGGACAGTGACAAACAGGACAGCTCCAGTGATGTGGGAAAGTGCTCACAATCTATTCATCCTAGGAGATGATGACAGAAACAGAGAGATCACCTGGGGACTGCCTGTGTTTCCTGTGAGAAAACAGAAAGAGCCCTGCTGAAAGGAGGAAGTCATGGGGTCTGCTCAGGACTTTGAACTTTGCCAGAAAATTCTCTGTTTTTCTCTTGGCAACTGACTTCTCCTAGATGGTTTTGAAAGGACACGCTACTATTCAACATGTTCAAAATCACACGAGGAAGAAGGCAAGAATCTAGTACTTTTGGGAGCTCAAAGACACTTTTGGGAGAAACACATATATTGACTTTCTCTTCTGGTAGAGAGAAAGATAGGGGACGGATCTGAAGAGCATCTTTATGTTGGATCCATGGAAACAGGGGGGGATAATGGGGTTCTGTGCCAGACCCCCATTGACTTCAGGAGGGATGGCATCATTATTCAATAAGCTGAAGAAGAGACCCAGAGTCAGCAAAGAAGACATGGGGTTTGTTGAGGGAGCTTATGTGCAGAGCTGTCCAGTGGTGCTGGGCTAGACAGGAGAACCTCAGCCACTTGTAAAAAGCATGCAGTTTGTATAGCATTTTCATTTAGTACCTTCCACCTGGCAACCTTCATTTAACCCAAAAGAAAGGGCCCCAATCCTCTGTGTGGCCCACGTTCCATGAGATGGGCCAGGGGTTCAGATGTCCCTCATAGATAGGAGTTGACCACTCCCAGATCAATTCCTTAGCTCAGAATTCTGAACACACATTCTTCTTAGACCACAGGGTCACTTAAGTGACGTTATTGCTGTCAGGCCATTAGAGGGTATGCTACATCCCAGCATAGGCCGGAGTGGCCCTCACAGTCTGATCACACCATTGTTCCACAACCTCCGTGGGGCCAGGTATGCCGAGGAGCATTGCAGCCAGACACGGCGGCAGCAATACAAACTACTACTACTACTGCTACAAAGAATAATGACTGTAATAGCAATCATACCGTATAGAACATTTTTCCAAGCACTTGAGAGTTGATGGAACCACATAGTTATAGGGTTGGACGACAGGGATTCTATAGAGGAAATAACAGTATTTAGGACCTGTGCAGTATGGGTTACATTGTGAGAGTAATCAGGGATCTATATAATTCAAGTTTATTTGTTTGTTTGTGTGTGTGTGTGTGTTTGAGACAGGGTCTGACTTTGTCACCCAGGTTGTAGTGCAGTGGCACAATCTCAACTCAATGCAGCTTTGACGTCCCGGGCTCAAGCAACCCTCTCACCTCAGCCCCTCAAGTAGCCAGGACTCCAGGCACATGCCACCATGCCCAGCTAATTTTTTTGTATTTTTTGTGGAGACGGGGTTTCGCCATGTTGCCCAGGCTGGTCTGGAACTCCTGAGCTCAAGCGATCCACCCACCTCAGTCTCCCAAAGTGCTAGGATTACCGGTGTGAGCCATTGTACCCAGCCCAACATTCAGTTTTAATTAATGCACAGGTTCTGCCCTGGGCAGCAGTTAAGATGTCCAGGGCCATGTGATTTTGCAAAGAAGGGTGTGTGACCCATTACCTGTATCTGCGCTACCATTGTGTACCCCAGCCCATCATATCCAGTGTATAACAATAACCGGCCCCCATACTAGTCAGAAAATATGTCATCTCGTCTTGTTGATGGTGGGAAACTCACTGCATGAAGTGCTGTTGCTGCTGAATTCTCCTGTGTCAGCCTCCCGAGAGACTGACAGGCGTGCACCACCAGGCCTGCCTATTTATTTTATTTTATTTATTTTTTTAGTAAAGATGAGGTTTCACCATATTACCCAGGATGGTCTCGATCTCCTGACCTCGTGATCCACCCACCTCAGCCTCCCAAAGTGCTGGGATAATAGGCGTGAGCCACCGCGCCGGGCTGGGGTTCATTATTTTAGAAGTATGAGAACGAGTAGGGTGTAAAGTGAGTGTGACCTGTATATCCTGTTCCAGGCCCTTCCCCCATGGAGCAGAAAAACCAAATCCTCAGGGACTGGTTTGCCATGTCCAGCGCCATATAACGATGTGCTCGCTGGTACACAGGTCCTGTGGCAAGGGCAATAGCAGATTGCCTTGAATCTGAGCTTGGGGCAAAAGTGTACTGTCCCTTAGCCTGTCACCCTGGATCCCTGCGGGGGATCAGGTGCTTGCATCAGGGCAGTGTGCAGCCTGGAGAGATGAGAACATGCATGCGCATTCAGGGTGTGGACAGTGGCAGGTAAGCGGCCTGTCTGCCGGGCCAGGAAGCGCATCTCCTGCTGGAGTTGTTGCTTTAGCAGTGCATTCATCCGTTCGATCAGCCGTGCTGCTCTAGGGCTATCTGCAAGTGGAAATGCCAGTGGCTATCCAGGGCTTCCACCCATGTCTGCACTGTGTGTCTGGCAATTACAAGCCCTGATCACTGTCGACATTGGTGGCGACCCTGTAGGCTGCATGTAGCCGCTCTAGTCCTTTCATGATGGTTTTCTGGGTCACATGCTTCCTGGGCTATGCCTGCAGTTGCCCCATTGCAGGTGTCTGCACAAGTCAAGGTATAGTGGCGGCCATCAGATAGAAGCAAAGGTCCTATGTAGCCACCTGCCACTGTTGTACTGGGCTCCAGCCCCTGATGATCTTTCAGGTATCAGGCAGCCAGGGCCTGGGGCGTTAGGCCAGGTAGGACATTCCTGACCGCCATGTACGATGTCTTTACATCATAGTGGCAGGCCCCAGTTCTTCACTATGGCTCAAAGAGTACATTGTCCCTGATGTCCTGTTTTCTTAGGCAGCCAACAGGCTATAGCTTCTGCAGGGACTTCCTCAAGGAGACAAATATGGGTAAGCTCATCCACCTGTGGGTCTCCAGGGGGTGTAGGTGGAGTGTGGGCACCCACGTGGCAGGCCACTATGTGCATTTCCGGATGCAGTGGAGCATGTCTTTTCACATGTCAGCACCACAGAGGGGGGTGACCTGCTACTGTTCACATTCTGGGGTTCCCACTGTAATAGCTACATGGTGAGTCTCTTAAAGATGGCCCAACTCTGGGTGCACAGGACTAGTGGGTGCGCTCATGCAGGAGGACTGTCTAGGCAGCTGGTGGCTCAGGTCATTCGCTACTATGGCTTTTGCCTGTACCAAGCCAGATACTCTCAGTGAATGGCTAGATGGCCCCAACTGTCCAAGTGCAAGGATTGCCTTGTGATGAGCGGTCTGTGGACCAGGCCTGGGGGCAGTTGGGCCCTGTTCCTCCTGTATGAGCAAGGGAATGTCTATAGGTTCAGTTGTCTCATAGGGGACAGTGCCAAGCACCAAATGGAACTCTGCCCTCAAAAGACTATTAGTCAATGTGCTCCTCTTTAAAGGCATGCATGCCATTTGACCACAGGCTATGTCTGGCCATTCCCAGACTTGGGTTTCTGGAAGATATCGTCCAGCCAGCCTGCTATGGGGTGCCGGGTGTGTACTAGCCCAGGGACCCCGTTTGAGATCCTCCACTCGTCATGAGGCATAGAGTTGCATAGAGTTGTCGCTCCAGAGGCTGTATCTCATTTCAGCCCCCTGCCATAGTTGGGATCGGAATCCTAAAGGCACGTATTTATGTCTTTGCCTTTGCCCCACGCCCCACCCACACCCCTCAGGGTAACTGGCTATGTCCAATTCACAAGGCTGCCCCTGCACTAGAACTCCCAAGGCTTATATTCATTTCACCGCGACTTTATCTTGTTTCTAGGCCTCACCTCTCATCATCCCCTTGTGGACCAGTCATCACAGGTCCTCTTCTTGACTGAGCAGTACTGGGGGGCTAAGGATTTGGGCCAAACGGGGAACAAAAGGACACCCATGCCCTGGAGGGCCTGAGAAGGTCTGCAGCTGCTTTGGTGTGGTAGGATGTGGGCAGACCTGCACCTTATCCATAATGGCAGACAGAACAACTTCAGTCTTTTTCTGAGATGGAGTCTCACTCTGTCACCCAGGCTGGAGTGCAATGGCGCGATCTCGGCTCACTGCAAACTCCGCCTCCTGGGTTCAAGCGATTCCCCTGCCTCAGCCTCCCAAGTAGTGGGGACTATAGGCGCCCACCACCATGCCCAGCTACTTTTTTTGTATTTTAGTGGAATCAGGGTTTCACCATGTTGGCCAGGATGGTCTCCATCTCTTGACCTCGTGATCCGCCCTTCTCCTAGTGCTGGGTAGGGTTACAGGCATGAGCTCCAGGCAATAATAACTTCAGTCGTAACTCACCAGAGGACACCCAAGTACTTGACTGACAAGCCTGGACGCTGGACTTTGTCTCTGTCGATTGCCCATCTTCTGTTTGCCAAGTGATACAGCAAGGTGGTGACTGCAGTTTGCAAGCAGGAGAAAGACTCAGAAGTTAGTGTGAAACCACCAGTGTAATAGAAAACAAGTGCCCCTTCCTAGGCAGGTCATCTACCAAGATCCTTAGCCACTAGACAGGGACAGAGTGGGGCTAGGCAAATATCCCTAGGGCAGATAGTAAAAGTCCATTGTTCTCCTTTCCAGGTGAATGCAGGGTTGGTCTTGACTCTCTGGGGCAATGGGGGGATGCTGAAGAAGGTGTTGGCTACCTCCATAACAAAAAGGTAAGTGTCCAGCATCTCTCCTGCCCTCATCAGCAGGGAGGCGATATTGGGAGCAGCTGCATACATAGGGGGGGCCACCTTATTTAATTCTCAGTAATCTCCCGTCATTCGCCATGTCCCATCAGGTGTTCATATGGGGCATACACGGGCTGTTGCATGGGCTGTGGGCTGGCCTTATGATGCCTACACTGAGTTAATGCCCCAAAGGTCCTCGTGGTTCTATCCTGCCTCTCTCCCCCACCAGCAGGCGGCATTGCTTCAGTGCTCCTACTCACTGCTTTTACATTCCCCTCCCCGCCCATCACATGCTTCACCACCCTAACTCTCAACTCTCATTTGGAATTCCCCAGCATTGGCTTGGAGGGTCGAGCCTGATAAGATATCCATTCCCAAGGTGTATTCTGGGATGGGAGCTATGTATATCAATAGAGTTTGGGTGGCAGTCTCCCAACTTGTAAAACTAGTTCAACCTGTCTGACTTGCACAGCCTCCCTCCATAATCACCTATTGCTGTCGTAGGCCCTTGGAACCGATGGGAGTTGCCATATATGCGAGTGCATCCAGTGCCAGTATTCACTAGGGCATGCAGTCTGTTCATTTCTTTTTTTTTTTTTTGAGACGGAGTCTTGCTCTGTCACCAGGCTAGAGTGCAGTGGCGCGACCTCTACTCACTGCAATCTCTGCCTTTTGTGTTCAAGCAATTCCCCTGCCTCAGCCTCCGGAGTAGCTGGACTACAGGCACGTGCCACCATGCCCAGCTAATTTTTTGTATTTTGGCAGACAGGTTTTCACTATGTTGGCCAAGATGGTCTCGATCTCCTGACCTCGTGATCTGCCCACCTCAGCCTCCCAAAGTTTTGGGATTACAGTCGTGATCCATCGCGCCCGGCCCTAGTCTGTTCATTCTTAAGTGACCAATACATAATTAGTTCTGCATGTGGCCTCTGGTCCCTGGACACCCTGGCCACCATTGCTCTGATTGGGATTTCAGGGCCTTAGACTTCATCGTAATCTAAAGGGGCCAGCACCTGCCGTTGCTCCGCCAGAGGGAAGGGTGGTGGGCTGAACCTGAGGCTCCTCAGTAAAGTACTGTTCTGGCTTCAGCTTCTGCCACAGTCCAAACAGAGCAGCAGTAGGCTGTTTATTCACAGTATGTGTGCCTGCCCCCACCATGTCACCCCACATCTGTCAGCAGGACACCTGGATAGGCTCCTTGGCTGTCTCCTTTCCTTTTACTTATTTATTTATTTTTTGAGATGGAGTTTCACTCTGTTGCCCAGGCTGGAGTGCAGTGGCATGATCTCAGCTCACTCCATCCTCTGCTGCCTGGGTTCAAGCGATGCTCCTGCCTCAGCCTCCTGAGCAGCTGGGACTACAGGGGCCCACCACCGCACCTGGCTAAGTTTTGTATTTTTAGTAGAGGCAGGGTTTCACCATGTTGGTCAGGCTGCTCTCGAATTCCTGACCTCGTGATCCGCCCGCCTCGGCCTACCGAAGTGCTGGGATCACAGGCGTGAGCCACCACACCTGGCCTCCTTTCCTTTTATAACCAGGTTGGTTACAGCTGTCCAAGTGTCTGTATCAAATGCTAACTTGATCTGCCTCCTTTCACTCCCCTTTTAGCCAGGTGAGCCATTCTCTGTCCTTCCCTAGGATTACATTCTCACTACCTATGATGGAGACAATTACCTGACCCAGCTGGAAATAGTGAAGACCATCTTTAGCTCAACACTTCTCAACACTGACTTCAAAATAGAGTTAAATTAGATTTTCGCCAGGTGAGGTGGCTCACGCCTGTAATCCCAGTACTTTAGGAGGCTGAGGCAGGCGGATCACCTGAGATCAGGAGTTTGAGACCAGCCTGACCAACATGGAGAAATCCTGTCTCTACTGAAAACACAAAATCAGCCAGGCATGGTGGTGCATGCCTATAATCACAGCTATTTGGGAGGCTGAGGCAGAAGAATCACTTGAATCAGGGAGGCAGAGGGTGCAGTGAGCTGAGACTGCACCATTGTGCTCCAGCCTGGGCAACAGGAGCGAAACTCCATCTCACAAAAAACGGATTTTCAATATAGCGTCCCATGCCCCACCGCCACCCCCAAATTTGGATTCGACTGGTATGAAGAAGGGTCGTGTATTGAATTTGGGTGAAAGCATAGCCCAGGTGAGTCTAGCGTACGGCCAGGGCTGAGAAGCACTGCTTAGCTGAATCTGTGTCTGGGTTCTGTGAAACGTTATCTTACGTGTCTACTGTATTGACTTCTAATGAGCTGACACTGAATTGACTCTCTGATATGCCTGGGCTCTGACCTTTGAAAATCATCTTCTCTACAGGGACTCCCAATCTCCTGCTGGTTTAGTCTTTGAAGTGTGGGTTCCCCTGGTCTTCTTGAACATGGTTTTTCCTGGAGAAACTCCTGTCAAGTCAAGAAGTGTTTCAGTAGACCCTTGGCGTCTGGTGAGTAGGACTTCATCTCATGGTTCTTTCTTTAGTCGCTGGCTTTGAGACACTAAACAAAGAAAACATGTGGCTGTGGAAGCATCTGGGATTGCAGCCCCCAGCCCATAACAACCTGTTTTTGGGGTCCATGCCATTGCCATGCCTCCTTGAGCTGGAGAAACAAGAGGGGGCTGGAAGGTGAGTGTGGCCTGGAAGGCTCTCGGGTTCGGCCGGTGCTCTGATCAGAGAACTTCGTACACCTTTGTGTACTTTGTACAAACAAGTATACAGACAGGGCGAGCGGAGTTCATGCTTTGCTTTGGTGAGAGCACTGCGACATAAGGCACATTTTTACTCTGGAACGTTTCGTCTCTAATGTGGGACTCCTGTGTTTTGCCTAAACTTGTTTGTCATTTCATGATTAAGGAAACAGGAAGGACAATGTGTGGCTTCCAGAATCTAGAAACAAGGTAGAGCTCTCAGAAGCTTCCACAAGTGCTCACAAACACTTTCCCTAGTTTGTGTCTGTTACCCTGAGGCAGGGGCTGTTCGCTGCCACAGTCAAAACAAAACAACAGCAAAAACCCAGCGAGAACTTGCCACTTCTCGGCAGCTTTGGTTCAAATCCCCAGGAGTCCTGATCTCTTGCAAGTGAGAGAGTAAAGAAAAAGTTTACAAGTTGTGAACTCTTCCTTTGAAATTCCCCTTTGCCTTTCAAAGTACTCTTTTGCCTTAAAGAGGAAACCCACCTATATGGCTCAAAGCCAGGGCTGAGGGAGAGATTTTCAGATCTGCAAAGCTAAGTTGATGTTTTTAGAAAATGATTTTCTCTTCTTTCTTAAATATTTTTTGTGATGTAGAACAGTGGCTGTCTAGAGCTCAGATTCTGTGATTTGATGTATTACCCCGGATTACAACCTGAAATAGAGCTTGAAAAACCTAGAGACCTATGGCACTATATAGAAAACACAAACAAAAACATACAAAATCAACCAACCCACAAACAAAAACCCCAGCTCCCAAATAGACTTACAAGTAAAGTTGTCCTCAAAAGTTATTGAATTGAGTATTTGCTAAGATAGATGGAACTGTTATTTAAAGTAGTTTTGCTCACTAAATGACATTCTGTTCATTATACGAAGCACCCATAGAATTTAACAGCTGTTTTCCGGCCCCTTTGTAGTACTGACAGTGGTGCTAATTTTTCAAGAAATTGGAATAGGGGTTTAAAGTAAAATGTGGGTTTCGGCTGCCTAGCGAAATTCAATGAAATCAATAGGAAGCTCCTGTATTTGCATTCTAAGGGCTGGAAGTAGGAGGTATCGATGCACATACATTTCCCAGTAATGCAACTTCAAAATGTGCTTCTTAATGGGAGATAATCAACTGCAATGCAACTTTAATGAACTCTGATGTTGGAATGCAAACCCAATCCAATATCCCATGGAAGATTAACCTAATCGATAGTCTAATTCGAAGCCTTAAGCTTGTGAACAATTACTACACTGACCGAGTCTGCCTTTTCAGATGTTCACCCACGGAGGTGGCCATCCTTCTCGGGGTTACTGCCTGCCACTGCATGGCATAGTATTGGCGAACTGCTTCGGCTGTCATCCTTAATAAGGATGAAAACTCATCTGAGTTCATGCAAAAGAGGGAGGGAGGGAAAGCACTTCTCAGCCTCCCTCAACTCTAGTTTTATTAGGCATCCATTTCTCCATAGAATAGCTCCCTCTGTTCTTCATTCAAGCCTTGGGCAGCCTTTCTTACTTTCCTTGAACCCTAATGAATCTCCCTTGCCCGTTCCGCTTTGAAAAATGGGGCTATTTGCTCTGCACCTACCCCTCCAAGTGGGACTCCCTTCCATGGTTCCATGGCCTTTTATCCTTCTTTCAGAGGTCCCTGGAGAAGAGGGCCAGCTTCAGAGTGCTCTTCCTTGTGGTATACGGCTAATTCCTGTGCGTCACCTCCCACCATGGCTTCTCTGGTGTGTTTTGCGATCGTTGGGTCCCAGGTGTTTTTCTGGCTCTTTTCTTGATGAAGCTCCTTGGTGCCCAAGTAGGGCAGGCAGCTGAAAACATAGGTCTGGAACTCAGGAGAGGTCCCACGGCTGGAGACGTGGTTTTGATCATCCCCCATGGAGTCATTAATTGACATCACAACACAAGGTTAGATTGTTGGCTAAGGAGATAGAAAACAGGAATAAATGTCCACAGGACTCTAAATCTTCTGGGAAGTGTGCACAAGCTCCGTGAAGCCTGGTCTCCAGTATGTGGGAGAGAGAGAAGACAGAGAGGGAAATGTATAGCAATTGAGAACCCACGCCATGCAGAGAATACTTAGGAAAAGCACAGGAAAAGAATATGGCACAGCTTTTCCTTCATTAATGAGGAATACAGCTTATTATGCCTTTTGAAGGGTGTTTTGGAAGCAAACAAAGCCTTCTGTGGCAGTTAATTTCTAAGCTTTATAGACTTGCTATTGAACAACTGTGCTTAGCATAAATGCGTAGAGAGATGAAGACTAGGCAATACCAGCCTTATAACAACAAGGAGTCCTCGCAGCTCAGCTGCTGCGGTTTGTGGTTCACAAGCCACATACGATACGTCCTCTAGGATCCAGGCTTGAGATGAAGAGAGACCTTCCCAAACCACACTAGTTAACAGTTAGCCCTTCCCACTCCCAGTGCCTTAGAGAAAGAGAATTAGAGGTGTGTGTCAAAACTCACCACGGAGACCTCATAGTTCATTTTGTGTAGGTAATCACGGTACACATTGAATGTGGGTTGCCAGACTTAAATAAAAACATGAAATGCCCAGTGAAATTTAAATTTCAGATAAACAATGAATAATGATGTTAGGTGTAAGTATATCCCATGCAGTGTCCATCCTGTATTTTGTTGACAATCTCAAACTGAATGTAGTTCTCATTAGAGAGTCACATTCGACATATTGTTGTCCTCATAAGGGTCCAAGGTAAGAGCCCTCTATTCATTTGAACTGGCTCCGTGTCCTCAACGGCTCCACCACATGCTGTTTCTCCAGTTTCTGCATATAAAGCTCCATGCCCCTGTATACCTATGACTTAAAGGAACACTCTAGATTTTTACGTCCCAGGTCTGCTAGATGCTTCATGTGCTTTTCTGTTACTGACCTTTTCTTTCCTTTGTCCCTCTCTCCCGCCCCCACTCTCCCACCACCTGCCTTTTCAGATGGTCCCTTGCTCCCCACAGGAGACTCCTTTCATCATTAGACTTCCTCTGTTTCACACACATAGCTGGGAGCCAGCCTTGCCACTTCCAAGTTGCAGTGATTTCAAGGATCATGGCCAAGATAGTGCCCTGAACCCCACTGACCAAGTGAGCAAGACATATCTGATAGATCCTCCCTAACGATTGAAGTCCAGATTTCATGCCCGAAGCAGTCAAGACCAGGAGAGAAGCTGCTCTTGGAGAGCGCTGTCTCAAGAGGGCTGAGTTCTACGCGATCTTTTGCAGTGATGGAGGCTTGGACTCCACCTGGCAGGTCATGAAGAGCCAGTTCTTAGTGATCTCGTGGTTAAAGCGGAGGCGTGCGCATCTTGGTGAAACCATTTTATACTATTTTACTTTATAAATACTAGGAAGGAGGGGGTTGCACATTTTTCTAGGGAGCTCTAGACTGAAGCTCAAAGCCTAATTCCAAAGAACCTTTTCATATTTATTCACCCTGAAATAAGAGATTTTAACTTGAGCTGACAATCCGACATGTCATTAGAATTAAAGTCATGTAAAAATCAATTCGTGTTACCAGGATTGTTTATTACAGAGAAGGAATAAAACAAAAACAGCCCTACGGTGGTTGATCTCACCTAGTGGTTACGTAGAGAAGACACCTTTCTTTGCTATGGATGTAACGAATCCACCTGGTACCTCTGAAACCTCTCTCCTTGGTCGTCTCCATGATGTTATCTCTGCATTTATTGTGACCTAGAACCCTTAGAGTTCTGTTTCTGGTCCTTAGAGGCGTTTTTTACCCTCGCACAGGCTGGCAGTGATAGATGCCATGTCTTGATCGAACAGAGGTTATTTCAACCAGAGTTCTGCTAAACTATTCTACCACTTTGGTACCTGCGTGTAGTTTCCACAGTGGCTCAGGGTGGGTTAGATTCAGGCAGGATTAAGGCAAGCTCCAGGAACCACTCCCAGCTAGTTAAAACATTATTTCCATGTGAGCTAATGCCATTCCTACAGCTCTTCATGGAAACAAGCTCAGCATTATTTAGCAACATCTGGAATGACTCCCCCCACACCCCACCAAGCGTGAACACTGTGGGAGACTTTGACGTCTTGTGACTCTTTGCCCTGTAGATGTGCAGATAGTTGTGACTGCATTTAGCCATGTGGACAAATGAGTTCGTACATGTAAAAATCTTTGAGGCTGAGGCCAAACAAGGCCCCTTTCAGAAACGCAGAATTTTCCCCACCCTTCATTCCTTGCAGCTCATAGCTATTTTTACAGCAGCGCTAGCGTCTGAAGTCTTGGGAAGAAGTCAAATGTTTTGGGTGTGTCTGTACAAACTCAAAGATCTCTGGGAAAAAAGCAGCAAAACAATTTTCTTTCCCCTGGCTTCTAAGCATTTCTGTTAATCTGTATCATCTATGGGAGTCTAACGTGAAATTGTTTTACATTTTGGGAGGTGGGCCGTGTTTGAATATTCTCTGTAATCTTGCTTTTCCGTCACTCTTGAGCCTTTTATTCTCCTGCCAAATCATTGACCTGTCTAACCTTTGCTGCAGGAATAAACTCTGACCTTCGTGGAAATTCTACCACCTCAGTAAAGGAAAACTTTAGCTCTAGCTAAGCCTAGAATTCTGCAATGAGGGGAAGCTGAAATGAGATTTTTATTGGAATAAGGCACACTCCAATGGTTTACTCAAAATGAACATTTAAAGTAATTTATTTTGTTAAAAAAATGGTCTCTAGGGTTATTATTTTGAAATATGTATCATTAGATAGTGCCTGGAATTAGACTACAAAAAGAGTTTAAAAAAATAGGCCAGGTGAGGTGGCTCACATCTGTAATCCCAGCCATTTGGGAGACCAAGGTGGGCGGATCACTTGAGGTCAGGAGTTGGAGACCAGCCTGGCTAAAATGGTGAAACCCCATCTCTACTAAAAATACAAAAAATTAGGCTGGTGTGGTGGCATGCACATGTAGGTCCAGTTACTTGGCAGGTAGAGGCAGGAGAATCACTGGAACCTGGGAGGTGGAGGCTGCGGTGAGCCAAGATTGCACCACCGTACTCCAGCTAGGTGACAGAGCAAGACTCTGTCTCAATAATAATAATGATAATAAACTCAATCTGTTCTCACAGTGCACAGATCCTAATTTCAAATCCCACAATCTTATGATAAGACTATCATTCTTAGTATCACCAATATGAAAAAGCTACTTCATGAATTAGTCTTTCTCTTCCCTACCCAATTCACTAAATATATTGTGATAATGCTTTTACAAACGTTTAATTTCATGAGTTATGGAGGCTTTATTAAGATGGGCATGATTCAAAGTACCATAGAGAATGTATTTTTGTTTGGACAATATCAAATCATGCTATTATACATATTTGCCAAAGTGTTACTTGATTTACGGGGAACCCTATCGACATCAAGTTTACATATCTACTTGATGTCAGAGAGTCATTAGCTGATACGAAAGGTGAAACAGGCTCCAGTAGGTAACTTCAGATTCTGGATCAAGTTCTTGGCTAGTGATAACAGGGATGGTGAGCTGTCCCATGGAAGAACAGAGTGAGACCATCCTTCCCCACCCCCACGGTCTGAGAGCTCTGGAATGGGGGAGTAGAAATCACTAGGAGCTGGCTGATAAAATAAATTCAGAGTCAACAGCTAAAATGCTATTACCATGAGCACCTTCACCCACATACTCTCTTACTGGCATTTCATGACCTCTCTCTCTACATCAAAAGTAGGCAAATGCTGGGCATAGTGGCTCATGCCTGTAATTCCAGCATTTTGGGAGGCCAAGGTGGGCAGCTTGCTTGACCTCAGGAGTTTGAGGTCAGTCTGGCCAACATGGCGAAACTCTGTCTGTACTAAAAACACAAAAAATAGCCTGGCATGGTGGTTGCATACCTGCAGTCCCAGCTACTCAGGAGCCTGAGGCACAAGAGTCATTTGAACCCAGGAGGCGGAGGTTGCCGTGAGCCGAGATCATGCCACTGTACTCCAGCCTGGGCAATGGAGTGAGACCTTGCCTCAGGAAAAAAAAAAAAAAAAAAGCAGGAGAAGCAACCAAATGAATATGTAGTGAGATACTTCTAAAGAGGAAGACTGGGTCTTACCTTGCCTTGCTGCCCAGCCATTCTAAAAAGCTGACACTGTGACACAAACTCAGAGGGTGGTGAGAACGTGTCTGCCTGCTGACCGATTAGTTTATGATATTCATGCTCTAGGATAGGGCATCACCACGATCACAGTCCCCTGGGAAATTTGTTAAAAATGCAGACCACTTGTGTGTTGGCCCCTGGAGGTTCTGATTGAGTGAGTGTGGCTCAGGAATCCACATTTTCCACGAGCGCCCGTGCTTTACAGATGCTACCGTTCCAAGCTGTAGCATTTACATCACGTTTCATCTGTTAAGAAAATATTAGGCAGGAGAGACTGGTCCCAGCTAATAGGATTTGCTCAGAGTCCATACGCTGAAAGATAGCCCTGAGGATTAATGGACTTAGAAAAATACATCTATACACCCATTGATATATAAAAATGAAGGTACCTGCATGGATAGTCACCAGTTTGATGTAAGTCTGGAAAATAACAATACCCTTTGGCAAATGTCCCGTATAAGAATCATTTTAAGGGAAAAAAAACAGCAGGAGGCTGTTCTCAAACTCTTTCACCTGGATTCTAAAAATCACTCAAGTCGATTGTGAACACTTGCTGTGGCATAAGGAGGCTGTATGCATTTAAGGGGAGAACAGGAAGCGATCCGAAGAGTTTAAATTCAGTCATCTGCTTCTCCAGCTGTGCGTGAAGTCCCATTGTTATCACTGAGTGTGGGAGGCCATTTGGACCCCTGAAAGAGGGGGTAGCACATTCTTGACAACCACATTTCATTTCCAACGCTTGGCAGTGCTATTTTCAGAGTTTCTAAACTGGCGTAGGTTTGACTTGCCACCTAGTTAAAGAAGGTGGAATATGCTAATAGATTCAGGTGGCATGACCCAAAGGCGGGTGACTCTTACATTAACAGACAAAAACCTCTGACTTCCAAAATGTCTCCACTGTCACCCCGCAGCCTTCCACACTCCCTGTAAATTGGCCATCATTTCTTAAGTTCCAACCATAGAGAACACTGCCTTCCTCTAAAACTCCCTGAGCTGCATTAGCACATGGACTGAAATGCATGCTAGGCACAGGAAACGGACCTCAAACCTTACCTTAATATTCTTATTCAGTGGTGCTGGGTAAAGCCAGGAATTTGCATTTTAACAAGCACCCAGGGAGTTTCTCATGAGGATAATGCTTGGACTACATTGTGACATATTCTACCTAACGATATGCATGCCCGAGATTGGATCCTTTCTTCAGAAGAGGGAACCCTGAGCCCATAAATCATGGGGAAGGGCAGAGATAGGGAAGCTCAGGGTATAATACCACCTCCTTTGCTGTTTTTCTCAAGATTAGCCTTTGATAATCTTCTAAATGAGACAGCTGTTTAAAATACAGAAACAGATGACAAAGAATAGGAAAAGAGCTTCACTTTCTTAAACTCAGTATGAATGAGATCACAGGATGGGACGGCTTTTTATCAGAGGAGGAGGGTTCAGAGGCTTTATGTTTGTAACTCAGGGAATAAACATTAGCTGCGGTTGTTCTGGAACATGGAGCACCAGCAAGGGGCCAAGCCTCCCAGCTAAGCTAGGAGCACCCACTCTTCTGCCTTCTTTCTTCATCGGGAACATGCACTCCTGGAGTTCTGAGATCCCAGGTGCTTCCCCGTGGTGACCAAGCGTTTGAAAAGTCTGATGAGGAAAATGCTTGGCATGAAATTTACTTTCCGTCAGGCTTTCCAGGTGCAGCAAGGGCCTCCAAAGGCCCGAGGGGAGTGGAAATGGGTTGGTCCTGGGTCAGAAGAAACAGGCCTTCCTGATCAGGATTGAGGTGCCCAATCCAGGAAGAGCTGAAGATGGATGACCTCAAGAGAGGAGCCATCCGGAAGAAGATGCTGGAGCCCTTCCATGCAGAGCTGAGAGGGGAGCTCAAGGCACTTGGGAGGTGCAGCTGGAGCTCACAGGAGGAGGACGTGGGCCCTGGCACAGGAGGCTTCTCTGCTTCTCTCTGGTAGCTACGTAGGTCACAGGCTGATACTCATACATGTACCTAGTTATGTAGTAAGTCCTTGTAAGGTCTGACCGCGCCGTGAGTGGCATAGGAACCTCTGTGACCCACAGGTAAACCTCTAGAGGGCCTTCCAGAATTAGAAAACCTGAAGACCATGAAGAGTGGAAGAACAATAAACCCCTGCGGCACCTAACTAACTTAAGACATTCTTCTATTGTTTCTTATTCTGGCCCCAATTGACAAGGCCATTGGACTTGGTCAACCTTGTGACGCTAGACCCTACGACCCCTTCCCAGCTTGCAAACCTACGACCCCCTTCCAGCTTGCAAAAAAAAACACCCTAAACAGTAACTTCTGTAACTTTCCACTGCTTACCCCAAACCTATAAAACCAACTCCTATCCCACCACCCTCCGCTGACTCTTTTCAGACTCAGCCCACCTGGACCCATGTGAATAAACAACCGTGTTGCTCACACAAAGCCTGTTTGGGGGGGGTCTCTGCATTCACTGCACACATTTTAACAGTCCTCGAGTCAAGCAAAATGAGATGTCCCCTAATACGTTTGCTCCCAACACTTAATGCCAATAGTTTCTATGATACATAGATTATATTTGTGCCAGTAACTTAGTTTGCAGGTAAAAATCCCTATTTGTGTACATAACTTATTTTACAGCATACATTTGATTATACATTTGAAATCAGAGTTAGGGGCCAATTATGATAAATGGAAAAAATCAACTTTCCTTTTATTTTTTGACATAGGGTCTCACTCTGTCACCCAGCCTGGAGGTGGTGCAATCATAGCTCACCGCAGCCTTGACCTGGGCTCAGGCAATCCTCCCTTGTAGCTAGGACTACAGGTGCACACCACCATATCTGGCTAATTTTGAAAATTTTTTGTAGATATGAGGGTCTTGCTGTGTTGTCAGGCTGGTCTCGAACTCCTGGCCTCAAGCAATCCTCCTGTCTTGGCCTCCTAAAGTGCTGGGATTATAGGCATGAGCCACCATGCCTGGCTTAGTTTTCTTTCTTAATAAAGGCTATCATGCCTTGGAATTAACTTCGTTGGCTTAAGAAGCAAGCAATACGACAGGCGAAAGAGCTCATTTGTCCTGTAAATGGTAGGCATTGTCTTAGGTGTTGGGAGAAACAGGAATTAAAAGGTGGTGACTTAGAAGATGTAAGAGATCTTCCTAATCTAAATCATGAGTTTTATAGATGCAGGTGTATGTTCCAGTGTGGTCAGGTGATCTGCTCATGTAGAACAGCTGTGGAACCCAGGTCTTCCATTGTGGTCCATCGTTCTTTCTACACACCAGGACTTCCGCTGCCAAAGCCACAGACTCAGACATGGGAGATGAGGAGACACAGGAGAGGTCATCAAGGCTTCTGGTAATAATTCACAGACAAGGCAAAGTGGTTTGGAGAAGGGGGGAAGGGGAAGAAACTACCGTCAGGTAGAGCAACTAAAAACAGAACTAGTGTCAACAGGGAGGTTGCAACAAAGTGCTGTAGGGAGGAACAGCATTTGGGAATTGCAGGAGGTTTTAGGAAGGAATAGCGTCACCTGGAAGGACCCTGAAGAAAGAAAGAGATAAAAAAGGCAGATGGGGGACCAGGTGCGGTGTCTCACGCCTGCAATCCCAGCACTTTGGGTGGCCAAGGTGGGTGGATCACGAGGTCGGGAGTTCGAGACCAACCTGGCTAAGATGGTGAAACCCGTCTCTACTGACAGTACAAAAATTAGCTGGGCATGGTGGTGCACGCCTGTAATCTCAGCTACTCAGGAGGCTGAGACAGGAGAATCGCTTGAACCCCGGTGGGTGGAGGTTGCAGTGAGTGGAAATCTCATACCATTGCACTCCAGCCTGGGTGACAGAGTAAGACTCTGTCTCAAAAAAAAAAAAAAAAAAAAAAAGGCAGATGAGAAAGCAAGGGAAGGGACAAGAGCTCAGAATGCCATAGAAATGCTTGAGATGTTTGTGAACTGGCTCGTCACAGATAAAGCTCAAAGACTGGCTGGGGCCAGTGCGCAGGGCTGTGGTATGTCAGGTTCGAGGTGTGTCAGTGTGTCACTGATGTGATTAGACAGGTGAGTGCTGTGATCAAGTCCACGTTTTAGGAGGATTCGTCTAGAAGCAACAGATAGGATTGATACATGCAGGGCAAGAATAGCGTTTGATTCTTGACGTGGTAAACGGAAGTGTTGATGAGGACCTGAAATGGGGCAGTGGCAATTATGACCTGTGGGGGACACGAGCTGGAAGTGAAGCTGGGTCTGGTCAGGGGACAGTATGAGTTTGGTTTGGGACCTAGTGCATTTGAGCTGCTGACAGGCTGTCCCATGGAAGTGTCCGGCTGGCAGCGGGGAAATGAGTCTGATGGTAGGAGCAACGGCTTAGAGGACAGATCCTAAGGAGCGCCTGTGTTTAAGGCCAGGGGAAGGAGAGGGATGAGGGAAGGAGAGAGAAAAGGACACATCCCATGTGTGGGGGACCACTGAAATACAGCGTCACAGAAGCCAAGGAATCAATGAATTTCAAGGAGGAGGGGACAGTAACAGCGTCGCCTGTGGCAACGAGGCCAGGACTCGTAATCCCTGTGGCTGGGTTCACCACTGGTGTCAGCCGTGCAGTGTGTGCAGAACAACTCAGAACCTAGACATCGAAGCAAAGGAGAAATTTAAGCTTAAGCCAGGGGGAGTAGTATAGTGGAAGGAAGGATTTTAAATATACATATTTTTTTCCTTTTTGTTTTAGATGGAGACTAGCTCTGTCACCCAGGCCGGAGTGCAGTGGCGCAATCTCTGCCCACTGGAACGCCCACCTCCCAGGCTCAGGCAATTCTCCTGCCTCAGCCTCTTGAGTAGCTTGGATTACAGGCATGTACCACTGCCCCCGTTTAATTTTTTTGTATTTTCTTGTAGAGATGGGGTTTCGCTATGTTGGTCAGGCTGGTCTCGAACTCCTGAACTCAAGTGATCTACTGCCTTGGCCTCCCACAGTGCTGGGATTACAGGCATGAGCCACTGCACCTGGCCCTTTAAAAATACATACAGATATATATATATATATATATATATATATATATATGTTCATTTATTCGTAGACATTAGTGATGGAAAGACACAGGCCTGTCTGTCAGTGAGGGATAAGGAGAGAGTGCAGAGACTGAAGATGTGAGCCAGCTGTGTCCATGGAAATAGCTCAAAGACGGATGTAGAAAGGGAATGAAGCAGCTTTGGCTCAGGAGAGGCCCACTTTTCCTTCAGCGACAAGATGGAAGCTGCTCGTAAAGCTACAGAGGAAGTTAGAAGAAAAAAGATGTTGTTGGCCAGGTGCGGTAATCCCAGACTGTAATCCCAGCACTTTGGGAGGCTGAGGTGCACAGATGGTTTGAGTCCAGTAGTTCGAGACCTGCCTGGGTGACATGACAAAACCCAGTCATATAAAAACTAGCCAGGCATGGTGATGTGTGCCTGTGAGTTCCAGCTACTGGGGAGGCAGAGGCTGACGTGAGCTGAGATTGTGCCACTGCACTCCAGCCTGGGTGACAGAGCAAGACTTTGTCTCAACAAAAATAAAAAAGGAAAAGAATGTTGTTTCATGGGTGCAGTGTTCCAGTTTGAAATGATGAAAAAGTAGTCAGGCGCAGTGGCTCACACCTGTAATCCCAGCACTTTGGGAGGCCAAGGCAGGTGGATAACCTGAGGTCAGGAGTTCGAGACCAGCCTGGCCAACATGGTGAAACTCCATCTCTGCTAAAAATACAAAAATTAGCCAAGCGTGGTGGCGGGCGCCTGTAGTCCCAGCTACTTTGGAGGCTGAGGAAGGAGAATTGCTTGAACCCAGGAGGTGGAGGTTGCAGTGAGCTGAGATCATGCCACTGCCCTCCAACCTGGGGTGACAAGAGCAAAACTCCGTCTCAAAAAACAAATAAATAAATAAAAGAAATGAAGTTCTGGCAATGGACAGTGGTGGTGGTTGTGCAGGATGTGAGTGTCCTCAAGAACACTGAAATGTACTTAAAATGGTTCAAATGCCAAATGTTATGATATGTATACTCTAACAAAATAAATAGAAAAAGGATGATCTTAATTTTTCAGTCAAGTAGAGGGTGAGAGTGAGTGCTGAGAGGCGGGCTCTCTGTGCATGAAGATTCAGAAAGAAGAGCTTTTGGGCACCCATATCAGGGAATCCATAACAAAGCCAGGAGAACTGGGGGCCAGAATGGGCCATTGGCAGGATGGAGATAAGTGACCCTCCTTTTTTGGTAAATCCTAATACTCTCACGACCCTTGTTTGCTTAAGGCTCATCAATGGCTTCTCATTTTTCTGAGGATAAAATTCTAGCTCCTTACCAAGACCTCTCAGTTCAGGGGTGAGCAGAGCCCTGCCCTCCAACCCTGTCCCACACCACTGTTCTCCAAAAGTCCATGCTTCAGCCACATGGGCCTTCGTGGGGCTTCTAACGTGTCGGGTACATTCCCTCCTTAGGGCTTTTGCAGATAGCGCTTCCTCTTATCCTTCAGGCTTCAGCGTGAACGCTCCTCTGGAGCAGCGCCTCCTCAGCCCACTGCTGTTAGAATGGCCTCCCTCCTATCATCCTCCTTCGTCCCAGCATTGCCACACCCCCTGGTCACATTGTGCAATGGTGCATGTATCTGTTTGTCAACTGTTAAGTGGCTGACCCTCTACTAGTCTGTAAATGTGATGTCTGTGGGACCTCTGGGTCTGTCCTGACTCTACTTCCAATGCCCAATAAAGCTTTACAATAAATATTTGTTGAATGAATGAATGAATGAATAGACCAATCATCTTGACTTTTCACAACAATGTCCAGCAGCCCAAGCATGGGAGAAAGAAAGCAGAAGCTGGTGGTCACACAGGACCAGGACGGAGAGTGGGCAGGGTAAGGAATTACCGCTGTGAGGAAGAACCTGCTGACGAATGACCCATCCTGAAGCCCGGGTTGGAAAGGGCAGTACTTGCACCAGGAAGAGGGAGATAGACTGGATGAGAGAGGCGGTCTCAACAAGTGAAGGACGTGGTAGAACCCCGTCTCTACTAAAAATACAAAAATTAGCCGAGCGTGGTGGTGGGTGCTGATAGTCCCAGCTCCTTGGGAGGCTGAGGCAGGAGAATTGCTTGAACCCGGGAGGTGGAGATTGCAGTGAGCTGAAATCGTGAGCCATTGCACTACAGACTTGTGACAGAGAGCAAAACTTCATCTCAAAAAAAGAAAAATCCTATCATGACCCTAATTCTATGGGCTGACTCTGTCTCCAGTGCCCAATAAATCTTTACAAACCTGGGCATTCCTCATGGCCAGGATTGTCATGAAGTGTTTCAGTATGCATGAATGTGTATGAGAAGTTGTGTGTGGAGGCTCTCTGGATTCAAATGAAATGGATGCATGAACCCAGTAGGACCTTGAATAGACTGACTGAGAGGAAAATACCCAATCAAAGAAGAGATGCAAATATGCATGTTTATTTGGTACTATGCTCTCCACAGCAAATTGACGGTTGTCAGGCCAAGGAGCCCATTAGATTCCGGCTCCAGTTTACTCTGTGCCCAATATGGCCTGGAACATAAACAGTCGTAAAAGCAACTATTGAGCACTTGCTTTGAATCAGTGCTTGCACTTCACACATTAGCTCATTTAATCCTCACAATAGCCCTCTAGGGCAAGTAATTTTCTGAAGTTCAGAAAGCCAGCAAAGTAGTGGAGCGCCCATTAAACCCAGGGCTCTCTGCCTGCAGACACTGGGCTTTTCCCATTCAGCTAGAGTGTTAGCAGGCGGACGAGCCTTCACGTTCATAGTCGCTGCTATGAGGAGATAACAATCCTAAAGCAATTGCAGAGGGGATTGAGAGTGAAGGTAAATTCTTAGGTTTACAGAACACATATCTTCTATGTGCTCACGTCAGACAAATAGTTGGCCCAGCACACAACATTTATTACCAAATTACTTGAATTCGGGCCTAAAATCTTTTTTTTTTTCTGCTAAGGAGTCTTTAAAAATATCTTGCCTCAAAATGTATCTTAGAGTCATCCCTTGATTACTAGATTGGAAAAGCTGCATGCAAGGGCCACACACAGAGTCTCCTTTGCAGCCATTCTTTCTCCCTTTTTTGAGCACCAAATGCTATCTTTGGCATTTTGCAGATTGGACATAAGGGATTGCCTTCAGGGCCATAAAATGCGAGTGACAATTTTCTGCTCTGCTTAATGCTATATCCAATTTTAGTTTCCTGTTTGTAAAAAAAAAAAAAAAATTATTAGGACCTATAGTATAGGGAGCAGCCTTTGGGTGGGGTTTTGTTGAAATTTCTGCTTGGTAACTTAGAAGGAAAAAGGCAGATCAAAGTGAAGTAATGTGAGGAAATGTAAATATGAGGCTTGGTGGTGGTGCTGACCCTGGGGGAAGTGGCTTGGAGAGGATGATGAAATGCCAGTCCATCTGACAGCAGATTTCCAAAGAGAAGTGTATTTTCATGACTGCCTCACATGTACCTAAACAACAGGATGGATTATTTTTGCAAAAGTGAGTTCAGAAAATCTTCTTTGATAATATTCATTCAATCTGCTCTGCTTTCCTGTTGATATCAGTATTTTCCAGCATATGCAGCGCTCATAAGACACACATAGGGTGCAGTCCTAGGCAGGAGCCTTCCACATCAGTCTCCTTTGTACAAGGCAGACACGCTTCCATTTGGGATCTGCTAGAATAGTTTTGAATCTCGGTGATAACAATCATGGCCCCAAAAGAAATCAACTGAAGGCCGGGAGCGATGGCTCACGCCTGTAATCACAGCACTTTGGGAGACTGAGGTGGGTGGATCATGAAGTCAGGAGTTCGAGACCAGCCTGACCAACATGGAGAAACCTCGTCTCTAGCAAAAATACAAAAATTAACCAGGCATGGTGGCATGCACCTGTAATCTCAGCTACTCAGGAGGCTGAGGCAGGGGGAATCGCTTGAACCCGGGAGGTGGAGGTTGCAGTGAGCCAAGGCTGCACCACTGCACTCCAGCCCGGCAACAGAGCAAAGGCTCTGTCTCAAAAAAAAAAAAAAAAAAAAGAAATCAACTTGAACTTCAAGAAATTTCAGCCTCCTTTCCCAACTCATGCTGAACTGGTTAGTAAATGGTGTTATAAGCAATAAAGATATTAATATACTTAAGGGTTGAACGGAGAATTGCTGTTACATGGCAGAAGGTGTGTTGGTGTTGTGGCTCCCTGCATTATTTTTTCTATTTTCATTTACAACTGTACTGCTCTTGAAATAGCAGCAACATACATTCAACAGATTGATGTTAAGAATACAAGGCCGGGTGCGGTGGCTCATGGCTGTAATCCCAGCACTTGGGGAGGCTGAAGCAGGTAGATCACTTGAGCTCAGGAGTTCAAGACCAGCCTGGGCAACATGATGAAACCCTGTCTCTATTAAAAAATACAAAAAAAAAAAAATAGCTGGGTGTGGTGATACCTGCCTGTGGTCCCAGTTACTCAGGAGGCTGAGGTGGGAGTATCACTTGAGGCCAGAAGACAGAGGCTGCAATGAGCTGAGATTGTGCTACTGCATGGATAGAATACAGTAGATTGGCTTTGCAAGACTCATGGGTTTAAAAGGATCCCTCTCATCTTCATCAGACCATAGCTGCATGGGAAAGCAATTAACCTATTAATAACACAAGATGTAGACAAGACTTAGCCAGAGGGGGAGTGACTGAAAAACAAGACATTTTGATTTTGCTTTTAGCCATAAATGATGAAGATTTCTGTGTGTTACTGAGACGCCCACACCTCCCTGTAAGCATAAAGCTGATCGTGAACCACCTGTGGAAAGCCGCCTGTGGTTTCATTGGATACCCACACTTTTCTATCCGTGATTTTAAAATATGAGGATGTATGAGTTTGCTAAGGATGCTGTCATAAAATACCACAAACTTGGTGGCTTCACCAACAGAAATGTATTGTCTCACAGTTCTGGAGGCTGGAAGTCTGAGATCCAAGTGTTATGGGATCCCTTCCTTCCAAGGCCAGTGAGGGAGAATGTGTTTCAGGCCTCTCTCCTGGCTTCTGGTGGCTTGCTGGCAATCTTCGGTATTCCTTGGCTGGTAGAGGCATCACCAGCTCCCTGCCTTCACCCTCATGAGGTGCTCTCCCCTGCATGCCTGAATCTGTGTCCAAATATCCCCTTTATATAATGACAGCAGTCACAGTGGAGTAGGGCCCACCCTAATCACCTCATTCTAACTTGATGACCTCCACACAAACTGTTTCCAAATAAAGTCACAAATTGGGGTGGGGACGCAATTCAAATTACAACAAAAAAGGTGGCCTCTTGATTTATGAGCTGGTTAGCTACTTTATAGATTATATAGGCTCTTGATTTCTCCTTTGTACTTTTTTTTTTTTTTTTGCTGCATAGTTTTGTGTAAGAAAAGTTACAGGTAAAGAAAAGAGGAAAGACGAAGTAGAAGCCACAGTCTCACACTGTCTCGCTGAGCTTTGGTATCAGGCCGGCGGTCAGAATGAGGCTTTTAGTTCGTGGTGTGTGCAGATGGCTTCTTGTCACAGTTGTAGATACAGAGTGGTGGCTGCCTTAAGTCTGGAACGCCAGACCTAATTACAAATGACAGTGATGAAGTCAGGATGGTAATCCAATTTAAAACCCACAATATATATCCTAGTGATGCTCACTGCTGTGTGAGTCAGTCATGTGACAGCTTCATCCAGTGTGTGGCCGTGGCCGGTATTGCTTTAGGCTGTAAGGGTGTGAACACGGAGACCTCAGGGAGCCCCCCCCACTCCATGGGTCAAAGCTGGGGCATCGCAGCCCGGAGGCGCAGAGTCCAGGACAGAGCTGACGTTCTCTGTGCTTGCTATAGATTGTGGTACATCAGTGAGCACATGGGGACAGAGCTGACTGGCTTCCTGCTAACCAGCATTCTCACTCACAGGTCAGAAGGTGATGCAGCTCCTCTGGAAGCTCACCCCACACATCCCTACCCCATTTTTCCTTCTCACCCATTCTCAAGGCCTCACCCACGTGAGGCATGTCTACTTTGCTCCACCTCCCTAGCTCAGTAACTTACTTTAAGAGAAATCATCTTCACAGCTCTCTCTAGGGGAAATTATTCTGAAATAATTTTGAGCAGCAGCATTTTTCCAGAACATTCTAAGACTCACCAGTAACTTTTGAAGGGGGAAGTCGTTTAAAAATGAAATTTCATTTTACTAACTGCCACACGGCATAGCTTTTCTAGGGCTGTGGTTAGGATTACGGAGAGAGGCACCAGAGTGTATTACAACACAGGGCTGACCTTTTACCACCCGGCTGAAGCTTGAAAAACAAAACCAGATCCCATCTTACTAACCATACCTGCGTCTTTTCTGGGAAATACCCCAGAATACAAGTTTGTTTGTTTTTTAAGATGGTTTTCCTTCCCTGGGAGAACAATCCTGAAACTTAAGTCAATAAAGTTGTCATGCTACATAAGCATTTTGCCTCTTCGGGTCAGGCTTGAGGCCTTTTTCCCCCTTTCTTCTGAGATACACATCAAGTGCCTTAGATCACGGTGCCATTCTAGGCGGGTTATGCAATTTTAATTTCATAAATGTGAAAATAAAACACATAATCAGAGTGAAAACAGGGCATTTTAGTTTTAAACCAAAGGAAGCCAAAACGGCAACAGAGAAGAAAGGAAATTAATTAGGACCATCTCTAGGGCCCAGGTGCATTTGTCCTCGTTCTTTTTTAATTTTTCCCACTGTTTTCTTCTTCCCCATTCCACAGCATTCTGCATCCTCTATCTTGTCTTTCTTGGTGTATCTCTAGTGTTCTAATTCTATCCCATCTTCTTCCACTGAAATAATGACATTTTCTAAAGACAAAATTTGCTGGGCGTGGTGGGTCATGCCTGTAATCCCAGCACTTTGGGAGGCCGAGGTGGGCACATCACCTGAGGTTAGGAGTTTGAGACCAGCCTGGCCAACATGGTGAAACCCCATCTCTACTAAAAATACAAAAATTAGCTGAGAGTGCTGGTAGGTGCCTGTAACCCCAGCTACTCAAGAGGCTGAGGCAGGAGAATCGCTTGAACCTGAGAGGCGGAGGTTGCAGTGAGCCGAGATTGCGCCATTGCACTCCAGCCTGGGCAACTCCAGCCTTGTGAAACTGTATTAAAAAAAAAAAAAAAAAGACAAAATTAAGTGAATGTCTCTAGCAATGTACCTCCCCCTCTCGAGAATAAAAGGCTTTGGAGATAAGGCAGTGCTTAACCCAGTGAACAAATTGCTTGCTGATGAGGTCAGGTCAGGTGGGGCCAGGGTGGCAGAGATGACTTTGCCTACTGATATTGGCCCTGCATAAAGTAACAGCTAATATATACTCAACATCTATTACCTGGCTTATATGTGAGCTTGTTTCTCTTTATAACAGCGCTGAAATGTAAAATGGTTTTATTTTACAATAGAGGAATTTGATATTGAAGGAATTAAGTTCCTTGCCAATCTTGTTAGAGTTGGAAAGGGAACCCAGTTCATTTTGACACAGACATCCATCATCAGCCTGTAGCTAGTAATGATAGGAGGAGAACCAAGAGAACAGGGAGGCAGAGATCCTTGTTCAAGTGCTCTTGAAACAGAGTTATTTAAGATTTGGAATGTGAAAGTGTCAGGGAAAGTCATTATGTTCAGTGTTTTCCATTCTCCTTTAGCCATGGGTCAGGGTGAATTTAGACATGACTGCAGACGAGGCCTGGGGAAAGGTGAAAACCTCAAATGTATCCATGCAATGGAATATTATTCAGCCTTCAAAAAGAAGGAGATCTTGCCATATGTAATAATCAGTAAATCTGGAGGGCATTATGCTCAGCGAAATAAGCCAGTTACAGAAAGATAAACACTGCATATTCCACCTCTATGAGGCATCTAAAAGAGCCACACTTAACAAAGGCAGAGAGTAGAACAGTGGGTGCCATGGTCTTGGGGGGAAGTTCGAGGTAGGGAGTTGTGAACCAATGGATAGAAAGTTTCAGTTACGCAAGATTACTAAGTTGTGGAGGTCTACAGTACAACACAGCACCTACAGTTAGCAATCCTGTATTGCACAGTAGAAAGTCTGTTGAGAGAGTAGATCTCAAGTATTCTTACCACAATAAAATAACAACACAGAACAAAACCTCAGATGGGCATGAATGTTCTCTGGCAATGAGATGGGGTTTAGGAGACACGCAGTGGTGGAGAAAGCCAATGATTAGTTAGAGCCGGAGTGAGAGATCAGTGGACGAGTGTCAGAGAAGGACACAGGGCGTGGAGGGGGAGTGGAGGGAGAGAGTAGCCAGAGGGATCTAGGGTTCCATGCCTAGACCCGAGAGCTAGGGAGACGAGAAAGCAAGAGCAGTGTTGAAGTCACTTGTCTTCTCATGACTCTCAGCCTCTCCCTCCTGCGGGTTGCCTGCTGGTGACGGCATGTCTTGTACCTCCAGCTGTCATGCCTGCTTCCAAGAAGGATAAAGAAAGGTGCCAGCTATGTTTGTCCCCTTCTATCGGCAAAGACTATCAATGACACCCCTAGCATACTTCTGCTTATGTCTTATTGGCCAGAGCTATGACTCATGGCCACCCAAGGCTAAAAAGCAGGCCAGGAAAACAAGTCAGTCAACTGGGATTATACCTACAAGGACGGAGAGCCTGGGTGAGGCAGCAGCTATGTCTGCTGCTGCTGGCATCCTTACATCTTTGTGTCAACAACTCACCGGCTTGCTTTTTACCTGACACCGTCAATGCTATAAGAAAGGAATTTATATAGGATGAAGACAGACTCAACGTGAGCAATGGGAAGGATACTTTTGGTGTATGGGGTACTTTAAGAGAACAGGTTTACGAAGAGTTCCAAGTGCAGATGGTCATGTTGGCAGAAAATAGCCAAGTCATTCGTGGGTCGGAGGTGGACGGATGTAGGGCCGGGAAAAGAAACAGGATGCAATGGCAGTAACGATGAACCCAGTTTATTTTGTAGTTTTCCGGGGATCAACAACGTCTTTGCTGTACTAGTTGCTAAAAATCTCCGGTGCCTTCTTTTGCCATGCAGACTGAACTTCACAGATGCTTGCTGTAAAAAAGTACACCCAAGGACCTTCTCCAAGAGGATAAGAAAGACGCTAACAACCTGCAGCACTGTGGAGGCTGCAGGTGAAGGGGTCTAGGGTGTAGGTCACTGATGCTTCTTGGAAGCAGACTGGCCATACCCTGAGCTATTTGGCCTCAGAGGGCTGGGCCATGGTGACACCCTAGAAGCTGCCTGAACTGGGCTCTAGGCTATTAGTGGCAGTCTTGAATTCTTTCCCAAGAGCAAGGCCAATCATGAATTAGTTCAGCAGAAGGGCCAAAGGAGGGAGACCATGAATTATTCCATTTAAATTCTTTTCTCTCATTTTTTCCTGGTTAATTTTCCTTCAGTTTCATTTTGGAAGTTCCTTTGGCTGTGAAAGCTTGGGTTTTCCCTGCTGCGAGGTCAGGGCACTAGGTTTTGGAGGGATCATTTACATTCTTGGGCTCTTGATGGACAGAGCCGCTGTCTGCTCATAAAGACAGACAGTGACTCTTTGTGGATGCCACAGTGGGCGACAGCTCTTTCTGTGACTTGCCAAAGGTCATTTCTCAAGCTAAGAAGGAGCCACCATCTTCGGGATTTCAGTTGACCTCGTAGCCACAGGAGGCCCAGAGAAGGGTTTCCCTTCAGTCTAACTTGTGTCATTTCCAATTAAACATTTGGCATCATCACTGGAAGATTATTTTTAAAACTTACCTTTTTTTAAAGAGATTCAATTGATTTATCATGTTAATGCTGTAACTCAAATTCCCAACACGCAAATAAGAGTGACTTATGAAAACATTATCTTCTTAAATTATAACTCCTGAAGATGGGTATATTTTTCCTCTACAGTGTCAAATCATTCCAAATGAGCTCTGATTGTGTGAACCATACATTCCCCCACTGAAAGTCGGCTAGGTTTTTGCACTTGATAGTTCAATGTTTATACTCTCACCCTTTCTTACTACAACTAAAATCATTTCTTTAAAAATCAAGTAAAAGGGTCGGGCGCACCTGTAATCCTAGCACTTTGAGAGGCTGAGGCGGGTGGATTGCCTGAGCTCAGGAGTTTGAGACCAGTCTGGGCAACACAGTGAAACCCTGTCTCTACTAAAATACAAAAAATTAGCCGGGCATGGCGGTGTGGGCCTGTAATCCTAGCTACTTGGGAGGCTAAGACAGGAGAATTGATAGAACCCAGGAGGCAGAGGTTACAGTGAGCCGAGATGGCGCCACTGCCCTCCAGCCTGGGCAACAGAGCAAGATTCCATCTGAAAACAAACACAAAAACAAAACAAGTAAAATATTTGTATTTATAGAAAGTCAGATGATGGAAATTGTTATACTTATTTTAGAAGTTTGATATTCTGGTGAGATTAATATGTTAAAACAGTTCAGTTTTCAATGGCCAAAGTATACTTATCAAGTACTTATGCTAGAGTGCTATATTAGACATTGTACAAAGAAAAAAAATACATGATCTTCTTGGAAGTAGTTTTCAATCTAGGGAGTAAATTAGTATTTTTTTCAAGTCCATAAAATTCATTTCAAAGTGATATGAAAATTAATCGGCCGGGTGCAATGGCCCATGCCTGTAATCCCAGCACTTTGGGAGGCTGAGGAGGACAGATCACCTGAGGTCAGGAGTTCAAGACCAGCCTGGCCAACTTGATGAAACCCCATCTGTAATAAAAATACAAAATTTCACAGGTGTGGTGGCAGATGCCCATAATCCCAGCTACTCTGGTGCCTGAGACAGGAGAGTCGCTTAAACCCAGGAAGCGTAGGTTGCAGTGGGCTGAGATCGTGCCGTTGCACTCCAGCCTGGGCAACAAGAGCAAAATTCTGTCTCAAAAAAAAAAAAAAAAAAAAAAAGAAATAAAAAGAAAACTAATTGTATTATTGACCATTTTTAGATTCATCCTTCCCTCCTCTGTCGTTATGCATAAGTACCATTGTTTCATCGCCCAGTAAGCTACTAAATTCTGTTGGATGAATAAATAAACATCTAGGAATGGAAAGGAGAATAAAACTGAACCAAATAGTAATGAGTTAGAGTAATCCTTTAAAAGGTGGAAATTATTGGAACAGAAATGCAGTTTAAAGAAGTTATAGACGAAGATAGCAGCGCAAAACATACGGGAATGTTTGCGTCTTACTCCCCAGACTTAGGCTCCTTTTGTTGGTGAAGGGTAACAAGAGGGACATAAATGTTTCATTTTTGAACCATCAGAGTTTTGGTCTCCATTCAGCTCAGAGAGATCCCACTTTCATTCACACTAGTATCATCTCTAGTGGGTCCTATTGCAATAGGCTCCCGGTGGGATATTCCTGACTGCTATGGTCTAAATGTTTGCAACCCCCAAAATGCACATGTGGAAATCCTAGCCCCCGGGGTGATGGCGTTAGGAGATGGGTGTTTTAGGAGGTGATTAGGTCATGAAGGCAGAGACGTCATGAATAAGATTAGTGCCCTTATAAAAGGGACCCCTGGGAGCTCTCTCACCCCTTCCACCAAGGGATGACACAGCAAGAAGGTGCCGTCGATGGGCCAGAAAGTGGGCCCTCAGCAGATGCTGAATCTGCCTTAATATTGGACCGCGCAGCCTCCAGAAGTGTGAGAAGCAAATTTCTGTTGGTAAGCTACCCAGTCTATGGTGTCTTGTTATAGCAGCCCTAGCAGACGAAGACTCTCACCCCTCCCCTCAATCACTGTCTAGATTAAAGGCCTTATTATGGCATCCTCCATTAAAGACCATCCAGCGCCACATCATCACTGGCAAAGAAAGCCAAGCATCTCAGTGTGAGCCCCCTGCCAGAGTCCCCCACACGATCTGCCCATCTCTCACCAAGTTGACCATGTATACTGCTCACAGCCCTTGAGCCTGCCATGTTGTCACATGCCTCCACGGGGACTGTCCTTTGCTCTTTGTAACCCCATCCCCAGCCTTCCAAACTCAGCTCAAAGGGGCAGTCCCTGGAGAACCTTCCCTTCCTCCTCCTCTCTTCCTTTCTGGCTGACTTTATCTGCTTCTATTATAACCTCTCCTACTCCACTCGTGTTATTTTGCTTACGTGACTGTCCCTGTGTGCTGGCAGCAGCTGGGTCCCAGTCATCTCTGTGTGTCTGAGGATCCAGATGGTATCTGTTACATTGACCATGCTTACTTCATATCTGTGGGGATGAGTGAGTAAAGGAATGAATGTGGACTTCGATGGAGAGAAAGGATTGCAGGACGTTTTTAAATGGTGGAGATGAGAGGTGTAGAATAGTCTTGAATTCCAAAGCGTATGTGAACCTAAGTTCCAAATACTGTGTATTATTTTTAGTGAAGCCCCCCTTTTTGGTCCTGGAGCAGTGGTTCTCTACGTGGTATATAGGTTCATTTTCACACTGCTGATAAAGACATACCCAAGACTGGGTGATTTATTAAAAAAAAAAAAAAAAAAAGGTTTAATGGACTCACGTTGCATATGGCTGGGGAGGCCTCCCAATCATGGCAGAAGGCGAAAGGCACATCTTACATGGCCACAGGCAAAGAGAGAATGAGAACCAAGCAAAAGGGGTTTCCCCTTATAAAATCATCAGATCTCATGAGACTTATTCAGTACCAAGAGAACAGTATGGGGGAGAACACCCCCATGATTCAATTATCTCCCACCGGGTCCCTCCCCACAACACATGGGCATTATGGGAGCTACAATTCAAGATAAGATTTGGGTCTGGGTGTGGTGGCTCATGCCTGTAATCCCAGCATTTTAGGAGGCGGAGGCGGAGGCAGAGGCGGAGGCAGGTGGATCAAGAGGTCAAGTGATCAAGACCATCCCGGCTAACATGGTGAAACCTGGTCTTTACTAAAAACACAAAAAGTTAGCTGGGTGTAGGGGCACGCACCTGTAGTCCCAACTACTTGGGAGGCTAAAGCAGGAGAATCGCTTGAACCCAGGAGGCGGAGGTTGCAGTGAGCTAAGATCTTGCCACTGCACTCCAGCCTGTGCAACGGAGTGAGACTCCCTCTTAACAAAAAAAAAAAAGAAAAAAAAAAAAAAGATGAGATTTGGGTGGGGACACAGCCAAACCACATCAGTGAACTCCCCAGACCAGCAGTGTCAGGATCATCTGGGAACTTATCAGAAATGCAGATTCTCAAGCCCCACTGTAAACCTCCTGAAGCAGAAACTCTAGGGTGGACCAGCAATCTGTGTTTGAACAAGCCCTCCAGGTGATTCCAGTGCAGCTGCAATCTGAGAAACACTACCTTCTGAAGTAAGAACGTCAGGCCAGGTGCGCTGGCTCATGCCTATAATCCCTGCACTTCGGGAGGCCAAGGAGGGTGAATCACCTGAGGTCGGGAGTTCAAAACCAGCCTGACTAACACGGCAAAACTCGGTCTCTACTAAAAATACAAAAGTTAGCCGGGCATGGTGACCTGCGCCTGTAATCCCAGCTACTTGGGAGGCTGAGGCAGGACAATCACTTGAACCTGGGAGGTGGAGGTTGAAGTTAGCTGAGATGGTGCTATTGCACTCCAGCCTTGGCAACCAACTCTGTCGCAAAAAAAGGAAAAGAAAAAAAGAAAAAGAAAGTCAGGATTTCATGATATGCTTGTGTCCTGGCTTGAATTCTGTGTGGATGAATGAGTTTTCGCTGGCTCACCTGCATGGGGAAAACTGCTAGTGACTACCTGTCATGTATTGAAGTCCCTAAGACCCCCATTCAGGTCTACTCTGCTTTCTTACCCTGGATTTCCCACACCCCTCTGCTTCAAGTGGCAGAACAGACAGTTTTACAGGATAAGATCTAGAGCTTTGATTAACGTGAGAAGAGATAGCTGGAATGAAAAAAAAAAAGCCTGTTTATGTTGGAACAAGTCCCCTAGCCTCTGGGTTTGTCCTGCTTTATTGAGGAGAAGGAAGGAGACAGCAACAGGTAATGGACAGATCACGGCTTGATGGTAGAGATGCCTGTGTTAGAATCCTACCTCTAGTACTTAGAAGCCGGCAGACTCCTTACCTTTTCTGGGCCCTAGCTCCACCAAATGTGGAAGGGGACTAATAGTGGCCACCCGTAGGGGTATTGTGAGGATCACATGGGACACCCTGTTATGCGGGAGCTCAACAAACACCAACCTCTTCCCTTCTCCCACCATTTGGTAAAAGGCCTGGACTGGGCCAGATTCACAAGGGGATTTAAGGGGCAGAGACGAGTCAGTCTTTTTGTGACACTCTCAGGCTGTGTTCAGCAAGTTTTGGTGACAGAGGGACCCTGATAGGGTTGCCAGATAAAACACAGAGCAACCAGTTATGTTTAAATTTCAGATAAACAGTGAATAATGTTGTAGTAGAAGTGTGTCCTATGCAATACCTGGGACATACTTATGCAAAAATATTATTCCTTGTTTATCTGAATTTCAAAGTCAAGTCACTTGGGTGTCCTGCATTTTTATTTGCGAAATCTGGTAACCTTGGGGTAAGAACAAGTTCCATGGCTCCACTTTTCTCCCCCTCTCCTTAGTATTTTCATAAAGTCAATCTCTGAGCAGAACATGCTGGTCACACCTCACAGGAAAACCTGGCACTGAAGGACACTGGGCAATGTGGAGTTGGAGGAGAGTCCCATCAAATTGTCTTGGAAATGTGGGAAGAGAAAAAGGAAGGAGGGCTTGATGATGGTTCAGGTCTGCAGATTCTTGCCTCCACCACAGAAGGACAGGAAGCCACATCTTTCCCTGGCTCCCCACCCCCAGGCACCTCTGGAGACACATTATGGTCATTTCCCCATTCCTGCGGACTTGCCCACAACCCCAGGTCAGATAAGGCATGCTTTTGAGGATTTCATGGCATGATTTTTATTTCCCAAAGTGGTATCATTCCAGTAAAGAGACTTCACTCAATCTAGCAATTGAGTTGGAACTTAAAATATTTGCTTATTTTCACTCCTTTGAAAATGATTAGCAGTTGAATTATTTAAACTAGAAAGAGATGAGGGAGTTAGAAGGGAGGGATGCCCGCCCCAGGCACAGCCAGGGGAGAGTGCTAAATGTGGTTATCAGGAGATCAAAGAACCAAGGAGAGACTCCTTTGATCTGATGCTTGTCAGAGTTGCAATTAGATCTTTGAGAGCTGCACTTGGCCACCCCCTCCCTTCTTCAGTATTTCTTCTTTCTTCATGGACACCTGGGAGTGCTAGCACAAGGCAGGCCCCAGAAGAAGCCCCTGTGGCTATGCAAGATCCAGTGTGCCCTAGGACATGGAGGCATACTCTTTCTCAGAGAAAAATCCCTTTTATAAATGCATTTGCTTTTTTTTTGAGATAGAGTCTGGCTCCTGTCACCCAGCCTGGAGTGCAATGGTGCGATCTTGGCTCAGGGCAACCTCTGCCTCCCAGGTTCAAGCTATGCTCTTGCCTCAGCCTCTGGAGTAGTTAGGATTATAGGCATGTGCAATCATGCCTGGTTAATTTTTAGTAGTTTTGTAGAGATGGGGTTTTGCCATGTTGGTCAGGCTGGTCTTGAACTCCCGACCTCAGGTGACCTGCCCCCCCTCAGGCTCCCAAAGTGCTGGGATCACAGGCACCCTCCACCATACCCGGCTAATTTTTGTATTTTTAGTAGAGACATTGGCCAGGCTGGTCTCGAACTCTTGGCCTCAGTTGATCCACTGCCTCAGCCTCCCAAAGTGCTGGGATTACAGGCATGAGCCACCACACCTGGCCGCAGTTGCTTATTTTTAAGATGGGGAGAAAGGTGAATGGGGCCCTTTATCCCGACACCCATTATACCTGCACATGCCTGTTCCAGCGTGTGAGCTGATGTGAATCACACTGTGCTTTCAATGTTTTCCCTTTGATACAAATGGAAATGTTACCCAATTGGCTGGGACTAACTTTGGGGTTGTCTGGATTTTTCAAAGGTTTGAGTAGTGGGAAACCCAGGTGAGGTCTGTCACATCTAAGAAAAGTCAGCTTTACATCCAAGCCAAATTCTACCCCTTCTGATTTCTGTGACTTTTTGCTAGACAACATAAGACAACACAATCAAACCTAGAGGTCTTCTCTGCCTTCCTGTTACCTGGAAAGTGGCTCACAGGGCCTTTAAGATCTTATTCATGGCAATCCTCTAAGCAGCCTCAGTCTTATCCTGATGATTTTTTTGCGTGATTTATACTAGTCCAAAAAATTCAAGAATAATGGGTATGTTTCTGCAGCTGAGCCAGACATTTCTTCTCTATCAGTCTGTGCATGACACAGAATGTCTTGTGGTTTGTATGTTTGTTTCCCTAGTGGACAAGATTTGATATGTGTGTTTCCTAATCCTGAGCTATCGAAATATTGATTCTCATCCTGACCTGGCCTCCTGGGAATGGAGCCAGTATGTCTGTATCTCTGGGCTCTGAATTTAGGTTATTACCCTGCTGGCCTAGCCTGCAAACACCAGGATGAGATTAGATTTGCTTGGGGGTGGGAACTGTAAATCCCTGTGAAATAGCTGTCTGTCCTCAGTTCTACTTGACAGAGTGAGGCAGCCATTCCCCGCATTTTTGGCCCATGTTATCATGTGTTTACCTTAATATCCTTCTTCTTTCTTCCTATTTGATTTTAATGGATACAGGCTGTCCAGTGAAAATAAGAAAAGAAATCCTAGCTAAAGAGTCATTTGAACTTCTGAGTAGGATTGTCTGAAGGATGTAAAGTATTTTACAAGGAATTCCAGAAAGATGAATAATTCACACCACGCCGAAAATGTTACCTGACATGAAAAAGTATTAGAGGCCTTTCCATTATTTTTGTGACCTTTGAATGGAGAGGAAAGATGGTCTGGACCCATGCTGTCACAATCTGGGGCTGGGCATAGTATCTGATAGGCTGTAATTCTATTCTATTTGAAGATGGGTGGTGTGGGATATGTGTGACGGTCATACATCATTCAACCTCTTCAGACCGTGACAATATTTAGGAAAAAGAACAAAAGTGAACCCTGAGGAGATGAATATACCTTTTTATAACATGGTTAATGATTTCTAAATATTGCTTAGAATATTTATTGCTTTTTTTCATCTCATTTCTTCCACCGTTTTCCCAGTTTGGGCCACCAAAATAGTCCCCTGGATCAGGGTGATAACCTCCAAATTGGCCTCTGTTCCATATTCATCCTCCATACTATGGCCAGACTGAGGTCTTGAAAGTGCCTACCTGTGTACAATCCTCTAGGGCTCCCCCATTACCCTGAGTCCCATGTTTCTTATCTAACCTATATGGTTGTCCATGATCTGACCCACCTCCCTTTGCAGACTTGGTTTCCTTCCAATCCCATCTTGAACTTCACCTTCTAGAAACACTGAAATGCTGTCTTCCATGTTTGCCTTTGCTCATGAAGTTCATTTTTCTTGGAGATCCATTTCTCTTTTCCCTGACTGTCCTTCTCTGTGACTAGATATGTCCTCCAGAAGTCCTTCCCCAGTAACCTCCTCTACTGACATTAATGGCCTTTCCTTTGCACTTTCTTTTTTTTTTTTTTTTTTTTTTAGATGGAGTCTCACTCTGTTACCCAGGCTGGAGAGCAGTGGTGTGATCTTGGCTCACTGCAACCTCCACCTCCCGGGTTCAAGTGATTCTCCTGCCTCAGCCTCCCAAGTAGCTGGGATTACAACCACAGGCCACCACGTCTGGCTAATTTTTTTGTTTTTATTTTTAGTAGAGACAGGGTTTCACCATGTTGGCCAGTATGATCTTGGTCTCCTGATCTCGTGATCTGCCCTCCTTGGCCTCCAGAAGTGGTGGGATTACAGGCGTGAGCCACCACGCCCGGCCTGTCCTTTGCACTTTCTTAGCAGTACCTGTGTTCGGTTCCACTGCCCTCACCACAATTACTGACCCCTTGGCTTATCTATCTCCTTGATGACATTGGCAATTCCTTGAGATTAGAAGCATGCCTTTTAGAATTTGTCTAGCAGGCTTTCCTGTTTTTGCTGCAAAGCCCCTTATAAAAAAAAAATAATAATAATAATTAATTAATTATTTAAAAAATAAGAAACATGCCTTTTCCACATTTGTAACCACAATGACTTACTTACTCAGTGCATAATGCAGAGTATTTTGAACTGAATTCAGGAGAAGATTCTGAGAGTAGAAACAGGAATAATAAAGTCAAAAAGAAATGGACGTTGATAACATTCTGATTTTGGTAACAATGCTTTAAGGAAAAATTCTCATCTCCATTTTATCAATAAGGAAACTCAGAATGACAGTGATTAAGAGTTTGGCCAGGAGTCACAGAAAGCAAATGGAAGAACCCCAGCTTCACTGTGAGCACCTCCAGGAAAGGATCAATAATATTTGTTGAGTTGAAGTGGTTGTTAGAACATCAGCAAGCTTTGCTCTGGGCGTGTTCATCCTCAAATCACACGTAGGAAGTGGCTTTCTAAAACCCATCTAATTTGTTCTCTTCTGTGCATTAGGTTACAGTACGATTTTGACATAGTAAAAAGTAGTTAATATCTCTTGGATTTAAAAAAGTTATTAGTCTACTCAGCACTCAGCAAGTATTTATTGAATACTTATTATATACCAGGCACTGTGCAGAAGGACGTGATTTAAAGCAAGAAAACCTGCCCTAATGAAGCTTTTGTGGTAAATAATCTGCCTAGAAAAATTCCTCTAATAACGTAGGATGTACTAACCACTGACTCACCAGTGAATTCCATATTTTATCAACTGGACTCACGTAAATCATGCACGCTGGTGGCACAAATAGCTAAAGCCAGAAGCATTTATGAACCACCAAAGAGTTCCTGGATCTTCTGGGTTTGTTAGTTGTAACAGAAAGAACTGTAAGCGTGAAAGGAGAGTATTGAAAATACATTAGTTTGCTCAGAGAACCACTGGGACAGCTGGAGGAGCAGGCTTGGGAACTGGGCAGAAACAAAGGGATGTCGTGCCTCCGATGCTTGGCTAACGTTCATCTGCAGAATCGGCAGTGAGGACACTGCTGTGCCGCTGGTTACCACCAGTCAGTGTATTCTGTCTGGCTGCCGATGCTGGACTCAGATACTGCTAGTCCCATTGTCACCACCAAGAATTACTCTCTGTTCTCATATCTGAATGTCACCAGCTCCTGCTCCTTATGGGTACATATAATTGGTGAGTGCTGTGCATAGATGGGTCTGTGCCCTGGCTGCAAGGCATGCTGGGAATATGGGTACCCCATTCTGTAGACACCATAGAGGAAGAAGGCCCTGACTCCCTGGAAGACTTGTACATAGGGGGAATTTGGCATCTGGACAGCCAGAAGCATGGCCAGTGTCCATTATAGTAACAACAGATTTTTTTTTGTTAGTCTTAAGATTGAGATATCTTGGCCAGGCACGGTGGCTCATGCCTGTAATCCCAGAACTTTGGGAGGCCGAGGCGGGCAGATCACAAGGTCAGGAGATCGAGACCATCCTGGCCAACATGGTGAAACCCCGTCTCTACTAAAAATACAAAAATTAGCCAGGCATAGTGACGTGCAGCTACTCAGGAGGCTGAGGCAGGAGAATTGCTTGAACCTGGGAGGTGGAGGTTGTAGTGAGCCGAGATTGCACCACTGCACTCCAGCCAGAGTGACAGAGTGAGACTGCCTCAAAATAAAAAAAAAAAAAAAAAATTGAGATATCTCACCAGTGGCCACATCATACAATATGAGAACAAATAAATATTTATCTTTTTCTAACAATGCTAATTGAATTTCTGAACTGTCTTTGGTTATTAGGTTCATTTCATTTTATAGAAACAGTTTCTTTGCTTATACCCATTACTGGAGATAGTAAAAAAAGAAAAAAAGAAAAAAAAAACAGTTTTTATAGAACAAATTTTATAGAACTTATGATCAAAATTTAACCACATGCCTTTCTTTCTGAAAGTAATAAAAATGAAAAAAATGGAATAATAATACCTTATAACAATATCTGGTTTTCTCCCTTCATCTGTCCCTTTTCCTTCCTCCCTCCCTCCCTCCTTCTCTCCCTTCCTTCCTTCCCTCCCTCCCTTCTTTCCTTCCTTCCTTCTTCACTTACTCCCTTCCTTCCTTCCATAAATGCTTATTAAGTACCTACTGCATGCCAGGCCCTGGGTTCGGTACTAGAAAATCAAAGATAAATAAGACATGCTCTTTACCATCATGCTGTCCTCAATATTATGAGGGAAGACAGACGTGGAAGAAGTAATTGCCCTGAAATTTTACAAGTGTTGGGATAGGAATCCAAACAGGGTTCCACTGGAATACAGAAGCTGGAGTGTTTCTCTTCACCCTGTGAGAGGTTAGAGAAAGCTTCATGGAGGAGATGACATTTGAATTGAGCCTTCAAAGCTGTTAAGTGGTCACCAGGCTGAAAACAGAGGAACATTTCCAGGGCAGGCAACTCATCATGACAGAGGTGTTGAACCAGAGTGAGTTCATCTTGGATAGGGGCTGAGTAAAATAAGGCTGAGACCTACAGGGCTGCATTCCCAGGAGGTTAGGCATTCTGAGTCACAGGATGAGAGAGAGGTCAGCATAAGATACAGGTCACACAGACCTTGCTGATAAAACAGCATGAGGTCAAGAACCTGGTTAACACCCACCAAAACCAAGATGGTCATGAAAGTGACCTCTGGTCACCCTCACTGCTCATTATGTTAATTATAATATATTAGCATGCTAAAAGACACTCCCACCGGTGCTCTGACAGTTTACAAATACCATGGCAACATTGAGAAGTTACCCTATCTGGTCTAAAGCGGGGAGGAACACTGAGTTTCAGGAATTGCCCACCACTCTCCCGGAAAACTCTTGAATAATCACCCCTTGTTTTCCATATAATCAAGAAATAACTACAAGTATAATTAGTTGAGCAGCCTGCACCACTGCCCTGCCTGTGGAGTAGGCATTCTTTTGTTTCTTTACTTTTCTAATAAGCTTGCTTTCACTTTACTCTATGGACTCACCTGGAAATTCTTTTTTTTCTTTTTTTTTCTTTTTTTGAGACAGAGTTTCCCTCTTGTCACCCAGGCTGGAGTGCAATGGTGCGATCTCAGCTCACCACAACCTCTGCTTCCTGGATTCAAGTGATTCTCCTGACTCAGCCTCCCGAGTAGCTGAGATTACAGGCACCCACCACCACACCCAGGTAATTTTTGTACTTTTAGTAGAGACGAGATTTCACCATTTTGGCCAGGCTGGTCTAGAACTCCTGACCTCAGGTGATCCACCCACCATGGACTCCCAAAGTGCTGGGATTATAGGCATGAGCTACCATGCCTGGCCTCCGGAATTCTTTCTTAAGCGACATCTCCTCTCTTGGGGTCTGTATCGGGACCCTTTCCCTGTAACAATAATGACAGAATGGGGGCCTAAAAAGAGGTGATCAGTGAAAGGGTCTCTAAGGGCTTGTGGTGTCTGGGTCATAGAGGCTAGGAAGGAAGGTAGAGGAGGGGGCTGGTGGACCCTGAGAAACAAAGCCTAAATGAGACAAGAGAGGACTCTGCACTTCAAACTCTAAGAGGTATGGAGCTTATCCGGACAGCATAGAGAGCTGTAGAAGGCAGTAATAGGATCAGATTTATGTTTTCAAAAGATCACGGTGGCAGTGAGGAAAAAGATTTGGAATGGGATCAAAAGCCAGAGGACCACCTAGGAGACTAATGCACTCCAGGCAGAAGATGAGAGAGTCCTAAAATACTGCAGGAGCAATGGGAATGGAAAAAGGAGATAAAATAATTTTTTAGGGCTGGGCGTGGTGGTTCACGCCTGTAATCCCAGCACTTTGGAAGGTCCAAGGCGGGCGGATCACCTGAGGTCAGGAGTTTGAGACCAGGCTGGCCAATGTGGCGAAGCCCCATTTCTACTAAAAACACAAAAATTAGCCAGACTTGGTGGTGGGCGCATGTAGTCCCAGCTACCTGGGAATCTGAGGCAGGAGAATGGCTTGAACCTGGGAGGCAGAGGTTGCAGTGAGCTGAGACAGTACCACTGCACCCAGCCTGGGTGACAGAGGGAAACTCCATGTTAATAACAATAATAATAATAATGTTTTAGGAGCTGGAATCTGTGGGGCTCTGTATGGCTGAGAAGAAAGCCTGGTGGTGCCATTCCCCCAGAGAAGCCAAGAGGAGTAACAGGATCTTGTCTGGGAACAGGTGGCTGGTTGGGTGGAGACAGACTAACATGTTAGTTTTGACCCTGTTGATTCTGAAGTGCCTGTGGGTCATCCAGTAGAAGTGCAGCATTGGGGCGGGGCATGGTGTCTCACGCCTGTAATCCCAGCACTTTGGGAGGCTGAGGCAGTCCAATCACTTGAGGTCAGGAGTTCAAGATCAGCCTGGCCAACCTGGTGAAACCCCATCTCTACTGAAAATACAAAAATTAGCTGGGTGTGGTGTCGGTTACCTGTAATCCAAGTTACTTGGGAGGCTGAGGCAGGAGAATTGCTGGAACCTGCCACTGCACTCCAGCCTGGGTGACAGAGTGAGACTCCATCTCAAAAAAAAAAGAGGGCAGTGCATCATTGGTAAAGGAGCAGAGTTCAGGAGAAAGGTCAAGGCTCAGGGTCAGAAATAGAGATTCAGGTCTAGAGTCATCTCCCCCTAGAAACTTGTAGGCTGTGCCAATAATGGAGACTAGAAGAAAACTAACAACATGTATCCCAAAGCGTGAAACTGGAAATTCGGCTTAGCCTCTAAATTCCAAAGCAGGAGCTAAAGATTGCACCCTCCTAAATCTCAGACAATTTAAGTTAAAAAAAAAAAAAAGGATTGCATTTAGGAGGAGTTACAAGTTTTGACAATGGAAAAGACACTAGGTTTGCAGTTCTGTACAAATTCAACCCACCACTTACTTTGTGATGGGAGGAGATTAATCTGGATTTGATTAGTTTTTCTTTGCAAAATAAGAACTAAATTAATTCTGTGGTCTCTTGGTTCTAAATTAGCCTGAATGGGGTCCCACCCTGGCTGCAAGTAGAGCCACATGCTTTCCTTTTTCAAATTAAACCTGACTTGAGCTTGCAGAGATTGTCAGAGTGTCCAGTGCCCCTCCCTCAATTACCCAGATCACTCAGTTCTGGTAACACACGCCTTTTGGAGAGAAAACGGACATCTATGAACAGTCTGCGAGGTAGGGGCTGCTTCTGCCCTTGTCACAGCCTCACTGCAGACCCACATGTGACACTTCAGTGCGGCCTCCTCTCCTGTGACAATGCCACTGCCGGCTTGGATCCTTGCCCTGAGCGGTTCTTCAGGGGGAGGATGCGATCGGCTCTGAATGCCCACAGCCCTTGGGTTGCCTTTCCTCGCCAAGCCATTTCCCCCAAACAACTTGTCACTGTCTGGGCTTGGAGGACTTTGCAGGGCCAGCCACACCCTGCATCAAAACCACCTCAGTGCCACTCTTCTGTGTGGAGTGGATGACACTTCTACATACCCTCTTTGTCATCATGGTGAGTTCCCTTTTCAGGACACTTAGGGTCTTTCCCTGCCGACAGAACCCAGTCAGTCCACTGTAGTCCATCAGTTGAGTAGTTTGTGAATTTACTCATTTACTTTACAATGAAGTGATTCTTTCCAGAGCAAGGGACACCTCCACTTTGGTTTGCCGAGGCAGACAGATCATGAGGTCAGGAGTTCGAGACCAGCCTGGCCAACATAGTGAAATCCTGTCTCTAGTAAAAATACAAAAATTAGCCAGGTGTGGTGGCACGCACCAGTAGTACCAGCTACTCGGGAGGCTGAGGCAGGAGAATTGCTTGAACCTGGGAGGCAGAGGTTGCAGTGAGCTGAGACCATGCCATTGTACCCCAGCCTGGGTGACAGAATGAGACTCCGTCTCATAAATAACTAAATAATAAAAATAAATAAATAAAAATAAAAAGTAAAACAATTCTGACTAGCAACAGTAAGAGAACGTGTCAGAGGCATTTGAAACAGAGCAACTCTATCTTGAATAGGAGCTGGGTGAAATGAGGCTGAGACCTGCATACTGGCCTGTATTCCCAGTTGGTTAAGGTATTCTACGTGACAGGATAAAATATGAGGTTGGCACAAGATACAGGTCATAAAGACCTTGCTGATAAAAATAGGTTGCAGTAAAGAAGCTGCCAAATCTCACCAAAATCAAGATGGCTATGACAGTGACCTCTGGTCGTCCTCACTGCTACACTCCCCCCAGCGCCGTGACGGTTTACAAATGCCATGGCAACATCAGGAAGTTACCCTACGTAGTCTAGAAAGGGGAGGCATGAATAATCCACTCCTTGTTTAGCATCTAATCAAGAAATAACCATAAATGGACAACCAGAAGCCCTCTCGGCTGCTCTGTCTACGGAGCAGCCATTCTTTTACTCCTTTACTTTCTTGATAAACTTGCTTTCACTTTACCCTATGGACTTGCCCTAAATTCTTTCTTGCACGAGACCCAAGAACACTCTCTTGGGGTCTGGAGCCAGACCCCTTTTCCTATAACAAAGGGAGGAGATGAAAGGAAGGAAGAGGAAATCTCACCCTGAGAAGCAAAACTGGTGTCAGTGAGCGTGCCATTAAGCAGAGGCCATCACTGGTTGGAAATCATCTGCCAGGATCCAACTTTTCAGCTGAGTCTGGGAAATTTGTGTAGTACGTGGGTAGGGGGTGTCCATCTTCATGACAGAAAGGATGAGTGGTGGTCACCACCACCCACCCAGCAACCTCCCGGCCACATATGGTGGCCACATGCTGTGAGTGGTCCTTTCTGCTTTCTTCCCTCTTGGATATAAAAGTGAGGGTCAGCCATGGGCTGCCCAGAGGGCTGGGGTGAGAGTGTCCATCCTGAGGCCTCACAGAAGTGTGGGTGGAGCTGAGTGATTTTCAAATAAGAGAAAGGGGCAGCTTTGCAAGGCAGTGTGGGCAAAGCAGGCGGCTGAGGGATCGGGCAGCAAAACAACCCAGAAAAACATCACCATGGCTTGCACAATCGTCCTCTGAATATGTGTCATCAAACACGAGACCATCATTACCTGGCAATAATGCAGCTGAAATCAGTCATTTAAGGAGTTTCTCCCTGTGACTGAGCCCAACACAGTCTTTAACCGATGTCTACCCCATAAAAAAAAATACTGACATAAAAGTCTGCAGTGCAAGGAAGTTTTATTTTCTTCTTAATCAGATGAAAATGCTGTGAGCACAGAGGCAGAGAATAGGCCTGAACTGGATGCTTTTTGATGCCTTAAATTTAAACAGCTGTTTTTTTTTCTTTTCTTTTTTACAGTAACTGCACTATTCCATTTAACTTTTTGAAATGAAGGATTTGGGTTTTCTTAGGGAATAGACATTTCATCTTAAAGCTGGCACACAGCATCTTTAACTTTTCTCTCTCAAGATGAGATCTCTGAGGATCATGATCTAGTTTTTGCCTCTTGTTCATCTTGTATGTCTGGGAAATCATAAAGGCAGAACCCGGGCTGGGCGCGGTGGCTCACGCCTGTAATCCCAGCAGTTTGGGAGGCTGAGGAGGGTGGATCACAAGGTCAGGTGTTCAAGGCCAGCCTGACCAACATGGTGAAACCCCGTCTCTATTAAAAATACAAAAATTAGCTGGGTGTGGTGGCGTGCACCTGTAATCCCAATTACTCAGGAGGCTGAGGCAGGAGAATTGATTGAACCCAGGAGGTGGATTGCAGTGAGCTGAGATTGCGCCAGTGCACTCCAACCTGGGCAACAGAGCGAGACTCCGTCTCAAAAAAAAAAAAAAAAAAAAAAGAGATAGAACCCGGCCGACTGATTTCAGCCACAACAGACTGGTTTAAGGAGCATGAAATATATACCTAGAGTTCCGGGACCCTACCTCCCATCAGATGCAAACCTAAGAAAGTGACTTGCTGATCCCTGGTTTTGTAATTAGAGTACTAACCAAGTCAAGAGAAAAGGTAAACTTTTATAACTAGCGTCTGCAATCACTGAAATTATTAGTTAAGGAAGAGATGTTACTCGGGGCAAAACAATCAGAGGGAAGTTTTAGCAATTAAGTCAAATGCACTGCAGTGGCGAGTTTTTTTCCTTTCTTTCTGGAAAACAAAACCGCCTCGGGCAAATGTTCTCAGAGAGCGTACTGACTCTGCAGCGGCTGGAGCAAACACTGAACAGGGAACGGCGCTGTTGACTCTACCGTCAGGTTAATTAAGAAAGCTGTCAGTGATGATTTTAAAAAGCCAGCACATTTTCGGTTCCTATTGACAAAATCCATGACATCGGCAGAAGTGGTGTTTGTTCAATACGAAGAAGACACGCTAGAGGCATTTAGGGGAACAGGAGGACAAAGGAAGCTTTTCATAGTTGAGTACGGGATGTCCCGTATTAATGTTAGCATAGTTGTTCGTGTGAAATTCCATGTGTCTTTTCCGCTCCTGTGAATTACGTAAGCAGAGGTGTTGAGGGCCTCAGACCCCATCTGAAACACCCAGGTCTCTCATAGTGGGGCAATCACAAAGGAGCCCTAATTTAGGAGCTGAGAGGGCGGATGCTGGTTCTGGATCTGCATCTGACACGCTGTGTGGTTTGGGACAGTGGATTTGACTCTGTGGGTTTCCATTTCTAGACTCTATGTATCTTTTAAGTACAGTCCAATCTCAGAAACACAACAAACCTGACTTTCCTATGTACCATCTTCCTTTGCGGGAAATACGTTCAAAACTTCAATATAGGATGACAGGAACCTGCTACCCACCGGGCGTTACCTGTCCACCTGATGGGCTGAGCTAGAGGGAGTCCCTCCCGCTCCAGCTGCTGCTGGGGTCTGGAGTCTGAGAGGGGACGGTGTTGGGAGTCACCCTACATGAGCGAATCCTGAAGACGGATCTTGTCCGGGACAAAGCTCCTAGATCCCAGGTGAAGCTTCATTTCATCTGCTTAGGGTTCAGTGCTCTGTTTCTCTCTAGTTCTTCTGTCCCTGTTTTTCCCCTTGGAGCAACCAAGCACACAGTACTTGTGCAGTTGCTTAGGGGACATGGAGAGGAATGAAGAGTGTTCCTTACAGACCTGGGGTGGAGCTCCACTTCCTTCTCTTTTCTTTCTTAGGAGGCTACCAGTGGTGCACTCCCAGTTAGAATCGGCCCAGGGCAGCAGCCACTAGAGAAGAGAGGAATGGAGAAGAGAACGCACTTCTCACAGGTTGCCTAGAAGGGAAGGGAGATGTAATCAGTGCACTCCTACTGTTTTAACACAATTACGCCTCACCTCAGAGATGAGTTCACAGCATGATTTCTTGAGGCCTTTTCTATCTGTCAATATTTGAGCATTTTTACTGACTCGGGCTCTGAATTTGGACTCTTTTAATGTCTACTTTGTTAAAAGTGAAAAATATTGATTCTCAAAGTTCAGAGATTAGATAAAGAAATAAAACTACATTTAGATACTCTCACTTCTCTGATGTATAGGAGTAAGGATTGTGTGACTGGATGAAGGAGTGACATGGCATACTGAAAAGCCCAAAGGCAAGAGACAGACCCTGGAAGTTACATGAAAGGGCCCCAGGACATCCTTGGGAAAGTCTTAATAGCAAGAGAAAGCAAGTGGATGGTAATGAACTGGGATGATCAGAGTTGCAGAAACTAGGCTCAGAGACTGTAGAGAGAGATGGAAGCTCACCTCAGGGGAACTAAATACACCAGGAATACCATAAAAGCACAATTCCAGAACTCACCTCTAAGCCAGAGGCATAGAACGTGACTCTTGCAGTGGCTCACGCCTGTAATCTTAGCACTTTGGGAGGCTGAGGCAGGAGGATCACGAGGTCGGGAGTTTGAGACCAGCCTGGTCAATATGGTGAAACCCTGTCTCTACTAAAAAAAAAAAAAAAAAGAAAAAGAAAAAAGCTGGGTGTGGTGGCACACGCCTGTAGTCCCAGCTACTCAGGAGGCTGAGGCAGGAGAATCACTTGAACCAGGCTGGTGGAGGTTGCAGTGAGTTGAGATAGCCCTGCTGCCCTTCAGCCTGGGTGACAGAGCGAGACTCCATCTCAAAGAAAAAAAGAAGAAGAAGAAGAATTCTTGTTCAGCTACATGCTGAATAAAGGAATTGTTCCTTTAAACTTTAATTGTTCTATATGCACTTACCCTACATGCAGAAATGCATCTTGTGGGGGAAGGGAGGCCTTGATTGGTCTAAGAATACTCTAGAAGCACTCATCAGTGATTGCTTCAGACACCTCCTACAGCTCAGCTGTGGCCAATGAAATGTGAGAAGTGCTTCTGCAAACATTTCCTTGCTCTGGAAAGTCACAGGGAGTGGCCACATCTGTCATTGGATGTTCCATGTTCGGCTGTGAATCCTGGAAGTAAGCCAACCCCAAGGATGGATGAGCAGAGAGATGGGAAGAGCCTGTGTCCCTCATGGCATCCCCAAGCAGGCAAAGCAAGTAACTCACAAACCCAGCCTGCCTCTGGAGATGCTGTTAGAGAATGTCGTCAAGTTCCTCATTTTAAATCAGTGACGTCAGCATTTGACAGCTTTCAGCCAAAGGCGTTTCACACATTCCACACCACTCTTACTTTCTGTTTTAGCCTGTTTCCCGCCTGGACCTTCACATTTCCGGGTCCCCAGCCAACACACCTATGCTTTTCTATAAATGCCCTGATACCTTCCTCCCTCTGACAAGCTATTGAAACTGTGGCTACTAAAAACCTCACTAGGGCTGGGTGTCATGGCTTACACCTGTAATCCCAGCACTTTGGGAGGCTGAGGCAGGGGGATTGGTTGAGTTCAGGAGTTTGTGGTCACACTGAGCAACATGGAGAAACCGTCTCTACAAAATGAAAAAACTAGCCAGGTGTGGTGGTGCACATCTATGATCCCGGATACTAGGGCGGCTGGGAGGGAGGATCACCAGAGCCTGGGACGTCAGGGCTGCAGTGAGTCGTGACCATGCCTTTGCACTTCAGCCTGGGCAACAGAATGTCGACCCTGTCTCAAACAAATCAAAAAGAAAGAAAAAGCCGCACTAAACATCACTACCACTGATATGGTTTGGATGTTGTCCTCTCTGGATCTCATGTTGAATTGTAATTCTCAATGTTGGAGGTGTGGCCTGGTGGGCGGTGCTAGGGTTATGGGGGTGGATCCTTCGTGGTTTGGTGCTCTCCTTGAAATAGTGTATAAGTTCTTGAATGATCTGGTTATTGGAAAGTGTGTGGCACCTTCCCCCACTTCTTGTTCCTGCTCTGACTTTGTGATGTGCCTGCTCCCCCTTTACTGTCCACCACGAGCAAAAGCTCCCCCGAGGCCTCCCCCAGAAGTCCAGAGGATGCTGGCGCCATGCTTCCTGTACAACCTGCAGAACCACGAGCCAATTAAATCCCTTTTCTTTGTAAATTACCCAGCCTCAGCTATTTCTTTATAGCAATGCAAGAACGGCCTAACACAACCACTAAGAATTTTTTCCTTATAACCCACTCTCAGCTCTCAGCTGTCAGAAAGTTCTCCCATCTTTGATTTCCACAAACCCTTGACTTGTATAATCTCTTAGGCATTTTAAATATTCTAGTTTGCATCACAGTTATTTGTGCGAATGTCATCTCTCTTTTCTAACTGGAAGAATGTGGAAAATATGGGTCATATTATATATCTTTGTATTCACTCCCTTTAAGAAGAGAGCCCTGTGTTTAACACAGAGCATTAGAAATTTGTTGAAGGAAAGCAGGTATTACCTGACAGATTTACCACCCACCCTCTGAGAACTCACCCAGTAAGAATACTGGCCAGGCGCGGTGGCTCACGCCTATATTCCCAGCACTTTGGGAGGCCGAACCAGGGTGGATCACGAGATCAGGAGATCGAGACCATCCTGGCTAACAGGGTGAAACCCTGTCTCTGCTAAAAATACAAAAAAATGAGTCGGACGTGGTGGGACGCGCCTGTAGTCCCAGCTACTCAGGAGGCTGAGGCAGGAGAATCGCTTGAACTTGGGAGGCAGAGGTTGCAGTGAGCTGAGATCATGCCACTGCACTCCAGCCTGGGTGACAGAGCAAGACTCTATCTCAAAAAAAAAAAAGAAAAAATACTAATTATGTAGTTGATTCTTAAAATGTCACCTCCACATGAGAAATGTACAGAAGTGAAATTTTGACAACATGGTCCCTCTGGTAGGTTTGAGTGAATAAAATATAATGGTAATGATTGAATTACATTGTAAACAATAGTATCAATTGCCTGGTAAAACTCTGCATTTGAAGTATAAGAGCAAATCATTTAGAGAGCCTGGCTGTGGCATTCAATAGAATGAAACATCAGATGCCCAAATTTCAAAGGCAAATCACAACAAAATGGGAACAAAGATAATGCAAGAATTGTGCTCTCAACTCATTTGATGAAATATTGGCTGATAGGATTTATAACACTGTGATGAACCTAATGAATTTAGGAATTGCCATCTTGGTATGAGATGAAGATGATATTTTACACTGTGAAATGGCATTAGAATTATGACTCTTTACTCTTGAAAATCATGGGTCATGACACTTGCGTTTCTCTTTTATGGGGTCTTTTTAAAACAATGACCTTATTCACTAATGTCTCACTGTATGGATACAACTGAAGTTGGAGAGACACTAACCACGTAGTATTTTATTTTGACTTAAAAGATTTTACACATGCAGAAAATCACAGGGGATAATATTACAGATACTCCATATACTCAGAATCCTGATTCAGCATCATGATATTTTGCCACGGTTGCGTTCAATTTTTTTAAATAAGATAAAACATTACAGATAAAAACGGTATGTCTTCCTCATCCAGCTCACTTTTCTTCCCCTCCCAGCGGCAAGCACTGTACTGAAGTTGACAGATTTCCTGTTCACGTTTTCCTACTTTTGCTACATAAGATGAATCCATCAGGAGTACATAGCATTGTTTTGAGTGGCATCATACCATACAGTCAGAACTACCTGCATTCACATTCCAGGCCTGTCACTTACTGGATGACCTGGGGAAAATTATCTATCCTCTCTGCACTTCGGTGCTCTCATTTGTAAGATGGTGATAAGTATACCTTACTTCACAGTGTTGGTGATGATTAAATGAGATAAAATGGAGAGACTGCTTAACACCATGCCTAGTGCATAGAAAGAACTATGTGTTTGCTCTGATGATGCTGTTGACGATAATGATGATAATTTCAATTTACACAGAGGGCATCATAGCATAATAGTCTTTTACGAGTTGCTCTTACGAGATTTATCGGTAGAGCTTCTGTAAATCTAATTCTTTTATTTAATTATCCTTGCTGCAGTATTATTTGAATAAGCCATGCTTTATATGCCACATTCCACTATTGATTCTTTATGCTGTTTCTGAATTTTAGCTATAAAAAGATAACAAAGACACATGCACATGTATGTTTATTGCAGCACTATTTGCAATAGCAAAGACTTGGAACCAACCCAAATGCCCATCAGTGATAGACTGGACAGGGAAAATGTGGCACATATACACCACGGAGTACTATGCAGCCATAAGAAAGAATGAGTTCATGTCATTTGCAGGGACATGGATGAAGCTGGAAACCATTATCCTCAGCAAACTAACACAAGAACAGAAAACCAAACACCAGTGTTCTCACTCATAAGTGGGAATTGAACAATGAGAACACATGGACACGGGGGGAAGGGAACATCACACACCAGGGCCTGTCACGGGGTGGAGGACAAGGGGAGGGAGAGCATTAGGACAAAGACCTAATACATGTGGGGCTTTAAACCTAGACGATGAGTTGATGGGTACAGCAAACCATCATGGCACATGTATACCTATGTAACAAACCTGCACGTTCTGCACATGTATCTCAGAACTTAAAGTAAAATAAAAAAAGAAAGAGCTGGAAATTTTTCATCAGGCAAAAAACAGACATAAAAAACACCCTTCAATGGCTATCTTTGTGCATGATTTTATTATCTTTACTTTCACACTTGAAAAATAATTTGGCTGGGTATAGAATTCTTGGCTCCAAGTTATTTTCCTTCATAACTTTAAAGCAAATCTGATTCCTGTTTCTTGTAGGTTTATATGTTTCTTTCTTTCTTGAAGCTTTTTGGATTTTCTTTGAAATTCTGGCACAGCACATCTGGTAAGAGGTTATATTGAAAAAAAGTTATTTACCCTATTTATCATTTTTTCTATACATGCTTTCAGACTGAGAACTAATGTTTTTCTTCAAAACTGAGAAAAAAACTCAATTATTTTCTGAAATATTGACTCATTAAATCTTTTTATTCGGTTAACTTAGAAATTCTATGAAAAGGATTTTGTTACTTCTGGATATATTATTTATCCCAATATTTATTTCATATTTTATATCTTTATCCTTTCGTGTGATATTCAGAATACATTTCTCTTGAAGCTTAAAATCCACTACTTGTGATTTGGTTATGTTCATTGTGATTTTTTTTATGTTTTATTTTTAATTTAGGCAAAATTTATATAGAATAAAATGTACAGGCCGGGCATTATGGCTCATGCCTGAAATCCCAGCACTTTGGGAGGCTGAGGTGGGCAAATCACTTGAGGTCAGGAGTTTGAGACCAGCTTGGCCAACATGGCAAAACCTGTCTCTACTAAAAATACAAAAATTAATTGAGCATGGTGGCAGGCACCTGTAATCCCAGCTACTCAGTAGGCTGAGGCAGGAGAGTCTCGAACCCAGGAGGCAGAAGTTGCAGTGAGCTGACTCGAGATTGGGCCGTTGCACTCCAGCCTGGGTGACAGAGTGAATATATTTACTATAACTGGTGGTATTCGTTTCTTTCTGTATAAATGAGTTTCCATCTGTTATCAGTTCCCTTCAAGCTGAAGAACTTCCTTTAGCATTCCTTGAAGTGAGGGTCTGCTGGTTATAAACTGTCTCAGCTTTCTTTGATCCAGAAATTTATTTAAACCTCATTTATAAAGGGTACTTTTAAAGGATATTTATAAAGGATATTTGCACTGGCTGTGGAATTCTAGGTTGGCAGTGTTCTCTGTCTGTTTTACAGACATTATTCCATTGTTTTCTGTCTCCTTGTTTTTTAAAACAGTAATTCATCAGCCTTATCTTTGTTCCTTGTGATATCATGCATCTGTTTTCCCCTCTAAATGCTTTACAATTTTATCTTTTAACTTTGTTTTTAGCAATTGATTCTGATGTGTCTGTGTATAGTTTTCTTGATGATTGATATCTTTCATCAATTTTGGAAAATTCTACTATTCCTTAAAATTTCCTCCTCTTCTCTCTCCTGTCCTGTCTCTCCATTTACAATATGCTAGACTACTTTTATATTGTCCCACAGGTCACTGGGGTTTCGTTCATTTTTATTTCAATCTTTTCTGTCTTCATCAATTTGGAAAATGTCTTCTAGGTCACTGACACTTGATCTGCAGTGTCCAGTTTTCTATGAAGTCTATCTTGAAATCTTCTATTTTAGATTTTTCAGCTCTGTTATTTCCATTGGCTCTTTTTATAGTTTAACATTTTTACCTGGATTCCTCATCTCTTAACTCATATTTGTTCATGTTTTTATTTCTCATTTTTAAACATATGTATAATAGATGTTTATAAATCTTTGCTAATCCTAATATCTGCGTCATTTCAGAGTACGTTTCCATTTGTTTCTCTATTGATTATGGATCATACTGTCTGTTCTTAGCAGGTCTAGTAATTTTCTATTGCATGCCAGTCATTGTAGATGGTACATTTTAGGGATAATTGACTATGTTGTCTTCCTTTAAAGAGTGTTGAGTTTTGGTTTGGTAAGTATTTATGGAACTGGTAGATACTGATCTGATCAGACTTTGTCTTAGGCTTTGTTAGAAGGGTCTAGTTCTAGTCTTGCCTGAGTCCTAGGGTCTGGCCCTGACCCTGGAGCATGGGGCTTACTCACAAGGTGGGGGTTTTCTAGGGTCTCAATCTAATGTCTTATGTTTTTAGCAAGGGTTCTCCGCTCTGGATGGGCCATAGTCCCAGTTCCTCCAAAGTCTGCATGATCTCTAATGCCTCTGTCCAGCTCTCAGCCTCCTGGCACAGGTTTCACAGAATCAGGCCCTGTACATGTGCTTCCCAGTTCTTGGCCCAGGATCTGAGGGCAGTCTCCATGAATATTTCTTGGGCCCAGCTCTGCAAACTCCCCCCTTTTCTGGGGCCATGCCTCCATCAATTCAAGCTGCTTCCAAAATACTTTTCAAACAATAGGTGATAATATGGGGCAGCTCCATCTTGTTTCTGATTTTCATGGGAACTTCTTTAGTATTTCATTATTTGTTGGTTTCTGATGAATATCTTAGAAATTTCCTTCTATTCTTTTACTTAGAGATTTTACAACAAATACTTACCAAATTATACCAATTGCTCTTTTGTCATATATTGATATAATCCTATATTTTTCTTCTTAATTTCTTAGTGGAATACATTACGTTGATAAACTTCCTAATGAATAGTCATTCTTCAATTCCTATAATAAATCCTTATTTTATATACCATTAGGTATGCTTTAAAATTTTTCAGGTCCTTAACATTTAAATTACTAAAACAGAATAATAATGAGCTTTAAACTATAAAGGGCTTTTTTTTAAGAAAATAAGGAAAAATATTTAACCCTACAAAGACAAGTTGATTAATCATAGTGAAAAGAAGTTCATTCTGCCTTCAAGTACTTGTACATCTGAGACCACTGCATATTAACTCATTTATGCCAGAGGTTGCAAATGTTTTGTGAAAAATCAGACCTTGGGGATGACCCTGAGCAGTAGGATATAAATAACTCCCCACAAGCTTGGCGTTCCAATAATGGAACACTAGGGATAAATGGGTTAAAGCCTGAGTTGATACTGTGAAGAGTGAAAAGAACTTGGAATCCTAGGCATGCCGCTTATGAATCAAGTGATCTTAAGTCACTTACCTTCTCTGAGGTTCAGTTACTATCTCTCTCTAAAATGGGCACGAACATCACCCATACTCTGCAAGGTAAATGCGAGGGTCAAATGTGGTGATGAGTGTTTTGTAAATGGTAGGTTACTGGCCAATGTTAGTGGTTATTCTTTATTACAAGTGGTCCCAAAGGACCACACAGCTGACACGGGATGTTCCCCTGTTTAGGAATGGGCTGTGGGAAGATTCTCTTTTCATCCTTCTTGTCACTGCCCACCACTGGATTCACTTGTCCTAGCTGCTGCGGAGTGATCCCTGAGGGTCCCATTTTTGTTTGGGGAGGCATGAAAAGGAAGAAGTAATCCACTCTCATTTCCAAGAAGAGAGGACAAAAAGGAAAAAGGAAGGGAAAAATTATCTGCTCCTGAGTGAGAAAGGAGGACAAAAATGTAAAGAAAATCACAGCTAGAGACAGGTACTGCAGCAAAGGCAGAGTTTATACCTTGTTTCCAATATCCTCGCTAGGAGGATTTCATTGTTTTTCCCAAGGAAACAATGGGAAATTTTATTAATACTCCAATTCAACTGCCTTAAAACTTGCATAAATTTTCACAGACAGGCCTGGAAACAAATGCCTTTTTGGATTAGAAAAAAAAATTTTAAAGAATTTGTAACAAAACCCACCTTCCTGTTTCTACCCAGATCCTTTAAATACATCCCATTAATTAAGGCTTGAAATGCCTAAACCTATGACAGTAACACTTATTAAGGGTTCTATGTGGGAAGGGAGCTGAAGAATGGCCATCAAGCCCCAGGAGATACAGGTAAGGAAAGCAGCTATCTTGTTTTGGAAAATCATGCAAATGCTTCAGAATGGTCTTTGATGAGCAGTCACAAAAGCGTCCAGTTGAGTGTTAAGAGACTCGGGGCTGCTCGGATACTAGGCAATAAGAATAATGGAGAGTTACAGGCAATTTCAGGGTTGAAAGTGTCTTAAGAAAGTCTTGGCCGGGTGTGGTGGCTCACGCTTACAATCCCAGCACTTTGGGAAGCTGAGACGGGTAGATCACCTGAGGTTGGGCGTTCGAGACAAGCCTGACCAACATGGAGAAACCCCATGCCTACTAAAAATACAAAATTAGCCAGGTGTGGTGGCACATGCCTGTAATCCCAGCTACTCGGAAGGCTGAGGCAGGAGAATCGCTTGAACCTAGGAGGCGGAGGTTGCGGTGAGCTGGGCTCGCACCACTGCACTCCAGCCTGGGTAACAAGAGCAAAATCTCCGTCTCAAAAAATAAAAAAATAAATAAAAGAAAATCCAAGGAAGCTTATTCTTAGCTAGGTGGCCCAACATTTGTAGGTACCTAAACATAGTAATTCAACAACCTCAACCTGAGGCTCTGAGCCATACAACTAAGGGTCATGTTAGGAATGAAGCACATTCACTTGAACTAATTTAACTTATGTTTCAGATAATGGGTCAGTGAAGTTCCCGGAAAAGTTCAGCTTTTCTTCTCATTTTTCTTCTTCTGAATTTAAATCCGTAATTTACCTCGGCGTTTCAGTATTCTGGGAGATCAGATTTGCCTAAAATAGAGGCAAAGAAAGGCCCTCTGCATTTATTACAAGAGCAGAGGATATTTAATGGTTCAGCTCAGAAACACTCAGGATAGCTGAAGGAGAAGCTGGGGAGGTAGGCAGCTGTGTGTTGGTAGCATGATACACTTCGGACGCCTTCTGCTTTTTATTTGTAATGTTACATGTTTCATTGGTAGCCTGGTTTGTTGTTTTTCAGGAGAATCACTGCAAAGACAAAAATATGCTTCAATGTTGCTATTCTTTTCACTTTTACAATCCAGGAAATAGGCCTGTCTGCTTTTCCATTTGTCTCCCTTAGGAGACACAAAATTGATTTATGAAGTTGGATTAGTTTGGGTTGATGCAAAGAGGTCAGATACTATTCAAACATAGTGATGGAAAAAGGATTTGAAAAAGAAAACAAGATGCAGGAGAAAAAAATAAGGGAGAAGTGAGAACAGTGATTAATGCTAATGATGCTGTTTTCACTGGGACTTTTAAAGACTGCAAAACATTGAGAAATCAAATTAATGACCTGGAAAATAAACGTAGATTAAGAAATATCAGGTTGGAGGATAATCTTGATAGGGTGGAAGTAAGAAACAGTGACCTTCTCTTTTTCCCCCCCAACATAGAATGTTGCAAAACTGCTTTGGATGAATAATTGTTAATTCCTTCCACAAGCCTATCTCCCATTTCCCCACAACGTGATGCAGGAACAGCAATTCTTATTTTGTGTGTGGGATGAGAAATTCTTGCAGGGAAAAGGCAACTATAGTTCCTCTCGGTTTGGATGGCTTTTTGTTTCTGTGGAGAAGCTGACCAAGCCACCCACTTTAACTGTTTTCTAGAACGTAGGGCTTCAAACAGAGTTATTAAGAGTCTTAAGATTTGCCAGCCATGGTGGTTCAAGCCTGTCATCCCAGCACTTTGGGAGGCTGAGGTGGGCGGATCTCCTGAGGTCACTGTTGATCTCCTGGTGAAACCCCGTCTCTACCAAAAATACAAACATTAGCCGGGTATGGTGGCGCACACCTGTAATCCCAGCTACTCGGGAGGCCGAGGCAGGAGAATCGCTTGAACCCGAGAGACAGAGGTTGCAGTGAGCTAAGATGGTGCCATTGCACTCCAGCTTGGGGAACGGAATAAAACTTCATCTCAAAAAAAAAAAAAAAGTCTAAAGATTATAAGACAAATACTTACCTGGTTGACTGCAATTATCATATTTAAAACACAAAAGTCCCTTGGACTATTAATAGATGTATTTTCTAGATTGTGCTGAATCAAAATAATTTTTGAATAGTAAAGAGGAAATTATTTAAGAGAGGAAGTAAGACTAAAAAACATTTTCTTTCTTCCTGATCCTACCTGGAAATGTCCAGGACCTGCTCTGTAGTCACAGTCAGTGGTCTGCCCTAATAATAGATGGTAGCACTCGAGCATTTACCCTATGCCAGGCACTGTTCTAAGTATAAATTCAGTTAGTCTTCAATACAATTGAAGGAGGTAGATATTATTATTGCCTCCATTTTAAAGTGGAGAAAAGCTTGCTGCAGAAGGGTTAAGGCATTGCCTGAGGTCACACAGCTATTACAAGAGAGGCAGGATTCATATCCAAGCTATTCTGGCTCCAGAGTCCACACTTTCAACCACAATACTGTGGTTCTGTGTTATATAAAGACACTGAGATTTAAAAAAGAATCTATTTCTGGCCATTTTTGAAAAAATATATTTATTGAGCCCAAGAATAGTTATTTTAGCAATAGGAAGTCTCTTTTTTGTTACCCATTCATTTCATAAAATGAGCTTAGATATGAAACAGGCCAGAGTCTTTGCACTGCCCAAAAAACAGTACAGTAAGGTGTGGAGAGAGAGGGAGAAGCCCGTGTTTAGGAAGGACTTTGTATTACCTCCTGGGCTTGAATAGGAATGACTCTGATACATTTCTTTTAAAAAAATATAAAGAGTTCGAGACCAGCCTGACCAACACAGAGAAACCCCATCTCTACTAAAAATACAAACTTAGCCAGGCATGGCAGCCCATGCCTGTAATCCCAGCTACTTGGAATGCTGAGGCAGGAAATCGCTTGAAACCAGGAGGCGGAGGTTGCAGCAAGCCGAGATCGTGCCATTGCCCTCCAGCCTGGGCAACAAGAGCGAAACTCTGACTTGATAGATTAATAGATAGACAGATAGATAGATAGATGATAGATACATAGATAGATAGAGATAAATAGATACATAGATAAATAGATAAAATGAAAATAACTGACTTTAAAAATCAATGCATTTCTTTTGACATAATGGCTGGTTTAAATTACTCAGCAATAGTGATTAATGCAGTAAATGTCTTAACTAAGAGCACGGAAAAAAGGACATCTTCTGAACCATGTAAGTTAGAGGTGTGAGGAGCTCCTAGTTACCAGGGACAGAGACATTCTTAGAGGAGAAGAATGGCTGGCTAATCCTCCCTTCAGAGAGCACTAGGGAGTGCAGTATCTCTTGACCTGATGGGCAGGTCAGCACCGCAGGGTTAGAAACAGCATGTGTCTCTGCTGCCTAAGGAATAGTTTAAGCAGCCTCTCAAAATGGTCAAAGTGGCTGTAAACCAGCCAGTGTTCCTGAAAGACTAGAGGGTGCGGTGTTGAGCAAAATAGGGCGAAGTAGAAGAGATAAGCCCCCCAAATACAGCAGAGTGTTGTACAGAATCAGGAACTCAGTAAACAGGCAGAATGACAGCCGCTTCCAACCCAGCTGCTCTTACACCCAACGCTTTTTCCTCTCCTGCTTCTCAAGATACGACGTTGGCCATAAAAGTAGAAGACACGGTGGCTCACACCTGTAATCTCAGCACTTTGGGAAACTGAGGCAGGTGGCTCACCTGAGGTCAGGAGTTCAAGACCAGACTGACCAACATGGCGAAACCTGTCTCTACTAAAAATACAAAATTAGCTGGTCATGGTGGCAGGAGTCTGTAATTCCAGCTGCTTTTGAGGCTGAGGCAGGAAAACTGCTTGAACCTGGGAGGCAGAGGTTGCAGCGGTCAGAGATTGTGCCACTGCACTCTAGCCTGAATGACAAGAGTGAAACTCCTTCTCAAAAGAAAAAAAAAAAATGGAAGAAAGCATCCTTGTGATTTGAGAGCTCTATTGGTGAGGGGAAAGTCACCTGAAGTAACAGGGATAAGAATTCAGGAAAAATGAAAATCATGGCATTCCATAAGAACTCAACAGCAATAGCTGTACATCTCGTACGTCATCGCTTAGAGTCAAAGGAAGACGTTAGTTTGCACCTATCCTTTCCACAGTGATAATAAGGAAAAGTAATTTTGTATAGTTTTTAAATAATTTTCTGGCTGCGTGAAAGAAAATTCCTCAAAATTTTGCATGAGGAGAGGTGGCTGAATGGAGTTATCTCTTTCAGGAGTTACCCTCTTTTGCAAGGTGACAGTGCCCTTGTAGTTTTATTAATTGTTTATTACGATATGGGTTAAAACCACGTTTGATGAAAATGCAGCCGTTAACAGCGATTATTCCAGTGGATGAAGAATCCAGACTTTGTGTTTGGAGAACACAGGCAAAATGGGTATAAAAATCTCCTGGGCAGATACTTCTATTTGTGAAATGGGGACAGCACTTCTTGGGATTTGCAGTAGTGGGGGTTAATAAGATGGAGGCATTTAACGTTCATTCTGCACCTACACAATGCCGGGGTGACAGCCTGTGAGTAGAGATTTTAGACCCATAGCTGCTGCCATGTGCAAGCCATTACTATCAGTTGTGATTTTTAAAATTAAGGATTTATGTTTGGCAGTTTTTCTTGCAGACTGCACATGAAGCCTCCTAGAGGCATTTTACTTCGTGCTTTATGGTGTGGTAAAAGTTACCATCCACATTATGCAAATGCAAAGAATGATGGAGCTTTGGTTAGGTTTCACGTGATATACGAGATTTCAGATTGACCCACATTTCTAATTTGGTCAGTAAAAATGCCAATTTATAATTGGGATGAAGGATTTAAATTCTACTAAAGATTGATATTCTTGTAAGGTATATTCTGTATATATTTTCCAAAGCCACACACCTTATGAAGTTAATCAGGGGTCGTCAGAGAAATAGAACCAATGGGATATATGCACGGAGAGAGAGAGAAGAAGAGGGGGAATATCTATTAGGAGGAGTTGGCTCACATGATTATGGAGGGTAAAAAGTTCCATGGCTTGTGGTTTGCAAATTAGAGACCAAGGAAAGCAGTGGTGTCATTCCAGTCCAAGTCGGTAGACCTGGGAACCAGCGGAACCTGATGTGTGAACCCTAGTCCAAGGGCAGGAGAAGGCTGATCTTCCAGTTCTGGCAGGCAGCGAGTAAGAAGGGAATGAATCCAACCTTCCTCCACTTGTTCTTTTTTTTTTTTTTTGAAACAGTCTTGCTGTGTTGCCCAGGCTGTAGTACAGTGGCGAGATCTTGGCTCACTACAACCTCTGCCTCCTGGGTTCAAGCGATTCTCCTGCCTCAGCCTCCCTAGTAGCTGAGATTACAGGCGTGTGCCACCATGCCTGGTTAATTTTTGTATTTTTAGCAGAGAAAGGGTTTCGCCATGTTGGCCAGGCTGGTTTTGAACACCTGACCTCAAGTGATCTGCCCACCTCGGCCTCCCAAAGTGCTGGGTTTACAGGCGTGAGTCACTGCTTCCACTTGTTCTCTTCAAGCCCTCAATGGGCTGGATGATGCCAGCCTACACTGGGGAGGACCATCTACTTTCCTGCGTCAGCTGATCCAAATGCTCACCTCCTCAGTAAATATCCTTACAGGCACACCCAGAAATAATATTTAATGTGGGCACTCCATGGCCAAGTCAACACGTAAAATTAACCATCACAACACCCCTTCATTAAAAGTTAGAAGAACAGAAATCAGTATAAATCTCTCTTAAAGAGTCAAGTACCTTGACCAAGTCCACAAGCAGTGAGACACGGAAGCCAAGTTACAGACCCAGAGAACTCTCGATTTCAGAACCAATGCTGATATTTTGCATAATATCACCATGTAAAGTTTAGCTAATTTGATGTTTTGCCTTTTTTACTTAATATTGTTCCAAAACCTACTAGATGGGGAACTTTCTTCAGGGGAGGTACGCTGTTTTATCAGATACCCCGGCCGACAGTGTTTTTAAACATTAACAAATCCATATCTGGTGGATGTCAGTGCTGAGGGTGCAGATCGGGGATGCTGGGATGTCTGTCGCACAGCTTCTGGGCTCTGCTGGAAGGAAGGGTTGCTGCTTTGTATCCAGGTTTTGCATAGTTAATGGAAGAGGGGAATGACCATTCCTTTCTTCAGTTTTAAAGAGTCACAGAACAGTTTAGTTACATTTTAGTTGGAACAGAGATAGAATTCCTGGGAGGAATCCTTAAATAACAAGATAAGAGAAAGAGATGGAAATTTATTTCCCAGAGATCTCTAGAAAAAAAGAAGAATATCTAATCCAGCTAGCATGTTTTAAGTGTTCAGAGGTTGAGACTGAATTTGAAATTAATTTATAATTAATCTTAGGCATCTTTGCACTAACATGGGTATATGTGGGTGTATATTGGTTGTTTCTAAGCTTTAGATCTGTAGGGAATGAAAAAAAGTAAAATGACCTCTCTTCCCCACAAAAGGAGTAACTCAACATAATATGCTTCAACGCAGGGTTGAATAATACTAGCACCCAGGTTCTGTGACATGGATTTCATAATTATAGGATTGGAAATCTTCAGCTTTTCCCTAAATGTACACTACACCTCCTTTGAGACCTTCCTTTACTGATGCTCTGTTCTTTCCCAGGGAGCAGATTGGCTGTTTTTTGTTTCTCGTTTGTTTGTTTGTTTCTTTGTTTTTTTCAAATGCTGCATTTTCTGTACTCCCTAATTTATTTCTAAGAATCCATTCCACCCCCTCTCCCCCCGCCACCAACAAAGATACAAATGTTCCTTGTCATGCACACACGTCACATGTAGATTTACTCTTCAGTTACTGAAGCATCAGATTCATTTAACAGTGTAAATTAATTTCAAATTCAGTCTCAACGTCTCTGGCAAAGCAGGACCTGCAATGAGGATCACGTGCCTTGAGTAGCCCCCACCTCCCTGCCCAGCAGTGAGATCTGTTTTCACTGCAGAAGCACATGTGTTGCCCCCACGCTGACAGTCACTTGTTTTAGCATTGGCTAATCACCAATATGTTCTGTTAAGTGAGATTCATAGATGCTGATTGCATTTATTGCATAAATTACTTCATTATTAAAATCAGGTCATTTGAGCCCCCAAAGCATTAACATGAAGACTATTAACATAATTTCATAAGCTAATAAATCAAGCACAGGAAAAGAATTAAAGGGTTCTTAGTGATAAAGTGTTTCTTCAGAGATTAAGGAATACAATTTTCTTATGCATATATTAACATTTTATGAGTGGATTCATGCAAGAGCACTTTTTCTCTCTGCATACATGACTCACTTCATCTTCTCCATACTTGGCCTCTGAAGCTGGTTTTCAAAATTAAAGGTATTTTTTTCCCCTTTCAGATAACTCTAATGCAATTTTTGATTGAACTCATTAGCTTTCTGAGATATGTACTACCTATGAAATTCTTATCTTTTCACATTTCTTAGGCTGCAAAGCTTTAGAGTGAGTAGAGGAGGGAAGGTAAAGTTGGAAGAAGGAATACCTTGGATTTGTTTTAGATGGTGCAATTTTCATTCTAGGTGAATTTCAAATGTATTCCTAGTCTTAAGAGGTTCTGTCGGAGTTCTAATTATCTCTCTAATTACAACACATACGAAGGTGAAGTGTTCTATCAAATGGTGCATTAAAAATGGGTTTTATTCCCAGGCTAGATGTAATAGGCTGTGATACTGGCCTGAACACACAGAGATTGGTTCCTTCGTTCATTTCACTTACCAGATTGTGAAAGATTCTGGAGGTCGGAGCCATCATTATCCAGTGCAATGATGTTGCCTAGAAACGAAGATAAGTTCCAATGTAAATTAGACTATAACAGCTTTATCCTTTGTGCAATTTGTGTAATGTTTTAGCAAATAGCAAATGACGAATCATAATTGAAATATGCAGAATGCCGTTAGCAGGCATCATGTTTGGTTTTATAGGGTGAATTTGGGAGACTGGTGGAACCTGTGGTTCTTTCTAGGAACAAGTGTAGTAACCAAATCAAAGGTCTACATTTTCTAGCGATTACGAATATTCCCTTGAATAAAGTTCAAACTACCCTGAACTCTCTCCCGTGTGCCTGTTTAAAACCCTTTGACAGCTTCTCATTGCTCTTAGAATTAAAAACAAAACAAAACGAAATTTCTCAACACAGCCTCCAACCCCCACAATGGTCTAACCTGCCCTTCGTGGTCCAGCTTCAACTCACAGCTTTCTTCACTATGCCGCCTGCTTTCAGTTCTGCGTTAGTGCCAGTTTCCTTCTCATCACAGGGCTTTTTCACAGGCTTCCTTCTCGGATTCTTTGTATATGTACACTTTAAGTTCTGGGATACATGTGCAGAACGTGCAGGTGTGTTACATAGGTATACACATGCCATGGTGGTTTGCTGCACCCATCAACCCATCATCTACATTAGGTAATTCTCCTAATGCTATCCCTCCCCACCCCTCCAACCCCGACAGGCCTCAGTGTGTGATGTTCCCCTCCTTGTGTCCATGTGTTCTCATTGTTCAACACCCAATTATGAGTGAGAACATGAAGTGTTTGACTTTCTGTTCCTGTGTTAGTTTGCTGAGAATGATGGTTTCCAGCTTCATCCATGACCCTGCAAAGGACATGAACTCATCCTTTCATATGGCTGCATAGTATTCCATGGTATATATGGGCCACATTTTCTTTATCCAGTCTATCATTTCTTCTTGGATTCTAATGCTCTTCTCTGCACTTCGAACCCATTAGCTTCTATTTATTTTCCAGATCTCAGCTCAAGAGCCACTTCCTCAAGGAAGATTTCCCTGATCTCTTTGGTTATGTCAAATCTTTCTCAGCTGTGATAATATCACTTATATATCTGCCACAGTTGCAATTACAAATTTTTTAGTGCGATTAAAATTATTAACAAGTTTACAAGGTGAAAAAATAAAAATGAAATAGTAAAACATGCTAAGCCGTCAAGCTCTGATTCCTTTTCTTTCACTCCATTCCTTCTCAGTTTGGAGGTAAACATTATTAATTTCTTATTTACTTTTCTGGTATTTCTTATTTTGCAAGGACAAATGCAAATATTTATATTCTGATTTTCTTCTTTTAACACAAAAGATAACATACATAATGCATATTCTACCTCAGGCTTTTTTCCCTTTACAATATACTCTGAAGCCTGTTCTATGTCAAGACATAGAGAACCTCCACCTTCCTTTTTACAGTGGCAGAGCATTCCACTGTGTATCTGTTCTGTTGTATGGAACCCATTCCTTAAGTTGGCTGTTTGGTGGTTTTCAGTCTTTTGCTGTTACACATACTGCTGTGATAATGGCCACAGGTGAGCATTAGTTCACACATGTGCAGGTTATATGTAGACTAAATAATGTGCAGAATTGGGTTTGCTAGGTGAAAGGATAAATACACCAGTAATTTTGGTAGGTATTGCTGTTATGGGATCTTTGGGGTGTCAGTTTTCTTCCCAGAAACCTCTGTGGCCAGTAGCATCTTTGCCTGAGTTCTGGTCCTGCATCCAGGAAGAATGAGGTATGCAGACAAGTGAAGGGTGAACAAGATGAAGAGGAGCTTTATTTAGTGTTAGAACAGCTCAGAGGAGACCCGCAGGGGTAGCTCAGGTGGCTCCGCTCTGTAGGCAGTCATCTTGTGTCGAGTTCAGCTCTCAGCAGGGAGGAGGCCCTGGAGAGGGTGGCTTCTCTTCACACGCAGGTGTCGGCAGGTCTCTGAAGCTCTCAGCAGAGAGGGTAGCTCCAGCTCCTCTTGGCAGCTGGTCATCCTTACATCTCTCCATCCACTGCCCTCCGGCTCAGCCAGCAGATTTTATGGACCGCAGAGGGTCGGAAGTGCGTGCTGATTGGTCCATGGGTGGGCCTGGAAGAGGCACCATAGGTCCCCACGCTGTTGGCAGGATGGGCAGCCCGGCCCCCAGCCTTGGACCCACCCACTTCCACCCAGGAATCAGTCAGCCTCACACTGCCATTCATAGCTCTGGAGCTCTGGCCCCAGCCCCCTCCCAGATTGGAGCAGCTGCTGGGAGGAGAGAGAGGCCAAGCAGAGGGAGCAGACACCCGCAAGCCTGCGGAGGATGGTGTGCCGGGGGTGGAGAGGCCTTCCCAGGCCCCTGGGTGTGCGGGCTGCAGAGGTAACCTGGTCCTCTACCTGCGATGGCGGCAGCAGCTGCACCTGAGGAGCTCCCACCCCAACTAGGAAGGGGTGGGGCTCCCGCTCGTCCCCAGCTCCTGCCTGCTCCGTGGAGTAAGAGGCCCAGGTCTGCAGCTGCAGCTGCACCCGAGAGGGGGAGATCTTGCCTGCTCCCTGACCCCGCAGGAGCACAGGGGAGGCTCAGATCCACAGCCTTAGAGCAGGAGGCCTGGGTCTGCAGCAGGTTTGGGTGGGCCGCAGGGGCACCAGGGAAGCTCGTACCCCAACTCTGAAGGGGTGGGGCTCCCACTGGCTCCATGGAATGTGCAGCCCCAGCCGTGCCTTCCTGCTGCAGCGGGCATCATGGTAATGGCTGCTGCCATCATTGCATGCTCGTCCTGTGGGCTGTGTCATTTTGCATTTTCACCCACAATATAATGCCTGTTTCTCCACAGCCTCACCAGTAATATCTCTGAGTTTGTCTTCTGATTTTCCATACCACGTTCTTAGATACTTCACACCTCTTCCCCTGCTAAGCCACTAGTATCAGAGAGGGCAGGTCCCACATCGCTTTTGCTGCCTTTATGTCCCCCAGCCGTCATGTTTCTCCATCTACAAAAAAACAAGTGACACTTGCTACAGTTGGTCTCTAAAGCCCTCTTGGGCTCTGAAAATCAATGCTGTTGCTTCCCGTCCTTATGTCTGGTTTACTCAGGTTTTCTCCCCTTCCCCTCCCTGTGTCGCTGAGCTTGGGCTTGGGGGTGGTGCTTACACATGGGGCTACGTGGTGGCTAACACAGTGTTCCATGAGAAGTGCCTAGAAGGGCTCCCTCCCCTGAGGACCCCAGCTCACTGTCATTTGACGTGTCACCATTAGGGATGCATCCTCTCTTCTCGACCCACACTGCCTTTGTTTAGGTCTTCTCTGCCTCTTGTCTGGATTTGGGCCAGTCCCCGAGTTTGTCCCCTGGGTTCTGTGTATTCAACCTCCACTCTATGTGCTGCTTCCAGATGACGTTTCTGATAGACTATGCTGCCCAGGATGTTTTTCCCATCTCATTTGCTTGTATTGCCTATTACTTTTATTACTCAAGTGCCAGAGCTCTCCATGATAAGGTCTCAAACTATACCTTCAAGGTGGGACCCATTACCCTCCTGGATAGCCTCTGCCTCATCACACAGACTACTCACCATCATCCACCTCTGTCCTCAGCTGGTCCTTCTGACATGCCCATCTTCTATGCAGGTATATTAGGTCATCTTCACCCTGCTTGCTGATAAAGACATACCTGAGACTGGGAAGAAAAAAGAGCTTTAATGGACTCACAGTTCCATATGGCTGAGGAGGCCTCCCAATCATGGTGGAAGGCAAGGAGGAGCAAGTCACATCTTACATGGATGGCGGCAGGCAAAGAAGGAGCTTGTGCAGTGAAACTCCCCCTTACGTAACCATTAGATCTCATTAAACTTATTCACTACCACAAGAACAGCATAGGAAAGACCTGTCCCCCATAATTCAATCACTTGCCACCGGGGTTCCTCCCACAATGCATGGGAAATGTGAGAGTTACAATTCAAGATGAGATTTGGGTGGGGGCACAGCTGAACTATACCACTAGGTCCAATCCTACCTGAAAAATATTGTCCATTTCTCACCGTCTTCCTCCCAAACTGGGATGACACTCTGCTTTCTAAGGGCCCTTCATAGTTTGAATAAAAGATCGTATTGTGTATTTCTTTCTTGGAAGGTACATGGCTCCCTATCTACCAGAGTAGAGTCTCTTTGAGGGAAGAAATGTGTTGTATTCTTTGTAATCCTCATAAGGTTCTGCAAGAAATCATCTCTAAGGCATTTATTGACTAGAATCAAACTGATGCTGACTCCTGGGAAATTAAATTTTAGTTATTTTGCACAGTACTCCTGGGATGGGTAGCAAGCTAAGTCTTAAGTAGATAAGAGTTAATTAGTTTAGCGATTCATTTTTTTCTTACATGAGTGTACACTCCTGTGTAGGTGTGAAAACAGTGTACACCTCTGCATAGCGGTGTGTGTACATAAATGTGTAGGCACCATCACATTCTGGTAGAAGGTGAACAATGTCAAAACAAGGGAAAATGTGTAGCAGTTAGACACAAAGGCACTGAAGAGAGCTTTTTTACCTCATGGCTTTACCAAGACTAATTCTGCTCATTCTTGAAATAGCCTACCCCATTATCCTATCAAATTATATCTTTTCTATCTGTTTCCTTTTGGATAAAATTTACCCATGGGAACTTTTTTAGATAACCCATAACCCACAACTACCTTATATCACCCTGATAGGTTAACACAACTCCGCACAGATGTGTTAAGACATGGATGAAGCAGTTCAACATGATTTATCTCCTACTCAGATGGTCCTTCCTGGGATGGTGCTTCCTAATTTAATGTTGAAGACTTTCTGTAAAAATTGGTCGTGTTTGAAAGTGAAAGAATTCTCCCAGATATTTGATCTGAGACAGATCCCAGGGATCTCCCACAGCATTCTCATTTAGCTCTGCCCATGACCACCTGGAATTGTTTTCCAGCCTCCCTCACAGCTAGGAATGTCCATGTGACTAGGTTCTGGTCAATGAAATGTAAACAGAAGTGTCACGTCTAAGTTCCAGAAATGGTCTTTAAAGCAAGTGGGCACTATGTTTTGGACGCTTTCTTTTTCCTGTAGAGAGGGATGCTGACATGATAGATGGCGCTCCAGCAGCCATCTTAGACCATGAAGTAGAAATCTGGCACTAAAAATGGCAATATCAGCAAGGTAAAATGAGCCTGAGTTGATGACTTTCTGAACATGCCTTCTAGACTACCTACCTCCAGTTTTCTTTTGCAGGAAAGAGAAATAAGACTTCTATCTTATTTAGGCCTCTGCTGTTTATGGTTTCTTTATTCACAGCTTAACTAAATCCTAATTGAATATAGCCATAGCAAGGGCAGGGCTTGGAGAACTGCAGAGAGGCCTCAAATGAGATCTGGATTGATGCTCTGTCTGGATGTTTTTTTTTTTTTTTTTTTTTTTTTAGAGACTGTTTTGCTCTGTCTCCAGGCTGGAGTGCAGTGGCACGATCTCAGCTCACTGCAACTTCTGTCTCCTGGGTTCAAGGGATTCTCCTGCCTCGGCCTCCCGAGTAGCTGGGACTACAGGCATGTACCACCATGCCCAGCTAATTTTTGTATTTTTAGTAGAGACAGGGTTTCACCATGTTGGCCAGGATGGTCTTGATCTCTTGACCTCGTGATCTGCCCACCTTGGCCTCCCAGAGTGCTGGGATTACAGGCATGAGCCACTGTGCCTGGCCTCTGGATTTTTTAAAAATCCTTAAAAAGGAGAGGACAAGATCAAAATTGTGTGCTACAGGGCATGTTCCCTGCACCTTGGTGAGAGGTAGGAATGTCAATGCCTTATGTGCTGGAAGCATCACAGTCAGCACTGATGGGTCCCCTCAGGCCAGTGTCCATAAGACACTGGATGGACAGGAGGTACCAGAGGACAACAGCATGAGCAAGGAAGCCACGATGTGTTAAAGAGGCTGGAATGTAATGAATGCTGGCATTTTAGGCTGTCACTAGCTGGGTTTAAAACATGCGAGACATGGGATTGGGTGGCATGGTGTCTTCATTTCTCAACCACGGAATTAATTTTCATTTATGGTAATGAGTATATTAAAATAACTTGGTAGTAATTCCATCCCTCCTTATTTAAGCTATTCCCAGTCTGGCATCATTCCACAAAGCAAACTCAAGGAAGTTCTTGCCAGGAATGCAGTGACAAGGGCATCATACAACGGTAGAGAAACCAGGGTCCGGAAAAGAAAAGTGATTTGCCCTAAACCTCCCAGCTAGTTAGTTACGATCAGAGCTAGGCTTGAATTCTGGTTTCCTGAGGCTCCTGGGCCAGCCTATCTTTCCCCAGAACCCCCTTTTATCTGCCTGTAAAATCCACTGTCAATCGGGAAAATTGGTTGTGCTCTGGAAAACTGGGCTGAACTGAAATGAAATATTCATCTTTACCCTAAGTTCGAGAGTAGTCAAACTCAGAGCTTTCACCTCAAGAGAAAAATCCAAGAGAAATTTAGCTTTCAAATGTTTGCAGAAACAATTGTTTCAAGTAGTGTCTTTCTGACTGTAAAAAGCGATGTTTCGCGTGAGATGATTTGTGGTAAAGCATTTGTGTACAGAGAAGTGCGGCGCTCATGCGAGAATACACGCTAGTGTCTTTTTCACAGAGTTTGAAATCTCCAGGTACCAAGAGTGGACAGGTGGACCAATCACAATGTCAGTTACCAAGTGCCTAATAAAATGAAAAAGTAAGTTTGACTAACATTTTCTTTGGTAGTAGATGAAAGTTTCCCAAAGCACAGAGCTCTTCAAACAACAGTATTGCTTTATTTATTTATTTATTCATTTATTTTTGAGATGGAGTCTCACTCTGTCATCTAGGCTGGAGTGCAATGGCATGATACTAACTCACTATAACCTCCACCTCCTGAGTTCAAGCAATTCTCATGCCTCACCCTCCTAAGTAGTTGGGATTACAGGCACATGCCACCCCTCCTGGCTAATTTTTTGTATTTTTAGTAGAGACGGAGTTTCACCATGTTGGCCGGGCTGGTCTTGAACTCCTGACCTCAGATGATCCACCCACCTCGGCCTACCAAAGTGCTGGGATTACAGGCATGAGCCACTGTGCCTGATCAATACTGCTATTTTTAAAAAGCCCTCAATGTTATTTCCTTCTGTTCAATCTTTCAGTATATTCCTTACTCATTACAAATTTCTAACACCCATATTTGTATAAAGGTGCCATATGCAAACTGGATATTATAAATCCTTACGTGATGGGAGATTTGCCTTTTCACGGATTCTCTTCCCCCACTGCTTTGTGCAAATCACCTATCTTGGAATCTCAAGTTTTTTAACATTGAAAGAAACCTCTTACTTTAATATATAAATAATCCAAACCCTCATTTACAAATGAGAAAAAATGAGGTCCTAAGAGAAAAAGATCGTGCCCAAGGTCACGAAGCTAGTAAGTATCTCTTCAGTTCCCTTCCTGTCTTTGCAAAACATATGAAAAAGATTTTTCTTCCCCTTTGTTTTCTCACCCACCAAGCAGTCCAGAGGAGGTCCCAAACTTGGAGGGATAAATATGGTACGATAAAGTATTACCATACACAGTGTATCAAACAATTTCTTTTTTTTAACTCTGAAGGAACAAAGTGTATCGTAAACATTCTGCACTGTTTTGTTGTCAACTTTTTTGCGTGGACTGAACTGGCTGTTCTTTGCAGGAGATGTGTGTGTGAAAATGCCACATGTTAACAGTCTTTTAGTAGCATTTCAGAGAAGAAGTGGGCCTTGCTAACACAACCAGGCTTCTGTAAACCCTGGGGTGGATGCAGCTGCTGGTCCCAGGTGTCAGTGAAGCCCAAAGCAATTGGAAACATTGGTCCAAGGCTGGAAGGTTTCTGAGAGGAGCCAACATCCTAATTAGGGGTCTGCTGAGTATCTGTGCTGGCCGTTGGTCTGAGCAAACTGCTGCATGCTTGCAGGCCCCTGATAAACTCAGGATCAATTCAAACATCACTTAGAGTTACTGCACAGGACAGCCCAAAAGGGAAGCAAATACTTACCGAAAAAAAAAAAAGAAGCCATGGTGCTAAGAAAAAAAGACTGAGATTATAGCTACCATGCTACCTCTAGCTGGGTAATATTCCCCCATCCATCTAATATTTTCTTTTCCTTTTTCTTTTTTTTTTTTTTTGAGACAGAGTTTCGTTCTTGTTGGCCAGGCTGGAGTGTAATGGTGCAATCTCAGCTCACCGAAACCTTTGCCCCCCCAGGTTCAAGCGATTCTCCTGCCTCAGCCTCCCAAGTAGCTGGGATTACAGGCATGCATCACAAGGCCTGGATAATTTTGTATTTTTAGTAGAGACAGGGTTTCACCATGTTGTCAGGCTGGTCTCAAATTCCTGACCTCAGGTGATTCATCTGCCTCAACCTTCCAAAGTGCTGGGATTACAAGTGTGAGCCACCGTGCCTGGCCCCACCTGTATTTTCAAAATAATATTTAGCCAAGTTTTTATTTCTTGAATGGAAATTATCAGGAAAGATTAATTAATGAAATAGCATGCTTTGTGGGGAAGGAGAAAGATAATCACATGGTAATATAACTAGAAGGTGATAAAATCCACGTCTTCTATGCATAATTTATCTGACCTGCTACCAACAGCATAACTAGAATATAAAATATCAAAGCTTTATTTGATGCTTTCCTGGGAATTAAGTATTTTACCTTCATTGAAACTGATTAGAACATGGTACCTTTTACTGTCTATTTAGAACATTTAGAATAAGAAGTGAGCTTGCTTTCCTAGTTTCAATTCAGAAAAATGCAAGAAGTGTTTATATAGCACCAGCTCAGTATGCATGACCCTGGGCACAGAGATATTGGGAGTAAAGCTTGAACATCCATGATTCTTGGGGTAAAATTTAGGCATCACATAATTCATACAAATGCCCTGTGGAGCACCTACTCAGGACCAGGCAAAGTAGGCTATTTTGACATTACCATTTTGAGATTGCCACTTGGTAACTGTCACCTTTACTTCATACTTTTTTCTTCACAGAAAATAAAAAAAAAAATTCTGAACTCTTTGTCACTGGTGTTTAAAGAAGACTAATAAGAACTTGTTTTCATGCCAAACAAAGAATCGAATTGGTTCCACACTTACATATACTTCTAAGAAACAAGCCATAGGGACTTCTAGCTAAACATGGCAGATTAAAAATTATCTATCTGTCTGTCTGTCTATCTATCTGTCTCTCCAATCCCTCTCAAAGTCCCCCTAAGATGACAGTCAGTGGTATAGTTTGGATATTTGTCCCCCTGAATCTCATGTTAAAACACGATCCCCCGATGTTCGAGGTGGGGCCTGGTGTTTGGGTCATGGGGGTGGGTCCCTCATGGCTAGGTGCTGCCCTTACAATAGTGAGTGAATTCTCGTGAGATCTGGTAATTGATAAGTGTGTGGCACCTTCCCACCCCACCGCAGCCCTGCCACTCTCTCTCTCTCTCTCGCCCCTGCTCTTGCTGTGTGATGCATAGCTCCCCTTCCCCTTCCACCATGATTGTAAGTTTCCTGAGGCCTTCCCAGAAGCCAAGAAGCCACGTAGATGCCAGTACCCTACTTCCTGTAAAGCCTGCAGAACCATGAGCCAATCAAACCTCCATTCTTTATAAATTACCCAGTATCAGGTATATCTCTATAGCAATGAGAGAACAGCCTAACACAATTAGAAAATGTGAAAATACACTGAATTAGGACTATAGGAACAAAAGAGGAAACGTCAATATTTCAAAAGCTAAATTGCAGCAGGACAGGCAGTAACTGACTTGCCAGACAGGAGAAGCCTGCATGGTGTGGGTCTGTAAGAAGTAAAGCCAAAAAATCAGCTTGAACGAAGCCATAGAACCCTAGAGAGTGTCAGCAACAGAGGCACCAGCTGCCTCCGAACCAGTGTGGGAACCATTGAAAATGGAGGAGTAGGCTGGGCATGGTGGCTTAAAATGTCTATAATCACAGCACTTTGTGAGACCAAGGCAGGCAGATCACTTGAAGTTAGGAGTTCAAGACCAGGCTGGCCAACATGATGAAACCCCATCTCTGTGAAAAATACAAAAATTAGCCAGGCATGGTGGCAGATGCCTGTAATCCCAGCTACTTGGGAGGATGAGACAGGAGAATCATCTGAACCCAGGAGGTGGAGATTGTAATGAGCCAAGATAACACCACTGTACTCCAGCCTGGGTGACAGAGTGAGACTCCGTCTAGAGAGGAGAGGAGAGGGGAGGGGAGGGGAGGGGAGGGGAGGGGGGAGTGATTAAGAGTCTGTTGACCCTTATATTCTCTATGGTATCCTGCATTGCCAGCTACTATCCATTCTGCAGCTGGCACAGGACTGGAGGTTTACTCAAAAGAAACTGATTGAGAACGTTCTGGACTGGGGAACACTGGGCACAGCTGAGGGCACTGGTATCATCTGGAAACTAGAGAGACTAAGAGGGTACCTGCAGACCAAATAGTGGCATCACCAGAACCAATTTCCCCCTTGCCCCTAGGATGCTGGCAGCCAGGCTTGCAGAGAAATTGGCAGGGGAAGAGGGAATTCTTCTTTGGGTAAACTGATCAGCTGAAGAGAAAGTATCTGTAGATACTGCGGTAAGCAGAATAATGCCTGTGTTCTCATCACTGAAAGCGGTATGTTAGCTTGGATGCAAAGGGGAATTAAGGTGGCAGATGGATTAAGGTTGCTAAGCAGCTGGCCTTGACACAGGGAGCATGTCGTAGACTATCCAGGAGGCTCAGTGTCCTCACAGAGGTTCTTAAAAATGGAAGAGACAGGCAGCATCAGGTGATGTGAGAAAGTCTTGGCCTTTTGTTGATGGCTTCAAAGATAGAGGTAAGTCAAAAGTCAAGGAACAGGCCGGGCACAGTGGCTCATGCTTGTAATCCTAGCACTTTGGAAGGCCAAGGTGCACGGATTACTCGAGGTCAGAAGTTTGAGACCAGCCTGGCCAACATGATGAAACCCCAACTCTACTGAAAATACAAAAATTAGCCAGGCGTGGTGGCACATGCCTGTAATGCCAGCTACCCAGGAGGCTGAGGCAGGAGAATCGCTTGAACCCGGGAGGCGGACGTTGCAGTGAGCTTCGCACCACTGCACTCCAGCCTGGGTGACAAGAGTGAAACTCCATCTCAAAAAAAAAAAAAAAAAAAAAGTCAAGGCACGTAGGTGGCTTCTTCAGGCTGGAAGAGGGAAGGAAATGGATTCTCCCCTAGAGGCTCCAGAAAGGAATGCAGCCCAGCCAACATCGTAATTTTAACCCAGCAAGACTATATCAGATTATGATCTCCACGACAGTTGGATAATAAGTTTGTGTTTTAAGCCACCAGGTTTGTGGTGATTTGTTACTGCTGCAAAGGAAAACTAATACAGGCGTTGGGAGGGACCCGACAAAATGCTGAGTCACCCTACAACGACTCTCAACAGCTGCAGATGCCACTTTTATACTCTGGGCTACTATAGCTTTTTGTGACAGCCATTCAAAATGGACAGCCAAGGAGTAACACATATCTGAGGGACATCTCAAACAACGGTGAACTCCAAAATCAGTAACTACATCCAGGAGAAGAAACCATACAGGGAGCAGGGGAAAAAATGTAAAAAATAACAACTCACAAAAGCCCTTCAGAGAGGTCACGTGCGGTGGCTCATGCCTGTAATGTCAGCACTTTGGAGGCTGTGGCGTGTGGATCACTTGAGGTCAGGAGTTTGAGACCAGCCTGGCTAACATGGTGAAACCACATCTCTACTAAAAATATAAAAATTAGGCCGGGCACGCTCACTCACGCCTGTAATCCCAGCACTTTGGGAGGCCGAGGCGGGTGGATCACAAGGTCAGGAGTCTAAGACCTGCCTGGCCAGCAGGGTGAAACCCCATCTCTACTAAAGATACAAAAAATTAGCCCAGCGTGGTGGCACACACCTATAATCCCAGCTACTCGGGAGGCTGAGGCAGGAGAATCACTTGAACCCAGGAGGCGGAGGTTGCAGTGAGCTGAGATCGTGCCATTGTACTCCAGCCTTGGTGACAGGGTGAGACTCTGTCTCAAAACAAAAACAAAAACAAAAATTAGCCAGGTGTGGTGGTGCGTGCCTGTAATCCCAGCTACTTGGGAGGCTGAGGCAGGAGAGTTGCTTGAACCAGGGAGGCAGATGTTACGGTGAGCAGAGATTGTGTCGCTGCACTCCAGCCTGGGCAACAGAGTGAGACCCTGCCTCAAAAAAAACAAAAACAAAAACATGAAAAACAAGAAGCAAAAACAAAAAACCCCCAAACAAACAAAGAAAAAACCCTTTAGAGACATAAAAGGTATTGCATTCGTTAAGCAAGAACGGACTGTTCTTAAAAAGAAACATTCAGAAGACTTACAGGAGCTCTTAGCCAGGCGTGTTGGCTCACAGCTATAATCACAGCACTTTGGGAAGCTGAGGCAGGCAGATTGCTTGAGTCCAGGAGTTTGAGACCACCCTGGGCAACATAGCAAGATTCTCGCCTATACAAAAAATACCAGAAATATCAGCCAGGTGAGGTGCTGCCTGCCTGTATTCCCACCTACTCTGGAGGCTGAGGCAAGAGAATCACCAGAACCCAGGAAGATGGAGGCTGCAGTGAGCCATGATTGCACCACTGCACTCCAGCCTGGTGATAGAGTGAGACCTTGCTTCATATAAGGAGGGCTCTTATAATTTAAAAATATAATAGACTAAATAAATATTAAATAGAAAGGTAGAAGAAACCTCTTTAAAATTCCCCCAAAGCAAAACAAAACAAAATAGTTTTATAATACGAAAAAAATAAGATAATAAAATCAGGGTATTAATTCAGGATATTTAATAGGAGTCCCATTTTGAGACCAGCCTGTCTAACATAGTGATGTCCTGTTTCTACCAAAAATATAAAGCCAGGCGCGGGAGCTCACACCTGTAATCCCAGTATTTTGGGAGGCTGATGTGGGCAGACCGTTTGAGGTCAGGAGTTTTGACACTAGCCTGGCCAACATGGTGAAAACTCGTCTCTACTAAAATTACAAAAATTAGCCAGGTGTGGTGGCGGGTGCCTGTGATCCCAGCTACTCAGAAAGCTGAGGCAGGAGAAGTGTTTGAGCCCAGGAGGTGGAGGTTGCAGTGAGCTGAGATCGCGCCACTGCACTCCAGACTGGGTGACAGAGGGAGACTCCATCTAAAGAAAACAACAACAAAAAAGAAGTCCCAGAATAAAGCAGAAAAATTATCAGATGGAGTCAGTGTCCCTACAATATGAATGAATACAAAACCCTTACTAAGACACACCAGCCAGCATCTTTTTTCAGAAATCCAATAATAAAGAGATGAAGTATCAGGCCTCAGAGGTCTCAGAAAGAATATTGGAAGGCAGAAGAGCAATGCCTTAAGAACTTTGAAGAAAGTAATTTCAGCCATAGAACCCCCACGCAGACTGTCAAACAAGTCTGCAAGTGAGATAAGCATTTTCAGACATTCAAGGTCTCAAAGAATTGCCTCCTCTTTCTCAGGAATCTATTAATACCAGAAGATGCACTCCTCCAAGATCAGAAAATTCAGAAGTTGCTATGAGCCCAGAAACGGGGCATTCTCAGAGTGATTACTGTGAGCAGGCCCAAAGAACACCCTGTCCAGATTAGGGACGGAAGGCCCCAGAATCCAAGGGGGTGATGGTGCAAAGACACTGATAATTCACTTGTTGTCCTTGTTCTTAGGAAATGAATACTTCCTGCAGAGTGTGGAGCTGAATTCGTGGCTAAGTACATAACAAAAACTAAGCAAACAATTCAAAACAAGACAACTACTTGCTCTGAGGATCTCAGCAGAAATCCGTATATAAGAAAAAAAATAATCCTAGTTCACTGATGAGGCTTAGTGATAAATAAGGCCTATCATTTTAATAGGGCCAGTAGGAAATACTGATTTATCTGACGTTGTAGCTGTAGAAAGAGAATGGTGGTATGGGATACGCAGATGAGCGTATCTATTATTCGTGTTACGCGGTAGTTTGCAAAAATGGCCACAGTTCTCCCGTCTCCCTGTATCCTTTGCAATGTGGCTTTAAAGAATCTCCTCCCAAGAGGCTGAGTCTATGTCTCCTCCCGTCTAATGCGACTGGCCTTGGGAGTGAATGCAGTGGATATACCAGTAATCCAGTTTGGAGCTTGGCCTTCAGGCAGCTCTCTGTACCTCCTGTCAGTCTGTTGCAGCCTGGTCATCCTTGACGTCAACAAGCTGGCCTGGCCTGCAAGAGGATAAAAGAGCACGAGGAGTGTGGGAGAGCCATCCCAGCTGAGGCCGCTTAAGGCAGCCAGCTCCAGCCAACCTAGTAAAGGACCACAGCTGCATGAATGAGCTCGGCCAAGACCAGAAGGCTTGGCCAGCCCAGCCGAGTTAAAATTGCTGATCCACAGAGTTTTGAGTAAACAAACAGTTGCTTTCAGCCAGTCATTTGGGGGTGGCTTGTTGCACAGCAAAAACTGATTGATGCCGTGTGCATGTGTGTGTGTGTGTGTGTGTGTGTGTGTGTGTGTGTGTGTAGATGAAGGAGATAATGCAATGAAGCTAAGTTTTTGTGTATTACAACGGAAAATCAATACTTTTTTTTTTTCTTGAGACAGAGTGTTGCTCTGTCACCCAGGCTGAGTTCAGTGGCACAATGTCAGCTCACTGCAACCTCTGCCTCCCAGGTTCAAGCGATTCTCCTGCCTCACCTTCCCAGTAGCTAGAATTACAGGTGCACAGCTAACTTTTGTATTTTTAGTAGAGACAGTTTCACCATGTTGGCCAGGCTGGTCTCGAACTCCTGACATCAGGTGATCCACCCACCCTGGCCTCCCAAAGTGTTGGAATTAGAGGTGTGAGCCACTGCACCTGGCCTAATGTATCTATTTATATCTGAAAAAAATGTCATCACTGTTTTTGTTTCCATGTGTCTAACATGCGTCTACTAGACAGTGATGATGTTATTTTTTTCTTTTACTTTTTTTTTTTTTTTTGAGACAGAGTCTTTCTCTGTTGCCGAGGCTGGAGTGCAGTGGTGCGATCTCGGCTCACTGCAACCTATGCTACTCAGGTTCAAGCAATTTTTCTGCCTCAGCCACCAGAGTAGCTGGGATTACAGGCACACGCCACCATGCCCGGCTAATTTTTGTATTTTTAGTAGAGACGGGGTTTCACCATGTTGCTCAGGATGGTCTCGATCTCCTGACCTCCGGATCCGCCTGCCTAGGTCTCCCAAAGTAATGGGATCACAGGCATGAGCCACTGTGCCTGACCTGAGATTTTTAAGTGGATAATCTAAGGAGTAGAAACCAAGGATGGGGAGGGAGTACAGAGGTGGGATTTAATTTTTCATTATAGGCTTTGTAGAATTGTTTGCTTTTTAAAATTATGTACACATTTCATTTTGATAAAATAGCAAATTAAGTGGAAACCTGAAAATAAATAAATAAATAAACAAACTTTCAAGGGACTGGTAGGCAGCTGGTGCACAGCATCTGCCACCACCAGCAACAGTCATGTGCTCGACACATGCCCTGGTGGCGAGAGGAATTTCCAGCTGAGACATTGCCACGACCAACTCAGTTTTCCCTTGTGATTAGTATTCAGCCTTCATGCCTGCATGCTTGTGGTAAGCACATAGACTGAAAAAAGTGCATGGAAAAGTTGGACACAGAGTCTCAGACCCTGCAGGTGTTCTCCAAGTTGTTAGTCTCCATTCTACTAGAGTCCAATAAGGACCACAAATATCAAACATAGTGGAGAACTGCCTGCAGCCAAAGCCAGGGCATGGAAAAATTGCTCATTAAAAATTATTCTGTGGTCACAGTTCTGAATTGGCATGGATAGAAAGTGGAGCAGATCGTCATATTCATCATGGCAAAAGGCTCTGTGAAAGCAAAACAGAAACCACACCCCCACGACGGCCACCAGAACGGCTGCTGTCATATGGTCACACTCTTCTTCTTGATGCTGCTCTCTGTGCTTTAAATGTATTTTCTCTTTGAAATGATCAGTTTCAAGTGTGTTTATTAAATTCTGCCTCGCATGTAAGGTTGGCGGGAAGTAGGAAGTATTTAGGAAAAGGCACAGGAGGCAAAAATAAGATACTACATATTCAGGGGTGTGTTGTATTATTCAGGACAGGCTAAGGTATGCCACAGTAAGGAAAAACCCCAAACCTCTGTGACCTCACATTTCCCTCCACATCCACAAAGCAGGTCTGCAGAGGGTCTCTGATGATCTAAGCACCTCAGAGTTCTAGGCTGGTGCATGTTGCCATGATCAGTTCTTCTCAAAGCTGACCCAAAGCAATGGGCCTCTTTTCTGCTCACATTTCATTAGTCAAAGCCATCCATGTGGTCATGTCTAAATTCAAAAGGTTGGAAGAAGGTAATGTGACCATGGACCCAGAAAGAGGGCTGGAACACCTGTGAACTATTCCAATCAATCCAGTATTCTCTCTGCTGTCAAGCATAGGCATTTAGCACGTAGAATATAAATTAGTTATGTTTATTTTTATCCGAAGTATACTTTTCCTAACTATGTCTTACTCCAGAAAATTATTATGCTTTAAAGGCAGATGATGAATCTGGCTAGAGGCGGAGGCCTGGAAGGTTATATGAGGTACTAAAGTTATGTAAAGTCATGTGGTTTCCTTTTTTTCTTCCTGCAGTTGAATGAGGTAGCACACTATTTGCAGACCAATCCTGGTCTTCCTTAAATGGTTTCTATAACCAGATAATTTTCTTTCACCGATCACTAACCAATTTATTTTCGCTTCCAAGTGGAGCTTTATTTGTGCCTGAATTTTGCAGATTGTGAGTTTAAATGAACACCACCTTTTGCCTGTTTAAGAAATAACCCAAGGTACCCTGGAAATAAAAATGCAAATGCATGAATGAGAAAGATTTATTTATCTAAATCTCAAAGCAACAGTTGTGCTTTGAGAAGGAGAGGTAAAGGGAGCAGGAGCGGCAGAACCGGATGTTCAAAGAAGGATAATTTTCAGAATGAGACAGTGTGGAGTGGAGGAGGGATAGAGTAGATTTCCATCTCTGGGCATGAAATAAGGAAACGTGTTTTCCTGCAGTGATTTGTGAAGAGCTTTGGTGACAGCTCTGTGCTTTTCCTTACATAAAAATTGACATAGAGACGTAGCAGTTCCAAATATTTAGCCAAAGTTCCCAAAACCTTTGAATCAACAATTCTAAATACTTAATGCATCAAATGCAAGTACGGTCACAACTCTGTGCTGCAACTCAAGCAACCAGAAAGCCGAAATAATACGAACTCTTTATTACCTTGGGGTAAGAAAAAGCACGTGGCAAGTAAATCAGCTGAAATGGGGCACACCTTAAAGAAAAGCAATTCACAGGGTTAGGACTGCCGTTGGCCAATTTCTCGACTTTTTTAAAACACATGGTATGCTCAGGCAGAAATAAATTTCATTGAGATGAACTATTAACTTAACTTTGTTCATTTTGAACGTCAACATCTTTTTTATTTTTGGAGATGAAGTCTCGCTCTGTCCAGGCTGGAATATAGTGGCATGATTTCGGCTCACTGCAACCTCCGCCTCCCGGGTTCAAGTGATTCTTCTGCCTCAGCCTCCCGAGTAGCTGGGAATACAGGTGCCTGCCACCACACCCGGCTAACTTTTTGTGTTTTAGTAGAGATGGGGTTTCACGGTGTTAGCCAGGATGGTCTCCATCTCCTTGTGATCTGCCCACCTCAGCCTCCCAAAGTGCTGGGATTACAGGTGTGAGCCACCACGCCCAGCCCTGAACTTCAACATGCTTACGATGGAAAGTACCAACTAATCTGAATGATAAGTACAAGGCCCTTAACATAGGACTTAATGAGATTTTTTTCTGTATATTTGTGGTGACTCCTCAAACCCAGGAGTCTTTGCCACAAGGTACAAGCCACTGATTAAGTGTTCTGAGAGCAGCTCACTTCCTCTTCACTAACATGCTGGTGACACATCATCACCGTCAGAGTCCAGAGAAGTGGCCTGAGCTGGTCTGCTCCGAATTCTCTTCTCTTCTTCCGTGTTCTTTGTTTCATCCCTCGTGCCCGGGATGCTTCTGGCCTCAGGTCCTTTATATTGCACATAGCAATTTATTGATTTTAAATTACTAGATTATATATATTCCCTTATAGAGATAGAGACTTGTAGATTATTTATTATTCACGTTAAGGTCTTTTGAAGTTTTATTAATTGATTTCTCTAGACCAGGGTTTCTCAACGTTGCTACTGTTGATATTTTCAGTAGCATTCTTTGTTATGGGGGAAAGCTGTCCTGTATATTAAAAGATGTTTAGTAACATCCTGGGCCTCTACCAACTAGATGCCAGTAAAACCTGCTTCTCCAGCTGTGACTACCAAATGTCCCCTTGGGGGCTAGAATTGCCCCCCACTTCAGAACAACTAGGCTACCATCACTGTCCAATAGAAATATAATGCAAGACACAAATTCAAGCCACAGAAGTAATTTTAAATATTCTAGTTGTTACATTAAACAAAAGTAAAAATAAACCAGCAAGATAAAGTTTCATGACATTTTTGTTTAACCCAATATCCAAAATATTATCATTTCACCATATCAGCAACATAAATTATTAATGAGATATTTTCCATTCTTTTTTGAGTATTAAATCTTCAAAATCTGGTGTGTATTTTTTTTTTTTTTGGAGATGGAATCTTGCTCTTTCACCCAGGCTGGAGTACAGTGGCACAATCTCGGCTCACTGCAACCTCCTCCTCCCAGGTTCAAGCGATTCTCCTGCCTCAGCCTCCTGAGTAGCTGGGACTACAGGTGCGCACCACCACGCCCAGCTTAATTTTTGTATTTTTAGTAGAGATGGGGTTTCACTGTTTTAGCCAGGATGATCTCGATCTCCTGACCTTCTGATCCACCTGCCTCGGCCTCCCAAAGTGCTGGGATTTCAGGCGTGAGCCACCACGCCCAGCCCCTGGTGTGTATTTTATACTCACGGCTTGTCTCCCTTTGGATGAGCCTCACTTCAAAGGCACATGTGGTGATGGCTGTTTGTTGGACAGCACAGGTCTAGGTGGATGTTTTAGATTGCATGTCTCTGTCCCCCCAGAATCCATATGTTGAAACCCTAACCCTCAGTAGATGATTGGGGTCTCTGGGAGGTAATTCGGTGAGAGAAAGTTGTGAGGGTGGAGCCTCCATGAGGAGGTTAGTGTCCTTACAAAAAGAGAGAGACTAGACTTGCTCTTCTGCCATGAGAGGACACACCCAGAAAAGCACAATCCGCAAACCATGAAATGGGCCCTCACCAGATGCCGGATCATCCTGTACCTTGTTCTTGGACTTCCCCGGCCTACAGAATTGTAAGAAATAAATGTCTGTCATTGAAGCCACCTAGTCTATGGCATTCTGTTATGGCAACCTAAACTGACAAAGACAATGGCTTTGCTTTTCCCCAACATCCCTTGCAAAACTTGCCTGCTCTGCTCATTGACAGTTTGGATGCTGAGGTTCTCTGTCTTCTTCGCTAGAGTTCTGGAATGTAAGTTCTAGAAAGGCAAGGACCATAGCTGTCACATTCGCAGCTGTAAATGTGCCTAGTACAGTGCCTTACACAAAGTCAGGGGCCACTTCTGAATGCATATGAGTGCATACAAGCAGCCACGCATGATGCATTCTCTCTGTTAGGATGTGCCCCCTGCTTGCTGTGGTGCTGAAAAGGGCAGTTACAGTACAGGTGTTTCTGTTCAGTCACATCCTACCAATTATGTGGGAGTACATTTGCACCTAAAGAATTGTACAATAAGAACTAAAGACATGTCTGACCATCTTCCATGTTCTTTATCAATACAGTTATAGTCAGGATTGTTTACTAGGTACATTATGTAAATGGTAATGTGATATTGTAAAATATATATTTGGTCTTCAACCCGTTTTGTGGCATATAACTCCTAAAGTCCTTAGATTCTCTAAAGTGATGGTTTGTTGCATGCTAATGTCTGATAGCTGGCAGCCCCTCTGTAGCTTCAGGATCGAGGCTGGTCATCAGAAAGACTACAGCAGGAATTGAGGGTTTGGACTTTCAGCCCCATCTCCTGACCTGTGGGAGGGGGAGAGGGGCTGAAGGTCAAGTTGATCACTAGTGCTCAAGGGTTTAATCAATCATGCCTACATAATGAAGCTTCCATGAAAACTCAAAGCAATTGGGTTTGGAGAACTTCCCAGAGAGCTGAACAAACTGAAGCCCCACAACCCTTCCCCATTCCTCTTCCTCAGGATTCTTTATAATATCCATTATAACAAGCTGGTAAATGTGTTTCCCTGAGTTCTGTGAGCTGCTCTAGCGAGTGAACCCAATCCAAGGAGGAAGTCATAGGAACCCCAACTTAAAACCAGTTGGTTAGAAGCTCTGGAGCCCCAAACTTGTGACTGGTGGCTGAAAGAGGGGACAATTTAAAGGGATTGAGCCCTCAAGCTGTGAGATCTGACGCTATCTCTGGGTAGACAGTGTAGGAATTAAATTAGAGGAGACCCAGCTGGTATCCACTGCAGACGTGCTTGATTGCTGCTGTGTGGTGAGAAACCCCCATGTATTTGGTCACAGAAGCCTTCTTTGTTGATTGCTGTGGTGTGAGAGCAGAGGAAAAGTAGCTTGTGTTTTTTCCACTCACAGGTAAACACCCTGATTGTTAATTTATCACAGAGTTGGATTAATTAAAATATTCTACCAAGCATTCTGAAGAAGTAGTAAGTTGTTTTATCATTTTGTTTCATTTTCTTACATTTTTTGATGAATCCTATTATAACACTAGTTAGTAGAACTGTGTACAACAAGGAGGATTTTAAAACCTCAGCAATGGCCATTCTTCCCTATAAAGAGCTTCCCCCCCCACCCCACTCAGGCTGCCATTTTGAGAATTAACAGAATAACACAGAATATGAGCTCATGTACCTGGGCCTGCCTCTTCCTTAGTAAGAAATGTCTCTTCTTCTTTGTGTATATTCTCATTTGTGTTGGGTTATTTGTGAATCTTCTTGCCCTGACAACCACCTCCAGGAATGCCAACAAGCTGATGACTAAGATACCAGTGGCCCAAATTACTTCTCTTTCATTCTAAAATAGAGTGTTTTGGAATCTTCTAATATAATCTGCTTTACAAACCTGCATATTCATCAAAATCTTCCGGGGCAGGGGTTTTTTGAGACTAAAGGGACAAAAAATATAGCAAATGAAAAATAAACAAGTAGATGAAAAGGATTACAGAAAGCAGGGCGCTTCAAACAGGAACTAAAAAGCAATATGGAAGTGCCTCAGGTAGTTGATTAGTAAACCCATTATGGGGGGTTTTGTTTGTTTTGAAAAAGAAGTCTAACAGGACTCCACCTCCCGAGATTATATGTGATTACCGTTGGTGTGAGATCCAATTAGCTCCAAATGACCACTGCTTTGTAGCAACTGACCTCAGATTTATTTCACCATGGAGTCTCTTGAGGACCTACTGTGTGATGCAGAAATAGCACAAAGGTCTGCGCGGTGGGTTTTAAGATGAGTGTGAGGTGGGAGAGATGCAAAGAGGGGTGTTCTGTAGACAAGCTTGGCAGGGACAGGGAAGCCCTCATGGGTGATTTTGATGACTAACCACAGTGGGAACCAGTGGTTTAATTTCCTGTATGAATGAAAAGAAGGAGTGAAGATCCTTCGTTTTTCTCTGGCGAGCCCTTCTCTGGTCTAAATAAAATCTTGTCCAGTGGCGGTGACATTCTGGACACAAATGAGATTTAGCAGAAAGAACTTTGAGCTGAAAGTCAAGACAGCTAGATTTGATTTTATCTGTTATTGGCAATCCGTCTTCAGACAAGTCATTTATTCCTGCAATCAGTTTTTCTACCTGCCAAATGGATTTTGTAAGCAATATCTCTTCCTTTATGTCTGTTGCAAATGTGATTTGAAATGCATTTAGGCTGCAGAGGATACATTAATTAAAACTATTATGATTGTTCCTTGGCATATAAAACAAAAGAGCAGACTTCCTTCTCACTCTTTTCCCCCCAAACAGTTTTTTTTGCAGGCTTATTGTTCCCATAAGAAATCACCCAAGGCTCAGTTTGATGGAAACAGACAAACCATACTACCACAGAGATGACTAGAGACACAAATACACACGGTTTCTCTGTTCTCAAGTAAACTCTCAACAGAAAATTAGTTCCATAAAATGATTTATTGTTTCCTCATGTATTTTCAAATACACTTTTTTTAATTTGAATGATAATCTTTCCTATTTAATGCATAGAAATTTAAAGCATTTAAGGCATTCTTTGAGTATTTCTAAATGATAGGGCCAGTTGCAATGAGATCTAAAACAAAACTGTGGTTAATCACTAAGTGTGAAAATATGGCTAGTTAGAATTATTCTGCATACGTAAACACAATTGATGTTTATTTTATTCAAATTAAGTTGCATGAAATTTGATAGGTATTTATTTTATCTTGTGTTTTCATTTTGTTAAAGCTCTGATACTTTTTTGACTATCACAATGGCTTCAAAAAGTTATTCTGAGGTAATCAGGGTGTTATAATGATAGCTCATGTCGTAGTGAATTTATTTTCAGGGATAGCCATTCTTATACAACCCATCAAGTGTATTTAGGGTTTGCCTTTAGAGGCAAAGAGAAAACACATACTTAACGTTCTGTAGAAAGTCTTGATGCTCTAGAAAGACGGAAGGTAGGATCACCCAACGCTGGAGTGTTTTGCTGAGAGATAAGATGGGTTTCTTATCTAGCCTGTAAGTGGCGCACATGTGGAAACCATCTCAGATGGGAGCGGCACTATATGCGTCTTATAAAATACCACCCTCCAAGGCTGTGGAGGAAAGTTCTTTATCCCCTTCTCTACCCTATTTCCTGCAACTTCTGTGAAGTCCCAGAACTTGGGGAAATAGTGACGCTTCCTGGCCTAGATTTATCACCATCTGGGAAGCAGAATGAGAGGCTTGGCGCTGCCACCGCCACTTTCATCTGCCACATTCTCAGGAATTCATCACCCACAGGGTTATTCTAGCCAATGCAAGTCACCTCATCCATTGGAAAGAGGGAGAGAAAGAATGAGTTCTGCCTGAGAGCCTCCAGGCTGCTTCTGTTGGCTAGCGCATGCCATGGTAATGCCTTGGGCTGACTTCCAAGGCCATCTGTAATTTGGCCCCACTCTGCCCATTTCTCTCCCCTGGCCAAACTGGTCTCACCTATGCCTGAACAGACTCATCTCTGCCTGTGACTTCACTGAGACCGTTGCTCTTTCCTGTCATCTATCAAGGGGAAGTCCAAGTCTCAAATCTCACAGAAGCCTTTCCTGATTCCTCCAGCTCGCGTCTTGTGACCTCACAGTTTTGTCTGTGACAAGTAATTTAGAAGCAGTGTATGTGCCGGGATGTGTTGTCCCTTGATGATCTCATGTGTTAATTTTAGTTCCCCAATTACATTGTAAGTTCCTGAAGGATAGTGCTTCTGACTAGTGTCTATTTGCTAAATTCTCCTCACTTTCCCTTTTCTCCAGTCCTAAACCCTTAATAAGTATTCAATAATTCAGAGAACCTTAAGAGTTGGAATTGTTTAATCCAGCTAATAGCAAACAAGCAGTACTATATTAGAGAGATAACCACTTCCATTGCCCCTCCCTCCTTCCTTCTTTCCATCCTTCCTTCCTCTCCCCTTCTTCCCTCCCTCCTCTTCCTCCTCCTCCCTCCCTCTTCCTTCTTCTCTCTCCCTCCCCTTCCTTCCACCCTCTCACGTGCCTTCCTCCCTCCCTTCCTTCCTCTCCCCTTCCTCCATCCCTCCCTCCCTCCCTCCTTTCCTCTTTCTTCCTCCTTTCTACATTTATACAAAAATGAAATCTCTCCACCTATAACTTTTATTAATTTATTCTAGGCTCAGGGGATTTAAAGGTGACTAGGCTTAGCTCAGTCTCTCGAGAAAGACAAACCAACAAACACATCGTGAAAAGAATTATGCTGGAGGAAAGGTTTAAAATGGCTGAGAGAGCACCCAGCTGCCCCTGAGGGTCTCAGCGTTGCAGTCCTGTGAGCTCAAAGCAGATCTGGACTAACGCTTAACTAATATTGATTCAATCAACAATATCTGCTACAGATTCTTAGGACAGAAATGACAAAGGTCGACCTAAAATCCTACAGGAAGTTTGTATCCTCATAGTTCATTGCTAAGCATATTCTTTGGAGCTTTGGAACACCGTTTTCTAATTCAAACAAAGTTTTGCATAGTGATTATGTCCTTGGGCTAGCACGTAAAAGTCCATTATCTCTACTATGTACCTAAAGTTTAGCATAGCATAATATTAATTCTGTGGACTCTAACCATATGTAAATGGATTTTTCGGAAGCCACAGTGTTCCAACCTTGCGCACCGAACTATGGCATCCTGTACCATCTGACCTGTGTTCCTGTGCTCTCCTCCCCCTGCCATTACAGAGGGAGAAGGAACACCATTTTTTCCCCATTTCTTCTACCTGAATGACATCAGAATAGGAGGTTACTTGGCCTTTCTCACAGGGTACCAAAGTTTCAAAGAGAAGCCATGAGAAAATGAGAGGAGACTAAGAGCTCTGCATCCCATAACCACATTTTCCCATTTGAACATGAGATAAGGTATGTAACGAAGACTTCTGGACCATTTTCTTGGTGGAAGAGGTGATCTGGCAGATGTCCTTTTGTCACTGACTTCTGGAACTACTAAGACATTTTGTCCCTTCCTGGGTTGTTGTGGGGATGATGTATGTAAAGCATCTACCTGTGCAGTGATGACAGTTATGAGTACAGTAAGTGTAGTGTTTATTGAGGACTTACTATTACTATTGCACATTAGATGGATGCTATTCTAAGCTATGTATTACATTATCATTTTTAATTTCACAACAACCCGATGCACTATTATGGCCAATTGACAGATGAGCAATTGAAACTTAGAAGGTTAAAGGTCCCTCAGTAAATAAGCAGCAAAACTGAGATTAGAAATCGGGCAGTCTGATGCCAGAGCCCAGCACTCTGGTTTTTGTTATTGTTGTTTGTAGGGCCAAAAATAACAAAACATTTAAAATAAGGTAACTCCTTTTCTTTTCTACCGCACTTGCCTAATAAGAACCTTCCAGTTTTTGATTGTGTGGCTTTTAGAAACCCGGGGCTTCCTTCTTCCTTCATCTCACAGCTCTCTCCTGTTTTGCCACCCTCCCAGCAAACACATGGCATTTGGAGCTTTCCCCTCCCGCTCCTCTTTTCAGTACAATTTCTTTTCTTTTCTTTTTTCTTTGAGGCAGAGTTTTGCTCTGTCGCCAGACTGGAGTGCAGTGGTGTGATCTCGGCTCACTGCAACCTCCACCTCCCAGGTTCAAGCTATTTTCCTGCCTCAGCCTCGTAAGTAGCTGGAATCACAGGCACACACCACCATGCCTGGCTAATTTTGTATTTTTAGTAAAAATGGGATTTCACCATGTTGGCCAAGCTGGTCTCGAACTCCTGACCTTATGTGATCCTCCCACCTCGGCCTCCCAAGGTGCTGGGATTACAGGCGTGAGCCACTGTGCCCAGCCTCAAGTTCAATTTCAATCAGAGAGGGAGGTGGATTCATTAGATTTAAAAAGCTAACCACTGGCTATTTCCACTGTCCTCTAAAGTAAAAAATTGCTCTCCGTTATAGTAAAATGTCAGCCTCCAGAGTATTACCGAGGACTGGTTTCCAGAACAGAGGTAAACAAGCATCAGGCACCTTTAGAAAGGGGACTGTGGAGTGGGTGTTGGTGAAGGTGGGGGAGGAAGGCTGCTCTGGGCCGGATGGGAGTCTGGCTTTTTTCCTGCACTTTTATCTGTTCTGAGGTCACAGATGCAGCCCTTGCTGAGCCCAGAGTGTGATAAAGGGTCATGCCTGACTGCAGCAACTGCTTTGTGGCAAGAGCAAGGAGCTGGGGTAGTTGCTCCAGGTCTGGTTCAGCCCAGGAAAGATATTACCTGGCCTGCACTGCCTCCCCGGCCACCAGACAAAATTCAAAAGACCCGTTCAACTTAAAATTAAAAAAAAGAAGAAGAGACAGAATCACTGTAGAAAAATTAGGATGACTGTTAATCTAGATAATACTTTTTCTAATCTATTTTTATCCCATCCAAATAATGGAATCTGTGGTCATCTCAGCTGACCACTCATCATTTGTGGTTTTATGTTAACTTCAGATTTGAGAGATAATCTTAGATTTAGATTGCCCTGGGTTCATGAATATAAAGTACTTCAGTAAGTCCTTTACATCTGGTTCAGGCCGAAAACAGAAAGTAGAATAAAAGTGGTAAAAAATAAAAATAATAAGGCAGACAGAGTTTAAGCAGCAGCATTTTAATTTTTCCAGTTGAATATATTTCCCTCCCTTCCTCCCTCCCTCCCTTCTTTCCTCCCTCCCTCCATCCTTCCATTCTTTCCTTCCTTCCCTCCCTCCGCCTATCCTTGCTTTTTTTTCTCTCTTTCCTTCCCCCTACCCCTTACCTCTCCTGGGAGAGTTAGCAATGAGTTTGCCAACTTGTAAAGAAATGAGTTGTCCCGGAACCATCAAACATGATAGCTGGTAACTGAGAAATGAACAGGGAATTCTATACAGCTAAAAAGAATTCCACTGAGGGCAACACAGTATTAGAGCAGCAATCCTGAAGTGATCATGGGAGTTATGTTCATGTGACCCCAAACTCCCAGAGAGCATCTTGCAAAGGAAAAGTGAAGTTGGTGACAGCCTTTTGTGTGGAGAGAAAGAGAAGAGGCTATTAACCTACTGTAGAAACTCACTCATTCCCTAGCTGGCCACCAGGCAGAGTTTTGGAGACAGGACAACTCAGGAATGATGCTTGGGAATTCCACACTCACACAGATACAGGATGGGGTGAGAGTTTGATGAGTATCTTGGTGAGCGAGAACTAAAGCGATTTCTCCCGCTCCCCTAGAGAGGCATGTGACTATCAGAGCCAGCTTGATTCCCTTATTCCTGCTTAGAAGCCTTGGTGACTGCAGTGCAGTCGGAGATGGTCTAGATTTCCTCATATAAATACAGCTTATTACTTAGGATCTCAAAAGCAGTATCCAAACTAAGAGCGAAACCTCTGTAATCTCTGTAATGAACACATATATTTTGTCCAGCTTATATTTACTGGCTGTTGTATGCAAGGCATTGTGCTGGGTGCAGTGGCAAATGAAAACTGGGGCTTGTCTTCCTCTTGAGGAATCAGCCCTACGAAGTGCCTCCTGGTTCTTGGTTTGCAGAGTAAATGTGTAGAGCTGTGCCCCATGAATATGAAGGCAGGAGGGAAATCAACAAGACGGCCAACACTAAGCCCAAAGGAAATGATCTTCTTATAGGTAAACACCATGTCTGTAATATGCACAGAATCAAGCACAAGCTGGTAGTCTGCCTAACAAATGGCAGGTAACCTTTAAAAAAAAAAAAAGACAAGTAATGGAGGCCGAATACAAAATTAACAATCACAGGGACCACTTTAAAGGAAACTTCCTCCCCCAAGTGCCTTGATTTGTGTATTCCACAGCTGCTTTTTCATTGCCCAAAAGGTAATTAAGAGGTGATAATGATATGTATTCTCTCTTATCAAAGTCATTAACACATTATTATTGTTGTGAGGCGGCTAGCTATTGCTCTGTGGCGGTGATGCTGGTTTGGGCGAAAAGTCTTTATTAGTCTACCAGGGACTTCTGCTGTGATGAAGCGATTGCAGTTTGGGGGATGAATTAGCAGGTTACATTCTCCTGACCCTTCAGTGTCTTACTTCCCTTGCAGGTTTCTGAGAACCCCTAGGGACATTCTGACTCTCAATTTGACCTACAACTGTCCTCCTTTCCAAACCATTCTCTGTGAATCAGAGAGAGACCAATCTCCTCCGACCCACCAAATGGCATATCTATTGTGCCTGAAGATGTGGCACAAACCCCATATATCTGTGGTGCCTTCTCTGTTTGAATTTACTTATTTTTAAGGGATGGGGTCTTGCTCTATTGCCTAGGCCTGGAGTGTGGTGGTGCAATCACAGCTCACTGCAGCCTTGAACTCCTGGCCTCAAGCTATTCTCCCACCTCAGCCTCCCAAGTAGCTAGGACCACAGGTACATGCCCAGCTATTTTTTTTTACTTTTTTATTTTAGAGACAGCGTCTCACTATGTTGCCCAAGCTGGTCTCAAACTCCTGAACTCAAGTGAGCCTCCTGCCTCTCCCTCCCAAAACCCTGGGTTTACAGACATGAACCATCGTGCCCGGCCCCATTTGTGTGTAGACACACATAAAGGCACTACAAATTCTCCCACCACCAACTGGTTTCCCTGCTTTGGTTAACAAGCACTACCGTGCACAAATATTCACTCAGACTGTGATAAACATTTTGTAATTAATCTCTTCAATATCTTGGGAAAACATGGGAGTATCTACTCAGGAAGCCTCTTCACACTTTAAATATTTCTCCAAATTGGAGAGAAGAGGCAGACGCACACGGATTGGTTCTGAAATCTCCCAGGCTTTGTTACGTTCAGAAATGGTCTGTGTGGGTTTTTCTTTTCAGATTTGTGTTTAAATTGCATGATCCTTGAGGGTAGAAATGTATCTAATGTGTTAATCCTAAGCCTCTTCATTAATCAGTGATGGCAGCTTAATGTTTTTAAATAAGTGCGAATTTATCCAAATAAATGTACAAATTTTAAAAAGTCAAATCTTACTAAAGGGCTTTAAGAAATAAAGGAAAACAAAACCAAAACACAGCAATTCTCCTGGCCCACGCTGTTCACCACCAATCCTTCTCCCTGGAGGCAGCTACTTTAAATTAACTTTAGCTGTTTCCTTTGGTATTCACCTCCACATTTCTGAGTAGTATATATGTCCTCCTAGACCATTATTTAGTGACCATTACAGTTGGGAGGATTTATGCCTCCACAACACTGGTTCCTCTTGTTCTCCTTTTTGGTTAAATCAATATTTAGGGTTAATGTTATTATAACTATGTAAATAATGTTCTCTACTGAGCTAACACAACACTGTAATTATCTTTCCTTTCTTGTACAGCTTTTTGTTTTTCTTGGAGTTAATGATCACCTTGGTTTTTTTCACCAGCTTGTCTTTGCATATAACTATTCTTAAGTCCTTCCACAACTTCCAACATTTTCCCAAAATGTTCCACATAGTCATATGCAACAGATAATCTATCAGTATCTCAAGGCCTCCTTCCTGGGGCCCTTTTCTTTCTTTTTCCAACTTCTGCTGGTTTTTCTTTTGGGCCCCTATACTAATGTCGTCCCAAGACCTTCCTCTGCCATCATCCTGGCAATTCTCTTCCCCCTCTCGTGTTGTAGTCTCTCCTTCCATATTTTCTTCTTTTTTGCCTTATTCTCTCATTTTGGTGACACACCCTTCCTGAGAAAGGGTGCATGTGAGGTAAATTTACTGAGAACTTTCCTGCCTGAAAATATCTTTATTCTACCCTTGCATTTGTTTGGCAGTTTGGCTAATAATTGAATTCTAGGTTAAAAATAATTCTCATTCTGAATTTAAAGGCATTGAACTATTATCTTCCAGCTTTCAATATTTCTGTTTGCAAGTCCAAGAGCACTCTAATTCTCTGTCATTTTTATGTGAACACTGTGTTTTCTCTGGAGTGCTGAAACTGTAGGATGTTGTGTCTTGGCTGGGTGTTTTCTTACTTACTTTGTTGGGCACCCCAAATGGTCATTTTAATCTAAAGATTCAGACTTTTGATAATGGCCCCAATTTCTGCCTTCTATACCTTGGATGTTGGTTGGTCTCGAAGTCTGTTTTGGAGAGAATAAACCAACTGTCTTGGGGGTGGGGAGGCGATGATGATGGATGAACCTAAGGAGATAACTGTACTGACTTTCAATCCACCCTTGACTTCATGCCTTCGCCTTCTGCAGGCCCCATGCCTCCAGTTCCTGAACCTTCTGAGAGTTCTGAAGAAGACTGGCCTGTTTTTTATTGGGTGGCCTCTGTGGGCTCATAGAATCCAGCCTGTTCTGTTCTGTTTAAACCAACACTTCTTCAATAGCTTTCTCTCCAGCACGTATTTGTTGATATTCTTGTCCACTGTTGTCTTTTCTGCCATTCCATTTGTTCTTGTGGGTTTATACTTTTGTATTCTTTTACTGACACTTAAGTGTGTTTCTAAGGAGTGGAGATAAACTGTGTGTGTGTGTGTGTGTGTGTGTGTGTGTGTGTGTGTTTCAATGTCCTGCATCTAAGTGGGTATAAATTTTGTAATTTGATTGATAATTATTTCTGAGTTCTAGCTTATTTCTAAGGAATACTTATCCTTAACATACTGATGAATAAAGTCAGTTTGGGAATTTATATGCCATGTTTTCATAGCATTTATTTCAATGTTGGTAACTCAAAAACTGGGTTTCCCTTTATAAGTTAAACCAATAATATGTGAGTTAGATGCGCTATCCAGGGCCAGTGTTGGTCTTATTCCATTTTGTGTTGACCATTCTTCCGGGACTTGGTGCAGACCTTTGTAATTAAACTTAAAAACAAAACAAAACAAACAAAAAAAAAACCAAAAACCCACAGTGGGTTAACAGAGTTAGAGTTTTCTTCTTTTCCTCAATAAGCATTTTAATGATCATTTACTATGTGCAATGAACTGCTACATGAGCTGAATATACCATGGTGAATGGAACAGAGCTCCTAGTGTGGAGAGCTTCACAGTTTAGTGAGGGAGGCTGACAAGAAGACAGGTAAGGTAGCCGGGCATGGAGGCTCATGCCCGTAATCCCAGGCCTTTGGGAGGCCGAGGCAGGTGGATTGCTTGAGCTCAGGAGTTCGAGACTAGCCTGGGCAACATGGCGAAACCCTGTATCTACCAAAAATACAAATATTAGCTGGGCATGGTGGCTTTCACTTGTAATGCCAGCTACTCAGAAGGCTAAGGTGGGAGGATTGCTTGAGCCTGGGAGGTTGAGGCTGCAGTGAGTCCTGATCGTGCCACTGCACTGCAGCCTGGGTGACAGAGTGAGACATTGTGTCAAAAAAGTAAAAATAAAAAAGGAAAGCAGGTAAGGACCATGAGACGTAATTAGTCTTAGTGTAGAAATATGCATCCAAAACAATGGAAGCACATTCCCCTTCAGGGAAGAAAAATGCCCATGTCATTTTTCTTTTCATGTAGGAAGCGATGGAATTAAAGGCTCTGGGATATGGGTCCATTTAGCTGTACCTTAGCAGGCCCTATACCTTACAGAAGACATCATTAGAAATGTCAGGAAGCACAAAAGACACATTTTCTCCCCAGGAGACTCCCCTGTGTTTGCCCTTCAGAGTATATCCAGTGTCACAGGTGGCTTCCAAAGTCCTCTTCAGTGCTGAGCAGAGCCCTGAGTAAGCCTTAGAAGTGGTGTTATTATTAAAGCAATCATAATGTTATTATTTGTAAACCTGTCTGTGTAATCTTTGAGGGCAAATTGAAGGCCGTATTCATTTCAGGGAGGCCTCATGGTGCAGTAGAAAGAGCATGGTCTTTGAGGCCAGGGCGGCTGGGCTTGCAATCCACATATTAACTGTGTGACTTTGGTCAGGTTACTTGATTTTGCAATGCTTCAGTTTTCTATTTATGTCAGACTGAAGAGTAATACCTAACTCACAGACTCATTGTATTAAACAAGCAAAAATAGATAAAGGGGCTCAGGGCAGTTCCTGATGGGACACAGGTGCAAAATAAATGGTAGATAATTATTTTTTCTTCCTTCAATGACCAGACCTTGAACCTCTCAAGTGCAAAGACCACATGCTATTTTTCTGTGTAACCCCACCCTTAGTGCAATGCTGGGTATAAAGCTGGCACTTCATGCATATTTACTGAATGAATGAATAAATAAAGGAATGTTTGAATTCCAAGTGTTGAGATATTTTCCTGCCATGTGAATCATTGTTTTCCCCTTCTTCCTTTAGACTGTACTTCCTTAATTATTTGCTGGTACTAATAAACCACCATTCTTTTCTAAGCTGCTGGATTACTAGTTCTGTAGTGCTACAAACAGAGCTAAAAACACTAACACTTTTTTTTAAAACACTCAAATAACACTTCAGATCCAGCCATGCTTAGGTACACTGTGGTAAGAATATTAAAAAAGATGCCTCTGAAGGGAAAGAGGCAGTATGTCTAAAGCATCAGGTTGTCGCCATTATGAGTTTAAAAGCCCATTTGGCAATCGCTTCCCTTGGCAGCCCCACAGGCGATAAGAGAGGATTTGGCTGTGAGGCTCTGCAAGGAAAATAAAAGACAAGAGGAGATGGTGAGTGCGTGTTTTTTCATGTGTATGTAGCTCCGCCCACAGAGCTGGAGTGCGGTAATTTCCGGTTGCATCTTCCATTCACTAATACATTTGTGAATGCAGAAGCAACGTTTGTTTAAACCACCCTTCATCATTAACTGTCTTAAGCAATGATGCTACATCAGTGCTATTAAAAAAAGAAATCCTAGCCTCAATGCTGTTCTTACTGCAGCAATCTGGACAGTATCTGTCTTTGCACCCTGTGGGGTCAAAGTCACGTTAGCAGCCAGCACCTTTGAGCTACCATCACTGGCATCACACAGTTTAGAATTTAGCACTAAATTTTGATACTGTTCTTTTGGTTGGGTTTGTCCTTGCAACTATGTTGGAAGTCCTTCGTGTTCGGAGACCATACCTCACTCTTCCCTTGTTTATTCCCATTGTACCTGGCATAGACCTTGCTCCAAAGGAACCCACAACCAATGAATGACCTCTTCTCTGTTAGTGTTTACTGAGCTCTCTGCAATACACCTTTTTTTCATTAAACTCTTTTTACAGGGACTTCTTTGGGCTTATGCTTTTATGATTCTCCTCTACCTTCTTCAATATTATTGCTAATCATGTTGTCTTGTTCTCTTTATTCCCCTTTGGGGTATCTCATGGACTCTGAGGGCTCCAGTTATTACTTCTATGCTAATGATGACCAATTTGCACACTGATTTCTACCTCTCAGGAAATGCAGCTGGGCGCTGTGGCTCACGCCTATAATCCCAGCACTTTGGGAGGCCACAGCGGGCGGATCATGGGGTCAGGAGTTCGAGACCAGCCTGGACAACATTGTGAAACCCTGGTCTCTACTAAAAATACAAAAATTAGCCTGGCGTGGTGGCGGGCGCCTGTAATCCCAGCTACTCAGGAGGCTGAGGCAGAATTGCTTGAACTTGGGAGGCGGAGGTTGCAGTGAGCCAAGATCGCGCCACTGCACTCCAGCCTGACGACAAATCGAGACTCTGTCTCAAAAAAAAAAAAAAAAGGAAATTCAAAGCTGATATATCTAAAAGCAAACTTAACCTTTTTTCACATAAATCAGCATTCCTCTCTTTTGGAATTGATCTTACTCTACCTTGTATTTACTTAGTTATTTTAGCAGTTTCTCTTGATTTTAACTCTCTCTCTAACTAAACTTATTTATTTCTTTAATTATATATAGATAAACTTGTGTATATATATGTTAAAAGTTATATATGTAACTTTTAATATAAAACTTAAACTTACATATAAGTTAAACATGTGTGTTAATATACATTAAATGTATACACACACACACACACACACGTTTAATTATCCCGGTAATCTTTTTATCACTTGGCCCATGTAGATGCCTGATGAATGTCTTGATTCACTGTTCCAGACTTTTTATTTAAGTAAGGTCAGCTCAGAAACAGTTCTTTGAGCTGAATAGCCTTCCAATCCCATAGGAAAAAAAAAAAAAAAAGGTACAGTGTGTGTTTTCCAAAGAAGATTACAGGGCTTCAGACAAAAGAGATTTAAAATAAAATTTTTAAGTAAATAAACACACAGCATTTCAAAGTTGTTTTTATAAGGGAAGACATCAGGCCATTATAATAATTAGCTAAAGGCTGGATTTTGAGGCAACCGGTGCTGATATTAGAAAAATATTAGAGAATATAAATCCTCGTTATTTCTAAGAGATTCAGGGGGTGACTGGTAAAACACAAGGATAGAAAAAGAGGTGGTCCTTTAAAAGCAAGAGTTATACAGACTCACATTATCATCAGCACGTGGTGGGCAAGATGGTGGAACCCATCACTGTTGCAGGACTTTTCCTTAGTTCAGCTCTGTCCCATAGCCACGAAAATTCAGGCTCGCAGACAATTTGAATGGTGAGTAAGACAGGGTTTGATTGGGTGAAAACGGAAGAAAGGGGGAAACAGGGACTCTCGCTAGACCAGAGTCCCTGGAGCGCTCTCTACTTCCAGCTATTGGAATCCCAAGTTCCACACAGGAAAAGGAGGGGCCAGGTTCCTCCCTGCTGAAAGGTGGGAACTTCCTGAGGCTCCACCCCCGTGGGCAGGAAGAGGAGGGGCCAGGCTCCTCCCTGCTGCAAAAGGTGGGAACTTCCTGAGGCTCCACCCGCCGTGGGAGGCCCATTAGAGTTTCTCCAGGGATCCCCTTCCACCTAGCTTTCTCATCACCTCCACTAGGTGCTGTTCATGCCCAGCCTACATTAGACCGAGGAAGCCCACTGAGTTTGCCAGGCTGGAGGCAGAATTGACTTCTGAAGCTATTGACTACTGCACCTCCCCAGGAAATCTCTCCTCTTGCCTGCAGTCATTTACTGTGGTGCTTGCATTCACCCGTGTTTTGTACGCCCATGCATGCCACCCAGGCAGAAACTTGCCAGTGAGGGAACCAGAATCCACCACTTCAACTCATAGGAGTCTCCCAGACTCGGCTCTGGTCTCTGTTTAGACTGAACCTTAAAACGCAAAATGTGGGCCGGGCGCGGTGGCTCACATCTGTAATCCCAGCACTTTGGGAGGCCGAGGCGGGCAGACCAGAAGGTCAGGAGACCGAGACCATCCTGGCCAACATGATGAAACCCTGTCTCTACTAAAATATAAAAAATTAGCCAGGCGTGGTGGCCAGCACCTGTAGTCCCAGCTACTCGGGAGGCTGAGGGAGGGGAATCGCTTGAACCGGGGAGCTGAGATCGCGCCGCTGCATTCCAGCCTGGAGACAGAGGAAGATTCCATCTCAAAAAACTAGCAAACAAACAAAAAACGTTAAATGTGGCACCTTTGCTCTACTAGACACTTGGGAAGGGGGCTATGACATTTGCAGTGGAATTCATGTCATGGCAAGAAGATTTTAAAACAGTGGTTTACAGTGTTTAAGAAAGCCGATTACTCAGCTGGGATTTCTGCTGAAGGTCCTCAGGGTGTAAAGTTAAGAGCTGGCTGCAGGTCTGTGTTTTGGGTTTTGAAATACTTTGGTTTCTTGGGCCACACTATCGCAGACTTCACTGCATTTTCAAACAACGCACATAATAAATGACTCTTCCAAGAGTCACTGAGAGGCTTACCTGGACGTCCCTCTCCTTGTTTTGCACGTAGTAATCTGTTGCTTACATTCGAAAGCCTTCTGGAGACTGTTTTCTCATCTAGCTCACTAGAGAGCAGGTTTTTCATTAATAATTGGGTTGTTGATGTGCTTGCAACTTTTATTCCTAAAATCTTGGCACCCGGAGTCAATTTACAAATGTATACATTTGACTAGGTTACCTTGGCTTATACTGTTTATGATGGTGGGTTTTGGTTGAATTCTCAGGCCTGTGGCTGGGTGCAGTGACTCACGCCTGTAATCCCAGCACTTTGGGAGGCAGAGGCAGGCAGATGGCTTGAGGCCAGGAGTTTGAGACCAGCCTGGCAAACATGGCAAAACCCCTTCGCTACTAATACTACAAAAATTAGCCAGGCATGGTGGCGGACGCCTATAATCCTAGCTACTCAGGAGGCTGAGGCAAGAGAATCGCTTGAACCTGGGAGGTAGAGGTTGCAGTGAGCCGATATCATGCCACTACACTCCATCCTGGGTGATAGAGTGAGACTCTGTCTTAAAATAAATGAATAAATAAATAAATAAAAGAATTCTAAGGCCTATACACAAATATTTGCATACCTCAAGTCTTTTTACTAAAGTGAACTTTCATACCTGCAAAGTCTCCAGTTAGAGCCTATAGTATTTCATTTTAGTTGGAGTGATTAAAACCAGTGAAACTTTACATGTGACCTTGAAATAGAGGTATGTTAATGAGAGGATCCGAGTTGTCCTTTAGACAGTATTTCTGAAAGCAGTCCTATCTGACAGCAATACTGCCAGAAGGCTAAGTAAAAGGCTGATGGACTTACAGATTTTTTTGAGTTGAGTTAGCACAGGGTGCAGCTCTCTGCTTCTTTGAGACTCACGCGGTCTGTAACCAGACATAATTAAAAGATTAAAGAGACATTTAGAAATGTGAAGCTGTTCATTTTTTAATCAAGGAGACTGATTTTCCAATCCCAATGCAAAGGTGGAATTTTAAATAATTTATAGGGTAGAAATCAGTGGTTTGTCACAATTTGGCTAAAAGAATAAAAACTAAAGAAAAAAAACCTTTTTAAAAATGTATTTTTCTTTTCCCTAAGTACCTTATAGAAAGGAACATAAAAAGGAGCGAGCCATGATTCGGCTGTTATACATGAGATGCTTTCCAGCCTCTGTATCTCTTCTGGAAGAATGAAGATTAGCTCCGTTCCCTCCCATCCTCCTTCCTTTTCTGCCTCTGGCTGGAGGCCTGGACATATTCTCTTCACTACTCAGCAACATTTCTCTTTATCCTACAGATATCAGTCAGGTCCCAATCAGGTTAAAACCAGAGTCTCCTGAACAGGGATCGTGACTACTGCACAGCCATGCTTCCATTAGCCAAGAGGGTCCATTCCACGGGCACATGTTATCAGAACCTTCATAATCAGAGTCAGAAATAATACAGGACGGGGACAGAATAGCTCTGTGAGCCAGATCAGGGCTCTTCTGGTAAAAGGAGTCTTCCAGCGTTAAAGTAGGGTCCAGTAGATATTTGTGAGAAAATATAAAATATTTATTTTACATATGTATATGTATGTCTAGGTGTTCTGGTGCTAACGGGAACGAGTGATTAATAGATAGATCAATTGATTGATTGACAATCAGAAGCCAGAAGAAAGCCTGCAAGGAGAGGATTGTCATCTAAGGCTATTCTTTTAAGGGTAGTGTGGGTTTGGGTTGAGAAGGGATTGAAGACGTTTCTTCTACTCGCAGATTAGGTTTCCAGTGATTTAGCCAAGTTGGCGGCTCGACCCTAAGTCAGGGAGTGCCTGGGTAAGAACAGCCGACTGTGCTTGGTCCCTTCCGAGCACACACCTATTATCACACCTCTCTCCTTTTCCACATGAGTTTTCAAGACTGAAGCAGACTCACCTTCAGACAAAGCAATAGGCTGAATGACATTTTAGGACTTGGTCTCCCCCTCACCCAAGATCTCTCTGTGGCTTTTGAAGTCTAGAGTGCCTTTGTCCAAGTGGTGGAGGAATAGAGAACCCTTTTATTCTACAAGTACCTTACGTGGTTATTGCTGAGTATGACTTGTTGTTAAAAGTGCATCAGTCGGCCAGGGGCAGTGGCTCACACCTGTAATCCCAGCACTCTGGGAGGCTGAGGTGGGCGGATCACTTGAAGTCAGAAGTTCCACACCAGCCTGGCCAACAAGGTGGAACCCCATCTCTACTAAAAAAAAAAAAAAAGTCTGGGCACAGTGGCTTACGCCTGTAATCCCAGCACTTTGGAGGCTGAGGTAGGCAGATCACAAGGTCAGGAGATCGAGACCATCCTGGCTAACATGGTGAAACCCCATCTCTACTAAAAATACAAAAAATTAACCAGGTGTAGTGGCACGTAACTGTAGTCCCAGCAACCCGGGAGGCACAGGTTGCAGTGAGCCAAGATCTTGCCACTGCACTCCAGTCTGGGCAATATAGAGAGACCCCATCTGAAAAAAAAATTATATATATATATATATTATATATATATGCACACACACACACACAAAATCACATTAGCAGGGCGTGGTGGTGGGTGCCTGTAATCCCAGCTACCCAGGAGGCAGAGGTTGTGGTGAGCCAAGATCATGCCACTGCACCCCAGCCTAGGAGAATCCTCCTAAAAAAAAAAAAAAAAAAAGTGCATCAATTAATCAACTGAAGTAACTGGTAACTCGTGGCAGGTCCTTCTTTACCAGCTGTTAGTCACCTGCCCTTGCTTATGAGGAAGGAGGAAGTGTGACAGGGAAGATGAAGGCTGAAGAGCCCACACTGTGATGGAGATAAGGTTGGAGGGCATTACCACTCAGCAGAGGGAAGAGAAATAATATGAAAGGTGTTGGGCTAGAAGACACTCTCACATGGCATCTGTCTGCTGTGAATTTGGCTGGGATAATGAGAAGCTGGGGACGAAGACATCTTTGCTACATCATGACCCGTCAATTGAACAATTTATTTATAGGAGATTTTCTCACAGAGAACTTACTGATTAGGAATATCATTAAACAGGGCCCAGAGCCTCTTCCTATGAATTGGCTAAGACTCCTAGCTGCTCCTTCTGGCTACTGAGGTGGTAGTGAATAGATCAAATGGGGAGGCCCAGAAACCAGCTCTCCAAATAGCAGGCTCTGGGGGCTAGACATCATGATGAATTTCTGTAGACAAATTACAAGCACAGGCTACATTTCATGTTCATGGTTATATGCATGTATTTGTGTTCCAGCGCAAAGCATAAGAGGAAACTACTACATTCTGTCATTTCCGCAAGCTTGGTGACTTGCCTGTAACGCTAAAGCAGGTGAGTTTCTCAACTGTGGCGCGATTGACTTTTGGGGCTGGACAATTGGGAAGAGACTGTTCTGGTCATTATAGGATGTTTAGCAGCATCTCTGATCTCTACACATTCGATGCCAGTAGAATGTCTCCCCATCCCCAGACTAGTGACAACCAAAACATGTCTCCAGATATTGCCAATAACCTCTGGGAGAGTGGGGCGAAACTGCCTACGGTTGAAAATCACTGTCTTAAAGGAGCCTATAATTTGTGTTGAGTTGGTAGGCTGATTACAAATCAGGTTGAATCTGTACTTATTTATTAAGCTTTCACATAAATAAATAATGAGACCACATTAGGCATGTGTGTGTGGGTTTCAGCCATACTGGAATCATTCTCTTAATTGTTACCCACCCCCGGTTGCACCAGTGTTGCAATACAGCCTTTAATAGAACTGTCAGCACACAAAGTCTTGTGTTACTGCCTTTATTTCAGCTCTCTTCCTCTTCTTTTCCTTTTCTCTTTCCCACCTTCTGGGCCACCAAGCTGATTTAAATATGGTACCACTTTGAAGATTGTTTTCCAGAAGACAATGCTAAATGCAAAGAAATGATTCGCTAATGGTAGAGTTTCAGGCAGCAGGGCTCAGGCAGTCTGGAAGAGATTTCTCCATAGAGACATCTTCACTGTCCTTGAATCATACCAGGGAGAGACCACGAAATCCTTCTATTTTGTGGGTGGCTCTGTCAGAGCAGATCCTGCTGTTGGAGCCCATTAACAGCTGGGAATAACAGTCAGAGTGTTTGCTGGTTATGCTGGGAAACAGGTCTGGCTCTGAAGAGAAGGATCTTGTCTTACAGGAAGTGGAAGCATTTTGCCCCAGGAAAGGAATAAAAGCAATCAATGGTTCTTACAGAGCTTTCTGCTCAAGTAATTTTGGTCGGGTTAACTGTGTCAGTAAATTGAACAAAATGTTACCATCATGGATGATGAAATGCCGAGTCTAATTTGAATAAGGTTACCAGTAAATGTAGGAGTTCTCTGTCAACACTGAGGAGTCTGGGTGAGTGAGAGCCAAGGAAAAATTAGTAAGACAAACAAACCAACAATCACCTGAGGGACAACCGTAAAGAACTATTTACCTGAAAACTTTAGGAGGACAGGCAGCAAAATTTCTTATCTGCATTAACGTAGTGTTGCAAATATGTGTTTAATCATTAAGTGCACGTTAGAGGGGGACCCATGTCCTAAGAGGCTACTAGTACCTCCACCAACTAGAGGAGGGAATGGGCATTTAGGGCCACTGGTCCCTAGTTTGATCCCCAACGTTGAGTTCTGTAAAACAATCAGTCCTTCCAGTAGCAAAAGTTGTCTATTCCTTACTATTCTGCTGGTTGAAAAGAGTGAGAGAGAATCTTGTTGGTTAAAAATTCTTATGCTGTTTATGCTGAAAAGATTCTTCAATTGCCTTACTAAAAATTACAAGTGCCTACTGAAAATAATAAAACGAAACAGAATGGGATACACTCGAAGGCACTTCCTTCTGTGCTTCTAGCTTTCTCGAGCTGGGATATTGTTATTAAGTCCCCAGTTTCTCTGGAATCTACAGGGCAGATGAGGCCATGTAACAAGCAAGCTGTGATCGATAACCGCTCCCCCTCTCCCTTCTCCGTCAGCTCCTATCTGTCTTTGGAGGCTTGCTGTCTTTCCTGTCTGTACATATGCGTTGACTTTCTTGAACCATTTTGAGACATCTGGTAAAAACTGGATCTGGCATATAAATGTGTGCTGAGCTTCCAAGCTCTGTTATGACTTCTTCCCTCCCCACAAAAATGATCTGCTTAGCCTAAGACTTGGGGCTGTCTGGTTTTTAGTTAACCTGCAAACATGGGGTAACTCACACCTAGGTGATCTCGTTCTGTTGTATGGCTTAAACACGATCTGTTTCTGATGCTTCCCAAATTTATTTCTCCAGTCCAGACTTCTACCTGAACTCCTTCTCACCCCTGGGATGTCTCCTAGGCATCTCAGACCTAACACGTGCCAAACCTGAATTTCTGATTCCCATCCAGCAAACCTGTTCTTCCTGCAGTATTCCTCGTCTCAGCAAATGGCAACTTCAAAAGCCTTGGTCTCATCATCCCCTCTCTCGTTACCCTCACCCAATCCATCAGCAAAGCTGCTGGTTCCACTTTCAAAGAACATCTGTCCAGAATCTAGCCATCTCTTACTGTCTCCATGTCTACACTGGCCCAAAGCACTCTTGTCTCTGAAATGCGACAGCATCCTAACTCCCTTTTCTGCCTCCTTATCTGTGCCCCTGCAGTCAATCTTCTCAGCACAGTGGCCAGAGGGTCCTTTTAGAATCACTGCTCTGCCCAGAATCATCCAGTCTTCACACCTCAGTCAAGCCAGTATCTTACAGGCAACAAGGCCCTGTGCAGTCCTCTCAATTGCATTTCCTTCCTTTCTCTCTCTCCCTTTCCCTCTCTCTCTTCTTCCTTCATTGTACTCCAGGCCCACCATTCTCCCTGTTATTCCTTGAGCCCACCAAGAATGTTTCTGTATCAGGGTCTTTGCAGCTACTCTTTTTTCTTGGACTGCTGTTTGTCCAGGCAGCAACCTGGCTCCCTTCCTCACTAACTTTGAGTTTTGGCTCAAATATCAGTTTATTGGTGAGGGTAATCCTTGACCCAACTGTATGACGCGGTACTTACACCCTTCCTCCCCCCCCAACAACTCGCTGCCCTCCCTCCACTCCACAACTCTCTACTGGCCTTTCCTATATTATTTTTCTCCATGGCATTTATCACTTATACTCCTTTTTTTTTTTTTTTTTTTTGAGGCAGAATCTCGCTACATTGCCCAGGCTGTAGTGCAGTGGCACAGTCTCCACTGCAACCTCCACCTCCTGGGTTCAAGCAATGTTCATGTCTCAGCCTCCTGAGTAGCTGGGATTACAGGCATCCACTACCATGCCCAGCTAATTTTTGTATTTTTAGTAGAGACAGGGTTTCACCATGTTGGCCAGCCAGTCTCAAACTCCTGACCTCAAGTGATCCACCCACACAAAGTGCTGGGATTACAGGCGTGAGCCACCGCGCACGGCCACTTATACTCCTATATTTACTTGTTTACTTTGTTTGTCTCTCAATAAAGTGATGTAAGGTTTGTGAAGGCAGGACTTTGTTTCGTTCCCTGCTGTATCCCCAGGGCTTGTATCAGTGACTTCTACATTCTAGGTGCTTAGTACACTTTTGTGGAATGAGTGGCACCTTCAAATTTCCTTTCAATGTTAGGTTTTGTAGAAAACCTTCCATGATCCTCTAAATCTGGGTTAAACCCCCCTCCCACAGCTGTCTGTGCTTCTCACGCTGTGATAGTGGCAGGAGGCAGCAGATGCCTAGGCGGACGGGGCAGGTCCCTGGTGAAACCCCACTTCCAAGCAGAAGACAGTTTAAAGCCTGAAAGTCAAGCTACAGGTTAAATTCTTGGACCAGATTGAGAACTTGCCTTCCTGTTTGGAGCACTTTCCTCTGATTGATCCCCACCCTTCACCTGTTTTACCTATACCTACCCTTTCCTAATTGGTTTTCTTTCTTTCTTTTTTTTTTTTTTTTTTTTTTTTGAGACGGAGTATTGCTTTGTTGCCCAGGCTGGAGTGCAGTGGCATAATCTTAGCTCACTGCAACCTCCGCCTCCCAGGTTCAAGCGGTTCTCCTGCCTCAGCCTCCTGAGTAGCTGGGACTACAGGTGTGTGCCATCATGCCTAGCTAATTTTTGTATTTTTAGTAGAGACAGGATCTAACCATATTTGCCAGGCTGGTCTCGAGCTCCTGACCACGTGATCTACCTGCCTTGGCCTCCCAAAGTGCTGGGACTACAGGTGCGAGCCACTATGCCTGGCCTCCTAATTGGTTTTCTACACTGTCATGCCCACTTTTGAGTGGTGTCTTCACTTTAACCCTTTTTGCATACTCACAAACCAATCAACATGCACGCCCCACCTGTGCCTATAAAGACCCTAAACTCAGTCAGTAGAGGAGGAGACAGCCTGACTTCAGGGAAGAGACAACCTAACTTTGGGGAAGACGACCTGCCCTTCCCGTCCCCTCTCCGGCTCCCCTCTCTGCTGTGGGCTGTTGTCATTACTCAGCACAGTTCTCCACCTTCATCATCCTTCAACCATCCGTGTGACCTCACTCTTCTTGGATGCCAAATAAGAGCTCAGGATCCACCAATAAGGGCTTTCAGGTACCCAGAAAGGCTGTCACACCAGCCCTTTGCCCTCACTGGCCCCATGCAATGAGGCAAGGGTCCAGCTGAGCTGCTAACACACTGCCACCACTGCCCTCTGTGGACAGCAACTTAAAGGACACTGTAACACTCCCTCTGTGGCTTCCAGGTCCCAGGTACCCTCCCCCTGGGCACTGCTGCATTCCCTTGAAGGTAAAATGCCTGGTCTGGTGGCGGGTCCTGCACACAGCTGGCTCCTGTGTCAGTGCCTGGAGCGGCCAGCTGGGTCCTGCACTCACTTGCTCACCTGCTCTCACCCACAGGGGGCTCAGCAAGGTGGGCCAAGTAGGAGGGACACCCCCTGCCACGAGTCTGGCAAAGGGGCTGAGAAAATCCTGCATCAATTTCGTGACGATTTCATGGGTAATTTGTGAAAACTCCATGAGGCTGGAGTAAGTTTGTCTTTTTCACTGATGAAGCTCCATTAGTTGCAAAGTTGCTGGCATGTTGCTGATGCTCAAATATTTGTTAAATTGCTTATATGTTATATTCAATTCTATATATATGCATAATATGTACAATGAAACTGTGTTATAATCTGTAAATTTTCACGTGCATTGTAATAATCAAGCTCCTTTACAATGAACAGTTAATGATAAGTCCAAATTCTCTTCTTTCTGTAAGGGTTTTTTTTCTTTGCATTTAAAAAATGGAGTTAAAATTCCCTTAACATAAAATTACCCATATTAAATCCACTGGCATTTAGTACATTCACAGCATGGTGCATTTGTCACCTCTGTCTAGTTTTAAAACACCCCAAAGGGAAACCCCAAACTCATTAGGTAGCTACCCCTCATTCTCACCCCCAGCCCCGGCAGCCATGGATCTGCCTTCAGTCTCTATAGATTTGCCCATTCTGGACATTTCACATAGATGAACTCATACAGCAGGTGACTGTTTCGTCAATGAGATTTTAATAAATGTAACTTAGAAAGTATTATTACAAGATTCTGTTTTTAATCCTGTTGGCGTGTGTAGTAATGGGATTGAGCCTGTATCACTCTCTCTCAAGTCCATATCACTTGAAAAGGCCAGATAAACTCAAGTGAAGAGCTTTCTTCCAAGTTATCACTGGTGTTTTACCAGAAGCCTTTTCTTGTACAATGACCACTCCTTCAAGCCTTTGCCCTCCCTCAGCTCCCCACCAAGTGTCTTTCATCCCAGCTCCCCACCTCACAGTTCACCATCTCCTCTCCCACCTGTTTCTTGATGCTTGCTGGGATCAAAGTATTGGTGATAAAAGAAGAAAGCTGAGGGGGACTGATGAAAGTCCATACAGTCATAAAAGGTAGGGAAGATCTGTGTAAGAACTTGTTCCCCAAATCTCAGAATCTTTTTGAAGCTTAAAGAAGCTAGTTTAAGGGAAAAAATAAAAAGAAGTTCTATTTTATGTAGTACACTGGATACATGCAGAACTTGTTACCCTGGTGAAAAGATAAATAGCTTTAGGGTTTAGACAAATATGCGACAATAAATCAATAACAGCCTGTTGAGAGGAAGCTACAGAGAGGAGTTAATATCCCCCAGCAGTTACCAGCCTTACACACAAAATGCCCCTGCTTGGAGCAGGGCACCGGGCTGACCAGGCCAAGGGTGGGCCCCAGGGTGATGTTAACTGCAGCCTCCTTAATTGATCTGCTAGACTGTCTCCTCCTCAGCAGTCTTCCTGGAATTTTAATCAGCTTCAGCTTTTCAGAGGCTTAATTTTACAACTATAAATGAATTTGCCCTTGGGTTGGGCATTAACGTTTTTAGCGATTTCAGAACTTGGAGAGTGACAGAGGGAAAGCCATTGAAATGGATGTTATTTTTCTTTGTTATCAAAAATAGATCCAAATTTTATCTTGAAGGAGGCAACAGTCAAGTTTTTGGGTTACTTTAGGTTTTAGTTCATTGCCAGGGAGCATCTGAGAATTAGCTGGATAGTTTTAAAACATGATATTTGATTAAACACCTTACGGCAGAAACGCTTTAATTTTATGCTCTGACCTTAGCTTATGTTTTTACTTTTAGATTTTATAGTAATTTATAATTCACGGAGAAAGGTGCACTCAGTGCTAGCTTGAACCTGTGGTACTTGACTCAATCTGCTGTAATAGCTCAATGCTACTGTCTGAAACTGATTTAACCTAAAACTATTACATTGTTAGCTGGACTAATGCTAGCACATATGGTTTAAACTAAGATACCACAAAGCTCCTCTGAAACAAATCAATGAACAATAAGCAAATATTGTCTCCTTTTGCCAGTGACAGCAGATGGCTAGATGGGTGGCCCAAAGGTAACTAACACTAATATGCTCAGTCACAAGAAGAGATCTTGAAAATAGAGAATTAGAAAATCTCACAGGAAATTTTACTTTTGAAATTCAGGGTGTAATGGGTTGGCTTGTTTTTTCCTTATTTTTAATTTGGTGAAATTTTGCGTCAAAGTGAAAATAACATCAAAGTTTCAGGGGCTATGGAAAGACTAATCTGGAAACAAAAGGCATTTGGCTGATTAAAATAATAATTTTATTTATTTAGTTAGTTAGTTATTTTTTGAGATGGAGTTTCACTCTTGTTGCCCAAGTTGGAGTGCAATGGCGTGATCTCGGCTCATGACAACCTCTGCCTCCCAAATTGAAGAGCTTCTCCTGCATCAGTGTCCTGAGTAGATGGGATTACAGGCGAGCGCTACCATGCCTGGCTAATTTTATATTTTTTAGTAGAGGCTGGATTTCTCCATGTTGGTCAGGCTGGTCTCAAACTCTAGACCTCAGGTGACCCATCTGCCTTGGCCTCCCAAAGTTCTGGGATTACAGGCATGAGCCACTGGGTCTGGTCTAACATCATAATTTTATAACAAGGGCTACAACTTGCCTAGCAATGGCTGAAACCCAGTCAGGTCTTTCCAACTGGAATAGCTGTTCGTCTTCCAGATTACGTGGTTTGGCATAATTCAGAATGAGTAAACTTTCTTAGATGGGGAAAATGTGATCAAAAGAAAATGATGTCATGGAGTATCCTGCCCTTAGCCAGTGATAGTGAATGGGAAAGGTGCATTTACAAGTCAGAAGAAAACACGCTAAGGCTGAGACATAGGCCAGTCACTTGTTTTTTGTGTGTGTGCCTTGTTTCAGGTAGGAAATAACTAATCAGTTAACATGTATTTATTTGGAATCTACTTCCTGTTTAGCCCTGCGCTAGGTATGGCTAGGTCTGCAGGAGCTTTTCTGATTTAGGATCTTTACATCAGTCAGCATTAACACAGCTTACATGTAACGAATACCTACTACCCGTCAGGCATTTTAAATTTATTTCACTGATTATTGGCAAATCCTTGCAAAGGGGATCTGATTTTATACATAGGAAAACTCATGTTTAGAGAAATTAAGAAACGTGGCCAAAGTCCCTTATCAATGGTAGAGTCAAGATGAAAGTTCAGATGTGACAAAGCCCCATCAGTACACCATGCTCAGTGTCTGCGTATAAGCGTACATGTTTGTATGAAACACAGGCTGATGAACTCTGGGGCAATTATAGGGATTTCTGTGCCATTTGTCTTACTGCTCTTCCCTAACTGGGATAACAACCCAGATGATAGATCTTCAACATTGCATTTGTATCACATTGTTCAGTTAACAGAAATTCAAATTGGGTGGTCAGAAATTAAACAATGCTCATGGCTCAAACAGTTAACACAACCAACTTCCTCAAAATTGAAACCAAACATTATGCATTGCCAATATCTATCAATCTTATTAGAATTTACTGACTTTGAAAATGTTTGTTAAATCTTGTGAGTTTCAGTTCTCAATTATTTTGAGGAAGTTTTAGTTCAAAGCAAAGTGAGATTTTCTTTTTCCATAAAACAATTAGAGACATTCACCATCTACTATTCCAACATAATCATATTGTCAGCGCATGTGGCAAGTTCTTTTTGAGACAAAGTTAAGGTCTTGTTGCCCAGGCTGGAGGGCAGTGGCACAATATCGGCTCACTGCATCCTCCACCTTCCAGATTCAAGAGATTCTCCTGCCTCAGCCTCCCGAGTAGCTGGGATTACAGGCATGCGCCACCACACCCAGCTACTTTTTTTGTATTTTTTTTAGTAGAGATGGGGTTTCACCATGTTGGCCAGGCTGGTCTCGAACTCCTGACCTCAGGTAATCCACCTGCCTCGGCCTCCCAAAGTGCTGGGATTATAGGCATGAGTCACCGCGCCCAGCCTGTGGCAAGTATTTTTAGTCATTTTGAGAGTCATCTTTGGAGCATTAAAATGATTTTTAATGTGCACATGTATTAGGCACATCCTAATACAGTAAGTACTTCCCATTTTATTTTCATCTTGGCTAAAATTTAGTTGAGGAACCTGAATATTTTTAGAAGGATAAAATTCATATACTATACAATTCACTCTCTTAAAGTGTACAATTCAGTGGATTTTTTTTTAGCATATTCATAAGCCTGTAGAGCAATCACCATTATCTAATTTCAGAAATTTTTCATCATCCCAAAAAGAAATTCCAAACCCAGTAATGATAACTCCATATTCCCTCTCCTCTGAACCCTTGGTAACCACAATCTACTTACTGTCTCTATAAATTTGCCTATTATGGACATTTCATTTAAGTGGATTCAAATAATATGTAACCTTTTGCCTGGCTTTTTTCATGTAAAGTAATGTTTCCACGGTTCATCCATGATATAACATGTGTTAATAATTAACTCCTTTGTATGGCTGCATAATATTCCATTGTTCTGTTTATATAGTTATCAGTTCTGTTTATATAGTTATAAACTATACCATGTTCTGTTTATATAGTTGTCAGTTGATGGACGTTTGGTTTACTTCTACTTTCTGGCTGGTATGAATAATACTAGAATGAACATTTATGTAGCAGTTTTTGTTCCTGAATGTGAAAAGTGTGTTTCCAGTCTCTTGAGTATATATCTAGGAGTGAAATTGCTGTGTCATATGTTAACACTATGTTTAACTTTTTGAAGAACTGCCAAACTGTTTCCTACAGTGGCTGTACCATTTTACATTCCCACCAGTAAGGTATGAGCTTTTACTTTCTCCACCTCCTCTGTCACATTTGTTATTGTCGCCTTTCATTGTGAGGTGCCATCTCATCACGGTTTTGACTTGCATTTCCCTAATCACATACTACTGACCACCTTTATATATGCTTGTTGGCCATTGTATACCTCCAGGTCCTATGACAACTTTTAAAATTGTGTTGTTTACCTTTTTGTTGTTGAGTGTTAAGAGTTCTTTATATATTCTGGATACTAGACCCTGACTAGTCACACATATGATTTGCAAATGTGTTCTCCTGTTCTGTAAATTGTCTTTTCACTTTCTTGGTGGTATTCTTTGAAGCACAGAAGTTGTGATTTTGATTAAGTCCAACTCATTTATCTTTTCTTTTGCTTTTGTTTTGGGTGTTTTGTACCATATCTGAGGAACCGTTGCCTAATCCTAGGCCAAAAATAGTCACATCTTTGTTTTCTTCTCCAAGTTTTACAGTTTGCTTCTATGTTTAGGTCTTCAATCCGTTCTGAGTTAATTTTTGTATATGGTGTGAGGTAGAGTTCCAAATTCATTTGTTTTTCTGTTGCTAACATTAAATATCTTGGTAGAAGAGCATAGTGATTGAAAACTCAAGGTCTAGATCCTCAGTTATGAGTTGTGTGATATTGAGGAAGTGCCTTGATTTCACTATGACTCACCATTCTCATCTGTTAAAGGGGATATAGTAGCACCTACCTCATTCGTATATCTGTGCTTTAAAATTCAAATCATGGAATTGTCATAAGAATTGAGTCTGTGCGTACAAAATGCTGATACATAGTAAGCATTGATTATTATTTAGCATCATCTCTGGCTCCCTGAACTCCCTTCACATTTAGGACTGTCTCATTGTCTTGTCCAAGTATATGTTTTCAGTGGTGGGCTGAGTCACTTACCCCCATGTCTTATCAAGAATAGGACTTAACAGATTTTAATATCCCTTAAATGTTCCAGGAGGGTTGGATATGGGCTGAGTTTATGGTTGTAGCTTACCACAAAAAGCAGACAAGTATCTGGAGAAAGGCATTTGCAATCTTATGGGACTTCACACAAATAAAGAGATTAAAGTAAGGCAAATGGATTGGTTTGTTAGGGCTGTCATGACTGAGTACCACAAACAAAGTGGTTTAATTGATAGAAACTTATTTTCTTATAATTCTGGAGGCTTGAAGTCTAAGATCAAGGTGTCAGCAGAATTGGTTCCTTCTGAAAGCTGTGAGGGGCTCTGTTTAGCCCTCTTTCTCAGTTTGTAGATGACCACCTTCTCCCTGTGTCTCTTTACATCTGCAAGGAACTGAATTATTTCTCCCCAAAATTCATATGTGGAAGCCCCAACCCTCAATGTGATGGTATTTGGAGACAAGGCCTTTGGGAGATAATTAGGTTTACGTGAGGTCATGAATGTGGGACTTTCTTGATGGGATTAAAACCCTCATGATGGAATTAAGACACCTAAGAGCTTACCCTCTATCTGTGCCATGGAAGACACAGCAAGAAGGCAGCTGCCTGCAAGCCAGGAAGAGAACCTCCTCAATAATGGAATCTGCAGGCACCTTGATATTGCCTTTCCCAGCCTCCAAAACTGTGGGAAAATTTGTTTCTGTTGTCTAAGCCGCCCAGTGTGTGGTCTTTTGTTACAGCGTCCAACCTGACTCATACAACATTACCATCCCTTTATGTGGGTCTGTGTCCAAAGTTCCCCTTTTTATAAGGACACAAGTCAGATTGGATTAGATTCACTCTAATAACCTCATTACAACCTGATTACCTCTGCAAAAACTCTTTCTCCAAATAAGGACACATCCTGAGATACTGAGGGATAAGATGTAGGACCCCAATATGTCTCTTTGGGGGGGTACAGGGGCAATTCAACCCATAACAGCTAACAAAATAAGCCAAATGTGCATAGCACCCTTGAGAGATACTGAGAGAAATGAAGGCATTGAGATAGAAAGGGAGCAGGTGGAAGGTAGCAGGGACTGAGCAGAGAGAGACGAGAGCAGTCGGTGAGTTAAAGGGTAAGGTGATATGTTATTTACGAAATAAAGTGCTTTAACATGCTTAGGTGAAAGACGGGAGTTTTCCATCTATGTAGAAAAAGGACTGTCGTTCACATGGCACATTGTGGTGCCAGAGCCAGCTTTATGGTTGTGTAACCCATGCAGTGACACAGGACCCGTACCCAGAAAGGCCCTGCCATTGGCTTAATGCTGTGCAGTCTTGAGAGTATTAATAATTTTGTCTTTGAACTTACGTTTTGTAAGTGAAGTCTGATGGGACAGTGGAGCATGTGTGAGTAGAGACGACAGGAGCAATATGTGTGTCTTTAGCTATTCCTTGCCATTCGCATACACTGCTTACCATACCCCCATGGGCACAGAATTACAGTGCACCCATGTGCGTGGGAATTTGGCGAGACTCAGTGTGAGTACAAGGTAAGTGTGTTATGGCTACGACTCAGGGAGCAGGGGCTCCAAAAGCCCCTAGGGACCATCTTTTCCCTTCAAACCAGGACCTGCTTCAGACACAGAAGGAAGGCAGTGGTGTTCAGAGAAGTACGGATGACCACAAAATCCTATTCTAACCCTTTTTACTCATGTTTCTGTGTTAGCCAACCACATTAGCTGAAAATGACAACATGGAGGGAGGAAAAACACAGGCCACCGCATAATTCCCTTCCTTCCCCCACCTTCCTTACTCCTCCGTGGGATCAAGGCAGCGAGTGTGAGAGTCAAGAAGAGAAATTAAAACAGGTTTGATCGTTTGGGGCAATGTTTCCACTGTCCTGGCAAGAATAAAACACTTATGCATATACAAGCTGTAAAATACAAATTGTGTAATTTTGGTGATTTCACATACAAGTTAAATGCCACTTAAAATGGTCATTGCGGCCAGGCACAGTGGCTCATACCTGTAATCCCAGCACTTTGGGAGGCTGAGGTGGGAGGATCACTTGAGCCCAGGAGTTCAACACCAGCTTGGGCAACATGGTGAAACCCATCTCTACAAAAAAAGACAAAAAATTAGCCTGGTGTGGTGGGGAATGCCTGTAGTCTCAGCTACTCAGGAGGCTGAAGTGAAAGGATCGCTTGAGCCCAGTAGTTGGAGGCTACAGTGAGCTGTGTGATAGCACCACTGCACTCCAGCCTGGGTGACAGAGGGAGACCCTGTCTCAAAAACAAACAAACAAACAAGTCATTGCCTCATATAAGACCAATGGCAAAATTCATACTAGTCTTTTAAAATAAGTTTCCTTTACTTAGAATGACATCAAATTACAAGTTAAAAATTATACAAAAAAAAAAAAGACAAATCAAGCAAGACCACAGAAGAAAAGAAAATGCAATACTACATTTTAGTATCTTTAATGACATTTTTTTCTAGCTTTTTGAATAAAGGACACCACATTTTGATTTTGCACTGGGCCTTACACTTCAGTAAGACCCACAGGTTAGTTTTTTAACACTGTTACATTTTGATGCGGAAGTGAAAGCAATGCTCGACTCTAAAATTCATGTCTTTGTTATGAAATGTGGACATCTGCGACAAGCTAGTGAAGGCAATGCTCTGGAGAAGGACACATTCTTGTTACCTCTCTATTTCATGTGGGCAAATAGCTGCCTTCAGAGAGTCAGTCCTACTGAGATGAAAGGTCTTTAATTTAGGTACCTTGTAAAAAATACGTAGCAGAAAACTTTCAGCACACCTAACAAGAGACTTTCAGGTAATTTAGACGTAACTTGCCTTCCAACACACACTTAGTATGCTTAGAAGGAAAATACAAGGGTTAGTGCTTCCTGAGATTCGGCTTCAACTAATTAATACGTGGTCGCTAACTTCAGCTACGGGAGTAGGCAGGGGGTAAAAGCCGTCGCCTTAGGGAAACGTTTGTCAAATGGAAAATTTTTTAAACAGTCATTCCTTTTGAGCTTGGAGTCATTAAACTCCTGTAGTAACCAACTGTGAGAGTACTGTTTGAGCTTGTCTTGAAAATTACTTTAAGAAAGGAAGGGACAAGGAGGCTGCTGACTTGGGTGTCGGTTTATTCACACATCTTCAGCAAGAGGCAGCATATGCATGTTTCAAACCTGCTTAGAATTCCACTGGTGCTCTCTTACAGAAGAGTTCCGTGTATGTGAGAGTCTGCACCTGCTGCAGTGTGGCACCAGCTCCAAAGTTGTGACAACCTCCAAAGTAACTCATTCCTTTCATATTTTTGATCCAGAAAAAGTAGTATTTAAATACTTGTTCTTATACCCACAATCATTTGAGCAGGACGACTCGAAGGCAACTTTCAGGCCAGGCTCACCGTCTAGTACTTTGTCCAAGAGGCGGCAGGCAGCTCATCAAAGCACTGTCGGTTCTGGGGGTTCTTATTCATACTGATGAACACAGGAAGGGAGAGGGAATTCCAACGATCAAAGTACTGGAGGTGGGTATTAGTTTGCTAGGGCTGCTACAAACTGGGTGGCTAACAAGCAGAAAGGTATTGTCCCACACTTCTGGAGGCTAGATGTCCAAAATCAAGGCATGAGCAGGGCTGGTGCCTTCTTTTTTTTTTTTGAGAGAGAGAATCTCGCACTGTGGCCGAGGCTGGAGTGCAGAGGTACAATCTCTGCTCACTGCAACCTCTGCCTCCTGGGTTCCAGTGATTCTGCTGCCTCAGCCTCTCAAATGGTTGGAATTACAGGCACCCGCAACCACATTTGGCTAATGTTTGTATTTTTAGTAGAGATGGGATTTCACCATGTTGGCCAAGCTGGTCTCGAACTCCTGACCTCAAGTGATCCACCCACCTTGGCCTTTCAAAGGACTGGTTCCTTCTGAGGGCTGAGAGGGGAGGATTTGCTCAGGCCTCTCTCTTTGGCTGTAGATACCCATCTTCTCCTTGGGTCTCTTCACATTGCCTTTCTTCTGGGTGTGTCTCTGTGTTCAGATTTCTCCCTTTGTAAGGACCGTAGTCAGATTGCATTAGGGTCCACCCTCATGACCTTATTTTAACTTGATTACCTCTGTAAGGACCGCATCTCCAAATAAGGACACATTCTACGACACTGAGCATTAGGACTTCAACATGTGAATTTGGTGGGGGGAAGGGGTATGCGGAATTCATCCTTTAATGGCAGGCGGGGGTGGCATTTAGGGGAAATCCATGTAAAAACCACACAGTGACCTGTGGTGACTGGTGGTGGCCTTGCTGATATACTCAGTACAATAACAAATATTTCCAGTGTCTCAAAAACAAGCCTTCCAGAAATAGATTAGGTTCTGGCAGTAGTCAGAAGGGTATGGAGGCAGAGGACTCTATGAGTAAGACTGGGCATTCACAGAGTAGTGAACCCTTTAATCGCCCACAAATAAATGAATAAATGAGTGAGTGAAGCTGGGAGAGGATCTTTAAGAAATGATTTCTCTATTCGTAGAAAATCAGAAAACTCTCCTCAGTGACTCTTGGTGGTTTCACCATCTTTTCATATAATGTATCACTTGCTTAAGTCTCACTTTTCCTTCCTGATACACGTATTCTCTCGGCCTTGCTTTGCTTCTCTTGGTTATCTGGTCACTGGGTTTTACATTCACGTAACTAATCTCTCTAACTTTATCCCATGTAGTGTATGCAGCGGTATCTATTGCTTTCTTGATACTTCTGGCTACTTCCACTCATTGGTAGTCCAATTGTGGATTCACTGGACATTAATGACTTAATGGAGAAGTTCATTCTGTTAAGCAGACAGCTCCAGATCATCTAGAACCTTCCTCCAAAACAGTTTTCCAGCCTCATTTACCGTCATTCCTTACCAAAAAAACCCTCCAATCGTGGCAAATAAGTGACTGTTTTCCAAGTTTCCATTTTGCATGTTGTCTTGTCTCCCTGGAATAACGCTGTTTATCTCCATCTCTTCTTCACCCTCCCCTCCCCCATCTCCCACGCAATGCATAAACACAAAACTGGAGTTTCCAAGTTCCAGCTCAAAAAACACTGCCCCTGATCTTCCAAAAAGAAACAGTTCCACTGGTTTCTTTGGACGGCATTACGCATCTCATGTGACCGTGTTTGCCACTGTATTCTTAATTATCTGCATGGTAAAACTGCAGCTCTCCTCTCCCAGAGCCTAACTCACTGCCTGAAATAGAGGGGGAGTGCTCAATTCAGGGTCTAATGAAGGGGTAAATGAATGAATGGAAGTGAATAATTATAGGAAATATCCAAAACATCAGATAATCCAAAAATAATCTATATGTGACTTCGGAATGTATTTTATACACACTTTCAAAGAACATCAAACACAAACTTCAAACAAAGTAATGAAGCCAGCCTGTGCAGATCCCAGTTGGGTGGAGTGTCCTGGAAAAAGGGTGGGAATCCTAACAGGAAGGGAGGAACCTCTCATCAGCCAACTACACTTCCCCAGCCTCGTGGCTTATCTAGAAATCAGAGTCAATCCAAATGGCTTACAGCTCAAGGCTACAGGGCTGGGTAATTCATAAATGACTGTAATGCCTTCGGAAATATAAGTGCTACATAAATGCTAAATTATAATTAACACAAAAGTAATCACTCTCCATTATCTTCTTTAGAGATGTAGATGGCATACTTTTAAATCTAAAGTGGGTTCAAGAAACAGCAGTAAGTTTAACACAGAAATGCACCAGACGATCATGCAAACCCATTTGGTGTGCTGAGTGCAATTACTGTGCTGACCATCAACCCCGAAAACAAATTGCAGTAGCTAATGACAGGGAACAGCAATCAGAAAGTTTTTAGAAAATTACTTGGAAACAACTTTGTCAACAAAGACCGCTCAAATGTAGCTGTAAACAGCTTAAGTAACAGAATAACACAGTGACCTATTCCCCAAGTGACACGAAGAAGATGTCAAACACATTCTGGGGCCCAAATCACTGGTTTCTAAGTGACTATGTACACTGTTTTTAACATCAGTCTTTCTGGGTCATTCTAAATGTGGGGGGAGATACTCCAGCGCCCTTGAACATGTCTGCTGTTTAGTAAGTCTTATCCTGGTTCGCTCCTGTACTCGGGATAAGTCTCCCTTTCTCCTCTCCTTTGCATTTTTTGTTATCTTTGGCATTTGGTTTTGAAAACACGCGCCTCACTTGGAGCAAATCCATTAAAGCAAACAACCTGAAAACTTTCCAAACTGCCGGGACTGTTGTGATACGCTGGCATCTCTCAGGGCTTGCAGCGTTCGGAGATCCAGGCGGAAGAGTTGCTTGTTAGCTATAATAGCAACTGACATTTACGTATCTCCATTTTAATTCCCCGGGGACTGGTATAGCTCAAGCTTGTGATAAGCAAGTTGGGGGACCGGGTGTTGAGGGAAAACCAGCATGGGTGGAGGAGGGTCTGCAAAACGTGGCCAAAGGACAAGCTGCAAGCTTTGGGGTTAAAATCTTGTTCTCAGTGTGCTTCATTAGCAACAGAGCAAAAGGAGGGATATGTGAGGAGACAGCTTCCGTAAATTGCCACTTTTTCCAGAAAAGCTCAAGTATGACTCTTGTATTGCCTGTAATGGAGGAGTGAGCAATCCCTTATAGTTGTGCGTGGTTTTCTTGTTTGTTTGCTTGTGTGTGTGTTTTAAGGCAAAGCAAGTACCAAAAATACATTTTGAAAAGAAACCAGATTAAATGAAATTCTTTCTAAAATGTGTATTCCACATGTTTGACTAGACAGTGACCCAAGTAGGTTAAGTCTTGCCATTGAGGACTCTGATGTCATCATTAGAGTCAACTGCCATAGAAAATGCTGGAATATGATTATGCTTGGCTTCCAGTATTAGGTCATATTCAAAATGTTTTGGTCCACTTTGGGGTCTTTTTCCCTACCTCTGGACTTCACTGTTAAGCTGGCAAATGTCACCTTTTTTTTTTTTTTTTTTTTTTTTTTTTGAGACAGAGTCTTTCTCTGTCACCAGGCTGCAATCTTGGCCCCTTGCAACCTCCACCTTCCGGGTTCAAGCAATTCTCCTGCCTCAGCCTCCAGAGTAGCTGGGACTACAGGTGTACGCCACCACACCCAGCTAATTTTTGTATTTTTAGAGACAGGGTTTCACCATGTTGGCCAGGATGGTCTTGATATCTTGACCTTGTGATCTGCCTGCCTCGGCCTCCCAAGGTGCTGGGATTACAGGCGTGAACCACCTCGCAGGGCCGAAAATGTCACTTTCTGCAACCCCATCCAGTTTTCAATTTCCTGCTTCTCACATGCTGTGGACAGCTTAGAATTGTGGCAAGAATGAGCCTCACTGGCTCTTAGTGAGAGGCTGTGAGGAAAGTGTATAGGCTTTCACATGGCTTTGCTTGCTAGAATCCTTCTACTTTTTACTTTTAGGCGTTTCTTGACCACATTCTGGAGAGAGATGCTGACCAGTAAGCAGGGTACCACTGAAATTAATAAAAGGGGAATTTTATGGTACAAAAAATAGAAAGAATGAATAAGAGCTAGTATCTGCTGGCACAACAGGGTGACTATAGTCAAAAATAATTTAATGTATGTTTTAAAATAGTTAAAAGAGTACAGTTGGATCGTTTGTAACACGAAGGATAAATGCTTGAGGTGACAGATACCCCATTTACCCTGATGTGATTATTATGAATTGTATACCTGTATCAAAATAGCCCATGTAATCCATATATACACTGACTTTGTACCCACAAAAATTATTAAAAGTTAAAAAAATAGGTGAATTTATCAAATAGAATTTAGACATGTCATGGAGATTTATATGAAATGCTAGGCTTACACATAACTGTTTATGTCAATTTTTTGACTTAAAATTTTATATTTTTCAAGATGATCCCAAATGCTAAAATTACATTTATTTTAAAAATTAGGCTGAGTGTGGTAGCTCACACCTGTAATCCCAGCACTTTGGGAGGCCAAGGCGGGCAGATCACTTGAGGCCATGAGTTTGAGACCAGCCTGGGTAACATGGTGAAACTACATCTTTCCTAAAAATACAAACAAAAAAAAAAAAATTAGGTGTAGCGCAAGCCTGTAATCCTAGCTACCCAGGAGGCTGAGTTATGAGAATTGTTTGAACCCAGGAGACAGAGGTTGCAGTGAGCCGAGATTGCACCATCGCACTGCAGCCTGGGAGGCAGAGGGAGACTTCACCTCAAAAAAAATAAATAACTAATTAACTTAATTTCTACATTTACACTTAATAGAATGACAATGATTTTATTATGGAGAAATTGCTGTACAGAGAAAAACAAACAACAAAAAACCGTAGTCCTTTTTACTCTGACACTACCAGCCCTTTGCACTTTCGTAACTTCTTTCCATATGCTTCCTAAACATGCATTTGCAAACAGAGTTTGCTACCATCATCTATATAAGTTTACATCCTGTTTGTGAAATGTACTATATCAAAGTTATTCTCCTATTGCTTTATGTCTTTGTGACTATCCTTATAATGACTATAGAATACCCCGCTGAGTAGCTATATAATCATTTACTTAACCATTTTCTCATTATTGGACTTTTAGGTTGTTTTCAAATTTTTGCTATTATAATAACTCTGCAATGAATATCTTCCTGAACATAGCTTTTATTTGCTTGATTGTCTTGGATTATTTCCTTATGAGTTCCCCAGGAGGATTTACATAGAAAAACACCATAATAATTTAGAACCAAGTCTTAAAAAAGGAAAATTCTGGATGGGTATGGATACACTTGCGGTCGGTAAGTGTATTTCTTGTTTCATGGGAAGGAAACAAAGTGGTTATTTTAAACACACACACACACACACACACACAAATACTGCTCTGAAACTACAAGCAGGAGAATGCAGACCATTGGGGAAGGTTTGGGAGACTATTTTGTTGGAAAAACATCTGGCTTCTCTGAACTCTACGGAACAAAGAAGTCGCAACAAAAATAACTAAATTATTTCATATAACAAATTAGCAGAACATTTTAGTCTTATCCAGTGGGTGAGGAAGTCAGGGAGCCTTGGAATGGAAAGAGAGGTAGGGAGGAAGGGGATTCTCTGGGTTCAAAGAAAGAGGAGGCTTGTCAACCTGCCAAAGAGAGGGAAACCAGGAGAAGTGCCTGGAGGGTTACAGATAGGCAGGCACTTTTGCATGGAGATATCTTCATTGTTTTCAAGTTGCTGCCTAGTCTATACTATGATGTGACCGCTTTGGTCCCAGGACTTTGGGGAAAGGTAACTACTCACAAGAGCTTGTGTTAGTGCAACCTGGGGAATAAAGCCTAGAGACTGGTCATTCGAAACGGGGGATGGAGAGCAGAGCAGCTTCAGGGAGCAAGAGGCAGCGTTTCCTGGACACAGAAGTCAGGGTGAGAGACAGCAGGAGGTTCCTGAGAATTCTTATAGATACTGGGGAAATGCTAAACCTACCCCATTACAGTGTGTGGTAAGGGAGCTCAGATTTATATGGATATTGAATGAAATAAGAACTCAAAGGGTCAGTTCACCTGGATTCCCAGAGAGAAGACTCCAGAGTTAAAATTACGTGATTAGCTAAGACTGGATGTTCTGAACCTACAAATTAGACTCTTGGATCGAAAGTAAAATGTTAACCAGCTATCCCATAAACCCTAGAATTGATATTTCAAAAGCAAAGTCAGGATGTTGTTTTTCTGGTGTAGGCCTGAATTTGAATTCTGTGTGGCCAATGTAGTTACTTTTGTTTTTTGATTTTTTTGAGACAGAGTCTTGCTCTGTTGCCCAGGCTGGAGTGCAGTGGCACAATCTTGGCTTGCTACAATCTCCGTCTCCTGGGTCCAAGCAATTCTCCTGCCTCAGCCTCCTGAGTAGCTGGGACTATATAGGTGTGCGCCACCATGCCAGGCTAATTTTTATAATTTTAGTAGAGATGGGGTTTCACCATGTTGGCCAAGATGGTCTCAATCTCTTGACCTCATGACTGCCTGCCTCAGCTTCGCAAAGTGCTAGGATTACAGGCACAAGCCACCATGCTCAGCCTGTATTTACTTTTTAAAAATCGATATTTTTGTTTTTATAAAAGGCATGCAGACCTCGCTTTCCTGAGTCATCTGTTGTAACTAGGGGACGGAGTTAACTGTCATGCCCATGGAAAGCCTGCTCCTCCTCTCGGGCAAGCTTGGTGAGTAGATGCCAAGTAAATGAGAAGTGGCCTCTACTCTCAAAGAGTTGACAGCCCAAGTTGAGGATTTGATGTGTAAAGCGACTGTTGTAAGTCCTCAATGATTTGTCTTTGCAAGCCAACAGAATGCTCTGTCCCAAAGGGAGCATCACGAACAGTCCCCTGACATTAGTCAAGATCATCAATAGCAACTGAGAGCAACTCCCAAAGCAGTTGGCATGCATTCCACAGATGAGAAGGACTGGGCTAGGGAGGTGTGGTTTACGGTTCTGCCACTAGACTTCTCAAGGATGTGTACTGTTTTACAATGGTCAGAAGGGCTTTGCAATGTGCTAAGCGAGATGCCGTGAAATGTGTATGTCAATCATTGTTAATATATGGCAGATACAGGAGGACACCCACATCATGGTCCCAATGGCAGAGACTGGGGAAAGGGGAAAGAGAATGTTTATGTAGCTTAGAATACAAACTGCGAAGGGTTTGTATTTTAAACAAAGGAAAAGAGAATATTTATGTAGTTTAGACCCACCGTGGCACATGAAAGGTTAGTAGTCACTTGAACAAAATTGAGGCTCTGCCAGAAAAAAGAATTGGGAGATCTAGGATTCCAGACTGTTTGGATGAGATATATATCTATAAAATAATTATACTTGTGGCTGGGCGTGGTGGCTCATATCTGTAATCCCAGCACTTTGGGAGGCTGAGGCAGGCGGATCACAAGGTCAAGAGGTCAAGACTATCCTGGCCAACATGGTGAAACCCCGTCTCTACTAAAAATACAAAAATTAGCTGGGCATGGTAGCGCATGCCTGTAATCCCACCTACTCAGGAGGCTGAGGCAGGGGAATTGCTTGAACCCGGGAGGCAGAGGTTGCAGTGAGCCGAGATCTCACCACTGTGCTACAGGCTGGCCACAGAGTGAGATTCTGTCTCAAAAAAAATAAAAATAAAAAAATAAGTTACACTCACAAAGTACCTAGCATGTGGCAGACACTGTACTAGGTACTTAAATATTATTTTTAAGTATACAATTACATATAAGTACGTATTGTAATTCTAAAAACTCAACTCATTCAAGTCCTCGCACTAAGTAAATTACAATTTGAATTCAATTCTCTCTGAATCCAAAGCTCATGCTTTTTCTATTACATTAATTTTCAACCTTTCTGGGTCATTGGCCCCTTTGAGAATTTGATAGAAGCCATGGGAAGAAAATGCATGTTACCATAAAAATGCAAATGTGCGCATAGAAGTAAAACTTACATAGGATTTCAGGGTGTCCACAGACCTCCCGGGGCCTCAGTTTATTCATCTTGTATTGCACATACCACGATGCCAAGGAAGGCTGACCACATTATCCAAGTGTTCTCACAGGTCTCACGGCCAGATCCGTGTGGAGATGTGTTTTCTTTAATGCAACCATTAAGTTCCCAACTCTACCAAACTTACTTTTTGAAAGAAAGTCTTTTTCACTTGATTAAAAAGAAGCCTGTTTTCATTCCTTGCATTCAATAGAAGACTTTTTAGGCAGGCTTATGCTGTCCACAGAGGAACTCTGCCACGGTTTTCCTTACAGGGAATATCATATGCTTGGATTGGGGTTCACTAGAGTCTTAATCTTGTCCAGACATACCTCCCAATTTAGGATCTTCCTTTCTACCTCCCATCAGCTCTCCCTTGATTCCTTTATTTTACAAGCTCCTCTGCAACCACCCTCTGCCTCTCTTTGTGTCTAAAATCTAGGTAAGTGGGGCTCTTTTATAAAGCATTTGATTTAAAATGCAATTTTCTTATATGAAACCAAAATACATTAAAAATTGTGTTACGCCAGGCTCAGGGGCTCATGCCTGTCTGTAATCCCAGCACTTTGGGAGGCCGAGGAGGGTGGATCGCCTAAGGTCAAGAGTTCGAGACCAGCCTGGCCAACATGGTCAAACTTTAGTAATCCCAGCTACCAGGGAGGCTGAAGCAGGGAAAATTGCTTGAACCCAGGAAGGGGAGGTTGCTGTGAGCCAAGATCATGCCACTGCACTCCGGCCTTGGGAACAGAGCGAGACTCCGTCTCAAAAAAAAAAAAAAATTGTGTCATAACTAAAATGCAGCACAGAACTTAGAAATAACGTATAGTTTTCTTCTAGATGCCAATGACGCCAAAAGGTATTTTAAAAATTTCTGTTTGAAAGTTTACGATATAAGAATCTAGGTAAATGATTTATAATTGTTGGTACCCATACCATTGTTAAACAAACAAACAAAAAATTGGGCCATTATAGAATGCTTGAGAAATTACAAACATATACAGATTAGAAAACAAAAATAATCTTAATCCCACCACCCTGAGATAATCCTTGTAACTTTTGTGAATAGGATATTCACTGATCTTTTCGCTGTGTATGTGTGCCCGTGTGCACGCATGCACAACTGAAATGATTTTAACATGGTGGGCACTGGCGTACATTCTCAAAACCAACGCTGTTTTCATATTTATTGACTTTTTCTTTAACATACAGATAAAACTATAATAATACTAAAAATACTAAATACTACTAATAATAACTATAGAATTAGATTAGATACTTTAAGATGCCCATAAAAATAATGGTATCAGAACTGGATAGTAAGGCTTTTTCTTTCATTTAAACAATGTAAAAGCGATCACTCCTCAATACTGTTTTGACAGTGTTTTTCTTTATTTAAATCGTAAGACCACAGACCCTGGGGGCTTGAAGGAAAAAATAATTTTCATGAGAGTTGGGTCACAATGAAAACAAACAAAGAATTCAAGAATAATCTGTCGAGTTTCACATCGTCATGCTTACAACTTCACAGCAAACCTTTGGGATTAAATTGCGACATTTCGAGGCTGAGGATCCAGAGCTCCTTCTGTTTTATTTCACTAATGTTTGAAGAATGGTGGTGGTCTCGTAAGAGAACCTGAAGAGAGGGAGGAAAGAGTCAACATGAGGGAATAATCCGGGGAAAGGAACCTGATTTCCTTTCTTCTACCAGAAAGTCTAGCTGCTCAGCCAAGATTAGGTTTTCTTTGTGTAAGCCATTTCCTGCGGTGCAAAAAAGAAAATATTAAAACTCTTCATTAAAAAATTGTATCTTCTATATATGTATAGTTCTATACACTTTTTTTTTTGAGACAAAGTCTTGCTCTGGAGTGCAGTGGCGCAATCTTGGCTCACTACAACTTCTGCCTCCCAGGTTCAAGCGATTCTCCTGCCGCAGCGTCCCAAGTAGCTGGGATTATAGGCACCTGCCACCATGCCCGACTAATTTTTGTATTTTTAGTAGAGACGGGGTTTCACCATCTTGGCCAGGATGGTCTCAAACTCTTGACCTCAAAATCCACTCGCCTCAACCTCACAAAGTGCTGGGATTACAGGCGTGAGCCCCCATGCCCAGCCTAGTTCTATACACTTTACAATATATGTTAATTAATATAGTAGGGCATATATACATATATATATATATATATATATTTTTTTTTTTTTTCTTTTGAGACGGAGTCTTGCTCTTATTGCCCAGGTTGGAGTGCAGTGGCACAGTCTTGACTCACTGCAACCTTCACCTCCGGGTTCAAGCAATTCTCTTGCCTCAGCCTCCCAAGTAGCTGGGATTACAGGCATGAGCCACCATGCCCGGCTAATTTTTGTATTTTTAGTATAGATGTGGTTTCACCATGTTGTCCAGGCTGGTCTCAAACTCCTGACCTCAGGTGATCCTCCCACCTCGGCCTCCCAAAGTGCTGATACTTATTTTATTTTATTTTATTTTATACTTTATTTTTTCTTGAGTCAGAGTCTCGCTCTGTCGCCCAGGCTGGAGTGCAGTGGTGCTGTCTCGGCTCACTGCAACCTCTATCTCCCGGGTTCAAGTGATTCTACTGCCTTAGCATCCAGAGTAGCTGGGACTACTAAGGTGTGTGCCACCACACCCAGCTAATTTTTTTATTTTTAGTAGAGACGGGGTTTAACTATGTTGGCCAGGATGGTCTCCATCTCTTGACCTCATGATCTGCCCGCCTCAGCCTCCCAAAGTGCTGGGATTACAGGTGTGAGCCACCGTGCCCGGCCTGATACATATTTTATAAACTAATAGGTATATGTATATGGGGAGTTAACTGAACTCATATTCATGTGTATTTGGGGGACGTGTGTGCTCAAAACCCTTTTCAGGAGAGGAGTGCACCATTAAAACAGATCGCGGATTATCTTCCCTCAAAATCACTCCTTCACTGGAGTCTTGCAAGGGATTAGTAGTGGAGAATCACATCCTCACTGGAAAATACACTGTCTAAAATTGCTTTTTACATGTGTCTTTTTGGTAGCTGAACTAATTATTGAATGGAGTCTGGTGGAGGAAGAGGGCCTGTAGCCCCACCCCTTTCTCCAGGCTAAGTGAGAACAGATTCCTTGACTCATTCAGCATTTATCAAGGCCATTCTACATGAGCACCGTCGAGCACTGTGAGGGAAACAGATGATTAAGACATGGTTCCTATGATAATCAATAATTGAAGGAAAAGTGAAACTCTCTACTGGAAATGTGGGCTGAGTGCTAGGGATGTGCTGAGGAGGGAGCATTTAGTTCACACTGGAACTGCCAGGGAGGTTTCCAAACAGATTTCCATGCGTAATCCTGAGAGGTGGCAGTCCTGGATAAAAAACCACATAGAGCTATGGAGGTGTGGGAAGCATTTAGCCTGCTGGAAAAAGCAAATTGTTCAAAGAGGTGGGATCCCAGGCTCTTTAGAGTGACAGAAAAAGCCACAGATGGGACTGGAAAGATTAGTGAGGTTCTTGAACATCGTGCTAAAGAGTCCAGATAATAGCTCCGTAAGATGGTTAGCATCGTCCTTGTTAAAAAAAAATTGTTTTTTTGGCTGGGTAACGTAATCCCACACGCCTGTAATCCCAGCACTTTGAGAGGCTGAGGCGGGTGGATCACAAGGTCAGGAGTTTGAGACCAGCCTGGCAAACATAGTGAAACCCATCTCTACTAAAAATACAAAAAAATTATCTGGGCATGGTTGTGGGCACCTGTAATCCCAGCTACTCGGGAGGTTGAGGCAGGAGAATCACTTGAACCCAGGAGGCAGAGGTTGCAGTGAGCCAAGATTGCACCATTGCACTCCAGCCCAGGTGACAGTGTGAGACTCTATCTCAAAAAAAAAAAAAAATATTTGAGACAAGGTTGCACTCTGTTGCCTAGGCGGGAGTGCAGTGGTACAATCCTGTAGCCTCAAACTCCTGGGCTCAAGGCACCCTCCCAACTCCCGAGTAACTGGGACTAGAGGTGAATGCCACAATGTGTGCCTAGCTTCCCCATTTTTATACATGAAAAAACTGAGGCTCAGAGAAACTCAAGGTCACAATGCAGGTATACCACAGAGCTGGCCTTGAATCCAACTTTGTTTCCACTTTTAGTTTATAACAGAAGTATAAAAACAAAGATGCAATATAAAAGGCTTTTGTGCATTATTGGTTAATTGTCACGTGCATTTAGAAGAGGTAAGCTGAGCCTTGGAGCCGTGGCTCACGCCTGTAATCCCAGCACTTTGGGAGGCAGTGGTGGGCAGATCAAGAGGTCAGGAGACTGAGGCCATCCTGGCCAACATGGTGAAACACCATCTCTACTAAAAATTCAAAAAATTAAGTGGGCGTGGTGGCGCGTGCCTGTAATCCCAGCTACTCCAGAGGCTGAGGCGGAGGTTGCAGTGAGCCGAGATCTTGCCATTGCACTCCAGCCTGGCGACAGAACAAGATTCCATTTAAAAAAAAAAAAAAGAAGAAGTAAACTGAACCAAGTAATGAGACTTTAAGACTTAATAGCTGTATCAGTCCTTTTAAATTAATATGTTTGAAAAACCTGCTATAGTGTTCACAATTGCAGCTGTTAAAGACTTAATGACAGACACTGAAGCTCGTGTGGCCCTCACGTCCCTGGTGTCTGAAGCAGTGCCTGAAGCATAGCAGGTGCTCCATAAATGCAAAGGAAATAAAACCGATTGCATTTTTATTTTAAAGTCTATTAAATTTGAATTCAATCAAGAAAGTTGATTAGAAGTTGATTGGAAGATGCATGTACACAAATACATTTGAAATGAATTTATGTCTCTTAATTACGGATTTGAGATGTTATTTATGAAAACTAGGGTCTTTGAATTTCCACTTGATAGCTACCTAATTTTTGTAGTATTGAGAGAGTCCATTGGTGGAAAGTACCCTGGATTAGCAGCTAGATTTAGGTTTTAGATTTGAATCTTTTTTTTTTTTTGAAACAGAGTCTCGCTCTGTTTTCCAGCTTGGAAAGCAGTGGGGCGATCTCCACTCACTGCAACCTCCGCCTCCTGAGTTCAAATGATTCTCCTCCCTCAGTTTCACAAGTAGCTGGGATTACAAGAGTGTGCCACCACACACGACTAGTTTTTGTATTTTTAGTAGAGATGAGTTTTCGCTATGTTGGCCAGGCTGGTCTCAAACTCCTGACCTCAAGTGATTTGCCTAACTTGTCCTCCCAAAGTGAGCCCCCATGCCCAGCCAGATTCAGGTTTAAATCTTGACTCTACACTTTTTTAAACCTTGGATTAATCTTTATTTAACCTTGGATAACGTCTCTGAGTTTCCGTTTCCTTATCTATAACATGGGAATAGGATACTCCTTTGCAGGATCATTGGAAGTATTAGAGATAAACTCCACAGAAAGTCCGTACATATAAAGATATGTAAAAAGATATATGGATAAGCTACATACAAAGTCATGTCGTAGGTACACAGTAAATTGTGGCCATCATCGTTAATTTTTTAATTTTTAAAAACTTTTTTAAAAACTCTTTTAATTTTTTAAAACTCTGTTACACTCCTGACAGTCATGTTGTTGGCTGGACTTTCTAGCTCATGAAACCTGTGCCTATGTTTTATAGTCATGTAATTTTCTCAAGGTTTGAACATCAAAATTAAATATAGAATAATCCTGCAGATATGGATAACTTCAGCTCAGCTGTTTCCTATCTGTGAAAATATCATTATTTAATAACTGATGTCAGAATAGGTTTCAAGCAACCTACAGAATAGTAATGAAGCTGGGTTTAAACAAATGTGTCTGTCGATATTTAATTCCCTCCACTTTCTGATAGAATGAACGGTTTTTTTAGAAAATAATCAGTGTGTGGATCTTTCTACACATTCTTTCCACCTTAACTACCTACACCCTCTTACTCTGAATGATTCTCACTGAGTTGGATTCTTAACAGACAACAATGAATATTAAACACAGCGGGTACTGCATTCTTCATTCTGTGAGGAAATTGATTTGATCGAACAATAGATTTCAAGTTCCAGTCTGGGGCAGAGTACAGAATTTAAAGAAAAAAATAGATAACTTGGCAAAGTAAGCAATATCTTTCGAGGACTTATCATTCCCTCTCCAGAAAGTCATTCTTTTGCTATGTATCTGATTTTGTTAGAGACATAAATCTCAGTTATAAAATCAGTTGAGGACTCTGCTGTGCAACTTGATAAACCGCATGTTTGAGAGCTTCACAAAGTTCCCTATGCTCAGAGCAACCTACTCATCTGCCTTGGCTCAGGAATTTTTCATTAGAGGCTTGAGACATGTGAGTTAATAGGGTTCACAATCCCCATTCTGTTTTTCCTCTAAGCAGGTCTCCTAAGAGCATTCATTTACCCGTTCTATTTCAATAGAGACTTTAACACAAAAAAAGGTCAGATTATTACCCACATAATTTTTGTCACTTATTATTAGAGAAGTCTCAGTTGTCAAGTCCCTTCTCACCTGAGAAGTTCATGTGAGATGAGTTCCAACTTCTTCGCAGTGATCCCTGCTGAAACAGCATTCTGGAAATTCTGCATGCAAATCTCAAGCTGTAGGTGAAAGTTACATTTTAACCTTCAACTCCCCCTTAAATAAAGACAAGTTTCATCCTTTTTGTTAACAGACATCAGTTGAATTCTAACAGTCTAATTTTTGTTTGTTTGTTTTTATATCCGCCATACAACATCCCCAAATGGTTTGCTCTTCTAATAAAAATGCATTTTTTTCTTGGCTGTTTTTTTTTTCCTTTTTTTTTCTTTTTTTCTATACTGGATCTTGCTATGTTGCTCAGGCTGGTCTTGAACTCCTGGCCTCAAGTGATTCCCCTGCCTTCCAAAATGCTGGGATTACAGGCATAAGCCACCATGCCCAGCCTTAAAAAAGAAATTTTATTTATTTATTTATTTATTGAGATGGAGACTTTCTCTGTCGCCCAGGCTGAAGTGCACTGGCACAATCTTGACTTACCGCAACCTCCGCCTCCTGGGTTCAAGTGATTCTTCTGCCTCAGCCTCCCGAGTAGCTGGGACTACAAGCGTGTGCCACCGCACCTGGCTAATTTTGGTATTTTTAGTAGAGATGGGGTTTCACCATATTGGCCAGGCTGGTCTCAAACGCCCCCCAAAAAAATTTTTTTTTTTTTTGAGACAGAGTCTCGCTCTGTTGCCCAGGCTGGAGTGCAGTGGCGCAATCTCGGTTCACTGCAACTTCCACCTCCGGTTCAAGCGATTCTTCTGCCTCAGCCTCCCGAGTAGCTGGGTCTACAGGCGCATGTCACTGTGCCTGGCTAATTTTTGTATTTTTAGTAGAGATATGGTTTACCACATTGGCCAGGCTGGTCTTGAACTCCTGACCTTGTGATCCGTCCACCTCGGCCTCCCAGGGTGCTGGGATTATAGGCATGAGCCACTGCACCTGGCCAAGAAATTTTTTGAATGGAAATATTACCTACTGTCACGGGCTTTTACTTGAGGGCCAGAGTCCAAAGGTCTTTACAGAGGGCCTCCTGCAGTTTGTCCCTGTGGAAGAGAGCAGGGTGGGAGGACTCAGGATGTTCCCATGGACCCCTCTTTCCTGTCCAGTAGAGCTGACAATCCTAAGTCAAACTGTAGGTCCCGCAAAATTCTACATACAACCCTGATTAGAGGCCTAGAGAATAGACCCACTGATTCACAAGAGGCTTTCCCTGACCTCATAGGGTGATTGAGAGTGGGTCCAGAGACGTCATTGACATTTAAAGGAAAAATGCAACTTCAGTCTTGCAGCGTCAGTCTCGGCCGGGACTGCATTTATTCAAGGGCTCTCTTGTTCCTTCTCATCAAAGTCTCCTCTGATGCCCAGTGTGGGCCTCCAGCCGTTTGTTCCAATACTTAGCAAGACTGATCGTCTGTATCCTCTTAGTAGTGCCCTCTGTGCCTTTTGTGTCTGAAGTTTGAAGGGCGCTCTTTAGGCAGAATCCCAGAGCAGCTCGTTGACTTCAGTTCACTGGCCTCTCCTCACGTTTTGGTTGACGTGGTCAACACGATTCCTCTCAGCATTCAGGACTCCATATAGAGCTGGACTCCATACACCCAGCTGTAGCCCCATTTGAAACCTGTTCCATCTTCAGGGAACTTTCATTGCAGGTGGTTTCCTACTGAGGGAGAAGGTAGCAGAAGTGTCCAGATGCTCTAAAAATTCAAGTTCCCCGGCCGGGCGTGGTGGCTCACACCTGCAATCCAGCACTTTGGGAGGCCGAGGTGGGTGGATCACAAGGTCAACAGATGGAGACCATCCTGGCCAACATAGTGAAACCCTGTCTCTACTAAAAATACAAAAATTAGCCGGGCATGGTGGCACACGCCTATAGTCCCAGCTACTCAGGAGGCTGAGGCAGGAGAATCACTTGAGCCTGGGAGGCGGAGGTTGCAGTGAGCTGAGATTGCGCCACTGCACTCCAACCTGGTGACAGAGCAAGACTCTGCCTCAAAAAAAAAAAAAAAAAATAACAATAATTCAAGTTCCCAAATCCAAAGATCTTGCCACATCGTGACTTTTTCCTAATGAGCCTCTCTTTGTAGGGGAAAGAGTCGTTCTGATTTGAATGGCAAAATTTCTCCATTCCAAGAAGGAAGCCTCCTCAGATGAGATCATTTTACTTCTCTGCTCGACACCTTCTCATCCTTTCCATCTTAGTCAAAACCAATGATTAAATTGCTGCTGTCTCTGCATGATAGGGTCTTCGGCACCTCCCAGGGCCCATGCCTCCTCCCTCTTTCTGATCCCATTCCAGCCTCAGTGGCCTGGTCACAGTCCCTCCAGCATGGTAAGCATGCCCCTGCCTCCGGTCTTTGCACGTGCTCTGCCCTCTGCCTGAAATGCTGTTCTGCACATCTCTGCAGAGCTCTTTACATGGCCTCTTCTAGTCTTCAGTCAAATGCCACCCCCCGCAAGTGACACCTTCCCTGACCACCCCATCTAAAATGACACACATAAATAACTCCCATCCTCCCGTAATTCTCTTCCCATCCTCCTTCTGTGCTTCAGATTTATTCTTAGCACTCGTAACTGTATAATGTACTATTTAAGCAAAATAAATAGGCCATTCCACCGAGGCTATCTCTGTACTTTGTGTGCATATGTAACAAATCCCCCCCAAAGTCCCTGCCTAACTTAGTATGTAAACAATCTGAAACATGAGTGAATAGTATATATATATTCTGTAACGAATAGTCAAGTTTCAGCCAGTCACAAGCAGCCAATTCATCAGGCCGTGCCTAAATAAGGCAAACACCTCCCTGTAGCCAACCAGGTGATTTCTCTACTTTGCCTCTGAGTTCAGCTCCTGCTGCTGGGCGGAGCTGTCTGAATTTCTGGCTCTGAGGGCTGCCCAACTTAGGAATACTTTGCTCAAATAAACTCTTAAATTTATTTGAGAAATAAACTCTGTCTAAAAGTTTTTCTTTAACACTATGTAGTTTGAAAGTGTATCTCATTATCTGTTGGGTTTTTTTGTTTGTTTTTTTGTTTGTTTTTGAGACAGAGTCTCTCTCTGTCACCCAGACTGGAGAGCAGTGGCACCAGCTCAGCTCATCACAACCTCTGCTTCCCAGGTTCAAGCGATTCTCCTGCTTCAGCCTCCCAAGTAGCTGGGATTACAGGCACCCGCCACCACACCTGGCTAATATTTGTATTTTTTGTAGAGTCGAGGTTTCACCATGTTCGCCAGGCTGGTCTCAAACTCCTGACCTCAGGTGATCCACCTGCCTCAGCCTCCCAAACTGCTGGGATTATAGGCATAAGCCACCTCACCCAGCCTACCTATTGCCTTTTAAAAATGCAAGCACCACTAGGGGAGGGATTGACATGCTATTTGTTCATTCCTGTATCTGCAGCACTTAGAATTGTGTGTGGCTGGCACATATTAAGTGCTCAATTGAGCATGGGTTGAACGATGTATTCGTGAACAAAGAATAAAATGAGGACAATTTATGGCCATTCTTTCCCCCCTCTCCCCACCCCCCACCCCCTGAGATGGAGTCTTGGTCTGTCGCCCAGGCTGGAGCGCAGTAGCACAATCTCAGCTCACTGCCACCTCTGCCTCTCAGGTTCAAGCAATTCTCCTGCCTCAGCCTCCTAAGTAGCTGGAACTACAGATGCCACCACCGTGCCCAGCTAATTTTTATATTTTTAGTAGAGACGGGTTTTCACAATGTTGCCCCGGTATGGTCTCAAATTTTTGACCTCAAGTGATCTGCCCGCCTTGGCCTCCCAAAGTGCTGGGATTATAGTCATGAGCCACCGTGCCCCGCCTATGGCCATTCTTGACTGTCCTCAGCCAAGGGCACCCAGCTCATGCTTTTCCAAGGCCACATGGTTCTCACAGCACCCTGCAGAAGATCAGAGGTGTTGCCCAGACTCTGGTTGCGCCCCTGAGGAGCTGAAGTCTTCTGGCTCCTCTTATCATTGGCCATTGCCCTAGCTGGAGATGCAGTCTGTGTTCCGTGGTTCTTTGCTTGCATAAACTGAGTATTTCAAGCCACACCTTCCTTTGGATACAGAGGAAATCATATTTCATGAAATATAAATCATAGTAACTCTCAACCCTTCGCATTATTCTACCCGGCATAATTGCAGGACCTCTAAGCATCCCCCCCCCCAGTTGATTTCTGTTTATGTTCTTCCATGCCAAACTTGCTCAGGCACTTGTCAGTGCCCCTGGAGAAACATCCCCACGCCACCCCTGAACCACTGGGAGTACCTGCCTAGCACCAGAGTGTCTCCATGGGCTCTAGAAGTGCAAGGGGAGGAAAGCAGCCAGCTATTTCTGCTAATGATACGGGAGGAGGGACTAGGTAGAGAAAGGCGGGGTCCTTGGCTAGGGCTCCACCCTTGTGCCTATGCCCACGGACCTAGGTGAGAACAGGCATTTCTGTTTTCCCGCCTAAATGTTGCATTTTCCAACACCACCCTGGCCGGCCACACCCTCCATCCTGTGCTTATAACCGAAACCCTAGCGGGCACAAACACAAGCAGCTGGACGTTGAGAGGAAGACGCCAGCAGTTGCCTGCAGGCCATATACGGCGGGAAGTCACAAAGTTAAGCCGCCGGCGTTCAGTGGAGAACCCGGAAGCCGTCCGACGCCAGGGCAAAACCACCTTCTTGCTCCACACCCCTTCTGGCTCCCCCATCCCTCTGCGGAGAGCTACTTCCACTACTCCACAAAACCTTGCACTCCTTCTCCGAGCTTACGTGTAATCCCAGTTTCCCGTGCACCAAGGCAGGAACCCCAGGATACGGAAGCCTCTGTCCTTGCTGTAAGGCAGAGGGTGTAATTGAGCTGAGTTACACACGCCGCCTGCAGACCGCAAAACTAAAAGAGCGCCCTGCAACTCATGCGCACTGGGGCTTCAGGAGCTGTGGACATTCACCCCTAGACACTGCCATGGGGGTAGCGCCTACGCTCCCCACGCACGACCTGCCCGTCTGCCTGCTCCCCCCTAGGGGTTTTGAGCAGCGGGGCGCCCAGGAAGGGAGCCATAGCCCCGTTACTCGCCCTCAGAGGTAGACAAGGGAACTTTTTCTCCTTTCACTTGCACCCACAAAGTCTTTTTTATGGGGGCGGGGACGGAGTCTCGCTCTAGTTGCCCAGGCTGGAGTGCAATGGCGCAATCTCGGTTCACCTCAAACTCTGCCTCCCGGGTTCAAGTGATTCTCCTGCCTCAGCCTCCCGCGTAGCGTGGGATTACAGGCGCCCGCCACCACACCCAGCTGATTTTTTTGTATTTTTAGTAGAGTCAGGGGTTTCACTGTGTTAGTTAGGCTAGTCTCGAACAGCTAACCTCAGGAGATCCACCCGCCTTGACTTCCCAAAGTGCTGGGATTACCAGGCATGAGCCACCACGCCCGGCTGTCTTTTTTTTTTTTTTTTTGAGATCGAGTTTCACTCTGTCGCCAGACTGGAGGGCAGTGGCAGGATCTCAGCTCACTGCAACCTCCGCCTCCCAGGTTCAAGCAATTCTCCTGCCTCAGCCTCCTGAGTAGCTGAGACTACAGGTGTGTGCCATTACACCAAACTAATTTTCGTATTTTTAGTAGAGACGGGGTTTCACCATATTGGCCAGGCTAGTCTCGAACTCCTGACCCCATGATCCGCCTGCCTCGGCCTCTCAAAGTGCTGGGATTACAGGCGTGAGCCACCGCGCCTGACCTTCAACTCACAAGTCTTTAGCTGACCACAACAGCTTTTGGGTCTGGGCCTGCACCTTCCAATTCCACAGCGCATAGGCAAACCCTCAGGCTGGCGGAAGAGTAGAGAACTTGCATCTCTTCCTACTCCCCCTCCAACCCTTCTCCTTCCACCCTTTGACTCCTGCACCAAACACAGATGCTTCTGGAGTTGTCACCCATGTGCCAGAAGTTCCTAGTCTCTGACCTTATAGGACACCTTGCAGTTCATTCTCATTCTATTTAGAGGATCCCTTAGTGTGCTAGTCCATTCTTAGTTTCTGGCTCGTAAGTTCACTCTTCCTTTATCAGGAGGCAATTCTTATTCACCTCTTATTTATTCCACAGGAAGGTAAGAATTGCCTTCTGGGAGCACACCAATTCTTTCAGAGTTTTCTAGGAAAATCTGTAGATTTCTGTGCATAAACCCACTTCTTTCTTTATACATAAGCTCACTGATGGAGCATAAACCAGCACACTCCTGCTGGATTAAAGGTCATTTTCCTCTTGGAAAATCAGTATTTCTCTTGTATATCACAAATTAAGAGTTTTCTGTTAGAAAAAAAATATCCTAAAGTCATCCTCCCACCTTACTCTTTTTTTTTTTTGAGATGTAGTCTCACACTGTTACCCAGGCTGGAGTGCAGTGGCGCAATCTCGGCTCACTACAACCTCCGCCTTCCTGGTTCAAGCGATTCTCCTGCCTTAGCTTCCCAGGTAGCTGCGACTACAGGCGTGCACCACCATGCCCAGCTAATTTTTTAATTTTTTTTTAGTAGAGACTGGGTTTCACTGTATGTTGGCCAGGCTGGTCTCCAACTCCTGACCTCAGGTAATATGCTCGCCTCAGGCTCCCAAAGTGCTGGGATTACAGGCCTGAGCCACCGCGCCCTGCCCTGCTTTACTCTTAAGATCCCAAATTATGACCTTTCCATATTCCTTCTGTCCATTTTAGTCCTCTCCCCCACATGCCCATAAACCCTCCATTTGTGACATTCTTGGATTGGAAAAATATGAATGTCAACAAAACAGTGCACCACTTTCAAAAGGGAATATGTTGTGTTCAGCATCCTTCAATAATTTGGTCGTAGCTTGAAGATGCCTATTAGATGTAAGCAATAGAAGGAGGAGATACCGTTGTGGGAAGTGACCAGTGTTTGCCTCCTTAGAATCATAAAAGACAGTAGTTTCTGTTCTAATTCCTGGGCAGTGAGCTACACAGAGCTGTTTCTTTCTTTCTTTCTTTTTTTTGTTGAGATGGAGTCTCGCTCTGTCACTCAGGCTGGAATGCAATGGAGTGATCTCGGCTCACTGCAACCTTCACCTCCCGGGCCCAAGTGATTCTCCCACCTCAGCCTCCCAAGTAGCTGGGGTTACAGGCACCCACCACCACATCCAGCTAATTTTTGTATTTTTAGTAGAGACCACGTTTCACCAGGTTGGCCAGGCTGGTCTCGAACTCCTGACCTCAGGTGATTCACCTGCTTCGGCCTCTCAAAGTGCTGGGATTACAGGCGTTGGCCACTGTGCCCAGCCCACATAGCTGTTTCTAAGGGTAGGAGGTCTTAGGGCGGCCCCTCCCTGCAAGCTGCATCACTGTGTCCCGTGCACATTGAGCCTCCTGGTCCTTTGCACATTGCTTTGCACCATTATCCTGCTTTGCCGTAGCTTTAGGACAAACAAGTTTGCTGAAGCTGCCAACGTGTGCTTCTCTTTGAAAATGGCTCAAAGCTGAAAAAACATTAAGGATCAACTTGTTCTCCGAGGAAGAATAAGAAAAATATGCAGGATTTGTCACTGCCAGGAAAAGTGGCCCTAAACTTTCACCCAGAATTATATACTGTACTTTCATAAAGGCTGTTTTTAAACAGCTCCGGCTGGTTCTCACATAGCAATGAGACAGCCTGTCAGTGAAACTGCAGACCATGTCTAAACCCCTTCTCCAGGAACCTGCCGGCTGCAGGCCAGTTCCAGTTAAAGCGCTTTGCTAGGCAGTGGCCTGGTCTGCTGCTTCCAGGCTCAACTGAAAGGCCACAACTTTTAGAAATAAGTGTTTAGGGCCGGGCGCGGTGGCTCAAGCCTATAATCTCAGCACTTTGGGAGGCTGAGGTGGGCGGATCACAAGGTCAAGAGATCAAGACCATCCTGGCCAACATGGTGAAACCACATCTCTACTAAAAATACAAAAATTAGCGGGGCGTGGTGGCATGCGCCTGCAGTCCCAGCTACTCGGGAGGCTGAGGCAGGAGAATTGCTTGAACCCGGGAGGCAGAAGTTGCAGTGAGCCGAAATTGTGCCACTGCACTCCAGCCTGGTCCCTAGCGACAGAGTGAGACTCTGCCTCAAAAAAAAAAAAAAAAAACAAAGAAGTGTTTCTTGTGGAAAGGATGGGTGTCTTAAGGTTGCTGCTTCCAGAATCTGTTTTTACTGAAATTGTGAGCTGTTTTTATTATCAAATGTCTTTTAGCCATGTGACCTGAAACAAAGTATCACAAAGGTTTGAGTGTTACAAACCAAAAAACAGAAAACCCGCATACTTCAGCGTTCTAATACACGAAAACGTCAATCTGTAGTTAAGGCTCAAGTTTTCAATAGCCTCAGTGGCTGACACAGATTCTACTTGGAATTGCTGCTGATTTATTTATCCTGGAATAAATGCAACGCCATTATATCTTGGTGACAACAGAAACAAGCTTTGGCCAGGTCTGTGCATAGTTTAGGGATGAAGAAAATAAGTTTTGAAAGGCAATGGGCATTGCTGATTATAGATTTTTATTAGGAACAGATGTGGGGCTCTGGTTTTTAGTGGTAGACAAACTGTTATTGAAGCAAGTCAGCTGACTAAGAACCATAATATCTTCTTTTTAGGAAAGAGAAATATTAACAAATTTAATTCGTAATCTTTTTCTTTTCTTTTCTTTTTTTTTTTTTTTTTTTGAGACGAAGTTTTGCTCTTGTTGCCCAGGCTGGAGTGCTGCGATCTCTGCTCACTGCAACCTCCACCTCCCGGGTTCAAGCGATTCTCCTGCCTCAGCCTCCCAAGTAGCTGGAATTACAGGCGCCCGCTACCATGCCCAGCAAATTTTTGTATTTTTAGCAGAGACGGGGTTTCACCATGTTGGCCAGGCTGGTCTCAAACTCCTGACCTCAGGTGATCCACCCGCCTCAGCCTTCCAGAGTGCTGGGATTACAGTTGTGAGCCACCATGCCTGGCCCATAATTTTTTTCTTTAAGGGATCACTCAATAAGCAAAAACAATTTCTGAGCTAACTTTTAAAATATACGTGGAATAGTGCATAAACAGAGCACTATTTTTGTTAACATCGCTCCAGGCTGAAGCAGGTTTAGGACGTAATTACGACAACTTCTTTCACCACCGTGCTTAAACTTCAGATCTCTCTACTTTAAATTTGTTCATGGCTGCCCCCTTGAACAGGTTTCTCCTCTTAGGCTGTATTGATTCTAATGCCAAGTTATATGCTGTGTGATCATTTTCTGTATTCCGGGGCTGTCACCTTTCTGTCTTCAAGGAAAGCGTAAGCATTTTGGGTCACTTGCTGCCCTGTTTTGGGATGGGTCAGCTAAAGGGGAGATTTTAGACATTGTGGATCATTTCCAGCTCTCTTTAACATCCACCTTTGTCTGAGTCATTTGTTGAGATCCCTTCATTTAAGGATACTCCCTGGAAATTTCAATTGACACTTCTAATCATAGACCATTGACCGCAACTTATACACACGCCCCACCCCTAGCTTCAAAGGAGGCTACGAGTTGAGTTATTCCAATCCAGAGTGGTGCTTCTGTCAAGGAGCCATGTGCCAGTTAAACAATCAGGGCTTCACTTTCTAGAAGAAGGGAAACTGGGCGGTGGGAACAATTGGTGGTCTGTACCACAGGCTTGTACCAAATTACTCTCCTGTCAACAGAATACGGCGGCTCCTTCTCCTCCATGTCTTCATTTAAATTTGATGTTGTCAGACACTTTGATTTTTGTCAATCTGATGGACACACATTCATCTTTTTTCAAAAAAAAGTTATATATCCATACCTGCTTTCATTTCCTTTGCCTCGTAGATAACTATTCTAATGTATTTTTTATACATTTTGTGAATATTGTGCATACTGTATATTTTTTGGTATGCATCCATTTTTTAATTCTTTCATAAAATGATTGATTCTATATCTTTTTCTATTTCTTCTTTTTTCTTGAGATAGAGTTTCACTCTTGCTGCTCAGGCTGGAGTGCAATGGCGTGATCTCGGCCTACCGCAATCTCCGCCTCCTGGGTTCAACCGATTCTCCTGCCTCAGCCTCCCGAGTAGCTGGGACTATAGGCGCGTGCCACCACACCCAGCTAATTTTTTGTATTTTTTGTAGAGATGGGGTTTCACCGTGTTAGCCAGGATAGTCTCGATCTCCTGACCTCATGATCCGCCTGCCTTAGCCTCCCAAAGTGCTGGGATTTCAGGCGTGAGCCACTGCACCTGGTCAGTGACTCTCTTTCTTCAATAAGCACTGTGTTTTTAGCTCCCATCCATGTTGCTATTTGTGCGCTATACTTTTGCAGCCGATCACTACGTAACACTCTGTGACATTCACCCACACATTTTACTCTCCCAGTGGTGGATGCTCAGGTTGCCTCTCTCCCTGACATCCCTTGTGCCTTATAGCAAGCTCATGTGATAAGTATTATCATCCAGTTTTACAAATGAGAAAACTGAGGTTCAGAGGGGTTACAGAATTTGCCGCATGTTCCATTGTTAAGAAGAGGGAAAGAGAGCCAGAAGTCCGCTCGTTAGTTGCTGAAGAGGTGATGGGTCTCTGGTATGAGATCAGAAGTTCCAGGTAAGCTCTCCTGCTCTGTGTCTTCTCCATTCCATTAGACTTCCACGATGCCTCCAAGTTAAAAGCAGAAATTCTTTTCTTTGACTTAGTGATTCCTTTCTGGTCAGAATCCAGATAGATTGTAAGCCTCGCTGGGTGTGTATGCCTTGTTGTTAAATGAGTTTTCAGCCCCTTTCTGGGGGTGTATAGCTCTTGAGGGTTTGGAAGGCAGAATTCGTTTGGGACAGAATTCGTCTGGGACAGATTCGTCTGGGGACAGAATTCCGCTGTACATGTATGAAAACACACATAAAAGCGGCTTCAACAAGTGTCTGTTCAGTTATGCAAGTGGTTCTCAAAGAGAGGTCTCCAACCAGCGGCATCAGCGTCCTCTGGAAGTCTGTTAGGAATACAAGACTCAGGATTCCACCCCAGACCTTTGGAATCAGACACTCTCAGGAAGGGCCCACAAGTCTGTGTTTTTATGAGACCCCCGGGTGATTCACATACCCACTCAGGTTTGAGAGCTACAGGGTTTTCTTCCATAACAAAAGATCCAGGGTTAGGCAGTCAGGGCTGGCACCACAGTACCAGCAACGCCAACGAGCACCCAGGCTCTTTCTGCTCCCCTGCTTTGCCACCTTGAGCATATGGCTTTCATCTCTGGAAGCAAGATGTATTTCATTTTATTTATTTGTTTTTTTTTTTTGAGATGGAGTCTTGATGTGTCACCCAGGCTGGAGTGCAGCGGCCCAATCTCAGCTCACCACAACCTCTGTCCCCCAAGTTCAAGCGATTCTCCTGCCTTAGCCTCCCAAGTAGCTGGGATTACAGGCAGGTGCCACCACACCCGGCTAATTTTTGTATTTTTAGTAGAGATGGGGTTTTGCCCAGGCTGTTGGCCAGGCTGGTCTCAAACTACCCGACCTCAGGTGACCTGCCCACCTCAGCCTCCCACAGTGCTCGGATTACAGGCATGAGCCACCGTGCCCAGTTGCAAGATGTATTTTAGATACCCCATTTGCATTCCAGCTGGAAAAGGGAAAATCCAGGGTAGTGCCTATACCAAGAAATCTTCCCCAGAATCCGCTGCTTATGTCTCCCTGACAGTAAAAGTCACATAGCCATGCCCAGATGCACAGAGTCGGGATAGGTGAGTATGTGTCACCTGTGCACATCGTCATTGTTCTCTTGCCCCCAGACTGGGACTCTGTTAGTGGGAAGAACAGGGGGATTGATGCCACGTGTAAGCAAAGCAGCAGGTTCTAAACCTATTTGTACTTAAAAGCAGAGATGGGAGAAGCCGCATTAGAGCAGTAAGTAGTCAAGAATGACTTTAACCTGCTTCAGAATTTTTCTGGGGGGTTGGCCTTAGTATAAAGAGATCCGGACTCTTCTCCAGCCTGTACGCTTGAAGGAGATAGCTGTTTCACCTGCGTGAACAACAGTTGTTCGGATTTGTGGCCAGGAGTTTCCTTTTGTCCTTGGAGATCAAGAGAGGTTCCATAATTCACAGCCACTAAAGCTGTAACACTAGCCTCAGCACTGAGGCTAGACTCTGTCTTGCAAAAACCGCAGAAGTGATTAGCAGAGGGACAGAAACAGATTAAGAAGGGCTTGTTATGCTGTGAGTTTGTTTACACGGGCTCCCCACCCTCCGCCCAGGAGAAGGGATCATCATTTATTTTTGCCTCTTGGCCTTGAGCCTGTTTTTTGTTTTTTCCCTGAGTATCTCTGCCTGCTGACTGACTCTCCAGCTCCGGGTTTTGTTTTTTGTTTTTCACTTCTTTTCTAGGTGTACTTGGGAATAGGCCTTTGAATGGAAAGATAATATGTATCTTTGTCTTAGTCCTCCAAGGACTGTCTTGTGAAAAAGAATAAGCAGCCTTGCCCTGTCTGAAGCATGGGGAGGTTGCGAAGGGCAGGGAGCTGGTTGCCCAGTAGCCCGTGGGCAAGCTTGGGGCCTCCAGCCTTCTGCCTGGAAGGGGCGGGGCCGCTGCAGCTTACAGAAGACCTTTCATGTTTCCTTGCTCCTAGGAGTGGGTTGTGCCCATCAACACTACAGGTGGGCCCCAGGCCAGTGCCAAACAAGCAGCTGCACAGCCCAGGGACTTTGAGCTGTTTGCAGCTCTCCTCTCTTTGTGCCCCTGCCAACTCACACACACCTGGGATTTCACCAGCTGCCTGCCCACTGAGCCCTCTTCCCGCCATGTGACCTAATCCTCATTACACCTGCTCCTCTGCAGGGTAGCCAGCCCGTCCCCACCTTGCCTCAATAAGGCCTGGGGGAGGTTGGAGACAAGACCTACGCTATTCATGCCTGAAACAGCCAGCTCCCACCAGTTTCATGGCAAATTACGAGGGATTGAGGTTTACTGTGAAGAAAGGCTGGACCTGATAATTAATCAGCCTGGTCATCTGGGGATCAAATTAAATTGGACCTGAGGCCTCGGCTCCAAAATGGAATCAGGTTTTCTCTTTGGCAGGATGTGTACATGGGACCGAGACTACAGACACAGTCTGTCCATCTTCCTTCTTTGCATACAGATACTGGTTTGTAATTTTAAAACACAGCAAAGAGGTGAGACAGATACTACACTTGGAGTTTTAAAAGTGAATGCAGGGCTTCTATTCAATTCAGCAAAGATTTATTTCGTCCTTCTTTTCCCTAACAAGTCTCTTAGTAAGGCGTTAGGGGTAAGAAGTGTGCATAATACCAGATCTGCGTCTTCAGGGAGATCAACATCCAGTAAAGAACATAGACATCCTGTTAATGTAAGTTTGACTATGAAGCGCAACATAGACAAGGCTACAGAAACCAGTAATTGTTACTGGGAATTAGCAATAACTTTACAGAGAAGGTAACGTGTGAGCTGAATTTTGAAAGATGAGTGGCAGCTTTGTGCTTTCTCTCCTTGGGAAGACACTGTGAAGTGACCCGCAGTCGGGGTATTTTCTTTAACGGTGTGTGACATTGTTTTGCACCATTACTGCCTCTCATATTCTGTGCATGAGTAGAGTCCAAGGCTAAAAGTGGTAATCACCTTTGGAAACTGCCAGCAAACATGAATAACTCTTCTGGGGCCAACTTTTCTCAAGGAAGTAATAAAAGTACTCTTGTGGCTCATGGCAGTAAGCATGAAAGTCTCTCGCTGGCTCTCTCACGGCGTTGTGACCATGGACATGAAACACACTGTATCAGTCAGTTGCCTTTGCAAATGTAGGCTCTTTGCGATGGTGTTAATCAACCAGCAAAGGACTTGTAAGCACTGATGGTCGTTTAGTGCAATTTATTGCAGCTTTTCTGAGTCACAAAAGTGACAAAAGTGCAGAAAGATGAAAAACGGGATAGAAAGGATACTAGTAATATATAAAGAGCAACTTTGTAATTTTTTTTTTTTTTTTGGAGATGGAGTTTCGCTCTTGTTGCCCAGGCTGGAGTGCAATGGTGTGATCTAGGCTCAGCGCCACCTCAGCCTCCCGGGTTGAAGCGATTCTCCTGCCTCACCCTCCCGAGTAGCTGGGATTACAGGCATGTGCCACCACACCCTTTTTTGTATTTCTCTAGTAGAGACGGGGTTTCTCCATGTTGGTTAGTCTGGTCTCGAACTCCTGACCTCAGGTGATCCGACCGTCTTGGCCTCCCAAAGTGCTGGGATTACAGGTATGAGCCACTGCGCCCGGCCACAACTTTGTAATTTTGAAACGGAGTATGAGTTTCAGAAATAACTGGAGTGACCACTAAAGCATTTAGACAGCATGCACATTTTAGAATTTGAATAACTTTTAGTCCTTGCCTCGCCTTCTTCACTAGAGATCTCCTGCTGTGGTAGACCGGGAGCCTTCCGTGCTGTTTGCCGAGATTTCCACTTCTCTTTTTGGAAACGCAAGGGATGACATTTCTTTCTTTCTTCTTTCTTTTTTTTTTTTTTTGTGACGGAGTCTTGCTCTGTCACCAGGCTGGAGTGCAGTGGTGCGATCTCAGCTCACCGCAACCTCCACCTCCTGAGTTCAAGCGATTCTCCGCCTCAGCCTCCCAAATAGCTGAGAGCACAGGTGTGTACCACCACGCCCCGATAATTTTTGTATTTTTAGTAGAGACAGGGTTTCACCATGTTGGCCAGGATGGTCTCGATCTCTTGACCTCGTGATCCACCCGCCTCAGCCTCCCAAAGTGCTGGGATTACAGGCGTGAGCCACCACGCCCAGCCAGGGATTACATCTTTTCAGCTCCCCGAGTTTAGGCCTGGCCATATATTTTGCTTTTAGCAATGACATGTGAGTAGAAATGGCATTTCATATCTGAGTCAAAGCACCTAATTGCAGTGCTCCGTTACACAACCCTCTCTTCTCCTGCCTCAGCATCATGGAGCCTATTTTGATAAAGAAGGGCTTTGTTGAACCATCCTAAGGAGGAGAGCTTCCTTGAAGAGTCGTGTGGGCCTGCTGTGGTCTTTGCTTAACTGAAAAGTAATAACAACAGTGATTTTTTTGTTGTTTCTCTGAAAGTCACTGAGATTTAGGGGCTCCTTGTTACTTCAGTATTACTAGCTTGTCCTTACTAATGCAACCACTGAATAACCATTATCAACTGTGCTAACCTGTGAGAAAAGGGAGCAATTCAGAACACACCCACCTTAGGTAGATTGACACACAGAAGTCAGCTCAAGTTACTTCTCTGCAGAGTAAAGGCCCTTAATACACAACCCTGCAGCACTAATTCAAGTTATCTTTTTTTTTTTTTTTAAGATGATATCTCACTCTGTCCTTCAGGCTGGAATGCAGTGGCATGATCTCAGCTCACTGCAACCTCCGCCTCCCGGTTCAAGCAATTCTCCTGCCTTAGCCTCCTGAGTAGCTGGGATTACAGGCGCCGGCCACCACGCCCAGCTAATTTTTGTGTTTTTAGTAGAGACAGGGTTTCACCATGTTGGCCAGGCTGATCTCAAACCCCTGACCTCAAGTGATCCACCTGCCTTGGCCTCCCAAAGTGCTAGGATTATAGGTGTGAGCCTCTCATTTTAATTCTCATATCAACACTGCGTGATAGATGGTACTACCCACATTTCACAGGTAAGAGTCACAAAGTTCATCTAACTTGCCCAGCACCACATATAATTGGCCAGTGTGATGGCATATCCTAGGTTCTGTCCCTTATCCTTGCTGCCTCCCAGGACTGATACAGATTGTTCCCTCCTGGTTCTATGAGTTTGTACATATCCACATAAAGCCAAACCCCACATGGACCAGGTGATTCGCCTCCGTTTCTCCCTGTGCTCTCTAACCTCAGTCTGACTTGAATTCTGTCTCAATCAAGTGTCTGGTAGACATTTCCCTTCAGGGTCAAGGAAACCAAATGGGAGAATGTGAATGGAATGTGGAAAATCCACCCCAACTTTTGGAGAAGACAAACCAGATAATTGATCAAAAAGAGTGATCGTTATGTGAAACACAGGCAAAATTTTCATGTCACGTGTACATTGAACAACAACAACCAAACAGAATTTCAGAAGCTCTCAGAAGGCCATCCACTCTGTTTTTCTAGAAAAGATAGTTGTAACCCACCCAGGGCAAGTGTTTATCAGTCTTAACTTCAATGATCTCCAGTAAAATCTTCACTATTTCATGATAATTTTTCGGGGGATCTCGGAAGTTTCCCCATATATGCATATGGTCTTGCAGTCCAACATCAAGGTTATGATACACAGGACAGAGGGACGCTCTATCAGGGTAGGGACCCTGGCAATCTTATCAGGTGATGGATCTCAGTGTCTCGTTTCATGACAGGCAGTAAGCCCTTAGAGACATTTGTTAAACAAATAAAGGACTCATGACCACTGACACAGAGTACAAAGTAAACACAGAAATAAGAACGTGATTTTACCAAAATGAAAGGAAGACTTGCTTTTGCCAATCACACCACTCACTGTCCCGTAAGATATGGGTTATGCAACCATAGCTAAGTGACATACAGGTCTTGTTCAAGTCTAAACTCAAAAATGAAAAAGGGTTTCTTCCTGCACACGTAAGCTGAAAACCTCCTTAGGGGGTTCTGTTTTCTGCACACTAATTTAATATTAATAAGAATTATTGCTATGCCTGATATATTACTTTGGTGAGAGAAAAAATGTACATTGGGGCTTTTGGAAATTTTTGATGAGGATCTGCTAGCATCTGGACTTGGTTTTCACACGTGTAAACAACAGCTCAGTTGAAGGAGCAATAGACATACCCTGCCGAGTTGCTGAGTAGTAAGAGGCTATTTGAAGAAGCCCATATTCTTCTTTGAAGTGCAATTCACTGGCTCAATAGCAGCCACTGGACAACTGGACTTTTTGAAGTGACCATTGCTATAAAGATAAACAGTTCTGGCTGGGCACAGTGGCTCATGCCTCTTATCCCAGTATTTCAGGAGGCCAAGGCAGGCAGATCACTTGAGACTAGGAGTTCGAGACCAGCCTGGTCAACATGGTGAAATTCCCTCTCTGCTAAAAATACAAAAATTAGCTGGGCATGATGGCACACACCTGTGGTTCCAGGTACTTGGGAGACTGAGGCACAAGACTTGCTTGAACCCAGGAGGTGGAGGTTGCAGTGAGCCACGATCACACCACTGCACTCCAGCCGAAGCAACAAAGTGAGACCCTGTCTCAAAAAAGTAGAATCAGATAAAGAGCTCCTAATTTAGCAAAGTCTAATTCCGATGTATGTATCATCATTCCACAGTGAAGGTAAGAGATAAGTCACCAGAGGGATTTTATCAAGTCTCTCTCCATATATACACATACCCCAATATGGTAGATATCATAAAGATGTAAAATATAGCATGCATATATAAATGTGTGCCATCAGAATCAAGCTCTAGGAATCTACGATTTGCTATGAATGTGAACTATCAAGCCAACTCTGGACTCGGAGTCAATTTCCTTTCCCTCCTATAGTGGGTTGCTGTTTTGAGGCAAAGTTTAAACACATGCTTTGTGCACTAGAATCATATGGAACGATTATGGTCAGGGCCATGCGTATGCAACCAGGCGAGCTCTTTGCAGTGGTCCAGGCTGGTGTGGAGTGGCATGAGCATAGCTTACTACAGCTTTGGACTCTTGGCCTCAAGCGATCTTACTGCCTCAGACTTCCAAAGTGCTGGCATTATAGGTGTGAGCCACTGTACCCGACCATGACTCATTTTTTTAAAAAATCCTTTTTGTACCTTGTCTTGCACTAACTAGGTATCTAGTAAGTGTCTGTCAAGTAGGCTGAGTATGTACTTGTATCCGGTAACAAAGCTGAGATTATACTTGTAGAAACTCTACAACCAATATTTTGCTGTCAGCTTTTTGATAATGGAAAAATTTTTTGAAGAGATGGGGTTTCACCATGTTGCTCAGGCTGGTCTCAGATTCCTGGGTTGAAACAATCTGCTCGCCTACCTTCCCAAAGTGTTAGGATTATGGGTGTAAGCTACCACACGCAGCCCACTTGATCATTTGGAAAGACGTATTTTCATAAAGCAGAAGTCTGAAACTTCATTATAATCATAAAATTGAAGCCAGAAGTTACCTTAAAGATAATCGAATTCAGTCTTATTTTATTTAGGAACTATTTAATTTTCAGGGGTAATTTCGTTTATTCTGATTGAAGAGGAATTGAGTCTTTTTTTTCTTTTTTTAACTGTGGGCCGGGCACAGTGGCTCACGCCTGTAATCCCAACACCTTGGGAGGCTGAGGTGGGAAGATTGCTTGAGTTCAGGAGTTTGAGGCCGATCTGGGCAACATAGTGGGACCCCATCTCTAAAAAAAATTTTAAAAATTAGCTGGGCATGATGACAGGTGCTTGTAGTCCCAACCACTCAGGAGGCTGATGCAGAAGGATCGCTTGAGCCCAGGAGATCGAGGCTGCAGTGAGCCATGATCATGCCATTGCACTCCAGCCTGGGTGACAGAGTGAGTCTCTGTCTCAGGAAAAAAAAAAAAAAAAAAAAAAAGGACCACAACCCACAAAACTTCTGTATGAATGAAGATGTGGTTATAAAGATTAAAAAGAAGCTTCTGGAGTCAGAACCACTGCTTTAGAGAAACTCCTTTTTATTTGTAGAAGGCCCATGGTTACTGGAATGACAGGAGAACTAATGTCACGTGGTATTTTCCAAGTAACCAATGGCCATTCATGTAGCGGCTTCATCCTGTTTGGTGTATTGCTCTTGCCTCGCTTTGCATTTCCAGGAGGGGGACTCGTAGAGGCAAATGGACTCACAGTAACTTGTTTTGTGAAGAAGTCAAAACAGGGAGCATCAGTGACCCTGTTCTTCAAACTGATAGTGAACTAGGAGAAATGGAATTAATTTTATTCTTATTCCCCCACCCCCATCAACACAAATTGGGACATGTGGTCTAACATGTATAAATGCATTTACAGAGACAGTGGGACAAAGCAGCTACCATTTGGACTGCACAGGAAAGTCTGAGCAACAGAACGACCACCCAAAAGGGTCTCAGTGGGGAACTGCGGTACAGGGTACAGTCTGTAGGAAAGGCAACAGAGAGTAGGTGCCTTTAAGAATAGTGCAGGCCAGGTGCAGTGGCTCACACTTGTAATCCCGGCACTTTGGGATGCCTAGACGGGTGTATCACCTGAGGTCAGGAGTTCGAGACCAGCCTGGCCAACATGGTGAAACCCTGTCTCTACTGAAAATACAAAAATCAACCAGGTGTGGTGGCGGGTGCCTGTAATCCCAGCTACTTGGGAGGCTGAGGCAGGAGAATCACTTGAACACAGAAGGTGGAGGTTGCAGGGAAGCAGGGGTTGCAGTGAACCAAGATCAGGCCACTGTACTCCAACCTGGGTGACAGAATGAGACTCCGTCTCAGAAAAAAAAAAAAAAAAAAAGAATGGAGCAGACGTAGGAATGAGAGGCTGAGAGAAAGCTGACCAGGGATAAATGGAGAAAAACAACAAAGCAACCAGTGCCTTCACACGCCTGATTTGATTGGGGCTAAGAGGAATTTATACATTTACAGTGAGAGAACACAGCGTGCCTTGGGAAGTTGAACAGATTTATGTCTCTCCAGCCACATGAAATCTGTAGGTGATATACTTCAGATGTGATTGAGGTCAACTGCAAATCATAGAAATCCAGAAGATAGTGGCCTAAAGGAATCAGGGTAGATTTTTCTTGGAAGGTTGGAGGTTACTGGTTGCCGGCAGTGGTTCAGTAGCTAAAAGATGAAGGCCCATGTCTCTGATTCCCCGGGCCTTTCCCTCATGATTCCATGATGTTGCCGTAACTTCAGGTACCACGTCTGCATTTGAGACAGGAGGAAAGGAAGTGCAGCATTGCCAGACACATTGGTCCCATTTCACCAGGAAAACAAAAGGCTTATTCAGAGCCTTCCTGTCTGCCCCCTCCCCCGCTGGTATTTCATCCACTGAACGTCAGTCTGAGTTCTCACAGCATCACTTCCTGGTACAGTGGAGGCTGAGGAAGTGAGGATTTAACTTTCTAAGTTTCCATAGTAGAAGCAGGAAAGGAAAAAGCGATTAGGAATGGATGTTGGGTCCATCAGTCTATTTGTCTGCTACAAGAAGACTGGTCAGTTATTTTTCATACCTCATCTTATTTAGAAGACAAGTTTCCGTTGGACACAAGAAAAAAATTCTTAACCCTGAGGTCAGCCTACTGGGGGCGGACAGTGTAGACAGTGAGGCTGCTGTCTTTGAAGAGCTTCCAGTTATGAAAGATTCATCATTGTGGATTTTAGAAGATGCAGACATTCGGTTTCCTGAATCCTGAAGACTGACCAGATGATTTCATTAGATCTATCATCATTTACTTCACTATTTCAACGCGGTATGTTCCCAACCTCTCAAAGCACTGTGAAATACCAAAAATACAAGATGGCCACGTCTCCATCCTTCAGCCCTCCTCCCCCTCTGTCTACTGCTTTGGAAATCTTCCAAAGGCACTTGGTTTAGTGGTTCTAAGCATCATACTGTTTTCTCTTATTCAAAATTGGTTTCAAGTATGCCATGAAAAAATAAAGTACTCAAAAAATGAGGTTTAAGTAAAATATCGGGAAATCAAGATTTGTTGAGTTTACTGAAATGCATTTGGATAAAGCTAAACATGGATCGATTACTTGAATACGATGTGAGCATTTTACAGGAGAGTCACAACACGTCCCTAGACATAATAGCATTAAAGGTTGTGTGTTCTGCTTATTTTTAAGTAAATACACTTGCAAATCACTTGGCAAACCTGTTGAGAGCCCACGGTTTCTTTCTGCTTCACCTTGGTTTTGGCTACACCAGTTACCCTAATGGCAACAGCTAACCGTTTCCAGCCAATCCTTCATGCCGCAGGGGAGGAAAGACAATGTCGCATTGTGAACTTACACAAGGTTTGCAAATGTGGTGCAACGTTGGTGTGCTGGTAGCCTGAACTTCACAAACCCGCCAGAGTCCGGCCAGCCTGGACTTGTTAGCCAGAAAGCACGAGAAAGACAGGTAAAAACCCCTTTTCTTCCCCACGTTTAAGGAAGAGCTAAAAGAGATGTTTTTACCTTCTAGACTTTCTAACAACTAGAATAAGAACTGGGATGGGTTTCACAACAGCCAAACAAATGATCTCTTTCACACATGCTTGCTTTTATTACATTCCCACACACGTTTAGGGAACCCTATTCGTGTCTTTTGCCTCTGTAGAGTTCTGATAAGTCAAAGCTCTTGTTTTCAACATGCACCAGACTCCATGTGAAGTGTGCCATAAGTTCTCTAATTCATCCATTCAACAGATTTTTTTTTTAGAGGCAGGATCTCCCTGTCAGGCTGGAGTGTAATGGTGTAATTATAGCTCACTGTAACCCTAAACACTTAGGCTGAAGCGATCCTCCCAGCAATCATAGCTTACTGTAACATAAACTCCTGGGCTGAAGCAATCCTCCTACCTCAGCCTCCGGAATAGCTAGGACTACAGGTAGCTACCACCAAGCCCAGCTATATTTCTTTAATTTTTTTTTTTTTTTTTTACAGAGATGGGCTCTTACTATGTTTCCCAGGCTGGTCTCAAACACCTGGCCTCAAGTGATTCTTCCTCTTGGCCTCCCCAAGTACTGAGATGACAGGTGTGAGACACCCTATCCAGCCCCATTCAGCAGATTTTTATTGAGCATCTACTTAAGAGCTGGTGTTCTGTGTTGGAAATACATGCTAGTGCTAACCCTCACAACATTACAAGGGGGTTGTGATCAGCTGTATTTTAACACTTTGAAAAACTAAGCCCCAGGGAGAATAAACAACTTTTCCAGGTCACACAGCGAATCTGTGGCAAAACTGGGAGCTGACTGTCGGCTCTGATCTGCTCCATATTCCATGCTCCTTATCCAGTGTCTCCCTGATGCTTTTTTCTTGTCAACCCACTATCACAATGGCCCAGCATTTTGAGACTACAATTCACAAACTCTTTTTTTTTTGAGACGGAGTCTCACTCTATTGCCCAGGCTGGAGTGCAGTCCCTCAATCTTGGCTCACTGCAACCTCTGCCTCCCTGGTTCAAGAGATTCTCTTGTCTCAGCCTCCCAAGTAGCTGGGGTTACAAGCTTGTGCCACCATGCCTGGCTATTTTGTGTGGGTGTGTGTATTTTTAGTAGAGACGAGGTTTCACCATGTTGGCCAGGCTGGTCTCGAACTCCTGACTTCAGGTGATCCGCCCACCTCAGCCTCCCGAAGTGCTGGGATTACAGGCGAGAGCTGCCACACCCAGCCCAATTCACAAACATTTTAAGGTTACTCTGCCAAAATAGGTGACGCTCCTGGTACAAAAGGACCTTGCCTTTCTTTGAGGCTGATATAAAATTTCGTTCACTCAGTCCCTCTCCTTACTTAGCTGCTCATCTTGAAAATGTGATTTCAGGGCCAGGCACAGTGACTCACACCTGTAATCCCAGCACTTTGGGAGGCCAAGGTGGGCAGATCACGAGGTCAGGAGTTCGAGACCAGCCTGACCAACATGGTGAAAACCTATCTCTACTAAAAATACAAAAATTAGCTGGTCATGGTGGTACGCACCTGTAGTCCCAGCTACTCAGGAGGCTGAAGCAGGAGACTCACTTGAACCCGGGAGGCGGAGGTTGCAATGAGCCGAGATTGCATCACTGCACTCCAGCCTGGCAACAGAGCAAGACTCCATCTCAAAAAAAAAAAAAAAAAAAAAAAGAAAAGAAAGAAGCACTCACTGCCAGGAAGGGTGTCAGGGCTTCAGTCTCACCTCTGGCTCTTGCATGCTGCAGCATCTTGGGCAAAGCCTTTAACCTCCCTTATCCACAGTTTCCACATCTGGGAAACTGGCAACAATTCCTGTTTGTTCGTTCCATATAAATCAAGTGAGAAGTGGATAGAAATGCTTGGAAATACTCTACAAATATGAGAAGGCCTGTTTGCCCCTCCATAATCCTATGACAAATGCAGTCATTCAGTAAATAATTATTGAGTGCCTCTGATGGCCCACATTGGGCCGGGCCCTGGAGATACAGCAATAAATATAGCATGTTCCCTGGCCTCAGGGAGCTCACCCCGGGGTGGGGGACAGCAGTGTAATGGGCAATTAAAACAAACTCAGCTAAGTCTCATAAGTGAACCTAGGAGGGTGCCCAGCTAGGACTAAAGAGTTTTGCAGGGAGGGGGCTAACAGCACAACATTCTCTGGTCAGAGAATAGGAGAATTCGCCAAGAAAAAAAGGTGGTAAGGGTCATTCCAAGCAGAAAAGCAGCATGTACTGGCTGGGCACGGTGGCTCATGCCTGTAATCCCAGCACTTTGGGAGGGCCGAGGTGGGTGGAACACCTGAAGTCAGGAGTTCGAGATCAGCCTGGCCAACATGGTGCAACCCCATCTCTACTAAAAAAAAAAAAAAAATACAAAAATTAGCCTGGCATGGTGGCAGGCGCCTATAATCCTAGCTACTTGGGAGACTGAGGCACAAGAATCGCTTGAGACCTGGAGACGGAGGTTGTAGTGAACCTAGATTGTGCCACTTCCCTCCAGCCTAGGCGACGGAGTGAGACTCTGTTTCAAAAAAAAAAAAAAAGAAAGAAAAAAGCATTTACAAGGCAGGAAAAAATGAGAGTATGGGAAGTTTAAAGTATGGCAAGTATTTCATTCTAGTGGGGCCTGAGGTAAGGAGGCAGGGAGGTGTGACAGTGGACAGTCAGGCGGGAGGCACGTGTTGGGCGCCATGCTGTGTGCTCGTGATGTGTATATAGTACTCAAGGGGTACCAGGTATTGTTCTAGTACATTCCATATATTAACTCCCTTAATTCTCCCAACAACCCTATGAAGTGTGTCCTGTTACTACTGCTTACAGAAGAGGAAATGGGAGCACAGATAAGTCCAGTAACTTGCCCAAGGTCACACAGCTGGAAAGTTTGCCAAGGAGTTGGGTTTTGCCCTAAAACTACTGAGAAGCAACTAAGAGATGTGGAGCAGGTATAGAGAAGCCTGATCAGACTGACTTCTTATTCTGGTGCCTCTCTGTTTCTAGGCTTTGAAGTAATTTCTTGGCATCTGTGTGACTAATAAAGTATATGTCACTTTCTCATGTGGAAATTTATATTGTTTGTTTAAATACTTAATAATTATCTCTTGGGCTTATCAATAAAGTAATTCAGTAATTGAAGTCTTCTGGAATGGGGTAGATTATAAATGGAAATTTATATTTAATGGTTGATCATGTTTAATGATCAGTTCGCTTGGCTAATTTTGCTTTCCTCCTTTCTGTAATAACCTTTTGTCAGGGATAAATAGACAATCAGTGGACTTGAAAAATACAAAAGCTGGCCAGGCGCAGTGGCTCACGCCTGTAATCCCAGCACTTTGGGAGGCCGAGGCGGGCGGATCATGAGGTCCAGAGATTGAGACCATCGTGGCGAACATGGTGAAACCCCATCTCTACGAAAAATACAAAAATTAGCTGGGCGTGGTGGCGCATACCTGTAGTCCCAGCTACTGGAGAGACTAGGCAGGAGAATCGCTTGAACCTGAGAGGTGGAGGTTGCAGTAAGCTGAGATCGCACCACTGCATCCCAGCCTGGGTGACAGAGCAAGACTCCGTCTCTAAAGAAAAAAAAAAGTTTATAAATAAGGCGCAATATATACCAAAAAGCCTTAAACTATTCAGATTCTTTTTTAGTTCACTTTAGTTCCAGGAATTAAAATAAACTCATCTTAAGTAAATAATCAGGTACACTAAGTTACATATTCAAGAAGCGTGTTATTTCGGTAACAGGCATGAATTGCTCCTGATACCGTACAACCTAACAAATGAATTCTGGTTTGTCACCATCAGCCAGCATTGGTGGGAAGCTCAATCTTTTTGTTTGTTTGTTTTTTAGTTCTAGTTTTTCTTTTTTATCCATCCTTTGGAATTGTGGAGTATCCTTGGGCATGTGCAGTACTGGAATTTAGGCAAGGTGATTCCTAGTTTCCCTGATGAGGCTTCCATGCATATGGTGATGGCCAGCACCGCTGCTGATGACGTCACGACCCTTGGGCAGATGTTTGAGACCAGACTGAGCAACAAAAATTTTAAAAATTAGCCAGGTGTGGTGGTGCATGCCAGTAGTTCCAGCTACTCAGGAAGCTGAGGGAAGAGGCTGGCTTGAGCCCAGAAGTTCAAGACTGTAGTGAGTTATGATGGCACCACCGCATTCCAGCCTGGGTGGGAAAGAGACCCTGTCCATTAAAAAAAAAAAAAAAAAAAAAAGGCCGGGCACGGTGGTTCTCGCCTGTAATCCCAGCACTTTGGGAGGTCAAGGTGGGCAGATCACCTGAGGTCGGGAGTTTGAGACCAGCCTGACCAACATGGAGAAACCCTGCCTCTACTGCAAAAAATTAGCTAGTGTGTTGGTGGGTGCCTGTAATCCCAGCTACTCAAGAGGCTGAGGCAGGAGAATCACCTGAACCCAGGAGGTAGAAGTTGCAGTGAGCCGAGATTGTGCCATTGTACTCCAGCTTGGGCAACAAGAGTGAAACTCTGTCTCAAAAATAAATAAATACTAATTAAAATTTAAAAATAAGAAAGAGGGGAGGCGAGGGGAAGGGAGGGGAAGGGAGGGAAGGGGAGAGTATCAGCCACAGGGACACTGGGTAGTTCCCACCATATCCACCATCTCCACGGTTGCTCTTCCAGGGTTCTGCTAGTTTCAGGATGCTCCTGTCAGCCTCTTAGGAATCCAGCCTTCTTTCCCAGTCTTGAAATACTGTAACCTTTACTTCTACAAGCTCAAAGCCCCCAGCCCTTTCCTGTCTAGGTAGGACTCCCCCAGTTTATTGGACTTCCAGTGGACTCATCTTCCTGAGCACACTTTTGAAAACAAGGAACTGTTCACTTGCCCCTAGGACTAAGAGAAGCCGAGATTGCTGTAACCCAAAGCCCTACCACATGGGCTCTAGGGAAGGAAAGAAAGACATCTGTTGTTTTATAATGAGCCTACAGCCTAGAAAGCAGGCACAGTTTATTCTCAATATATTCTACTGCATTCAAGTTTTAGTAATTCTTTTGATTACATTCACGATAAATCTAGAAAACCTTTAAAAGTCCCATTGAGATTATATACTGGAATAATATACAGCAATTAAAAGGCTCAATTTTTTAAAAACTATTATAGTGATTTGAAAACATATTCTTGATATTCTCATGTTTTAAAAGTAGGTTGCATAGCAGTGTATGCAATTTAAGACTAATCTCAGAATTTGGTTACACACACACAGTATTGTGTCGTAGACAATCAGTGCCTGTCTGAAGAGCAGGGGGATTATGACTGAGGTGTATTTTCCTTTGTATGCCTCTGTGCACTTCTCCAGTTTTCCCGATTTCTTCATATACTTGAATTACTTTTGTAATAATACTCCCTGGCACAGTAAGTACAGTGATGCTTGTGTGTGCACGTGTGCATGTGCGTGCACGTGTGTGTGTGCGTGTGTGCATGCGCGTGCGTGTGTGTGCGCGTGTGTGTGCATGTGTATGTGTGTGTGCGTGTGCCATTGTTTCTTTTCTTGGAGTAGTTACCTCATGTAAATGAAGTACTGGCCTGTCTCAACAGACTTTGGATGGGAATAAGAATTAACTTGGAAAAAGAATAAAATAACAACGTGGAAAGAAAAATACAAAATACAGAAGATATAAGACAAAAACTTAAACATTTATCAGGATAACAGTACTGTAGTATTTTTTAAATACTCTGTTTCTCCTTTAGAGTTATAATCAATGATATGAATATATATTTTGCTTTGGCCAAAATTAGCTCTCGAGCAATGTGTAATTTTCAGAAGTAAGCCTAATGTTTGAATATCTGTGTTGAATGGTAGACCCTTTACTAATTCACTGTGTGATTGCAAACAAGTTGATAACCTTTCTGGATAACTTTACTCAAGTAATCTTTTTTTTTGAGATGGAGTTTCGCTCTTGTTGCCCAGGCTGGAGTGTAATGGCGTGATCTCAGCTCACTGCAACCTCCGCCTCTCGGGATCAAGCGATTCTCCTGCCTCAGCCTCCTGAGTAGCTGGGATTATAGGCATGCGCCACCACAACTGGCTAATTTTGTATTTTTAGTAGAGATGGGGTTTGTCCATGTTGGTCAGGCTGGTCTCTAGCTCTCAACCTCAGGTGATCTGCCCGCCTCAGCCTCCCAAAGTGCTGGGAATATAGGCGTGAGCCACCGCGCCTGGCTACTCAAGTGATCTTTACCCAAAGATTGCTTTGTCCACCTTTCATTTTTACTTTGTTATTTAACAAATGCTTCCATAGCTCCACTATGGGCCAGACACTCTTCTAGGTGTTTTGCAGATCTTAAGTAAGTTAATCCTCAGTACTACCCTATGAGAAAGGTATCATTCATTATCCTTACTTTATATGAGTAAGAAAATTTATATGTATAAAAAAACTGAGAAACAAAGAGTCAAAAATTCATCCGAGGTCAAACAGATGGTAAGCAACGAAATCAGAATTAGATTACTGACTGTTTAACTTCAGATTCCATGATACTGGCCTCCATATTATGTTATGCTGGATTAAATGACATTTACACGTCAATAATTTATTGTGTGTAAAACACCTGGACAGTTCCAGGCATACTACTTCCCTGTTCTTCCGAAATCTCTTTATCTTTTTGTCCCCCTGAATTTTCATTTGGAAATCTAATTGAGAAAATTATCAAATATAGTCACTCATTGGGCCCCGCTGTCAGCTGAAAGCTGGGGATACTTTCAGACCTTGAAAAAAGGGAACTTTAATGGGAGGTCCCTTAGGATAAGCAAATTTGGACGTAGAAAGAGAGAGTAGTCTGCTAGGATCTAGGAGATGACTGTGATTGATGGAGGGCCAGCTGAGCTCAGGGATGATGGCGTCTTCTGTTGAGATCATGATGGTGGTGATGATGATGACGATTATAATGACACTAATACATAACAAGTACTGATCAGATGCTACATGTGATACATATACGTGCTAGACACTGTGATATATACTTGTTAGGTATTAGTGTACTGTATCTACACACGTATGCGAACACACAAAATAGTGCATTTTTCCAAAATTTGGTCATATATTCTCGTGTGTGTGTGTGTGTGTGTGTGTGTGTGTGTGTATGATCTAATACTCTTGACAACCTTCTGAAGAAGTGAAGCTTAAAATGATTTCATGACTTGCCTGGAGTAATACTACTAGTTTAAGTTGCAAGACTGTAACTACAATTCAGGTTTGTCTTACTACAGAGCCTAAACTCTTAACCAATCTGTCATATCCAGTTACTGCTTTATAAAAATAGGCAAATTGGTAGAATTCCAGCTAAGGTTAGACTCATGGTTATCTATCCAGTGAAAACTTTAGGCATGGTGAACTCAGTAAAGAGAAATGGCCTGAGGGAGAAGCCACATGGAAGGTGACTGCCTTGGTTAAGTGGACCAAAACCCAGGGAAGAAGACTTTGGAAACTTCCACACCCCTGGGGGGCCAAAGACCAAGGGCCTAAGGGCTTGTGATGGTCCTGAATGGAAGTGCCGTGGCCCATGGCTAATGACAGGAAGTTGCAGTCTATGAAACTTAGCCAATTTTGGAAGCATAGCAAATACCCTCATTCTTCAGAGTGACAGAAACTCAAATCTTAGAGAAGCTTGCTGTAGGGTTCAGTTAAACGATGAATGAGTAGGGCCAGGCACGATGGCTCACACCTGTAATCCCAGCACTTTGGGAGGCCTAGACAGGTGGATCATGAGGTCAAGAAATCAAGACCATCCTGGCCAACATGGTGAAACCCTTTCTCTATTAGTAAAAAGTACCAAAAATTAGCTGGGCATGGTGGCAGGCACTTGTAGTCCTAGCTACTCAGGAGGCTGAGGCAGGAGAATCGCTGGAAGCCAGGAGGCAAAGGTTTCAGGGAGCTGAGATCGCACCATTGCACTCCAGCCTGGGCAACAAGAGTGAGACTCCATCTCAAAAAAAGGTGAATGAGTAAATCTCATTCACATGACTGGATCCAAGAGATGAATTAGTGAAGAGGTCTCGAGAGGACAATTCTCAACTCATTTATGTTTTAATTAAGACCAAGAGAAACTAATCCCTTTAAGAGTTCTTGTGATTATTTAAATCCCATTGAGTACAGGAGAATGACTTGAAAAAGGAAGGGATCTGTTCCTTTGTTTCTAGAAGAAAAGGTAGGAGTGGGGGAAAAAGTGGAAGAGAGAAAGGCAAGTGAAAAGAGTTGGGGGAGAAAGAGAAGAGGCAGAGAAGAATCCAGGTAGAAGGGAAGCTCTTGATTGGTCAAAAGGCCAATGAGTTACTTCTCATGCATCTGCAGGAGAGAGAAAGGAAAGGTGGTCCAAGAACAAGAATAGACCCTGGGAATTACTTTTGTATGCCTGGACACCTCCTCCATCCCAAAACTGATGGTGAGTCACCAGTGGTCCCTGGGCATTGTGGGTGAAGGCTGAGATGGGGACACATAGCAACTGAAGGTGGGGAAGGCCCACTTCACTCCACCATAAGCGGTTTCCCTTTGTCATAAATGAGGATTTGTACCTTCCAAGTTAAAATACAGAATCATGAGAGTTTGTATCCAGCTACTCATCATGTTAAAGACATAGTTTATGTCATATAAAATACAATAGCGCACTTGTCCGAAACTGGGTACTCATCGTACACATACAAATCTTACGTAGAGGTAAGCACTGTAAACAAATGTTGAATTCTAGTTAAACACTTCAACAGGCATATCCTTAGGAGTGAAGGGTACTGATGTCTGCAACTTACTTATAAGTCCACCAAAAGAATAAGATGGCTTGATGGGTGAATAGAGGGGTGGATAGTTGGATAGATATGTGAGCAAACAGGCACAGTCATCGTAGAGTTGAGGTGGTTTCTGCACAGGTGCTCACAATTTTTTTTAACTTTTTTGTATGTTCACATAAATGTATAATGAAATGTTGGGAAAAAATCTTACTGGAGAGAAGAGGTTCTTTAAAACAATGGTACCCAGACACAACATAACCAACCTTTTTGGATTATGCCATTTAAAATAAAAAGGCTCACTGAATACAGAGTGCTTTATTTTATCTTTACCTGTTTCTTTTGTCTTGCCTGCCTTTTTCTCTTTGGCAGACGAGCATAGTACACATATTGGTACTTGGTAAAGGCGTGTTTTATGACTACTTGCTTAAGACTTAGGGGAAAATAGACTATGCCATTGTTCCTGTAGAATATGTTAACTGGAGAAATCCAACTGTGATTATCAACTGTTAATATCCTATTTGGTTATATGTAGAAATGCATTTTTTCACTATAGCATTATAGTTTAGCTTTTTGTCCCATGCTAGCAATGAGGTAAAATAAAATACACTAATATCCAGAAGTGACTGCAACTGTTAGCTGCCACAGTTACTCATTCTGTCTTAAAGCATAACACATTTTTGTGGACTCTATGCATGCGTTACTGTGTGTTTAAATTTTAAATCACTTTTTGTAACTGCAGCTGATGTTCCAGAGTGATTGAGAGTTTTCAGAAGTAAAGAGGAGGGGAACATTTTTTGCCTGTTTTTCTCATTCACACACACACACACATACACACACAAAACCTTGCAAAATAATGTTAACCCATGATTGTCTAAGATTTCACCTAAATTAACCCATGCTGGTATACTTTCACAGTTGATTCTTTCTTTTCAAATTACCTGCAAATGTAAAGTTATTCTATGTCTTTTTCACCTGTCATGCTTATCCAGAGAATTATAAGTAAGATATATCCATAAATAGTAAAACCATTCTCAATAATGGATTAAAACTTATCTAATGAATGTATTTTAAAGTGTTATGTTCATTTATGTTCAATCACTTGAAGTTGAAAAGAAAAATTGATTTCAAAGAAACAATGGAGTTAAGATTTTTAAGTTAGCTGCTCTATATAATGGATCTTATCTTTTTTATGGCAAAACAAGTGAATTTCAATATCAAGCACTCACATGCAATAAACTCTTGCTTGTATTTTATATAAAAGACAAATAGTCTGGCACTTGCCTCCTAAAGAAACAAGACATTTTCCAAGACTATAAAGTAAAAATATCTGAATGATCAAATGATAAGCTTCAAATTTCCCATTTTTATCAAGTGAATATCATTAGTTTCTAATGAGACCCAAGAAACTGACAGAAGTCTGATTTGAAAGTATTCTTAGATGATCGTAGGATTCCTGTGTTACTTAAACATCAGACATATTAACCAATCTGCTCAAACAATGATTACCCTGTTCAGACTTGGACTACTGAACAGCTTTAAAATGCTAGAAATTAAAAACCCTTTGCAGAATATCCAAACTATATTTTAATAATTAAAAAAGAAAACCACTTTAGCACATAGACAGTGTGGGCTTTTGAAAAGTCCTTTGTCACTACCAGTCAAGCCTCTTTCTTGAAAGATAAGAATAATGGGTTCGGTATTAGAAATGTGAGCTATATTTAAAAAAAAACAATATGGTAACATAATTGATATCTACTGAATCGCTTACTATTTTTAAACAAATTATTCACTAAGTAAAACTGTTTTACCCTTCTTTTTGAAAAGCATTAAAACCTTGAATGTATTTAGTTAGATAAAGGGAACAAAAACTATCTTTAAATCACTTTTTAAAATACAACGTTTTTATTTGTACTTAGAAAAACACAAGGGAAGAAAGTTGTGAGTTATCTCAAGGATAGTGAGAATAACAATAAGCAGAAAGAAAGGATAACACAGAAGAGCATGTTTTTGCTGAAAGCACACAATGAAAAACATATTCAATTATACAAATGATGAGAAACACAACTTACCTGCTCCAACAAAGGTACATGTTGGGTCACAGGATACAGGAAGGGGTCAAGCTGTGATCATGGATTAAGGAACGTATCAGAGCTAAAGATCTCCAGCAAAAACCCCAGAACATTAGATAGGTGTTTCAAACCTACCTTCCTCCCAAATGGTTGCCATAACTCCAAAACCTTGCCTTAGATAATCACACTTAAATCACTTGACTACCAGAAACCCACGTACTCCCTTCATACTATTGAAAATAAAATTCCAGAAGCCATTGTGCCTAAAAATGATTCCGGTCTGTTCTCCAGGGAGGATTTATGATCCATGCCGCCTTCTCGGGATGGCACAATTATCCTGAGATGAACCATGCAGCCTGTCCCAAAAAGTTCTCTTTAGTACAGACTTCTACTCCAGAGTGAGCAGACACAAACACAGCCAACGTGGTACCCAAGCTTCATTTAATCACTGAATTGAACATGCATGCTTTAAATAAAAGCTGTACAGAGCTATTACTGATTGTATCTCCTGAGCTTCTTTGCAATCTGAGAGGTTTCTAACACATCACACCAGGTCTACAGTTCCCTGAAGGGATTTCTAACCTGGAAGAGACAGACAGGGGTTTCAAAGAAGAAACAAACACATACACTGCATCTCGGCTGCATTTTAAACTACTCTCCCAGAATGGCATCGTCCTTCCTTTTAGTAAACACATGCTTGTATACATTAAAATAAAGAGGGTATATAAATTAACAAATCAATGCTCTTCTGTATCAAAAAACAGTCCCCCAGTCTATGACAGGTTCTCCCATTTCCCCCAAACACATTTGGGGTACAGGCATTGGAAAAAATGCGAACCAAAGGAAAGAAATATTGTAACCTAGGAGAATATTCTTTGCTAGGCTTTCACAGTTAAGGTAGCAGGGCGGGGCATGCACACACACACACGTGCGCACACACACACACACACACACACACACGATGCCACTTTGTTCCAGCGTGAGATAGCTTCACGCGTGCCGGGCATAGTGACATACAATGGATATCAAAACCACACAGTCAGTCTTAGCAAATTAGGTAAATTAGAGATCATTTGATGGTGTTCTATTGTTGTTATTGTAATCACAGTAATTTTCCCTGGTAATGGTGCTTCGTGATGAAGTACTGTTCTCATAGGATAATTGTGAAAGATACCGAAAGATTCAGGGATGCAGCATCTGGTTTCAAAAGCTCTTCAGATTCAAATTGGCATTTTACTTTATCTTGAAAATTTATTAGAGATTCAGATCATGCCGGTTTAAATGGAAAGGTGAAAGCAGGGTAATTTCAATCTATGAATTATTCAGTCTCAGCCTGGTGAAATTGCCATCCGTGAACTGATGCTCTGACAGTCCCTTCGCAGAGCCTCCATTACGCTTGTCATTTTTATTTCTTTATCTACGATCTCTTCCTCAGTTACCGAGCTTGTCCCTTAGGGCTCAGCTTCACAAACCAAGTATTTCAAATTGGCAATAACCTAAATGTGCTGCTGTTTCGAATCGCTGTCTCCACAGGCTTTTTTTTTTTTCCCAAATCATTAAAAATTACATCCGTGATGATTTTTGTTAGGCTCTTCGATTAGATGAATTAAAATACACACACACACACGCACATGCACACACATGCGGGAGGGCATCACTGCGAAGAAGAGTTATGTTCCGCTAATATCACAAGAGAAGATAAAGCGGTGCTTTCTGCTTCCTTCTTTGTTGTCAGCGTGACCCATCCTAGCTGCATAGCATCAAGCAGAAAAGAGCCGGAGCTAAAGGCGGCTTGCCTGGCACCCTGATTTCCAGCCAGAGTTGATGAGATTGCATGGCAGCCAGGCTAATCCAGACAACTGTATACTTAGAGAGCACGACTATTTAGGAAAATAAGAAAAAGCCACTGGATGACCGAAATTAGACTGTCATTCTCCCGGGCTCCACCTGCACAGACTGCAGTCGCAACGATTCTCCACTTGATGGCCGGTTGTGTCACTGCTGGTCGACAGCTGTCCCGCATCCAGAGAGGACTGGGAGTGATTTAGGTCAGGGAGCCTGGTTTCTCCTTTAAACCGTGCTCTAACAGGAGTGGGGATCTGCGCCAGCCTGGTGACCAGCCTTAAATGTGAGCTGGGGAGTCACACAGCATCAGTGCGGTGAGTCGCTCACACAGGCCCCAGCCAGACAAACCATGGCAAGCATCCTCTCCTTTGTCCTAGCCTTTATTCCTGCAGGTAGAGCAGCGTGGCACAAGCAGCCCCCAGACTATTCACACACATGGTGGGAAACCAGCTGTGCTCCATCAGAGGCAGTTTGGTTACAAGGCTCGGAGCAGTACCTGCTCAGCTGAAAATTCGCGCTGCCAAGTTAGAAGCTATCGCGTACATTCAGGCTGCATCTCTGCTCCTGGCTAAACAAAGGTAAATACTCCTCACGTAAGGTACGCTAAGTAGTAGCAGGAGAAGAAAACTTTGCAACTCTGTTGCTTCATGCCTAGTTGCACGCCCCTGCTTTGCTGCATTGCGACCGGGAAACTGCAGGAGCTGGAGCTGGCAGTTGCGATAATGCAGAAAGCAGCAGAGCTCTGACACAGCAGTCAGCTGACTTGCGGGGTGTTTTCATTCAGTGTCCTCTGCAGAAACGGACCAGTTTCTAAGGTGGCACCAGACAGATGACCTTCAATGCAAAGAGTGGCTTCAGGAGTAGGGTCTTCCTCCATCCATACCTGGCGGGGACATCTTACATTGCTTTTCTCTCAGACAGAGTTTTTAACTCACAGCCTTCTGGACTTAACTATTTCTGTCCCGCTTGCTAAGATGGCAGGTAATTCTTAGGGTGACCGCCCCCATGCGAGCACAGGTGAAAGCCATCGCTGCGCATCTTGCTTTGACTGGTTTCAGCTTTGCAAGAACGATTTCAGGAGAATTCCTGCCCACATTTTGGTTTGAAAAGCACACTTCTTTTTTAACAGGTAGAAATGGCCTTAAGCTACTTGTAGGCTGTAAACTAGTCAGTTGTACTGAACAGAATGGCAACAGCCATAGGGAAAACTCGAAGGTAAGTCAGTTCGGCACTAGCCTTAAATCATGGTCCGGCTGATGTAAAGCAGTGTGTATGCTCTCTGTTGAAATGCAGGTTGTACAACCCAATTAATCTGACAATGGAGAAAAGCCTGATAGGGTATTACCCCAATGGCTTGAGGAATTGCTAAAATAAGAAGGCAGTCATTACCAGGTATTTGTTTAATGACCGTAATCATACTGAATTAATGTAACTTGCTGCAACGTTTAACAGAAAGTCAATTATAAATTTGTGCTAAAAGAATAATACTAGTATTTGTGTAGCACCTTCCTCTCAGGAGACATCCTCTGAAGATTACCTCATAGCCTCAACATTTACAGAGCACTCAGAATGTGCCACGTGCCCTACAGAACCATCCGTGACCAGCCTCTCTGAGGACAGGGGCTTATGTTTCTAAGCCGGAATGATCCATACCATCTTGTATGAAGAGCATACGAGAAGTGCCACCCTGGCCTGTGCCACTCACTTTCTAAGGGATCTCAGTGATTTGTTCCACTTCTGCCATATAAATTGTAGTTTTCTGTTTGTATCCACTTGGTTCTTTTGATATGAATGAACAATGTGAACTTTTGAAGTGAAAAAGTTTCTAGACAGCAGAGAGGTCAAAACTAGAAGAAAGGCCAGGCGTGGTGGCTCATGCCTATAATCCCAGCATTTTGGGAGGCCAGGACGGGCAGATCACGAGGCCAGGAGTTTGAGACCAGCCTGGCCCACATGGTGAAACCCCATCTCTACTAAAATACAAAAAATTAGCTGGGCGTGGTGGCAGGCGCCTATAATCCCAGCTACTCGGGAGGCTGAGGCAGGAGAATCGCTTGAACCCGGGAGGCTGAGGTTGCAGTGAGCCGAGATCATGCCATTGCATTCCAGCCTGGGCGACAGAGCAAGATACCATCTTGAAGAAAAAAAACAATAAATAAATTGAAGAAAAAGCATCATCCGTATAATGATAGAATTACAAAGAGTGTTAAATGATATTATTATATGAGGGACTTTTAGGGTGAGCTGCAGACCGGTGCTCAGAAGTGCCAAATGTAGACTTCTCCTCTGGCACCCTTTTCAGTGCTCATTAGTAGAATCCAATAGTCTCATAAACTTGCCTTGCTAACCCCTTTCAAACCTGCTATGAGGAAATGAGCCCCAAATGATACAAATCACCACTAAGTTTTGTTGTAATTCCTCAGAGACATTTCTATTTTTGAAGCAAATAAAGCTTCTGGAAAAGGTGTGGCTCTCTAACTGTGAAATGTCCAGTGTCAATTCTCAAGGTAGGAAAGATTTCTGAGGGGTGAGGAGCTTTTCTAGGGAGGCCACTCCTGCTTCATCATATGGCAGATTCTGTGCCCAGGGTGCTGATCTCCCAGTGCTGATAGGGAGTGTTCGGCCTGGAAGCCCCTACGGCCAATATGTGCAATAAACGGTGGGAATCAGTCTGAGTCCCTGGGGCAGGAGAGACTCTGACAGCGTCTCACCCTCCTTGAGGGCATCCCATTTTTGCTTGTGAGTTTTCTTAAGTCCTTGCCCACAAAAAAGTAGCTCAAGTTTTGGTATTTTTTGAAAACTCTTGCAGGTACCATATTCTACCATATACCCAAGATTAAGAACCACTGATGAAATAATGCCATGTGTTATTTTTTGCACCTGTGAACTTATGCTTGGAAATTCAGATACACTCTATGTTAGAACATGAGGATGAAGAAATGAAAATGAGCCGTTAAATTTATCTATTCTTACCTTTACTGTTAAAATGCTTTACTAATCAATGGCGCAGCACAGTGGCTCACACCTGGAATCCCAGCACTTTGGGAGGCTAAGGTGTGCCAATCACCAGGTCAAGAGATAGAGAACATCCTGCTCAACATGGAAAAATCCCGTCTCTACTAAAAATACAAAAATTAGCAGGGCGTGGGGGTGGGACCCTGTAATCCCAGCTACTCAGGAGGCTGAGGCAGGAGAATCACTTGAACCCAGGAGACAGAGGTTGCACTGAGCCGAGATCGTGCCATTGCACTCCAGCCTGGGCAACAGAGCAAGACCCTGTCTCAAAACACACAACACACACACACACACACACACACACACACACACACACAAATTGTTTACTAATCAATGGCCCGGCACGGTGACTCATGGCTGTAATCCCAGCACTTTGAGAGGCCGAGGCAGGCAGATCACCTGAGATCAGGAGTTCAAGACCAACTTGTCTAACGTGGCAAAACCCCATCTCTACTAAGAATACAAAAAAATTAGCCAGGCATGGTGGCGGGTGCCTGTAATCCCAGCTACTTGGGAGGCTGAGGCAGGAGAATTGCTTGATCTGGGGAGGTGGAAGTTGTTGTGAGATGAGATCATGCCATTGCACTCCAGCCTGGGTGACAAGACTGAAACTCCACCTAAAATAAAATAAGATAAAATAAAAGTCTGTATGAATCAATAAAAAGAAAATAAGTAGAGAAAACCTCTATAGCTGTGATAGACCCATAAGTGGGGACAGCCTGGCCACGTGTAGCAGGTGCGCCCTCCCACAGCTCCTCCTTGTCTTACAGCACTCCTTGCCCACCTTGTGTCATAAAGTTTCGTTCACCTCGTGTCCTCCTCTGTGAATTTGGGAGCTCTTTGAGGACAGGGGCATAGGGGCATGACACATTTATCTCACTGGCCCCAGAGCCTTCAATCTGGCTGGCAAGTGGCAGGTCTCCACAGTATTCATTACAGGAATGAGGGAATATAAAATCATCTCCCTGTTAGACAAGGAAGTTAAGAGACATCCAAGTCTCCAACATGAGAACAGAAAGCTTTTCTTTCATTGTAGATTATCTCGAAATCACCTGCTTCTCCATAAGGGAAAGAATGTTATTTTTCAACTATAAACATTGATCTAAAGACTATACAGCAAAGAATTAAAAAAAAAAAAAAAAAGGAGGCTGGGGCACAGTGGCTCACACCTGTAATCCCAACACTTTAGGACACTGAAGTGGGCAGATCATGAGGTCAAGAGATTGAGAGCATCCTGGCCAACCTGATGAAACCCCGTCTCTGTTAAAAATACAAAAGTTAGCTGGGCATGGTGGCAGGTGCCTGTAATTCCAGCTACTCGGGGGCTGAGGCAGGAGAATTCTTGAACCCAGGAGGCAGAGGTTGCAGTGAGCTGAGATCACACCACTGCACTCCAGTGTGATGACAGAGCAAGACTCAATCTCAAAAAAAAAAAAAAGAGGGAGGTGGGAAAATGGATAACATGCAAAAGAAAGTCAATCAAAACTCTATGTGCCTAATACATTTCAGTTAATTTTGGATATTTATTCAGAAGAATAAGGTATACATTTTCTTTTCCTTTTGCACTTTGAGAGAGAGTCCAGTAAGGAGGGTGGCTTTACTGCCTTTGCTAGAAATCTCCCCGCTTCAGCACTGAGGAAGGAAAACATTCTCTTCCTAAACCCTCCATTCTGAGTTTGTTTTTTTTTTTTGGCCATACACTCTCTGCCAGTCTTGAGAAGTCTGTGGATTACTCTTCAACAGTACTTTTACATGAATATGCAATAAAATAAATAGGATTATAGGAAACTTAATTATATTAAATATCCTCACCTTTGCCTTAGAAAATCAAAATACTTCCAAAGTGAATTAGAAAAGGGACTTTGGCTGTGTCCGCTTCAACTATTACCCAATAAGAAAGCAATTTAAAGAAAAGCCTAGACAAGATTAGGGGGTGGGAAGGGGAATAGATAACTATTTGTGTTGAATTTCATTAAACTTAAAATTGAATGTTTCTTCTTAAAAGTGACCTATTTAGTTATTAGCAGATTCCCCATTTTCACATTTAAAAAGAAATACTATGGGCCCAGCACGGAGGCTCACACCTGTAATCCCAGCACTATGGGAGGCCAAGATGGGCAGATCATTTGAGATCAGGAGTTCATGAACAGCCTGACCAACATGGTGTAACCCTGTCTCTACTAAAAATACAAAAATCAGCCAGGTGTGGTGGTGCACACCTATAATCCCAGCTACATGGGAGGCCGACGCTGGAGAATCACTTGAACCCAGCAGGTGGAGGCTGCAGTGAGCCAAGATCATGCCACTGTACTCCAGCCTGGGCAACAGAGTGAGTCTCCATATCAAAAAAACAAAAAACTATATTGGCTTTTCCTGATTAATTCACATGATGTAAACCCTTCCTCAGGTGCCTTGAAAAAAAAAAGTAAGTAAAAGTTGATTTTTTCAACTTTCTTGTTTTGCAGCTGAGGAAGGAAATTGCAGCTCGAAATGGCTGAATTATGCTACAGTATCACGCAAGTAAAGAGACCCGAGAGCACAAGGCCACGGGTCCTAAACCTACATTAGACTCTCTCCATTACGTGTTTACAGACAGGGGTGTGCTGGAGCCAGCGGGTGAGAGAGACAGTTTTTAAATATTAAGGAATTTTACAAGCTGGGTACTAAACCATTGGCAGCTTGAAATCAGCCATAGAGGGAGTATTTGCACCACACAAATTGGCAAACATTACAATTCAAGATTGTTGTCTTTTAAAACAACTGGGCCAGGAGCAGTGGTTCATGCCTGTAATTCCAGCACTTTGAGTGGCCAAGGCAGGAGGGTCATTTGAGGCCAGGGATTCAAGACCAGCCGGGCAATCCAGTGAGACTGTATATAAAGATATTAAAAGGAGGCCAGATGCAGTGGCTCACACCTGTAATCCCAACACTTTGGGAGGCCGAGGTGGGTGGATCGCCTGAAGTCAGGAGTTTGAGAGCAACCTGGTCAACATGGGGAAACCCCATCTCTACTAAAAATACAAAAATTAGACGGGTGTGGTGGTGCGCGCCTCTAGTCCCAGCTACTCGGCATGCTGAGGCAGGAGAATCCCTTGAACCTGGGAGACAGACGTGGCAGTGAGCCGAGGTCATGCTACTGTACGCTAGCCTAGGGGACAGAGTGAGACTCCATCTCAAAAAATAATCAATAAACAAAAGTAAAAACATATAAAGGTATTTAAAATTTTTTAAATTAGCCAAGTAGGGTGGCATGTGCCTGTACTCCCAGCTATTTGGGAGGCCGAAGCTGTATCTCCTGATCCCAGGAGTTTGAAGCCGCAGGCTGCTGTGAGCCATGATGGCACCACGCAGTCCATCCTGGGTGACAGAGCAAGACCTTGTCTCTAAAACAAAACAAAAAGAAAACAAATTTGGCTTATATGTTCTAATATATTTAATTATGCCAACTTATTTCATGTGTTCATTTATTTCAATCCCCAAATCCAAAATGCTTAAAAATATAAATCCCAGTGGTTAAGCATAAAGCTCTTGGGTCAGTTGGCCGATGCTTGAGTCCTGCCTATACCATCGATTATCTGTGTGACCTTGAACAAGTGGGTCTGCTTCTGTGGGACTCATCTTCCTCTTCTGCAACACAGCGCGAATAACGTGTGCTTCTTATGTAGTTACGTACACTACCCAAAGTGGTGCATTTAAACTACTTAGTAGTATGGATCCTCATACATGCAAGGCTCCCCCAGGCTGTTAGCTATGATTATTTTCCTCTTGTTTCTCCTCCTTCTTCTTTCTCTTTTCAATTGTTCATCATGGCAGATTGACATTATTTGCACTGATATAAAAAAGAGTCATTTTTAAGAGATGATGGACAACAAGCAAACAAACAAAAACACCATATGCAAACAATGTGGGATTCTGGAGAATGGAGATTTATGCTGTTGTTCCTGACTCTTATGGCGCATGGATATTTAAAGGGCTAGTGCTATTTCTGTATAAATTCTGTAATCTTACCATCACAATTCAACAGGGTTATTATTGATAGACATAGTTTCAGCATGATTTTAGAGATTTTAGAGAAACCAGATTAAAACCATATGCTGCATTAAGGGTCACTCTATCCCAAACGTGCAATCAAGCCTCTTACCCCTCCAGGTAACATAGCTTCATTCTTGACTGTTTTCACTTGCGGAACCTAATGTCGATCTGCACGCCTGCTGAGACATGCTGTATTTTTCAGAGCTAGGAGTTCCTCTGTTAATGAGATTGAGCTTTGTGGGAAGAGGCTTTGCCTAAAGGCTCCAGAGGACTCAGTCCACAAAGGCTAAAGAGTTGGAATGTCATATGGGCTGTGTAAGTGAGCCTTGAGTCAGGGAGACATTCCCCTTTCCGTTTGCTGTTGGCCTTGGCTTGCCCACGGAATGGGTCCCACAGGTTCTCTGCCGCCAGAGTGTTAGGGAAAGTGAGACCACTACCCCAGGGAGAGGGTGGTGAAGCAGCTGAGGACAGGTGGTACAGAAACCCCCTAACTTCCACCCATCCCATCCCAGCCATAAAACACAAGAAGGGAATAATGCTATCACTGTGGTGCCCAAGGTTCAAATACAATCCCCTGTGAAAGAGAATACAGAGTTAAGTCAGAAGCAGTTATTACAGACTCAGGGTTCCAGGCAATGCGTTCTGTAAGTTCAAAGAATGGGAACAGCATGCTGCTCTCATTGCCCTGTCTCCTTCTCCAGTGCGGATCTCCTGGCCCAGCCACTTTGGGCTTACTCATTTTCAGAGCTAAAGGTCTATCCCAAAAATGGCATCAGGTGTGACAAATGGCCGGGCTATGGTCCAGGAGACATCAGCCTCCAGCTCCTGCAGAAAAAGTGTTTGAACCCAAATATTAATTCTGTATAATAGCAGAACTGCAAGAAGAAGAATAGAAACAATTAGCATTTGCTGAGTGTCTACAGTGTCCTTGGTACACATGGTATCTTAATCTTCCCAATCATATAATACATTTAATTACAAATACAGGGAGAGGGCTTTCTCCTTTTTCCCAAAGTTAGTTAGATAGGATTGACAAATAAAAATATTGTATATTTAAGGTGTATGACATGATAATACACCTTTTGTTTTGTTTTGTTTTGAGATGGGGTTTCGCTCTTGTCGTCCAGGCTGGAGTGCAATGGTGCAATCTCGGCTCACTGCAACCTCTACCTCCTGGATTCAAGCAGTTCTCCTGCCTCAGCCTCCCTAGCTGGGATTACAGATGCCCACCACCACACCCGGCTAAGTTTTGCATTTTTAGTAGAGATGGGGTTTCACCATGTTGGCCAGGCTAGTCTCTAACTCCTGACCTCAGGTGATCTGCCCGCCTCATCCTCCCAAAGTGCTGGGATTACAGGTGTGAGCCACCGCACCCAGACCATTATGTTTTTATATACATATACATTGTAAAATGATTGTTAAAATCAAGCTAATTAACATATCTATCACATCACATAGTTACAATTCATACAGCTTTCTGTACTAGCCAGAGTTCTGAGTGCTTTACATGTAATAATGCATCTAATCCCTACAACCACCCTGTAGGGGATATATTATTATGATTCCCACAAGAACTTCAGTAGGTGGTTATTATGATGCCCTTTTCAGAAAAAAAAGCTAAAGCATGTGGAGTGCATATTGTTCAAATTACACATGTGGTGAATGCAGGCTCCTGGATTCAAACCCGGGATGTGTCTCATCTAGCTTCGAATGCAAATCTTGTCCTCTTAACCATTAATAGTCAAATATGGGTGTCTTTCAAATTAGCGTTTAGTTTGATAGTCGGCAAGGGGATTTTAAGAGAGTAGAGAAAGAAGGAAAAAATATAAACTAGACTTGGAGTCACTCAGGGGAAGGTTTAAAGTCTAAGAGTTGGGGGAGTAGAGAGACCCTGTCCCATAAGAATTATCAGAAAATTGGGCTTTGTCATTAAAGTGTTCCTTAATAATATTTAACTCATCAGTGTTCGGATAAATTGGCTGTCTGCGATGGGGGTTGAGGGGAGACCTGGCTTGTAGTGCTTGCCAATTTCTGTGGTGTAAATACTCCCATCATGGCTGATGTCAATATGCCAACATTTTAACAACCTGTTTGCAAAATTGCTGGATATTTAACAATTAGCTCTCATAAGCCAGTACGAGTTGACTTTAGCACACCACAATTTGTACTCATGTAGCAGATTATTCTGCCCCACTCTAGAAGCCATATCCTTTATTTATTTATTTATTTGTTTATTTATTTATTTGAGATGGAGTCTTACTCTGTCACCCCTCAGGCTGGAGTGCAGTGGCACGATCTTGGCTCACTGCAACCTCTGCCTCCCCGGGTTCAAGTGATTCTCCTGCCTCCGCCTCCTGAGTAGCTGAACTACAGGCCACCATGCCTTGCTAATTTTTTGTAGTTTTTAGTAGAGACAGGGTTTCACCGTGTTGTCTGGGCTGGTCACAAACTCCTGAGCTCAGGCAGTCCACCCACCTAGACCTCCCAAAGTGCTGGGATTACAGGCGTGAGCCACTGTGCCTAGCCTGCCATATCCTTTTATAATACCTATACATTCAAGGCAGATTAAAGGCAGAGTCCTCTGTTTTTAAAGACCTGAGGTAGTCCTCTGTGTGCTTCATGCCATCCCTCCCAAACTTGACGCTTTTACTTCTTGTATTTAATGGCAATATTTTTAGTTTATTGTTCTTGATTTTAAAAGGAATTGAGATGTTTATGTTTCTCTTCCCTTGGCCATCAAATAAATCTAACAAATGTGGGTGGCTTTGTAAATGGAGTGGCCTTTGATTGACTGGGTGAAGGTTTCCCCACCCTTGTGAAGTAGACCAACCTTTAGGAGACCTAAGGCACCTACAGGTGTATGTCTATGTGTGCACATGTATACACATGCATGCATCCACCAAGATTCACTGTGAGCCTGTTGAAGCCAGCAGCGTGTATGGACACACAGCACTCAACATTTTGGGTTTGTACCTGTTCCTAAGTGCTTTCCCTCAATATTTTGAGGCCCCAACATCCATGCAAGTGTCTCTGTAAGTACATGATTACCGTGAGGTCATGATATGAATTCAGACCTAGCAAATTAAATGGCAATTACCCTTTGAGAAACTATGTAACTCTAAGGATAATCACCATTTTCTGTGTAATTTTTTTTTTTTTTTAGATCTTGGGGCTGCTAATTTGTAAAGCACATATAACCAAATGAATAATTACATAGCAAGGGGCTGAAAGGTAACTGCAAAATAATTGCAAGCTATTTGATTCCTCCATGAAAACATGTTTAATAAAATATTCCCCTAAAGTGTTTCTTTTACCTATGGCACACTTTAAGGTTGTTGTTTTTTTTTTTTTAATTCTGTTTAATACTAAGCCATAACTCCTTTGAAGAATATTTGGTAAAATACACAAAAGTGTAGGCTCTAAGTGTACATTAAAAAGCTAGGTATGAAGCTTGGGGCTTTTTTCTACATTATGTAAACATTATTAGCTTTTCAAGGTTTATCATCAAATGCAGTCTATTTTTGGACCACACAGTGGTGTAAGGTTTTTGTTTGCTTAACACAGGGCTCTTCCTAGTATCTGGATGTGCTTCCAAAGTGTTTTCCAAGTGTCACTAACTTCTTATTCAATTTAATTTCTTTCTTTCTTTTTTTTTTTTTTTTGAGACAGAGCCTCACTCTGTTGCCCAGGCTGGAGTGCAGTGGCACCTCTAGTTCACTGCAACCTCTGCCTCCTGGATTCTCCTGCCTCAGCCTCCCAAGTAGCTGGGATTACAGGCACGCACCACCACATCTGGCTAATTTTTGTATTGTTAGTAGAGATGGGGTTTCGCCACGTTGGCCAGGCTGGTCTCAAACTCCTGATCTCAAGTGATTCACCCACCTTGATCTCCCAAAGTGCTGGGATTACAGGTATGAGCCACTGTGCCCAGCCCATTCCATTTAATTTTAATAGCAAGTTCGGTTGCATGTCTTTCTCTCTCTCTCTCTCTCTCATTCTTGCTCTCTCTTCTCACTTCAGGAATAGAAAATAATGGAGGTCAGAGATAAAACTAAATACGTGTATGTATGTGGCATGGGGAAGAGATCTTTGCACTAGGAAATAGTAGACATTGGGCAAAACACTTACCTTTCCTATCTTGCAAGTTTTAAGCTGGGAATGTAAACATTTTGTGAGTACTGCACACAAAGGCATAATGCATGTGAATGTGCTTTTAGAAGTTTGAAGTCGGCCGGGCGCAGTGGCTCACACCTATAATCCCAACACTTTGGGAGGCTGAGGTGGGCAGATCACGAGGTCAAGAGATCGAGACCGTCCTGGCCAACATGGTGAAACCCCATCTCTACTAAAAATACAAAAATTAGCTGGGCCTGGTGGCTCGTGCCTGTAGTCCCAGCTACTCAGGAGGCTGAGACAGGAGAATTGTTTGAACCCGGGAGGCGGAGATTCCAGTGAGCCAAGATCGCACCACTGCACTCCAGCCTGGCACCTGGCAACACAGCAAGACTCTGTCTAAAAAAAAAAAAAAAAAAAAAGTTTGAGGTCTGGCCAGGTACAGTGGCTCAGGTTTGTAATCCTAGCAGTTTGGGAGGCTGAGGTGGGTGGATCAAGAGGTCAGGAGTTCCAGACCAGCCTGTCCAATATGGTAATACCCCATTTCTACTAAAAACTACAAAAATTAGCCAGGCATGGTGGCACATGCCAGCTACTTGGGAGGCTGAGGCTGAAGAATTGCTTGAACCTGGGAGGCAGAGGTTGCAGTGAGCTGAGATGGTGCCACTGCACTCCATTCTGGATGACAGAGTGAGACTCTGTCTCCAAAAAAAAAAAAAAAGTTTGAAGTTGTATTGAATTCTCTAACATTTGGAGTAATTCTATTCATCTGAAATGACGTAGCAGCATGCCACTACTCTCCGTCTCCACTGCTCTGGGACCCTGCCTCTCATTCCATTCCTCTCCTCTGCTTAGCTATTTTTTATTCTGATCATGCTCTGTAAATGGTCAAGAGCCAAAAGTTGCAAAACGTCGAATAAGTATCTGGTGGACAAATGATCCTCTGTGTCTTAACAAGATATTACGTTAATTACTGTTTCACTTCTACCTTTAAGAAATGTCAGGCTTTTTCCTTGAAGAATTATTGCTTGCTTCAATGACTGCATACAGAAATGGCCTAAGAGTTAAAATTACCAAGCATCAGAACTTTCCAGCACCACCTGTGTTCTTAATATCTTTTAGATGGTGAAGTTTAGAAATATAATTATGTTACATTTGCAACGGATGCTTACAGCTTTCCATGCCTTTGTGAGTGTCTTGCCAAAGTGATTCCGATTTTGTTCCATTCTCAGAGGCTGTGGTGCTGGAGAGTGGCGATGCCAGCGTAGATGCCCAGATGCCCACTGACAGTGGATCGTCTTTCCTTGGATGCTTCCTGTCACTCATGCTTATTATGCTGATAATTTTGTTTCCTTTAAGCTCTTTTGGACTTGAATATGCTGATCATTCAAAATGGAACCAGCCACTTTTCATTCGTTTTATCACTCAACACACCGTTTCCATAAGTTAAATACTGTTATAGCCTCCAAAATTATTTCCTAAGTATAAAAAGCAGAAGCAGTCAGCTTTCTTGTGTTAAGAATAATGTAATGAGAAAACCAGTAGACAGCCAATAAAACCATATAGAGTTTAGGTTCACAGTGTCATTGGGAATTAAAGCTATATTGATTTAGTAATAGGAGAGCACATTTGTGAAAACTAGACTTAACCGATTTATGAATGCTTTCTAGATGCATGTTAGATAAACGAGCAGCCCTTAAAATACAAAAATCCAGTCTGTAAACTTCTTTGACTTTTTAAGATAGCTGTCACTGAGGAGGGGCTTGTATTTTGCAGATGCTGGGAAATACAGGAGGTCAGGAATTCGTGACCAGCCTGGCCAACATGGTGAAACCCTGTCTCTACTAAAAATAAAAAATCAGCCGGGCGTGGTGACACACGCCTACAGTCCCAGCTATTCAGGAGGCTGAGGCAGAATAATTGTTTGAACCCAGGAGGCAGAGGTTGCAGTGACCGAGATCACACCACTGCACTCCAGCCTGGGTGACAGAGCTAGTCTCCTCTGTCTCTAATAATAATAATAAATAAATATATATATATATATATATATATATATATATATATATTATGTAGGCTTTCCCTGATTACTTCACATAACATAAACCCTTCCTCGGGTGCACTGAAAAAAAAAAAGTAGGTAAAAGCAATTGATTCTTCCAAGTTTCTTGTTTTGCATTTAAGGGAGGAAATTGAAGCTCAAAATGGCTGAGTCATGGTATAGCATCATGTAAGTAAAGAGGCAGGAGAACACAAAGCCACGTGTGTCTTGGAAACTGAAGATGTGGATGGGAAGTAAGGAGGTGGAGATACCCTACGTTAAATATTCTTTTAAGAAGTGTGATTAACAAGGACTCATTAGAAGCACTAGTTTACAAAGCGCACATTTCTACAAATGAAGTTTTGAGGGGGTTATTTATTGGATTGGAAACTTTCCAGATAAATTTAATTGCTGAGGAAAAAGACTAGGTAGAATGTGATAAGTTGAAGATAAGAGAGCTAGAAGGGTCAATTGATGGAGTTCCAGAGGAAACATGAGATGGGACCAAGAGCAGGGTGGGAGAGTTGGCTTTGAGTGTCCTTCTTATCCTCTCAGACTAGGGCAGGAGGTATGGATATAAGAAGGAGATGATGGTTACTGTCTGTCTGAGTGTGGGCTCCAGAGTGGAGCAATGTTGCACAGATGTTCTGATCAGAAAAGAGAGACTACCATCTTTCTGGACATTGATGTTATAATACTGTTAGTGCAGTCCAAGATTTACTTAGCTTTTTTAGACAATAGATCACTTTTCCTTGAGAAACAATATAATATAGACGGAAACAGCAAAGACTCTGCATTAGTGTCAAATCATTTTCTAGCTGGAGGACTTTGATCAAGTTACTTATAATTTTCAGTTTTCTCAAAATAATGGGTATAATAATATGTCCATTATTACTGATAGATATATCAGAGAATTATTGGGAGAATTACATGAAATAACTAACAGTAAACATTCAAGAAATTGTGTTTATTTTGAGACAGAGTCTTGCTGTGTTGCCCAGGCCAAAGTGCAGTGGCACGATCTCAGCTCACCGCAACCTCTGCCTCTGGGATTCACACAATTCTCCTACCTCAGCCTCCCAAGTAGGGACTATAGGCGGGCGCCATTATGCCCAGCTAATTTTTGTAGAGGCAGGATTTCACCACGTTGGCCAGGCTGGTCTTGAACTCCTAACCTCAAGTGATCTGCCCTCCTCAGCCTCCCAAAGTGCTGGGATTACAGGTGTAAGCCACTGCACCTGGCAAGGAATGTTAAATATTACTTTGTTGATATTACTCTTGTGGTAAATAAAAATGAGTAAGTATTTTTATAGGGTGCGCTTGAGAAACATTTCCCCTATTCTGTGTGTGTCCAGTTACCGTTTTAGACTTGGGATAAGACTTTAACCATACTGAATTCGGCAAGTGAAATTCATTTTATTGTTTCACTCTCCTAAGATCCTTTAGAGTGCTGACTCTATCATTCCATGTACTTATTGTCCTCTCCGGCCTGTGTAATCTGCGAATCTCTTAAGCGCCCTGTGACAGACACTGCTAATCGCCTGATATCCATTTTCACTTCCTTCCTTACACATCCTTGACTTGGTTTGATTGTAGCAATGGACCCAATTCAGGTGCTCTAACTCCCAGCATCCCTTGCAGCTAGAAGTGGTCATGTGATGTAGTTCTGGCCAATGAGATGAAAGCAGAGTCACTGGGTAAGCTTCCAGGTCAGTTTATTAAAGAGGCCAGACCCATGAGAGTGAAAACCAAATTGGAAGAATGATGGAGAGGGGGAAAAAGTAGTCCGGGGCACCATGCCACTGTGGGGCTGTAGCATCAGCCGTGTGTTGTGGATCTCCAGTCATATACCTCCTGGAGATGTGACAAAAACAACTCCTATTTGATGAAGCCTCTGTCAGTAGGTTTCTGTCCCATTTTAGCTAATGCAATTACCACCTGCTGCAGATGCCATCTATAGTCTTATCAAAATAGATGGCGGGGTGGGAGTGAGGGATGAAATACTACCTACTGGGTACAGTGCACACTATTCAGGTGACAGATACACTACAAGCCTAGTCTTCACCACTGCATAATATATCTATGGTCTGGGAGCGGTGGCTCACGCCTGTAATCCCAGCACTTTGGGAGGCTGAGGCGGGCAGATCACCTGAAGTCAGGAGTTCAAGACCAGTCTGGCCAACATGGAGAAACCCTGTCTCTACTCAAAATACAAAAATTAGCCAGGCGTGGTGGTGCACACCTGTAGTCCCAGCTACTCAGGAGGCTGAGGCAGGAGAATTACTTGAACCTGGGAGGTGGAGGTTGCGCCACTGCACTCCAGCCTGGGTGACAGAGGGAGACTGTGTCTCAGAAAAACAAAAGAAGTCCTCAAGCTGGGGCTCAAGGTCAGTGTTAGCTATAGTACACCACACCATTAGAATAACTCATACAAACCTCCCTTTTGTATTATACTTTCTCTTCAAGATCTCATTTTACTTTATCCAAATCATATTATTAAACTTTCAAATATCCTTGGGCATTAATGAGGAATTAAAGACAGTTTTTTGTTTCTCGGGCGAATACACTTTGGCTTTGAGTATCTGAGGGCTCTGCTCATAATCACAGAACTGGAAGGAGAAAAGAAAGTACAGTTAAAAGCTTTTGCAACCATAGGGGCAACAGACTGGTAAAGGGTCCCCAGTTTCCCTCTGGACTCAGATGGGTCACTTTGCCCTCAACCCCACTGTTGGGATCTCACTAAGAATGACTTTTTCCCTATTAACATTTGTCACTCTTTCTAAATGGAAAACAATTTGTACATTTCTCTTACCACCCAGAGGCAGGACAGTCCTGGCACAGATCTTTCCTTGATATTTAATAGCTCCCTAACTCCCTCCCACTGCTGCAGCTGCTGCACAGCAGGCGCAGGGAAAGATTAGATATGGCATTTGCACCTGGCCAGTCATAAATGGCTCCTTGGTTACATTTGAAGGTTAACAGGCCCAATTCCCTTCTCTTCTTCCACCCGGAATGCTGCAACATGAAAGAGAGCCGTAATTATTCATAAACAATAAAAACTCCTATGGCGCGAATAAAATGAATGAGTTTATTTGCCTACTCAGAGTGTAAGTAGACATTTTCCTGGTTGTTGCCATCTTTGGGGCTGTGATTAGAAATGCCTTCTCTACCCCTTATATTTGAATGTGAGACTCTAGGTCTTGTTTCTATCAGAGTGTTGGGGGCAGATTCCTCATATGTATTGTGTGCTACTGAGTGATTCTGACCTTTGCAAACTTAGACTCCTTCTCTTGGTAACTTTGTGTTTGTACTTTGCGGTGCGTCTGCCTCAGCTGGCCTCTCTTCCCCTTGCCCCTGTTTTTCTGACCCAGCAATGATCTGAAGTGAAAGAAATGTTGCTCAGCTCTGGAAATGGGGTGGAGATGGGGGAATTTCATTGAGTCTTCTCCTTAATCATGATTCAGTGGATCCTGGCTGGCTCAACACAGGATTAAAATGAGTTTACAGACCTCTGCAGTCAGCTGTCATCTGCTTAGCTCCAATGTGGTCATCTGAGAGCAAAAAAGAAAAAAAAGCAAAACTCAAAGACTGTATATTAGCGGATGGCTTGAATGTGCTGTCTTTTTCCACAAACGCTAATGCTCTATACTTTTGCTACCAGTATGTGACGTAAGCATGATTCCCTCTTGGAATTGAATGACTCCTTTGACCACTTGGAGTTCAGAGGCTCACAAGGAACTGTAGTTAAAACGGAAACTTGTCATCTTGATGGCACTTTCTACTCTTAGCTTCTAGGAGTTTCCAGGCTTTTCAAGTATAAGAGCCTGTTTTTTACCCCAAAATAGTAGTTTTGTTTTAATCCCTGTTGATTGAGAACACCAAAAGTTACTATGAAAGGCAGCACATTTTGTACTTATTAATCATTACAAAGGTACTTACACACAGAAAAGAGTAGTACACATATTGCAATACATTATTTATTCTGTCTTTGATAACCCTTGGTATATAGACTCCAGGATACCTTAATGTCACTCAGAAAGTTCCCAATAATTCAAAGACCAGATGACAGTCACCCTTTGAAAGAAAAAAAAAATGACACTTGCAGAAAAGATTTAAAGGGAGAACTGTTAAAATCTTGCAAAAACTTGCAGAATAAAATCTTTTGGTACACCATGTTCCACAGGACAAGAGATCTAGGGAGACAGCTTTGAAATTTCTAGCAATAATCTCAGCGCTTAGGCGTCTGTTTAGCCAACCTATGGATACTGTATTTTTTAATGGATTGATGTAATTGCATAAAATTCCTAATCAACTCAAAATTTTTATCTTAAATGAGTAACCCTTAGTGTAATCACTGCATTAGCAATGGTGAACTACACTTGAAAATCCTTATTGAATAAAACTACATTAAGTAAGATGCAAAAAATATGAGCAGTCTAATTTAATTTTCATAGGAGATTATTAACACATATTGAGCTATCAGCTAGAATTTCAAAATCATGTTCTCTCTATCTAGACCTGTAAAATCATATTCTTATATGTGTATTAAAAGGTATTTCTAGCTTTATTTCCCCTTTTGAATTTGGCCAAGCAGTATTTCTAAAAGAGTCTCCAATTCACGTCTTAAAACACGATGTAAAATTCTAGGGTAAATTACAGTCTAAATTACAGTCCTTTCTTCTCTAAAAGGAATTGGGGGGCAAATACACTGTATGTCATTTCTGGTCATCCTCAACTATTGATCCCTGACTGCTTGTATCTTCTCATTGGAGTCTGCTCTTCCCATGGGATTATATTTGGTTTGTAATGTTTTCACTGGGTGAGAAGAAATGAGAGGATCAGCCTCACACCTAAGCCAAACTACTCCCCAGCTCATCCTCTCCAGAGAGCAAACACCAGGAAAGCAAAGATAAACTTCACATGGGCAACTCCAAGGCTACACCTCCCTAGTAGGAAGACTTCAAGGCTTCCCTGCCTGCCTAGTAACAAAAACAATATGGTCCATGGGCAGGAGAGATACACATTCCCATGCGGAGTTTAAAGAAATTAAATAGTGACCCCATTAAGCAGGCAGGGGACCTGATAACCTCTCCTCATCACGCTGCCCAGAGAGATCTGTGAAAGCCAAAGGCCAGACTACTGACATAAAGTGGACTGCCCTGACAATATGCAGTTGACCCACCAGCATCTCATGGCTACACACCTATGCAAACCTGCCAGAGGGCAAAATCAGTGCTTCATTCTCAGTCCTGTTCTAAGCACAAAATTGCAGTCTTCACATAGTATAACACCTCCTTTCACCCCAAAGACTCCAACTCCTTCTCCCCAGCACCCACCTCTGAGCCCACTCTTCCTGGATTTGCATCCAGGTGCAATCATACATGTGGTGGGAATCCTTCATCCAAATGCAAATCATTTTGCAGGATCAGAATTCTTTTGCTATGGGACTGGAAGGGCCAGCCTCTAGGAAAATTTGCATTTTGACTGGTTATGATAGGGCACCATCATGGGTTACAGAAATGAAGGGACAAAGAGATTATTACAAAATCAAATTAACAAACAAATGAGAAACAAATATCCTCTATTAACTGTCTACATTTTTTTTCGAACCCGGAAGAGATTAAAATTTAGAATGCTGAAATGCATCCAACTGAAAAGGGGCAAAAAAGAATTTTAATGAATTACAGCACAACTTGAGATGCAGACTGTATAATTAGAGTCTGAGACTGTAGCTCAGCTCTGGCTTGATTTAGTGCCCTTCAGATGATTTGCAAGAGAAAATGACTGTATTTCAAAGTAAGAGTTCCATATAGATTACATTTCAAGACAGTGTAGGCGGGGCACAGTGGCTCACGCCTGTAATCCCAACACTTTGGGAGGCTAAGGCAGGCGGATCTTGAGGTCAGGAGTTCGAGGCCAGCCTGACCAACATGGTGAAACGCCGTCTCTACTAAAAATACAAAAATTAGCTGGGTGTGGTGGCACATGCCTATAGGCCCAGGTACTCAGGAGGCTGAGGCAGGAGAATCGCTTGAACCCGGGAGGCAGAGGTTGCAGTGAGCCGAGATCGAGCCACTGCACTCCAGCCTGGGTGACAGAGCAAGACTGCATCTCAAAAAAAAAAAAAAAAAAAGGACAGCGTAGTTATGCAGAATATTCAAGCTAATATTAGAACATTTTAAAAATATTTTCAACCAAATATTTTTAAATGACTTGCTAATATAAGGCATTTTTTTCTGTTATAAACAATGAAACCAGAAAAGTTCCCCCAAAATTTAGTTCCAAATATTTTTCTTTAAAAATCCCATATGACTTTGTTCTTTAAATTATCCTCCTTAATCTAAATATATTGACACTGAGAAACCAAATACCTAGAGCCAGTGATGTAGATAAATGTGAGGGCAATAGAAAAGACTGACAGGAACAATATCACAGCTATTTGTGAGATGCATTTGCAAGTACTTTGACTGCTGAGGACACACACTTGGGCAGTGAGAACAGAAAGTTGGACGATGACCAATGTCACCTGCCCTTGATCCTTGAAGTTGATTCGGACACCCTTTCCTCCACCGGCCTCCAAACAGGCATGCGGATTCATATCTTGAAAAGCTTTAGGGTTACACACGGTCCTAAAGAGACCTGGGCCACCTCTCTGCATGGGCTAGAAATGGTTCAAAGCTTATCTGGAGATGTATTTCCTGAGTCAGGATTTGCAAAATACAATATGATTATGCTTAGAAACCATGGAGGGTTGGACGCAGTGGCTCACACTTGTAATCCCAGCACTTTGAAAAGCCCAGGCGGGTGGATCACCTGAGATCAGGAGTTCAAGACCAGCCTGGCCAACATGGTGAAACCCTGTCTACTAAAAATACAAAACTTAGCTGGGTGTAGTGGTGCATGCCTGTACTCCCAGCTGCTCAGGAGGCTGAGGCAGGAGAATTGCTTGAAGCCAGCAGGTGGAGGTTTCAGTGAGCCGAGATCATGCCACTGCACTCCAGCCTGGGTGACAGAATAAGACTCCATCTCAAAACAAAAAAAAAAAAAAAGAAGAAGAAGAAGAAAGAAAGAATAGAAGCCATGTAGGATGAATGACACCAAATCTGTTTTCCTTGTTTTTAGGGCTTCCTGAGAGTGATTGAAATTGCTCATGGACAATCTTAGAAATGCTAATGTAGTGTGCCATATGTAACTGCCTGATAGGTTCTCCTTGCCCACTGCCTACACAGAGCCGATTTATCAACACAGGAATTGCAATAAAGAAAGAGTTATTCACACAGAGCTGACTGTGCAGGAGACCAGAGTTTTATTATTACTCAAATTAGTCTCCCTGAGCATTTGAACGTTCGGGGGATCAGAGTTTTTTTTGTTGTTGTTGTTTTGTGTTTTTTTTTTTTTTTGTTTAAGACGGGGTTTCACATGTTAGCCAGGATGGTCTCCATCTCCTGACCCTGTGATCCACCGGCCTTGGCCTCCCAACGTGCTGAGATTACAGGTGTGAGCCACTGCGCTCAGCCAGAGTTTTTTTTTTTGTTTTTTTTTTTTTTGGAGATGGAGTCTCACTCTATAACCCAGGCTGGAGTGCAGCGGTGCGATCTTGGCTCACTGCAACCTCCGCCTCCCAGGTAGAGTTTTTTTAAGTATAATTTGGTGGGGCAGTGAGTTGGGAGTGCTGATTGGTCAGGTGAGAGATGAATTCATAGGGAGTCAAAGCTGCCCCCTTGCCCTGAGTCACAGCTTGTGGGACCCTTGTGGGGCCACAAGATCAGATGATCCAGTTTATCCCTCTCAGCGGTGCCAGCTGATCCATCAAGCGCAGGGTCTGCAAAACACCCCAAGCAGTGATCTTAGTGATGTTATATCCAGGAGCAATTTGGGGAGGGTCAGAATCTTGTAGCCTTCAGCTGCACGACTCCTAAACCATAATTTCTAATCTTTTGGCTAATTTGTTAGTCCTACAAAGGCAGTCTCATCCTCAGGTGGGAAGGGGGTTTGTTTTGGGAAAGGGCTATTATTGTCTTTGTTTTAAACTATAAACTACAAACTAAGTTCCTCCCAAAGTTAAATCCCTCTATGCGCAGGAATGAACAAAGACAGCTTGGAGGTTAGAAGAAAGATGGAGTTGGTTAGGTCAGATCTCTTTCACTGTCTCAGTTATAATTTTGCGTTGGTGGTTTCAATAACATTCTGTCTTGTCTCTCTAAGTAGACTGTAAGATTCTTTTCATTTCCTTTTATTTTGTTTTACTTTAAGTTCTGTGATATATGTGCAGAATGTGCAGGTTTGTTATATAGGCATACATGTGCCGTGGTGGTTTGCTGCACCTATCAACCAGTCATCTAGGTTTTAAGCCCTGCATGCATTAGAAAAGAAAAGAAAAGAAAAGTATTTCTCCTAATGCTCGTCCCCCCACCTTGCCCCTCACCCCCGACAGGCCCCGGAGTGTGACATTCCCCTCCCTGTGTCCACGTGTTCTCATTGTTCAGCTCCCACTTATGAGTAGACCATGCCGTGTTTGGTTTTCTGTTCCTGTGTTAGTTTGCTGAGAATGATGGCTTCCAGCTTCATCCATGTCCCTGAAAAGGACATGAACTCATTATTTTTATGGCTGCATAGTATTCCATGGCATATATGTGCCACATTTTCTTTATCCAGCCTATCATTGATAAGCATTTGGGTTGGTTCCAAGTCTGTGCTATTGTAAATAGTGCTGCAATAAACATACATATTCCTGTGTCTTTATAGTAGAAAGATTTATACTCCTTTGAATATATACCCAGTAATGGGATTGCTGGGTCAAATGGTATTTCAAATGGCTGTAGATCCTTGAGGAATCGCCACACTGTCTTCCGTAATGGTTGAACTAATTTACACTCCCACCGACAGTATAAAAGCATTCCTATTTCTCCACATCCTCTCCAGCGTCTGTTGTTTCCTGACTTTTTAATAATCACCATTCTAACTGGCATGAGGTGGTATCTTTTAAACAAATTTACAAGGAAAAGAAACCATCAAAAAGTGGGTGAAGGATATGAACAGACACTTCTCCAAAGAAGACATTTATGCGGCCCACAAACATATGATCGTAAGTTTCTTAAGGGAATAAAAGTCGTCCTGCCAGGCCCCTCCCGCAGCCAAGTGCCTTTGATCTTTGAACCACTGACCATGGTAGAAGCTCTAGGCTGGATAGCCCGAGAGACCCTATTCGGAATCATTTAGCATGATTATTGGCATGCAGTAGTCTCTTTCCCCTCTCTCCCCTGCCTTCTTTTCCCACATTTCTGAAACCGAAGCAGAAGTGTGCGTGTGCACACTGAGTGAAGCTGGTACTCCCGTCGGACTGTAATTGTAAAACTCTTTCTTATCCCCAAAGACTTGAAAGCCCTAGCTTTATAAAAAGAAAGGCCCACCCCTAACTGCTTACCCCTCTCCATTCTAACAGTAAATCTTCCACAGTCTCTTCCACAGTGAGACTGGGAAGAAATGCAGTGTTGTGGTTAAGAGAGCAGGCTCAGGAATAGCCTCAAGCAAGTTACTTAAGTTCTGTTCCTCAGTTTCCTCATCTGTAAACTGGGATAATTATAGCATCCACTTTATATGACTGGTTGATTTCCCAGAGAGCCAGCGTTAACTTTTTACCAACTGTGGTTTAAATAATGCCTGTATTGGAGAACATGACATTTTAATTTTTCCCATTCAGTCCTTCCCATTTTTTTCATCCAATATTCAGGGTCAATACTGAGCTCAAAATTCAATTATATTCCAAGGTCTACTGGCACTATTGTATGTTGTGGTCTCTTGAGAAAGTACCAAACTCAATATCAGGCATGTAACAAGTATTCGATGAAAGTTCTTTACCTTTTCACCCCTAACCTTAAAGCTACCTGAAGGTTGGAGTCATGCATGCCTTGCTCTGTCTACTCCACTGAGAAAGCTCACAGCATTTACAAACCATTTTGTAACCAACCAGCAGGTTCTCCTTGCCTGCTGCCTAGGCAAGAGTCGATTTACCAAGACAGGGGAAATTGCAATAGAGATAGAGATTAATTAGCACAGAGCCAGCTGTATGGGAGACCGGAGTTTTATTGTTATTCAAATCCGTCTCCCTGAGAATTCCAGGATTGGAGTTTTTAAGGACAATTTGATGGGTAGGGGGCCAGTGAGTCAGGAGTGCTGATTGGTTGGCTCAGGGATGAAATCATTGGGAGTCAAAGCTGTTCTCTGATGCGGGTCAGTTCCTGGGCAGGGGCCACAGGACTGGTTGGCAGGTCCAGGTGAGGCCATCCAGTTGTCAGAAACACAAAAACCTCCTGGGCACATACACCTGTAATCCCAGGACTTTGGGAGGCTGAGGTGGATAGGTCACTTGAGGTCAGGAGTTCGAGATCAGCCTGGCCAACATGGCGAAACCCCATCTCTACTCCAGATACAAAAATTAGCTGGGCATGGTGGCGGGCACCTGTAATCCCAGCTACTTGGGAGGCTAAGGCAGGAGAATCACTTGAACCTGGGAGGCAGAGGTTGCAGTGAGCCGAGATCACGCCACTGCACTCCAGCCTGGGTGACAAGAGCACGACTCTGTCTCAAAAAAAAAAAAAAGAAAGAAAAGAAAGGAAGAAAGAAAGAAGTGCAGAAACCTGAAACGGCGTCTGAAGAGGCCCATCTTAGGTTCTACAACAGTGATGTAATCTTCCAGAGTAATTGGAGAAGTTGCAAATCTATGAGCTCTAGAGTAATGGCTGGTAATCATTTAGCATTCAAGCCCCTCTCATCCTAAATTGGTGGCCTTTTGCTAGTTTTACAAGAACAGCTTGGTTTGGGGGGAAGGGCTATTATTTAAGCTATAAACTAAATTTCTCCCAAAGTCGGCTTGGCCCATGCCCAGGAATGAGCAAAGACCGCCAGCCTGTGAGGCTAGAGACAAGGTGGAGTCAGCCTTGCCAGGTTTCTCTGTCTTCATTTCCTCAGTTATAATTTCTGCAAAGGCAGTTTCAACTTGATTGCTAAGCCTCTGTATTTTCTGAATAATTTTAACCCGATTCATAGTTCTTGGTATAGACCATTACTGCTTAGAATCATTCTGTGGTTCATTCCACAGACATTTATGCAGTGTCCTTTAGATAGAGTACTGAGTATAGTACCACAGACATTTATGCAGTGTCCTTTAGATAGAGTATGAGTTAGTACCATAGACATTTATGCAGTGTCCTTTAGATAGAGTACTGAGTATAGTACCACAGTGAGACTTGGAAGCAGTGTAGTGTTGTGGTTAAGAGAGCAGGCTCAGGAATAGCCTCAAGCAAGTTATTTAAATGCTGTTCCTCAGTTTCCTCATCTATAAACTGGGGATAATTAATGGGATAAATCATGTGAAGTGCTCACGACAGCATCTGCCACACATGAAGCACTTGGTAGGTGAAAAGTATTTTGATGTATCCAGGAGATAGTACAGGGTTCTTAACCAAGGGTCCATGGGGATGCCCAAGGTCCACAGATGGATTTCAAGCATCCCAGGACTTCTTGAAATTATTTGCAAAATTTAGAATAATTTGTCTAGACTTTATAGTTTAGAATATAGGAATTTCGTCAGATTTTCAAAGGTAAGCTGAGGCCAAAGAACTTAGAATCCACTGGCAATTCTGTCTTGTCTCTACTACCAGAGAGAGACAGGACAGAAATTTTGCCCTCAGTGACCTCACAGTTGAACAAAGGAAATGGACATTTGGTGACAATAACATGTGATAGCAGCTATACAGAAATGAGCCCACGATGCACAGGACACACAGAAGGGTCTCCTGAAGGAGTGAGGCCACAAGCAAGGCTTCCTAGAAGAGGTGGCATTTAACATAAGTCTTGGCGAGGCACAGTGGCTCACACCTGTAATCCCAGCACTTTGGGAGGCTGAGGCAGGCGGATCATGAGGTCAAGGGATCGAGACCATCCTGGCCAACATGGTATAACCCCATCTCTACTAAAAATACAAAAATTAGCCGGGCATGGTGGCACACGCCTGTAGTCCCAGCTATTCCGTAGGCTGAGGAAGGAAAATCACCTGAACCCAGGAGGCAGAGGCAATGAGCCAAGATCATGCCACTGCACTCCGGCCTGGGCAACAGAGCAAGACTTCATCTCCAAAAAAAAAAAAAAAGCTTAAAGTATTAATACGAGATAACCAGATGAAAAGAGGGGAGCAAGAGCGTTCCAGGCATAGTGAGGATCACGTGCAAGGGTATGAGCTAGTGCGGGAACAGCAAATAGTTGTATGAATGGACCGAGACGAAACAGGAGACAGGGAGGCTAGTAAGGTGTGCAGGGGAACAGTCATGAAGGACTTTCATTGAATGCTATGCTGAAGAGTTTACACTATATAGAAGGCCAGCATGGTAGACATTGTGCTGACCAATATTTCCAATTCTCCTCCCCACCCTAGATTAAAGATGTATTTCCTTCCCCCATTGCAGCTGGGCAAGACCCTGGGAAAGATTCTGAGCAATGCACTGTGACTTGAGGCAAAGCGCCATTTTCAGGGCAAAGGCTTCACCTGCCAGGGCGTGATTCTCCACGCCCCTCTCCCTCGCTGCAGTGGTCATGGAGCATTATTTTTGTTAAGATGGCTAATGTTTCAACCAAAGGCTCCACCAATGAGCTCTACCCCTTAAATGGTAGACTTTGAATGAGTGAAAAACAGATTGTGATTACCTTTTGCCGATGAGAATTGGAGGTTGTCTATTACCTCGTCATCTCTCCTTTTTTTTTTTTTTTTTTTTTACCGCATGTACACCTCCAGGACCTCATCATCCCTTGACTTAACTAGTATAGCCGTGGAAGGCCATTAAAAATGTTTTCTGGCCAGACCCGGCGGCTCCCGCCTGTAATCCCAACCCTTTAAGAGGCTGAGACGGGCAGATCATGAGGTCAGGAGACCAAGACCATCCTGGTCAACATGGTGAAACTCCGTCTCTGCTAAAAATAAAAAACAAAATTGGCCGGGTGCAGTGGCTCACGCCTATAATCCCAGGACTTTGGGAGGCCGAGGCTGGTGGATCACAAGGTCAAGAGATCGAGACCATCCTCGTCAACATGGTGAAACCCCGTCTCTACTAAAAATACAAAAAATTAGCTGGGTGTGGTGGCGTGTGCCTGTAGTCCCAGCTACTCAGGAGGCTGAGGCAGGAGAGTTGCTTGAACCCAAGAGGCGGAGGTTGCGGTGAGCCGAGATCGTGCCATTGCACTCCAGCCTGGGTAATAAGAGCGAAACTCCATCTCAAAATAAATAAATAAATAAATAAAATAAAATAAAATAAATTAGCCAGGCGTAGTGGCACACCCCTGTAGTCCCAGCTACTCTGGAAGCTGAGGCAGGAGAATCGCTTGAACCTTGACTGCGGAGGTTGCAGTGAGCCACGCCACTGCACTCCAGCCTGGGCAACAGAGCGAGTGTCTGTCTCAAAAATAAAAAAAGTTTTCCCTAAATATTACAAACGGGAGTTTACATCCTATACAGAAGGTGCTCTTGAGCTATTGAAGGATTTTAATCAGGGTCATGATTATGATATTTGTGTCGAAGATTGCGCTGGTAGTAGTAATGTGAACTACACAAGAGGTTAAGAAGTTGGATGCAGTTAGGAGGCTGGTCTCAACTAAAGCAACAGTCCTGAGTGGGGGATAGTAGGTAAGCTTGGGTCTTCTGTTATGCATCAGGGCTCATGAATCTGCCAATTCATTATTGCAAATGTGTACTGAAATATATCCCCCTGTCTATATGGAAAGCATATTATTCTTACTTTCCATGATTACCAACTATGGTCACTAATTTTCATGGCAGAGTTAGGAAAATCTATTAAGGAAAAGAAAGGGCAAATCTGAAAGCTAACTTATTTATGAAAACTCACTTCCAACTCTATTTTAATTTGTTTGAAACACCATTGTAATGAACCTAACCGTTCCCTATACATGCAACATAAAGGGTATCCATGATGGTTTCAGTGGTGGTGAATAGTTTTACATATGCTGTAGCTAAACATAATCGATTCTGTAGCTTCCTAATGATCTACCCTGAGGAGTTATTATTCCTGATGGCAATTAACCAAAATTAAAACAGACTGCATAGACTGAAGCAAAATCAAACATGCAGCCTCAGTTAGGAACACCTGCACATTAAGATTAATCATGGGCGCTGCTAGAGTGTGACAGGTATATCAATACTATAGAGAAAAGAGAAAGGTAACATTTTCCAGGAGAGTTCCAAGTGTATTTCCAAGGATCAAAGGTGTTGAGCCTGAGTCTACGATGAACAAAATCACATAAAATCTATAACTGTCCATGATATTGAAATTAAAATTGTTTTCTTCCAAAAAGCTTAAGTGGTTGTGACAGTTTGTGTTACAAAACCACAAGTACCATTGCAGAGAGCTCAAAAGAATTTAGATCAGTGAAATGTTGACTTTTGTTTTGTTTGCCCTGGATAGTATCAGAAGGTAGCTACGAATTTACCTACCAGATATTATTAAATTTAAAATCAAAATGTGCTTTTGTGTTTTTCTCAACTTTCTATTTTATATTTATTACTTTAATTTTTTTGTAAACCATGCCACTGTATGATAGAACTGAGAGAGGCAGTGTTACTGAAACATCTGAGGCTCTGTCTAGGTCCTACTGTTGCTGCATAGAAAGCCAATCACCAAGACAATGACTATTTCCATGGAGGAAGGCTTTAATCAGGTGCTGCAGAAGAGGAGATGGGAGATCAGTCTCAAGTCCATCTCCCTGACTGACTAAAGTTAGGAATTTATATAGCAGGGCAGAAATGTAACCATGTGAGGGAAAACAGGAATTAGGGAAGGGTTAGGAAGGGAAGTTGGTCAACAGGAAGCAGATGGTCTGTTCATCCATCATGACTCATGAGGAATATGGTGCCTCATTGTCCAGATACAGTGATCTGGTGAGTTTCAGCTCCTTGATACTATCTGGGAGGCCTGATGGTTGGTTTCCTGAGAAAGGAACTCAGATAAGACAAACATAACTTTCTCAAGTTTTAAAACTGGGAAGATCAATTTTAATATTTAGTCAAAGAAATCGTAAACATCAGTTCAGTGGGACAATTGGGCTGGTTTCAGTAGCATAGCACAGTGATTAAGTGCACATTCTCTGAAGCAAGGCGAAATTGAATCCTACTTCCACCACTATGAGCTGTGTTACCTTAATTAAACAAGTTACTTCATACCTCTGTGTTTCAGTCTTCTCTGTGAACTGGAGATAAGAAAAAGACCTTCCTCTTAAGATTAACAAACAAATAAATTCATATGAAAACATTTTAGAATGGTGCCTGACACATGGTGAGCACTTTATAATTATTTGCTATTATTATTGTAGTTATTTTTTATTTTATTTTTTATTTCAATAGTTTTTGGGGAACCAGTGGCTTTTGGTCACAGGGATACATTCTTTAATGGTGATTTCTGAGATTTTGGTGCACCTGTCACCCAAGCAGTGTACTCTGTATCCAACGTGGAGTCTTTTACTCCTTCCCTCCCCTTCAAACCTTCCCCCTAAGTCCCCGAATCCATTATATCATTTGTAGTTGCTATTATTATTAGGCAAGTTACTTTAAGTTCTCTAGGCCTCTGTTTCTTTATTTGTAAGATGTGGATTATAGCATTGCCTATATTATAGAATTATTATAAAGACTAAATAAGGTAATAAAAGGGTTTATTCTCCAACTAAGAGATGATGCAATAGCAATGATAATGATATTAATTATTAAGTGCTTTTTGTGTGCTAATTTCTTTACCTATTCTGTCTCATCTTCACAGAAAGCCTATGAGGTGGTTATCACTTTATTCTTTTAACAGATGAGGAAACTGAGGCATGGAGAAGAAGTAATCTGCCTCTGCTTACACAGCTTAATAATCAGCAGAATCAGGACTCTGGCTTATCTGCCTCATTCTAAAACTTGTGCTTTTAGGCTAGGTGTGGTGGCTCATGCTTGTAATCTTAGCACTTTGGGAGGCTGAGGTGGGAGGATTGCTTGAGCCCAGGAGTTTGAGATCAGCCTGGACAACAAAGTGAGACCCCACATACACGATTTTTTTTTAATTAGCCTGGTTCAGTGGTGTGTACCTGTAGTCCAGCCAGTCAGGAGGCTGCAGTGGGAGGAGCCGTTGAGTCCAGGAGTTTAAGGTTGCAGTGA